>CM057465.1:347500-1803750 GCA_030035585.1 Dugong dugon | reverse complement strand
ACTATGAGTAAACACTTGTATTTCTCTTTGATAAGTCTTTCAAAATTTGCTTTGGATTAATTACAAAGCAAAAAAAAGTGTTGTCTTGGAGCAGATGACAAGCCAGAGCCTAGCCATGAATCTCTTTCAACTTTGCTAGGTAACAGGAAGCTTTCATCATGTCAAATATTTTCGATGTTCTCCACATTAATGAAAATGGATATTGCAGGTCTGAGCCTTACAAGAAGGAATGATCTTTGTGTTTCAGGATGAAAGCCCTGATGACATCAGCTCCGATAGTCACTGAGTTTTTCAAATGGTCCCAGGACAAGCCACATCCATTTCGGCAACTCCAATTCCATGGTTTGCTATGAAGTTTCTGGCCTGTGGTTGTTTGTCATTGACCAGGGAGCAGCTCTCGAAAATATCATGGTTACCTTATCTGGGCAACTTCATCTGCGAGCTTGACAGCTCTTTCAGCATCCGACAGTTCAACACGGCACGTCCCATCACCGATAGCATACACAATTTAAGATCATTTGAATATTGTCTTCCTGGAGCATTTCAGGAATGCACAGAATTCATTAGTATTGAGGTGATGTCTGCTCTGTTGGCTGGGGATTGACAGTGAGCCTCAGAAAGGAGGGAGTGTAGTCTCACCTCAGGTAATCCAACCCTGACCCTCTTGGCAAGTGAGACCCCCTACTCACAGCCCACCTGCATCCCTGTTGCCAGCCCCACCTGGTGAACACTGCTGCCATATTCCTAACTAATACCCCTCTGCGTGGGGGTGGGAGTGGACACAAACCTCCAGCCTCAGGCAACACAGCAGCCCTGGAAGGTTTGCAATACAGGAGGGTGTCTATCTGCAAAGAGTCCCTTAAAGGTCGCTCATTCATTCTACAAATTCTGTGCATCACTGGCTTCGTGACCAGCACTGTTGTAGGCCCTCGGCACACATCAGGGAACAAAAACAGCAAAAATCCTGCCTTCATAGGCTTATGTTCTAGTGGTGATGACTGATATCATTGACAATCTCCATGAGCTTCTGAGCTTGTTGGGCATCAGCATGGGATGCTCCAAGAGTAGAGTCAAGTCAGCCTGGGACCTGGATGAGACCCCTGTAGAGCAAAGCTCCAGGCTGGCCTCTATGGTCATGCATCATAAGAGAGAAATAGAGTTGGCATTTCAATGCCCCTGAGAATGGTGGTGCTTGTTACTGCAGCATGACTTAGACTGGGCTAGCTGATACATCAGCAAAGCAGACCCAGTGATTTCAGGAGGACAGAGTTTGACTTCCTAGGAGGCAAGAAGGCTGCCTAGCCTTAGAAAGCAAGGTGGAAAGGGTCAGAGGTGCTGTGCGAAGAAGTCAGCCTGGGCTGGGATGAACTGGCCGTGCTACCTGTGCAGAGAAGAAAGTAGGGTCCCAGACAGGGAAACCAGGTGAGCAGAAGAGAAAGCAGGGTCCCAGGTGGGGATTTCAGGTGAGGCAGAGCCACGGCCCAGGTGAGGGTTCCAGCTGTGGGATTCAGGATCAGTGAGGTCTCAGATGTCAGAGCTCTCCATGGTATGTGCAGAGAGAGTAGGGGTGAAGGGGGGAGGAGCAGGTGGAGGACTGAGCATCCAATATCAACTCAGAACATGATGCCAGGCCTGGCTCCTCCCAGGGGAGTGGCGTGATGCCCTGGAGCACTCCCCTTCCCTCCCAGAGGTGCTTCTGCAGAAGAGAATTCCGACCCTTCCCTGGCCCCATGCAGGTCCAGTTCTCAGCCACCTGCACCACCAGCAGAACCCCGCTGGGGACTGTCCAGCTATGTGTCCACAACACCCACCCAGGTCTGCCCTGGTTTTCCCGCATCCATCCCCATGCCCGGGCTTTACTGTCATCCTCCACCCCCACTGAGAGCTTGTCTCCAGGACCTGGGAAATTCCCACATCCCAAGAGACTCCTGTGGCACCCACATCTCTGTGGGGACCCTCCTCCAGAGACGGGTCTGGCTCTCAGATGCAGAGCGCCTCTTCTTTTTGCTCTCTGGGGTCCTTGCACCTTGCCTGGTGCCCCCTTTGCCACCATCACTCACACCCCTGGCCAGTGAATGGCTCCCTGTCCCCCCTGAGCATGCAAGTGTCCCTTTGTCTGGCTCTCTCGAGCCTCCCAGTCATCCTGGTACCAAATGGAGGGAGTGTTGAGGCAGCTCCTGCACCAAACACCCCCAGGATGGGAGCAAGGATGCCGACCACTCCTGCCATGGGTCACGAGATGCCTTCGACCGCCCTGGTGGGTTGGCATGCTGGAGTCTAAACACACAGATGGCAGATGAGGTGCACTCCCCGCTTCCCAAGCACAATGGCACAGGGAGGCTCCGGCTGGGTCCCACCTTCTCGTGATGGAACCCTGCATCTGGACCTGTGCTCTGCCTCATTTCATTTCCTCCCTGGAGACCCTCCCTGCCTCACCAGTCCTGACTGGAAGGCTGGAGGCCAGCCTGAGTGCACTTGGACAGACAAACAAGGAGCAGAGCCCCTAGGAAAAAAGCCTTCATTCACTGTGCCCCTCCCACGCTCCTCTCCTGTGACGCATGCATGTGAGGAACAGCCTCCTACATGGAAGAGTCTGCAATGTCGTTGGAACCTCACACTATCCACCTCCAAACTGTAACAAGTATGATCGGTCCCCACAGGAGATGAAGCCCCACACGAGGGCTGGGTGACAGAAGGGGCACTTGATTCTGGGCTCACATCCAGGTGTCGCACATGTGAGGTCACTTGGGCAAGGCTCCTGACCTGTCTCAGCATGGCGCCCTCACCTGTAAGCGTGAGCCAGGCCTCACGTGTAAGATGGTGGGGAGGCTGGAGGGGTGGCTAGGCTCCGGACACAGCGCCCAGCACAGAACACGGCATGGTCAGAGATGCAGGAACACGGAGTCTCAGGTTACACAGGGATGGACGGTGCAGCTGAGGCTGGGCTCCCTGACCGCGCCGGTCCCCTGTCCCCAGAGCCTGCTCCCCTCTCCACCATCTGAACCTCCCAGCACTTGCTGCCTGGACCCCTCACTGTCGGCACATCCTACTGACTGGCACCATGGATGCACTTGAAAACATGGTCAGGTCCTGCGTGCGTTGTTTCTGCTGGTGGAGGAAGTGGACGAGGAACCTGGCAAGGTGAGTGGAGATAACGATATTGGGGGAAGTGGTGCAGGCTCCCTGGGGGGGAGGGGCAGGGGACGTCTGGGGAGGTCAGGCTGGAAAGCTTCCACCTTCTCCTGGGGCCACCAGGTTCTAAATGATGCTGGTTTCTGATAAATGGCCCCATAAGAGCAAAAAGTGGGCTTTGACCACATTCCCATAGGGGATACTGTTTCCGCCTGTGGCCTGCATTTACAGAGCCCCACACAATGCAGCTCAGCTGTCTGTGGAGTGGCGGATTTGACTGAGACGGTTTAGACCAGAACACCTTCCACTGGGCCCTGGCGCTGAGGGCTTGTTGCTGCTTCAGGGGTGACTCTCCAAAGTGGAAGGTCACAGGCAGAAGGGCCAGGCTGTGCCGAGCCAGTGGTGTGGGCCCTCTGTGCTGAGGGGGGCAGTGACCCTGGCCTGGGCAATCCACAGTGGCTTCCTGGAGGCGGTGGCTTAGTTGGACCGTTTAGGCCAGAAAGAGGAAGGTGAAGAGTCCCCATGCCCAGCCATTTCCTCTGCCCGGTTAATAGCAATCTCTTTGGAGAATGCTCAGTAAAGCTTGGAGCTTCAAAATGACTTCACAGAGAAAGACGGGAGCTATTCAAATGGCTTCTTTGCTCCTTAATTATCTCCAGAGCTGAGCGGAGCTGCTCTGATCACCCTCACCAGGGGCCCGGCCTGGAAATGGCTCAGCCACAGTTTGTACCCGATTTCCACGTTAGGAGAGAGATTTTACCAGACAGGTCACAGAGGACTGGCCTCCCCTTTGACTCCCTGGTAAGTTCACTTCCCCAGGCTCCGGGCTCAGACTGCTATCAGGAGCTAGGGAGAGAGGACTGAAAGTTTTTCTTCAAACTTCAAGGAAGTGTCTTTATCTGGGCACCCCACGTTCACAAACTGGGGGAGAGAATCAGACGTGGTCAATTATGGGGACACCGCCTTCATCTGCTGTTGTCAGGGAAGGGCTTATCCAAGCTCAGGGAATATTCCAGGTAACAGGACTTTCCTCCTTGAAGCACCATGCCCCACTTTCCTTCATTAAGCCCCGTGGAGAGAAGTGGCGAGGTTCCTCGGCTCTGTTGATATGAGGCTGGTCCTCATTACCAGCTTCAAAGACTCAGCATCACTAGGCCCTGCACTGCCAGACACGCCTATGTCCCCGGGATGAAGTCCTGATGGACCAGGGACCTGCCTCCTCCTCGCCCCTCCAGCTTCGAGAGGCACCACCCTCCTTGAGGGGCCAGTGGGGCAGGGTGGCTAGGGTGTGTCCCCAACAGCAGTAGGTTCCAGGAGGTGCAAGCAGGGGCTTCAATGAGGACTTGACTTGTGGAGGAGAGGGTGCCCCTGAGACCCTGTGCAGGCAGTCAGAGGCTTGGCAAAGCCCGCACCTGACAGGCGGCTTCTGTCTCTAGGCCCCTTCGCACAGGATACACACACAGGAAGCCTGCAGGGTGACCGACTCGTCTGTGCACACACCAGCCTGTCTCTCCTCTGTGCTGGAGCGGCAGTCCCCTGCCCCTACAGTGTCCCCTCCAATCCCCTCATCCCTCTCTCACGGTAGCAATCTTTGACTCTTCCCAAGGTCAGTTCTAAGGTCCCCTCCTCCAGGATCCTTCCCGACCCACCAACAATGAGCTGACTCTGACTCCCCATTTACACACAGCCCCGATGTCTGACCACGGAGGTTCATCCACCTGCGTCTGCGTGTGTGTGTCTGAGAGCGGAGGGCATCACTGAATCTGGACGCCCCATGTGGTTGTTATCAGCTGCTGTCATGTCGGCCCCGACTCATGGGGACTCCATGCACAACGGAAGGAAGAGCTGCCCAGTCTTGCGCCACCCCCATGATCAGCTGCGGATTGGACCATTGTGATCCACGGGGTTTTCACTGGCTGTTTTTTTGGCAGTAGCTAGCCAGGGCTTTCTTCCTAGTCTGTCTTAGTCTGGAAGTGTATGCATTTGCAAATCCTTCACTTTGGGGAGGGGTAGAAACCGTGGCTAGTGATGGGGCATGAAGGTCCCGTCATGGGTGAGAGAGGTCTCCGGGAAGGGGGGACGAAGAGAAGCACCTTCCTGGGCCCAGTGATGGGCTGACCTTCAGTGTGAAGGAGGCCAGTGGGGGCAGCAATGCCTCAGGCTAAGGGCCAGCTGTCACCATGATGGCCCCTGAGGACAGACCCATGGTAAGAACCACCACAAGGAGGGAGTCCTTAGAGGTGCAGGGAGGTGCCTTTGTGATCTCGGAGTGGGGTTGTACTCCTAGGACGGGCTTTGTCTGAAAACTGAAGGGCCGGGAGGAGCATTACCTTCCCCAGGTGTTCCTCCCCCAGGATGATGCTCTTAAAGGGGCTGGAAGAGAAAGTGTGCAGCGTTCCACCTGCATAGCGGGGACAGCCTGCCCAAGGCTGTCCCAGCAGCCTCCTACCCTGTTGGTGATTTTCAGGAACGGAAGGTGGAGCCCAGGGGGTTGGACTGTGCCACTCAGCTCAGGGACAGCCAGCACTCTGAGCTTCAGAAACACAGGCTTTTTGCAAGTGTCTGTAAACTATCGCCACAACAATGCTGGGTGGCGGCTACCCCAAAGCTGAGCCTCTGAAGCCATTACCATTTACGATTGCGCATGCATCCACAGCCTGGCTGGGCAGTCCTCTGCCTCAAATGGGCTCGTTTCACATCTTCAGACAGTCGCAGATGGGAGCGCAGGTCTGGCTCTCTTCCCTAGGCTCCGATATATGTGTGGTGAGCTGGCTGCTGGCATTGGGCATAGCCTTGGTGCTTCTCCTTGCATCTCTCCTAACCCTGAAGCAGAGCCCAGGCACGTTCTCCTGGTGAGACAGAGGTGCAGGAGTGAGCGAGCCTAGTCACACAAGACAACAGGCAAACGTGCATGTACTTTTCAAACATCTCTTGCATGGTGTTTGCTAACCTACCGCTGAGTGAACAGGTGACATGACCAAGGCCACGGACAGAGCAGGGGCATCCTGCACAGTCACGTGGCAAAGCATGTGGTACAGAGGAAGCCACTCACTGACGGCAAGTTAACAGTGTGGACAATGGTCCCTGGGTGGCGACCACTAACCTGAAGGTTGGCAGTTCAAACCTAGCCAGCGGTACCTCAGAGGAAAGGCCTGGTGATCTGCTTCTGTAAAGACTACAGCCTTCGAAAACCCTATAGAGCAGTTCTGCTCTGACACTTGGGGTCACCATGAGTTGAAATGGACTCAACGGCAACAGATATTTGCTTTTTTTTTAACAGCATGTTCAGTCCTGGCTTCCCTTTAAGTCATAAGCTCAAGGAAATGTTCTGGATCACATTTTTAAAAAAAATTTATTATGGTAAAATATATATAACAAACCTTTTGTTATAGCCATTTTTAAAATAATGTTTTATTGTGTTTTTAGTGAAGGTTTACACAACGATTTAGGTTCCTATTCAACAATTTCTACACAAATTTTTCAGTGATATTGGTTACATTCTCCACAACGCATGACTGTTCTGGTTATTTCTGTTCTGGTTGTTCTGTTTCCATTCATCTAGTTTCCTGACCCCTTACATTCTCAGCTTTGTTTTAACCCTTTCATGGGTGAATTCTTCTTATTATTTTTTATCTTTTGGAATTTTTTGGTGATGCCATGTTTTTTGCACTAATGGAATGGATGCTGAGTCATTATTTGTTGGTAGCTTTTTATTATTTAAAAAATGAGGTGCCAGCTGCAAGTTGTCCATATCGGTACCTTGTTGCATGGAGTACACCACAAATGGGTACATAGTGCATCACACTTCCTGCTTACACGTGAACCACAAAATATCTTACTCAACTTTCCAGCCAGCACTTTATAAAAGATGTCATCAGGGAGGTGACTAATGCAAGCAGGCTATATTGGTCTTGTGTTCCATGAAGCACGTCACACACAGTACATATCGGTCCCATGGCCCAGGAAGTGCATTACAAAATGTTTTCACCCCAAAAATAACTCATTTACTTGAATACTTCCGAATGCCATTAACCATTCCTTCCCACTAACACAAAAGGAAATGGTAAACATGCTTGCAAGCCTTTTCTTGCTGTACAGAAGCCAGAAGACACAGAGATTTCACACACTTACTCCTCCAGGCAGCAGCCCCTCACCCGAACGGCTCTCCACACTCACATGTGATGCAGACCCACTTCCTTGTTTTGAGGCAGTTGCACCGATATCAACCATGATGCCAGAACATACTAAAGGGGCTCAAATGCCTGCCAATAAACTTCCAGGGACTCAAAATGTAGCTGGAATGTGTATGTGCATAGCTTGTTAAAGAGTTAAAGTCATTGTTGACTGTTTGCTTGCTACAGCTATCTTTAAGCGTGGATTAGATTTAAGCACAAGGACTGTGGATACTCTTTTAGACTTTCTGTTGAAAGACAGCATGCATTCAGGACAGTGGGAACATCATACATGCATAGTTCTGAATTGTCACAAGCTGAATGAATCTGACTCAGCAATACTCATGTCAAGAGGTAAAGAATCGCCAGCACTCGGAAGCCCTGCTCACTTCCAATCTCCTCATCTTCTGACACATAGCACTACTCCAACTTCTAAAATGATAGCTGAGTTTAATCTTTGTTCTGTATGTAATGATGTCTGTACTCTTTCATACCCGGCTTCCTTCACTCAACATTAGGTGAATGAGATCCAGGCATATGCTTCCCTGTCTTCACAGCCTCAGCAGCCTCAAAGCTGTAAAGTGGTGTAGTGATAGAACACACCCCGACGTACTTGTCCATTGTTTCCAGTGTGTGGCTGGAAACCATACACTGTGTGGGTTCTTCCCAGCATGTGGCTATCACAAACAGTGAAGTTTTGGACATTCTTGTATGTGTTTCGGTGGACCTATGTATGCCTTTCTGTAGCTAAGAATTAAATCACTGTTCTGAGAGTACGCTCAGCGTAACGTTACTGCCAAAGGGTTCTAAAAAGGCTCTTAACAATTTACACTCCTGCCAGCAGTGGATGAGTGTTCGGGCTAGCACACATTTTTACCAACACTTGGTATTTTCTGGTTTTATTTTCATTTCAGCCATTGTGATTTTAATTTTGATTTGCATTTCTCCAAGGGCTGAAGAAATTGAGCAGTTGATGGTACACTTATTGGCCTTTTGGATACTCTCCTTTGTGAAGGACCTACTTGAGTACTTTTCCTAGGTTTCCATTGGGTGATCTCTCTGTTTTGCACTGACTTTTAGGTTTCTTTCCATATTATGGATTTGAGGTCTTTGCTGGGTATGTTGTGGTTTTTGTTAGGTGCCATGGAGTCGGTTCCGACTCATGATAACCCCATGTACAACAGACGGAAACACTGCCTGGTCTTGTGCCATCCTCACAATCATTGCAATGTTTGAGTCCATTGTTGCAGCCACTGTGTCAGTCCATCTTGATGAGAGGTTTCCTCTTTTTTGCTGACCCTCTACTTTACCGAGCGTGATGTCCTTCTCCAGGGACTGATCCCTCCTGACAACACGTCCAAAGTATATGAGATGCAGTCTCACCATCCTTGCTTCTAAGGAGCATCCTGGCTGTACTTCTTCCAAGACAGATTTGTTCATTCTTCTGGCGGTCCACGGTATATTCCGTATTCTTCACCAACACCGTAATGTTGCTGGGTATAGTAACTGAGAATGCTGCTTCCATTCTTTGATTTGCTTTTTCACTCCCCTAATGGTGTCTTTTTACGAACAGAAGTTCTTAATGTTTAGATAGTCTAATTTACCAAATGCTTTCTCCACTGATTGCACTTTTTGTGTCTTTTCAGATAAATCTTTGCTCACGTGAACCTTAAAAAACGTTTTTCTCTAACAGCTTTATTTTAACCCAATAAAGGGTATGGTATTTGGTATTATATGATACAGCGACCAAGGTCAATTTTGTCCTATATGGACATACAATTGTGCGAACTCCCTTTACTTAAAAGACCACCCCTTCTCCCCTTGGAAGTCCCTGGGTGGCACAAACGATTTGCACTAGACTACTAACATAAAGGTTAGAGATTTGAACCCACTCAGCAGCACCACGGAAGAAAGGCCTGGTGGTTTGCTTCCATAAAGTAAAGGAAACTGTGAAGTCAAGAAAACTTTACGGAGCAGTTCTACTGTGTAACATATGAGGTCGACATGAGTGAGGATAGACTCATCGGCAATGGGTTTGGTTGTTTTGTTTTGCCCCCCTTGATACAGTCATGTGCTCTTTGTTATACATGTGGTAAGTGCACACCCGTGACCTGGTTCTGGACTCTGCATTGTGTCCCATCAGCTAATTTGTTTATCTTTGTACACATGCCGTGATATCTTTATTAAAACCCATTGCCATCAAGTCGATTCTGACTCATAGCAACACTAAAGGACAGAGTAGAACTTCCACACAGGGTTTCTAAGGCTGTACTCTTTATGGAAGCAGACCACCACATCCTTCTCCTGTGGAGCCACTGGTGGATTTGAACCATCAACCTTTTGGTTAGCAGCCGAGTGCTTAACCACTGCACCACAAGGGCTCCTGATATCATTATTACTATAGATTCATATTAATATAGGTATCTAGGTCTCGATATCAGGTAGTTTACATCCTCAGCTTTGCTCTTCAAGAATGCATGCATCTTCTCATCCCTTAAATTGTCATATGACATTTAGAATCAACTAGTCAATTTCCAAGGGAAAAAAAAAAACCTGTCAAGATTATAATTGACATGATAATTGAATGTTTAGATTATTTGGGTGAGACTTAACCTCTTTCCAATGTTAAGAGTTCCCATGCATGACCACGATGTTTCCTTCCGTTCAGGCTGGCTTTCTTTGATTTCCCTCAGCCACCTGTTGTAGTTTCTCCTATCGGTGTCCTGCACTTCTTTAAATAGATTTATTCCTAGGTAGTTGATGTCTGGATGCTATTGTGAGTGGTATTTCCATTTCTGTTCCTTGTTTATTTGTTGCTGTTCTAAGTATGATTGATTTTTCTATACTGACTTCGAATCTAGTGAGATGGGTAAAATCACTGACCTGATAGATTGTAGCCACCACCTGTCTCTCAGTCTGTTTTACAGTGAGGGCTTGCATGTTTCTGTGATGCTGGACGCTCTGCCGCTTGTATTTCAAACACCAGCAGAGTCACCCGTGGTGGACAGGTTTCAGCAGAACTTCCAGACTAAGATAGATGAGGAGGAAAGTCCTGGTGATCTACTGCCAAAAATTAGCTAGTGAAAATCCTATGGATCACAATAGAATATTACCTGGTATAGTGCTGGAAGATGAGACCTTTAGGTTGGAAGACTCTCAAAACACACAGTGGATGCAACCATGGACTTGAATATACCTATGATTGTGAAGATAGTGCAGGACTGGGCAACATTTCATTGTACATGGGGTCACCATGAGTCAAAGCTGACTCAACAGCCAATATCAACAACAGCAGATAGATTGTGGATTATTTTTGGGATTTTCTACATGAATATTTATGTCATCTGTGACTAGAACCAGTTTTATTTCTTCCTTTCTAATCTTATGCCTTAAATTTATTTGTGTTGTGGGTTGCACTGGCTAGAATCTCCAGAATAATATTAAATGGAATTGATATGATAGTGGATGTTCTTCTTTGTTCCAGATCCCAAGGAAGTCTTGCAATAGTTTACCGCTGATTAGGATGTTGGTGATATATATCTTTTTGTAGATATCCTTTATCAGATTAAAGAAGTTCCTTTTTGTTTTCTTATTTTTTAAAACTATGAATAGGTATTGAATTTCATCTATTTTTTTCCTACTTCTGTCAAGATGAGCATATGGTTTGTTTTTCTTCAGTCTTTCTGTTAACATGTTATGTTACGTTGATGTTTTGAATGTTCAACCACACTTGCTTACCTGGAATAAAGTCTACTGTGGTCACATGTAGGATACATTGTTAAATTGACTTTATCAAGGCATCCAAAAAGAGCAAAAACAAAACCATCGCTGTCAAGTCGATTGCGACTCACAGTGACCTATAGGACAGAGTAGAACTGCCCCACAAAGTTTGCAAGGAGTGGCTGGCAGATTCCAACTGCCAAACTTTTGGTTAGTGGCCGAGCTCTTAACCACTAAGCCAACTGGGTTCCTTATCAAGGTATAAATAGCACAAAATAAAATGCACCAATCTTAACAATACTGTTTGGTGGTTTGTCAAATACATGAACCCAGTTAAAATAGAGGACATTTCCACATTTTGAAAAGGTTTCCTCATGCTCCTTCCCAGTCAGTCCTGGCTGTCACCTCTGGCAAACACTGATAGGATTTCTATCACTTTCAATTAATTTTACTTGGCCCAGAAATGCATTTAAACAGAAACATACTGTGTGAGTTCTTTTTGTACCTGGCTCCTTCTGCTCAGTATAATGTGTGTGAGAGCCATGTTTTCACACGTATCAGTAGGTCATTCTTTTTTTTTTCTTTTTTAATAAAATTCATTTCGACATAATTTTGGATTTATAGAAAAGCTGCAGGGATAATACAGAGTCCCCACATACCCTTCACCCAGTCTCCCCAGTTATTAACATAATACTGGTTCCTTTGTCCAAACTAGGAAACTGACGTCGGTAAATGACCATTACCTGAGCTCCAGGCTGCAGTGAGATTTCTCCAGTTTTTACACTGGTGCTTTTTTCTGTTCCAGGATCCATGCAGACACCACATTGCATCTAGCCATCTGTGTCCTTAGTCTTCTCTGATCTGTGACAACTCCTCAGTCTCTGGCTCTCTCTCTCTCTTGTCCTTCCTTCCTTTCCTCTTTCCTTTCTTTCCTCCCTCCCTCCCTGACTTGATGAGGTAGGACATAGTGACTCACTTCCGAAGAACAGAGCAGGGCAAGGGGGCAATAGTAACCACAGGGAGAAACCTGGCGGCTGCCACCTTAACCAAGTGATGAAGGTGACTATCACCAGCAATGTGTTCAGCACAAAGGGGAGGGGATCAAAGGTGAATAGGGGCACACCCTGTGCTCTGGAGGACGCCCCAGGTCTGGAGGCAGTGATAGGCTTGGGGACAAATATTTACAGTGCAATGGGGCAAACTTGACCAGGGAGACCCAGAGGAGATGTCCTTCAGCTGAGTGGGGGAGGGAGACTGGAGGATTCCTGAGCCTTGGGCAGGGGCACCGAGCAGATGAAGAATGATCTATGCGAGGCGTCAGGAACTGTGCTCCACACATCATGCTCTCTGCAGCCATTTCCAGGGGGCAGCCATGGTAGGGTGTGGCACTGTGTCTGGCCCCACACCTGGCTGGGCTCAGTAGGAGGAGTTCAGGGTGTAGGTTGCAGGCCCCGCAGGTGAGTCAGGGGAAGCACAAGTACAACATAGGGAGCAGGGAAGTTGGAGGCCCAGGCTGGGGGACACCCCAGGGCTCTAGGCTGGGCACCCTCAGACCCAGCCATGTTCTTGAGCAAGATAACTCAGCTTTCAAACCTGAGACTTTTAGTCTCCAAAATGGCAATGTCAGTGCTTATGTGGTTGGGCTGCTGAGGGCACCAAACAAGTCAGCTCAGAGCCCAGCCTCCACGTCAGTTCCTCTGGGCACTATTACCAGACTGCCTGTTGGCCAGATCTGCCTTCAAATAATGGACCCGGGAGGCTGCCCTGCTCTGAGGATGGAGACTTCAGGCCCAGAGGGACCACAGATGCTCGGCTGGAGCCTCCAAGCTGTCCTCATGCCTGGAGCATGCCTGGTTTCAGTCATATCAGCCATTCCCACCTCCCCAGAGCACTCCAATTGCCCGCCTCCAGCAGTGACTGGGAAGCTCCAGGTTTCTGAAAACACATTTTATGGATGAAGCAGTTTCTTTCTTTCTGAGAACGAGTGAACCCTCAGGACACCCAGGTGCGTGCCTGGCTGTGGACCTTGCGCCTGCTCAGCCTTGCAGCTCGCCATGGAAGTAGACTCTCCATGAGCATGGACCTGGCTGGCTTTGTTCCAGAGCTGAGGAAGGCAGGACCCGGCTGGATTTATGTTAACACTGTGCATCCAGAATCCACCATGTGCAATGCCCACGACTCTAAAGAGCAAAATCAGAAGACTAGGTCCACCGTGGGGTCAGTCGCTTCCTTAAGCATGATAACTAATTACCACCACCACCACCAATGGCAGTCGAGTTAATTCCAACTCATGGCTTCCCCCTGGGTGTTTGAGGAGAACTATGTTTCACAGGATTTTCAAGGCTGTGACCTTTTAGGAGCAGATCACCAGGCCCTTCTTCTGATCCTCCTCTAGGTGGTTTCGAACTGCCAAACTTTTTGTTAGTAGTTCACAGCTTAAAATTTTACCCCATCCAGGGACTAGGGCCCCCCAGAGCTAGGATAATTACACCAAGTATGGTTACTTTGGACAAGTTGTCATGTACTGTGGACATGTTATCAAGAGGGACCAGTCCCTGGAAAAGGACATCATGCTTGGTAAAGTAAAAGGTCAGTGAAAAAAGAGGAAGACCTTCAACCAGATGGACTGACACAGTGGCTGCAGCAATGAACTCAAGCATAACAACAATTGTGAGGATGGAGCACGACTGGACAATGTTTCGTTCTGTTGTACGCAGGGTCACTATGAGTCAGAACCGACTCAACGGTACCTAGCAACAACATCAACAGGGTCACTATGAGTCAGAATTAACTCAACGGAAGTGTTTTGTTTTGTTCTGTTTTATAACACCAAAGCACGCTCCCTCCTCCCAAACTGAAGCAGCAACGGTCCTTCCTACACATTGACTTTTTGTTCAAAGGCGCCCAGTGGGCAAGGTTGGAGTTAGAAACAAGAAAGGCTGCAACAGTGTTGGGAGGCCACAGCTGACAGAGGCCACGGAGCCTGCTCAGTGATGGTGCATGGTGATCTGGGTCTCTGTTCCCATGGTCTCATACTCAGTGACCAAGACGACCTCAGTGTCCCCTCAGCTTAATCTGCCTTGTCTCCTCGGCTATTACGTTGTCAGGCAATTAACCAGGAAATCCATATCTCCCTCTTCCAAGCCCTTCAGGATCCAGGCAGCCTGGTCACAGCAAAAGAAGGCATTCTAAATCCAATGGGCCAAGGTGCAAGCTCAATAATCACTTGCTTATCCTCTTGATCAACCTCCAACGTCCTCCAGTACTTTTCCATTAGCTCTCCCCTGTCCTTAAGAACCCTGCTACCATTTGTTTCAGTGGGGTTAAGTTGAGGTTTGATTCTGGCCTCTCTTCCTTATTGCAATAGATAGACAGACAGAGAGATAAATAATCGATGACACATGGATGGATAGGTAGTGTCATAGATTGAATTGTGTCCCCCAAAATATGTGTCATCTTGGCTAGGCCATGATTCCCAGTATTGTGTGGTTGTCCTCCATTTTGGGATCTGATGTAATTTTCCTATGTATTGTAAATCCTAATTTTTGTCCGTGGTTCATGAGGCTAAGATTAGATTATTAGGTTAAGATTAGATTATTTTAAAGAGGATTAGGGTGGGATGCAACACCCTTACTCAGGTCACATCTCTGACTCAGTGATGTAAGGGGAGTTTCCTTGGGGTGTGGCCCGCATCACTTTTTATCTTACAAGAGATAAAAGGCTAGAGAAGCAAGCAGAGAGATGGGGACCTCATACCACCAAGAAAGGAGTGAGTGCATTCTTTGGACCATGGTCCTTGCACTGAGGAGCTCCTAGACCAGGGGAAGATTGATGGCAGGGCCCTCCTCCAGAACCTACAGAGAAAGAAAGCCTTCCCTTAGAGCTGCTGCACTGAATTTGGACTTCTAGCCTCCTAAACTGTGAGAAAATAAATTTCTGTTTGTTAAAGCCATCCACTTGGAGTATTTCTGTTATAGTAGCACTAGATAACTAAGACAGGTAGATAGATCAATAGATATATAGATCAATAAATAGGTAGGTAGATAGATGAATGAGACATGGATGGTGGATGGGTGGATGGATGGATGACTAGCTAGATAGGTAGGTAGATAGGCAGGTAGGTAGTTGGGTAGATGGGTAGGTGGATAGGTGGATAGGTGGATAGATGGATAGTTGGGTAGATGGATAGATCGATAGATGGGTAGATCAATCGATAGATTGACAGAAAGAGAGAGACCAATAGATAAACTGTCATCAAGTCGACTCCAACTCATGGTGACTCCATGTGCAACAGAACAAGATGTTACCCAATCCTGTGTCATCCTCGTGATTGCTGGCTTGTATGAGTCCATCACTGCGGCTACTGTGTCCATCCACCTCACTGAGGGTCTCCTTCACCTTCATTGGTTAACTACTTCACCAAACATGGTGTCGTCCTCCAGTATTGATTCCTCCTGACTATGTGTCCAAAGCAAGTGAGTCAGATAATGTTCTGTTGTGATTCATTGGGTTTCCATTGGCTGATTTCCAGAAATAGATCACCAGGTCCTTCTTCCTAGTCTGTCTTAGTCAGGAAGCTCCACTGAAACCTGTCCACCAGGGGAGACACTGCTTGTATTTGAAATGCCAGAGGCAGAGCTTCTAGCATCCTCACAATACACAAGCCATCGAGTACGACACACTGACAGATGGGTGGCCATATTGCAATAGCTTTGAATAAAGTAATCTTTGCCTGTTTAGCATTGTCTCATGCAATTTTCTTTTACACTGGTGATGTACGCACCACCCATGACATCTCAGCAGTGATGGCCAAATAGTAAGTCCTTCCTCCTTTAAAAAAGATAAAAATGTCTTTAAATGCAGCTGACTTTTTCTCACCTTTTAAACGGTGTGCTTTATTTTCTTAGAAATAAAGGAAATAGAAGTAAAACAATTTCATATAAAATAGAGGGAGAAGCAATGGTTTTACAACAACATTTTGGGGACATAAAAGTTGGTGGGTGAAAACGATTTCTGACAAGTTTAGGGTGAACATTCTGATCTCTCACTCTCTAGATTCATGTCAAGTGACTGGGTTTTGGTGGGACACACATGGCCAGGTTACTAAGGAATGTGCCAGGAAGCACAGGAATGATCTTTCTGTGTTGAAGGAATTCTAGCTGTTGTAGTTAACACTAAGTCAGGGTCGAGAGAAGCTGCTGCACAGGGGAGGCTCCTCTGATATCCTGAATCCCATACTCACTAGGCTGAGTTTACAGGCATTGGAGCTGAGTGAGGTGGGAGGAAAGGCCTCCTTTGTGGACATACCCTGATTGGGGTGCCTGCAGCCCCCGCAACACCACAGGACAGCCTTGCCTTCTGAAGAGATGGGGACTCCACGGCACAGGGGAAGCACCAGAGTCCTTGGTGGTGCAAAATGGTTCACGAGTTTGACTACTAGTGAAAGGTTGGTGGTTCAAACCCACCCAGAGGAGCCTTGGAGGACAAGTCTGGTGATATGCTTCAGAAAGGTCACAGCCTCACAAACCCTTCGGAGCACAGTTCTAGTCCGACACAAGTGGGGTGGCCGTAAGGCAGGGTCGACTCAAGTGCAGAGCACAGTTCTAGTCCGACACAATTGGGGTGGCCGTAAGTCAGGGTCGACTCAAGTGCAGGGCACAGTTCTAGTCTGACACAATTGGGGTGGCCGTAAGTCAGGGTCAACTCAAGCGCAGGGCACAGTTCTAGTCTGACACGAGTGGGGTGGCCGTAAGGCAGGGTCGACTCAAGCGCAGAGCACAGTTCTAGTCTCACACAAGTGGGGTGGCCGTAAGGCAGGGTCGACTCAAGCGCAGGGCACAGTTCTAGTCTGAAACGAGTCGGGTGGCCGTAAGGCAGGGTCGACTCAAGCGCAGGGCACAGTTCTAGTCTGACACGAGTGGGGTGGCCGTAAGGCAGGGTCGACTCAAGCGCAGGGCACAGTTCTAGTCTGACACGAGTGGGGTGGCCGTAAGTCAGGGTCGACTCAAGCGCAGGGCACAGTTCTAGTCTGACACGAGTGGGGTGGCCGTAAGTCAGGGTCGACTCAAGCGCAGGGCACAGTTCTAGTCTGAAACGAGTGGGGTGGCCGTAAGGCAGGGTCGACTCAAGCGCAGGGCACAGTTCTAGTCTGACACGAGTGGGGTGGCCGTAAGGCAGGGTCGACTCAAGCGCAGGGCACAGTTCTAGTCCGACACGAGTGGGGTGGCCGTAAGGCAGGGTCGACTCAAGTGCAATAGGTTTGCTTGCTTGTTTGGGTTTTCAAGAAACACCAATTGACACCAAACACCACTTTCTTCTTTAAAAAAAAATTTAATTTTTTATTGTGCTGAGGACGTACATACATATATATACACACCCATTCTGACTCATAGTGACCCTACAGGACAGAGTAGAACTGCCCCATAAGGTTTCCAAGGAGAGGTTGGTGGCTTCGAACTGATGACCTTCTGGATAGCAGCTGATCTCTTAACCACTGCACCACCAGGGCTTTATATATATATATACATATATATAGATACACATATATAACAAAAATTTACCATTTCAACATTTTCCAGTGGTACAATTCAGTGGCATTAATTACATTCATCATGTTGTGTGACCATCATCTCTGTCCATTTCCAAATTTTCCCCTCACTCTGAGCAGAAGCTTGGTGTCCCTGAAGCAATGAGTCTCTTCCCCCCAGAACCCCATCTTCTTGCCCACTGTGTTTGACATCACACTGGATCCGAGGTGGACTGTGAGGACCGAGAACGTCACGGCCCTGCCCACACGGTGAGCTCAAGGCAGGGTCCCTGGCTCTCTTGAGTGTCCAGGGCCACGTCTGCCTGAGGTTGGCCCAGACCTGTGGAGGGGTTCCTCCACCCTGACTGTGGTGTGGCAGCCCCCCTCACATGTCCTTTTGGCTCTCAGAGCTGGGCGCTGTCTCTCTGCAAGGGGCCAAAGGGACTGGGTCCCGTGAAGTGATTCCTGCTGGGATGAGGTTCTGGGGCCCAACAACAGGGCCTGGCCAGGCCTGTGGCACCCCTGCTGGGCTGATTCAGAGCATTTGGCACTTCATGACTCATGGGTTTCCTTCCTGGCTCCAGAGGCCCTGGGCCCATGGTGATGCAGATGGGGGTCTCTGTCCACATTCTCGCCATCCACCCCAAGACGTTCCCAGCCTCACCTGGAAGGCAGGGACTGCCCGGCCGAGCTGGGATTAGGGGCTGAGGCTGCATCTGTAAGGGCAGCTTGGCCAGGCTGTAAGCTTAGGGGTAATCCTGGACCTGACCCCACTTCCTGGGCCAGGCTGCAAGCATGAGGTTGTGCTGAGTGGGAAGAACAGTATTTAGCTGCCTGCCCAGGATCACACTCAGAGTCATCCTTTGGGAGAACCATCCACCAGCCCTAAGGCTGCATCCCCACACTCCCCACGGGATGCTCGACTGGGGCTCTCTGCTCCCTTCCCGAATCATGGTCTTCAGACTGGAGCACCCCTCCCTCCATCCCAGCAGTGCAAACCTGTGGCCCCCCCCACCTCTGGATGGCCGAGGTCTCCACGACCCCCATCTCAGGGTTCTGCTTGGGCTGGACATGAGCATCGGTGTTGAACCCATGCACAGATGGAGGAGGTGACCACAGAGAGGGAAGGGCTGTCCCAGGTCCTGCCAATCACTCTGCCTCTGGCTCGGAGGCCTAGACTAGCGGCCAGGATGGGGCCAGTCCTGAGGGCCTGGAGGAGCTTCACCCTGCGTTCTCCACCCTCCTGAGATGAGCAAAGAGAGGTGACCATGAGGACAGGTGACAAGAGTCCTGTTGTCCTGGCCTGGGCATCTGGAGGGCCCTGGAAGCCCAGTCCATGCTGGCCGTCACCACACTCAAGTGATATCCTAAGCCCTACTGAGCTGGCCGGGCAGTGGGGCTGGTGTCTGCAGGCTCAGCTCCCATGGGCCCAGGGTCCTGTGAACTGGCACCAGCCAACATCCTCCACACTCCTGTGTCCCAGGGAGGTAGAGTGGTTTCTGGATGGCATGCTGTCCTGCGGTGCTGGCTGGACCCCTGAGGTTGGTGGGCAGCTCTCTGGCTCCCCCTTCTCCACCTGACCCAGTGGGTCTAGAGAATGGGGCTGCACAGCTTGTCTCAGGAGCTGCAGTAGGGTTCTGCCTAGAATGTTCTTGTTTTCTGCTAGAAAGACACCGTGCCTTGTAGAGGGGGCGCTCTCCCCTAAGATGGTTATGGGTCGGGGGGCAGGGTGCAGCCTGAAGGCTGATGGGGGATGGTCTTGGGGAGGGGTTAGTCTTGAGGCTAATGGAGTCATCTCCGCTGCTGCGGGAATTGGACATCACTCCATTACGAAAAGGATCCATCTATTCTTCAGCTGTTTAGTAAATTATTAAAAATCAACCTTCCATTTCAAAAGTGATCTCAAATAAGAAGCTCAGTGGGAGGCTGCAGGAGGGGGAGATGCCGCCAAATGTTTTCTTATTAAAAACCATGATGTCAAGAAAAAGCTGTAATATCTTTACAGAGAACTCCCGTGTTCCATCCGGGTCCCTAGAGTAATCTCCTTAAAAGGTTTTCAATATTTTTAGACTTTCAGTTGCTATTTATTCAACTCACTTTGAAAACTCAGCATGGGTTTTGGTTTGGGGGTTTTGTGGGTTTGTTTAATGCCCGCTGTCTGAGGGATCCAATCCGTTAGTTCATAGAGTCTTGAGGCCACCATGGTCTGTTCACTGTTTCCTTTCTTGGGCCCTGTCACTGCTGGCACTGTTCCTCCAGCCTCATCACCAGAGATGCCACCTTGTGTCCAGCTCACTCTCCCCCCAGACAGGGGGCACCGTCCACAGTCTGTCGGCTCTCCTCTCAGCCCAGAGGTCAGACCCTCATCTTCCCCAGCAGTCTCTGCTCCCCTGGCCCCTGCCTGTGACCTGGTTATTGATGAGGGTGGCATCACGTGATTCTCTATCAGTATTTACAGTTGGATGAAAAGTCTGTGCACAGTGATGGCTAATTGTGTGTCTGGTCACTCAGCTCTGGAGAAGGGCAGTGCCGTGGGGACAAGAGGTCGCTGCTGTTCTGATCGAACCCCCACCCCACTGCCCCCTCACAGGGGACTTCTGCTGGGCAGAGACAGCATCTGACCCACCTCTGAGATGTCTGCATGTGGACTAAAGGAAAGTGCTTATTCAAGATATCACAGATGGAATGCAAACCACAGAGAACAGAAATGCAACAGGAAAGACTGCCGGCTCTGAGAAGGGTCTCCCACCTTAACGGCTGTCTTACTGTCCTAGCTCAGCCATAGGAGAAACACCACAAGCAGCGGGCTTTAACTAACAGGAATCTATCTTCTCACAGTTCAGGAGGCTACAAGTCTGAGTTGAGGGCACCAGCTCTAGGGAAGACTCTCTCTCTGTTGGCACTGGGGGAAGGGTCTTGTCTCAGCTTCTGTCACACTGTTGTTCATTGCTTTCTTGGCAATCTCCACATGGCGTCTGTCTTCCTCCATTTGTGTTTGTTTCTCCCTGTGCTTCATCTGCTCTTTTTATATCTCAAAAGTGATTAGGTTTAAGACATACCCTACACTGATATGGCCTCATTAACGCCACAGAGGAAACCCTCCCCCCAGTTAGGATCACACCCACAGGGATAGGGGTCAGGGCACCGCCATATGTTTTGGGAGAACCCAATTCAATCCGTAACAGTGATGTTCTTGGTTTGGTGGCTCTGGCCCCAGTTTGCATGGTTTCCTCTCTCTACAATGCCATCCTTCTGACCCACAACTCACCTGTCTGCAGACAGTGACTCCTCCATCCCCCCAGGCCCTGGCCTGCCTTTTCATGAGCTGTGCTCTTTGTCTCATTCTTATCCCGCCAGTAACTCCACCTCTGGCACCAAGGGCTGACTTAGTGGCCCAGGACTGGTGCCAGTGCATACAGCAGGTGCTTCACAGAGTTTATTACAAGGAACCACAGCAAGACCTGGTCCTGGTCTCCACTGTGGTCAGCGACCCTCACTGGGGGCAGTCACATCTGCCTCAAGAGCCAGAGAGACATGAGTAGCAGAGTATATCAGCACATTGAAAAGCCCAGCTCTATCTGCACGTTGGCGTTACCTGGTGCTGGCTCCCATAAAGATGGCCTGATTGTGGAGCTCAGTGGGGGTGGCTGTGGATGGCACTGGTGTGTGCACAGCATACAGGGCAGTTTGTTCTTCCAATTCCTATTATGAGATCTTTGTACTCATCCACACATTTGTATAGGAGGCCCAGTGACCAAGCTCCTTCTCTGCATAGCATACAGGCCAATTGGTTCTTCCAGCTCTGATTGTGGGGTCTCCATACTCACTCATGTGTGGTCTCTTTTATGAGGGGCCAGTAACCGAGCTCCCTCCTTGAGATGTAGGTGAGGTGGCCTGCATCTGCCCTCCCACTGCTCACAGATTCATGGGGGGTGTCCCTCTCACCTCCCTCAGCACCCACAAGCGAACATGCTACAAGCTTTCCCATGCTCCTAAAGCCTTTTGACCCCCCAGTTACCTCGAATTAGCACCCCATTTCTCTGTCCCCCTTCATATTAAAATGCCTAAAAAAACTGTCTATCCATAGATATCCTCTCATCCCATTTTCTCACCACCAAGCCATCATATCTCTACAGAAACTGTTCTCATCAGGGTCACTGATGTTCCCCATGTGGGTAAACCCAAAGACCAGTTCTCAGCCTTTACTAACCCTGGCTCACTCTCCCAAGCTCTCTATACACCTATGTCCCACTGGCCCCACAAGGAACCAAAGAGGGGATTGCAGGCTGCCTGTTTGAATCTGGGAGATCTCAGCAGCTGTGTACCCACAGGAAAGTGCACACTGTGGAGGTCCAAGACTTCTTCTCTGAGGTCAGGGAAGAGGCCGTTGTCTACAGGAGTGGTCTGTCCAGCCAATTGACTGGAATCCTGGGAACCCTTTCTCTTGGTCATCTGAGCTCAGAGAAAGACAAGTGTGATACAGAAGTTCAACACACATGGACGTCTGAGCTGCTAGCACCTCCCACGTTACTAAATTGTGTGCAGGAAATGAGGTTGAGAGTGTGGCTGGTCGGAGCAAGTGACTGAGAGCACCTCCGTTCCAGGCATGTTTAGTCTGAGCAGACTGCAGGTCACTGTCCAGCCAGGATATTTGGGACATGCATCAGGGGAGGGCTGGATGCAAAGCTGACATTAAGGTCCTGGCCCAAGATGATGGTTGAGATGAAGTCAAGAGAGTGGTAAGCTCACCTCACTAAGCAAGAGGGTGGGAAGAAATGAAGTTACAGTGGAGAACTCTGGAAACCCCAGCTTTTGTGGGTTCCTGAAGATGGAAAGCCAGGCAGAGTCAGAAGACCAAGAATCGAGAGGAGGGACCCTTCAGTTGGGGAGGAGGGAGTGAGATAGCGGCCACACCTCGTGGGATATCAGCTCCAAAAGTGGTGGTAACAGGTGGAGGATCTGGTCACTGGGCCTGGCGGGACATCACTGAAGCCCGCCCCACCCCTAGTCTGACCACTCCCTTTCCTAGAAAGAGGAACAGGGCCTGGAGTCGTTGGTAAATCAGAGGGTTTGTGGGGTTTAGGATGGAATTTCTTTGTGTGACTTTGACTCACAGCCTCCACCATTCACCCCCACTTCCAGACATTTCAGACACTTTCTCCAGGCGGCCACCATGATGTCTTGCTGATGACCCAGCCACCCCTGGGGCTGCCGTCCTACTCCTCATAGGGCTGGTGGACAGCCCCATGCTGGCCAGAGCTGGCAGGTATGTACAAGGGCTCCTTGCCCTGGCTGCTCTGCCTCCTGTCTGTCTAATTGCTTTGAACCTGTCTTGACTGTATCCCCCACTGCCCCCAACACTGGCTGCCATGTGCATGGCTGGGATCTGGAGCCACATGTGGCCCGTGTGACTTAGGGAAGGTCACTTAGCCATTTTGCACATCTGTCCTTGTCATCTGAAAAATGGTGACAGCCAGCCCTGTCTCACAGCTATGCTAGGGGACCCCAGAAGACAGTGTCTGTACATGGAAGTGGGTCAGACGCAAGCCTGTGCCTGGGGTAGGGGTGGGGATTCAGTGATGGTGCCTTCGTCCCTGAGCCTCTGCTCTGTGGCTGAGCCTGAATACTGGGGTCGTCCAGGTGAGGCTTCTTAGCATAGCAACATGTGGAGGTGGACTGAGCCCCTGAGAGGCAGACAGGGGCTATGGGTGTAGAATTCACTTGGGGGTTTCCATTAGACACCAAAGGAAAGTGCCTGAGCCACCAATGTGGTGATGGTGGATGGGGAGTCCCCTCTCCTGGGCTGACACACAAAGGGTACCCCCAAGAGTCATGCCCTATAAGACTCTCCCCTCAGGTGAGGGCAGGACCTAACTTGCCTCTCGCCTATAGAATCTGGCAGAGGTGATGAGCTGCCAAGCCCTCACCTGGGTCATGTTACTGAAGATTCATCTTAGCAGGCTGAGGTAAGAGACACCCTTGCTAGCTTTGAGGAAGTGAGCTGCCATCTTGAGGGAGGCTACGTGGCAGGGAGCTAGGGGCTCTCCAGGAGGTGTTGGTGGGTCCCAGCACACAGCCAACCATAAGCGGGGACATCAGTCCTTCAGCCACTTGCAGATGACTTCTGCTGACATATTGAGGGAATTTGGAAGTGGATCGTCCTCCAGTTGAGCCTTTGATAGGAGGGCAGCCTGGCAGAAACCTGGACTGCAGCCTGGCGATGACCTGGGCAGTGGACCCGGCTCAGCCTCACTCAACTCCTGACAGAGACTGTGAGATGAGAGATGAGTGTTCTTATAAGTGTCTAAGTGTACGGTAATTTCTTATGTAGCAATAGAAGATGAATGCATTTCCCCTGGAGGGGTTTTTTTTTTTTTATTGTACTTTAGATGAAGGTTTACAGAACAAATAGTTTTGCATTAAAGAGTAGTACACATATTGTTTTATGACATTGGTTAACAACCCCACGACATGTCAACCCTCTCCCTTCTCAACCTTTTTTTTTTTTTTTTTTTGGTGAAAATGTACATAGCCAAAGATACACCATTTCAAAAATTTCTACATGCAAAGTTCAATGACATCGACTATGCTCTTCCTATCGTTCTGCTATTCTCACTTTAGATGAAGGTTTACAGAACAAAATTGTTTCTCATTAAACAGTTAGTACACATGTTGTCCTATGACAATTGTTAACAACCCCGCTATATGTCAACACTGTCCTTACTCAACCTTGGGTTCCCTATCACCAGCTTTTCTGTCCCCTTCTGCTTTCTAGTCCATGTCCCTGGAGTGCTGTGCCTCATTAGTCCCTTTTGTTTTATGGGGCTGTCCAATTGCCCCTGGAGGTTTTACTGTTAAAAGCAGAGATGCTTCTTCTCAAAACGATCCATGACATCAGGACCAAAGGATACGTCTGCTGTCAAGACTGAGGCTGGTCCTCCTTCCCCTGCCATAGTCCCTGGAGCACTGCCACGCTAGCTTCCCTCCTCTCTGTCGTTCTTGCCTCCTTGAATTTCTATCGTCCTTGCCTCCTTAACACTTTACAGTCTTGCTTGTTTAGACCTTGACTGGCCAGTGGCTGGGGCAGCACCCCTGGAGCCCCAGGAGCCTGCTCAGGGCACGACTGTTCCAGGGTCTTCATCTGTGCATGGAGACAAGAGTCTGCAGAACGAGGAGCACTTGTCCCCTGTGGTATCCCAATAGTGGCCTCACACACCACACAGACGGGACCAGCCACCGCCTGTCTACCTCAAACTGCCATTTGTTGTGCCTGACATCTTTTGTGGCTGAGACACTTGTTCAGATTGCTCTCTCCTCTCACTAAAGATAGTAAGCAGATAAATACAGCTCTTCCTCATGTTGTCTTCTATAGAAAAGGGCCAGATTAAGAGAAGCTACAGAGCAGGGAAAAACTCTTGGAGTTGTGCCCCCAGGACCTCTTTGAAAAGGGAGGTACTCCCGCCAGCCTTTGTCCCTGGCATTAAGCACCATGCCAGAGATGCTAACTGTTCTCAGATGCAGCGAGACAAAGCTGGATGTATACATCCCCACAGCGTCCCAGGGTGGACACAGTGCAGGGTGGTAGTTTCCCAGGAGGGAAATCTCCATGAAGCACCATCCTGGACAACAGTCTCAGCCTTCTTCCCCCAGGGAGAGGCACCTCCCTGATAGCTCCCCAAGAAGGGCATCAACATGAAGACTGCTGGGGTGCTTGGGGCCAAGGTGGCTGATTGCTCCCTGTTCAGTGTTGACATATTGACCATGATCATGAAGAAGTCAGGGCAAGAACAGTTGCACAACTTGACTACATACAACCCCCCTACTTCCAGGAAGAGTCTATGAAGCTTAAAATAAAAAGGCAGAGGTTCATAGTGCAATTAAAATAAAGAAAGACCGACGCAGGGCGTGCACAATAGGTAAGTATTTGTGTGTGTATGTGTGTATGTAGAGGGGTGTGAGTAGGAATAGATTTCAAAATAATGATAGAGCAGCCACATCTGGGCAGAACCAATTAATAAAATCAAACAACAGAGCAGGGCGATGAGAAATCAGTTGCAAGGATGCTGCTGCGAAGGTGTGCTTCCCACCAGGCCATCATCAGAAACACGGTGCTGCACGAAGCTATAAACTCCGCAGAGCCCATTACAAGTACGAGGTTCTAATGACTGAAGAAGCTGCCTTTGCCTTTGGAAATGGCTCTGCCCAGGAGAACAAATGTAAGAAATGGGGGATAGTGAGGTGTCCTTGAACGGAAATCAGAATTGCAACCCAATGGCATTTATCAGAAATCAAAAGCAGATTGATTCAGCACAGTGTGAAGGGTGGGGAGTTGGAGAAATAAACACATAAAAGACCATCAGGCCCTACAGCTCCTGGAAGAAAACAGAGATAATGTCAATTAAACTTCAAAACAACTGGAAAGGGAAGGAACTGAGGGCTCCAGCATTAACAAGGCTGGATGTGGGCACTTGGAGCAATATGAAGATGTGGAGCAGAGCTGACCTCTTCATCTGGCAGCAACCCTGGGTCTGGGCCAGAGGCCAAGGAGATGCAGAGGCACACCCAGGCATACCTGCTAGAGAACAGTGCCTGATTCCATCCTGCTTCAGCCTGACATGGCTATTTGCTGCATTTGTTCATGCAGACGCTGGTTTTCTAATTCCTCTCAGTAATGGTCCTGGTGTGGACATTGAGGAAGGCAGGGTGGAGTCTGGGGATGTGAGTGAGCCTTCTGTGCATGAACAAGCTCTCCAGCACACATTCACTTAACACGTATTGTGAGTGTGCAGTCAGGGCTGCGTGTGACCCACACACATTCCTCATGTGATGAACAAGCTCTCCAGCACACATTTACTTAACACGTATTGTGAGTGTGCAATCAGGGCCGTGTGTGGCCCACGCACATTCTTCACATGATGAACAAGCTCTCCAGTGCATGTTCATGTAAGTACGCATTGTGAGTGTGCAATGAGGGCTGTGTGTGTCCCACATACAGTCTTCAAGTGCATGGACAAGCTCTCCAGTGTATGATCAAGTAGCACATATTGTGCAATCAGGGCCGTGCATGCCCCACATACGTTCCTTGCGTGCATGGACAAGCTCTACAAAGTAAGTTCATGTAATACATATTGAGTGTGCAATCGGGGTCACGTGCGCACCTGTGCATTGAGTCTGTCTGACAATCATGCATCCACGTGTTACCTCCAATGGGAGGAAGAGCCAGGGCCCCATTCACATATCTCCACTATTGATTATATTGCACATAGGAAGGACCAATGAAACAAGTGTCAGCATCACGTGAGACAAAAAGGAAATGAAGACGCCCCTGTCCTTGGCAAAGGCAATGTTTCCAAAAGACCATAGATGAGACCTCCCTTCTCTTCCCCAAAGACTCTGACCTGTAGAGGCCTTGCTGACTACAAAGACAAGACCATATGAACATAGGGTGGTGGGATTTTTCAGTGTGAGAGACGGACTGAGGTTTGGAAGTCCTTGAATCATTGTTGTTGTTAGCTGCCAACAAGTCAGCCCCGACACATGGAGACCTTAAATATAACAGAAGGAAAAGTTACCTGTTTCTGCCCTATTTTCATGATTGTTGGTATATTTGAGTCCATTATTGTGTCAATCCATCTCATTGAGAGTTTCCCTCGTTTTTGTTGACACTCCAATTTGCCAAACATGATGTCCTTCTCCAGCAATTGGTCTATCATGATAATGTGTCCAAAGTAAGCAAGTTTTACCATCTTCTCATCTAAGGAGCATTCTGGTTGTATTTCTTCTCAAATTGATTTGCTCATACTTCTGGAAGTCCATGATGTATTCAATATGCTTCACCAACACCACAATTTGAATACATCAATTCTTCTGGCTTCCTTTTTTACTATCCAGCCTTTGTATGCATATGAGGCAATCGAAAATACCATGTCTTGGGTCGCTTGCACCTTAGTCAACGAAGTGGCATCTTTGCTTTTTAAACGCCACTAATTTTGTCAGTTTGTCGTACTGCGGGGGCTTGCCTGTTGCTGTGACGTTGGAAGCTATGCCACTGGTATTCAAATACCAACAGGGCCACCCGTGGTGGACAGGTTTCAGCTGAGCTTCCAGACTAAGACAGACTAGGAAGAAGGACTCAGTGGTCTACTTCTGAAAAGAATTAGTCAGTGAAAACCTTACAAATAACAACTGAACAGGTTTTATATATTGCCAGAAGATGAAGCCCTCAGGTTGGAAGGCACTTAAAAGATGACTGGGGAAGAGCTGACTCCTCAAAGTACAGTTGGCCTTAATGATTTGAATAGAGTCAAGCTTTTGGGACCTTCATTTGCTGATGTGGCATGACTCAAAATGACAAGAAACAGCTTTAGACATTCATTAGTAATCAGAATGTGGAATGTATGAAGTATGAAACTAGGAAAATTAGAAATTGTCAAAAATTAAATGAAATGCATGAACATCCATATCCTAGGCATTAGTGAGCTGAAATGGACCAGTATTGGCCATTTTGAATAGGACAACCATATGGTCTACTATGCCAGAATGACAACTTGAAGACGAATGGTGTTGCATTCATCATCAAAAAGAACATTTCAAGGTCTATGTTGAAGTACTATGTGGTCAGTGATAGGATAATATTCAAACGCCTACAAGAAAGACGAGTTAATGAGACTATTATTCAAATTTATGCACAAACCACTGAGTCCAAAGATGAAGAAATTGAAGATTTTTACCAACTTCTGAAGTCTGGAATTGATCAAACAGGCAATCAGGATGAATTGATAATTACTGGTGGTTAGAATGTGAAAGTTGGAGACAAAGGAGGAATTGGTAGTTGGAAAATATGGCCTTGGTGATAGAAACAATGCCGGAGATCACATGATAGAATTTTGCAAGACCAACAACTTCATTGCAAATACCTTTTTTCAACAACAGAAACAGTTACTATACACGTGGACTTCACCAGATGGAATACACAGGAATCAAATTGACTACATCTGCAGAAAGAGACCATGGAAAAGCTCAATATCATCAGTTAGAACAAGGTTGAGGCTGACTGCGGAACAGATCATCAATTACTCATATGCAAGTACAAGCAGATACTGAAAAATGTTAGAATGAGTCCATGAGAGCCAAAGTACAACCTTAAGTATATCCCACCTGAATTTAGAAATCATGTCAAGAATAGATTCAACACACCGAACTCTAATGACCAAAGACCAGATGAGTTGTGGAATGACATCAGGGACATCATACACAAAGTAAGCAACAGGTCTTTAAAAAGACAGGAAAGAAAAAAAGAACGGATGTCAGAAAAGACTCTGAAACTTGCTCTTGAATGTTGAGTAGTGAAAGCAAAAGGAAAAAATGATGAAGTAAAAGAGCTGAAAGGAAGATTTCCTAGTGTGCCTCCAGAAGACAAAGTAAAGTATTATAATGACATATGCAAAGAGCTATAGATAGAAAACCAAAAAGGAAGAACATTCTCAATATTTCTCAAGCTGAAAGAACTAAGAAAAAATTCAAGCCTCAAGCTGCAATACTGAAGGATTCTATGGGGAAAATATTAAATGACTTAAGAAGCATCAAAAGAAGATGGAAGGAATACACCGAGTCACTATACCAGAAAGAATCAGTCTACGTTAACCATTTCAGGAGGTAGCATATGATCAGGAACCAACGATACTGAAGAAAGAAGTCCAAGATGCACTGAAGGCATTGGCAAAAATAAACGGCTTCAGGAACTGATGGAATACCAATTAAGATGTTTCAACTAACGGATGCAGAGCTAGAAGTGCTCACTCGTCTATGCCAAGAAATTTGGAAAAAAGCTACCTGGCCAATCAACTGGAAGAGATCCATATTTATGCCTATTCCCAAGAAAAGAGATCCCACAGAAGGCAGAAATCATATAATAATATCATTGATATCACACACAAGTAAAATTTGGCTGAAGATTTTTCAAAAGCAGCCGCAGCAGGATATCGACAAGGAACTGTCAGAAATTCAAGCTGGATTCAGGAGAGAACATGGTACCAAGGATTTCGTTGCTGATGTCAGATGGATCTTGGCTGAAAGCAGAGAATACCAGAATGATGTTTGTTGTTCTTGTTAGTTGCCATTGAGTTGATTCCGATTCATAGCGACCCTATGCACAACAGAACGAAACACTGCCTGGTCCTGTGCCATCCTCACAATTGTTTCTATGCTTGAGCTCATTGCTGCAGCCACTGTGTCAATCCATCTCATTGAGGGTCTTCCTCTTTTTCTCTGACCCTCTACTTTACCCAGCATGATGTCCTTCTCCAGGGGCTGGTCTCTCCTGATAACTTGTCCAAAGTATGTGAGATGTAGGAAGATGTTTACCTGTGTTTTATTGACTATGCAAAGGCATTTGATTGTGTGGATCATAACATTGTGAAGAATGGGAATTCCAGAACATTTAATTTTGCTCATGAGGAACCTGTACATAGATCAAGAGCCAGTCATTTGCACTGAACAAGGGAATACTTCGTGGTTTAAAGTCAGGAAAGGTGTATGTCAGGGTTGTATCATTTCACCATACCTATTCAATCAGTATGCTGAGCGAATAATCCAGGAAGCTGGACTATAGGAAGAAGAAAGGGGCATCAGGATTGGAGGAAAACTCATTAACAACCTGTGTTATGCACATGACACAACCTTGTTTGCTGAAAGTGAAGAAGACTTGAAACACTTACTGATGAAGATCAAAGACCAGGGCCTTCATTATGGATTACACCTCAACATAAAGAAAACAAAAATCCTCACAACTGGACCAATAAGTAACATCATGATAAATAGAGAAATGATTGAAGTTGTCAAGGATTTCCTTTTACTTGGATCCGCAATCAACACTCATGGAAGCAGCAGTCAAGAAATCAAATGATGCATTGCTGTGGGTGAACCTGCTGCAGAAGACCTCTTTAAAGTGTTGAAGCAAAGGTGTCACCTTGAGGACTAAGGTGCATCTGACCCAAGCCATGCTGTTTTCAATCACCTCTTATGCATGCAAAAGCTGGATGATGAATAAGAAAGACCAAAGAAGAACTGATGTCTTTGAATTGTGGTGCTCGGGAAGAGTATCTAATACACCATGGAATGCCAAAAGAAGGAACAAATCTGTCTTGGAAGAAGTACAACCAGCATGCTCCTTAGAAGCAAGGATGGCGAGATTAAGTCTCACATACTTTGGACTGTTGTCAGGAAGGATCAGTCCCTGGAGAAGGTGGCTTGGTAGGTGGAGGGTCAGTGAAAAAGAGGAAGACCCTCAAAGAGATGGATTGACCCAGTGGCTGCAACTATGGGCTCGAGCATAGCAACCATTTTAAGGATGGCACAGGATCAGGCAATGTTTCATTCTGTTGCACATAGCATTTCTAGGAGTCAGAACCAACTTGACGGCACTTAACAACAACAAACTATTCTGTGGACCTGCATCCTTCAGAGAAAGCGCCTCTCTCATTGTCTCTCCCATGGGGAAGCCTGAGGCAGGGTCATCCCATTCATGTCAGTGTCCACTTTGCCAAGGTCTCCCTTTGATAGCCCTCAGCTCCCCAGCAAGATGCTAAGCTTAGAGCCCTCTCTGGGAAGACAATCCCTGGGAAGCCTCCTCGACATATCTGCATCTTCAGGAACCTCACCCCAGCCCCAATCTCACTCTCTCACTTTCATTCTATTTCTGAAGAGTGTTCTACCTCTCCCCCGGCAACCTGCTTCTGGCCATATCTTTAGGTCTTTATACATTGTCCTCTTATTTTCAAGTCAACATCTGTGTTGAGCAGCCCCCATGTGCCCTGAGCAGTGCCTGCTTATACTATGAACACAGGAGGTGGATTCACGAGGTGGTGTATGTCGTCAGGTCACCCAGGGTGCACTACAGCACAGCCACTTAGCATGATGCTCAGCCTACCTTCCCACTGGTCCCCACAACATACTGGACCAAAACTAGCACAGCAGACCCAGCCACAAAAGCACCATGTCACACACAACCCTCGGTCACTCTGTGAATGGGTCTCTCTACCGCACAGTGGCCCGTGTTTGGGGATGGAGCAGGCCAGCTATGATTGATGTAAACTGATATGGTGAGACCCAGGGGTCCATCTAACTCTTCCAGGATTGATTGGAAGCACAGAGCCTGAGGTCTGGCTCCAGGACCTCATCAGGCTGGAGTGCCAAACTCCATGGCCAAAGACAGGCAAGATTAGCAAAATGAAGGGGGCACAGAAATATGAGGAAAACTGTTGGGATATGGGATCTGAGTCCAGAAGTGTGAGGAGAGGAGAGTGAGCATAGGCTCTATAGGATCTAGACAAGGGGTCTCCAAAATAGCTAAGCAGCAAACATTTATGAGAGACCAAGGGGTTGCCCTTAGCACACTGAGGACAAAATGAAGGATTCATTGCTGCTCAGAGAGACCCCATAGATTCACAGGTCATTGTTCCCAGGCAGGGGCGCTAGGATGAATGAAGACCACAGAGTCAAGGGTGGTAGGGAGATGCTGGGTTCCTGAGCTCTATGGTTAGTGACAAGGGCTCCTCCCAGGAAGGACTGAGATGTGAACCTGCATTGAACAATGAGCGTGGTGGATGGACTGCATTGAAGGCTGACAAGGTGGTGTGACGAGCTGGCCCACACAACAGAGTTGCCATTGAACAATGACATCCACTTTCCCCAAAGTTACCAGATGTCCTCAAGACCAACACACTCACCTTCACTTATAGGAGTGTAAATGCAAATCGGAGCTACTCTGAGACACCTTTCTCACCTATCAGGTTGGCAACGTTTCCAAAGCTTGAAGAGTCATCCTCCCCACGAGGCTATGGGACAGGCCCTCTCACACAGGTGCTCATGGTGGGGGGGACTTGACGATATCAACAAAACTGCACACACATTCTGCCCTTGGCCCAGTCATCTCTTTTCTAGGAATTTATCCCAAAGATACACCCACTCACAACAAAAACAAGGCCATTCACTGTAGCATTATGTATAGTAGTAAAATACTGGATACAAGCTAAATGCCAGCCTCTGAGAGGATGGTTGTATGGGGCACCATTAAAATGGAGTTCTCTGTACACATTGTCACACACACACGTACACACATGGGCACACACATACACAAATGTACACACACACAGAAACATACATGCACACAAGTACATACACGTAGACTTGCACACATAGACACATAGATACACACACATTGCTTATATTAGCAAAATGAGAAAAGGAAGGATAAATCTGAAATGAATAGCAGTGCTTACCTCTAGAGGGTATGTTGGAGTTGACTCACCCGAAGCTGGTTTGCACACAGTGCAGCAAAAGCTGGCCGGGGCCTTTGATTACCAAGGTGCACTTGGGGTCATCCTTCTTCGATAGCCCAGCTTTGCCACCTCAGGCTTGGTCAGCCTGAGAACTAGGGCTTTCATCCCTTGGAGCTCGCTACCCCATTGCCATGAATGCTTGGGTTCGATTAATGTGTTATCGTTTTTCCTCTCTTCTTATTGTTGTTTCCAGCCCTGGATTCATGAAAACACCCCTTCTTATAATCACTCCACCTGTATTTACAGTAGCCAGACATTAATGGAAAGAAAAAAAGCATTCAGTTCCCTAGAAAGCTAGAATGATTGGCTAGTTCATTCCTTAAGCATTCATTGGGAGCACAATATGAGCTAGGTTACACCAAGATCCAGACATGAGTTATTGCCCAGATTTTCTCCCATCAAATGTATCTGGCATTGCGTGGACACTACTGGAAGGGCATTGTGAGCCCGCCTTCTGCTCTGAGCCACAGACCTAGCAGAAATGGAGGAATCCTCAGTGGAACTTGTCTTGAGTGAAGGACAAACATGAGAAGCTGATCATCCAGTGTTCGAGTTGCTTACAGAGACAGGACGTGCCGGTCACAGATACCCCTGGGCTCCCTGGGGGTACAGAGAATACAATCTGGGGCCCTCTCCTGGAGGAGGCATAAACTGGCTGGGAAGATAAGGCCGACATGTGGAGCACCACAAAGGAAACGAGACCACAGAGAGCTGTTGGATGCTGGTAGGGCCTCTAGGAGGAAGCAAAGGAGGACCCAGCAGGTGGCGTCAACTCGGGGGAGTCAAAAGGAATCGAGGATGATGTTGACTTCCAGAAGGCATATGTCTTCCATCTCAAACTTGGGTCCTAATATGCTGAAATTGGTTTTTCTAAAAGCCATCTTCCTTGTTAACCCTGGCAGAGAAGCATGTTCTACACCCACAATTAGCAGATTAAAAATGTGGGCTCTGGACAGGCCTCTGTGCCCTGGCCAAGGATGAGAACCCCAGATGGGTCCGGGCCAATCCCACACAAGGGCAGGAGCCAAAGGTACAGGTGGAGCCTCTCAAAGGCAGCAAACTCACATACACAGGGGCAGATGCTGGGAGGTGCTCACTTTTCAACACAGAGCATGGAAGGGGAGGGAGTACTCTTGCCTGCATGTCTAGAACATAAAGGCAGACTTTTCAGAACATAGATGCACTCCTTTTCTTTATAAAGGAATGTCATTAAGTCCAACAGTCAGGGCTGTGAGCACAGACATTGAATACAACATTGATAAGCCCAGGTGTCACTTGCAAATCACATTGGAGGCCACTTCAAAACAGGCACACAATGTTATTTTAACCCTTTTATGACCCCATTATTTTTTACCTCTAATTCTTTGTTGATACTAGGAGTTTTCAGTAATGGAGGGCATGCTGAATCATTGAGTGTGTCTAAATTTTTGGTAGGGAATACGGTTTTTGTTTTATCCCTCATTCCACAAATCATACCCCCAGAGTCCAGAGGTACATATGTGTACCTCTTGTGAACACCAATTCTATCCCCAGAGACCAGAGATACATATATGTATCAAACAAAAAATTTCCAAAATTCATGTTTTTCCTGTGAAAAATTCAACGATTTAGCACTACTTCATACAGTACCTTATAAAAACAGTAATTTGCAACATACACCTGTTTTGACAATTTCAAACTGTTATATAGATCTCTGCCTGCCAGTGCACATACTGTAAGTGGGACAGTAGCTTCTCAATGAATCCCAAAGATACAAAAAGGAAGTGTAGCTATCCTGAAAGGGTTTTAAAGAACCATATATGTGGGATCAAATTGACAACCGCAACTCGAAAGGTCAGATAGGAAGCTTAGGGGGCCATGAGTTTATGTTCACGGGGGAGGAACAGTTTGGAAAAGGAGGATGAGAAGGGTTGCACAACCTGAAGAATGCAATCAAGGTCACTGAATTGCACATGTAGAAATTTTAAATTAATGTATACTCTGCTGAGTATATTCTCAACAGCAACAACAAAAATAAATTATTTTTTTTTAAAAAAGCACACAGACAAAAAAAACAGAGAAAAGGATGGGAAGGAGAAAGCATGTGCTCCAGTGCTCAGCACCATCCCCAGCTGATGTCCCTGCTTGTCTAGTTGGCATTTGGTCCATGCTCCCCTGGCGCTTTGCTCAGCAATGATGTCAACATTATAAATAGCAGCATTAACTCATTAACCAAAGGTCACGGTCTCCTGCAGCAGTGGACAGCAAAGAGGTAGCTTGGCCGAGTCCAGCAGAGAAGCCATCAGACTTGTCGTGGTGCCTGGCCATCTCTGCAGCTGATGCCATCCTCTGCCTGGCCCCTTCCCTGCAGCCAGTTTGCATTGTTAACACATCCCTCCAAGATCCCCGTGGCCCCAGTCTGCCAGAAAAGGCCCTGGTCATCACGTCGCTGGAGAGCGAGGGGCCTCACGCAGCTCAGGGATGTAGCCCTCCCCACCAGAAGTGTATGCAATGACAACTGACCAGACTTTCTGTAAAGTTGCATCTTTCCTGTTGTTTCCACGCAGGATGGATGAGTCATGCCATGTTCCCCTGGGGGTGAAAGGAGAGACTCAAAACTTAGAGCATGCAGCTTTCTAGGACTGTCGCCTCTCCAGCCTGGTCTCCCCCTCCCGCTCCCCAGAGATATGCAGAAGGGGCCAGGTGAGTCCCATATGTGGTCAGGGCCTCCTCCCCTCAGCTGCCACAGGAGCCATCTCTTTCCTCAGCCCCAGTTTCTGGCTGCCTGGGATGAGACTCAGGCTCCCCAAGATGAGGGCTCAGGCTGCCCAGGATGAGGCTCAGGCTCCCCACGATGAGCACTAAGGCTGCCCGGAATAAGGCTCATGGGCTGCCTGAGATGAGGCTCAGGCTTCATGAAATGAGGGCTCAGGCTGCCTGGGATGAGGCTTGGGCTCCACAAAATGAGGGCTCCCACCTTGGAACTGGAATGCTGTCACCACACGAATCAGTACTCTGCATCAGCCTTCAGAAAATTATGGACACAAGCACTGTTGTTTCACCTGCTTTGCATATCTGACATTTTTCAAAATACAAGCTGTGGGATGGTCCTTCTTGAGCCTCAGGGTATCTCCAGCATCCTGGAGGTGCCTCTGACAGACCAAGGGCTGAGCCATTTCCAGGATCCTCCAGCCCTTCAGGGAATTCTTGTGGTTCTGGCCCCACCCAGACCTCCCGGGTTCTCCCCGCAGCTTCCCCGGACCTGTAGTCCTGCCGATCACACCGACCTCTCTTACCCACGTCTGCTTCCTCTTGGCCCCTTCAGCCCCTGACTTGTCTTGCCTGGGGCATCAGTACACCCACACTGTACGCTCATTGCTACCCACTCCCATCTCTTTCCAGGCCAGCTGACCCCACATGTGCCCACCTAAACCCTTCTTTCCTAAGAGTCCCTGGACTTCCTTCCTTCCTTCTGACTGACTCTCATCTTGGGTTGTGGGGTACTGCAGACAGCAGAGCTGGGAGCCCAGCCCTGACAAACCACAAAGCAGGAAAGTGCATGGAGAGGGAGCACCTTCCTGAGCCGTCCTTCCCTTGAAACAACCTGAGGGACAGGAGCATGAGGGAGGCCAGGCCACAGCCAAGATGAATGAGTTGTCAGGCTCCTGTGTTCCATCTGCAGGGAGTGTGGCTGGCCACACCAGCCTGCGCACACACAGAGCACAATGAGGCCGATGCACTCAGGTCTCCCAGTGACTGAACTGGTCTGCACACAGCCCTCCACAGAAGCAAAGTGAGCCTGCAACCCAGCTCACAAGGGCCCTTCTGGAGACAGAAGTATACCCGTGGTGCCCATGGGAGGGGGCGAGGGCACCAGTGCTCCTGGTCAGGGGAGGGAACAGAGGGCAGGAGTGTGGGTGTTCACCCTGCAAGAACCTCTGGTGAACCCGGCCCCAAAGCAATGCTTGTCCCTCCCTTGGTTGGCCCTAACTGAGAGATGTTGAATTCAATTCTAAATGGACACTTGAGTTTTATAGGGAGAGAAGGAGAAAGGAGAGGAGAGGAGAGGAGAGAAGCGAGGCAGAGAGAGACAGAGAGAGTCAGAGAAAGAGATGTACAGAGAGACAGAGAATGAGAGAGACAGAAAAAGACAAAGAGGGAGGGAGAGGTCACAGAAGCAATAACAGAGTTCTCCACCAAGGCTGGCCTTGCTTCTTGGAGGGATTTCCGGAAAAGCCCCTGAGGGTGTGCGCACCTGTGGAGGAAGTGAAACTGTGGTGCTGGGAGACTCCAAGCTGGAAATGGAGGTGCGGATGGCCCTGCCCAAGGACCCTGCCCTAACTGTGGGACTGCTCTGGCTCCCTGAGTGCTGGGTGACTGGATGACCCAGCTCCAATGTGTCTGTCCACAGTTCTTATATGTGTAGGATGTTTTTGTTTTGTGTTGTTTGTCAAACATTTTCTCAGCATCTCATCACTATTCCCTCCTCTTAGCCCCTTGTCCAGGCCGTTTGCCCAGGCTAGCCACATGCGTGGAATGAGACATCCTCTGAGGTAGGCAGGGTGGATGGAGAGAAGGTCAGAATGAGGTGAAGGTCAGCATGAGGTGCAGGTCAGCGTGGGGGTGAGGGTCAGCATGGGGATGACAGTCAGAATGGCAAACAAATCTACAGAGTGTGGCTCCAGACATCCCTAAAGAATTTGATTTTTACAAGAGTTGGTCTAGGGGTTGAGAAGGAGTGTTGGTGTGCTGGGCAGTAGGTGGTAGATTTGTTTACTTTTGCCTGATACAAAGAGCTGCCAGGCATGATCACCCACCAAGTTGGAAGGAGGTGTTGGGATGTGAGGGTGTCTGGCACTGCCATGTTCAGGGCCCCCATAAGAGCTCCTCAGATGGTTGTTGGTCTGCTCTGTCCACCAACCAGGTCTCCTCATCTGCCCATCTGTGTGCATAACCGTCCCATAGCCCATGGACCCCAGAAAGCCTGGGCCTGACTCCTGTCCCACCACCCCACCCCCCACCCCCACATGCTGGCCTGTGGAGTCTAGACTCTCCTCAACCATGGAGGAGTTAATATGATGGTTGACTCAACCCTGCAGAGTTTGGGAGTCACAACAAATGCACTTTTGCAGTGCCTGGTTCACACAGGAGCAGCTAACGAAATGTTCACTCTGTCGGCCTCCCTAAAGCTGGCTTTTGGGGAGTCCTTAGACTGAAGCCCATGTACCCTCCTACAACTTCCAGACTCACACTCTCCTCCCTGGCCATACCCTGAACGTCTCCACTAACACTGTGCAACACTCCCAATCTTGGACACCCTCTCGTTCCCCATCCGCGTCTTCTCAGCCCTTCAAACTCCGGATTAACCCCGCACTCTCCAAGGATGCCAATCTCCACTCATGCCCATGATGATCTTGTCTTCATAGAATGCGTGCCATAGACTTTCTGGATCCTTCATTCTGCAAGGCATCTCCTGCAGTGGTCAGGATCCCCACAAAGGTGCTAATTCTATGCTGAGCACTCGGGACATGCTGGGTGAATGGAATCTCATGTCCCAGTTACCCATTGTGAAAACAGTGCCGCAAAACAAAGTCCCAGAAACCTCCATTTCTCCACCCCTCCTATTGCCCATGCCCTTGGGAATTTGACTTTGCGGCTCTTCCCAGTAAAAAGCAGAGCTTATTCCTTCACCCTTGAATCTGAGCTACCCTTGCTGCTTGCTTTGCCCAGTAGAATGTCGTGACAGTGAGGGTGTGCTAGAACTGAGCCTTGCACATTTTCTGTTTCTCTTGAGAACAGCCAGCTTGCCCTTCCTGGGAGACCACATAGAACAGAGACGAGCAGCCCCTCCCTACACCAGCCAGCCCCTGCAGTCTTGCCAACCATACATGAGGAGGTCCAGCCAAGATCAGCTGTTGTTGTTAGCTGCAGTCAAGTCGGCCCCCAACTCACGATGATACCATGCAGCATGGAACAAAACACTGCCTGTGCATCTCCACGATCACTTGTAAATTGTACCATTGTGATCCATAGGGTTTTTGTTGACTGATTTTTGGAAGTCGTTCACCAGGCCTTTATTCCTAGACTCAATGTGGAAGCTCCCCTGAAACCTGTTCAGCAGCATCATAGTAACAATTAAACCCTCACTGACAGACAGATGTTGGTTTCACATGAAATGTACTGGCCAGGAATTGAACCCGGGTCTCCCACATGGAAGGCAAGAACTCTACCACTGAACCATCACTGCACTGGGTATACAAGCTTAGAACTGATGGAAAATTTCAGGCAGGGTGAAGGACTAAATAGGGACAGAAGCCACTAAGTACATGAAAGTTATAATTGAAGCTTTCACTCAGCAAGAATCTGAGGGGGGTGCTCACTGTGGTGCTCCCAGGGAAAACCTCTCAGGAGGAAAGAAGCAGGACAAGGGCCTGAGGGGAGCACCTGGAGGAAGGTGGGGCTAGAATCAATGAGAGTGAGGACAGGTGGTAGGTGAAGAGGCTGGAGAGGTGGGCAGCATCCAAGTCCAGAGAGCAAGTGGGGCCATGGCCAGGACTAGGAGGTGAGCCACTAGATTGATCCCCACTCTGGCTTCTGTGGAGCACTGAGGGCAGGGAGAGGGTCAGAAGACCATGGGAGAGGGTCAGGGAGAGGTGATGTGGCTACAACAGGAGGGAGAGGGAGGCTGGTAGGAAACTTACCTGAAGCTTCAGGTGAGCAGAAGTTTCCTACAGATAACATTTACATCAACCTTACAGTCAGCCATAACTTGTCCTATGCAGGTTGAGGAACATGATTGTGTTTACCTTTTCCATTATAACAACAATAAGAAGGCAGGGTCAAAGTGACAGAGTAGTCAGATGCTTCCGGTGGTCCCTCTTACAACAAAGACCCGAGAAAACAAGTGAATCGGTTATATATGAAAGTCTAGGAACCCTGAACATCAAAGACAAAGTTGAGGAATCAGACTGAGTGGCAGGGGTAGGGAGAAGCGATTCAGAAGCAGGGAGGAGTTGCCAGACTTGACCCTGCGGGAGCCAGCACCCTGCGGGCCAGACTGGCTGGCATGCCAGTTGAGGCAAGCAGTGGTTTAAGGAAGCGTTTTGCGCATCAGGAGACGGAGAGGCAGACAGTCTGCTCAGGTTTCCAGAGCCAGTGAAAAGCAGAGCTCAGTCGGCAAAAGATAAGTATATGCGTATAACCTACAGTGCAGATCAAAAAACACCCCTTTTGGGAAGAACCTCTCTCCCATTTACCTGCTCCCTCTCCTCACTGCACTAGATCTCAAGACGGCTTCAGCAATTGCCAAGTCCCCTGGGCCAGAAGTAGGACACATCCTGCACCCTGAACCATTCTCCCAGCCTTGGAGAGAGAACAAATTAACAAACAGAAAAAAAATAATCTGCCAGATCCCTTAAGCTGGGAACTTGAGGCAGGCACAGCTCCCTAAGCACAGGCATAAGGGGTCCACAGACTTTGAATGCCTTTCACTCCTGCACACTCCTGTGTGGGCCGATTTCAACAGTGTAGGCCCTCATTCACACAGTACAACAGGGTGTATACTTGAAGCCTAACTTCACTGTATCAACTACATCATGGAGTGGCAACTTTGTGACATTTGATACTAATCTGCTAATTAAGCATGGTCCTCACCTACCCACATCAGGGACCTGAGGACTGGTGGCTGCACCCACACCACCTAGCCAGCCACCTGCAATAGGGGTCGAAGAATAAGTGATGCCTCCCAGTCCTTACAACCAACAGCATTGGTTGCCCATAATTAGGCAGCAAAACTCACCCACCTACAAGCTCTAGGGAATAGGGAGACACTTTCCTCCCAGACACTCAAGGGCAGCCATCAGCTCCCTGCCTTGCTCGGCTTGTGACCCCCTACTGCAACCAGATACCTGTGCCTACTCCAACCACCCCTGCCCATCTAGGACTATAGGTGAGAGCCTGAACCATACACTTGGTGAATGACAGTCTGGAAACCTGAGCTGAATCCACACAAAAAAGTAAACGGACCCCTGGGCTCACATATCTAGTAACAGTTCTAACCACCTGGTGACAGGACGTTAGAGCTTCAAAGATGACAATAACTAAACGAGCTCACACGAGCAGCCTATTTGGGCGTATCAAAACAAAACAAGAAGCTAGGACACAGTAAGCAAACATAAAATAAATACATATAATAACTTATTGATGGCCCAGAGACAACAGTCAATATCAAATCACCTAAAGAGGCAATCCATGATGGCTTCAGCAAGCTCCCAAAATAAAGAACCAAGAAATTTTCCAGAGGAAGAGAACTTCTTGGAATTACTGGAGGTAGAATACAAAAGATTAATATACAGAACTCTTCAAGATATCAGGAAGGAGATCACGCAAAATGCAGAACAAGCCAAGGAACACACAGAGAAAGCAACGGAGGAACTTAAAAAAGATAATAGATGAACATAATGACAAATTTAACAGGCTACAAGAATCCACAGAGAGAGAGCAAACATAAATCCAGAAGATTAACAAAAAAATTTCAGCACTGTTCACAATAGCAAAAAGATGGAAGTGTAGGTGCCTATCAATGGACGAATGAATAAGCAAATTATGGTATATTCACTCAAGGAAATACTATGCAATGATAAAGAACAACAATGAATCTGCGACATATTTCATATCATGGATATATCTGGAAGGCATTATGCTGACTGAAATTAGTCAGTCACAAAAGGACAAATATTGTCTGAGACCACAATTATAAGAACTTAAGAAATGGTTTAAACACAGAAGAAAAAATTCTTTGATGGTTACGAGAGTGGGGAGGGAGGGAGATGGGTATTCACTAACTAGATAGTAGATAAAAATTATCTTAGGTGAAGGGAAGGACAACACACAATACAGAGGAAGTCAGCACAACTGGACTAAACCAAAAGCTAAGAAGTTTCCTGAATACAACCAAACACTTTGAGGGACAGAGTAGTAGGGCGGGGTCTGGGGAGCATGGTTTCAGGGGACATCTAGGTCAATTAGCATAACAAAGCTTATTAAGAAAATGTTCTGCATCCCATTTTGGTGAGTGGCTTCTGGGGTCTTAAAAGCTAGCAAGCAGCCATCTAAGATGCATCAATTGGTCCCAAACCACCTGGAGCAAAGGAGAATGAAAAATGCCAAAGACACAAGGAAAATATTAGCCCAAGAGACAGAAAGGGCCACATAAACCAGAGACTTCATCAGCCTGAGACCAGAAGAACTAGATGGTGCCCAGCTACCACCAATGACCGTCCTGACAGGGAACACAATAGAGAGTCCCTGATGAAACAGGAGAAAAGTGGTGTGCAGAACTCAAATTCTAGTAAAGGACCAGACTTAATGGTCTCACTGAGACTAAAGGAATCCCAGAAGACATGGCCCCTGGACTCTCCGTTAACACAGAACTGAAACCATTCCCAAATCCAACTCTTCATTCAAAGATTAGACTGGACTATGGGACATAAAATGATACTAGTAAAGAGAGTGCTTCTTAGCTCAAGTAGATACATGAGAATAAATGGGCAGCTCCTGTCCGGAGGCGAGATGAAAAGGCAAAAAGGGACAGGAGCTGGTTGAATGACACAGGAAATCTGGGGTGGAAAGGAGGAGTGTGCTGTCACATTATAGGGAGAGCAGCTAGGGTCACATAGCAATGTGGGTATAAATTTTTGTATGAGAAACTGACTTGAACTGTGAAAGTCCACTTAAAGCACAATTTAAATAAAGTCATCAGGATGTACTTTGAAATAGACTTACTTAATATTGACAATAAAAAAACAATAAGACCGTATCAAATCCACTTTAGAAAACAAAGGAAAAATCAACCGTATTTCCATCACTCTAAGTAAGACCTGGAGCTCTGGTGGTGCAGTGGTTAAGAGCTCAGCCACTAACCAAAATGTTGTGTGTTCAAATCCACCAGCCACTCCTTGGAAACACTATGGGGGAGTTTTACTCTCTCATATAGGGTTGCTATGAGTTGGAATCAACTCTACAGCAATGGGTTTAGTTTTGGTTTTAAGACCTAAGAAGAACTGGCACATTTGAATTGTGGTGTTGACTAAGAATACTGAGTATTCCGTGGACTTCCAGAAGAATGAACAAATCTGTCTTGGAAGAAGTAGAGCCAGAGTGCTCCTTCGAAGTGAGGGTGGTGAGACTTTGTCTCAAATACTTTGGATATGGTATCAGGAGGGACAAGTCCCTGGAGAAGGAAATCTTTCTTGATAAAGCAGAGGGCCAGCGAAAAAAAGGAAGACCCTCAATGAGATGGACTGACACAGTGGCTGCAATATGGCACAGGACATGGCAGAGTTTCATTCTGTTGTACATAGGGTTTCTATGAGTTGGAACCACCTCGATAGCACCTAACAACAATAACAAAGTTACTCTCTGGATTCAAACATGTCAATGATCATGAATGTGGCACAGGACCGGGTAGTATTTCGTTCTGTTATACGAAGGTCACCATGAGTTAGAGCTGACTTGATGGCAACTAACAATGAAACACTCAGTATCTGTCTGCATACAGGCAGACTTTTCATGGTTGCAATCTGGCAGCACAAGCAGCTGCACAACCAGTGTTTCCACTTGTTCTGTTCTGAACACTGTGCATGGCGCTGCCTATCTTTCCAATGCCCCTTTATCATGCCTGCAGAACGATTCTTCAAGAAGTTGCCGATCACACGTGTATGCACTCACCACGTTGAAAGAGAAACATCAGCACCATCACAATGGTCCATGATCAGTCATGATGCTGAACACTGACAGCAGGACATAATAGGAGTGTTTGGGTGATTAAGAGGAGCAAGCAGGCTGTCTTTCAAACAGGGTCCTGGAGACACAGTGGATGCTCACCAGCTAGTTCCAAGAGGGCCTTGAGATTCTTCAGGCTGCAAACCTCCCTCTCAGATCCTCTCCCTTCTCCGGTAACAAGGATCCTGTCTTTTTGCCTTGAGCCAGCAGTTCCTCAAACACGACATTGATCAAGCGCTGCCAAGCCACTTTTCCACAGAGGGAGTTCTTTCTAATTGAGCTGCTCCAGCCAAGATAAGCTGTGCTTAGAACACGTGGAATTGTGCATTTAGGTCTGTCATTCCCTTTTTCAATCCTATATGAAACCAATTTCTTTTATCATTAAATAAAAACATGAAGCAGAGACAAATGAGGGAAGGTGCTCTCTCATTTATCACCCAGACTCAGCCTCCTGTGTTCAGCCCTCACCCAGCAAAGTTCTCCAAGGAGCTGCAATAGAGATAACAAATTAGAGAAATGCAGCTTCAAATAAGCATCGATGAGATGAACAGTATCGGAGAACCGGGCTGTGTCGTTTGGTAGGATGGGTTCTTGGGGAAAGAAGTGCTCACAGTTAGAGTTTAGCAGTCAGCAATCCACCGGCAGACATTATTTTTGTTCACACAAATGGAACAAACAGAGAAACCCTCAGTGGCTCTATTTCATGGCTGAGTGAATTCTAGGTTGGCCTTCTTAGGAATGATCAGAATGGGAGAAAATGAAAAGAAAGGGCTCATAACCTTAAACCTTGGAGGCATATAAACATATTCATAAACATAAGGGATGAAAAAAAAAACCTAGATTGAATAGAAGGTGGTTAGATGAAATTAGAAAATTCTCTGTTGGAAGGGAGAACTTTCTATGACTGTTTACTTTGGATAAACTCTGGTGGCAATCCTGAGTATTTATCACATGCATAATTAGTGATCAAGTGTTTATGTACAAGTCAGGTAGGTACTTCCCTTAGAAAACTTTACTGCAATAACACATTGCTAAATATAGATAAGATAACAGTTTTTCAGAAAGGAAGGAAGGAAAGAGCAAACAAAAAGAAAGAAAGAGAGGTGGGGTCAAAATGGTGGAGTAGTCAGATGCTTCTGGTGGACCCTCTTACAACAAAGACACAAAAAAACAAGTGATTCCATTATATATGGCAATCTGGGAGCCCTGAACATCAAAGGCAGAGCTGAGGAACCAGACTGAGTGGCAGGGGGAGGGAGAGACAGTTCTGTAGCAGCAAGGAGGCCAGACCTGACCTGGCGAGAGCCTGAGCCCTTCAGGCCTGAGCAGCTTGTGGGTGAGCAATGAGGCAGGCAAGGGGCAGTGCTCGAGAGGTGCATTTTCCACACCGGGAGAGACCCACTCCGGAGAGTCTACACAGCTGTGCAGAACCAGTGAGAAGCAGCCCTCGATTAGATGAATGATAAGTAATTGCGTATGGCCTACCACCATGGGTCAAAAACACCCCCCTTAGGGAAAAACCTCCCTCCCATTTACCTCCCCGCTCCCTGCTCTGCAGTGGGTCCTGGACCAGCTTCAGCAATTGCTGAGTCCCCTGGGCTGGAAGTAGGATCTGTCACATGCCCTTAGCCATTCTCCCTGCCTTGGAGAGTGAATAAATTAACAAATAGGGGAAAAATAAACTACTGGCTCCACTAAGCCAGGAACCTAGGGTAGGCACATCTCCTTTGCCTAGGCACAGGCATAAGGGATACACGGACTTTGAGTGTCTTTCCCCCTGCATAGACTTGTGTGGGCCCATCTCAACAGCATAGGCCCTCACTACCGCAGTACAACAGGGTGTATACCAGAACTCTAACTTCAACTCTAACTTCAACTGTTTCAGCTGTGAAGTGACAGGTTCTTGACATTTGACATGGCTCTGCCCATTAAGCAGGGTCTTCACCTACACATATCAGGGGCCTGAGGACTGGTGGCTCCACCCATGCCACCTAGCCACCTGCAATAGGGGTCCATGAATAAGAGGTTCCCCCTAGTCCTTAGGCCATCAGCATTAGGTGCTCATAGGCCGGCTGCAAAACTCACCCACCTACATGCTCTAGGGAACAGGGTCACTAGGGGGTGGCTGTCAGCCCACTGCCTTACTCAGTGTGTCCCCCTGTTGCAGCAAGATGCCTGTGCCTACACCAATCACCCATGCCTGTCTAGTACGGTAAGTGAGAGCTTACACCACACACTTGGTGGCTATCAACCTGGGCACCTGAGCTGAATCCATACAGGAGGACAGGGAGGACTCCTGAGCTCCCACCTAGTAACAGATCTAACCACCTGTTGACAGGACATTAGAGCTTCAAAGTTGCCAATAACCAAACTAGCTCATACGAGTAACCTATTTGGGCACAGCAAAACAAAACAAGAAGCTAGGACATAGCAAGCAAACATAAAATAAACAAATATAATAACTTATTGATGGCTCAGAGACAACAGTCAATATCAAATCACCTAAAGAGGCAATCCATGATGGCTTCAGCAAGCTCCCAAAATAAAGAACCGAGAAATTTTCCAGGGGTGGAAAATTTCATGGAATTACCAGAGGCAGAAAACAAAAATTAATATACAGAACTCTTCAAGAAATTAGGAAGCAAATCAAGCAAAACACAGAACACCCAATAGAGGAAATTAAAAATATTAGAGAAGAGCATGGTGACAAATTTAGCAGGCTTCAAGAATACATAGAGAGACAAAATCAGAAATCGAGAAGATTAACAATAAAATTTCACAATTAGACAACTCAATAGAAAGTCATAGGAGCAGAATTGAGGCAACAAAAGTCAGAATTAGTGAGATTGAAGACAAAGCACTTGACACCAACTAATCTGAGGAAAAACCTGATAACGGGATTTCAAAAAATGAAGAAACCCTAAGAATTATGTGGGACTCCAGCAAGAGGAATAACCTACGAGTGATTGGAGTACCAGAACAGGGAGGATAACAGAAAATACAGAGAGAATTGTTGAAGATTTGTTGGCAGAAAACTTCCCTGATATCGTGAAAGATGACAAGATATGCATCCAAGAGGCTCATTGAAATCCACATAAGGTAGATCCCAAAAGAAAGTCACCAAAACATATTATAATCAAACTTGCCAAAACCGAAGATAAAGAGAGACTTTTAAGAGCAGCGAGGGATAAATGAAAAGTCATCTACAAACGACAGTCAATAACAGTAAGCTCGAACTACTCAGCAGACACCATGCAGGCAACAAAGCAATGGGATGACATATATAAAGCCTTGAAAGAAAAAAACTGCCATCCAAGAATTACATATCTAGCAAAACTGTCTCTCAAATATGATGGTGAAATTAGGGCATTTCCAGATAAACAGTCTAGGGAATTTGCAAAACAAAAATTACAAGAAATACTAAAGGGAGTCCTCCAGTTAGAAAATCAGTAAGATCAGATAAAAACCCAAGACTAGAACACAGGACAGAGCAACCGGATATCAACTCAGATAGGGAAGTCACAAAAGTAAATGAAAGTTAAAACACTGAAAATAGGGAAGCAGATGTCAATATAATATGTAAAAGATGACAACATTAAAACAAAAAAGAAGGACTTAAAAAATGTAGACATAGATTCTTCATATGGAGAAGAAGTCAAGGCGATATAAAGAAATAAAAGACTGGTATAAATTTGGAAAAATAGGGTAAATATTAAGGTAACCACAAAGGAAACTAACAATCCTACAAGTCAAAATAAAAAACTAGAAAAATATAAAGACTCAGCAAACACAAAATCAACAACAATGAAAAGGATGAAAAGAAAATACATAAATAAAAATGACTCAGCACAGAAAATTAAGTGGAGCAAAGAAACTGTGAACAATACACAAAAAAAGACATCAAAATGACAGCACTAAACTCATACCTATTAATAATTACGTTGAATGTAAATAGACTAAATGGACCAATAAAGAGACAGAGAGAGGCAGATTGGATAACAAAAACACGATCCATCTATATGCTGCTTACAAGAGACACACCTTAGACTTAAGGATGCAAACAAACTAAAACTCAAAGGATGGAAAAAATATATATATCAAGCAAACAATACTCAAAAAATAGCAAGAGTCGCAATATTAATCTCTGACAAAATAGACTTTAAAGTAAAATCCACCACAAAGGATAAGGAAGGACACTATATAATGATTAAAGGGTCAATACACCAGGAGAACATAACTATAATAAATATTTATGCACCCAAAGGCAGGGCTCCAAAATACGTAAATCAAACTCTAACGGCACTGAAAAGAGAGATAGACAGCTCCACAATAGTAGTTGGAGACTTCAACACGCCACTTTCCATGAAGGACAGAACATCCAGAAAGAAGCTCAGCAAAGACGACACGGAGGAGCTAAATGTTACACTCAACCAACTTGATCTCATAGACGTATACAGAACACTCCTCCCTACAGCAGCCAAGTATACTTTCTTTTCCAGCACACATGGGAGATTCTCCAGAAGAGACCACATATTAGGTCATAAAGCAAACCTTAACAAAATCCAAAGCACTGAAATATTACAAAGCATCTTTTCTGACCATAAAGCCATAGAAGTAGAAATCAACAACAGAAAAAGCAAGGAAAAAAAATCAAATGCATGGAAACAGAACAACACCTTGCTCAAAAACTACTGGGTTATAGAAGAATTAACGATGGAATAAAGAAATTCATAGAATCAAACAAGAATGAAAACACATCCTACCAGAACCTTTGGGACACAGCAAAAGCAGTACTCAAAGGTCAGTTTATAGCAATAAATACACACATCCAAAAAGAAGAAAGGACCATAATCAAAACATTAACCCTACAACTGGAACAAGTAGAAAGAGAGCATCAGCAAAAGAAGCTCTCAGGCACCAGAAGAAAGGAAATAATAAGAATTAGAGGAGAATTAAATGAAATAGAGAATAGAAAGACAATTGAAAGAGTTAACAAGACCAAAATCTGGTTCTTTGAAAAGATCAACAAAATTGATAAACCACTGACCAAACTGACAAAAAGATCCAAAAGTCAGATAACCCATTTAAGAAATGAGATGGGTGACATCTCAACAGACCCGACTGAAATTAAAGGAATCATAACAGAATACTGTGAAAAATTGTACTCTAACAAGTTTGAAAACCTAGGGGAAATGGACAAATTTTAGAAACCTACTACCTAACTAAACTAATGCAAACAGAGGTAGAACAATTAAATAAACTTAACAAAAGAAGAGATTGAAAAGATAATTAAAAAATACTCCCAACAAAAAAAACCTCTGGCCCAGATGGCTTCACTGGAGAATCCTACTAAACTTTCAGAGAAGAGTTAACACCACTACTACTAAAGGTATTTCAGAGCATAGAAAAGGATGGAATACTCCCAAAATCAGTCTATGAAGCCAGCATAACCCTGATACCAAATCCAGGTAAAGACAGCACAAAAAAAGAAAATTACAGACCAATACCCCTCATGAATATTGATGCAAAAATCCTCAACAAAATTCTTGGAAATAGAATTCGGGAACATATCAAAAAAATAATTCACCATGATCAAGTGGGCTTTATACCAGGTATGCAGGGATGGTTCAACATTAGAAAAACAATCAATGTAATACATCACCACACTAATAAAACAAAGGACAAGAACCACATGATCTTATCAATTGATGCAGAAAAGGTATTTGACAAAGTCCAACGCCCATTCATAATAAAAACTCTCAACAAAATAGGAATAGAAGGGAAATTCCTCAGTATAATTAAGGGCATTTATACAAAGCAACAGTGGCCAACAGACACATGAAGAAATGCTCACGATCATTAGCTATTAGAGAAATGCAGATCAAAACTACCACAAGATCTCACCCCAACAAGCCTAGCCTTAATCCAAAAAACACAAAATAATAAATGCTGGAGAGGTTGTGGAGAGACTGGAACACTTATACACTGTTGGTGGGAATGTAAAATGCTACAACCACTTTGGAAATTGATTTGGCTCTTTCTTGAAAAGCTAGAAATAGAAGTACCATATGATCCAGATATCCTGCTCCTTGGAATATATCCTAGAGAAATAAGAGCCGTCACACTAATAGATATATGCATACCCATGTTCACTGCAGCACTGTTCACAGTAGCAACAAGATGGAAACAACCTAGGTGCCCATCAGCAGAAGAATGGATAAATAAATTATGGTATATCCACATAATGGAATACTACACAATGATAAAGAACAATGATGAAGCCATGAAACATAACATGGGGAAGCTGGAGGTCATTATGCTGAGTGAATTTAGTTAGTCAAAGAGGGACAAATATTGTACAAGACCACTATTATAAGAAATCATGCAATGGTTTAAACACAGAAGAAAACAATTATTTGATGGTTATGAGGGTGGAGAGGGAGGGTGAGGGTTATTTACTAACTAGATAGTAAATAAGAATTATCTTAGGTGAAGGGAAGGACAGCACACACTACAGGGGGAGTCGGCACAATTGGACTAAACCAAAGCTGATAAGTTTCCTGAATACAAACTCTTTGAGGGACAGAGTAGCAGGGGCAGGGGTTTGGGGACCATGCTTTCAGGGGACATCTAGGTCAATTGGCATAACAAAGCTTATTAAGAAAATGTTCTGCATCCTACTTTGGTGAGTGACGACTGGGGTCTTAAAAGCTTGCAAATGGCCATCTAAGATGCATCAATTGGTCCCAGTCACCTGGAGTAAAGGAGAATGAAGAACACCAAAGACACAAGGAAGTATTAGCCCAAGAGACAGAAAGGGCCACATAAACCAGAGACTTCATCAGCCTGAGACCAGAAGAACTAGATGGTGCCCAGCTACCACCAATGAGCACCCTGACAGGGAACACAGCAGAGAGTCCCTGATGGAGCAGGAGAAAGGTGGGGTGCAGAACTCAAATTCTAGTAAGAAGACCCGACTTAATGGTTTGACTGAGACTGGAGGAACCCAGTAAAGCATGGCCCCTGGATTCTCTATCAGCTGAGAACTAAAACAATTTCTGAGGTCAACTCTTCAGACAGAGATTGAACTGGACTGTGGGACATAAAGTGATACTTGTGAGGTGTGTGCCTCTTAGCTCAAGTAGATACAAGAGACTGAAAGGGCAGCTTCTGTCTGGAGGTGAGATGATAAGGCAGAGATGGTTAGGAGCTGGGGAATAAGGGGTGGAAAGGAGGAGTGTGCTGTCACAGTATGGTGAGAGCAATTAGAGTCACATAACAATGTATGTATAAATTTTTGTATGGGAAACAATCAAAAAAAAATTAAGGAAAGAAAGAAAGACAGAAGGAAAGAACCAAAGAATCATTCAATTGTGGCAGAGCCTTTAGATTGTACCTTTCTAGGTACATGGAAGCACTTGTTTGCGTATAAGGTTCTAGTGTCATAAAACATTTGATCTGGAAGTTTCCAATCTTTCCTCCTTGTAAGTGGGGGCTTAGGGCGCTGCCCAGTGCCAGGGTTCAGACAACATGATCTACTTGTAGCATTGCTGGGGGCTAACTTTTGTCCAGATACAGGGTGGAAGGAGATGCATCCACACATTTGCCCATTCATTCATTTCTCCAACAATAGATGGCTGCTTCGATGAACAGAGAAGGTTCTGGGATAAAACTGTGAAAAATGCAGACACAGGCGTTTGCCTCCGTGGAGCTCACACTTTTATTTTGCTAAAAATAACCAGGATATTAATTAAGTGGACAGTACAAAATGCCATGGGTGCCCAGGTGCAAATATAAATCAAGCATCACAAACGATGTGGAAAACCCAGATGCAGCCCAAAGAGACCAGATTTCCTCCAGACACCAGAAGTTGGGAATGGATGGGGACTCTAGGAAATCAAGTGCCTTCTGCAGGGCAGGGTGGAAATGTGGATATGGGGCCTGGTGTGGAAGTAACTACTGCTGCCTCCCCTAAGCTTGTCGGGAGCTGCTGAGGGGCCACACATTGACCCATGCACTTCCAATTTGAAGCCCAGAGCTCCTCACACTGGATGACAAGATACAGAGATAGGTACCGAGGCTCAGAAAACCTAAAGCCAAAGTTGGGGGCCAGTTCCTGCTCACTTTCTTGTTAGAGTTCCTAGGAGTTTTCAAATTGTAATATTTGAAGTATGCAGTGCAAGGAATGTTTATAATTCTGCTGTTTTCTAATTGATTTATTTCTTTTCATATTCCTATTATCCCCTTCCTCCTGGTTACTTTACGATTTGCCATTATTTTCCTATGTTCCTCAGCTGACGGAATATTAGTACTGTGTTTTTAGTTTAGTTTTGTTTTGTTTTTTTCCATTTTAAGGCTGTGAATGTACCTCAAATTACAGCTTTGGCCCAGTATTGTATTTTGTGTGTTGTTACGATAACTATTCAGAAATGCTAGATGATGTGCATGCAAACAATGACAACAACAACAAAAATCAACACAGCCGTGACCAGTTACTTAAACCAACATGATTATTTCACACTTCCATATGGCAGGATTCTTGTTTGTGTGTTTAAAATTATGCTACTTATCTCCTGATTTATTTTACTATTTGTGTTCTGAGAATTTCTTAAAAAATTCTTTGTGCCAAGTGTAGATAAACTTTTGTAAGCATCCTATCATTGTTTGAAAAATCGTCTTCTCTGATTATATGGTGTAAGATCGTATATGTATATGTATATATGGGTGTGTGTGTATATACACTGGATATATGTATGTTGTTAGGTGCCATTGAGACAGTTCTAACTCTTAATGACCCTACGTACAACAGAATGAAACTGCCCAGTCCTGCATCATCCTCAGTTGTTGCTATGCTTGAGCTCATATTTGCAGCCACTGTGTCAATCCATCTAGTTGAGAATCTTCCTCTTTTTCACTGACCCTCTACTTTACCAAGCATGATGCCCTTCTCCAGGGACTAGTCCCCCCAGATAACATGTCTGAAGTATGTGAGATGAAGTCTCGCTATCCTTGCTTCTGATGAGCATTATGACTGTACTTCTTCCGAGACAGATTTGTTCATTCTTCTGGCAGTCTATGGTATATTGAATATTCTTCGCTGACACCATAATTCAAAGGCATCAGTTTTTCTTTGATCTTCCTTATTCACTGTCCAGCTTTCAAATGCATATGAGGCAATTGAAAACACCACGGTTTGGGTCAGGCACACCTTAGTTCTTAAAGTGACATCTTTGTTTTTCAACACTTTAAAGAGTTCGTTTGCCTCAAATTTGCCTAATGAGGTGCATCATTCGATTTCTTGACTGCTGCTTCCATGGGTGATGACTGTGGATCCAAGTAAAATGAAATCCTTGACAACTTCAGTCTTTTCTCCGTTTCTCATGATGTTGCTTATTGGCCCAGTTGTGAGGATTTTAATTTTCTTTATGTCGAGGTGTAATCCACACTGAAGGCTGTGGTCTTTAATCTTCACCATTCAGTGCTTCAAGTTCTCTTCACTTTCAGCAAGCAAGGTTGTGTTATCTGCATAACATAGGTTGTTAACGAGTCTTCCTCCAACCCTGAAGCCGTGTTCTTCTTCATATAGTCCAGCTTCTCAGATTATTTGCAGAGCGTACAGATTGAATAAGTATGGTGAAAAGATACAACCCTGACACACACCTTTCCTGACTTTAAACCGTGTGCTATCCTCTTGTTCTGTTGGAACAACTGCCTCGTGATCCATGCACAGGTTACTCATGAGCACAATTAAGTGTTCTGGAATTCCCATTCTTCACAATATAATCCGTAATTTATTATGATCCACACAGTTGAATGTCTTTGCATAGTCAATAAAACACAGGTAAACATCTCTCTGATATTCTCTGCTTTCAGCCAAATTCCATCTGACATCAGCAATGATATTCCTGGTTCCTCCTTCTGTTCTGAATCCGACTTGGATTTCTGGTAGTTCCCTGTCGATATACTGCTGCAGCTGCTTTTCAATGATCTTTAGGAAAATTTTACTTTTGTGAGATATTAATGATATTGTTTGATAATTTCTGCATTCGTTGGATCACGTTTCAGTCGAATGGGTACAAATATGGATCTCTTCCAGTCGGTTGGCCAGGTAGCTGCCTTCCAAATTTCTTGGCGTAGATGAGTGAGCTCCTCTAGCACTGCATCTGTTTGTTGAAACATCTCAATCGGTATTCTGTCAGTTCCTGCAGACTTGTTTTTTGCCAATGCCTTCAGTGCAGCTAGGACCTCTTCCTTCGGTATCATAGGTTCTTGATCATATGCTACCTCCTGAAATGGTTGAACGTCAACCAATTCTTTTTGGTACAGTGACTCTGTCTATTCCTTCCATCTTCTTTTGATGCTTCCTGTATCATTTAATATTCTCCCTGTAGAATCCTTTAATATTGCAACTCAAGGCTTGAATTTTTCTTCAGTTCTTTCAGCTTGAGAAATGCTGAGTGTGTTCTTCCCTTTTGCACATTTCATTATCATACTTTACGTTGTCTTCTAGGGCTGCCCTTTGAAATCTTCTGTTCAGCTCTTTTAATTCATCATTTCTTCCATTAGCTTTAGCTACTCTACCTTCAAGAGTAAGTTTCAGAGTCTTTTCTGATATCCATTTTCATCTTTTCTTTCTTTCCTGTCTTTTTAATGACCTCTTGCTTTCTTCATGTATGATGTCCTTGATGTCTTTCCACAACTCATCTGGTTTTTGGTCATTATATTTGTATATATGTATATATGGGTGTGTACGTATATATATATATACATATATATATATATATTTTTATACTCAGTTACGAGGACTATACGATTACTCACGTGATAGGTTGTAAACATCCACTTATGATGTAATGGGGTCATACTGTATGCCCATGCTTTTTCACTACATTTACATGTACATTTTGTTTTTCCATGTGGTTTTTAAAGTTGTTTTTCTTTGTATTTGAATATTTTATACTTCTATAAGTATTTTTTTATTTTTCTACAACATAGATTCTGTCTTCTATCAATGTGAAATAATCATTATCTTCCTTTTCACAGTTTTTCTTGAGGACTGTGTAGCCTGTATTAATATTAGGAGACCTTTGGTGGTGCAAACACTTAAGTGTTCAGCTGCTAACCAAAAGGTTGACAGTTTCGGTCCCCCCAGAGGCACCTCAGAAGAAAGGCTTGGAGATCTACTTTAGAAAATCAGCCTTTGAAGGCCCTGTGGAGCACAATTTTACTGTGACACACATGGGGTTGTCATGAGTTGGAGTCTACGTCACAGCAACTGGTTGGCTGGTTGTTTTGTATTATCCCAAAATACATCACAAAAAAAAAAAAAAATCTGTCAAAATTAACATAGCCAATGATGGTATTGCACATTTTTCAGTGGGCACTGTCCTGTGCAGTTCATGTCAGCCCTTTACCGATTATCTACCTGGCTGCTCCCAGATGCCCTTTTCCCATGGTTGCATGGCCTCACAGTGCAGGCGGGCGCCACAGTGTACACTCTCCCCATGCTGCTGGTCTTCCGCATCTTCTGTGCCTGAAATCCCTGCTGCTCTGCACCTCTTCCTGTACATGCCCTGGTATGTATGAGAACGTTTCTCGGGCAAAGAATCTGCATGTGGATATAATGTGGCTGGCTTTTACCTCACTGCCCTCCTGGCTTCACCAACTCCAGTGAGGTCCACTCTAAAATTTCAAAAAGCAGCTGTCAATGTGCAGCCCCTGTGTAAGTGAGAAGAAATGCATACCTGCGACGTGGGGCAGAAGCCCTGTTCCTACCTGGAGCTGCAGCTGCCTGTCCTGAAGGAATCAGGACCGACTCACTTGGTGAAGTCCCCTGATGGACTGAAACACAGCAGGGAGGGACTTCAGGCCTCCAACATGTTCCCCATCTGTCCAAGTTCTAATACCTGAAAGGGCTGTGATATGGGATGAATTGTGTCCCCCAAAATGATATGTCAAAGTCTTAACCTCTTTACCCGTGAACATGACCTTGTTTAGAAACAGGATACTTGCAGGTGTAATTAGGTAACTTGCCATTAGGCCTTGTGGAGTAGGCTGAGTCCTAAACCCAATGATGGTGTGCTCACAAGAAGAGGAGAAGACACACTGGCATGAACAGGGAAGGTGGCCATGGAATGATGGGGCAGAGACGGGACTGACAGCCACAGGCCAAGAAATGCCAAGGATTGTCGACAACCACCAAGTTGGGGAAGGATCCTCCCCTGGAGACTTCAGAGAGAATGTGGCCCTGCCAATACCTTGATTTTATACTTCTGGCTTCCAGAACCGTGAGAGAATGCACTTCTGTTGTTTTAAGCTACCTTGTTTGTGCTCATTTGCACAACAGCCTTAGGAAACTCTCAGGACTGCCTCCCAGGCTCACCCAGCCCAGTGCAGGAACGGTGGACCCCGTTGCTTCCTCGACAGCTCTGGAGGAAATCGTTTCACCTGGGATCTGGCATGGAGACTGCAATGTGGATTACAAGGGAGTGTATGCTAGTGACTTGAGCATCAAGTTAGAAATAGCGGACTGTCCAGCTGATCCTGGGCATGGGGAGACTTTGCGCCAGTTATGGTGGGGGGGACCTCTCCTCATCCTCCTGGCTCTTCACTCACCTCAAATTCTGTGTCCCCTCGAGATTTGCTTTTGCATTTCACCCAGGTTCCCAACCTGCCCTCTTCCCCTTTCTGGAGCTGTTAAGTGTAGTGGAGGTGATGGTCCCCAGATGTTTCTCAGGCTCTAGGTCTGTGTGCTCCACATTTACCACTCCTGTACAGAAGCCCCCTCCCCACCCAATGGACCCTCCCACTGACCTTCTTCTACCCCGGGTCCTCCTGTCCCCTCTGCTCTTGCATTAACTCCCACAATGGCACTGCAACACCCTCTGCAGGTGTCTTGCTGTTGAACAACTTCTGTGGCTTCTACAGAGAGTGCTGTTGTTGTTGGGTGCCGTCAAGTCAATTCTGACTCATAGTGACCTCATGTGACAGAGTAGAACTGCGCCAAAGAGTTTTCTTAGCTGTAATCTTTATGGAAGCTGATCACCAGGTATTTTCTCCTGCAGAGCCACAGAGTGGGTTTGAACCACCAACCTTTCTGTTAGCAGGCTAGTTCTTAACCATTTCATCACCAGGGCTCCTTGCTGTAGATGATGGTGGATGTTTAAAGACATGCTCAGCCATGGCCTCAGATAGAAATATAAATGAATGAAAGGGGAACCTCAAGTTGTGTTTTCTGGGAGAGTCCCCCTCATTACTCATCTCTGCTCCCCTGGCTACCCCCATCCCATCCATCACCTCCGGACAAGCCTCCCCTGCTTCCTTCCTGGCTTTTCCATGTATCGGCATCACTCATCCTTCACTCAGTCTCCAGTATCTCCAGGTTAGAATCACCAGGACCTTTAAAATAAATACAGATGTGCAAGCCCGACCCCAAAGAGCTGGATCTAATTGCTCTGGGTGGGAGCCTGGATGGGTGCATGTTCATGGCCCCCAGGTGATTGTACTGGATGAGGTGCGCTACGGGCAGGAACCAGCCCCACCTGAGTGTCCCAGCACCTGCAGGCACCAGGTGGGCCTCCTGGGAGCCTCCCCTGTGGCTGCCTCCTCAGCTGACTGTCCCGGTTCTTTCTGGAAGCCTGCAGGGAAGCTGGAGAGACTCATGGCGGGTCCCTGAACAATGAGCATCCTCCAAACGCAGAGGAAGGCAGGGTGGTTTTAATCTGAGATCATAGATCATTGTGTGCGGCAGGTTTTACAAGCTTCTGTTGGTTGTCAGTGCAGTAAAATTTGATCAAACAGTGTCATCCAGTGGGGAGAGGAGCTGTGAGTCCCAGGAGGCATTGCCATCCATGAAGCATGTCTTTGCTGCGCTGGGACATCGGCTGTTTACATTCTGAAGGGGCTCCTCTGATGATGTGTGCCTTTTATTTACACTGGGCAATGTTCAGTGTAAAGGCAGGCTCCATCACCCCATCTCTGCCCCACGCCCACCCTCTTCCCTGCCTCCTCTGTTCCCCGACCACTTTCATTTCATAAGAGCACAATTTGAATCATTATCAACTTCTGACAGTTGCTTCAGCCCCTTCTATCTTTCCTGAACAAAAGCAACAATATTCAATTCAACCTGCCCGCGTATCAAAGGGAAACGCGGGTGATTAAGCTGAGAGGCCACGCTCATTATGGATTAAATGTGCGAGCTAGCATCAAGCCTCAGTTAAGACACACCCAGCTTGGCTCAAAGCTGGCTTCAGAAAGTTCACGTTGATGTGACTGAATTCCTTTTGGCTCCAAAGTGGTCCTTAAAGTGTGGATGCCCAGGGAAGACAGGGTGATGAGCCCAGTAAATTTGCAAATGGAAACCACACACATCCACACAATTTTTTCCACTTAACAGCACAGGTGTTGATGTAGCTGCGGCTCCCTTGGACCAGTGTTGGTGCCCTTGGAGCTCCATGGTGATGAGAACGAGGCCGCCCTGCCCACGTCTGTCTTGGGTTGTAAATGGAGTGCAGCTGGGATCGCATTAGGTCGTGAATCAATCTCTCAACAAGAATGTGCAATAACAATAGGGCCTCAAGGACTCCCCAGGCACATAGGGACACAGAGCTGATGCACAGAACAGGCAGAGTGGCTCGCTGTCACGAAGCGGGTGCCTTCAGAGTGTGCTGTGCAGAGAGTGAGGGAAATCGGATCAGAAGGCTGCTCCTCACCCCTTGCTTCAGCACTGGGTGACCTTGGCCAAGCCACTTCCCTTCTTGGGGACTCAATTTCCTCATCCATTCAATGAAGAGGTGGGCTGGGTGACCTCCGAGGCTCCTTCCAGTGCTCACATTTTATTAGCTTAATTGTGTATTATTGACCATCTGTAACGCAGGTCATCGAGGCGCTGTTTGTGGTGTCACGGCTCTGTGTATTGATCTCCGCATTACCTCACCAGTTGTCAAAAGCAAACTTCCCAATGTGACTTTCATTTAGCATAAAACAGGCCACACAATACCTTTCAGGTTACTTCATTTCTGTAATGACTTTTATCATGATGTGATGACACTAGGGAAGTTTTGGAAAGGGTGTGGGGTCAAGGGGATCACCTCAAGGGCTCTGCCCAGTTTCCAGCCATCAGTGTGCTGCCTTCTCTTCTACCTCTGTCCGCTGGCATATGCAGTGAAGGTCACTGCAATACAAGTGGACACACACGTTTCGCCCTTTGTCTTCGTTAACATGATGTCCTATGCTTTCCCGGATATTTTCTATTTTTAAGAATGTGCTCACAAAACTAGAAGACAAAGTGCAAGTAAGTGGAGTGGAGACTGGACAGCGATGGCAGTGTTTGGACCCCAACACATGGTCATGCTGTGGGGAGTTTTGTAGTGGGTTGAATTGTGTCCCCCAGAAACATACGTTGAGTTCCTAAAGCCAGGTGCCTGTGAATGTGACCTGGTTTGGACTAGGGTCTTTGCTGATGAACTTAAGCATCTCAAGATGAGGTCATCCTGGATCAGGGTGAACCCCAAATCCAATGACTGGAGTCCTTGTAAAAGAAAGGAGAGGAACATTTGACAGATGCACACAGGGAAGATGGCCATGTGAAAGCAGAGGCAAAGATGAAGTCTCAGTCATCTAGTGCTGCTCTAACAGAAATACCACAAGTGGATGGCTTTTAACAAGAGAAATGTATTCTCTCACAGTCCAGTAGGCTACAAGTCCAAATTCAGGGCATCAGCTCCAGGAGAAGGCTTTCTTTCTCTGTTGGCTCTGGAGGAAAGTCCTTATGATGCATCAGTCTTCCCTTGGTCTGGGAACATCTCAGTGCAAGAACCTTAGGTCCAAAGGACACACTCTGCTCCCGGCACTGCTTTCTTGGTGGTATGAGGTTCCCATGTGTCTCTGCTCGCTTCTCTCTTTTATATCTCAAAATAGATTGGATTAAGACACTACCCAACCTTGTAGACCTCATCAGTATAACTTCATCATAGTGACAGAGTTTACAACACATAAGGAAATCACATCAGGTTACACAATCATACAATACTGGGAATCATGGCCCAGTCAAGCCAACAGACGTTTTTGGGGGACACAATTCAATCCATGACACTGGAGTGATGTGGCCACAGACTGAGGAACCCCTGGAGTCTTTGGAAGAAGCACAGCCATGCCTACACCGTGATTCTAGACTAGCCTCCAGAACTATGAGAGAATAAATTTCAATTGTTTTAAGCCACCTAGTTTGTGGAGCTTTGTTGCAGCAGGCTGGCAAATCTATTATTCACTTTGTGACATCAAACTTCCTTCATCTGTCACAAAGCTACCTCTCAAACATCAATAAAAGCTTTTCCTTCCACTCTAGTGAAATCAGAGTTACTTCCTCAGTCTTATTCATACCTTAACAAGTCACCTCTCACCCTCCCTCGTCCCTTCCTTCCCGCCCCTCTTTCTTTGTGCTCCCCGGTGGTTAAGCATCTGTTAGGAGTTAAGGGTTGTTGTGCTTGTTAGTCATAAGGATTGCTCCCTTTGTGGTCTCTGCGTTTGTTAGCCTACGCCATCCATTCATGCCCATTTCTCTACATGGAAATGTCTAACTCGTCATTGGACTAATAGTTCAATAATAGTTGTCCTAAAGGAAATAAGCAAGCCCAGCAACCTCAACATTAACATGGAAAGTTCTTATCACAAATCAGACACCACCTTCTAAATGATTTTAATATTGATAATGATATTTTATGCCCATGATAACCTACATGGAAGTGGCTGCAATTGTTTAGGGGAACAGGCATCAAGGAGTCTCCCATTGATGTCCAGTTGCTGTTGTTAGCTGCTGTCGAGCCGGCACACAACTAATGGAGACCCCATGCATGACAGACCAAAATGCTGCCCGGTCCCATGCCGTCCACCTCCTCCCACCTCCCTGTCCTTTCTCCAGAATGAATTTACCAAAAGCAATCATGGACTCCCAAAGGCAGACAGTCTAAATGGGTTAACAGCTACTATAAATAGACAAAGGCTGTTCCAGTGTTGTCCAAGTCTTTTGGAAAAAAAAAAAACTGCCACCCACTCCAAGGTTCAGGTGGAAGAGGGGCCTGGAAGTGGCCTGAGAACAACCAGTTTTTCTAGAGAAGCAAGAGGACCTGGTGGGGAGCACCACACCCCTCCCTGGGATGGCTGTGCCCTACTTTCCTCAAGTGTCTGGTGGTAGACACATGAGCCCATACCAAGCCCAGGTACATGGACACCAGTGTTTAGGTGCCATGTGCAGGGCGTGGGGGGTGACACGTTAGGAAGAGGCTAAATCCACAGCTGATGGACTGCTTCCAATGTGCTGTCCAAAGCAGCCCTCCACAGTGCAGAGGTGCACCAGGCCCGATGCCCTGGGACCTGCAGAAAGGCTGATTGGTGTGGCTACTGGACTGGCAGCAGAGGCTTGTATGTTGCTATGATGCTGAACAAGTTTCAGAGGAGTTTTCACACGAAGACAAACTAGGAAGAAAGGCCTGGCAATCTACTTGCAAAAATCAGCCAGTGAAAACCGTATGAAGTACAACAGTCCAATCCACAATCAATCATGGGGATGGAGCAGGACTGGACAATGTTTTGTTCCGTTGTGTGTGGCGTCCCCATGAGTCGGGAGCCGACTCAATAGCAGCTAACAACTGAACAACAAGGGGGATTGCTTGATGCCCATTCCCCTGAATAATTGCAGCCACTTCAGTGTGCAATGTGGCTTTTCCTGGCCATGAAGAGATTACGTCCTAACAGTTAGGTGATCCTTTCTTCTTCCCAAGAGCCAGAGAAAGGGGGAGAGGGAGGAGGGAAGAGGTTAAAGTGACACGTGTGCCACTTGTCAAAGCAAAGGCACCATTGGAAGGTGAATCGTGGATTTTATGAGCTCCCAGCTCTCCAGATCTCTTATCTGCTGCCACGCATGCTGAATGGAGGCCACCACCCAACTGAGGCCGAGTGATGGGGCCCAGCTGGCAGCACCAGATTCTGCAAAGTCCCTGGCATGGGGGTCTCCATCCCCTTCCCCGGGCCCTTCCCTATTACATTGTGTCTCATGGGTCTTGCTTGACTCAGGGTCCCTGAGCCTTTTGCAAAGCGACTCCTTGGGGTTTGATCAGCATGCGACGGTGTGGGAAAGCTGCCTTATTATCTGATAAATTTATCATGTGTGGTATTGTACTTGTTGGTTATGAAAAATCAGCGGTTGCCTGGTAACCAGAACTGGCTGTTAGCTCCCAAGCCTCCAAGGCTGAGTACCCAAGCCCTCTGGCTTCTCAGGAGCCATCTCTGAGGCTGCTGACAAGAACAAGCAAATCCAGGGGTACAGGGAATTTGGGGGCTGGAGGTACCCCTAGTCCTTGTTAAAGTTGTCCTTGTTAATTTGGGGGTGGGGGAAGGAATCAGGTGACCATCAGCAGCTGTGGTTTGTGGTTGTATTCAGTTTTAGGGAGAAGTGGAGAGGAAGTGATTTTAGGCTCATCATTGTGTGAGAAACCCCACAAGGGACAGACAAGTCTTCTTTGATTGACAACCAATATTTAAGGTTTTGGGCAGAATTGCCAGTGCCTGGGTCCTTTGCTTTTCCTGCAGTGGCTGGGTTCTTCCCTGGACTTTGGAGCACATCTAGACCCTGAAATCCTCGAGCCTGAGCTCTCTCCTGTCTAGATTTCCTCTACCTGCCTGATTCTTAATGGCCTGCTGCTCTTTGGAATCCATCAGCCACCTCAAAGGGTCTTTCCCATTGGGCAAGCCTCTATTCTCAAGCTAGAATCAAGGGAACATTTAGAAACACCCCTGAGAATGAGAGACCTAGCTCTGAGCATCCACGTCCTTCTAACCCAGTCCTTCCTTCCTCCCAGGCACCTGATTCTCAAGACTTCGACTCCCATGCTATCTCCCAATCCTGAAGTTATTCCCCTTATTCCTTTTCTCCACCCAGAGTCCCACTTTCTCAATGAGTAGAGTCCAGCTCACCGAGAGGGACAGGGCATATGGAGGAGGGCTTCCAAATGGGTGCCTCTGGAGTCCCTGTGGCTGCATCTCTCTGACTCAAGGCAGCAACAATGTAGATTTCAACATTTACTCGAAAACAACTCTCTTGCCTCAAACGTTTGTGGGTTAAATGTTTACCTCTGCGTTCCCTCTGTTGCCTTTATAGTAAATGGATCAAGTGCACTAAGATGTACCCCAGAAAAGTTACATTAATAAAATAATGTGTATAATTACATGTTGAGTGGGAAAACATCATTTTCCCCCCATGGTTGTTGTCAGAATCAAGTGAGCGGGTCTAGTAGCTGTCGTCCAGTTGGCTCCAACTCATGGTGACCTTACATACAGCAGAATGAAACAGTCTGGTCCTGCATCATCCCCACAGTCATTGGCATCTTCAAGGCCGTTCTTGTGGTTACTGTACCAATCTATCTCACTGCAGGTCTTTCTCATCCTCGTTGGCCCTCTGCTTCACCAAACATGAGGTCCTCCTCCAGCGATTGATCCCTCCTGATGACATGTCCAAAGCAAGCAAGGGAGACAACATTTTGTAGTGATCCATAAAGTTTTCATTGGCTGATTTTCAGAAGTTGATCCTCAGGCCTTTCTTCCTAGTCTGTCAGTCTGGAAGCTCCACGGACACCTGGCCACCAAAGGTGACCCTGCTGGTATTTGAAATACTGGTGGTATAGCTTCTAGCATCACAACACGTAAGCCACCACAGTACAAAAAACTGACAGGCGGGTGGTAGCTAGTGACCTAAGGGTAGTGAAAAAACAAAACTGTGACTCTTTTACTTTGTGGGCTTATTTCATTTGCACAGTCAATGAACAACCACCCCTAAGCCCACAGTGATGAAAGCTGTCCTGGGTGCTGAAGATTCAAAGGAAACAAGCCCGGATGAGAAGAATTTCATACAGGTGCCATAACACTGATATGTCTGGGCATCCCCATTCACTCATTTGGTTTGCCTTAATTGATTCGTATTTCACTCGCTCACCAATTCATTCATTCATACATCCATTCTCTGACCTCCCCTCCCTGGGCTGCCTGGAGAGCTGGCACATACCACCCCTGCTGTGCTCATCACAGGGCACTGCTGGGAGCTGTTTGCAGGTCCATCCCACTCTCTTAATTTTCCCTCTAGAGACAGAGCACAGACTTCAGAGCCAGAAGTTTGGGTTCAAGTCTGGGCTCCATCATGTCCAGCTGTGTGACCTTTGGAAGGTTACATGGACTCTCTGTGACTCGGTTTCCTCTTTAGTGATGCGGTGTGATCCCATAAAATGGTTTTAAGGACTAAATGAATCAATATGAGCAAACTTTTGAAACTGTGCATGGGCATGGTGAATATGATGTACGCATTAGCCCTTATTCTTATCAGATCCCCATGGACCCAGCTGAGGCCAGGGGCCACACTCATTCACATGTGAGACCAGTGAGAGATCCTCTCCAGCTTTCTCTCCCTGCGGCCTATCCATTTAAATCATGATGCATGGCTCAATTCACAATTTTATAATGGAGTATTTATGCCCCCAATGAAATGTCACTCCCATGAGGCCTGGGACCTTGTCTATCTCTGTCGCCATGGGGGTCTCAGCACCCAGAAAGTCACCCACACCTAGCAGGTGCTCAGTGCCCATCAGTGAAATGAACAGAAGCTGTGCCTGCAGGTGTCTGCACTTACTTCTGCACAGTGATCTCCCTGGTCCTGGGCTTCCGTTTCTGCAGAGGAACATAGCACCCTCTTTCTCTCTCTTCCATTGCACTTTTATTTCTAGAAAATTCACTGGCAAAGCAGGTTTGCTTCTTTCCAGGAATCATTTCCTTTCTGTTCTATTTTTATTCTAAGCTTATAAACTTTGGAAGGAAACAAGCTCTCCTCCTTTAAAAAATAGCACCATGACTGAAATGATGCCAACACCTGCTATGCGATATCATTAATAAATTACTAGAATATTGCAGCATCTTAAATGCTCATCTGCTCCAAGCCGTTTGAAAGGAGCTGAGCTTTTCTGGGCTGGATGCCAGTGACTGTCTGGTGGCCCCTGGAGCATGTGTGTGGGGGCGGGGAGGGGTGCTGCACATAGGGGGTCCTTTCTCCCTTGTTCGGGAAGTAATATGTTACTTTCTGCTAAATTGCTCTCTTCCCAAATCTTATGTATTTCCCACTCATACTTTCTTATAGTGAGCAGAGAAGCAGGAACTTTCATAAAATGCTTCTATACAACAGTTAAAGGTTGACATTTCAATGAAAGAAGTAACAATGTATTTTAATGTAATAAAGACATTATCTGTTAGTTTTTGTTAGATTTCCTCGAGCCAGTTCCAACTCATTGTGACCCCATGTACAAAAGAACAAAACACTGCCTGGTCTTGCACCATACTCACAACAGTTGCTATGCTTGAGCCCATTGTTGCAGCCACTGTGTCAGTCTATCTAGTTGAGAGTCTTCCTCTTTTTCACTGAACCTCTTCTTTATCAAGCATGATGTCCTTCTCCAGGGACTGATCTCTCCTAATAATGTGTCCAAAGTAAGCAAGACAAAGTCTCACTATCTTTGCTTCTAATGAGCATTATGGCTGTACTTCTTCCAAGACAGATTTGTTCCTTTTTCTGGCAGGCCATGGTATATCCAGTATTCTTACCAACACCATAATTCAAAGGCATTAATTCTTCTTTGGTCTTCCTTATTCATTGTTCAGCTTTTGCATGCATATGAGGCGATTGAAAACACCATGGTTTGGGTTAGGCGCACCTAAGTCCTCAGAGTAACATCTTTGCTTTTCAACACGTTATGGTGGTCTTTTACAATAGATTTACCCAATGCAATATGTTGTTTGATTTCTCGACTGCTGCTTCCATGGGCACTGATTATGGATCCAAGTAAAATGAAATCCTTGACAACTTCAATCTTTTCTCCATTTATCATTATGTTGCTTATTGGTCCAGTTGTGAGGATTTTTGTTTTCTTTATGTTGAAGTGTAATCCATACTGAAGACTGCAGTTTTTTATCTTTATCGGGAAGTACTTCAAGTCTGAGTCCTCTTCACTTTCAGCAAGCAAGATTTTGTCGTAGCATATCACAGGTTGTTAAAGAGTCTTCCTCCAATCCTGATGCCCTGTACTTCATATAGTCCAGCTTCTGGGATTATTTGCTCAGCATACTGAATTAATAAGCATGGTGTACCCTGACACCACTTTTCCTGATTTTAAACCACACAGTATCCCCTTGTTCTGTTCAAACGACTGCCTCTTGGTCTATGTACAGGTTCTGCACGAGCACAATTAAGTGTTCTGGAATTCCCACTCTTCACCATGTTATTCATAATTTGTTATGATCCACCCAGTCAAACACCTCTGAATAGTCAGTAAAACACAGGCAAACAGTTTTCCGGTATTCTCTACTTTCAGCCAAGATCCATCTGACTCAGCAGTGATATCTCTCATTCCACGTCCTCTTCTGAATCTGGCTTGAATTTCTGGCAGTTTCCTGCAGATATTGTCTACATTGTTCTAATACTCAGAGGACTCACGATTTCCAAGTAGATACACAAGGATATACATAAGTATCTCTGGTACTTGTTTCTTAAACTGAATTGTTAACAGTGGAATGAATGCTTCTGCTTTCCTGAGGACTGAGTCCTTGAGTTAGGAATTGGCTTACATTCATCTTTGTAATCCTTAGGTACTTTCACCATGTCTGGCGCGTTGTCAGCACTATGGCTGAATAGATTAAATCAAGAATGAAAATCAAGCCAGTGCAGAATATTTCATGTGGCCTTTGATTTATGTTACTCAATACCCATGTTTAGTTTTTAGTCTAACATGAATCTTGGGAGAAAGTCACAATACAGCCATACAGACAAATGGAAAGAAGAATACTTTCCTTCCCCTAGAACTTTCAAATGAAGTGGAATCAAGATGCATGATTCCAAGAGATAATACAAAACGCTTCCTGTTTAATAAGAGTAACTATTAATAATCACACAAATATAGCACCTACTATGTGCCAGGCTCTATTCTGAGTCTTCACATATATTAACTCATTCGGTCTTCGTAACAACACTAAGAGGTAGGTCCTAGTAATGTCCATATTTCATAGATGAGGAAACTGAGGCACACAGAGATTAAGTAAATTTTCCAAGGCCAAACTGCTGGCAAGGAGCTATGCTAGGATTTGAGCCCTGGTCATATAGCCCCAGAGTTCAGCTCTTAACCCCTCTAAAACAATTTCCTATGTCCAGAATCTAAGTGGATCTGAAGACCAAAGGTCATTTGCAATTGGATCCAATTCTGAAGGGTCAACTTCAGGCTACAGATGAGAGGAAGATGTTCCAAGGTCTGGCATCTCCAGCTCCCTGGACAGGCCAGGGAAATGACATTTGAGTGTCATGCACAACAAGATCACATTCTTCACCATAAAAGCCTCCAAAGAGGTTGGTTAGCTGACCTTGCAGAAGGCAGAGAGGCTTAGCTAGGCGATCACACTGGGCATCTGGTCAACAATTTCAGGACACTATCAAGTGAGAAGCCCTGGTGGTACAGTGGTGAAGAGCTTGGCAGCTAAACAAAAGGTCAACAGTTCAAATCCACCAGCTGCTCCTTGGAAACCCTATGGGGCAGTTCTACCCTCTCCTATAGGGTCACTATCAGTTGGAATCGACTTGACAGCAACAGATTATCAAGTGAGAAGTAGGCAGAAACAGATTATCAAGTGAGAAGTAGGCAGATTTTAGTGTGTTCCTCTTTTTCGTCACTGGAAATAGTAATAGGGTTTGGTTCCTGTTAGTATAGGTTATGTGTGGAAACCCAACTAAGTGTCACTCCCTAAGGAAAAATGTGATTTTTGGATAGACACCAACAAAATCAAGGCCAAAAATAACACAGATTAGGGGTCCATCTGCTCACTCTCCAAAAGTGGTGACAGCGGAGTGTCTAGTGTGTGTTGTGGGTGGTCCAGCGGTGGTGGAAGACCAACTACAGTCACCTCAACCTTTGTACACAGAAATATAATCGGTTTTGGCCGAGACCGTCTTGTTATCTGATTTTATGTTTCTGCTGTATCTGACAGCTTATTCATGATGTCACTAGCTGAGATATCTTCTCCTGCCCCCCAAAATTGTCACCTTTCTCTTGTATTCTCCTCTTATCCCCTAAAACCATCGTGGTTGGTTTTATTATCAGCCACACACACTGGGTTTCTTCCTTCCTCCCTCCCTCCCTCCTTCCCTCCCTCCCTCCCTCCCTCCTTCCCTCCTTCCTTTCTTCCTTCCTTCTTCCCTTCCTTCCTCCCTCCTTCCCTCCCTCCCTCCCTCCCTCCCTTCCTCCCTCCTTCCCTCCCTCCCTCCCTCCCTCCCTCCTTCCTTCCTTCCCTCCCTCCCTCCTTCCCTCCTTCCCTCCTTCCCTCCCTCCCTCCCTCTTTCCCTCCTTCCCTCCTTCCCTCCCTCCCTCCCTCCTTCCCTCCTTCCCTCCTTCCCTCCCTCCCTCCCTCCTTCCCTCCTTCCTTCCTTCCCTCCCTCCTTCCCTCCTTCCCTCCTTCCTTCCCTCCTTCCTTCCTTCCTTTCTTCCTTCCTTCCTTCTATCTTTGTCCCTCTTTCTCTTTCTTCTTTCTACTTTCATGAGTTGTATGCTGGTGTCTGGTGTTATAACCTGGCAGAACACAAAGCAGCTTATTCAACTTTCAGTGACGACTTCTATGAATTTTTCTTATGTGAGGACTGACATCCTATCGTGACATGTGAAGCTTCAGGGTATTATATCTGTGATTCTCAAGAATAAGCTAAGATACTTTGGCCTCCCTCCTCCATCAGGCCTTAATAAAATGTTATCATTTTATGTCCTAAAACCCATTAAATTCCCTCTAAATTGTTGTGGGTAATCTATGAACATGCCATATTCTACTTCTGATCTTCAAGAATCTTCTCCTTGAATTATGTGCTTCATTGGGAGATGTTTCCATTCTCTGACTTGGACTTAGTATTAAAACCTATTAAGAGACTTCTGTAATGGAGACATAAAGAGGTGCATGTATCTGATCCCCAGCACAACAACCATAAATGGTGACAATTATTAAAAAAAAAAAAGAAGAAGAAAAGTATTTGGAAATTGTCCTAAGGGCATACAGCAAATTAAGAGATATTCCTTGGAATATCTCCTAACTCTTTAACAAATTATGGATAACATTGTAAAGAATGGTAGTTCCAGAACCCTTAATTGTGCTCATGAGGAACCTGTACTTAGACCAAGAGGCAGTTATTCGAACAGAACAAGGGGATACTGCATGGTTTAAAGTCAAGAAATGTGTGCATAAGGGTTGTATCTTTTCACCAGACTTATTCAATCTGTATGCTGAGCAAATAATCCTAGAAGCTGGGCTATATGAAGAAGAATGTGACATCAGGTTTGGGGGAAGACTCATTAACAACAGCCTGCATTGTGCAGATGACACAGCCTTGCTTGCTGAAAGTGAAGAGGACTTGAAGGACTGACTGATGAAAACCAAAGACCACAGCCTTCAGTATGGATTACACCTCAACATAAAGAAAACGAAAATCCTCACAACTGGACCAGTAAACCACATCATGATAAACGAAGAAAAGATTGAAGTTGTCAAGGATTTCATTTTACTTGGATCCACAATCAACACCCATGGAAGCAGCAGTGAAGAAATCAAATGATGCATTGCATTGGGAAATCTGCTTCAAAAGACCTCTTTAAAGTGTTAAAAAGTTAAGATGTCACTTTAAGGACTAAGGTGCACATGACCCAAGCCATGGTGTTTTCAGTTGCTTCATATGCATGGGAAAGCTGGACAATGAATAAGGAAGGCAGACAGAAGAATCAATGCCTTTGAATTATGGTGTTGGTGAAGAATATTGAATATACCATAGACTTCCAGAAGAATGAACAAATCTGTCTGGGAAGAGGTACAGCCAGAATGCTCATTGGAAGCAAGGATGGTGAGACTTCATCTCACATACTTTGGACGTTATTAGGTGGGACCAGTCCCTGGAGAAGAACATCATTCTTAGTAGAGTAAAAGGTCAGCAAAAAAGAGGAAGACCCTCAACGAGATGAACTGACACAGTGGCTGCAACAATGGGCTTAAGCATAACAAAGATCATGAAGATGGTGCAGTACGGGTAATGTTTTGTTGTGTTGTACACACGGGATCACTATGAGTCGGAACCAACTTGGCGGCACCTAACAACAGCAACAACTAAATCTCAGTAAGAATAGCGAGTCTGTCTCACTTGAGCCACTCTTCCACTTCTCTCCTGCACTCCTCACCTCCCAAGCTCAAATTGATGGAAAATCATCTCCAGGAGAGTGTGGCCAAGAATATGTGCTCACTCTCTCCTCAACTCCCAATCAAGGGATACTGTATCTCACCAGCTTTTCTCAACATCTCCAACTCCAAGCTGCAGAGGCTAAATTTTTGTTGAGAACATCTGAGAGGTTGTAGAGTACCTTCCTCCTCCCAGCTTCTAATCTTAGAGTGGAAGCTCTATCCCAGGTGCAGTAGACCATGAACATTGGGGCCCCAATAGACCTCCCTGGATAACTCACAACGAATTAGGAATAGAACAGAACTTCCTCAACATGATAAAGGGCATCTATGAAAAACTCAAAAATAACATCATAGTTAATGATGAAAGACTGAATGATTTTCCCTAAAATGAGGAAGAAGACAAAGATGTTTGCTTTCACTCATCTGTTCATCAATGTACTAATGTACTGGAAGTTCTACCCAGAGCAATGATGGTAAAAAAAGAAATAAAAGATATCCAAGTTGGGTAGGAAGAAGTAAAACTGTCTATGTCTGTAGATGACATGATCTTGAAAAATAAATAAAATATTCTAAGCAATCCACTACAAATCAATTAGATGTAACAAATCCAGCAAGAGTTCAGGATACAAGATCAATATACAAAAATGAATTTTATTTCTATACACCTGAAGTGAAAATCTGAAAATGAAATTAGGAAACAACTACATTTACAACAGCATCAAAAATAATAAAATACTTAGGGATAAATTTAACAAAATTTTTCACAACTTATACCCTAAAAACTACAAAACATTGTTGAAAGAAACTAAAGAAGACCTAAATAAATGGAAAGACTCCCCCTGTCCATGGATTGGAAGATTAAATACTGTTCAAATTACAGTACAAATTGATGTGCAGATGCAATGCAATACTTAACAAAATCCAAGCTGGCTTCTTGCAAAGATTAACAAGCTGATCCTAAAATTCATATGGAAATTCAAGAGATCCAGAATAGCCAAATTAATCTTGGAAAAGAAGAAGGTTGGAGGACTCACACTTTCTGATTTCAAAACTTGCTGCAAAGCTACAGTAATCAAAATGACGTGGTATTGACAATAATATAGACATATAGATCAATGGAATAGAGTTGAGAGCCCAGAAATAAGCCTTCACATTTGTGGTAAATTGAGTTTCAACACAGATGCCAAAAGAACTCAATGGGGCAAGGATAGTCTTTTTAACCAGAGGTGCAAAAGAAAGAATTTGGATTCTGTACCTCATACCATATACAAAAATTAATCAAAAATGAAGTTAGGAGCTAAATGTAAGAGATAAAGTTATAAAATTCTTGGAAGAAAACATAGGTTGTATGTTTTTGTGACATTTGATTAAGCAATGGTTTCTTACCTAAGACATCAAAAGCACAATGAACACAACAGCAACAACAACAAAAAAGGTAAATTGGGCATTATCAAATTTAAAAATCTTTGTGATTCAAAAGACACAATGAAGAAAATGAAAAGACAGTTCACAGGATGGGAAAAAAGTTCTGCACATTATATATCTAATAAAAGATTTACGTCTAGAACAAAAGGAGACACTACTCAAGAATAAAATGAAGTGTAACAGACATTAAAAATGAGCAAACGATTTGAATAAATCTTTCTCCACAGATGATATATGAATGGCCAATAATCACAATAAAAGACACTCAATATCATTAGCCATCAGGGAAATGCAAGTCAAAATCACCATGAGATACCCCTTTACACCACTGTGATGGCCATAATAAAAAGGACAAATAATAAGTGTTGACAAAAATGTGGAGAAATTAGAGCCCACATACACAGCTGATAAGAAGACAAAATGGCACAACCACTTCAGAACATTCCAGCAGTTCCTCAAAATGTTAAAGATGGAGTTACTATATAACACCAGCAATGCCACTCCTAGGTATATACCCAGGAGAAATGAAAACATACATTCACACAAAAACTTGTGTACAAATGTTAATAGCATTATTTTTCCTAATAACCAAAATACAAAATACGGAAACAACCCAAATGCCCATCAACTGATGAATGGGTAAACAAAACGCGGTGCATCCGTACACTGGAAAGCTATTCAGCCATAAAAAGGAATGAAGTACTGATGCCTGCTACAACATGAATGGACCTCGGAAATCCTATCCTAAATGAAATAAGCCTGTCACCAAAGACCGCATATTATATGAACCCATGTATATTAAATGTCCACAATAGGAAAATCACTAGAGACAGACTGTATATTTGTGGTTGCCTTGGGTTGGGAATCTTGAGGAAACTGGTGTAACTGTTAACAAGTATGAGGTTTCTTTGGGGGATGATTAAAAATGTTCTAAACTTGATTGTGTTTGGTTCTGTCATACATAGGACCACCATGAGTCAGAACTGGCCTGACAGCCCCTAATAACAAAACTGATTCTGGTGATAGTCACACCACTCTATGAATATACTAAGAACCAGTGAATTTTATACTCTAAGTGGGTGTGTGTACGGTATGTGAATTACATGACAATAAATTTATTATTTAAAAAAAGACTACAGAGATAAACATTCTGCTCTGCTCAAGGATAGGGTATTTATTTTCTAACACATAAGGGGAACAAGAGTGAGAGAAATAAATCTCCAGCTGGAAATCCAGGAATGACACTGCAGATGGGCCAGAGTTCCTTGGGCACAGGCCCACTCCTGGACACCAGAAGGAATACATTCCAAAATCGATGCCTCCCCTGGGTCCACGAGGAGCCGGCTGACACCAGGAAAAGCAGGACTGGCAGACTGGGAGCTAACAGGTCGTCTGAGACAGGGCTGGGTGCTCCATCACGGCCCCTCTTCCCCCTTTAGTTCAGTTCAGCAGATGCACACCTGTCCCACATCACCTCTAACTTGATCAGCTCTGGGAATGGAGTGTATGGAAATCCCTGCCTTTCCATGGGGAAGGAGCAGGAGGGCATGAGCTGGGGAGAAGCTGAGTCCTCCTGCTCCAGGGGCCAAGAGTTGTCTCAGCAGATGTCCACTGAGTCCTGCCCCCTATTCTTCAGTAGAAGAAACATTGCTCACCTCCACCATCCATGGGTTGCCTTGTTGCTGTACAGCTGAAGCCCTAGTTTCCATGCTGAAATGAAGCATAATAAGTAGCAATAAAATCCGCTCATCCTGCATTTGTTTTCACCCAGCAAGTAGAGATCAATTACCTGAGAGGTGTTCACGGCGTCTCTAAACGGTGACCTGGCAAGGTGTAATTGGCGTAGTGTCACCCTGGCTTTAACGAATTATACAAAATCTAAACACAAGCGCCTGTATTTTATAAATAAAAAGTAGTGGGCATGGTTTGAGGACACTGGCAGAGCAGTGTGTATTCTGCCGCCCCCCACCTCCCCTTGCACTCTGTTCTCTTTTCCTCACCCTGGTCTCCCTCTCCCCCTTTGCTCTGTACCCTTGAATGACGAGGTACACTCACACTCCCCCCAGCCTCATCCTCGAGGCCATGAGGTGTTTGGCTTGAAAGGTAACCAGGAGTGTGGCCATTGCCAGATACAAGATATTAATACATCCATACTTGGCAAGGAGACACTATTCAAAAGCTTTATTGCAAGAGAGGGAAAGGACCATTGCACTAGGGGGCTGCTCAGACCAGGAGATCAGCAGGTCTGGTCTGGTGGAAGTGAGGACCCAGGGAGAGAGCAGAGCTGGGAAGTCTTTGAAATGAGCATCTCAAGAGTTAGGCAAGAAGAGTTTTTCTTTTATGGAGATGAGAATAAACAAGGCTGGAAAGAACCAGCTGTGGGAAGTCGGATGAGAGGGTGGTGTGATCGAATGGTAGATCAGAGAAGGTTTTAGGCTGAGGTCACCTGTTCTCGGGAGAGGCCCTTAAGAGAGGCTGTGTGTTGGCACAGGCTGGGGCGGGGGTCAGAGTTCAGGGACCGGGGGAAAGAGAGAAGCTTAACCAAGGTTTGGTTAACAAGCATTTTGCTCCGATTGATCGGTGTGGACAAGCAGTTCAGCTAATCATTTATGAGATGAGGAATGGGAACTTGGAGGGTGTGGGTCTGGCCTTGTCCAGGTAAACCAGGGAATCCGTGAGTCTTATCCGAGTCACATGGAGAGGGTGGTTCTTTGTGGGAAGTTGTTTTCCAGAATATAAAGAATTGAGCCATTGCTGTCTCCAACACTGTCCCCGTATTGGGGCTGAGCTCTGGTCCACACCCTGCACTGCACAGGACTGTCCTGCACAGGACTGAATCCACCCACCAGTGGGCCGGCCTCAGAGCCCTTCTTCCAGCTTCTCATCCTCTATTTGTTTCAGCACTGAGCCACTGCATCCTCAGAGCATCCCCAGCTGCACGTTGTGCTGGGCGTTTGCTGTGAGGAGGGCTGGCGAGGTATGAGCAGCTCACACCCGCCTCCTCCCCTCGGGAGCCCAGGTGGAGTGAAAGCAGGTGCTCCTGGGTCTCACCCCCAAACTTTTAAACTAGCAGATCTGGTGACTGACTGATAACATGATGTGTTTTATTGTTATCTGAACCCAGCGCATCACCAGCCATTGACCACTTTGTTCCCTGAGAGCATGACTGACCGTCATTAGGTCGCAGGAGTGCCAATAAGCACAGCGGAGGAGCTTTTCTTTGACAGGCAGGTCGAGGCTGAGTGACTAAAGCTGTAACTGGTGTGAGGTCCCTGCTGGGGGAGAGGAAAGGGTTCCTAGTGGGCACCACATGGTCACCTGATCCCAGGTAAGAACGCTGTGTTTTGGTGGGGAGAGCACAGCTGGGGCCCAGGTTCAGGTTGGCCAGACCCTCCAGGTGACCCAGAGCAAGTTGAGCACAGTCCTTGATCTCTGACTCTCCAGCCTCCCCCCAGTCCCATGCCCACTGTTTCTCACCGTCTGTCAGTGTGTCCTACTGTGGGGGCTTTTGTGTTGCTGTAATGCGGGAAGCTCTGCCACCGGTATTTCAAATACAACAGGGTCACCCATGGTGGACAGAGAGCTTCTAGACTAGGACAGACTAGGAAGAAAGGCCTGAGGTCAACCTCTGAATATTAGCCATAAGTGAAAACCTTATGGATCACAACAGAACAATGTCCCACTCGCTTACTTTGGGCACGTCATCAGGAGTGATAAATCACTGGACAAGGGTATCATGTTTGGTGAAGCATAGAGCTAGTGAGGGTGAAGGAGACCCGTGGTGAGACAGGTTGGCACAACAGCCATAACAATGGACTTGAACACACCACGATGGTGAAGATGATACAGGACTGGGTGACGTTTTGTTCTGCTGCACTTGGGTCACTGTGAGCCAGAGTTGACTCAATGGCAGCAAACAACAGTGACATATTTGTCGATCTAAGCAATGGTGAAAGAAACAGCGTGCTCCATGCCTTTAAAACACCAGCGTTGTTTTTATTTCTCCTCCAGGAACGTTCCCCAACAGGTAGGTAATTGGGGACAGGGTGGTATAACACCACAAATCCATCTGCAGCTTTCTCACTTGCAAAACTTAACAAGGTGATTTGTTTTCCCACTGTTAATAAGCCTTCCCAACGTGCCATTCCTGAACAGCCCTGCGGACCATGCCTGGTTCATTAGCTGGTTTCTCCAGCTGTAGACTGAGTGGCCCCCTTGCAGCCCTGCTGCGTTTCCCAGTCTGGCCGCTGACCAACAGCCTGGAGTGTGACGCTTTGTGCCCACGTGGCCAGAACCCGGCCTGTGCCTCCTGTTTTGCTTATGCAGAAAAAAACCCTCAGCATCTAATACTGTCTGGTCTCGACACTCAGTCTTCTAACATGAGAGAAAGTAATTTCTTCAACATAGTGTTAAATAAAAGGTGAAGCAATGTTTAAGTCTGAGAGTGGCTAATTGTCTCCTTCTAATGAGCAGTGACCTTGGGGTCCAGGACTCATTACCCACTGCGGTGCGGCGGAGGCCAAGGGTGGGATTGAGCCCAGCTTGGTTGGGGCCTACTCCGCCCGCCCCAGGACAGATCACTGGTTGCAGAGAAGCTGTGTTGGGGGCACAGGCAGGGGCAAGGATGGGGGAAGTAAAGAAGGTGGGGTATGATTTGGGGGGAAAAACAACTCACCAGAGGACTTTGATTGGCTGACCCAGTTGAGAGCAACACCAACAGTGGCTGAAATGCGGTGCCACAAAGCGGTCAGGCCCTTGAACCCCTCAAGTATGAGAGCTGATGCTGTATGCACACGGCACACGTTTCCTCCAGTAGCCCATGGAGGCATAGCGCAGGTATTGATCTCAGTGATGGACTCCCATCAGACTGTCCATCATGTAATCAGCGGAGCAGAACAAGGATCTGAAGCCAGGTGCTCCTCAACCAACACCGCGCTCTTAGTCTTTGTGCTGTGAAATGTCACCATTTATGGTACGAAGAAGCTGAAGCACAACTACTAGGGGTTGTCCTTGTGTCCCAGCAGCTCACTGGTCACGTCCAGGCTTGAAGCAGACCATGGTCAGCTAGTGCCTCACACAAGAAAGACCCTGACAGAGAGAGACAGACAGAGAAAGCCAGAGAGAGAGAGAGCCAAAGAGAGACAGACAGAGTAAGAAGACAGTCAGGGAGAGAGAGATATCATAGCTCTTATATCACTGTGGTTTAGGATAATGTTAGCAATAGTCCCTGGGTGATGCAAATGGTTAAGCACCAAACTACTAACCAAAAAGTTGGTGGTTCAAACCCATCAGAGGCACCTTGGAAGAAAGGCCTGGCAATCTACTTCTGAAAAATTAGCCACTGAAAACTGGATGGAGCACAGTTCTCTGACCCACGTGGGGTCACCATGAGTCAGAAGTAAGTGGTAGAACACAGAGACTAAGCCCAGGTTCATGGTTCCCACACTGAGCTCCCCAGTCCCTCTGTCTGAGGCTGGGCTTTATCCACCTTGATGTCCCCAAGGACCCTCACCTCGCATCTCCATCACCAATGTCCCGTTTGGTAAGTGCGTCAGGAAGAATGCAAGAACTTCTCAAAGTAACAGACTGCAACCACATGTCAGTGGTCCTGGATGTGAAGACACCCTTCAGGAAGTCTGCAAAAGGTCAGGCTGAGAATTGTGCCCGACCCCCGTGGGCAAGGCCCAGGGAAGCAGGACCTCCCGTGGCCTCCCAAGATCTGTAGCAGCTGGGGTCAGCGTCAGATTGCTTCTGACTCATTTGCACAAATACAAGGAGGAAGGACTGTGGCTTCCCAGGCTCAGCCATTCCCTCTCCTCCAATTACGGAACACAGACTTAGCGCTGAGCTGGTGACACACCAACTGTGGGCTGCAGTCATCACCTCTCAGACCATTAGGTTTCCATTTTTCCTCGTATACTATTGTTGCTTATCATTTATTAATATGAACCCAGGGAGAATAAAACGATATTACAGCAAGACCTCCATTGCTTTGTCTATTCCAACTAGGTGCATTGTCAGTAAACAGCAGCATTCTCATTAGGCACCGCTGCACTGATAAGTGATTATCCATGAGGCACGCCACCGGCTCCCAGGCCCTGCTTTTCATGGCTTCACTTTTACAGGTGGCCTTGGGAGAGTCCGGGACATAGGGCTGCGGGCCGTTGACAAAAGCGTCACTCAAGGGAACTCTTCACATCTCCTAGTGGGGAGGGTCAGCTTTCTGGGGGGCAGTGGAATAGTCCGGGCACTGGGTCACCCTGCTGGTGCCCTGTTCCCCCAGAACACCTGGCAGAGTCTTTGGTCTAGATGGATGCCTTTGTTCTCCGGCCCATGTGACGCACCATGTATGTGTGGACTTGAATGCTCCCCCAGAGGGCGAGACGAGGGGGCGTGGGGAAAGAGCGCTGAGAGCAGCCCCTACTGCCCCCCACAGTGAGCAACCTCCAGGCTTCTGTGCTTGGTTGGGGGGCCAGCAAGGACTGCTCCAGAGGCCTGTATCAGCATGCACATGACAAGTGAGCCCTGGGCATCTGTGCGTGGCTGGAGGGCCCGCAGGGACTTCTCCAGAGGCTTGCATTAGTAGGCACAAGGTGAGCCACTCCAGCTGAGGCCTCTGACTTAGGCAGTGTCTTAGTCATCTAGTGCTGCTATAACAGAAATACCACAAGAGGATGGTTTTAACAAAGAGAAGTTTATTTCCTTACAGTAGAGTAGGCCAAAAGTCCAAATTCAGATGTCAGCTCCAGGGGAAGGCTTTCTCTCTCTCTTGGCCTTCTCATCAGTGTTCCCCCAGACTAAGAGCTTCTCTGTACGGAGATCCCGATCCGAAGGATGTGCTCTGCTCCTGGCACTGCTTTCTTGATGGTATGAGGTCCCCCACTCTCTGCTTGCTTCCCTTTCCTTTTATCTCTTGAGAGATAAAAGGTGGTGCAGGCCACACCCCAGGGAAACTCCCTTTACATTGGATCAGGGATGTGACCTGGGTAAAGGTGGTGTTACAATCCCACCCTAATCCTCTTTAACATAAAATTACAGTCACAAAATGGAGGCCAGCTACACAATTCTGGGAATCATGGCCCAGCCAAATTGATGCACACATTTTTGGGGGGACATAATTCAATCCATGACAGGCAGTTATTACAGATGTGGAAGGTGGTGCTTTCCACTCATGGCAGAAATGTGGACCCATTAAAAACAATGTGCTCCTGGACTTGCCACACCCAATCATGACCCCAGACAACCCCGGCCTGGCTTTTCCCTGGCATCCGCTTAGCCATGTATGTTCCTCCCAGTATGTTTCTTCTGAGCTGCCGAGCCCTCTCCAACAAAACTCTGGGCCCACCGTGGAGTGGGAGTTGACCAGCTGTCCCCACACCTTCCTGCTGTCCTTTCTGAGCCACCTGCTCCTTTCTACAGGATTCCTCATTACAGAATGGGCTCAAGGATCCATAGGACCCTAAATAGCCATTCAGCCAACCTGTGTGGCCCCCAACTTTCTCCTTTGGAGGAAGAGGTTGACCTAAGGGCAGCACAACCAGGAGGCATGATGGCACTGAAGCTCTGTCTGAGGCCCTCAGTGTGAAGAACCAGAGCAGCAAGGGCTTCATACAAAACCATGGGGGAAGTGGTAGTTCCGGGGTAGAATTCTCACCTTCCATGCAGGAGATGGGGTTCGATTCCCGGCCAACGCACCTCATGCACAGCCACCCCCCATCTGTCAGTGGAGGCTTGCATGTTGCTGTGATGTTGAACAGGTTTCAGCAGAGCTTCCAGACTAAGCTCTGGAGGTCAGGTAGAATCATTCCTCAGCCTGAGACCACATCGGTGTGGGAGCGGATGGACTGAACTGTGTTCCCAAAAAATATGTGTTCGAATCCTAACCCCTATACCTGTGGATGGAGCCCTGGTAGCACAGTGGTTAAGAGCTACGGCTGCTAACCAAAAGGTTGGCAGTTGGAATCAACCAACTGCTCCTTGGAAACTCTATGGGCCACTTCTACTCTGTCCTAGAAGGTCACTATGAGTCAGAATAGACTCGATAGCAGTGGGTAGAGGTATACCTGTGGATGTAATCCTTTCGGGAATATGACTTTCTTTGTTAAGTTAATGAGGCCAGATGAGTGTAGGGTCTTCTTAAGCCTACTCACTTTTGAGACGTAAAAAGAGCAGATTAGGCATAAAGAAGGAAGTACAAATGGGAAAAGATAGATGCCACATGGAGATCGCCAAGGAATCAAGGAATGCCGCATCTACAGAAACTGAATGAGATTTTCCCCCAGAGCTGACAGAGAGCCTTCCGCTGGAGCTGGTGCCTTAAACTCGGACTTACAGCTTCCTGAACTGTGAGAAAATACATGCCTGCTTGTTAATCCACCCCCCTGTAGCATTTCTGTTGCAGCAGCTCTAGGACACTGAGACACCACTCAGCATGCTGACCTTCACCCAACAGCCCATTGGTCCCCAGCTCCTGCAAACAAGGTGTCAGCGGGCCCTCCCACAAAAGCCAGCCTGCTTTGACCTTTCTCACTTCAGACGTTTCCAAAATGAAGATCTGGTTTTCTCCTTGGAAAAATTTCTGAGAGAGAAGGTGGTGACATTTAGCCATGTTCTCATAAGCCCTCTGGAAGAGGGGTAGATTCAACATGGATGTCGTTATCCAGTGCCCCCCGTAACTTAGCTGCCTTTGTCTTTCTGCAGCCCCTACTTTTCTAACCTCTCCTAGGGCCCTCAACACCTCTCCAAGGAGGCCAGTGAACACAAATGGAGCATGTTGTCAAGTGGGGACTAAGGACCTCACTTGAGATGTTCAAATCCATAAAGTTCAAGAGCTGCTCTTTTTCCAAGAATTTCAGTCTCTGGGGCCGTCAAAAGTAAGGGCATCATTGTTATCAAGATTAGATTGTGACTTTGGTCATTTTCTGGACTGGTCACTTTAGATTATTTGGAGCCCCATCTCAAGGATGTTTTTCTTAGAAACTCAAACATCAGAACTCTGTGTAAAGGACCTGACCTTTCTGAAGCTGAAGATGTTGTCCCAGGATGTGCCCACAATAGGGGCCCCAACACAGGGCATGAATGTAGCCCACAGGGTGTTCTGTACTCAATTTTCTCAGAAGAGGAATGAATAATGGTCATGGGTATTTTTATCAACAAGCAATTCAAATAAATAGGGGCAATGGTGGTTCAGTGGTAGAATTCTCTCCTTCCAAGCAGGAGACCCAGGTTCGATTCCTGGCCAGTGCACCTCATGTACAGCCACCACCCATCTGTCAGTGGAGGCTTGTATGCTGTTATGATGCTGAACAGGTTTCAGCAGAGCTTCCAGACTAAGACAAACTAGGAAGAAAGGCCTGGTGATCTACTTCTAAAATCAACGAATGAAAACCCTGTGGACCACAAAGGTCTGATCCACAACCAGTTATGAGGATAGCTCAGGACTGGGCAGCATTTTGTTCCATCGTGCATGGGAGTGCCATGAGTCTGGGCCAATAGGAAGGCAGCTAACAACAACAACAATGATTCACATGCATGTTTCTATGTGACAGAAGTCTATGACCTGTATTGCCCTGTCTCTTTGGCTGCAGGTTCCATGAGGGTAGGTGGTCCACCTTGCCCACCTAGAATGGCATGGAAACTGAGGCAGAGAAGTGCCTTTAGGACCCATTGGGTCCATGGCCATAGTCTTCACAGGGCCTGCTGGGGACAGGGAGGAACCTAGGCTCTCCAGTTTCATAGATGAGGAAGCTGAGGCTTGGTGTTAGGATGGGAGAACCTACGAGCACAGAGCACTCGGTCAGTGCTAGGATCGGAGAACCTAAGAGCACAGAGCTCTCAGTCAGTGTTAAGTTGAGGTCACCTTTGCAACTGGAAGGGTGGCCAGCTGGTCTTCATGCCCATTTCTCAGCTGGGTAAGGAGAGGGGCCCCCAGCCCCACCCTTTGTGCTGCGTGCAGGCAGTTGACAGGGAGTGAGACTGAGGGCTTTAGTGTTGTGTGAGTGGCCAGCAGGAGGGGTCAGGGCAGCCCCTGGTGCTGCGGACATGGTGTCAGTGCCTGCTCCGGACTCAGAATGGACTCCCAGCCCAGCATTGTCGTTGGACACTGGCTGTGGGCTGAGACAGTTAAGAGGGCAAAGCCCTTCTGCAAATCACAGGGACAGCTGACCACAGCTCCTGCACTCCCATGAGCCATGCCCAGTGTTGGCCTTCATCACACGCAGCCCCTTGGACGCCCAGTCCCTGCACTGAGGGCTGTCCCTGGAGGTGATGGATGGTCACTTGGACACCCAGTCCCTGCACTGAGGGACGTCCACAGCTGTGATGGACAGCCCCTTGGAAGCCCAACCTCCACCCAGAGGGATACCCCTGGCTGTGAGGGGTTACCAGGCCTCAGAGCTGCCCTCAGGAGTCTCTGGTTGTTAATGAGAGATGACGGGTTACTGCAAACCATCATTGGTCTACTAGACTGGGTGAGGAGGTGAGGGGGGCACTGTGTTACCCAGGCAGGAAGGGTTGGGGGCTCCGGGAGGGGCCAGGAGGTACCACCAGAGCAAGAACAGGTGTTGCAGAGACTGTGAGCAGCTTCTGGGAGGGCTCTCAAACTCCAGCCAGGATCCCCGAGCTGGCTTCCAGAGCCGGGGGGCTGAGATATCTGTTCCCTCCAGGTGACTCTCTGAGACCCTCAGACCCTCCTTCTCCACTTCCTTGTCCATGGAAATACCAGCTGAGCACTTGCAGATGACAGACACTGCCCAGGCCCAGGGCCACCCAACAAACATTCCTGACAACGCCATCTGGGACCACTGGGTGTGGGGGCCTCTCCACGTCCTCCCCACGAAGTAGAACTGACTACCCTCTTCAGCCGTGAAGAGAAATAAAGTCTTGATGCACACCACAACAGTAATGAACCTTGAATACATCAGGCTAAGCCAACTAAGTCAGTCGCAAAAGTCATCTCACTTACATAAAATAAGCAAATACAGTGAAACCTGTGAAAGCTGGAACTTGTGTAAGGCAGAAAACACAATATTTTCTACTAAAGCAAGCCATAGAAAAGTGTTAAGATTGACTGCACCCTGTCAAAGATGGAAAACTCCTGAGACCCAGAAAAACCAGGCAGTCTCCCTGAGTTCCGGCTCTCACAGGTTTCATTGTATATAGAAACCAAAGATTACTAGTGATTACTGGGGGAGAGGGAGGAGGAAGAGTCTTCAAGGGACACTGAGGTTATGTTAATGGTGGTGAATGATTTGGAAAAAGATAGGGACAATGATTGCATAACACAAAGAATGGAACCAATGTCATTTGCTGTACAGGTAGAAATGGTTGAGATGACACGTTTTGTTATGTATATCTTTATACTACAATTAAAAAATAAAAAAGAACCAGCTACACCACCTGGCCTTCTTGTATGTGGACAGAGAGTCTGCCGTGACACTTGAGCTGGTCTTCAGGTGGACGCTGCCTGCACTCAGCGCCCACCCAGACACTCACCATGAGCTCAACCTGGACTCTGGGCCTCCAGCCTGCCACCCCGTCTCCTGGAACGCACACCCTCCTCTCCACCCCAAACCTGTGAAGCCCAGCCGTTCTCTCAGAGAGGGGATGTGCCCACAGGACCTGCAGAGGTTGCGGGGGAGGTTATGGCCAAGGTTCTTTGGAGGAGTGGGCCCCAAAGGGAAACAAAAGTTACTCAACTGTGTAAAAGGACTCTTCCTGCTTGAGTCATTCGGTAATTTTCAAATTGAGAATGTATACGATTTTACTTCCAGACAAAAGAATACTAGCTTACCCAGAAGAAATTCCAGTAAAAAAATCCAGATAATTCTAGCCAAAAACACTTTTTTCTCTATCTTTTGGCCAAAACATTTCAGATCAATGAAAGGGTATGTGTGTTTGCTGCGTCAGAACTTTCTTTTCAGGGATAGTTGCGAGTTTCCACTTTTCTGTCAGGCAATTCACGCCCTGAGCCACCTGGTTTGTGAGGAAAACAGAGGCTTTCCTCCCATTCTCCTCAGCAGCTGACGGAACAGAGTCCCAAGTCGGCTCAGAGGCCCCGTTCCTGACGTCACTGAGCTCCTTCCCAGGACCCGGCTCAGCCAGCAGCAGAGAGGTCTGTCCTTCATTGAGGCCGAGGGTCCTGCAGCAACCACATCCCAGAGGTGGAAGGAGGCTAAAAATAGGACGCTTGATCTGGCACCCTGACACCACACTGATGTCCAGACCATAATGGGCATGGACTCCGTCCCCAACTTAGCCCATATTTTACTAAGCTGATAAGAGCACAGAGGTTCTGTCCGAGGAAGACGCATCCTCTACTCCCATCCCCTCTGCCTCGGTCCCAAAATAGCTGCCCACTTGGTCATCACTTCTGCATGAACGTTCTCATCTTGATTCAATTACACGGCTTCATATTTCTGGTCCATAATGTAAGAATATAATTTAAAAGTCATCTGCACCTCACTTTCCATATTTAGGAAAAAAATTAAGCAAAGAGTGATGAACGCCACCCATCTCTCCCCACCCACATGCAGAGTCTCTGTTGGAGACACAGAGAGATGAGACCCAGGGTCTTTGCAGTGATTCTTCATTATTCCGCAAAACCCACCATTAAGACGCACACTCTGTTTGTTAAGTGCAGCTGGGGTTATTTTGCCCTGGTCTGTGCTAATGCCGCTGTCGTTTAAATGCATTTTTAATTTGTGATGCATTTAAAGAAATTCACAATTTGTCGACAACTGTGAATCTGAGTATTAAATTAATCACATAATGAATATGGTGTAGTGATCTTTGTAACCTGCTGAGTTTATTTCCCTGTATTTTTATGTGCCAAGCTGACCCTGTACTTTTGAAACGAATAAAAAGTGCGGTATTTAAACACAGCAGACCCACATTAGATTCCAGTGACCTCTCCATTTGTAATTCATGTTTCAGGCATCTTTCTGTCAACATGCAGCTGGAGAGATAAAGCAAAGTTGAGCGGGGTGCCTGGTCACGCCAATCCAGCTCCTTGTAGGTTCCCAGCAGTTCTGGAAGCAGGGGAGCAAGCAGTGGTGGGGGTGGGATAGCTCTTAGTAAGCCTTTGATGGCAAAAGCCCCACCCCAGGCCTCTAAGCCAGGCAAGGGGCAGTGAGCATGGAGGAGGGGCCCTGGTCTGCTTATCCAGCTGGGAAACATTCAGGTGATTGTAATGAAGCTTTGCAGGTCACCTGGTGAGCAGACATGCATGGAACCTGGACAAGGGCTGGGACTGATGACCTTGGACTCTCTTACACTTCTGAGATGAGAGGGTTCTCAGAAAGCTTGTGCCTTATTCTCCAAGGGCAGCTGTAACAACATACCGCAAAGCAGGTGGCTTATAAATTTATCGTCTCACAGTTCTGGAGGCTGGAAGTCCAAACCAGGGTATCGGCAGTGTTGGTTCCTTCTGAGGCCCTGAGAGAGGAACTGATCCTTGCCTCTCTCCTGGATTCTGGGAGCTGCTGGCAAAGCCTAGCCTGGCATCCCTCGGCTTGTAGATGCATCTTTATGTGGCCGTCTTCCCTGTGTGTCTCTGAGTCTCCTCTTTTTTACATTACCACACACTGGACTAGGACCCACCCAGCCTACTTCAACATGACCTCATGTTAACCTAATTGATAACAGCTTCATAGCCCTTATTTCCAAACAAGGCCATGTTCACAGGCACAGGGGTTAGGACTTCAGCACATCTTATTTGGGGGATACCATTCCATCCTTAACACTTTGGGAGGAAGATGGCTGACGCTGGCCTCCAAGCAAAGAACTCCTTCTAAACCTGCTCAGTTTCCAGAGCACAGAAACACTGGCTCCAATAAAAACAGCACAGATGCAGGGCTCCCTGCTGTGGAGAGGCCAGCTCTTGGCAATGTCTGCTTTCCATAAACCTGGTTATGTCTGCCCAGAGCCCCAACTGTTGTGGTAACCCTGGCTATTTATTATTATTTCATCATAAAAAGCGTTGGCCACCTGGACTTGAATAGGAACTCGTGGAGTAAATGATGCTCCAAAAACTCCCTGTGGGCAGAAGGGGGCACAGGAGAAGACCACTGGGATTCTGGAGACCCCAAGGTCAGCCGTGAGGGTGTTGGCTGCAGGCCAGCTTTTCTCTTCTCTGGCCTGAGTCCACTTTTCCACACATGGAGAGACCAGCCATCTTGGACTTTACTGTGCAAACACAATCTCCCACAGAGACCACTCTGTGGGTGTCAGGGGTACGCAGAGCAGCACTGGCCAAGGCCAGTGGAGATCCCACCTGCTCAGACTCCCCCTGCCCCCCTCCTCCCAATCGTGGGACCCCCCAGAGTGCCCAGAGTCCTCGACACCGACCCTGACTCCTGCTAAAGTGGGCCTGGGCCCAGGAGGGGTCCAAGATGCAGCTGTGAGGCCAAGAGGGCCCTACACCACAGGAAACCCCTCAGGGCCCTGGCCAATGCAGAGTCCTGGGGAATGAAGTGCCATGCTCTTTCCTGGGACTCAGGGCACTGACATCAGCCACCCCTTTCCAACACGGGGGGAGATGGGTCTTTGGGCTGAAAGGGCAGACCTCATCCTATCTGAAACAGCAGGCAGTGGTGGCAGGACTCAGCATGGAGGTGTCCTCCAGCCCTGCTGCCCTCTGCGACCAGCTCCTGGCCACAGCGTCCTCCAAACTGCACATCTGGCAACATCACCTCTTCCCTCCCCTTAGATGTTCAGATATCTGGCTGGCTTTGCATGGCTCCTGGGATAACAATGGGACACCAATTAAACACCTGGCTCTGGAGGTCCAATGTCAAGGCACATTGCCTTACACCTGTCCCTGGGCAGGCTGCCAGTGCTGCCAGACGAGGACTCCTGTCACGCAGCCCCCTCCTCCCAGGGTCCCCCACCCTGCTCTTCCTGTGCTGCTCTGCCTGGACCCCACCCCAGCTGTCTCCTGTGCCTGCTGCGTCCCTGCCCGCCCATGTCTGCTCCTGTGCCCAGGCAGACCGAGATCGAGAAATAGGTGACATGAGTGGAAGGCTGATGGGTGAGCTAGAGTCCTGCACAGGTGCTGTTCCTCCTGCTCAAGGGGCAGCACTGGGTGTGCATCTGCTGACGGAGGGAACCCAGCAGGGAGAGACCAGGTGGAGGTGGCACTTTCCATTGTCAGCTGCTGAAGTCATGGGAAAATGTGACAGAAGCTTACACAACGGGCCTGTTTCTTGTTCATTGTTACTGTCTAGTCCAGAGTCTGATGCTGAGAGACAAAACCCTTGCCCAGCAGGTGTGAATTTGTGGGTGGTGGGTTAGGACATTAAAGTGGGTTGAGCAGTGTCCCCTCCACCCCCAAATCCACATGCACCCAGAACCTCAGGATGTGACCTTGTTTGGAAAGAGGGTCTCTGCAGCTGTGACTCTCTAAGGATGGTGAGATGAGACTGTCCTGGATGTAGGGTGGGCTCTAAATCCAATGACTGGTGCCTTTCTGAGAGTGAGGTGGGGAGACTCGAGTCACACAGACACAGGGGAGAGGCTGCGTGAGTGAGGATGGAGGCAGAGACTGGACTGGTGCAGCCTCAAGCCGAGGAGGTCAGGGAACTCCAGCTGCCGCCAGGAGCTGGAAGAGGCCAGGAAGTATCCCCCCAGGGCCTTCAGAGTGAACACGGCCCGTGTTGACACCTTGATTTTGGACTGCTGGCCTCCAGGGCTGTGAGGAGATGTATTTCTGTTGGTCTAAGCAGCTCAAGTGTGGTCACTTTTCACGACAGCCACAGGAAACTGACACAGATGTGGACACAAACAATGAAACTTCATACAGCGGCTTTCTCTTCCCCAGATCCTGTCACCTTGGAGCCTGTGCCGAGACCAGGAAGGATGCAGCACGCAAGCCTCTCTGAGCTCAGCTCTGGGCGCATACCAAAATCCTGTGGGCCTGGGGCCTGTGGCTCCACCCAGGTCACCATGAGGAGCAGGGCCAGAACCAGCAAGGGCCCAGCTGTAAGGCCTGCCTCAGGCTGGCCCAGCTCCCTACCTGGGGACCTGTTTCAGGGTGGAGGGCATCTACATTCGGAGGCTGAGCCATTGGAAGCCTGTTCTGCCCATGAGCTTCCCTGAGAACCACACAGACCTGTCGGCAGAGGCGGCCTTGCCTGGGCCCGGGTCAGACTGGACAACTTGGTCACCCTAGAGATTGGGCTCATCCACCAAAGTGTGCATCCCCACTGAGGGCGGAGATGGAGAGGTGGCTTCAGCCCTGGCTGATGGCTCACGGAGCTGGAGGTGTCCCCTTGAAGATGCCTCTGACTGCTCCTCTCAGGATCCACTGTCCCTTTCACTCAGGAGGATGGCCCTTCAGAGCCCGAAGCTCAGGACTCTGGTGTTTGCACACAGAACCTTGAGCCTCACACAGGGCCTGCCTCACAGAAGAGTCTGTCAACGAGGTGGGATTCATTATGTATTTTGTTTAATGGATATTCATTATTTGTATTTGTCTCCTGGCCCTGCAGTTATATAAATAAATGCGGGCAGACACTAGTCCTGCAGCAAAGTGAATTATGAAATAATTTCCTGAGAACATGTGGCCCTTAGATGGGATGATGCGCAGGTGCTCTTCCAGCTCCCCTGTGCCTCTCTGGGCCTGGGGAGCAGGGAAGAGCAGGCAAGCCCCCATTGCTCCAGCCCGGAATGTTCCGCTGACCAGAACACAGAGCAGCCTCATCCTTTCAGCACCACCCTCCCTGGTGTCTCGCTGATCCCCCAAACGCCATGCACTTATTGGGCCCACTTTTGGAGAGCACATTTCTGCATCCTTCAACAAGTAGGGTGTGTGTTGGTTGGTCAGGGAAGCAAAGATGAAAAGTCCTGACCCTTGAGAAGTTCACAGCCCCCAAGGACCTGTCAGACACTGAGGCCTCTCAGCTCCTGCTCTCTTGATGCAGTGCCCACCCTCACATCAACCTGCACTGGTTCCTTGATTGTTTCATCCCCGGGCTCACCTGCAGTGCCCTCTTGTCAGCACTGGTAGGCTCTCAAGACCAGAGCCTACTCATTACATGCTCATGTGATTTCAGCATCTGTTCTGGATTTAATCAGGCACCCTAAAAGGATGTGCTGATGTCCTAATTCCCGTACTTGGGAACCTGACCTTGTTTGGAAACAGGCTCTTTGAAGATGTGACCAGGTAGGTTGACATAAGGTGTAGTAGGGTAGGTCCTAATCCCATCTCATAAAAGAGAAAACAAGTCACAGATGGACACACAAAGGGAAGACGACCCTGTGAAGATACATCTACAAGCCAGGGAATGCCTGGGGCCACCAGAAGCTGAGAGACAAAGAAGGATCATCCCCTAGGGCCTTCAGAGAGAGCAAGGCCCTGACCACACCTTGATTTTGGACTCCTGTCCTCCAGAACTGTGAGACAATAAATGCAGGTTCATACAAGCCCCCTAGTGTGAGGTACTTTGTTACAGAAGCCCCAGGAATCTAAGATAGTCTCCAACACAAGATTTGACACATCACTTGTGTCCAGTTAGTGCCACCTATGGATTCTCAACTGAGTTCAATAGCCAGAGACACTCACCACCCGATGGGCTGTGCACACTGATTACCTGTAATATAGGGAGAGATATTCAAGGTCTCTTCAGCCCCAAACACTGGAGTGGGCCCGAAGACAAAGGTTCATCCAGTGGAGGTAGAGGTACAGAGGTTTCTGAGAACCTCCTGTGCCCTTCATTCCTGAGTCAGCAGGTGAGCTACAGGTGTTTGCTGTGTTAGACAGTCAACCAGGCACACAGATTCAGCATAGCCTGGATCTCAGGTACGTAAGGGCCTATTGTGAACTCAGGACACATGTGAGGATAACAGATAAAGATGCACACACAGCAGCTAACAAGCATCTACTTAAGTTTTTCACTGGCCCTGCCACTTGCTGCTCACCATCCCATTGCCTTAGTGCTCTTATCTGTAAAAAGAGAATAATATTAGGACTTACCTCATAACAATGTCATGAGGATGAAATAAAACATTCCATGTAACTCATCAGTGCAGTGCATGGCACACAGTGTTTAAGAAATGTGTGGAATTATTACTCCTTCTCCTTAGTAAGGGTTATCAAACCATCTATAGCTTTGTGATAAAGGCTTACCATATAGGAGGGACAGGAAGGTGTTGGGAGACTTCGGAGAAAGAGAGAGGTCAGTGGATTTATAGTATTCGGCTATGACTTAATGAAAAGTGACTTAGGAGGAGAGTTAAAGGAGGTCCACATGGTCAGAGAAGTTCTCACATTGGAAGGCACTCAAAATATGACTGCCTCTTCTAAGTAGAGTTAACCTTAATGATGTGGACGGCATAAAGCTTTTGGACCTTCATTTGCTAATATGGCACAGCTCAAAATGAGAAGAAACAGCTGCAAACATCCATTAGTAATCAGAACATAGAATGTACAAAGTATGAATCTAGGAAAGTTGGGAGTTGTCAAAATTGAATGCATAAAGATCAATATCCTAGACATCAGTGAGGTGAAACGGACTGGTATTTGCCATTCTGAATCAGACAGTCATATGATCTACTATGCTGGAAATGACAAATTAAAGAGGAATAGTGTCGCATTCATTTAAAAAAAAAAAATTCAAGTTCTGTCCTGAAGTACAATACTGTCAGTGGTAGGATAATATCTGTACACCTACAAGGAAGACCAGTTAATATGACTACTCTTCAGATTTACACACCAACCACTAATGCCAAAGACGAGGAAACTGAAGATTCTTTACCAAATTCTGCAGTCTGAAATTGATCAAACATGCAATCAGGATGCATTGATAATTACCGGTGATTAGAATGCAAAAGGTAGAAACAAAAAAGAAACATTGGTACTTGGAAAATATCGCTTTCATGGTAGAAACAATACTGGAAATCACAAGAAAGAATTTTGAAAGACCACCAACTTCTTCATTGCAAATACTTTTTTTTCAGCAACATAAACTGCAACTATACATGTGGACCTCATCAGATGGAATACACAGGAATCAAATCGACTATATCTGTGGAAAGACATGATGGGAATGCTCAATATTATCAGTCTGAACAAGGTCGGGGCCATTTGTGGAACAGACCAATTGCTCTTGTGCAAGATGAAGTTGAAGAAAATTAAAGCAAGTCCAAGAGAGCCAAAATATGACCTTGAGCATATCCCACCAGAATTTGGAAACCATCTCAAGAATAAATTTGACACATTTAACACTAATGCCCAAAGACCAAATGAGTTGTGGGATGACATCAAGGACATGATACATGAAGAAAGCAAAAGGGTAATTAAAAAGACAGGAAAAAAAGAAAAGACCAAAACGGATGTCACAAGAGACTCTGAAACTTGCTATTGAAAATAGAGTAGCTAAAGTGAATGGAAAAAATGATGAAATAAAAGAGCTAAACAGAAGATTTCAAAGGGTGGCTCAAGAAGATATTGTATTGTAATGAAATGTGCAAAGACCTGGAGTTAGAAAACCAAAAGGGAATAACACACTCAGCATTTCTCAAGCTGAAAGAACTGAAGAAAAAATTCAAGCCTTGAATTACAATTTTGAAGGATTCTGTGGGCAAAATACTGAATGGTGCAGGAAGCATCGAAAGAAGGTGGAAGGAATACAGAGTCACCATACCAAAAAGAATTGGTTAATGTTCAACCATTTCAGGAGGTAACATATGATCAGGAACCGAAGGCTGAAGGCGTTGGCGAAAAGGCTCCAGGAATTGACGGAATACCAATTAAGATGTTTCAACTAACGGATGCAGTTCTGGAGGTGCTCAATCACCTATGCCAAGAAATTTGGAAGACAGCTACCTGGCCAACCAACTGGAAGAGATCCATATTTGTGTCCATTCCAAAGAAAGGTGATCCAACAGAAGGTGGAAATTATGGGGCAATACCAGTAATATCACTTGCAAGTAAAATTTTGCAGAAGATCATTCAAAAGCAGTTGCAGCAGTACATTGACAGGGAAATGTCAAAAATTCAAGCTGATTCAGAAGATGACTTGGAATGTGAGATATCATTGCTGATGTCATGTGGATCTTCGCTAAAAGCAGATAATAAGAGAAAGATATTTATCTGTGTTTTATTGACCATGCAAAGACATTCAACTGTGTGGATCATAACAAATTATATTATTATATTATATTATATTATATTATATTATATTATATTATATATATATATATTATATTATATTGTGATATATATATATATATATCTGTGAGTCAGAGCTGACTCAAGGGCACCTAACAACAACAACAACCACGCGGTCAGAATAGCCTGAGCAAAGATATGGAAGTGGCAGTGTATCTGGTCATGGTGCATCTGAAGATGGGAAGAGCCCAGCCTGAAAGGATATTGTTGCTGTTGTTTTTAATTAATGTTAATTAGGCTTCGACTATGGAGACCTTATGTATAGCATAATGAAAAGTGGCTGAGTCCTGAGCCATGTTCAGGATCACTGGAATGTTTGAGATCATTGTTGTGGCTATTGTGTCAATCCATCCCATTGAAGGCTTCCTTCATTTTCACTGACCTTCCACTGAATCCCTCTCTAGTGACTGGTCTTTTCTGATGATGTGTCCAAAGTAAGTGAGCCCAAGTCTTGCCATCTTCCCTCCTAAGGAATATTCTGGTTGTATTTCTTCTTAGACTGATTTGTTTGTCCTTCTGGCAGTTCATGGTATATTCAATATTCACCACCACCATAATTCGAACACAGTAATTCTTCTATCTTCCTTTTTTTCATTGTCCAGCTTTTGCATGCATATGAGGCAATTGACAAGACCATGGTAGGATATTAAGCCCTTCTAATTTCATACCAATTTTAGGCTGAAGAAACTGGCTCTGGAATTAGTCCTGTATAGGCTGGCTGGATGAGAATGGTATGGAAGACAAAGGTTGCCATCCCATGCAACCTGAAATTTCTCAGCACAAACCACCCCAGGGGACACCAGAGGTGAGTCTCCCTCTGTTGCTCAGCAGCCACCAATGCTTGGGGTTTGTTATAATTTCATGGGTAATAGATCATATCACACATGAGAAGAATTCATAATATGGAGATGAAGAAAAACAATTTATTAATGTTAATAAATCCTCCAATAAAACTTCCAGGAGGACCTATAGTGATAAATTGAATAATTATGAGTATAATTATGACTAACTAGAAGTATAATTTCATGCTAATGCAATAATAATGACACAAAAGTGTAGATCATGAATTTTAACTGCTTAGTTATTTCACATTTCCACAAGTATGGACAGGAAAAAGAAAAAAAAAGCCCTCTCTGAAAATCTGATCAAATTATGGTTGACTGAGGAAGAGAAAGTGTTCTTGGTTTAAATAGACATCGTTTTGATTATCTTTACTGGACTGCAAAAAAAGTCTTATGCTAATTAGGACTTGAAGATACTGAATTCAGGAAATAAATGCTCAGTAGTGCAAAGTTTTTCTGAGTTAAAAAAAAAAAAACAGTTTGATTAATCCATTGCTTTCTCACCCTTGAGAAGGATAAAAAACCCTGTGAAAAAGGGAGGAGGAAGGAGAATTTGTATCTAAGTCTGTATTTTGTGATGATAAATGTTTCAGGAAGGAATAAACTACTGCGTACAGATGTGAGGGGTTCAGCTCAACAAGGCATTTTAGTGCATTAAAGACAAGCCCAAATTAACTGGGCATCTGAAAAGGAGGGTGCCCAGGGAATGTGAAGGATGGTGCTAGTAAGCAACGTTCCTCAGGCTGGGTCAGGACCCAGCCAACAAGGCTAAGGCCCCAGTGGGCTTTCCCAGAGTATCTCATCCAGTTACTCTTCCCTGGCACTGATCACTCACAGTGGAAGGAGCAGTATGCCACTTTCATGGGGTTACGGCCTCCATTAAAAGACAATGTAAGACACCCACCACAATAGCTAAAATGAAACTGTGTGGGCAAAGTGTGGAGCAAATGGAACTCTCATACATCACTGATGGGAGTGTAAACATACATGACAGGCTTGGGAAACAGTTTGGCAGTGCTGACTCCAGCTGACCCCATCCTGCCCTATGGCCAATATGCTCACCCCAAGGCAGTGAGCAACCAGAAGACACAGCTGGGAGACACGGGAGCTTGTCCTGGTATAATAGCCAAGACCTAGAATTGCCCCCTCTGCCCACAGACAGACCAATTCTGCCTACTTCCTTATACAATGGAATAACCAACCAGTGCTGTGGAGTCAACCCTGGCTCATGATGACCCTGTGCATGTCAGGGTAACACCGTGTTCCATAGGGTTTTCAATGGTTGATTTTTTGGAAGTAGATTGCCGGGCCTGTCTTCTAAGGTGCCTCTGGGTGGGCCCAAACCTCCAACCTTTCAGTTAGTAGCCGAGGGTGTTAACCGTTTGTACCACCAGGGACTTCATACAAAAGAGTACTCCTTACTCAATAAAAAAGAATAAACTACTGTGTAGCTGAATCCCAGAAGTAATGATAAGCAAAGCACAGCAGACATCAAAGACTGCATACTGAATGATTCCATTTAGACAATGCTCAAGAACCAGCAAAACCAACCCTTGGTGATGAAGTTCAGCATTCTGGTGACTTCAGGTGGTTGATGATCGGGCAGGGGCCAGGAGGTGACCTGCGGTAGTGCTGGGGATGGGAAATGCTCTGTATCATGACCCACTCGGAGGTCATGTAGGTGAAAGCACATCAAAAATCCACCAAGCTGTGCCTTTAAGAGCAGTAAGCTTCATGCATCTCACTGTGTAAATGTTATGCCTCATAGAAAGATAAAAACCAACAAACAAACACAATAAAAAAGATCCACCGCATGGCACCCACTCATTTGGGGGTGTGAAGGCATGCATGTACCCTGAGCTAAGACCTGAAGAACTAAAGGTGTTAATTATGGGAGGGGATCAGATTGTGGGGTTTCAGTATGCTAGGCAGAGGAACAATTGTCCACACCACTATCTCATAAAATATTTTATGTAAAAGTAATTATTAAAATCAGTATCTACATTCATATCCCCACATGTCTGTCAATTTGTTGTACTGTGGCACCTTGGGTGTTGCTGTAATGCTGGAAAGTATGCCACCAGTATTCAAATACTGGCAGGGTTACCCATAACCAACAGGTTTCAGCTGAACTTCCAAACTAAGACAGACTAGGAAGAAGAACCCAACAGTCTACTTCTGAAAAGACTTGGCCAGTGAAAACCTTATGCATAGCAGTGGAACATTGATATAGTGCCAGAATATGAGCCCCTCAGGTTGGAAGCTTCTGAAAACATGACTGAGGAAGAGCTGCCTCCTCAAAGTAGAGTCAACCTTAATGATGTGGGTGGAGTCAAGCTTTCAGGATCTTCATTTGCTGATGTGGCACGACTCAAAATGAGAAGAAACAGCTGCAAACATCCATTAATAATTGGAACATGGAATGTATGGAGCTTGAATCTAGGAAATTGGAAGTTGTCAAAAATGAAATGCATAAACACTAATATCCCAGGCATTAGTGAGCTGAAATGGACTGGTATTGGCCATTTTGAATCAGACAATCATATGATCTACTATGCTGGGAATGACAACCTGAAGAGGAATGTGTTGCATTCATCATCAAAAAGAACATTTCAAGATCTATGCTGAAGTACAATGCTGTCAGTGATAGGATAATATCCATACATCTACAAGGAAGACCAGTTAATATGACTATTATTCAAATTTACATACCAACCACTAAGGCCAAAGATGAAGAAACTGAAGATTTCTACCAAATTCTGCAGCCTGAAATTGACTGAACATGCAATCAGGATGCATTGATAATTACTGGCTACTGCAAAAAAGTTGGAAACAAGGAAGAAGTATCGATAGTTGGAAAATATGGCCTTGGTGATAGAAACAATGTCAGAGATCACATGATAGAATTTTGCAAGACCAATGACATCTTCATCTCAAATACTTTTTTTCACCAAAACAAACAGTGACTCTACACGTGGACCTCGCCAGATGGAATACACTGGAATCAAATTGACTACATCTGTGGAAAGAGACAATGGAAAAGCTCAATATCATCAGTCAGAACAAGGCCAATGGTCAACTGCGGAACAGACCATCAATTGCTCATATGCAAGTTCAAGTTGAAACTGAAGAAAATTAGAACAAATCCACGAGAGCCAAAGTACAACCTTGAATATATCCCACCTGAATTTAGAGACCATCTCAAGAATAGATTTGACATGTTGAACACAAATGACTGAAGACCAGACAAGTTGTGGAACAACATCAAGGACATAATACATGAAGAAAACAAGAGGTCATTAAAAAGACAAGAAAGAAAGAAAAGACCCAAATGGATGTAGGAAGAAATTTGCTCTTGAATGTCAAGTAGCTAAAGCAAAAGCAAGAGGTGATAAAGTAAAAGAGTTGAACAGAAAATTTCAAAGGGTGGCTTGAGAAGACAAAGTAAAGTATTATAATGACATGTGCAAAGACCTGGTGATGGAAAACCAAAAGGAAGAACACACTCAGCATTTCTCAAGCTGAAAGAACTGAAGAAAAAATTCAAGCCTCGAGTTGTAACATTGAAGGATTCTACAGGGAAAATATTAAACAACACAGGAATCATCCAAAGAAGATGGAAGGAATACACAGAGTCACTGTACCAAAAAGAATTGGTCAATGTTCAACTATTTCAGGAGATATCATATGATCAAGAAGCAGTGGTACTAAAGGAAGAAGTCCAAGCTGCACTGAAGTCTCCAGGAATTGATGGAGTACCAACTGAGATGTTTTGAGAAACAGGTGCAACGCTGGAAGTACTCACTCACCTATGCTAAGAAATTTGGAAGACAGCTAGGTATCTGGCCAACCTACTGGAAGAGATCTCTATTTATGCCTATTCCCAAGAAAGGTGATCCTGTCAAATGTGGAAATTATTGAACAATCATTAATACCACATGCAAGTAAAATTTTACTGAAGATCATTCAAAAGTGGCTGCAGCAGTATACTGACAGGGAACAGCCAGAAATTCAGATCAGATTCAGAAGAGGACGTGGAACCAGGGATATCATTGCTGAAGTCAGATTGATCCTGGCTGAAAACAGAGAATACCAGCAAGTGTTTACCTGTGTTTTATTGACTGTGCAAAGGCATCCCACTTTGTGGATCATAACAAATTATGGATAACATTGTGAAGAATGGGAATTCCAGAACAGTTCATTGTGCTCATGAAGATCCTGTACATAGATCAAGAGGCAGTTGTTCAAACAGAACAAGGGGATACTGCGTGGTTTAAAGTAAGGAAAAGTGTGCATCAGGGTTGCATCCTTTCTTCATACTTATTCAGTCTGTATGCTGAGCAAATTATATGAGAAGCTGGACTATATGAAGAAAAACGGGGCATCGAGATTGAAGAAAGACTCATTAACAACCTACATTATGCAGATGACACAACCTTGCTTGCTGAAATTAAAGAGGACTTGAAGCACTTACAAATGAAGATCAAAGACCACAGCCTTCAGTTCAGATTACAAGTCAACATAAAGAAAACAAAACCCCTCACACCTGGGCAAATAAGTAACATCATGATAAATGGAGAAAAGATTGAAGTTGTCAAGAATTTCATTTTACTTGGATCCACAATCAACACCAGTGGAAGCAGCAGTCAACAAATCAAAGGATGCATTGCACTGGGCAAATCTGCTGCAAAAGACCTCTTTCAAGTGTTGAAAAGCAAAGATGTCATCTTAAAGACTAAGGTGCACCTAACCCAAGCCATGGTGTTTTCAGTTGCCTACTATGCATGTGAAAGCTGGATGATGAATAAAGAAGACTGAAGAAGAATTGACGCCTTTGGATTGTAGTGTTGGAGAAAAATATTGAATATACTATGGGCTGCCAAAAGAATGAACAGATCTGTTTTGGAAGAAGTACAATTAGAATGCTCCTTAGAAGCAAGGATGGTGATACTGCATCTCACATACTTTGGACATGTTATCAGGAGGGATCAGTCCCTGGAGAAGGGCATCATGCTTGATAAAGTAGAGGGTCAACAAAAAAGAGGAAGACCCTCAATGAGATGGATTGACACAGTGGCTGCAACAATGGGGTCAAGCATAACAACGATTGTGAGGATGGTGCAGGACCAGGCAGTGTTTCCTTCTGTTGTACATTGGGTCTGTATGAGTCAGAACCGACTGTATGGCACCTAATAACAACACAGTCATATAATTTAAGTTGCATTGCTGTAATACATGATGCAAAAAACAACCAAGATTTAAAGAAATAAAACAGCCACACATACAGTTTTGCTTTTTCTCTAATAATGTTTTGATCAGTAAAGGTTGAATTAAATCCATAGTTTTCTTATGGACTCAATAGAAACATTTCCCTTCTCCTTTCAAAAAGACAGAGTGCCTCCTGGTGGTTGGGTGGGCTGGGTGTCTTCCGTTTGCCCCTCCAGATACCCCCTCACTGTCTCCTAGCCCCGCATCTACCTATATGGTGTGCACCGATCATGCTCTTTTGTTCTCTGGAGTCCAGTTAGGCTTAGCCAAGGGGGTACAGGGCAGGAGCGTGTAGGTGAGGGGAGAGGAACCGGGAACAATTATTCCCTCCCTGTCCTGTTCCTGAGGCTCTGGGCAGGCAACAGCTCCCCCGCCAAGACTCCTCCAGGCTTTGGGACCCTTGTTAGAAACTCCTAACTCTGCCTTTGGTCAACGGGCCCTTTGTCAAATTCTCTACAACCACCAGGTTATCTGTGGCCCTCAACCCCGCAAGACTCCTGCCTAGAGGTTACCTGCAAGACCTCTCGTTGGTGGGCTTTTGGATCACCTGGCCCTTCTTCAGTGTTTTGTCATTGTTGTTCTCTTTTCTACTTGAATTCACGAGCCCTGGAGCCAACTCCCTTCGACAGCAGCCTTTCTGGAGTCTCATCAGTAAGCCACTTCATCTGCACCCTCAAGGAAAGGACTTAAAGATGACTCTACATTAATAAAATCTGCTAAAGGAATTCACGGATGTAACAAAAAAGAACCACAGGATCATCTTAGTAGAGGCTAAAAGAACAGTTGACAAACTCAACACCATTCCTTGCTTGCAAAAATATAGCAAATCAAGAGTAGAAGAGGACTTTCTCAGTCTGGCAAAGGATGTGTTCCCAAAGCTCCCAGCAAATGCCATACGTAAGTCTAAAACTTTGCAAGTATTTTCCATAATGTTGCTGCCAGACTGCCCACAGTCCCTGCTTGGCTAACTCTCTTCTCAGAATCCTAAATCAAACAATGAAACAAGGGATTACAGATGGCCGACACATTTCTATCACTCATCCAAGTGCTCCATATGCATGAGCTAATTTAATAATCCAGCAGCCCTTGGTGATAAGAATAGTTATTATTAGCCCCATTTTACAGAGGATAATCTGAGATTTAGAGGTTCAGTACCTGACCTCTAAAGATAAAGACAGAAATGGAATCAATGATTCCAGAGCCAGGGACCCTATCACTGCACCACACTATCAAAAACAAGAGACAAACAAATATTAGAAAGAAAACAGTCATTAGTTGGAAAAAATATGTTTATCTGCCTAGAAAATAAGGGAGAAAATTGGAAAAAATGACTAGAAGTAATGAGAGTTTAGCAATTCGACCAAATCAACATGGGTAATCAATAGCTCTCTAGAAGTAAGCAAAAAACACATTAGAAAATCTAATAGAGTTGGTTTTTTTTTCCCCATTGATAGCAGTCACAAAAAAAAGTTAAATATATGCCAAGAAATATATCAAAGAATTAGCAAGAGTTCTATATAGAAAAGTACAAACTTTACAGAAGGCGAAAGAAAAGTAAAGGGATGGAATGGAATCAATGGAGAGCTTGATCACACTTCTGGGAAGGAAGTGTCGTTGAAATAAGATTCTCCCACCAGAACATCTGCTCTATAGAAGAAGGACTTTTGTTGTTACTGCTGAGAATCAAGGACCTAGAATGCAGTGAGAACTCAAGGAATATATATTGAAGGAGGGAGGGAAGGTGGGCAGGCCAGCAGGCAGCTGGGTTGGGTGGGCAGGAGGGAGAGAGACAGGGAAGGAGGGAGTGAGGGAGGGAGGGAGAGAGGGAAGGGAGATATCTCTGTTTCTATCTTTACGTATCAATATTTCTACATCTAGCAATGAAAGCACTATAAAGAAGAGAATTATCCCCTAGAAGATTGATAAGAAAACTAAAGAATGCAGGGTAGCGTGTTAGACAAAGCGATGTTGTCACAGACAAGATATAGTAGAGCCACAGACTAGAACAGAGAGACCAGCCCCAGCCGTATGTGAGCCTGGGTCCCCATACTATTCACTAAATTGTGCAGTTAGTAATCTACTTTGTGGGGGTGGGGGTGGGGGAAGAAGAGCCAATGAAAAATCATACCATAACACACCCAAAATATCTCCAATGCATTTTAATAAAAACTGCAGGGATTATTGGTTGTATTTGTTTTTGTTTTCTTTTCTAGGATGTGTTGATTCTAATGTCTGAAGAAATGTGAGGGACAGAAGCCTCAGGACTCAGGTTGGCTTACACCATTGGTCTCTGGGTCCGGCGCAGCCCACATGTAAAGACCCCCCTGCACCCCGCCCATCTCCAGAAGTGTCTGCACTTGCTTCTCCTCACCAGCCCCACTGCCCTCCAGGTGCTGTGGGGATGGTGGGTACTGCCTTCTCCTGGCTGTGGTTTTCATAATTGCTGGCTGTCTCTTTCTTCCAGGTCCTCACAAGTATTTTAATGAGAAATTCGGAGTGGCCACCCCAGGGGCTGTTAGCCAGATACTATTTTAACTACAAATCTTAGCTGAATTTTCCTCTGTACCCCAACATTCTGCTTCACTTTGGAAGGCGTCAGACACACTGGCTCTCCCTGCACACGAAAACACATTACCATAGCAGATCGCCTAGAAACACGAAGGCGTGCGATCGTTTCTTAGTTAGAACCCACATGTTTTTAAGGGTTTCCAACACGTTTAGAGAAAAGAGTCATCTCTCTGCAGTTAGCCATCTTACAGTCACACGGTATCTGAAAGTGCTTCCTTCTAGCACGGGTTAGCCCTGTGGCTGCTGGACAAACATGATTAAGGAACTAAGGCAACAAGAAGAGCTGATGGTACATGGTAAATTCCTGACACTAACTAATAGAGCTTATTAATAGCATGAACTCGGTGATTGATTTGCCACAAACACATCTCCCAATGGTTACGGATGACCTGTTTCTATATTCTGGCACTGCTAGAAGATACCCCGTCTGATTCATTTCAATTATTTTCCAGAAATTATCCATTTTCCATGAAAATGTGTGTAGGGTTTATTACATTCCTGGAACTCATTACTTTGTCATGAAAAATTCCAAGTATCCTGGAGCACAGGGGAATAAAATTAGCCTTGACTCTAATCATGAAGGAGAGAGTAATTTGAGTGATTGGCCCATGAAGAACTAGCATCTTATTTTCCCTTAGGGCGAGGTCCCACAGTCGGGAGGGGGTCTGTTTTGAGAAATCTGGGGCATAGTCATGCCCTCCTGGAAAGTTTCAAGACTCCAGAGCACTTACTGCACTTCCGGGCTTAAAGGCTGGTTAGGAAGCAGCAACTAAGCCTGAGGAAAACGTTCCCCAGAAAAGGTGCCTTGGATAACACTCAGAAGAACAGAGGGGCTCAGGGAGGTGGAGGCTCCAACATCTAGTCATGATTCTGCAACCTGTTGTTGTTCTATACTTTTCAATTCTCTCCTCTGCATGAAATGATCCTAATTCCGTATATTCAGGGAATGTTTATTGCACATCCGCCCTGGGCCAGGCACCTTGCTAAGTACCATGAATACCACCCAGAATAAGACGGCATCACTTCTGTTCTCTTGCTCAGTGCCAACATCCTATGATTATTTTAAATGTCACTAAAAAATGTGTAATGCTCTTAAATAGATCCAGCCAGTTAATAATGTCTAATTCCCAATCTCGCTACCATGCAATGTGAGTGCCCATAATTACCTAGCCAGTCTCAGAGATTGTGTATTGTGTGCTACACTGTTGAAGACTGTGGAAAGCACAGTGCTCATTTTAACAAGGGCACTTCTTCCAAGTCATCTCATGGGATGCAAAAAAGAATCACTGTGAAAACAGTTTTTCACCTCTATTAACAACTCACTCTATAAAGACAATGTCAGACTTCATCAGGGGCTGGGGATACAGGGTGTTAAATCAAATGGATAGGAAACCTAGCTGAATTTCCAAACTCTACTCTGCGAAAAACAACATTGGGTCCAGGAAAAAGCAAAGCCACAAGAAAACCTGCACATAAAGTGACATTTACAAGAACTGATGACAGACCTTCACAACACCCGTGCTCAATTACGTACTGCTAGTTACACATACCGGCCCAGTGGGGTCTCCAAGGCCTTCGTCCTTCAGCCGCTGCTTCCCATCAGCCCTGGCTGGGACTCAGCAGGGAACAGACGGGAGTTGTTTAGATGCAGACAGAGCCACATCGGCAGCTCATCACACCTGGAAGGAAATGTAATGGCCAACATGTGGCTTTTGGAGCCATTCATCATTCATTCACTCATTCATTCATTCATCCACTTATCGATTCATCTTTCCATCCATCCACGCATTCCTTCCTTCATTCATTCATTCATGCATCCATCCATTCATTCATACACTTATTCTTTCATCCATCCATCTATCCATGCATTAATTCATTCATCTATCCATCTACCCATTCATTCCTTCACTCATTCATCCATTCATGCATGCATGCAACTATCCATCCATTCATTAGTTCAGTAAACACTCACAAGCTCCCACATATCCCAGGCACTCTTCTATGTACAGAGGTTGCAGCAAACAAACCAAGCACGATTAATTGCCTATGTTCATTGAATCTATAATCTTGTTGGGATACCATATACCATTTGCCCTCCAACCAACTCTAATTAATGGTGACCCCATGTATGTCAGAGTAGAACTGCACTGCATAGAGTTTTCAATGGCTGATTTTTTGGAAGTAGACACTGGACATTTCTTCCCAAGTGTCTCTGGGTGGGCTTGAACCTCCAAACTTTCAGTTAACGGCCAAGAGCAATAACCATTTAAACCAACCAGGGAATCCCTTGATGAGAAGAGTCAGACAATAAGCAAATTTTAAAAGATTTGAACGTGCCAGATGGCAATAGGACATTGAAGGCAAGCAGGGAAAGGGCAGCAGAGAGGGGCTGTGTATGGAGAGGGGAAGGAGGAGCCAGAGAAGACCTCTGGAGGAGGCAGCTCTGGAGCAAGAGTAAAATAGAGTGAGTGCAGGGCCATGTGAATACTCAGTGTGATGGTTAAGGTTGTGTGTCAACTTGGCTGGGCCATGACTCTCAGTAGTTTGGCAGTTCTGTAAAGATGTAGTCATCCTCCATGATGTGATCTGGTGTGATCAGCTGATCAGTTGTAAGGGAAGTTTCCTCAGAGGTGTAGCCTGTATCCAATATATATATGTGGAAATTCTGGCAAAGCCTGCTTGCTTCCTCTGGATTCTGCATCCAGCTCATCATCATCTGACTTCTGGTTCTTGGGATTTGAGCCAGCTGCCTGCTGTATTGCCTGCTGATCTTGGGTTCTTCATCCCCTTCAGCTACATGAGTCAGGAGAAGCCTCCAGCCTGACACCGGACCCACAGACTTGGGATTTGCCAGCCTCTACAACCAAGTGAGACATGGGCCATTTATTTCAGATAAATCTCTCTCTCTCTCCATATATGTGTGTGTGTGTGTGTGTGTGTGTGTGTTTGTTTATGTATGTGTGTATGTATGTGCATATGTATGTGTATGTATGTATGATGTGTATGTATACATATACACACACACACACACACTTCACTGCTTTTGCTTCTCTAGAGAACTCTAAGACATTCAATACCGAGAGTGGTTCTAGAGAAACAAAATTGTAAGGATGAATTTTCTAAATTGGTTCTCAGGTTCAACTAGTCTTAAATGCACTGTTGATTCTGTCTCCTGTAGTACAGAGGGCACTGCTAATCCATGGCATGAGGTGGCAATATTAATACACAAAATATCACCACCAATATAACAAGTATTGGTGAAAAGCAAGACTCTGGGTGATCGTATATTTGATACTTTTATACAATTTTTTTCAGAATGATAAGTATAAGGAGGCTGGTTGTTTGGTAATACTTTTGCTAGACCAAGTGGTGAAAGAAAGAGATGGGCTCAGGGCTTCAGAGTCACAAAGAGCCACATAAAAGACCTGGAAGTTGACATTAGTACCCTGAAACAAACCTCATTTCTCGTAGCGACAGAGCTGATATTGCTGAAAACCAAACAGAGGGTCTTATCCTAAGAATGACTGAATTACAATGTCAAATGAATTCCAAACCTCAAATGTGTTTGAAGTTAAAGTGAGGGCATTGATTGGGAAGAAATGGGATCCTGAAACTTTGTATGGGGACATATGGGAAGATAATCAGCAAGCTGGGGACATTGAGCCCCTAAATTCCATTAAACCACTCTTGCCAACAGAACCAGTCTTCTTATTCCCATCCGAAGAGATTACTCCATCTTTGTCTGCTAAACCTCCTTCCACAATAAAGCCATTATCCTTTCCATCTCCATCTGATGAGATTAATCCAGCTTTGCCTGAAGAGTCTTTGTCTGAGATATCGTGTGGGGTGGCACCTGGGAAGTTTCATGGGGCATCGCCTGATGTAGCTGCCTTACAAAACATTGGTGAATGTTCCCAGTACCCACTCCTATCACGCATTTTTGCTTCTACATCTATAACTAGACTTAAGTCCCAGTTAGCCTCAAAAGGTGAAGCACAAAGTGTGACCCAGGAAGAAGTACACTACACTCCAAAATAACTGCTTGACTTTTCCAATATAGACAAACAGAAATCTGGGGAATATGTGTGAGAATGGCTATTAAGGGTGTGGGATAATGGTGCAAAGAACATTAAGTTGGATTGTTGTTGTTGTTAGGTGCCATCAAGTCAGTTCTGACTCATAACAACCCTAGGCACAACAGAGCAAACACTGCCTGCTCCTGCACCATCCTCATGATTCTTGTTATGCTTGAGCCTATTGTTGCAACCACTGTGTCAATCCATCTCATTGAGGGTCTTCCTCTTTTTTGCCGACCCTCTATTCTACCAAGAATGATGTTCTCCTCTAGGGACCAATCCCTCCTGATAACATGTCCAAAAGACATGAGACAAAGTCTCACCATCCTCTCTTCTAAGGAGCATTCTGGCTGTACTTCTTCCAGACAGATTCGTTCATTCTCTTGGAAGTTCACGGTGTATTCAATATTCTTTGCCAACACCACAATTCAAAGGACTCAATTCTTCTTCAGTCTTCCTTATTCATTGTCCAGCTTTTGCATGCATATGAGGAAATTGAAAACACCATGGCTTGGGTCAGGCACACCTTAGTCCTTAAAGTGACATCTCTTCTTAACACTTTAAAGAGGTCTTTTCAAGCAGATTTGCCCAATGCAATGCAATGTATCATCTGATTTCTTGACTGCTGTTGGATTAGTTGGGTTTATTGATTTGGGCCCACTAAGCACAGATTTTTCATTCAATGTTTCAGCTCGAGAGGTTAGGAAAGGATCTAATAGTCTATTTCGTTGATGTGCTGAAGCATGGATTAGGCAGTTGCCTACACTAAATCAAGTGAACTATCCGACCTGCCTTAGTATACTCTAAAAGAAGGTATCCATTGGTTTAGGGAAATTGACATGTTAGAATGGATTTATCAAGTTAGACCCACAGACCCACACATAGAGTGCCCAGAGGACACATCTTTTACCACAATGGCGAGGAATAAATTTGTGAAGGGAGCCCTAGCATCCTTGCAGACTGTTGTGATTGCTATTTTACGTAAGTCAGATTTGACAGTGGGAACTGCTCTAACTGAATTAACGGCATTTTGTTACCTTTTTTTTTTTTTTAAAGTTTTTGATGGCATGTGTTTTCAGTTTTAGAATGCATCCTTACTCATTGAGTTTGTTTAAATTTTTGGTTGGTAATATGGATTTTCAGAAATATGATCTGGTAATACAAGTCACCAATAAGGTGAGTGGGGCTCTGGGCACCACCCATCTGTGGTATGAGAATATACCAGTAAGAAATAAACAGAAAATTTATTGCTAGTGCCTTTTCATTAGATTACGTGGGAAACCTCTGGTTTACCAAATATTACACAGATAAACCAATACAAACCCATCAGGACTCCCTAACTATCACACAGGAAAGGCATAATTATGCTTTCAAGCTTTGTCTCACATAAATAAAGGAAAAAGACAAAAGTCTACAAAACTAACACATCCAGTGAGCATCACCTAATAGAATGCTCAACCTACACAACAATGAGTCTCCAACTTTGGTCTGCTGAGCTTCATGCATTTCAAAAGGGACCCACCCTGACACTAAATGTGTTATAACCAGAATAACATACCTCCTATGAGGTCCGGATGCATAAAAAGTGGCTGGTATACTGTTAAACCAATAGCAACTAAAGAGTTAAGACACCTAACTACAGTGGAGCTGATTGGACCCCATAGTGGTAGGGGCCAAGTGGCAGCACTCAATCGACAAAGACAAGGTTGACATGGTAACTGTAATGGACAGCAGACTCAAAGCAGTAATCAAAATAGTCTGACTTGTATGTCCCTATGGCGTTGGCTACTTAATCATGGTGTTCCTAGGAGTGAAGCAGATGGGAAATCTACTAAATATTTACTTGATCTGTACAAGCAGAAGAAATCTAGGTCGAGTGAATGACAGTCTAACTTGAATCACCAGAATGGAGTCATGGCCCCTCGCAATTCACAGACTTGAACCAGGTTACAGACCCACAACTCCTTGAATGAAGGGAGGCTGGGTCCCCATGAAGAAGTACCACACTACACTGCTAAAAATTTATACTGTTACTCTTTCTCCCAGCCTTCCCACAGGGATGTACAGTCTTTTATGAGAGTGCATGTTCATTGGGGAAAAGGAAATAATCAGATTTTCCTGGGAATACTGAATACTGGCCCTGAACTGACACTAATTCCAGGAGACCCAAAACATCACTGTGGCCCACCAGTCAGAGTGAGGGCATGTGGAGGTCAGGTTATTAATGGACTGTTAGCTCATGTCCATCTCACAGTGGGTCCAGTGGATCCCCAAACTCATCCTGTAGTGATTTCCCCAGTTTCAGAATGCATAATTGGAATAGACATACTCAGAAATGGCAGAAACCCCACACTGGATCCCTGACATGTGGAGTAAGGGCTATTATGGTAGGTAAAGCCAAGTGGAAGCCATTAGAACTGCCCCTACCTAGGAAAATAGTAAATCAAAAGCAATACTGCATTCTTGGAGGGATTGCAGAGATTACTGCCACATCAAGAACTTAAAAGATGCAGGGATGGTGATTCCCACCACATCCCCACTCAACTCACTTATTTGGCCTATGCAAAAAACAGATGAATTTTGGATTATGATGGTGTATTATCACAAACTTAACCAGATGGTGATGCTAATTGCAGCTACTGTTCCAGAAGTAGTTTCATTGCTTGAGTAAATTAATACATCTCCTGGTACTTGGTATGCAGCTATTGATCTGGCCAGTGCCTTTTTCTTGACTCTGGTTTTGAAAGATCACCAGAAGCAGTTTGCCTTCAACTGGCAAGAACAGCAATACACCTTCACTGCCTACCTCAGAAGTGTATCAACTCTCCAGCGTTATGTCATAATTTAGTCTTCAGGGAACTTGATCATCTTTCCCATCCAGAAGATGTTACACTGGTCCATAACATTGATGACATTATACTGATTGGGCCAAATAAGGAAGAAATGTCAATGACTCTGGACTTATTGATAGAACATTTGCATGCTAGATGATGGCAAATTAATCTGACAAAAATTCAAGCGCCTTCAACCTCAGTGAAATTTCTAAGGGTCCATTGATGTGGGGCGTGTTGAGATATTCCTTCTAATGTGAAGGATAAGTTATTGCATCTGGCCCTTCGCACAAATAAAAAGGAGGCACAATGCCTGGTGAGCTTCTTTGGATTTTGGAGGCAACTTCTCATTTGGGTGTGCTACTCCAGCCTATTTATCAGGTGACTCGAAAAGCTACTAGTTTTGAATGGGGCCCAGGCCAAGAGAAGGCTCTGTAACAGGTTCAGGCTGCTGTGCAAGTGGCTCTTCCACTTGGCCATATGACTTAGCTGATCCAATGGTGCTTGAAGTGACAGTGGCAGATAGAGATACTGCTTGGAATCTCTGGCAGGCTGTATAGGTGAATCAAAGCTAAGACCCTTAGGATTTTGGAACAAAGCTCTGCCATCCTCTGCAGATAACTACTCTCCTTTTAAGAAACAGCATTTTGTTTGTTACTGGACCTTAGTAGAAACTGAATGCTTAACCATAGGTCACCAGGTCACCATGTGGCCTGAGCTGCCCATCATGATCTGGGTGTTGTCTGACCCACAGAGTCATAAAGTCGGATGTGCACAGCAGCACTCCATCATTAAATGGAAGTGGTATATAGGAGACTGTGCCTGATCAGGACCTGAAGGCACAAGTAAGTTACATGAAGAAGTAGCCCAAATGTCCATGGTCTCCACTCCTGTCACATTATTTTCCATCTCCCAGTCTACACGTATGGCCTCATGGGGGTTTTCTTATGATCAGTTGACTGAGAAAGAGAAAACCTATACCTGTTTTACAGATGGTTCTGCATGGTAAATAGGCACCACTTGAAAGTGGACAGCAGCAGCACTACAGCCCCTTTCTGGGACCTCCCTGAAAGAGAGTGGTGAAGGGAAATCCTCCCAGTAGGCAGAGCTTCTAGCAGTGCACCTGGTTGTTCACTTTGATAGAAAGGAGAAATGGCCAGATGTGTGATTGTATACTGATTCATGGGCTGTGGCCAATGGTTTTGCTGGATGGTCATGGACTTGGAAGGAACTTCATTGGAAAATTGGAGACAAGGGTGTATCAGGAGGAAATACGTGAAAAAAAACCTCTCTGAATGTGCCAAAAAAGTGAAGACATTTGTGTCTCATGTGAATTCTCACCAAAGGGTGACTGTAGGGAAGGAGGATTTTTACAATCAAGAGGATAGGATGGTATATTTGTGGAAACCAGTCATTCTCTTTCCCCAGCCACTCCCATCATTGCCCAATGATCTCATGAACAAAGTGGCCACGTAACAGGGATGGAGCTTATGCATGGGCTCAGCAACATGGACTTCCACTCACCGATGCCAACTTGAGTGCCCAATCTGCCAGTAGCAGAGACCAACACTGAGTCCCCGATATGGCACCATTCCTTGAGACAATCCGCCAGCAACCTGGCTGCAAATTGATTACATTGGACCACTTCCATCATGGAAATGGCAGCATTTTCTTCTTACTGGAATAGACACTTACCCTGGATACGGATTTGCCTTCCCTGCATGCAATGCTTCTGCCAAAACTACTATCCGTGAACTTACAGAATGCCTTATCAACTGTCGTGGTATCCCACACAGCATCGCCTTGGATCAAGAGACTCGCTTCACAGCATATGAAGTGCAGAAATGCACCCATGCTCATGGAATTCGCTGGTCTTACCATATTCCCCATCATTCTGAAGCAGCCAGTTTGATAGAATTATTGAATGGTCTTCTAAAGACATAATTATGGTGCCAGCTAGGTGAGCAATACCTTGCAGGTTTGGGGCAATGTTCTCCATGAGGTTGTATATGCTGTAAACAAGTGTCCAATATATGGTGCTGTTTCTCCCATAGCCAGGATTATGAGTATTTCTTCCTTGTACGTGTGCATCAAATGTTTTTGTTTTCTTCACTTATAAAATGTAAGATGTAAATAGGGCTAGGTGCATTTTCAGTTGTGCACATATTAGTTGTATCATGTTAGGTGCAAGTATGACTTTGTAATTGTTTTACTTAGAGATTGTGTATGGTTTAAGGAGCTGTGTACAGGTACCAAGTTTACAAGGGGAGGATTGTTATGGTTAAAGTCGTGTGTCAACTTGGCTGGGCCATGATTCTCAGTGGTTTGACATTTATGTAATAATGTAGTTTAGCAGTTATGTAATGATTTAGTTTGGGAGTTATGTAATGATGTAATTTGACAGTTATGTTGTGATGTAGTCATCCTCCATGATGTGATCTGATGTAATCATGTACTCAACCAATCAGTTATAAGGGGCATTCCCTTGGGGGTGTGACCTGCATCGAATATACATGTGTATATATATATATATATATATGTATGTATGTATGTATGTATATATATATGGATATTCTGGTATATGTATATTTCACTGGTTTTGCTTCTCTAGAGAACCCAGCCTAAGACACTCAGTCAGCAGGAGAGATAAACCAGGAAGCAGCTGATGTTAGTCCAAGGAGCTGAAAGGAAGCCTTTGTTGGGGAGCAGAGGAAGCAAAGATGTTGACAGGAAGATTGTGGCCAGAGAGGGGACAGTAGATAAGACCATGTGGGGCTGCAAAGAGTGTGACCAGCCTGGGGGTTCACTCTGTGTGAGAACCCTCCCATTGGTCTCTGAGTGATGCAGTGAAAGGTCTATGATGTAAGAGTCACCTTGTTTTCTATGTTTAGAACATAGTAGAGGTGCGATGGATGAGGGAGGCCACCTAGAAGGCCACAACAAGGAGCAGGAGACGTTGGGGCCATCTAACCTGAATGGAAGCGGTGGACTGAGATGTGACAGGCATCTTAGCTTCCCTTCCATAGCAAAGTCACAGAGAGCTTCTTTCACCAAACAGTGGGGGCTTCAAGAGTTTCCCCAGAGCCTCGCACATCTATGATGCTCAATTCAGCCCCCCTTGAAGCTCCTATCCTTCCTGCATGATATTCAGATAATCAGTGTTTGTAGTCGAGGTGTATTCAAGGTACAGCCTTCTGGACTTTCTGACAAATTGATTGTGAGTTAAGAGAAAAAGAATCATCAAGGCTATTACATGGCCTTGGTATGACCAACCAGAAGATTAGAAACGTTATTTATGAAGATGGAACACAATGGGAGAGGGACAGCCTTCACCAGAAATGAATAAAGAGTTCAGATTTGGACGTGGCACAAATGGTTAAGTGCTTGACTACTAGCCAAAAGGTTAGCAATTTTAACCCACTCAGGGGCACCTCTGAAGACAGGCCTGGCGATCTACTTTCATTAAAATTACAGCCTTGAAAGCCCTATGTGTCACTGTTCTACTCTGCACACATGGGGTAGCCATGAGTCAGAATTGACTCTATGGCAACTAATTTGAGATGCCTACTGGGCATCCAGGTGAAACTGGTCCTTGGATGTGTGCATCTGGGGATGAGGGAAGAGGTGGGACTATAAAGAAGTCCCCTTGTAGCTCAGAATCACTCATCTCACCTATCTGAGCTTCAGACCACATTTTGGGAATGGAGAAAATAAACTCTCTTACAGAGAAGTCCTGATTATCTCAGTATCATACAGGAAGAATATGAGCTTCAAAGGGGACAGAATTGAGCATCAAAATATATAAAACCTAGAGTAAACTCTCAAAGCCCCGACTGTTCGGTGAAAGCACCACTCTGTGACTTTTCTGAGAAAGGGAAACATGAGAAGACTGGTCATGCCTCAGTTTGTTTGGCCAGGTGAATGAGGCAGAACAATCCAGAACAATCCAGATTTGACTTAGACCTTGGCTCATTTTAGGAATTAGCTCATAATCACAATTTTAAGCTAATACGTGTTCAACAGCAGAAGAAATAAAGTTATTTTCATTATTTAAAAATTAAGATCTTTAGATTGAATTTCACCTTTGTATCCCATTGTTTGGAGGGCTGGTTGTGTAATGATTAAACACTCAGCTGCTATTCAAAATGTTGGTGGTTCAGACCTTCCAGCAGCTTCCTAGGAGAAAAGATCTGGCGATCTACTCCCATAAAAATTACAGCCCAAGAAACCCTATGGGGCAGTTCTACTCTGTAAAATAGGGTCACTATGAGTCGGAATCAACTTGACACCACAGAACAACAAAAACAACAACGTCTCATTTAGTGCAAAACGTTGATATCTAACCTAAATGGACTTGAGAACGTGATTTTGCCTTGTCATCACTCTCCCTTGAATCCTGCCACACGGGCAGAAGGAATGTGGTGTAAATGTAACTATTGCCACATTTGATCCTTTAGTATGCTCCTGTCCCACACAGTAACCTTGACCCTGAAGACACCAAAAAAACTTAAATAAGGGGCTGCAAACACCTGACCGCATTTGAACTGTGGTGTTGGTGAAGAATAGTGAATATACCGTGGACTTCCAGAAAAATGAGCAAACCAGTCTTAGAAGAAATACAACCAGAATGCCCCCTAGAAGTGAGGATGATGAGACTTTGGCTCGCTTACTTTGGACATGTCATCAGGAAAGACCAATCGCTAGGAAAGGACATCATGGTAGCTAAAGTAGAGGGTCAGCACAAATGAGGGAGACCCTTCATGAGAGATGTATTGACACAATAGCCTCAACAGTGGACTCAAACACACCAACGATCGTGAAGATGGCACAGGACTGGGCAATATTTTGTTCTGTTATGCCTAAGGTCGCCATGAGTCAGAACCAACTGGAAGGCAACAACAAAAACAACAAACACCTGACCACTGTGTGCTGCTCTCCCCCAGGGAGGTCACTTATCATCCACAGTGATCTTCCTTTGGAGCCAGTGGTCTTCCCAGCATAGCACCACAGGCTGCCATTATCCTAGGGTGGGAGCTGCCACTCAAGATGATTCCTACTCTCCACATCTGGACTATATGAAGAAGAAAGGGGCAGCAGGATTGGAGGAAGACTCATTGACAACCTGAGATATGCAGATGACACAACCTTGCTTGCTGAAAGTGAAGAGGATTTGAAGCACTTACTGGTAAAGATCAAAGACCACAGCTTTCAGTATGGATTACACCTCAACATAAAGAATACAAAAATCCTCACAACTGCACCAATAAGCAACATCATGACAAATGGAGAAAAGATTGCAGTTGTCCAGAATTTCATTTTTCTTGGATCCACAATCAACACCCACGGAAGCAGCAGTCAAGAAATCAAAAGATGCATTGCACTGGGGCAAATCTGCTGCAAAAGACCTCTTTAAAGTGTTAAAAAGCAAAGATGTCACCTTGAAGACTAAGGTGCACCTGACCCAAGCCATGGTATTTTCAATCGCATCATATGCATGCGAAAGCTGGACAATGAATAAAGAAGACGAAAGAAGAATTGATGCCTTTGAATTGTGGTGTTGGTGAAGAATATTGAATATACAATGGACGGCCAAAAGAATGAACAAATCTGTGTTGAAAGAAGTACAACCAGAATGCTCCTTAGAGGGAAGGATGGCGAGACTATGTCTTACATACTTCAGAAATATTGTCAGGAGGGAATCACTTCCTGGAGAAGGACATCATGCTTGGTAAAATACAGGGTCAGCAAAAAAGAGGAAGACCTTCAACGAAATGAATTGACACAGTGGCTGCAACAATAGGCTCAAGCTTAACAACAATTGTGAACATGGCGCAAGACCAGCCAGTGTTTGATTCTGTGGCGCATAGGGTCACTATGAGTCGGAACCAATTTGACGGCACTTAACAACAACAACTCCTGAGATGGGATGGTCAGAAATCTTTACTCCTCCATGCATTAAGCCATCTCTGGGGGGACCCGATGAGTGGGCTCAGGGAAATTCTCCACGGTCTCCCTCCCTCCAGGCTAATGAGGACCAAACTTGCCCCCAATGCCAACCCCCTAGGGCGTATCACCATCTATCTGACTGGGTACTTGACCTCTGCTTTCTTCTTGTCCAGTCTTCATTTTCAATTATTCCAGCAGAGTCCCAGAGTCCTCTCCACTTTTCAGATAAGAAAAGTGAGGCCCAGATTAGTGTCAGTCACTTTAAGTAGCAAAGCAAACGTGAGGAAGAGCACGAATGAGCCCAGATCATTCCAGATAATTGTTATTGGTCTTCTCCATTGCGGAGCTTTTCGTGGTCCACACAGTAGATGTTCAACCAGCATTCCCCACCATGTAGACTTCAGAGGCATAGAGCACAGAGGCTTGAGGGGCACTTAGAAGGATCTTCTTGTTTATAATGGCTGCTCATTTTTTAATAAAGTTTTTCTTTTGAGATCATTGTAGATTTACTGTCAGATGTAAGAATACAGAGAAGACCCAAATAATACAGAGAAAACCCTCTAGTCAGTTTCCCCCTATGGTAGCATCTTTCAGAACTATGGCACAATATCATAACTGGAATACTGACAGTGATATAGTCAAGATACAGAACATTCCACCACTTCAAGAAACCTCATGTCGCCCTTTTATACCCACACCCACTCCCCTCCCACTTCCACTCTCTCAACTCTGGTAACCAATAATCTGCTCTCCGTTTCTATAATTTTGTCATCTGACATGGATTGTATTGTCACCCCCAAAAATATGTGTCAACTTGGTTAGACCGTGATTCCCAGTATTGTATGATTGTCCTCCATTTTGTGATTGATGTAACTTACCGATGTGTTGTAGATCCTAATTTCTGCCTGTGGTTAATGAGGCAAGATTAAATTATGTTAAAGAGGATTAGGGTGGGATGTAACGTCCTTATTCAGGTCACACCCCTGATCCAATGTAAATGGAGTTTCCCTGGGGTGTGGCCTACATCATCTTTTATCTTACAAGAGATAAAAAGAAAGAGAAGCAAACAGAGATTTGGGGACCTCATACTAGCAAGAAAGCAGCACCGGTAGTGGAGTGGATCCTTTGGACCCAGGTTCCTTGCACCTGAGAAGCTCCTAGATCAGAGGAAGATTGATGATAAGGACCTTCCTCCAGAGCCAGTAGAGAGAAAGCCCTCCCCTGGAGCTGACACTCTAAATTTGGACTTCCAGCCTACTAGACTGTCAGAGAACAAACTTCTGTTTTTTGAAACCATCCACTTGTGGTATTTCTGTTATAGCAGTGCTAGATAACTAAGATATCATCTTTTAGCCTTGATTGAGGAGCTGGGAAAATGGGGAGAGGGTTTAAGTGAGCCCTTAAGATATATTGCCCCTTTCACAGGAATGTTTTCAGTAAAAACCACAAGATTACAGTTAAGGGCTTGGAGATAAGAAATGTCAGTTTATTTGAAATACCTACTACCTGTGTGGTACGTTTAGTCTGAAGAAGAGAAAGAGCAATTTGGCAGGATTTAATGTAGAAAGAACAGCCACAACAATGGACTCAAATATACCATATTTTACACAAATAACACGCACCTTCTACGTTTGTTTGCCAACTGCACTTTCCACCTGCAAGGTATTTTCGTAAGTGCTGCTATGCCAATTTTTTTTACATGTTGCATAGGGGACTCATGAAAATACCTCACGGGGGAGATATACGTTGGCAAACAAATGTAGAAAGCTTGCGTTATTTGCAAAAAATATGGTACCAATGATCCTGAAGATGGTATAGGACCGGGCAATATTTTATTCTGCTGTACATAAGATCACCATGAGTTGGAGACAACTCAATGGCAACTAACAACAACAACTATGTAGAAAGAGTAGCTCCCATAGCTAGTAGGAGTTGTTGAGATTTTCTATCTGTATTTATAGTTAATTTCTTGTTGATCTGAATTGAGAGATTTTTCTTTGTCATAGTTTCCTTTTGTAAAATGAGACAATCTTTTTTGCAGTATCTCTTCCGTTTGCAATATCTACAAGTGACCAGTTAGGAAGTGGTCCACCTAGCTGTTTGACCTACAAGGGCAGTGATTTGATTACGGGTCCTTTCTTGTTGTTCTGTTTTCCTAGAGGTTTTTCAAAATATTTTCAAAATATTGCCAAGTGTGGCAGCTGAGGTAACGATTCTAATATTTTTGAATTTGGTCTCTCATTCAGGTTTAATACTATTGACAAAATTATGAGGAAAGGGAAGTTGTGACCTAGGAGCCTTCTTTAACTTGTCAATACTGTCAGAAAGAATTTTCTAGTTTGTCCTGAAAATTTCCTCTCCTTTCATCTTTTGTCTGTTTGCATGATTAAATGATGGTTTAATCAGCTTTTTAATTGGAAATGTTTCTGTTATGGCTTTTAGGAGACTTTATCCTACTTCCCAACCTTCTTTTTTTTTTTTGACCTTCAGGTATATGGTGGAGAAAGGGATTCTGTTATTTCCTTTCTGGGTCAGTCCAATCTGCATTTGTCAACTGGGGTTTGGCATCTGAGGTTGTTTCTGACCAACATGTGTATTAGTTGATATAGGTCAGGTAACTCTGGTGGTATACACCCACAGGAATTCTAAATTATTCTATGAATAGTGGTGGATCTTCTCTGAGTTTAGGGAAATCCTTATTTATATCTCTTAATTCAGGTCAGATCCAAGATTTAAATTCAACTGTTGCCTGCATACCTGGCTCATGGGAGGGATGGATCTTTAAGGTAACTGACATTTTGATGTCTTAGGTGAGTTTTTGGGAAAAGGTCTGGAGAAGGGAGGAGTCTATGGAAGTGTGGAAGGGGAGCGATCAGAAGGATAAGGTGGAGAGGGAGACCCAGGTAGGAGACAACTGGGGGGCAAGGGAGAATTTAGTGGGGAAATGAGTCTATTTTGTTGTTGCTTAAGTTTGTCAATTTGTTTTTAGCTTTGGTCAAAGAATCTTTTACTGAAGCAGTTGTTGAATCAGAATTTCATTTGGAGGTTTCTACATACTAATCAAAAACTGCTGCCCATTGGGCCTGAGAAATCTTCTTTTCTTTTCTAAGGCACATCTCAGATGATCAATTTTTTTTCAAGTCATTGTTCCCAGACTCCCAGAGTGGCCAATGAAAGCCCAAATCATCTTTGGTGCAGTTATATCATTTTCAAAGATTGGCACAAAGATTGGGAATCTGAAGTGAATGCACATGAAAAGCAGTTTTTCCTGGAGGAAGTGGGGATTTTGACTGTGCACTCAGCCTCAGGCCCTCCCTGACAGTGGCCCCTCCAAATGCAGCCTGAGTATCCACACCCTTCTGGCTGAAGGGAAACCAGACAGAATGCTCTCTCTGGGTCATAGACAAGCTCTCAGCCTGCAAAAATTGAAACACAAGAAGCACGTCATCTGCATTTATTGGTGACCCAGAGCAAAGTTTGTCCAAGTGGATGCTAGTCTGGTGGGAACCACAAATTCACTTACCTGTGAGGCCAGCTGGACCAAAAAGTTCATAGAGCCTAATCCTGGTTCTACCTGTGATTCTCCTTATCACAAACAACACCTTTAGACTAGCACAACCCAAAAATCTAACAAAAAGACAGCAAACCAAGATGAAAAGGAATAGCCTGATTCCACCAAGGATGCCAAACAAATGAGAACCAGTAACAAAACCCAGGCACCAAACTAAGAACTAATAGTCGAGAAACTCAATGCAAAGAGAGAAGAATTCAGACCTGGTGCTGGCTTACCATGTTGGTGTGGACTTGACCAGCCATGAGCAGCAAGGCACAAAGGGTCTCCTGGCACCTGGCTAAAGCCTGGGGTCCACAGCAACTGGGCAGAGGAGAACATATCTTGGGGAAACCTCAAAAATAACTGCAGAAATAGATAATGACAACTCAATTGAGAACAAACAGAAGCTATTCACTCAGAGCCTACTTTAGCAAGGGAGTCAGCCACCATCACTTGTGTTTGGATGAGACTCAAAGACAGCCAGGAGAGTGGAAAGCTTTATAGGGAAAACAAGGAAGGATTCAGATGTGCTCTGATTGGAGACTGTTGGCCTGGGGAAGCTGGAGGTGGGCTAACTAGAAGTGGGGCATCCTATATGATTGGTTTGGGGGCATATTTGGCTTCCTTTGGTTGGTCCATGGACCCTGATGGCACAAGAGTCAAGCACTGGCTGCTAACCAAAAGGTCAGCAGTTTAAACCACCTTGCTGCTCCATGGGAGAAGGACCTGGAAATCTGCTCCTGTAAAGATTACAGCCTAGAAAAGCCTATGGGCAGTTCTGCTCTGTCCTATAGGGTCACTTAACAGCACACAACAACAACTGGTAGGTCCTGATTTGGAAGTGGGAGCAAAAGTCAGGGAAGCTGGTGGTTATTGGCCCAGTCCTGACTCTTCTGAGGCTATGGCTGAGAAGCTTGTGGCTTGGCTCCCTGGCTGACTGCTGTGCAGAGGTGGCAGGTCAGACTCTATCATCATGTCTGGTCTGGGATGGCCCATTAGTATATATTCAGGAAATCAGTCCTCATCATCCACTTTCTCCTTCTTCTCCTGTAAGGAAGTAAAGCACTGCTGTAATTCCAAGCAAACATTTTACCATTCTTATTATCCCTACTTATTATATATTGTTTTTCAAATTGTTTTCCATCTTTATAAGTATGCATACTTTCCATTTTATAAGGTATCTTTCCTCCACATGATTTTTATTGAGGAACAAAATTCTATTTTATGAATGGCGAGGTTTATGAGTGAGTCTAATGTAACATTTGGGCTGTTTCTAATTTCCATGATTATAAACAACACTGCAATGAACATTCTTATGACAGTATCTTTGCATAATCCATTCACAGATCCATCAATATTTCCTCTGAATAAAATTTCTTGAGCAGAATATAAGGGAAACTGCTAATGGTATGAGACTTTCTAAGGCTTTCATTGCACATTTTCAAATTTCCTTCCAGAAAAAGAAAAATGTAAATTTAAATAGCACTAGATGAGTTTTCCACTAAGCACCATGCCATTACAGGCTTTTTGAGAAATGGAAGAAAAATAGCATGAGTTCTTGTTGATTGCTCAGAGAAAGACTGGAATCACTGTCCTTTACTGTCTCCTGACTCCTTCACTTAACCACACGATGGCTGGAGGGACTGACCCTCCAGATCTTTTCATCTCGATGGAAATACATCCAAATGTCCCTTCTACCCACAGCCCACATGACTGCCCTGCTCCTTCTGCCTTCTCCTCTCAACCCTCAGCATTTTATTCATCCTGCTGCAGTCTCACTGACTGTTCCCCCACAGGCCAAGCTCGCTGTTATGGCTTGAATCATGTTCCCCAAAAAGATAAGTTGACATCCTAAGCCTGGTACTTGTGAACATGACTTTGTTTGAAAATATGGTCTCTGAAGATTTTATAAGGTTAACATTAGGTCATACTGGGTGGGGTGGGTCCTGATCCCACCTGAGTGGTGTCCTGTAAAAGAAGAGAAGAGACACAAGGAGACAGAGGAAAGACAGTCAAGTGGAAATGCATCTATACACCAAGGAATGCATGACCCAGCCAATGTGTGGATTTGGACTTCTGGCCTCCAGAGTTATGAGAGAGCTAATTTCCATTCTTCCAAGCCACCCAGTTTGCAGAGTCCTCTTACAGCAGCCAGAGAACGCTCATGCACTCACCCTCCTCCTCAAGGTCTCTGCTCTGAGTTCTTCCTGCCCTGGAGCTCTCTCTCCATCTGCCCATGCCGTCCCTCCTTCCTCATTTATCTGCTCAGAAGTGAAGTCTACATTGTCTGTGATCCATGAACACAGACCTGAAAGCACGCCAGTCACTCTCCACCTGATAGTTTTGCTTATCTTTTTCCTTAATGCCTATCACAGTCAAATTATTTTTGTATTTGTTTACATATATGTCCATTGCCTGACCCACTCCCCAATCCCCCACCCCATGGAATACATGCTCCATTGAGGAAGGGACTTTGTCTTGTGCAATCTGAGCCCTGATCACCTAGTGCAGGGTTGAACGAGAGCAGGTGCTTGGTCAAGGTGTTTTGGATGGATGAATGGATGGATGACAGATGGATGGATAGATGGAGGGTTGGATGGAGGGATGGAGGGACAGAGGGATGGATGAATGGAGGGCCCTTCGCCTATTTCTCGTTTAGAATAATTTCTCTTTCTTTTGATTTTTAACAGTGCTTTAAATTTGTAAGTAATAAATTCTTTCAGGTTGTGATGCAGAGTCATTACTTGTTTGTTATTTGCTTACTGAGTTATTTTCAGTATTTTTAGTTATTTATTTGCTACACTGAAGTCAAACTTATCAGAAACATTTGCCATTTTCTACCTTTGATTTCATTCTTGAGACAGAGTTGCCACTGCAAGAGTTATATCAATGGTCACATCTTTTGTTCTGATTTCTTCTTTGACAGCAAAATTGTTAACCCTCCTGGGATTGACTTTGGAATATAGAGTAGGATGGAATTTACCTTTCTTATTTTGTCAAATCTTACTCTACCTAATGTGTCTTTGTGACCTTTCTTGTACACTTGCTGGAGCAGAGCATGTGAATAAATAAGTGATCACCAGGCCTCCCTTGCATGTCTGCTGTCACTGGCTTTGAACAGGACAGCCCTTGCTGGTTTCCACTGTCTTCCCACCTCTCTCCTTCTAATGCCCCTGGATTCTTCAAAGAACAGCCCAGCCTCTGAGGCTACTCATCTAACAGAGGCCATCTCTGGGTCCCTGCTGAGTGGCTCTTATGATGTATCTTCAGGTAGCAACCACTCTACTACAAGCAAAGTTCAAGCATGTCTCCTTTCCTTTGTATAATTGTGGGGACCCAAAGCCATGAATGCCTCCTCTGTGGTATTTTCCTTTTAAATTACAAATCACACAAACAACTTAAAACACAGCAGCCTACCTGTTGTTAAAGAACCTCTGCTCCCTCTGACGAAGACCTCATGACCTTCAGAAAGACGTTTCCTTGAGCACCTCCCGGTATCTCACCTGCTCCGGTTGTACGTCTGCCCCAAGTTCTCAGGAATGACTGGATAATTTCTATCTTTTCCAGACAAACAAAAGTGGAGATATTTGTTGCCAGGAGACTCTCACTGAAAGAAATATTGGAAGTTCTTTAGAGAGAAAGCATTTGATAGCAGACTAAGATTTGGGTCTACACAAAGTAATGAAGTGTGTAGGATATGGTTAAAATGATCTGAAACTTGGATGATTCCTGTGTTCCATCCACTGCTTGGATTTTTGCTCATTTAAGTGAAGACTCTTCACCACTTTCAAAGATGTTACAGGAACTCTGCTTTGTTAGATTAGACACCTTGAAATTAACTGTACCATTTCTTTAAAAAAATCTACCTGGTCTTTCCACACAAAATACACACCTCTTTTCTACAGAGATTTCCAGGAAGACCACAACAGGGAACAGACTGTCCACAAAGTCCAGCTGAGACACTCCAGTTTGCCTTTGGTGGTGACATAGGCAGGGGTGATCACATACAGCAGGCTCACAAGGGCTCTGGGTGGACAACAGCGCTAAGTGAGTGGGGTCAGAGGTGGAAGGACTGGACCAACAGGACACAAGGCTAAGGCATCAGAGCCCCGATCAGGTCCTTGCCCCTCAGTTTCTCTTGACGAAGGTATCCCCTGAATCTATTCTTTGAACCCTGAGGTTCTCCAGTGATTTTGACCAAGGCCTCCTTAGGAAGTGCAAAGGATCTTCACCCACCTATATGACCTACTGCCCTTTTCCAGAGGGAAAAGAAATGAACTCAGGGATAATGCTTAATATTTCTGAATAAGAAAATTTGGGGGATATTATTTACACATCTTAATGGACAAATTATTCATAGTTGAACCATACTGCATATATTAAAGCTATTAGAACTTTCTAAGTCAGAAATTGTGTCAATCTATCTCACTGAGAGATTGACAGAATAGTCGAAACAACGGACTCAAGCATACCAAGGATTGTGAAGAAGATGCAGGGCTAAGTAACAGTTAGTTCTGTTGTATATGGGGTCACCATGAGTCGGAGCCAACTCGAGGGCAACTAACAATAAGTCAGAAATACTTACCAAGAGTATGCCTCACACAGCTCCTTCCAAAGGGTTAACCAAATATTCCATAGTGACCTTAATCAATAGTCATAAAGCTAAGTGAACAACAACTTGCTGTAAAAGGCAAAAATAACAGAAGTGAAGAATCATAACCAACTCGCCACAACAATTACAATACCCTGAGTTCACAAAGCTGCTTCCTTCTCTTTGTGTGTGCTCAGAAGGATCCAAGAGGTGCTGTGAGGTGTGGCAGAGAGTCTGAACTCTGAGTAGGCCACAGTGAAAGTCTTCAGAAATTCCAGCAGTGTGCTATCTTTTATTTGTGGTTACCTAATTGTAATTATCTTTCACAACTCACTAGTGTTTATGTAAGTAAGGAACACTTTTTGTTGTTGTGTGCTATCGAATTGATTCTGACTCATAGCAGCCCTGTGTGACAAAGTAGAACTGTCCTATAGGTTGATTAGGCTATAATCTTTACGGAAGCAGTTCACCAGGTCTTTCTCCAGTGGAGCCACTGGGTGGATTCAAACTACCAACCTTTCGGTTAACAGCTAAGTGCTTAACCATTGCACCACCAGGGCTCCTTAAGGAACCCTTAAACCAGAAAACCAAACCCATTGCATTGGAGTTGATTCCAATTCATAGTGACCCTATAGGACAGAGTAGAACTGCCCCATAGGGTTTTCAGGGAGATGCTGGTAGGTTCAAACTGTGGACCTTTTGGTTAGCAGCTGAGTTCTTAATCACTGCACCACCAGGGCTCCAAGTCTTATGAAAAAATGAGTTTGTGCATCTTTCATTCTCAAGAAATGAAGACAGAACCATAAGAAGCACTTTCCAGACAACTGTGAGCCAAAGACCCCCTTTTGGAGTCATTGACTTGGAGGTCAGTAGAGGGCTTGCATGCTCAGGGAGCTCAGAGGACTCCCACAGACTCCATCTGCATGTGTGCAAATACCTAAGAAAGGCACAGCCTCTGGAACCTGGCATCCTGAGTTTCTCTGTAGAGTACCAAGATTTCTGTTGAACTGATAGGTCATATTATTGTTGCCAAGTCCACTCCCCTCTCCTGCAGGAGGACGATTCATCCCACCTCTTGTCCTGTGCAGGTCCCCATCCACCTGTGGTGGTGGCACCTCTCTCAGGAGGAGAGAACTTCCTGCTCCACCAGTCCAGTGTTGAAGCCATGTGAATGGCTTCAGCCAATGGACTGGAAAGACTGAGTCCCACCATATTGAGCAGAAGGCTTAGGGGCTGTGCAGGGTTTGGTTTCCCCCTAAGGGCTGCTCCTTTAACAAATGGAACAGTCTCAGGGGCCAGCTGCCATGGCAGTGAGACATGAATGTTTATGGGGTTGCTGCGGTGATGTTGAGTCACCTCCAATGAGGCCATGGGTGGTGTGTGTGTGAGCATACTGCAAGGTCTGCAGACAGAACTGGTGTCCTCAGGTAAGCATGGATCAAGGTCCAGTCATCGTCCTCCTGGCATCCTCTCTCCCATGAATGTACACATTCCTCACACCTTCAACAATGGCAGAGGTTGGAGGGAAAGAGTGCTGAACCGTGGCCAGCAGAGCCTTGTCACATGGCCTGCTGTGTGAACTTGGAATGGCCTCTTCCCTTGCTAACCCAAGGCCGTCCAATCAATTCCGACTCCTGGTGACTCCATGTGGTCACAGCAGAACTGCTCCATAGGGTATCCAAGGCTGTGACCCTTTGGGAGCAGATCACCAAGTGTCTTCCAAGGCACCTCTGGGTGGGTTTGAACAACCAACCTTTTGGCTAGTAATCTTAACTAAAGAGAAGAGAGACACACAGATGGAAAATGGTCAAGTGATGACAGAGCTATGCTACAGCTCCAAGCCAAGAAAACCCAGGAATACCAAAAGCTGGGAGAAACAAGGAAGGCTCTTCCCCTCTTCAGAGAGGGCATGGCCCAGCTGACACCATGAATTCTAACTGCTAGCCTCCAGAACTGCATGAGAATCAATGTCTGTCATTTGAAGCCATGCACTTGGTGGTATTTTGTCATGGCAGCCCTGGACACTCACATGGTGGGGAACCAATTGTCCCCAGTCCAGTGGTTTTCCACAGAAAGTGTTTATCCTCATACTGACATGAGGTTGACCATGGTTTTCTCAGTTTAGGTTGGGCTTGTCTGGGCAACTTGACTGCAAAGCTACAGGTTGGGTTCTGGTCTGTTCCATGAGGGCTCAAGCTGAAGTCAGGCTAATGGGCAGCAGCTCCCTAGGACCTGTGATTACAGGGACTCCAGAGCCAAATCACATCAGCACAGTGAGGCTTCAGGTGACACCCACAGTACCTAGCAGTCACATGACCAAGCCCAACTTTACTGAGGCAGGAACATGTACACTGCACCTAGTGGTCAAGGAGTGATAAGACATTTGCTGAATAATAATAACATCCATCACATCATTGACGGAGGCATAGCACATCCATACATTGGAAGAATCCGGTGAATCCTGTAGCAGGAAACTAAGGTTGGAGAAGCAGTCATGTGTGGTGAACCCACTCCATGTCAAACACAGTATGTGCATAAATTTATGGAAGACTCTGAGTGGAGATGAAGATGTCATCATTTTACAAATCCCTGAAATCTGCAGAACACACAAGGCGTTAACCCACTTGTGTGCTGCTGATGAGGCCAAAACCAAGCCAGTTTTCATCTAGTCGACTTTCACTCGTGGCACCCCATGTGTGCAGAGAACTGTGCTCCATAAGGTTTTTGAGGCTGTGAGCTTTCGAAAGTAGAACATGAAGTCTTTCTTCTGAGGCACTTCTGGGTGAGTTTGAACTGTGAACTTTTACTGTTAGTAGTGGAGTGCTTAGCGATTTGGGCCACCAGAGGACTCCTAACGATAAGGCAGGTTGATGTAAAATGAGAATCAGAAATCTCTAGGAAAATGTGAAGCATGTATTATTGTTAGTGTCAACGCAATGAGGTTTTCAATATGCCTAACGTACGTAATAATTCTGAGACTATTATTGGTGATCACTTAAATTCAATCAGTATGATCACTGTAACTTTTTAAATTCATGAATTACTTTACAAATTACAGGAGAGTTGAAATCCAAATAGTATTACAGTTAACATTGTTGGGAACAAATCAGCTCAAAATCAATTATCAGATATGAAAATGTTCTGGCAGAAAGAAATAGTGTGCAAATACCTCCTTAATTTTCAGTAAATGCCATGGCCAACCACCAAGCTCTCGATCCCTGGTTACTGTGTCATTGCAAAGTGGCCGATGCAGTAATTAAAACCAAGACCACATCATGCTCTATGCTGACGGCTTGGTTTTATTAACACTAACTGGGACCATCTCAGAAATCAGCTGGTCTGCTGTCTAATTGCTTTCAGGAATGAAGGTCTGAGCTTAGTTATCCTAAAACAAAAACAGACACTTTCAGGTGTGAATCCTTCCATATTTAATTGGATTATATCTGGCAACTCTATAAAGAAGGTCAACTCAATTAGTTACCAGGGATGTCTGTCCCAGCTGGCTGGCTGAGAGAAATGTGCCCCACACTCCACATAGCTCATCTTGACATCATCTTACCTTCATTCCACTCTTATTTACACATTTTTTTCTTTCAGTTGATTTATTTTTTTCCTTGAATAATTTTATTTAAAGGAAACCTCATATCATTGTGAAATTAAGGTTTGATGACCTACTTATATTCTTTATAATACTTTCAAAAATAAAATTATTAACCTTTTTAAAAAGTGTCCCTGGGCCACCTAAACCACCCACATGCCTCCCACCTGGGGCTGTCATACTGAGAAATAGAAATCACACCTTAAACATAGAGATTGGCCACTAACCAAAAGTTCAGCTCTTCAAATCCATCAGCTGCTCCTTGGAAACTCTATGGGGCAGTTCTACTCTGTCCTATAGGGTGGCTATGAGTTGGAATTGACTCAACAGCAATGGGTTTGGATTGTGGTTTTGGGTATATCCATTCCTGGGAACGCTGGTGGCTCACCGGTTAAGTTCTGGTCTGCTAACTAAAAGGTTGGTGGTTCGAACCCGTTCAGTGGCTCTGAGGGAGAAACACTCAGAGATCTGCTCCAGTAAAGATTACAGCCTAGGAAACCCTATGGGACGGTTCTACTCTGTCACATGGGGTCACTATGAGTCAGAATCCACTCAATGGCACACAATAGCAACATATTCGTTCCTACAAATAACATTATTCTTGTATGAAGCCAGACCTTCCCTGGGCTCCATATCAATTATTGCGGATTGAATTGTGTCCCCCAGAAATACATGTGGAAGTCCTAACCCCTATACTTGTAAACATGACTCTGTTTGGAAATAAAGGTTTTCTCTTGTTATGTTAATGAGGTCATACCAGAGTAGGGTGGATCCTGAATCTAATCCTATCTGAGTGGTGTCTTACAAAAAGAGCAGAACAGACATAGAGACACACTTGAGGAAACAGACACCAGGTGAAGATAGAGACAGATCAGTGGAGTCACTAAGGTTGGTGTCACCCAATGCGGTAACTCATGGTGTCACTCCCTCCCCTCATGGACCTCCTCTAGTACCAGACCATACAGAATCCTTAGTAATGTTTTGGTACTAATGTTACTCATAAATCATAAATGCTGCATATCACTCCTTCTTTTCCTTTAATTACTACTTCATTCTCAAAAAATTTATTGATATAGGCTTACAAGTACTAATTACCACAATATTGTAGCTAAAACACCAGAAAATTTGACAAAATCGGGGATTACAAAAACACTGGCAGCCAAGAAAATAACAGTGCTGATGAAAGCACCTGATTCGAAGCATCGTTGTAATGGGGAATAATGACAACTCTAACCAGAGGGCTTGTTGCTGTAGTTGTTGTTAGGTGCCGTCGAGTTGGTTCTGACTCATAGTGACCCTATGTACAACAGAACGAAACACTGCCTGGTCCTGTTATGCTTAATGAAGCTGATTGTTGCACCCACCATGTCAACCCATCTCATTGAGGGTCTTCCTCTTTTTCGTTGACCCTCTACTTTACCAAGCATGATGTCTTTTTCCAGGACTGATCCGTCATGATAACATGTCCAAAGTATGTGAGATGTAGTCTCGTCATCCTTGCTTCTGAGAAGCATTCTGGTCATACTTCTTCCAAGACAGATTTGTTCATTCTTTTGGCAGTCCATGGTATATTCAATATTCTTCTCCAACACCACAATTCGAAGGCGTCAATTTTTCTTCAGTCTTCCTTATTCATCGTCCAGCTTTCACATGCATATGAGGTGATTGAAAACACCTTGGCTGGGGTCAGGTGCACCTTAGTCCTCAAAATGACATCTTCACTTTTCAACACTTTAAAGAGGTCTTTTGCAGCAGATTTGCCCACTGCAATGCTGCTTTTGATTTCTTGACTGCTGCTTCCATGGGTGTAGATTTTTGATCCAAGCAAAATGAAATCCTTGACAACTTCAATCTTTTCTCTGTTTATCATGATGCTGCTTATTGGTGCAGTTGTGAGGATTTTTGTTTTCTTTATGTTGAGGTGTAAACCATATTGAAGACTGTAGTCTTTGATCTTCATGAGTAAGTGCTTCACATCCTCTTAATGATATCAATGATACTGTCTCATAATTTCTGCATTCAGTTGTGTCAACTATCTTTGGAACAGGCATAAATATGGCTCTCTTCCAGTCGGTTGACCAGGTATCTGTCTTCCAAATTTCTTGGCATAGACGAGTGAGCACTTCCAGCACTGCCTCTGTGTGTTGAAACATCTCAATTGGTATTCCGCCAATTCCTGGAGTCTTGTTTTACACCAAGGCCTACAATGCAGCTTGGACTTCTTCCTTCAGTACCATCAGTTCCTGATCATGTGCCCCCGATATGGTTGAATATTGACCAATCCTTTCTGGTATAGTGATTCTGTGTATTCATTTCATCTTCCGTTGATGCCTCCTGTATCGTTCAATACCTTGCCTATAAAATCCTTCAGTATTACAACTCGAAACTTGAATTTTTTCTTCAGTTCTTTCAGCTTGAGAAAGACCGAGCATGTTCTTCCCTTTTGTTGTTCTAACTCCAGGTCCCTAGGTGGTGCAAATTGTTTGCATTCAACTACTAACCTAAAGGTTGGCAGCTCACACACATCCAGCAATGCTACAGAAGAAAGAGCTGGTGATCTGCTTCACTAACAATTACAAACAAGAAAACCTTGTGCAGCAGATCTACTCTGTAACATACGGGGTTGCCATGAGTTATAATTGAGTTGACAGCAACGGGTTTTGTTTTAGGTTTTGACACACCTTCTATGTGTCAGTCTGACAAAACAATCATAAAAATGAAGAGTGTGCTCTCAGCCCACCTGGCTTGCACTGGTTTAATGTTGATGGAAAAAGGAAATTGAAAGAGGAAGCCTGTAATGAGAGGGGGTGCAGGTGCCCTGGGAAGTATATTCTCTTGGAAGCATTTGTGGGAATTTGAAATTCTTTTTTTTAAGTCTCAAATAGCTCCTTGTACTAGAAACCCTGCATTTATTTATTGATGGCTCTGAAATCAGTGCTGGACTGGACAACCTAACTCGGGTAGGCTGGTGGGTTGACTCTGTAACCCAGGGCTGATTTTTCTGCCACTCTGTCTTATCAATATACTTTTAATGGCCTCTAAATTGTTTCATTTGTTAAATATTCACCATGAGAATAGAAAATAGAATAATTTGCTTTAGTGGGAGGGAGTTTTTCCTAAAAACTTGGTGGACAAACAGCCTGTAGTAACTGTGGGCCTCGTGATGGTTCCAAGGGAGAACTGGAAGATCTCTTCTAAGGGCATAAACACGATGCCTTCCCTCCACATTCCAGGGGAACTAGGAAGGGAGCAGGTACAATTGCTTATTAGCAAGGCAGGTCCCTGGGCTGCAGCCAGGACTAGGACACCAAAGACTCAGGGTGTTTCTGTTGCCCTGGTTCCACTGGTGCCTCTGGAGCTGCCCACAAGGGTGTGTAAGACAGAACATTCCATCACTGCTTATGAGGCTGCAGCAAGGAGCAAGGGGCAACATTCGCTCTTGGCTGCCCAAAGGCCCAGCTCCTGTTGGGGGGTGGGGGGTGGCGGTGCATCTATTATGCAGACAGGGTGATGGGGAGTCCCCAAGTCCTTTCTGGGGAGCACGTGCAAATAGAGTGGTCAGGGCTTAATTGCTGCTGCCAAGCCCTGAAAATCAGATTTATCACCCATGTATTTTAAAGCCTTTATTAGGAAATTGGGGGCAGGGGGAGTCTAAGTTTTCCATCTTCTACCCAGATGTGTGAGTCAAGCAGCAGATATTTTATAGCCAAGCTTTCTGATTTCCTTTTCAAATTCAAAAATGAGCATTCTGCCAGGATGATACGTTCTCATTGTCATTGTTGTTGTTAGTTGCCTGCAAGTGGGCTCCAAATCACGGCAAGCTTACGTATAACAGAAAAAAACCTTGCCTGGCCCTGTGCCATCTTCGTGATTGTTGGTATGTTTGAGTTCATTGTTGTGGCTATTGTGTTAACCCATCTCACAAAGAGTTTCCCTTGTTTTTGCTGACCTTCTACTTTACCAACCATTATGTCTTTTTCTAGCGATTAGTCTTTCCTGATGACGTGTCCAAAGTAAGCAAGCCAGTCTCGCCATCTTCACTCCTAAACGGCATTCTGGTTGTATTCTCCTAAGACTGGTAGACCATATGATACAAGTTTAAAAGGGCAATGGGCCACCCATGTGGTCAACAAGGCCTCACAAGGGCCTGGGGAAACCGTGGAGGGTTTGCACAAAGCGGAGATTCCAGGCATCCTGAGGAAACATGTCACTGAGCTCCATGCCAGTCTCTGGAGGGTATTCCTATTAAATACACAGTGTTCATTTTTCCCTTGTCTTGGAGTATTTGTTCTCTGCAATACCTTCATGTGTCCAAACCAAGATACTGATTTGTTAGAGATGATAAAACGGCTAGTTGTAAGAGGGCTTAATTTTCATTCACAGACTTGATATTGCTTAAACATTATAATGTCAGAAACGTCAAATAGCTTAAATTTGAGATCTGATCCACGTACCATAAAATTCACCTCTTCATATAATTCAATGATCTTTAGTATATTTTCAAGGTTGTACAACCATCACCTCTATATAATTCCAGAATATTTTCATCTCACCAAAAAGAAAATGCATACCTGTAACAGTCACTCCTTGAGTCCTGACAATGATCACTGGTCTCTTTTCTCTCTCTGTGGATTTGTCTGCTCTGGACAGCTCATATACATAAGTGGAATCACGCAACATGTGGTCTTTGGTGTTTTGCTTCTTTCACTTAGCACAGTGTTTTCAAGGTTCATTCATGTTGTAGCATGCACCAGTGCTTCATTCTGTTTCATGGCTGTTGTGTGACTGTAGCCCATATTACCTATTCATCGTCTGATGAACATTTGAGTTATTTTCACCTTCAGGCTATTATGAATGATGCCACTATGAACAATTTGCGTGCAAATTTTTGTGTGAACATGTGTTTTCAATTCTCTTGCGTATGTATCTAGGAGTGAAAATGCCGGGCCATTTGGTAACTCTATTTTTAACTTTTGGAGGAACTGATAAACTGTTTCCCAAGTGACTGTGCCATTTAACCATCCTACCAGCAGTGTTTGAGGGTTCCAGTTTCTTCACATCCTTGCAAACACTTGTTAATGTCTGTCTTTTTTGTAATAACCATCTTAGTGGGTGTGAAGTGGTGTTTCATTGTGGATTTTGATTTGCATTTTCTTAATGACTTAGGATACTGAGAAGCCCTGCTGGCCCAGTGGTTAAACATTTGGCTGCTAACTAAAAAGTTGGCCGTTCGAATTCACCCACCACTCTTTGGAAACTCTATGCGGCAGTTCTACTCTGTTCTATAAGGTCGCTATGAGTCAAAATCAACTCCACGGTAATGGGTTTGTTTTTGTCTTTGTTTTTGTTTTTCTTTTGGTTAAAATACTGAGCTTCTTTTCATGTATTTATTGGCTGTTCGTACATTTTCTTTGGAGAAATTTATATTCAAATCCTTTACCCATTTTTTAATTGGTTTATTATGTCTTTTTGTTTTTGAGTTGTAAGAGTTCTTTATATATACTGGCTACCAGACCCTTTTCAGATACATGATTTACAAATATCATCTCTGATTTTGTAGGTTGCCTTTTCACTCTTTTGATAGTTTCCTTTGAATCACAAAAGTTTTAATTTTGTTGAAGTACAATTAATCTTTTTTTCTTTGATTTCTTGTGCTTTAGGTGTTGTATCTAAGAAACTATTGCTTAATACTAGTTCACAAAGATCTATACTTGAGTTTTCTCCCAAGAGTTGTATAGTTTTAGCTGTTACACTTAGAGACCATCTCAAGAAAAAAATTGATGCATTGAACACTAATTACCAAAGACCAGATGAGTTGTGGGATGACATCTAGGACATCATAGACGAAAAAAGCAAAAGGTCATTAAAAAGACAGGAAAGAAGTGAAAGACTAAGATTAGTGTTAGAAGAGACTCTGAAACTTGAACTTGAACATAGAGTAGCTAAAGCAAACAGAAGAAATGATGAAGTAAAAGAGCTGAACAGAAGATTTCAAAGGGAAGTTTGAGAAGTCAAAGTAAAGTATTCCTTTACTGAACATAAAGAAAACAAAATCTTCACAACTGGACCAATAAGCAACATCATGATAAACTGAGAAAAGATTGAAATTGTCAAGAATTTCATTTTACTTGGATCCACAATCAATACCCATGAAAGCAGCAGTCAAGAAATCAAATGACATATTGCATTGGGCAAATCGTCTACAAAAGATCTCTTCAAAGTTTTCAAAAGCAAATATGTCACTTTGAGGATTAAGGTGTGCTGACCCAAGCCATGATATTTTTAATCACCTCATACCCGTGCAAAAGCTGGACAATGAAAAATGAAGACCAAAGAAGAATCAATGCCTTTGAATTATGGTGTTGGGGAAGAATACTGAATATACCATGGATGGCCGGAAGAACAAACACATTTGTCTTGGAAGAAGTACAGCCAGAATGCTCTTTAGAAGCAAGCATGTCAAGACTTAGTCTTATGTACTTTGGACATGTTATCCAGAAGGATCAGTCCCTAGAGAAGGACATCATGCTTGATAAAGTAGAGGATCAGTGAAAAAGAGGAAGACCTTCAACGAGATGAATTGTCACGGTGGCAGCAACAATGGGCTCAAACATAGCAATGATTGTGGGGATGGTGCAGGACTGGGCAGTGTTTCATTCTGTTGTACATGAGGTAACTATGAGTCAGAACTGACTCAACAGCACCTAACAGCAACAATAACAACAGCTCTTACAGTTACGCCTTTGACCCATTTTTAGTTAATTTTATTTATGGTGTGAGGTAGGGGTATTATTTTGTCCCTGGCTATCTAATTGTCTGACAACTATTTATTGAAAAGACTATTCTTTCCCTGATTGAGTAGTCTGGGCATCCTTGCCGAAAATCAATTGACCATAGATGTGAGAGTTTATTTCTGGACTTTCAATGTTATTCCATTGATCTATCTATCCTATGCCAGTACTACACTGTCTTGTTTACTGTAACTTTGTAGAAGTTTTTCATTCAGGAAGTGTGAGTCCTCCAACTTTGTTCTTTTTCAAAATTGTTTTGACTTTTCTAAGTCTCTTGTATTTCTGTATGAGATTTAGGATGAGCTTGTCAATTTCTGCAAAAAGAAAAAAAAGCCAATATGGATTTTGATAGGGATCTTGTTGAATCTGTAGATCAATCTGTGTAGATCACCAACTTAACACTATTAGATCGCCTAGTCCATGAACATGGGTGCTTTTCCATTTACTTAGGTCTTTTTCACTTTCTTTAACAATGTTTTAAAGTTGTCACTGCACAAATCTTGCACTTCTTTTGTTAAATTTACTCTCAAGTATTTTATTCTTTCTGATGTTACTATAATGGAATTATTTTATTAATTTTATTTTCTTACTGTTCATTGCTGGTTTATAAAAATACAATTAATTTTTATACTGATCTCATATACTGAAATCTTGCTAAATTTGTTCATTAGCACTAATAGTTTTTTTATTTGTTATTTTATTTTTATTAGATGCCTAAGACGAGTTCTGGGCTGCTTTATTTCCCTGTGATTGTTGGCTGTTGCTTTTGCAGGCTACTGAAGAGCTGGAGAGGTGGAGGATGATAATAGAGAAAGTTAAAATGCCATAAAGTGTACTATTCTTACCAAGACTTAGTCATTTTTCTCGACTGAATATTTTCCAGATTGCTCTAAGCGTTTGGTTAATTTCCAGGGTCCTGAAAAAGTTGATGCTGACATTTTTTTGTCAGTTGTCTCATTGCTTTTATGGAAGACAGAATTTTTGGAGGTCCTTACTCTCCCGTGTTTGATGGCCTCGCTCAGCTTCAGTTTGAGGGTCCCTGCTCAGCAGGGGTGAGGGTCCATCTCAAAGGGAACCAACAGCAAGCACCCACAGATATCCCAAGGCCCAGGCTTGTGCAAGCCTCGGGTTTATCTCCTTCTCCTGCACATTGTCCATGGGCCAGCTCAGGAGACCCCTCACTGCATTCTTCGTGCACGTACCAGCTTCACCATGCATTGCATTAAATGACAGGCAGGCACTTACCATCCACACTGTGCATTGCACTAAATGACAGCATTCCAGGTAAGATGCCGCAGTGCAGCCTAAAGATCTGGCTCCCAGTCTTTCTTCCAGAGTGTTCCTACCCTCTCTCTACATCGGTGGTCAGAAGGTTAGCGTCCAAAGCCCACTTCTTCCTGTAATGTGATCTTCATTGCATCATCTGATACATCTGTACCTCATTTATCTTGTCTGCAAAATAGGGCGAATGGATTTTTGTGAATAGTAAATGAAAGAGAACATGCAAAAATCATACAGTAACTGCTCTACACATTAATGTATTCAATGGCTATTTAAAAGCACCTACTATGTGCCAGGCACAGTTCTGGGCACTAGGCACACATGAGTGAACAAAGTGGAGAAATCACTGGCCTCATGGCCTCATGGAGCTGACTGTCTGCTGTGCTGAGACAAAAGGTACATGAGGAAAATATCTGTGTTGTCAGATGGGGATAAGGACGATACTGGAAAAACAGGGAGACGGATGGTGCAAAGGGACAGGGTGTCACGGTTTTAAATAGCATTGTAGAGGATGGCCTTGCTGTTAAACTGCCATTTGTCATTAGACCTGGAGAGGCAGAGTACTGTGCCACATGGGTGGATCAACTGGTGCTGAAGCCCTGTAGCCTGGGTGGGCCTATGGTCTGAGGAACAGGAAGGACCCAACCAACAGGGCAGAGTGAGATGTCATTGAATTCAATGAAGTTATGGAAGCAAAAGAATTGTAAAGACTCAGCTGCTAACAAAAAAGTTGGTAGTTTGAACCCACCAGCCGCTCCACAGGAGAAAGAGTGTGATCCGCTCCTGTAAAGATTACAGCCCAGAAAACCCAATAGGGCAGTTCTGCTATGAGTCAGAATAGATTGAAGAGTACCCAACAACAGTATTTATTAGTAAAATTTTAGAAACATCTGGTGACTCAAAATGGATACAATGATCTTCTTAATGTTATATAACCAACATTTTCTCTTAACATTCATAATAACTGCAAACTATTGCCTTATGTACTTAATTGTTTGAAGTTCTTAGAGATTATTTCTGGGAATAAAATCAATAGTTCTTACAATTATCATTAATCGCTGCATCATTTTAATCTTGAAATAGTATCCGTGTATATTTATACTTCAACTAATTGATAAAATTTCAAAATTAAACCAAAAAAAAAAAAAGAATCACAAAGAATAGGCCAGAAGTTCCTGGAGACTGCTGCATTTGGGTCTGGCTATTTTCTGTCCTCCATTCTCTCTGGTTGTCAAGTTTGTTTCCTCGGGACTTGTTTGCTCAAACAAGGGACAATAGTCTTCAAGTCCGATGGCTTGCATGACCCCATCCCCACCTGTCCCCAGGGCCAGGTCTCTGTGATGGTATCTGTCTCCCCACCAGCAGCCACCTGACCCCACCTGTGACCTTGGCCTGGAGGACAGGCATCAGGCTGTATGATGATGACTCAGCCGGTGCTCTCATTAGAACGGAGCACCCATCTCAGCTTCTTAATAACTCCATCTGACCACGTAATGAGGAATCCTATCCTGCCCAAAATCGCCAGCCCACCAGAGTTAGGTGGGCTTATTGCATTGCAGGATTTGGAGATGCAGTTCCATGTTTTCAAGTCATTTCCCCTGGTTTAGAGTTTGTTTAACTGATACTCACCAAGTCTCTGCTATGTTCTAGCTAGTGACATACGGCAGGAGGGTGAAGATGAACAAAACCAGCTCTGCCCTCAGAAGACTTGTGAGCTCACCGGTAAAAAGAAGAGAAGGAAGGAAGGCAGGGATGCCGAGGACTGCTCCGTGAGCTGGAGGAGGACGGCCTTGCTGTATCCTAGACCCCCAGGTCTTGCTTTTCCTTCCCACCTCCATCTGGAGGTCCCACCTGTGAATGAGAGAAAACCAGTCCCAGGACTGAAGCCAGGTCAGGCACCAGATCAAAGGCAGCAGCACATCTGAAGAGGAGATATGCTTTCCTGGGCCAGGCAGCAGTGAGGACAGTGGGGTTCCTGGTGAGCCCTGCTGCCAAGAACTATGGGGCAGAGCCACCCCCGCTATAGAGAATCCTGTGTGTTTATAGAAAAATCAGGTGGACACCGTAACCACAACGGAACACTCTCTGGCTTAAAAACAATCATAGAGTGAATTTTCCAGAAATTTCTGTGTGTGTGTGTGTATGTGTGTGTACACTCTGTTATGGATAGAATTGTGTACCTCTCCCCTCAAAAAAGAGAAAGTGAAGTCCTCAATCAAAGTTTGCTAACAAGCATTTTACTCCAATTGATCAACAGGGACAAGCAGTTCAGCTAATCAAAGAAAATGAGAACTTGGAGGGTCTGGGTCTAGCCTTGTCCAGGTAAACCAGGTGTATCCGTGACTCTTATCTAAACCATGTGGGGAGGGTTTTTGGGAACTGTGGCTGTTTCCCAGGACCACAGGGCTCAGGTAAAACCTGACATCATCAGTTGACAAGGGAAAGGGGCTGTATCAATGCAAAAGTCCCATTTATTCACCACCAGACTCCCTCTGTTAAAGTCCACACGCTCTTCAAGAGAGCACACCTTGGAAACTGTCCTGCAGGTGGAGTAGCTCACCAGCACCCAGGACGCACACAGGACTCAGAGCTCCATCTCTGCAGGTCCAGCCTCAGTTCAAAGAGTCTGGCGCCCGCTGGGACCTCTGTCCATGGCCCTGGTCAGCGTCTACATGCCCTGCCGTGTTCCATTTAATATTGTTCATTATATGTGTGTGATATATCGGGTTCCTGGGTGGTGCAAACAGACCTTCGAACCCACAAAGCAACACTTAAGCAGAAAGGCCTGGCTACTACCTACTTCAGTGAAGATTGTTGTTTTTAGGTGCTATCTAGGTGTTTTTAACTGATAGAGACCCCATGTGTTACAGAGTAGAGCTGCCCCATAGGGTTTCCTAGGCTGTAATCTTTATGTGAGCAGATCGCCAGGTCTTTTCTCCTGAGAAGTCACTGGTGGGTTTGAGTCGCAGACCTTTTGGTTAGCAGCCAAGCGCTTAACCATTTGTGCCACCAGGGCTCCTGGAGGATTACAGCTAAAAAAAGCACCCTATGGAGCAGTTCTACTCTGTAACACGTGGGGTCGCCGTGAGTTAGAATCGACTCCACAACAATGTGTGTGGTATATGGTTTCTGTCTTGTTTGCCAGCATCATTCACCTGAACCAAACGGGCTTGTCAGTGAGGGTCCTGGGGTCCCAGCCCAGCTGTCCGGAGCAGGCGCACTCTGTCCTTCTTGTTCACATTCAGCGCAGAAATTGCACCTCCACATCCCCCAAGCCCAGAGTTCCTCCTGCCTCCCATCATCTCAGATGGGCTGGCCCCCACCCCTGGACCAGTCCCTGGCAATGGGGCCAGCACCAGTGGAGGGTGGAATGGTGGGGAAGACGTAAACCATCTCCGAGAGCTGCTCAGCAGCTTTGTTGTTCTCCTTAAAAATAAAAGTTAACTCTTAATTAAAAATAATTCAAGCGGTTCAACTGAGCATATAATAGAAAGTCTGATTTCTACCCCACATCCCTACTCTACCAAATCTTCTCCTCCAAGTCGACCGTTTTTACGGTTTTTTAAGAGTTCTTTGGAAATAGGCTATTCCTATTCAATATAAACTGGGAGCCCTGGTGGCATAGTGATTAAGATCTCCACTGCGAACAAAAAGGTTGGCGGTTTGAACCCATCCAGCAGCTCTGCGGGAGAAAAATCCCGGCAATCTGCTTCCAGGAAGATTGTTGTTGTTGTTTGGTGCCCTCGAGTCAGTTCTGACTCATAGCAACCTCATGTACAACAGAATGAAACACTGCCTGATCCTGAGCCATCCTCATGGTTATTGTCATGCTTGAGGCCATTGTTGCAGCCACTGTATCAGTCCATCTCATTGATGGTCTTCCTCTTTTTTGTTGACCCTCTACTCTACCAAGCATGATATCCTCCTCCAGGGACTGATCCTGCCTAATAACATGTCCAAACTACATGAGATATAGTCTCGCCATCCTTGCTTCTAAGGAGTATTTCAGTTGTACTTCTTCCAAGATAGATTTGTTTGCTCTTTTGGCAGTCCATGGTATATTCAATATTCAATATACCATGAAGATTATAGCCTAGAAAACCCTATGGACAGCTCTACTCTGTCACATGGGGTCACTATGAGTCAGAATCAATTCGATAGCACCTAACAACAACAATATTCAACATGAATCTATCTGTCTGTCTGTCTGTCTGCCTGCCTGCCTGCCTATCTACCTATCTACCTACCTATCTGTGTGTGTGCATACGTATCTAGATATATATGAATGTGTATATGTATGCCTATATTGTATGTGGGTGTATATATATAATCTCTGTATCTCCAAGTTCTAATCTCTGGAATGTGTGAATATGTAGCGTTGCTTGTCAAAGGGAATTTAAGGTTGCAGATGGATTTCAGGTTGTTAAGCAGCTGACTTCACAGTAGAGAGATGAGCTTGGAGTGTCCAGGTGAGCCCAATATCACAACGGTCATTGTAAGCGGATGAGGGAGGCAGGAGAGGAGGGCGGAGTGAGGTCATATGAAAGGGACCTGACCTGTCTTTGAAGATGGAAGGAGACCACAAGCTAAGGAAAAGACAAGGGAAGGCATTCACTGCTAGACAGTCCAGGAAAGACACCACCCAGCCCGCACCTTGATGTGAGCACAGAGAGATCCATGGTGGACTTCTAATCTGCAGAACTGCAAGATAATAGACTAGTGTTTTAAACCACTACATTTATGGTACTTTGTCAGATGGCAGCCATAGTTGTTGCTGTTGTTAGCTGCGATTAAGTAAATTCTGACTCTTGGAGACCCCAGGTGTGCAGAGTAGAACTGCTTTGAAGGGTTTCCAAGGCTGTGACCTTTCAGAAGCAGATCGCCAGGCCTGTCTTCGGAGGACCTTCTGGGTGTGTGAAATGCCTACCTTTCAGCCAGTAGTCCAGCTTTTAACTGTTTATGCCACCCAGGAAAGAAAGCTAATATTGTCTTTCTCAGTAGATTCTAGATTATATATACAATAGAGAGAGAGAGACAGACAGATGTAGATATTATAGATGTCGTTAACTCAAATGGCTGACCTCTACACAACTGTTCTCCATGGTACTTTTTTTCCCTTGTTTGTGTCTTTTCTTTACCTAACGTGTGTGGAGACTGTTTTCGTCAGCATGTAACATCCATCCTGTTCTTTGTCCTGTGTTCTGCACAGTGTGGCCAGGCAGAAGCTATTTCCCGGTGTTCTACAGATGGACGGTTAGCAATCTGCAGTTCTTTGTCACTGCTGACAAGGCCGAGTTCCATCGGTGGCCACCACCCCTCGGTTTTCACATCTGTCATTTTCTGTCTCCAGAAGGAGAGCCTGGCGCAATTCTTCTCGGAGCACCTGGGGAGCCCTGGGCAAGGGGGTGCTGCCTCTCCTTTCCTCCATGCTACCTTTCTGGAAGCCTCAGTCGGGAAATCACACATATCAGCACCGTCTGGTATAAACAAATCAAACCAAACCCACTGCCGTTGAGTAGATTCTGACTCATAGCGAACCCATAGGACAGAGTAGAACTACCCCATAAGGCTTCCAAGGAGCAGCTGGTGGATTTGAACTGCCAACCTTTTGGACAGCTGCCGAACACTTAACCACTGCGCCACCAGGGCTCCACCATCTGGTATGAGTCTGTTAGTCCCTTCGTTCCGATCTGGACTCTTTCACTCTCCCCTTGCACCCTCAGGGCCTGCGGGCCGGCTGAAGCTCGAAGCCCCGGCTCCTCCCACTGGTGGAGGCCATCCATGAAGGAGCTGCTCTTGAGCTCAGGTGGATGTGACCCCGGCCGGCAGGTCCCCCAGAATCCCAGCAGACGTCCATCGGTCCTGCGCCCAGGTGGATGTGACCCCGGCTGGCCCCCTGAATCTGAGCGGACATCCATCAGTATTGCACCCAGCTAGACATGACCCCTACCCGGCAGGCCCCCCTGAATCAGGAGCTGGACCCAGAGGAACAGTGTCTGCAGAAGCAGCGATTCAATCGGGCAAGAAAAACACGTTTTCTCTCTGCCTCCACCAATTTGGAAAGTGGAGAAAGTTGATTTCAAGGGGGCCTCTGGGAAATAAGGGGAACTGGTTTTGGAATAACTGTGGGGAGGGAGGGGAGGGGCAGCCACAGCCTCGAGACAAGAGCATTCTGGGAAGGAGGGAGGTATACAGTAGGCGGGGTGCTAACAGCTTGGGGACCACGGGGCTGTTGTGGGGAGCTGGGGGGCCCATGTCAAGGCCTGCAGGGCCAGGAGTGTGGGTCTGCCACTCTGAAGGGTACAGGCACAAGTGAGTGGTGGTTACCCACCTCATGTGCTCTCACTATTGGGGGGCCCAGGCTGGGCTGCCTGTGGGGTGTCCTCTGAGGATTCTTCCTAAAGCAGAACTGTCCCTGATGGGGGGCCTCTGGTTGCCTTGGAGGTGAGCCTGTCACTCACTGTCGAGGGAGGCCCACCCCCTTCCTGCTTGGTGGGAAGGCCACATACAGGGGGCAGGACAGCGGCTTAGTCCACTCCCTTGGCCCTGGTTCTGGGGGTCTGTAGTTTTTTTTATTATCAACCATCCTCCCCTCCACCACCTCCTTTCGAGCCTCCAGTCTCTCAGGTTTATTGTTGCATCTGGGCCCACCGGCCTGCAGGGCTCCACCACACACCCACCCACCCACCAGGGCTCATGTCCCCCCTCCATAACTCAGCCTTGAACTGTGTGGGGACAGAGGCTGGCAGATCTCCTGGCCCAGGGTTCTCAAACCCTCTCTCTCAGTGGAACCCCTGGGGTGGAGGCACAGAGGCTAGCCCAATCTGCAGCTTCTGACTCACCGGGTCTGGGGAGGGGATGAGAATTCCCAGTCCTAACAAGTGCCTGAAATGCCAAAGCCACTGGACCAGGGACCCCGTCTACCTCACAGAACCTCCCAGAGCTAGTCTGCCCAGGCTCCAGCTGGGGATGTTCCTGTGAGCAGAGATGGGAAGCAGCCACTGGCTGTCTGTCGTTAGAGTCTTGTGTATTGCTATGATGCTAAACAGGCTTCTGTGGAGCTTCTAGACAAAGAAAAAACTAAGAAGAAAGGCCTGGCGATCTACGTCTGAAACTCGGCCATGAAAGCCGTATGGATGACAACAGTGCAATCAGTAACCCATCATGGGGATGGCGCAGGGCCGGGCAGTGCTTGGTTCCCTTGTACGTGGGTTTGCCATGAGTCAGGGCTGGCCCGACAGCAGCTAACAGCAACAACAACACGCACATTTGGCAAAAGAGGCAGTTTTCCTAACAGATCATCAGGATCCGAATGTAGTCACGTTGCAAAGCCCCTAAAAATCACACTTAAAAAAAATAAAAATACTGAGCAAGGCGATGCTCTAAGTCTGAAGCTCAGTCCACACACGCGGGTGTGCAAACACTCACTTTCTCGTCTTGAAGTGCGCTTCCCTGACTCCAGGCGTCTCACCCACTCAGGGTGGTGGGAGGTGAAAAACCCAGCTTTATCTCTGCCGGGTGTCCTTCTGCCGCAGGATTGCATCAAGCTGCCCAAGTCCTGGGCCCACCAAGGCCCTGAGGGAGGCTCTGCTGCCACTTTGGTTATTGTGTGTGTGCAATTTTTCCTTTAGAGGAGCGTGTGTGCGTGTGTGTGTGTGTGAGGGCTCCATGTTTGTGTGTGTGCATGCATGGGTGTGAGTGTGTGCGCATGCATGGGTGTGAGTGTGCGTGCATGAGTGTGTGTGCATCTGTATGTGCATTGTGTATATGTGTATTCATGTGTGTGCATGTGTGAGTATGTGCATGCATGTATATGTGTGGGCACGTGTGTGACTGTGTGTGCCTGTGTACGTATGTGTGCATGCATGTGGGACTGTGTGTGCGTGTAGGCGTGAGTGTGTGTGCGTGTGTATATGCATCTGTGTACATGTGTATTTGTGTGTGTGCATGTGTGCATGTGTGTGAGTGTGTGCATCAGGGTTCCATGCATGTGTAGGAAGAAGTTCTCAGGCATTTTCAGTGGAGAACTCTGATTTTTAGAGGCCATTGGGTCCATGCCCCTGTGTATTACTTTAATCAACCTCTCCCTTAAAAACACCAAGACTGTCAGAAAATGAGCCAGGTACAGACTGAACTGAGGACAGTCAGAGATGTTGCACTTACTGTGATTTGGAAATCACCACCTGGATCTACCGTAGAGCAATCTGACCTCATGTAACCTCCCAACTTCCATCCCATCAACTACACAGGGCTGCCCAAGACCTTTCTCACCAAAGGCAAAGGCAGACTCCGTTCAGCACGTGGGGTCACGGTCTATTTCCATTCAGCTTCAAAGATCCCCAATTCCTGTAAACAGGATTCCCAGGGCTAGAAATGCTAATTCTCTCCTATGTCTCCTCTCCTCCTCCAACCTGGATTCTGATTTAAATGGTTAGGTGGGGTCCTGCCAAGGTGGTTTGACATCTCCAGAGTGGGTTTAGTGCATCCGGGCTGAGCCCTTGCTTTGCAAGTCCCTGCCTGTCAGAGGAGACTACTGGTCCCTAGAATGGGAGAAGGCAAGCGGGCAGGGGTGTCATGGACCATCTGTTTAATAGATCGAAAGCCCCAGGAATTTCTTTGGAAGCTTTTACTAAGTATGATGCTTAAGTGCATGTGTCCACTTGGCTGGGCCATGGTGCCCTGTTGTCTGGTCAAACACTAGTCTAGACTGTGTCATAAGTAGTTACAGGGGATAAATCACTTGGCCTTAAAGCAGTTCACCCTCCATAATGTGGGTGGGCCTCATCCAATCACCTGAAGGCCTTAAGAGCAAAAAGGGAACTTCTCCTGGTATGTTCTGCCTCCAGACTATAACTAGACATTTTGCCAGAACTCCTCACCCTTCACTCTCCCCACCACCTAACCTTCAGGTTGCGGCATGCAAGTCTGCAGGAGTCCTTGGCCTGTCGCACGATTCCAGGATTTTGGGTTTGCCAGCCCCCCACAATCATGTGAGCCGATTTCTCAAAAATAAATATCCCTCTCCAAAACACAAAAGCAAAAAACCTGTTGTCATCCAGTTGATTCCGACTCATGGAAGCCCCATGAGTTACAGAGTAAAACTGTTCCATAGACTTTTCTTGACTGTAAACGTTACGGAACGAGCTGTGGTGGTGCAATGGTAAGGTGGTCAGCTGTTAACTGAAAGGCTGACAGTTTCAACCTACCCAGCAGCTTCGAGGGAGAAAAACTGGTGATCTGCTCCTGTAAAGATTACAGCCTAGGAAACACTATGGAGCATTTTTTCTCTGTCACTTGGGATTGCTATGAGTCAAAAATCGACTCAATGGCACCCAGCAACAATTTATCCAGAAACAGATTGCTAGGCATTTCTTCCACGGTGCCACTGTTTGGACTTGAATATTCAACCTTTAGGTTAGTAGCCAAGAGCAAAGTGTTTGTGCCACGCAGGAAGCTCTTCTAGGTAGAGAGAGATGAGTAGATGGGTGGATGGATGGATGGATGGATGGATAGACAGGTAGACAGGTAGACACACAGATAGATAGCCAGATAGGTAGACAGAAAGACAGACAGACAGTTAGATAGATAGATAGATTAGATAGACAGCTATTTAGGTAGGTAGATAAATAGAGAGAGAGAGAAATAGAAAGGTAGAGAGAGACAGACTGACTGACAGACAGAGATAGATATACATAGAGAGAGAGAGAGAGATACATACATAGATAGCTACATAGCCACATAGCTATATCTTGCTGTTTCTGCTTTCCTAGAGAACTCTAAGACACTTAAAAAAAAACCAACCAACCAACCTTGGATTAGGGAGGGCAGACCATGTCCTACTTCTTGGAGGAGGAAAAGTTTGCTTCTTCTTTCTTTCTAATTGGAAACGTTTGCAGAAGCCACTCTGGGCTTGCAGGCTGACACGTTGGAGATCTTCACTGTTTAGCTGGATTCTCGTCTTCCCCCCCACCCCCCATTCCCCTTTGCGCTCTGCTTGTCCTTAAGCTGCTGCTCATGACTCATGACCTTCCTCCTCAATCCAAGGGACAAAGACATCCTACCACTTCCCCTGTGAAAACAAACTGTAAGTTATTAAATATTACTTTTAAAACTAGAATGAATCTTTAATATAGATAAATATAATTAAAAGAGAAGAAACACTTTTAAATCTAGAGTTCTGCCCTGTACTTCCCCAGACTCAGGATTTCTCCTTTTTTTCCTGAGGGCAGGGCTCCCTGGGCCAGGGCATCCCAGACCTGTTGGGCAGGACACTACAGTGACCTGCTGCTCAAACAGAGCCTGGACCACAGGGCACCCAGGGATACAGACACAGAGTGAGGATGCACATGTCCCTCTAGAAGAGCTGAGGGTTGCAGGAGGCCTTGGTCGCAGGATGGGACACACATAGTCTCCCTGCACATGCTAGCACCTCCTGCTACACCATTAGAACCTCAATGTTTGCACATTTCTCCTATGGAAACTTTAAAGTTCTGCAAATGCCTGGGTCGGGCTGGACTTGGGTGACACTAACCTTTCTGACCCCTCCCTCCTCCAGAAGCTAGTGAACAAAGCTGTTGTCTCCAGCCCATCACACTCCCTCTACTCCTGGGTAACCCAGGTCCCTCCACATGAGTGTCCTAAAGCAGATGCCCTCAAGTTGACTACATATGTGTCAGAGGCTGATTTTTTGGAGGTAGATTGCCAGGCCATTCTTCTGAGGTGCCTCTGGGAGGACTTTAACTTCCAACCTTGGTTAGCAGTCAAGTATGATAACCATTTGCACCACCCAGGGACTCCATGAGTTTCTTTGGCTGCCATAACAAAGGGCTTAGAAGAAGAGAAATGTATTGTGCCACACTTCTGGAGGCCAGAAGTCTGAACGCAGGTTGCGGGGCAGGCACGTTCTCTTTGAAGACTTTATGGGACGACCCCTGTTGTCTCCCAGCTCCTGGAGGCCCAGGCACCCTGGGCTTGTAGATGCATCATCACATGGTGTCTTCCCTCTGTCTGTGTCTTCTTCTCCTTCATGAGGACACCACTCTGCTCCAGTGTGACCTCATGTTCACTGAGCTGATAACATCTTCAGAGGCTCTACTTCCACACAAGACCACTTCCGCAGGTACAGAGGGTGGGACTTCAACATAAATTTGAGGGAAGGACATGATTCAGCCCATAACTGAAACTAAACTGAACCCGTTGCTCTTGAATCGATTCCGATTCACAGCAAACCTACAGGACAGAGTAGAACTGCCTCATAGGGTTTCCAAGGAGTAGTTGGTAGATTCGAACTGTCGACCTTTTGGTTAGCAGCCAAGCTCTTAACCACTGCACCACCAGGGCTCCATTCACCCTGGAAGCCCCCCTAATTGAAACCCATCCATGCACAAGTGAGCTCGTGCTCAATCCACAGCAGGACAGCAGCGGGTGCGGTGGTCAGGTGTGCAGACCCAGCTTCCTTGCAGGGTGTGTAGAGAGTCATAAGAGGACATCTCATGCCGGGAGAGAGTCTTTGCCCCTGTGTCTCTGCATCATGAAGAATCTGCTCCTGGGAGGTGACTTGTGATTTCTTCTTTTTTTCACACAGCTCATGAATCATTGATCAAAGCACGTCCTCCATACCGATGTCTATCTGTGTGATTTCTACTTAATGTGATGGTAAGACACATTCCTTGGCCTTTCTTCTGATCAGCCCAATGCTGTGAGGTGGGTGAGGGTGAGCAGGGGTGTTTGAGCAAGGACACTCCCCAGACTTCCCTGGGTAGTGGGTGTAGGGGCAGAGCCAGGGGCCTCCTGAGCAATTCATGGAGTCCCTATGTAGTGCAAACAGTTAAGCACTCAACTATGAGCCAAAAGTTTGGAGGTTAGAACCCATCCAGAGGCTCCTCAGAAGACAGAATCTCCTCAGAATCTGCTTCCGAAAGATCGCAGCCTTGAAAACCCTAAGGAGCAGTTCTACTCTGCACACATGGGGTCGCCACGAGTTGGAAACAACTCAAAGGAAACTAATACCACAACAACATAAAGCTCTTGGACCAAAACTCCAAGACACAAGATCTCAGAATACCGGGATGGGTGGCTGGTCCTGCAAGAGAACTCTCTCTTCCAACAAGGTCTAAATATTCACACCGGTGTTTCCCAAAGTGTGTCGTTCTCAGCAATAATGGTGTTTTCCAAAGAAAAGAGTTCCAGTGTCAATTAAGTTTGGCAGACATCGGGTTAAAAAAAAGTTACCATCTAATTGATTCTGACACATGGCAATCCCAGGTGTGCAGAGTAGAACTGCTCCATTAGATTTTCAATAGCTGATTTTTTTGGAAGTAGATCACCAGACCTTTCTGCCGAGGTACCACTGGGTACACTCAAACCTCTAACCTTTTGATTAGTAGCCCAGCGCTCAACTGTTTGTGCCACCCAGGGACTCCAAACATATGGTTACTCCAGTGTAAATGGGTTTATTTTTGACAGGCTGTGTCTCTTATAGGTTAATTAATAAGTATCCAGAAAAGAAATGCATCATTCAACTTTCTTCAAATTCATTTGGTTCCAGGGGTTTTCAGTGGTGGAGCACTCTCGCCTACAGCTGGGAAAACTCACTCAAAGTATAATAAAGTCGTGGAAATGGGGATGAAGTCAGAGCTCCTGGCTCAGTCACCTCAACAGCCGCTATCTGTCTGTCTAACTATCTATCTGTCTGTCTCCCTACACATCTGTCAGTTTGTCATACTGTGGTGGCTTGTGTGTTGCTGTGATACTGGAAGCTATGCTACCAGTATTCAAATACCAGCAGGGTCACCCATGGTGGACAGGTTTCAGCTGAGCTGAAGGAAGAAGTCCAAGCTTCACTGAAGGCATTTGTGAAAAACATGACTCCAGGAATTGATGGAATACCAATCGAGATACTTCAACAAATGGATGCAGCACTGGAGGGGCCCACTCGACTATGCCAAGAAACTTGGAAGACAGGACTGGAAGGGATTCATATTTGTACCCTTTCCAAAGAAAGGTGAGCCAACAGAATGCGAATATTATTAAACTATATCATTAATAAAACACATAAGTAAAATCTTGCTGAAGATCATTCACCAGCCGTTGCAGCAGTACATAGACAGGGAAGTGACAGAAATTCAAGCCAGCTTCATAAGATGATAAGGAACACAGGATATCACTGCTGATGTCAAATGTATCTTGGCTGAAAGCAGAGACTACCATAAAGATGTTTACATGTGTTTTATCAACTATGCAAAGGCATTGGACTGTGTGAATCATAATAAGTTATGGATAACATTGAGAAGAATGGGAATTCCAGAACACTTCATTGTGCTCATGAGGAACCTGTACATAGACCAAGAGGCAGCCATTCTAACAGAACAAGGGGCTACTTCATGGTTTAAAGTCAAGCAAGTTGTGCATCAGGGTTGTATCCTTTCACCATACTTATTCAATCTGTATGCTGAGCAAATAATCCAAGAAGCTGGACTATATGAACAAGCATGTGGCATCAGGATTGGAGGAAGACTCATTAACAGTTTGTGTTATGTAGATGACACAACCTTGCTTGCTGAAAGTAAAGAGGACTTGAGCACTTACTGATGAAGATCAAAGACTACAGCCTTCAGTACAGATTACACCTCAACATAAAGAAAACAAAAATCCTCACAACTGGACCAGTAAGCAACATCATGATAAACAGAGAAAAGATTGAAGTTGTCAAGGATTTCATTTTACTTGGATCTGCAATCAACACCCATGGAAGCAGCAGTTGAGAAATCAAACGCATTGGGCAAATCTGCTGCAAAAGACCTCTTTAAAGTGTTAAGATGTCATTTTGAGGACTAAGGTGTGCCTGACCCAAGCCACGGTGTTTTCAATCACCTTGTATGCATAGGAAAGCTGGACAATGAATAAAGAAGACCAAAGAAGAATTGATTCCTCTGAATTACGATTTTGGTGAATAATATTGAATATACTATGGACTGTCAAAAGAATGAACAAATCTGCCTTGAAGGAATTAGAGCCAGAATGCTCCTTAGAAGCAAAGATAGTGAGACTTTGTTCTCACATACTGCGGACATGTTATCAGGTGGGACTAGTCCCTGGAGAAGGACATCATGCTTTTAAAGTAGAGGGTTAGGGAAAAAGAGGAAGACCCTCAACGAGATGGATTAATACAGTGGCTGCCACGATGGGTCAGGCATAACTATGATTGTGATGATAGTGCAAGACTAGGCAATGTTTCCTTCTGTTGTATATAGGGTCACTAAGAGTCGGAATCAACTGGACCGCACCTAACAAAAACTGTATCCATCCATCCATCCATCCATCCATCCATCCATCCATCCATCCATCCATCCACCCACCCACCCACCCACCCATCCATCCATCCATCCATCCATCCATCCATCCATCCATCCATCCACCCACCCACCCACCCATCCATCCACCCACCCATCCATCCATCCATCCATCCATCTACCTATCTATATTGAAGTAGAAAAATGTGTTAAAACAACCAAGCAAGCCTGGCTCTAATCTGAGCCTGCACTGTGGGTTGATGGCCATGGGTCACGACCCAGCGGGTCACCCTAGGGTGGCCAGAGCAGAGACAGGCACAGAGCCATAGTCCATCCATCATTCCTCTCTGCAGCCATAGCTCCAGGCTGGGCCCTGTGTAATGCACAGAGGAGGCCACACGCAGAAGGTTCTGGAGTCAGACTCACAGGCCTGCCGCCATGGAGGCCACAAAGGTCCCTCAAACACCCTCTCTCAGGGGCTTTGCAAGGAACATCAGTGCTTCATTAAGTGCCCCCTTGACTGTTACTTCTGCGGCTGTTTTATTAAGTGATTACCCATAAAGCATATTAAACCAACACCTAGCATTTTCCAGAGGTCCCTAGGTGGCACAAACAGTTTGTACTTATCTACTAACCTAACAGTTGGAGGTTCGAGCCCACCAAGAGACATCTCTGAAGAAAGGCCTGGTGGTCTGCTTCTGAAAAATCAGCCACTGAAAACCCTATTGAGCACAGCTCTTCTCTGACACACATGGGGTCACCATGAGTCAGAGTCCACTCAAAGGCAACAGATTTTTCTTTCTTTTTTCTTTTTTGGTTTTTAGGAGAGCATTAAAAAGCATGCAGGTAAAACGCTCCCAATTGCAGGAGGGACAGCATGTGACAGAGGGCGTGATGGGGCAGGGTGAGGCTGGATGGGATGGGCTCCAGGTTCACCCAGCACTCCGGCTCTCCAGCTCTGTTCTGGGATGTATTTCCCAGAGCCCTGCCTCCTACCACCACTGCAGCTGGGGCTGTGCCTGTAGCCAGAGCTTATTACATTTTCAAGCTCCTTGGACTACCTGGAGCTGTGGCTCTTCCATTTTTAATGTCTGCAGCTTATCAAACCTGCATCAGCCAGTGCGCCCACTGCTCAGGGCCTCTGACTTGTGTCCATCTGTAATTTTTCCTGTTAATTCCACAGCGATGAGTGGAGAGTGACAGGAACTGGTTGCACAAAATGGACTTCCAGATTACATGGCTCTGTGTACCGAGAGGAGAAATGGGTTCAGGAGGGATTTTGTCAAAAGGGCTTCCTCTCGATCAGGCCCCTGCTTGGGGTTAAAGGCAGTGAAAGCCACACAGAGACGCCTTTACTCTGGCCTTTCAGGACCAGGCAGTGCCTCTCCAAGGCCGGCGGGGCTGGGGAGCTGATCAGAGGTACCCTCGTGCCCTGGACTGCCCCCGGACTCCAAGTTTCCCTTAAAATCATGAATGTTGTTGCTGTTAGTAGCCATTGAGTCAGCTCCATCTCATGGTGAACCCGTGTGTGCAGAGTAGAACTGCTCCATAGGATTTTCAACGCTGTGACCTTCCGGTAGCAGATCGCCAGGCCTTTTTTCGGAGGCATCTCTGGGTGGACTCCATCTGTGAATAAGGAACAGCAGCTCATCTTGGCCTTTCCAGAGCAGTTTGGTCCCCTGGTGGGTAAGCTCTCTGGAAGGCCCGGGGAGACTGCCCAGGCGTGTGGAGGATGGGGTGCCATGTCGAGGCCTACTGCTCACTGTTAAAGAGAGAAACTGAAGGCCAGGTTGGCAGATTTCTCCGACTGCATAGGAAAAATCCACAAAGTTCACTGACCACGTACAGACAAGGATGGAGTGTGCAGACCAAAAACCAGTCGCTATTGAGGTAATTCTGACTCTTGGAGACCTCGTGTGTGTCAGAGTAGAACTGTGCTCCACAGGGTTTTCAATGACGATTTTTTTGGAGGTAGACCATCAGGGTCTTTCTTCTGAGGTGCTTCTAAGTGGACTTAAACTTCCCAACTTTCTGCTGAGCACAGTAATCATTGGCACCACCCAGGGATTCCAGAGTATGCATACACGCCATAGAGGGAAGATTTGCAGGCTGCTTCTCCTCCCTTCCATTCACCCTTCCTCAAATGTCCAGAGCCTGGAGAATGAACAGGCTGCAGGGGTCACATAGGGCAACTTGGGCTGGGTCTGCAGGGCGGGCCTCCAGGCCTTGGGGATGGCTCGGGCACAGGGACTTTCAGGAAAAGGCGAAGGCTTCACAGAGCCAGCTGCAAGGTGTTTGGGGAAAAGTGGGGACAGCCTTGGAGAGGTAGGAGGGGGACTATCTCAGTCTCCCATGGCTGCTGTGGCATAACACCACATGTGGGTGGCTTTAAAGAACAGACATTTCTTGTCCCACAGTTCTGGGGGTGATAAGTCCAAATCAGGGTGTAGGCCACGTAGATTCCTTCTGAGGCTCTGAGAGAGGAGCTGCTCCATGCATCTCTCCAAGCTTCCAGTGATGGCTGGCGATCCTTGGCATTCCTTTGCCAACAGCTCTGCCTCCGTCTTCACATGGCCTTCTTAGCCCCTGCATCTCTGTGTCTCTTTTCCTCTTTGGTAAGTACAGCACTCAGATGGGATTAGGACCCAGACTGCTCCAGTATGACCACGTGTTAACCTAACTGACGTCAAAAATAACTCAAGACCCCATCGACAGATTGCCTAGTGGCACAGTAGTTAAAGGGCTCTGCTGCTAACCTAAAGGTCGGCAGTTTGAACCCACCAGCCACTCCACGGGAGGTGGAAGATGTGGCACTCTGCTTCCGTAAAGATTATAGCCTTGGAAACCCTATGGGCAGTTCTACTCTGTCCTATAGGGTCTCCATGAGTGCAAACCAACAGCAACCTATGGGGTGCAGGTTTAATAGACAATTTGCAGTTGGACACACATGAGTACTCTGATTAATCAGGATTCTTCATGTGCTTCATACAAAAGTTATCAGAAAATTTGAGCAAAATTTCTGATTGATTGACATTTATGTAATTTGTTAAACAATTACAGGGCAATCAACAGATCAGTGAGTCTTGTTTAAAAGACCCCTAAAGTTTTGAAAACAGGAGATGTTCATCAATCTTGAAAACAGGAGATGTTCATTAGTTTCCATTGTTTTCTGGAAGTGTAAATTGAAGTGAGGGTTAATGAATAATGAAACCAGCCTTTCTGGTTCCAGGGAACCAGTCACCTAGCTACTTTTAATGATTAGTTTATACATCATTAAAAGATTATTTTAGACCGGACCATGTTTCCTTCTGTTGTACCTAGGGTGGCTATTAGTTGGAACCCACTCCAAGGCACCTAACAACAACAAAAGATTATTTATTTGTTACAGTACACAGATGTTTAATAACATTTAACAAGATGACTTTTAGTGTTGTGGGTAAGAGAATTCTTTACATTTTTTGATAATGAACTCGTAATTTTTTACACTGATAACATCTTCAAAGACCCTAATTCCAAATAAGGTCACGTTCACAGGTACTGGAGTTAGGGCTTTGACACACCTTTTTGGGGGACACAATTCAATCCATAACAGTGATGAACTGGGGAGACAGGACTTCAAGGACCTTTTTGGGATGAGAGTCTGCCATGGTAAGGTAACTCTGGCAGCAGAATCGGTGGATCCGACTGGAGGGAGGCTGGAGGCAGGGAAGTTGGGCTAGGGGTTATAAAGGCAAGTGTTGGCAATAGAGTATAATTCCATAAAATCCATTTTTATGTTATTTATTTTGATATTGTGTTCAAGTTCAGTTCAGTTTGTTTCAATTAATTCAGTTCAAATAAACTGGTTTTCACTCCACCGATGTCACAATTCATCACTTCCGACCCCATCTTTCTTTTCTTCTCAATCCCCAATACCTTCTCCCCGCAGGGGGCCCTCATGTCACCTCTGTTCTCTGAACCAAAAACCACCTATTTCCTGAGGACTCATGTGCTGCCTGAATTATAAATCATTTGTTCTGGATCCAGGAGGATGCCAAGAAGAGATTTCTGACCTTTCCAGAGTCCTGGAATTCTCAGAGAGAAGGCAGCAGTGTAATTACATTGGGGTGCTCAGAGGTGGAGGGGTGAGCTTTTCCTCACCTGGCTGTGCCCCTGCCCTTAGCAAAGAGCTCAGAGTGGCCACAGGCCACAAGCTGAGGATTTTAACTGCTTTCTGAGCCCAGACACCCGACCTAAATGCATATTTACCTCCTCCTCAGAACTGTGTCCCTGGGTGCCAATAATGGCTTTGAAAATAAAGCTTATGTTCTTAGCTCACAGAGCAAACAGAAGTATTTAACCAAACTAAAGCAGGAAAAGAAGCAAAATGATCCTAGAACAAAAATGTTTTAGAGCCCCTTCCTGCTTGGCTGTGATAATTTGGGGGGACCTAGCTTAATAGGCCCTGTCCTCTTCTGGGCTTGGTCCCCTAGCCTCTGAGGGCTCAGAAACTCAGCCTAGCTCAGCTGCAGGACATCTGAGTGCAAGGGTGTGATTTTGTGAACATCATTGTTGTTTCTTTGAAACTCCTTTTTCACTTTTTGGACCAGACTCACGTCTAGAAGCATCTAGAACCTGATTCTGTTCTGAATTTTAAAAAGGAGGCTGTCTTTTCTACCGTCTGCCTAATAATTTCAGTTAACTTCCTTCAAATTAACTTTGAAATGAATAACTCAGGAAGCTGATTTTTTAATGTAATACTTGTTTTTGTTTCTTTTTTATTGAACAGATAATAAATGACCACCGAAGAAAAATTAGAAATTTACCAAGTTTGTGTAATTTGCATAACACAGGCTGTTACTGAGTCTTCCTCCAATCCTGATGCCACATGCTTCTTCATATAGTCCAGCTTCTCGGATTATTTGCTCAGCATACAGATTGAGTAAGTATGGTGAAAGGATACAACCCTGACACACACCTTTCCTGACTTTAAACCATGCAGGATTCCCTTCTTCTCTTTGAACGACTGCCTCTTGATCTATGCACAGGTTCTCCATGAGCACAATTATGTGTTCTGGAATTCCCATTCTTTGCAATTATCTTTATCTGTTAGCCTCACTATACTAGCCCCAAAATGGAGTCACTTGTGCTGAACCCTATGTCAACAAACTGAAACTTAAGTTTATATTTCTTGTAAACATCTAACCTTCCCAGGAGCTGAAATCCAAGTTAATCAATGGACTTTTCCAGAAACAGAAACCTAAGCTAGCCAATCAAGACTTGTCTGCCCAATTTCACCTATTTCAAAATTTCCCTTTAATCCAAAATAAGGAAAGAGAATGCCCACCAGCCAACCCAAAATTTTCCTTGTCCCTGTGTGTTAAGAGTTTGGTTGCTAACCAAAAGGTCGGCAGTTTGAATCCATCACCTGCTCCTTGGAAATCCAATGGGGCAGTTCTACTCTGTCGTACAGGGTGGCTATGAGTCAGAATCAACTCCAAGGCAGTGGGTTTGGTTTTGGTTGGTGTGTCTGCTGCTACAAAAGCCCTTCCACTTGTATTGTACTTCAGAACTCTTGTCTGACTTCCAGACCAGACACCCCCAGTTCATGAACTGAAAAGTAGAGTTCATGAGTTCACACGTTTAATATTGTGAAAATATTATTTTTAACATGTCTTTTCTCTCACCCTGGTGGTCCAGCCCCCAAATCTCCCTGAGCTCCAGAGCAATGTCTTCTCCACTGTGGGGAGCAGCTCAGTGCATAAACTTCCTGAACATTCAGAGGGCATGTGTTGAAGCCCACGTGTTGAGGTCAGATGGCACAAAATGAGGACTGTCCTCTTGGGGCCTGAATGGTGTCAGCCAAGGGGCCAAGGTCAGGGTTCTTCCACACTGTGCTGCGTGTAGGGTCTATGACATCTGATGCCCCAAGGTACGGACCCTCATGACCAATGCCAAGGGAAGTGAGGGCAGACCCTGAGCAGACGAACTTCAGCTGATATCCACCGGGGAAGTGGGGGGGGGGGGGTGTGTGCAGGCAAATACATCAGGAATAGGTGACTGTTGTGCTGAGCCTCCAAAGTAACACCTCACAAAACTTCCCATGGAGATAAGACAGGTGGGCAGAGGCCAATGATCCCAATGAAGGTGAGCAAGGCTGATGATCTCAGAGCAGGTGGGCAGAGGTCAGCTCCCCGGGGTGCTGGCAAAGTGCCCTTTCTGAAGAATAAGGCAAGCTCCAGGCTAGAGGTGCTCCACCAGAGACTCCATCAGAGAAAAATGGGGCTGACAGGAAGGAGGCTTTGTGTAAATGGACTTATGACCATTGGCCCAAAAAGCTGGCTCTGAAATCCAGCCCAGCAAGTCCTCAAAGGACAGCTTGTGACAACACTTGCACCCCATGCCTGGGCTTTGAACCCAGGGGCTATTTTCACTCTGGGTCTTGGGGGCCAGCTGCAAAGCTCTGAACTCCCAATGACTGCTTTGAGGGCCGTCACTTCCTCCTCTTCGTCTGTACCCTCCCCCCTCAACTATGACCCAAGCCATGGTTTTTCACTCACTTTATATGCTTGTGAAAGCTGGACAATGAAAAAGGGAGACAGAAGAATTGATGCATTTGAAATGCACTGTTGGTGAAGAACACTGAATATACCTTGGACTGCCAGAAGAATGAGCAAATCAGTGTTTGAAAAAATACAACCAGCATGCACCTTAGAAAGAGGATGGTGAGGCTTTGACGTGCTTACTTTGGACACATCATCATTTGGAAAGACCAATGGATAGAAAAGGACATCATGTTTGGTAAAATAGAGCATCAGCAAAAATGAAGGAAACCCTCCATGAGATGGGTTGACACAATAGGCACAACAATGAACTTGAGCATACCAACGATCATGAAGATGGTGCAGGACCTGTCAGTGTTTTGTTCTGTTATACACAAGGTCAATATGAGTAAGAGTTGACTCAACAGTTGCCAATAACAGCAACCTCCCCCCTACCAAGATACCTCCTGGGACTCCAACCACACCTGGCCTGTCCCACTCTCACACCCCATGGGGCCTGTCCATTCATACCCATCATTCCTTCCCTGCCTCCTTAGCTGTTGACCAATAATGGCCTCAGGTCCAGCTTCCTCCAAGGATAGCTGGATTGTAAGGAAGGAGTTTCTGCAGTAGCTTAGAAGACAGCAACAACAGTGGACTAACTAACAACAAGAAGAATGCAGCTGTAACAGTGGTGCAAGAGCCCAAGAGGCTAACACAATCCAGGAGGGGACGCACCTGGAGGCTCTGCTGGATGGCCTCCTGGTCCTCTCAGGCAGGGATCTCATCTAGAATGCTGCTGACATTGGACAGCAAGCTGAAGGATGTTTCTTCTGAGACAAATCAGTGGTCCAGTGGGAGCTGTTGGTATGATTTGTCATGGCTGTTGCCGAGCAGACCCTAGGATGGGAGTCTTTGAAGTGGCACACATGAGCTGGGTGAGGGTTCCAGTGCAAAGAAAGCTGAGGGCGATTAATCTCCTTCCTGAGCAGTCCTTTCATCTGAGCCTCATAGCCGTCTGCACTGATGACCACTTAGTGTGACATCAGAATAGCCCCAGGGGGGCCGCGCAGGGTTTCTGGACCCAACATGTGGGGTACAGATACCACCAGGAGCATCAGGAATGAAGGTGAAGAGGTGGTAAATGAAGCCTCGCCTGGCTTCCTTCATGAAGAATAATGCAGCAACAGCACACGTGCATCGCTTTTGGCAGCATGGCAGCAGGGCCACTACCTCAGTTGGTTCTCATGGCATTGGTCTGTGGCCTCAGTGATAAACCTCAGCTGGAAGGTCAAAGTACTCTGCTGAGGACATGCATCCCAGTGGGGAGATGAGCTGGGAAGAGGCTACGTCTGTGACTGAAACATGGCCGCAAGCCATCACATGCAAATAATTTAACAGGCAGTTAGGCCTGACTAATATCTCCACCCAACAAAATGTGGACCAAAACGTCCTTTATGGTATCATTTTGTGTTTGGTTGTTTGGTTGTTTGTTTTCCAATAAGGAAGTAACCTGACTCTGGATCTTTCTCTGTCTCACATGCATGCAGGCAAAAAGAGCTATCAGTTCATACTTCTTCCCAAATCTGCGTATTCTTTTAAGAGAATCTGCATTGTAGGTGGTCACAGAAACTAAGTGTAAAGAACGAAGGTGTGAGTGAAGATTTGGAGGGATGAGGGAGGGCGGGAGGGAGACACAAAGCAGGGAGAGTGGAAGGAAAACAAGGTGGGGAGGGAATTCCAGTTGATCAGCTCCCTGTGGTTGCCCTCAGCACCACGGAGATTGAAATGTAGCGGCAGACCGTCTAACTTCACAGGGAAAGAAGAGAATCAAGATCAGCCCAAAGCTGATTCCTGTTGGGTGAAGGTCAAACATACCTCCACTCTCCAACTTTTTACCAGTTCTGACACAGTTGTCCTCCCACAACACTCTCTACTTCTCTGCTGGGTTCAATAATTTGTTGCAATGACCACACAGAACTCACAGACCACACTCATGATTATGGGGTTTATTAGGGAAGTAACAGGTTACAATTCAGGATCAGGATCAACCTGGAGGTAACCAGATACCACTCAGGAGACAGGATAGAGTTTGTCAATCAGGACAGCTTCCAGCCAAGTTGCTCACAGTTCCTTCTTGGCTGTGCCAGCAGGCAGGCCCTTCACTCTGGCCTCTGACTCCGGCCTCTGCCCTGCTCAAGCAAGTGCTACGGTTCTTTAGCTCTGAAGATAAATGCCTGGAGGCACCCTATTCAGCCAGCAAGCCTACTGCCCAAAGGCAGTCAGCTCTCTCCAGCAGGTGGGTAGGCGAGCCCCACTACAGCCATCTTGCACCGATCTGCCCCCCACCCCACCATCTAGTGCTGCTGCTACTCTTGCTGAGTTGTCTTTTGAGGTCTCTCACTGTCTTCAGTGTTACCGCTCTCTCTCTTCCTGTGTCTCGTGGGTCTAGGAGGTTCTCAGCGCAGGGACTCCAAAGGACATGCTCTGCTCCCAGCTCTTCTTTTTGTTGGTAGTGAGGTCCCCTCTCTTCACTTCTGGGATTGGCTTCCTTTAAGCCTAGCAGGATGGCCAAAATGACCTATCCCTTCAGCAGGCCACAGACACCTAGATTGCATACCAATTGACCAATTCCTGTAAGAGTTTTATGTACCTCATTTGCATAGTACTGTCTATTCCCTCTGCAAAATTGGGGGCTAGCAAATCATCTTGGCAGACTACAAACCCAGGGCCAGAAAGGCCAAATATAAAGAGAAATCCATTGCCCTGCAGAAATGCTCTTTCATGCTGGTTACTCCTGGAATGTTCTAGAAACCGCCCCAACCCATAAGACACCAAATGAGTTCAGTTCTCTCAAGATCAAAGTGTCCCCTTCCTGTGTCAGCAACACTGAACCCCCAGCCTGGTCCTGTCTCCCTGCTCTGGGCAAGCCATTGTCCCTCCCCTGAGGGGCTCAGAGATTCTGCTGACCTTAGGTTCACAAGATGGTCTTTGAGGGTTCACCAAGACTGCCATTTGCTGTTTGTTTAATTTTGCTTGGACCTTGGAGAGACACTGGGGCTGAGCTTCAGATGCACGTGTAGAAGGTCTACCTGGCAGAAGTCTCAGGAGACTCGCCTGTGAGGCAGAAGGGAGGCAACCCAATGCCCAGGACTGAGGCCTCAGAAGCTTAGAACAGCTCTGGAGCTGAGGCAGCCCTTCAGAGGGTCCTCAAATGGGAACCGGAATCAGCCAGTCATCAGGATGTCCCTGGGAGGGGTGTGATCAGGGCCTGTGGCCCAGGACAATTCAGAACAAGGGTGTTCTCTGCGAGCCATCAGCAGCCTGCGTTCACTGTGGTCTCACTGTTTAATGAGAAACTAGTTTGTTTTGTAAATCTTCATCTTTAGATACAATACAATAAAAATACAAAAAAGTACAATTAAAAAAAAAAGAGGATGGAAGGAATACAGAGGGAGAAACACTGTACCAAAAAGAATTGGTCTACATTCAACCATTTCAGACAGTAGCATATGATCAAGAACCCATTGTACTGAAGAAAGAGGTCCAAGCTGCACTGAAGGCACTGGTGAAAAACAAGCCTCCAGGAACTGACGGAATACCAATAGAGAAGTTTCAACAAATGGATGCAGCCCTAGAAGCACTCACTCATTTATGCCAAGAAATTTGGAAGACAGCTACCTGGCCAACCGATTGTAAGAGATCCATATTTATGCCTATTCCCAAGAAAGGTGATCCAGCTGAATGCAGAAATTATCTAACAATATCATTAACGTCACATACAAGTAATTTTTGTTATTGTACTTTTGATGAAGTTTTACAGAACAAGTAGTTTCTCATAAAACTGTTAGTACACATATTGTTTTATGACATTGGTTAACAATCCCACAACATGTCAACACTGTCCCTTCTCTAACTTGGGTTCCATATTTTCAGCTTTCCTGTTCCCTCCTGCCTTCTAGTCTTTGTCCCTGGACTGTTGTGCCCTATTAGTCTCATTTTCTTTTATGGGTCTATATAATCTTTGGCTGAATGGCAAACCTCAATAATGACTTCATTACTGAGCAAAAAGGGTGTCCAGGGGCCATACTCTTGGGGTTTCTCCAGTCCCTGTCAGGCCAGTAAGTCTGGTCTTTTTCTGTGAGTTAGAATTTTGTTCTACATTTTTCTCCAACTCTGTCTTGGCCCCTCTTTTGTGATCCCTGTCAGAGCGGTCAGTGGTGGTAGCCAGGCACCACCTAGTTATACTGGACTCAGTCTGGTGGAGGCCACGGTAGTTGTGGTCCATTAGTCCTTTGGATTAATCTTTCCCTTATAGCTTCAGTTTTCTTCATTCTCCCTCTCTCCTGAAGGGGTGAGACCAGTGGAGTATCTTAGATGGCTGCTCACAGGCTTTTAAGGCCCCAGACACTATTCACCAAAGTAGAATGTAGAACATTTTCTTTATAAAGTGTGTTATGCCAGTTGAGCTAGATCTTCCCTGACACCATGGTTCCCACAGCCCTCAGTCCAGCAATTCAGTCCCTCAGGGAGTTTGGATGTGTCTATGGAGCTTCCATGACCTTTCCTTGTACAAATTGTGCTGACTTCCCCAGTATTACGTACTGTCCTGCTCTTCACCAAAGTTATCACTTATTTATTGTCTATTTAGTACTCCCCTCCACCTCTCTCATCCCTCATAACCATCAAAGATTGTTTCTTTTTGACACACAAGTAAAATTTTGCCAAAGATCATTCAAAGGTGGTTGCAGCAGTATATCGACAGGAAACTGCTGGAAATTCATGCCCGACTCAGGAGAAGACTTGAAATGAGGTATATCATTACTAATGTCAGATGGATCCCGGCTGAAAGCACAGAACACCAAGAGGATGTTTACCTGTGTTTTATCGACTATGCAAAGGCATTCGACTGTGTGGATCATAACAAATATGGATAACACTGCAAAGAATGGGAATTCCAGAACACTTCAGTGTGCTCATAAGGAACCCGTACTTAGACAAAGAGGCAGTTATTCAAACAGAACAAGGGTATACTGCATGGTTTAAAGTCAGGAAAGGTGTACATCAGTGTTGTATCCTTTCACCATATCTATTCTATCTGTATGCAGAGCAAATAATCTGAGAAGCTGGACTATATGAAAGAGAACGTGACATTATGATTGGAAGAAGACTCATTAACAACCTGAAATATGAAGATGACACAACCTTGCTTGCTGAAAGTGAAGAGGACTTGAAGCACTTACCGATGAAGATCAAAGACCACAGCCTTCAGTATGAATTACACCTCAATATAAAGAAAACCAAAATTCTTACAACTTGACCAAAAAGCAACATCATGATAAACAGAGGAAAGATTGAAGTTGTCAAGGATTTCATTTTACTTGGATCCACAATCAACACCCATGGAAGCAGCAGTCAAGAAATCAAAAGAGAGGTCAGGGGCAAGATGGCGCTCTAGGCAGAAACACCACGCCGTCCCTCCACAGCAAAGATCCGAAAAACTAAGCCTAACAGAGAATCAACAATCCTGAAACCCTAGAACACCAAATGAAGAGATAAAGAACTCAGCCAAACACCAAACGGAGTGAGAATACTAAAAGAGAACGGAGAGCGAGGAGAGACTCAGGCAGAGATTCCTTACCAGCTAACGCAGCGCGGATCCACCATCTTGGATTCCTATCGGAGACCAGCAAACGGGAGAGCAGCCTTGCAGAGCATCTGGTCGGAGACAGAACGACCGGTAAACTGCGGTGCGCGCTCTCCCACCACCCACCCCTCTCCGCCTCAGCTGGGGATCCCCTGCTTTCCGTGGCCAAGGTTTCTGGGCTGGGGGGTGCTGGTGCTTGGATTCCGCGCGCCTGGGCTGGCGGCTTTCTGGGAGCCGTTTGCTGGCAGCTAGCGAACCTTTTTCTGCCGCCTCCCCCTCCTTTTGCCTGGGTGCCTGGTTCGGAGTGCCGTCTCTGCTCTCTCCTGCGGGGCTGTAGGGCTGCGTGCGGGCGTGTGGCTGTTTCTAGGTCTGGGCTCCCGCGTGGGTGGGATCCCGGGGCCTTTGTTCGTTCGCCCCTCTGCTTTCCGTGGCCGGAGTCCCTGAGCAGGGGGGCACCGGTGCTTGGATTCCGCGCGCCCGGGCTGGAGGCTTTCTGGGAGCCATTTGCTGGCACCTAGTGAACCTTTTTCTGCCGCCTCCCCCTCCTTTTGCCTGGGTGCCTGGTTCCGAGTGCTGTCTCTGCTCTCTCCTGCGGGGCTGTAGGGCTGTGTGCGGGCGTGTGGCTGTTTCTAGGTCTGGGCTCCCGCGTGGGTGGGATCCCGGGGCCTTTGTTTGTTCGCCCCTCTGCTTTCCGTGGCCGGAGTCCCTGAGCTGGGGGGCTCCGGTGCTTGGATTCCGCGTGCCCGGGCTGGAGGCTTTCTGGGAGCCATTTGCTGGCACCTAGCGAACCTTTTTCTGCCGCCTCCCCCTCCTTTTGCCTGGGTGCCTGGTTCCGAGTGCCGTCTCTGCTCTCTCCTGCGGGGCTGTAGGGCTGCGTTCGGGCGTGTGGCTGTTTCCAGGTCTGGGCTCCCGCGCGGGTGGGATCCTGGGGCCTTTGTTCGTTGGCCCCTCTGCTTCCCGTGGCCACGGTCACTTAACCCCGAGACTACCGGCTTCTTGGAATTCGCCCCCCTGAGTGGGGGCTCTCTGGGTCCCATTTGTAGGCACTGACTGCTGGTGTTGCCCTTTTTTTTTTTCTCTCAATTTTATTTTTCTTCCTTTTTTGATTAGTTTTGTCATCTTTTACCTCTTTTTCTCTTTTGTCTTTCTTCATTGCTTAATTTCTTGTCTCTCTATCTCTTCCTTCTCTTTCTGATCCCTGAATTCCAGGCGATGTATGCCTGTGTACCTTCTGGCCAGGCTGAGCTGTGAAAATTGAGACCGACTCCCCCAGACCTCATAGCTGCATCGGTGGGATCCCTGGGAACTTTGCAGTTCTTTAACTTTTCTGATTTTTATTTGGTCATTCTTTCCTTTTCTTTCTCTTCCCCCTTCTGGTTTCCTCCATCCCATAGTCTCTCTTCTGTACATTCCAACGACAAGCTCCCCTAGCATTCTTTTATGTTTGTACACTTTTTGCTCCTCCTCCTCTCTCCTCTCTCCCATATCCAGCTTAGCTTCACACATAACCATCTTCCCGCTGCACCCTACCTACCTGCACCGTGCACTAGACATCACATCACCAAGCGGTGCAGGCACGCCCTATTGGAACCTGCCCAGCACTGACTACCGACCGTCCTGGTGGCTGCGGTGAGTGCCACAAGCAACCCATCCCAGTGGCTCCTCCTCAACTAGATCTTCCCAGCTGTACCACAAGAACGAAAAAAAAAAAAATCTACAATCAATAAACGAGAGAAATATCTACTGAATGCCCCGAAAACAGCAAACAATATCAAAACATTTACAAAAACAAGACAAGATGGCTCCAATAGGCGTCCAAATTAAAACACCAGATAACTCTCCTGTGGAAGAAAATGCACTAGAAGTACCTGATATGGAACTCAAATCACTAATACTCGGAATTTTCCAAGAACTGAGGCAAAAAGCTGACAAACATGAGGAAAAAATAGACAAATTTATGGAAAATACAGACAAAAAATTGGAAGAATTCAGGAAGATGATGCAAGAACAAAATGCCAAAATAAATTCACAACTCAAAATTATACAAAAACAACAATTAGAAATCCAAAAGATAAACAACAAGATTTCAGAAATGGACGGTGTCATAGAAGGGCTGAGAAGTAGATTTGAAACCATGGAAGACAGGATCAGTGGAACTGAAGACAAACACTTGGATACAACTCTGTTTCAGGAAAACTCAGAAAAAAGAACAAAGAAAAATGAAGAGACCCTGAGAGTTATGTGGGACACAATTAAAAGCAAAAACTTACGAGTGATTGGCATACCAGAACAGGGGGAGAAAACAGAAAACACAGAGAGGATCATTGAGGAACTGCTGACAGAAAACTTTCCCAATATCATGAAAGATGAAAAGCTGGTCATCCAAGAAGCTCAACGAACCCCATATAGAAGAGACCCCAAAAGAAAATCACCAAGACATATCATATTCACACTCGCTAAAACTAAAGACAAACAAAGAATCCTGAGAGCAGCTCGTGAAAAACAAGAAGTCACATACAGAGGAGAAACAATAAGACTAAGCTCAGATTATTCAGCAGAAACCATGCAGGCAAGAAGGCAATGGGATGACATATATAAAATCTTGAAAGAAAAAAATTGTCAGCCAAGAATAATATATCCTGCAAAACTCTCATTCAGATTTGATGGTGAAATTAGGTCATTTCCAGATAAACAGAAACTAAAGGAATATGCAAAAGTCAAACCAAACTTACAAGAATTGTTAAAGGGAGTTCTTCAATCTGAGGACAAACAGCTTAAGCCCTCAGGCAGGACCTAGGACCTAGGACGCAGGTTAACATGAACCAGATACCATTCTAGGAACTGAACTACAGACAACTTTCCAAAAACAAAAGATATACAACAGGGAATCAGAGAAATCAATCAAAGGATGACAACAACATCAAAACAATGAAAGAGGGAACAAACGGCATAGGTATAGAACCTTCTAAAGGAGAAGAAGGCAAGGCGATACCAAGTAACGGTAGACTGCTTCAAAATTATAAAGATAAGGGTAAAATTCATGGTAACCACAAAAAAAGTTAACAAACCAACTCATAAAAATAAAGACGAAAAACATAAAGTCTCAACAAAACCAAAACCTACAAAAACAAAAGAAATGAACACAAAATCCACAAACAAAAGGAACTCAGCACAAGAGAGTAAGAAGAACAAAGAAAACTTCAGCATCACAAAAAAAAGCACTACAAAATGACAGCAACAAATTCACATCTATCAATAATTACACTGAACGTAAATGGACTCAATGCACCCATAAAGCGACGGAGAGTGGCAGAATGGATAAGAAAACAGGATCCATCTATTTGCTGTCTACAAGAGACACATCTTAGAAACAAAGATGTGAATTTATTAAAAATCAAAGGTTGGAAAAAAATATATCAAGCTAACAACTACCAAAAAAGAGCAGGAGTGGCAATTCTAATCTCAGATAAAATAGACTTTAAAACAAAATCTACCATAAAAGACAAAGAAGGACACTATATAATGATTAAGGGGATGATCCATCATGAAGACATAACCATAATAAATATCTATGCACCCAATGACAGGGCTCCAAAATACATAAAAAAAACTCTAACAGCACTGAAAAGAGAAATTGACAGTTCCACAATAATAGTAGGAGACTTCAACACACCACTCTCAGTAAAGGACAGAACAACTAAAAAGAAACTCAGCAAAGATACAGAAGACCTAAAGGACACAATCAGCCAACTGGACCTCATAGACATATATAGAACAATCCATCCAACCGCTGCAAAGTACACATTCTTTTCCAATGCACATGGAACGTTCTCCAGAATAGACCACATCTTAGGCCACAGAGCAATCCTCAACAAGATCCAAAATGCTGAGATAATTCACTGAGATAATTCACAGTATCTTCTCTGACCACAATGCCATCAAGGTAGAAATTAACACTAGAAAGAGCAAGGAAAAAAAATCAAACACATGGAAACTGAATAATAATCTGCTTACACATCAATGGGTAATAGAAGAAATCAGAGATGGAATTAAAAAATTCCTAGAATCAAATGAAAATGAAAACACATCATACCAAAACCTTTGGGACACAGCAAAGGCAGTCCTCAGAGGACAATTTATAGCAATAGATGCACATATCAAAAAAGAAGAAAGGGACAAAATCAAAACTTTAACTACAGAACTCAAACGAATAGAAAGAGAACAACAAAAAAAGCCTACAACCACCGGAAGAAAGGAAATAGTAAAGATCAGAGCAGAAATCAATGAAATAGAGATCAGAAAAACAATAGAAAGAATCAACAAAACCAAAAGTTGGTTCTTTGAAAGAATCAACAAAATCGACAAACCACTGGCCAGACTGACAAAAGAAAAACAGCAGAGGGCACAAATAACCCAAATAAGAAATGAAATGGGGGACATTACAACAGACCCAACTGAAATAAAAAGGATTATAACAGAATATTATGAAAAACTATATTCCAACAAATTTGAAAACCTAGAGGAAATGGATAAATTTCTAGAAACATACGGCCTACCCAAACTACAACAAAGTGATATTGAAAATCTGAACAGACCCATAACAAGAGAAGAGATTGAAAAGGTAATAAAAAAACTCCCAACCAAAAAAAGCCCTGGCCCAGATGGCTTCACTGGAGAATTCTACAAAACATTTACAGAAGAGCTCGTACCAGTTCTACTCAAGTTATTTCAGAGCATAGAAGAGGAAGCAACACTTCCAAATTCATTCTATGAAGCCAGCATAACGCTGATACCAAAACCAGGCAAAGACATCACAAAAAAAGAAAATTACAGACCAATATCTCTCATGAATATAGATGCAAAAATTCTGAACAAAATTCTAGCCAATAGAATTCAGTATCATATCAAAAAAATAATACACCACGACCAAGTAGGATTCATACCAGGTATGCAAGGATGGTTTAACATTAGAAAATCCATCAACGTAATCCACCACATAAATAAAAGGAAAGAAAAAAATCACATGATTATCTCAATTGATGCAGAAAAGGCATTTGACAAAGTCCAACACCCATTCCTGATAAAAGCTCTCAATAAAATAGGTATAGAAGGGAAATTTCTCAACATAATAAAGGGCATCTATGCAAAACCAACAGCCAACATCATTCTTAATGGAGAAAGGCTGAAAACATTCCCCCTGAAAACAGGAACAAGACAAGGATGCCCTTTATCACCACTCCTATTTAACATTGTGCTGGAAGTTCTAGCTAGAGCAGTAAGGCAAGAGAAAGAAATAAAGGGCATCCAAATTGGTAATGAAGAAGTTAAACTCTCCCTGTTTGCAGATGATATGATACTATACATAGAAAACCCTAAAGACTCCACGAGAAATTTACTGGAAGTAATAGAAATATTCAGCAGAGTAGCAGGATACAAGATAAACATTCAAAAATCAGTTGGATTCCTATACACCGGTAAAGAGAACGATGAAAAGGAGATCAGGAAATCAATACCATTTTCAATAGCCCCTAAAACGATAAAATACTTAGGAATAAATCTGACCCAGGAATATAAAAGACCTATACAAAGAAAACTACAAAACACTGCTGCATGAAACCCAAAGGGATCTACATAAATGGAAAAACATACCATGCTCATGGATAGGCAGACTCAACATTGTGAAAATGGCAATTCTACCTAAAGCAATCTACAAATACAATGCAATTCCGATACAAATACCAACAACATTCTTCAAAGAGATGGAAAAACTAATTATTAACTTTATATGGAAAGGGAAGAAACCTCGAATAAGTAAAGCACTACTGAAGAAGAAGAATAAAGTTGGAGGACTCACACTACCTGACTTGAGAACCTACTATACAGCTACAGTAGTCAAAACAGCCTGGTACTGGTACAACAACAGAGACATTGACCAATGGAACAGAATTGAGAACTCAGATGTAAATCCATCCACCTACCGTCACCTGATTTTTGACAAGGGCCCAAAATACATCAAATGGGGAAAAGACAGTCTTTTTAACAAATGGTGCTGGCAAAACTGGATATCCATTTGTAGAAAAATGAAACAGGACCCATACCTCACACCATATACAAAAACTACTTCAAAATGGATCAAAGACCTGAATATAAAGCCTCAAACTATAAAATTCATAGAAGAAAAAATAGGACCAACACTTCAGGCCTTAATACATGGCATTAACAGGATACAAACCATAAACATCAACACAAAAAACCCAACAGATAAACTAGATAATTGGGATCTTCTAAAAATCAAACATCTATGCTCTTCAAAAGATTTCACCAAAAGAGTTAAAAGAGAACCTACAGACTGGGAAAAAATTTTTGGACAGTACAAGTCAGACAAAGGTCTAATCTCCATAATCTACAAGAAAATCCAACACCTCTACAACAAAAAGACAACCAATCCTATCAAAAAATGGGCAAAGGAAATGAACAGACACTTCACCAAGGAAGACATTCAAATGGCCAACAGACACATGAGGAAACGCTCGCGATCACTAGCCATTAGAGAAATGCAAATTAAAACCACAATGAGATACCATCTCACCCCGGCATTACTGGCACGAATCAAAAACACTGGAAATAACAAATGTTGGAGGGGCTGCGGGGAGACGGGAACTCTTATACACTGCTGGTGGGAATGCAAAATGATACAGCCATTTTGGAAAATGATATGGCGTTTCCTCAGAAAGCTAGAAATAGACGTACCATTCGATCCAGCAATCCCACTCCTAGGAATATATCCTAGAGAAATAAGAGTCATCACTCGAATAGACATATGCACACCTATGTTCATGGCAGCATTATTCACAATAGCAAAACGATGGAAACAACCTCGATGTCCATCAACAGACGAATGGATACACAAACTATGGTACATACACACAATGGAGTACTATGCAATGAGAAAGAACAATGAATCGGTGAACCATCTCATAACATGGATGAAACTGGAGGACATCATGCTGAGTGAAATAAGTCAATCACAAAAGGACAAATATTGTATGAGACCTCTATTGTAAAAACCCATGAAAAAATTCACATGCAAAATGTAACAATCCTTGTTGGTTACCAGGGATGGGAGGGGGGGGGGGATACTAAATAGGTAATAGGTAAGTGGTAACTCGGGTGAGAGATGAGATAGTACATAGTACAGCGGAAACTAACACAACCTGCACAAGGAAAGGTCATGAAGGCCCTATAGACACATCCAAACCCCCCGAGGGACTGAGTTGTTGGACGGAGGGCTCTGGGGACCATGATCTCGGGGAACATCTAGCTCAATTGGCATGACACTACTTATAAAAATAATGCTCTACATTCTACCTTGGTGAGTAGTGTCTGGGGTCTTAAAAGTCTATGAGCGGCCATCTAAGATACTCCACTGATCTCATCCCTTCGGGAACAAGGGAGAATGAAGAGAACAGGATACAAGGAAAAGATTAGTCCGAAGGACTAATGGTCCACAGCTACCAAGGCCTCCACGGGACTGAGCCCAGTACAGCTGGATGGTGCCCGGCTACCACCAATGACTCCTTTGACCAGGATCACAACAGAGGGTTCTGGGCAGAGCTGGAGTAGGATGTAGAGCATAATTTTAACTCCCAAAAAAAAAAAAAAAAAAAGAAGACCAGATATACTGGCCTAAAGAATACTAGAGAAACCTCGAGAGTGTGGCCCCCAGACACCCTTTCAGCTCAGAGGGGAAGTTACCTTCAAGGTTCGATGTTAAGCCTGGGAATGGACACCCCAGTAAAACTAAATGGGACTAACGATGTACAGGAGTCCGGTGACAAGGGCCAGAAGGCAGAGGGAGAGTAGGAAACTGATGATAAGGAACACAAATTGAATAAGGACACTGTCGATGTATTGTGAGATTGTTGACCACTGCTATAGGGCAACATTTGTAGTAACTATTAAATGGGAGGCTGTTTTGTCCTGTAAGCCTTCATCTTGGGCGAGAATGGCAGCACAATTGGAAGAGCATAGTCAATATCACTTAAATGTGTAAGTAAAAAGTTTTGAAATGGTGTTTAAATAAAATAAAAATAAATAAATAAATAAACAAACAAAGGAGACTAAAGAGGTACAATAGTCCACTGACAAGGTCCAGAAGACAGAAGGGGACAAGGAAGCCCCCTGGTGATAGGGAACACAAGGTGGAGTAAGGATATTCTTGATGTGCTGTGAGATTGTTAACCATTGTCATAGGGCAACATGTGTAGTAACTGTTAAATGAAAAACTATTTTGTTCTGTAAGCCTTCATCTTAAGTAAGAATAACAGCACAGTTGGAAGAGCGTAGTCAATGTCACTGAACTGTGAATGTAGAAAATTTTGAAACGGTGTATCTTTGGCCATCTGTAATTTTCATCAAAAAAAAAGGTTGAGAATTTAGAGGCTTAATACGTTGTGGGGTTGTTAACCAATGTCAAAAAAAACAACATGTGTACTACTATTTCATGAGAAACTATTTGCTCTGTAAGCTTTCACCTGAAGTACAATAAAATATATAAAAAAAAAAAAAAGAAAAAAAAGAAATCAAAAGACACATTGCATTGGGCAAATCTGCTGTGAAAGGCCTCTTTAAAGTGTTGAAAAGCAAAGATGTCACCTTGCAGACTAAGGTGCACCTGACCCAAGCCATGGTATTTTCAATAGCATCATATATATGCAAAAGCTGGACAATGAATAAGGAAGATCAAAGAAGAATTGATGCCTCTGAATGTGGTGTTGATGGAGAATATTGAATATATCATGGACTGCCAAAAGAATGAATAAACTTGTCTTGGAAGAAGTACTACCAGAATTCTCCTTAGAAACGAGGATGGCGAGACTATGTCTTACATACTATGGACATGTTATTGGAGGGATTAGTCCCTAGAGAAGGACATCAGGCTTGGTAAAGTACAGGGTCAGTGGAAAAGGGGAATACCCTCGATAGATGGATTGACACAGTGGCTGCAACAATGGGCTCAAGCATAACAATGATTGTGAGCATGGAGCAGGACTGGGCAGTGTTCTGTTCTATAGTACATAGGGTTGCTATGAGTCAGAACTAACTCAACAACACCTAACAACAAAAACAACACCAGAAGAATGAACAAATCTGTAATGGAAGAAGTACAGCTAGAGTGCTTCTTAGAAGCAGAGAGGGCATGACTTCATGAGAGACCAGTCCCTGGAGAAGGACATCATGCTTGGCAAAGTAGAAGGTCAGAGAAAAAGAGGAAGACCTTCAGGCAGATGAATTGACACAGTGGCTGCAACAATGTGCTCAAGCATAGCTACGATTGGAAGGATGGCCCAGGACAAGGCAGTGTTTCATTCTGCTGTACATATTGTGGCTATGCATCAGAAGCTACTTGATGGCACCAAACAATAATCATAACAGAGAAATTTTTTTTCAGGGAAATGGCTCGTGCAGTTGTGGCTGGTGTGTCCTAAATCCATGTGTCAGATATGATGTTGGAGGATTCTCCTGACTCATGTGGTTGCAGGGGCTGAGGAATCCAAAATCTGCAGGTCAGATGGCAGGCTTCTGGCTCACATCCCAAGAACTGGAGGTCGGAGGATGACAAGTCCAATGCAGGATTGAGAGAGGGCAGCTTTGCCAGATCATCCATATATATTGGGTGCAGGCCACACCCTCAGGAACCTATCCTTACAACTGCTTGGTTGCTCACATCAGATCACAAAATGAAGGATGATTACATAATATCTGTCAAACCACTGAGAATCATGGCCTGGCACAAGTTGACACACGATCTTAACCATCACACACACGTGTCTATGCCGGATGTGTATGATGGGGTGGATTTGTACACTTATGGTGGATGTGTACAGAGGCTGGAATTGCGTGTTTATAGTGGATGTGTACATGGGGTGGAATTTGGTGTTTATGCTGGGTGTGTGTATGGAGTGGAATTGTACATTTATGCTAGATGTATACATGGGGTGGAATCTCATGTTTATGCTGGGTGTGTATAGGAGGTGGAATTGCACCTGTTTATGTGTGGATGTGTACGATGGAATGCTATTGTGTGTTTATGCTGGATGTGTACATGGGATGGAATTGCTGGGCCACTGGGCATGGGAAGAGAAGTCAGAACTCACTCCTGACCAGGAGCAAAGGCCCCCGAGGGCTTTGGGGACTGTCTTGAGAGGGTATGCCTGCCAAGACCATGCTAGAGCTAGCAGATAGCAGGGCTTGGAGCTGTAACTCAGGGGTTAGTATGCCCTCAAGTGTGCCCACAGAGATTAAACTGGACACACCAGTGACACCAGATAGTAGCAGCACAGAGGGCTACTGCAGCAGGGGAGTAGGAAGCTGCTTCTCAGCCCCTGTTCCCTGTGCCTCTGCCCTTGGCTGCCTCTCGGGCACCCTCTCCTCTCCTCAGCTGTCAGTTGAGTTGAGAGCTCTGAGGGTCCCATCCCATATGGATTTCATGCAGGACTGGGCTCCTCCAGGCTTCCATCCTCAGAAAAAAGGAATAAAGAGGGAACAGAGTTTTTCCGAAATAAAGTCATTGACAGGGCTTGAGAAACACATTTCTTCCAGTGAAATAAAAGAAAACAAGAACCAAGGAAAACAATCGTCCACAAGGACATAGACAGAGAAGCGTTCACTGTCTTACTCCAAGGGGTGGCCACAACCATGCTGTCTTGCTTGATTTATCTATTTTTACATCTGCTTTCCAAATTTTTCTCGATTCTCAAGGAACTCACTGAACTACATCTGCCAACTCAAGGTGCCGTCCTCCAAATGAGACTTAGGGGGCTCACGGGCTGGCAGGACTCCAGTTAGTGCCAGGTCCCCAACAGCCTCCCCTGCTGTCCAGCAGGCTGTCCTTCCCACCATCGTGGTTAGCCTGCACACAGTATAGAGGCCAGCTCCCCACCCTGGAGGACCTGCCTTCTCGTGGGGAGACAGATGCCTGGAAGTGAGAAGACAGAAGCCAAGGAAGGTGAGGCTTGGTGGAGGCTGTGTCTTCTCTGTGTAAACAAGATTTCATGTCAGTGAGCCTGGCATTTGCATTGTGTATACTGTAAACATGACACTCCTGCAACCAGCACAGCAGGCTGTTCGGGACAGAGTCGTGGGCAGAGCCATCGAGGGAGAAAGAGCACACACACCTGGAAATAATTGTGCTAGGAAGTGCAGGGCATAAATGTGCAGACGCAAGGAACCATGGAAGGTTCCAGACTGAACCATCAGTCAGGTTTGCATCCTAGACAGCACCGTCTGGCAGCACTATGGTGTAAGAGCTCTCTAGACCTGAGGCAGACAGTGTGCAGGGGGCCCAGGCAGCGCCCCTCTGCATCACATCTGCCCTGTGCAGCAACAGCAGCTGGGGGGAGAGGGAGAGGGTAGAGAGAGGAGTTTAGGGTTTGTGATCCTCAGAGCTGTATTTCATGGCCAGCACTGAGACCTGGCTAGAGGGACATGGGCCCTATTTAGGCTCCTCACAAGATGGCGGCCAGCTGTGGGGAAGGAAGCCTCCAGTGGGCTCAAAATCAGAAGGTCTTGCTCAAGTCTTTCCTCTACCACTTTCTTAACAAACCACCTGCCTCTCTGCACTCCTGTTTGGTCACTTGTATGAGTGTAGGTGGACCCTTGTGGTGCAAAGGTTAAGGGCTTGACTGCTAACTGAAAGGTTCAAACCCACCGGCCACTACATGGGAGAAAGATGTGACAGTCTGCTTCCATAAAGATTACAGCCTTGTAAACCCTATGGGCCAGTTCTGCTCTGTCCTATATGGTCACTCTGACTCAGAAGTGACTCAAGGGCAACGGGTTTGGGTTTGGTTTTGGTAACATGACAGTGGTGTCTTCTTCCCAAGGTGGTTGTCTGGAGAACAGATGAAGATGTGAGAATGAGCCCACTCTGCACAAAAAGACCAATGCTTGCTTATTTTAGGAATTATAAAGCATGCAGCACCTGACCCCAATGACAGTAATAGAAACAGAAGTAGACCCACTCGCTGGGGACACACAGTTCCAACACCTCACAAAGGAGACTGCCTTGGACCAGGGGATGGCATGGAATTAACTGTTCCTTCACACCCGAGAGGTCTATTTCTTGCAGGAAGCGCAGTGAATGAAGAGTGACTGTTTGCAGATTGGATCTCGTTCCTGCATCTCTTTCCTACAGGACTAAAAAGCGTGGCTGAGGGACCTCATTGGGCCGCAGGGGCTGAGGGGCAGTTGCCTCATTAGAAGCTGTCCACTGTGATATCTGCTTGCAAGGGGAGCCATGAGACACAGTCGCTGACCTCACGGTGAGGGGTGTGCCAGGAGGCACAGAGGGCCAGGGAGGGAGCAAGTCATCCCTGCAGACAATTAGGGGAGAATCAGTCTCGATGGAACAAGCCATTAATTACCACCAGGTTTGAGAGAAATAAAAGTCTAAGGTTTCAACACGGAAGAACGTCAAAATTTCATGGGGTGAAAAAGAGGAAGAAGCCACCAAGATGGAAAGGACCAGTAGTGGGGTCAGTGTGGAGGTGAGGCTATGAGGGTGGGTGGAGTGTTTAGGATGGGATGCCCTCTGGGTGGGCAACCAGAGACAGGCCAGGGTCAAGAAGGTGTTCACATCTGCCCTTAGGCTCTCCTCACATGGAGCTACTTTGGAAAGCCAGCTGATCATCCACTCCATGGATACTTAACGTCGATTTGAGCCTGGTGCTGGGAACTGGGGCGGGGAGAGGAGACAGGAATGATTGATTAGGAAAGGGACAGAAGAGATTGTCCTCAAGAGGTTTATAACCCAGTAGGAGAGAAACAATACACACACACTGATGTACACACGTGCACACACAGATACACGTGCACACACAGGCCCATGTACACACATGCAGACACAAATGCACCTGCACACACAGGCACACACATGTACACGCACAGACACATGTACACATATACACACAGGCACACACACAAATAAGCACATACCCACACAGAGATAAGCACACTTGCATACACATGCATATGTACAAATGTACATGTGTGCACACATGCACACAGACACAAGTGCACACAGGCATAGATCTCCACACACATGTGCACACACAGATTCACAAGAGAAAACATCAGGAATAGACCACATCAAGTCAAAGCGGGAAATGTACAAAGAGTCAGAGCTCTAGGGAAGCCCAGAAAGGAAGGAGTGAAGACGACCAGCTCCTTGGACATGCATTTCAAGTCAGGCTTTAAAGAGCAAGGAACTTGGGTAGTGAGGAAGCCATCCCGGAACGGGCAGGAGCAAAGCCCATCAGCCTTGCAAACACCAGAGCCAGTGGCAGTCAGCTCCTTGAGCTTTCTGTAGCCTCATGCCAAGACATACAAATGTGTCCCACACGTGTTCTCCCAGTGTGTGGTCCATGTGCAGGCAAAGCACAGGGGCCACAGGGAGGGAGCAAACAAGGCATGGACCCTCTCAGAAGTGCTCACAGGCGTCTGGGGGAAATATCTCTGCATATGAGTAAAGTATCCAAGAGACAGCGCAAATTACTAGACACCAAGGATACAGGCACAGGTGTGACCGGCATCAAAGGGTGTGGAGGGCTGCAAGAGCTGAATGGGAGAGAGGTGGGTGGCATCCCATTCCCGGGGAGGAGCAACATCGAGGGCATAGGGACAGCAAAGCTGTGTCAGGGCAGTTAGAGGGCCTTGTGGCCCAGTAGGTAGGGAACTGGCGAAAGAGGTTGGTGAACACACAGGTAACTGGATCCTGATTCTGGAGTCTGAGTTCTGGCCTGAGGGCCTGGTGCACGACCACTGCACCAAGTGCTCATGGTCACTGATACCAGCAAGACAGTCGGTGTCCGCTCCCAAAAAGTCCTCGTGTGCCCCTGCTGTGTGCAGACTTTGAGCCCCCACTGGGCCCCAGCGGGAGGGTCCTCTCACACAGACTCAGCTCCATGTGGGGAACAAGGCAGGGGCACCATGTGTGCCATGGGGCAGGTAAAGGATTCAGGTGTTATGGATGAAAATACATCCCTCCTCCAAATTTATATTGGAGTCCTAACTCCCAGTACCGGTGAACATGACCTTGATTGAAAACCGCATCTATGCAGACACAGCTCACATGAGGTCATATTGGAAAGGAGGGGTCCCAATCCAATATGAGTGGTGCCCTCATAAAAGTAGGAGGAGAAACAGACAGACAGACACAGAAGGAGGACTTCTATGTAACAACGGAGGCAGAGATTGCAGTGATGCAGCCTCAAGAGCAGGGACACCAAGGATTGTCAGGAGCCACCAGACACTGGAAGAAAGGATCTGCCCTGAAGCCTCCAGAGAGAACACGCCCTGCACTCAGCCTGGGCTTCTGGCCTCCAGAGCTGGGAGAGAAGAGATTCCTGTCCTGCTAAACCACTCATTTTGTGGAGCTTTGTTACAGCACCCCAGGAGGCTGGCACCCATCTTGGATGTAATTGAGAGAGGATCTATGAGAAGGCATGTTTGCACTCAGGCCAAAGGGGCAACACAGAGAAGTGGGCGTGCTGGAGGTGGAGCTGGCTGGGCAGGGGGTTGCCTTGTGCTGTGCGGGTACCGGGTTGGTGGCTGGCCCTGAAGGGCAGAGGGAGAAGGAGCAGGAGGACCCCGCTGACTGGCCCTAAAGCCCGTGAGAAGCTGCTCTGGGGTGTCGCAGGTGGGGCTCAGGGACAGAATCAAGGAGGGAGGAGGTCACCTCTTAGTTAGACTCCAGAAGGAGGAGGAGGAGGAGGAAGCTAACTAGGATGGGCACCCAGGGAGGGCTGCGGGAGGTGGGCCAGCACGAGACAGCACCAAGCAGACAGTCTGAGGGGGAAACTGAGGCCAGGGGTGCCACTCCCTCCCTAGCCCCACAGCAGCGATGGCAGAGCTGGGAGGGGATTTAAATCACCAGAGCCTGAGCATCCTTCCCACCCACTGGGGTCCTGTGCTGATCCTCGTTTCATCTGTTAACAGCTAGTTATTACTAACTCACACTTTATGATCCGTAGTGTGGACACTGGAACACAGAGAAGTGAAGAAAGTCCATGGAGCCGCTGCCCCCCTCTTCAGGGGCAGGGCCCATGAATCACAAGGTGCACAGCCTTCCCTGCTATGAAATGCTAAACCAGGGCTGACTGAGACAGAGGGAGATGGGGGGAGGGGACCGCAAACCTCGTGTTTGGCCTGCTGCCCTGCACTGGCAGTCCCCTCTGTCCCCTCTCTTCTGCAGAAGCACACCCCCAAACATCCCTGACACTGGGGGCCGGGAGAAGTCCCCACGACCCAGCAGACCCAAGAGATGCCTCTGGCAGGGCTGGCAGACCCCTGAGCGACAGGGAGCGTGGGCAGCCGGGATGCTGGCTCATCTCCCCGTTTCAGGGCTCTGCCCAGGTAGGGGCCTCCTGAGGATGCCTCTCCAGACCCCAGGTTCATCCTCAGAGCTCTGCTGGAATCGAGTCCAGCCAGGGGCTCAGAGCATAGGGGCTGGCACTCAGGGCTCCACACTCCATGTCCTCTGCACCAGGGCAGCTGGGAACAGCACAGGGTGGCCTCAGGTGAGGCCTCAGCCCAGGTGAGGCAGGGCAGGTGCAGCCCCTTGCATCCCTGGCCATCACGGCCTGTCATCCCCAGCTAGTCCCCCTGAGGCAGTTTGCAGCTCAGAGGAGCCACCACTGCGTTTCTGGAAGCTCCTGCCTCCAGCCAGGCCCAGCCCCTTGGTCCCTGCTCTCCCACATGCCCTCAGTCTGGGTCTCCAGCCCTTTCCTCCAAAGACTCAGAACCACTGGCCAGCGGACTCCGGCTCCAGAAGAGATCTCGATCTGGCCAACAGTGCCCCCTGGTGGCCACTCCCTGAGCCGCACCACGCCCTGACTGGCCCTTCAGTGAGTCCTGTGTCTCAGGGAGAGGAGCCTGCCACTGGGTCCTGAATCCCACAGCTCTGCCTCCCAGCAGCCCTGGGGCTACAGAGCCTGTCTCTGTATCTCCAGAGGCCCACATGGTGTCCTGAGCTCCCTGGAGGGAGCTAGCCTGGCCCAGATAGAAGGGTTTAGAGAGGCTTCCTGGAGGAGGTGAGCCCCAGCTGAGATCATAAGAGGACAGTAGCATTAGCCCAGCAAAAATGGAATTGGGGGACATGGACGACCTGCTCCATGGGGCACAGGCTCCAGGTGAGAAACAGCAAGACATGTGGAAGGGGATGACAGCGGGGAGGGCTGAGCAAGGGGGCAGGCAGATGTCCTGGGGGGACCTGTGGGGGGCCTCGCGGCCACTCGCCCCTCACCACCCTGCAACCTGGCAAGTTGTTGATCTCTCTGGGCCTCAGTTTACCCTAGAGTAGAATGCGGTGATGACAGAACCCTCTTTGTAGCTCTGCAGGAGGATTACATGAGTTACATCACACAGAGTCCTTGGAATACGCCTGCCACACCCACAGGCTCAGTGAACGGAAGCTCTTAGCATCCTGGTAAGACATGGCCACCTCTGGTCTTCATAGACCACAAGTGGCCACTGGGGATGGACTCTGGGAAGTCCTGGTGTTGAGGTGCAGGACAGTGAGAGCCACACCAAAACTAGCGCTGAGGTCCAGCTTTGGAGGTGGGGATGCTGGTAGATGTCGGGGGATGGCCAGGGAGGGGGACCTAGAAGGAGGGGTTGGTGCTCTTGGATTTGAAACCCCTCAGGGTCCCTGGGAGACCTAGGAGTAAGTACCCAGGGCCACTGTGTGAAACTAGCAGTGAGGGGGGAGAAGAGTGATGGGGAGTGACCAGCCTGGGCCAGGGAAGGGCCAGCTGAGGCTCAGCCCCAGGGGCTGCCACATTTCGGGGTTGAGGGAGAGGAGTGCGTGGGGAGGCTGACAGAGGGAGCAGAACTGCCTGGGTGGTAGAGTGCACTCCGTGGAAGCTGAGAGGGAGCCTGTCCAGGTGACAGGGAGGCACACAGCAAAGGCCTCAGAGCTGGATGTGGTAAGGGACCATGGGCCTTGGCAAGAATGATGTCAGTGGAGTGGGGGGCCCAGCTAGGAGTGCTGAGCAGTGCAGACCATTGTGAGGACTTTGGAGAAAGGGACAGGCATGACCTCTGGAGTAGCCCATGAGCTTGCTCCCACGAGGCCTGAGTCTCTGCCCAGAGCCAGGTCCCCAGGGGTCAGCTTGGTCTGCACCTCAGCCACAGAGGACAAAGTCTGTATAGGACCACATCAGCAGAGGGCCACTTCCACCGAGGGCTACGTCCACAGAGGGCCATGTCCACAGAGGGCCACGTCCACAGAGGGACATGTGCACAAAGGGCCATGTCCACAGGGGCCCAGGACCATAGGGGGCCATATCCACAGAAGGCCACATCTGAAGAAGAATACATCCACAGAGGGCCAGGTCTACATAAGGCCAGATTCACAGAGGGCCACGTCTGAAGACAGTCACGTCCACAGAGGGCCACATCCGCAGCTGACCACATCCACAGAGGGCTCTTCCACAGATAGCCACATCCAAAGAGATCCACCACACGATGGCTCAGCTCCCTGGTAAGCAGGCAGCTCCAAGGGCAGTTCCTTTCCAAGACCAGACGCAGTGCTTGGTAGATGCAGCCTCATCCAGCAGCCTTGCCCAGAAGTGTCAGGATCCTTATTTTAAAAAATGAGGAATGGAGGGGTGGGTAGGGGTTGATGGTGGTGGGCCTGAATGCAGAGTCTGTGGTAGCTGGAAATGGCAGCGTAATTGCCTCTGGCTCCTCGTGGGCGCTACAGGTAGAGGGTGTGACCAGGCTGGGTCCTCTGCTTGGCCTCACACCTCAAGACGACTGAGCTGTCTCAGGAGTCACATCCACTTGACCCAGCCCCACCAGGCACAGAGGGCAGTCTCTGCCACCTCCCTCCTGCTGTGCATCTCACCTGCCCAGGTGGCCTAGGAGGTGGAAACAGTGCCCCTCCTGCCCTGCCAGACTCACTAATTGCTAACTATAGCTGTGGCTTTCCATCCAAGAGGTTACTTACTGTGTTTCCTTTAAAAAAAACTAAATACCTCTGTATTCAGAATTAATGGAAATGGGAAACACTGGTAAAATCCAAACAAGTCTGGAGTCCCCGTCATAGTGATGTACCAGTGTCAGTTTCTGAGTTTTGACAAACGCACTATGGTTTTGTAGGATGTTCACATGAGGGGCAGCTGGATGAGAGGTGTGCAGGAACTCTCTATGCTATCTTTGCAACCTTTCTGTAAATCTAAAATTATTCCAATATAAAAATTGTATTTAAAAAATCAAACTAACAATCCCCTAACTTAGTCTCCTAGAGCTTCTGTAATAGAAACTCCACAAGTGGGTGGCCTTAAATAACAGGAATTCATTTTCTCACTGTTTAGTAGGCTAAAAGTCCAAATTCAGGGCACCTGCTCTAAGGGAAGATTCTTCCTTGTCTATTTCACCTTCTAGTAGCCTCTGGCAATCCTTGGTGTTCCTGGGCTTTAGATGCAACTGCCATGTGTGTCTGTCTTCAAGTGTCTTTCCTCTGTGTCTGTTCTGCTCTTTTTATAACTCAGAAGTGATTAGGCTTAGGATCTACCCTACACTGGTATGATTTGATTGTCATAACACAATAAAACCTTATTTCTGAACAGGGCCACATCCACAGTCTAAGATTTCAATACCTGTTTTGGGTGGATGCAATCCAATCCACAGAACCTTCCCCAGAAGTCTCTGTCAATGAGCACCTAGGGATTTACAGAAGATTTTTAAGTCCTTTTTGGTTTGTGGTAAGAGATTTTCTTAGTTTCCTAGTGTTGCTACAACAGAAATATCAAAATTGACAACTTTAACAAACAGGAATTTATTTTCTCACAGTTTATGAGGCTAGAAGTTTGAATTCTGAGTGCCTACTCTAGGGGAAGGCTTTCTCTCTGTGTTGGTTCTGGGGGAAGGTCTATGTGTCTTTACAGCTTCTGTTCCTCAGTTCCTTGGAGATCTCCATATAACATCTATCTTCCCCCATCTGTGTTTCTTTGCTTCTTTGCCTTTTTATGTCTTAAAAATGATTAGGTTTAAGACATGTCCTACACTGATATGGCTGGCCTTATTAACATAACAAAGAGCATCCTATTCATGAATGGGATCACATCTGCAGGTTCAGGGTTGGGATTTCAACACATATTTTTGAGGAATAAAGTCAATCCAGAACAGAGATGTTTCTGTTTCCTCAGAGAGGAGGTGCCATGGAAACCCAGGTTCCATCCAGGCTGGGCACAAACTGCAGGGCCCCTCAAGCAAAGGACTTGACCCTCTCAGGTTCTGGTTCCCAACATATAAGACAGAAGCAGTAAGACCTGCTTCTATCATTTTCTGGGAGGCCCTGGGTGGGCAAACTATTAAGCATTCACTCAACTACTAGACAAGAAGTTGGCAGTCTCTGCCCACTTCCTTCTTGCCACGATGTCAATGGCTTGATGAAGACATGCAATTGCTGTCTTAATAATTTCAGGATAAGAAGGGGGTGGCTATGTGTTGAATAGCAGTAATGATCCACAGGTAGTTCCCTGGATAATTAAAAGAATCCAATCATCTCTTTTGAGGCCAGACCCAGTTATTGCTTGAGTTCAAGGAAATAATCACTCAAAGACACCTCAGAAGATAGGCCTGAAGATCTGCTTCCTAAAGGTCACAGCCTTGAAAACCCTATGGAGCCTTTCTACTCTGACACATGGGGTTGCCATGAGTTGGAGTTGACTCCATAGCAACTAACAACAACAACAGGATCATCTGTGGGTGACCCTGTTCAGGCATGGACCAGTTAACCTGAAATCTGACTCTAAAATTGAAGGGTGCTGAGACCAAAGAAACAGGTGGCAACTCCAGTGTGGGGGCTAAGGAGTTTATTAGGGAGACTTATGTACAAAACAGTCTCTGACAGCCATAGGACCAAAACAGATCTCCTCACCCCACAGTGGAAGGGCAGAGGTTTTATAATGATCAAGGACAATCGTGTCTACATACCTGGGATGTTACATAAGGCTGCCTCAGCAGGGTTACTTAACAGGGGTTTGGAAAACAGCAATGAACTAACTGAAAGCATGAAGGCAGCCATGTTCAGCCCCACAAAGCCTGTTCTCCCCTTCAGTCTACCTCTCGAGGCCAGCTCTTACAATCTGACAGGTTCTCCTTCTTCCACAAAGTCTTGGAGGGCCCCAAGAGGAGGTGTCACTGTAGAGACAGACAATGTTGCCGTAGCTGGAGGCACAGACCACACAAGCAGTATACAAAAACACAGCAGATAATCCCTATACCCAGGAAAAGACAAAGACCCATCATAACACCACGCCAGAGGTAGTAAACACCTTCTTGTGGCCACAGCTTAGAGGTATTGTGGTCTCTTAATGAGATGCTGGTGCCCACCAGAGTCTGAGTCCAGGAAAAGGTGATGTTGTGCCCCTTTCTCTCCTATGTTTTTCACAGCTGTCCAGTCAGTTCTGGTCAGGGGCTCCACTCTTCAAGGCATACCTTCCATGTTTGAGGAGAGGTGTGGCCCACAGACCCAGCAGATGCTTTTGTTGTAGACTGTGGCAAATCTGTGTGCCTACTCTAGGAAGAGGCTGGCAGCCTCAAAGGGAAGAGTAGAATGTCGGCCATACCTATAGTTAGAAAGATGGCTGTTTAGTAGGTGCCAAGAGGGGTAAATCTTTCCCTTCTGTTAGGATCACACTAGTGCCTTCCCCTTGGATAGTGAGAACAGAGGCTGCTTTAGGCATTTTCCCTGGCTGAAAGTACCATATGTGCTACCCTGAGGAGGTCACCTTAGAGGTTGTAAAGTCACCCATTTTGTTGTATGCCAGAAAAGGAGACCCACTTCCATCCCTCGTGGTATAGACATCTTTTTTTTCTATGTGAAGCGTGACTCTTGAGGCCTTCCATGCAGTAGGATGGTGGGCTCCCACATTAGGCTGATCAGTTCCCCTGCCTCCAGAGGGAGGTAGTAACCAGTCCGTCTCGGTAGGGTAACCTGTGACAGGTGCTAATCAATGTTTCCACTCCCCAGTGACAGGTCCTAGGGTGTCCAGAGGACCACGCTGTTTTGTTCCAGCAACAACCTTGGTGTATACGCTTTCGGAGTTTGTGATGTCACTCAGATCGTTGCTGGAGGGTCACTCGAGGCTCCTAGTCAGGCATACAGGGCTAAAATCCCAGTCAAAGACCAATTTATCAACCTCAAAGCCTCAGGCAACACCTTGGTCCACCCCGCCAGGGAAGCCTTGCCTGTAGGGGTTTATATTTGTTAATTTAGGACACTGTTTTTCTTTTCACAGGCCTGTGGCCTGGGGGTTATAGGGTAGGTGGTAATGCCATTATGCTTCCTTCCCAACAGCCCATTCGTGCACATCATGACCTGTAAAGTATGTCCCCTGGTCACTGTCAACACTTTGGGGTATCCTATACATAATACTCAACTTTTGTAACCCCTTTATTATAGTAGCCTGGTTTGCTCGTTCACATGCAAATGCCTCTATCAAGCTGGTAACAGTATCCACAGAAATGAGAGTGTACTTTGCTCCTTCACTGGGGAGTAGAGACCTTATGTGATCTACCTGCCAGCTTGTCACTGGCTGTGTTTTCTTTTTTTTATTGTACTTTAGATGAAGGTTTACAGAACAAATAGTTTCTCATTAAACAGTACACATATTGTTTTATGACAATGGTTAACAGCCCCACAAAATGTCAACACTGTCCCTTCTCAATCTCGGGTCCCCTATAACCAGCTTTCCTGTCCTCTCCTGCCTTCTAGTCCTTGTCCCTGGGCTGTCGTCCCCATTAGTCTAGTTTTGTTTTATGGGGCTGTCTAAACTTTGGCTGAAGGGTGAACCTCGGGAGTGACTTCATTACTGAGCTAAAAGGGTGTCCGTGGGCCATATTTCAGGGTTTCTCCAGTCTCTGTCAGGCCAGTATGTCTGGTCTTTCTTTGTGAGTTAGAATTTTGTTCTACATTTTTCTCCAGCTCTGTCAAGGATCTTCTGTTGTGATCCCCGTCAGAGCAGTCAGTGGTGGTAGCCGGGCACCATCTAGTTGTACTGGACTCAGTCTGGAGGAGGCCGTGGTAGTTGTGGTCCATTAGTCCTTTGGACTAATCTTTCCCTTGTGTCTTGTTTTGTTCATTCTCCCTTGCTCCCAAAGGGCTGAGACCAGTGGAGTATGTCAGATGGCTGCTCACAGGCTTTTAAGACCCCAGACACTACTCACCAAGGTACATGTAGAACATTGTCTTTATAAACTGTGTTATGCCAATTGAGCTAGATGTTCCCTGAGACCATGGTCCACAGCCCTCAGTCCAGCAATTCAGTCCCTCAGGGAGTTTGGATGTGTCTGTGGAGCTTCCATCACCTTGCCTTGTACAAGTTGTGCTGGCTTCCCCAGAATTGTGTACTGTCTTACCCTTCACCAAAGTTACCACTTATCTATTATCTATTTAGTATTTCAACACCCCACCCCTACCATCCCTCATAACCAACAAAGACTGTTTCTCTGTGTGTAAACTTTTTCATGAGTTTTTACAGTAGAGGTCTCATACAATATTTGTCCTTTTGTGATTGACTTATTTCACTCAGCATAATGTCCTCCAGTTTCATCCATGTTATGAGATGCTTCACAGATTCATCATAGTTCTTTATCATTGCATGATACTCCATTGTGTGTATGTACCATAGTTTGTTTATCCATTCAGCTGTTGTTGGGCATCTAGGTTGTTTCCATCTTTTTGCTATTGTGAACGGTGCTGCAACGAACATGGGTGTGCATACGTCTGTTCGTTTGACGGCTCTTATTTCTCTGGGATATATTCCTAGGAGTGGGATTGTTGGATTGTATGGTATTTCTATTTCTGGCTTACTAAGGAAGCGCCATATCATTTTCCAAAATGGTTGTATCATTCCCACCAGCAGTGCATAAGAGTTCTGATCTCCCCACAGCCTCTAGCTTATCTTCTGGAGTTTGTGTGTTGTTGGTTATGGTTTGTATCCTGTTAATGCCATGCATTAGGGCCTGTAGCATTGATCCTCCCAACATTTGTTATTTTCAGTGTTTTTGATTCGTGCCAGTAATGCTGGGGTAAGATGGCATGTCATTGTGGTTTTAATGTGCATTTCTCTAATGGCTAGTGATCATGAACACTTCCTCATGTATCTGTTTGCCACTTGACTGTATCCTTTGGTGAAGTATCTGTTCATTTCCTTTGCCCAATTTTTAATTGGATTATTTGTCTTTTTGTTGTAGAGGTGTTGGATTTTCTTGAATATTATAGAGATTAGACCTTTGTCTGACTTGTAAAGTCCAAAAATTTTTTCCCAGTCTGTAGGTTCTCTTTCTATTCTTTTGGTGAAGTCTTTTCATGAGCGTGTTAGATTTTTAGGAGATCCCAGTTATCTAGCTTGTCTTCTGGAGTTTGTGTGTTGTTGGTTAGGGTTTGTATCTTGTTAATGCCATGTATTAGGGCCTGTAGCGTTGGTCCTATTTTTTCTTATATGAACTTTATAGTTTTTGGCTTTATATTGAGGTCTTTGATCCATTTTGAATTAGTTTTTGTATATGGTGAGAGGTATGGGTCCTGTTTCATTTTTTTGCAGATGGACATCCAGTTTTGCCAGCACCATTTGTTAAAAAGACTGTCTTTTCTCGGGCGGGGCAAGAAGGTGCTCTAGGCAGAAGCACCACGCCATCCCTCCACAGCAAAGATCCGAAAAACTAAGCCTAACAGAGAATCAACAATCCTGAAACCCTAGAACACCAAATGAAGAGATAAAGAACTCAGCCAAACACCAAACGGAGTGAGAATACTAAAAGAGAATGGAGAGCGAGGAGAGACTCATGCAGAGATTCCTTACCAGCTAAAGCAGCACGGATCCACCATCTTGGATTCCTATCGGAGACCAGCGAACGGGAGAGCAGCCTCCCAGAGTGTCCAGTGGGAGACAGAACAACCGGTAAACTGTGGTGCGCGCTTTCCCACCACCCAGCCCTCTCCGCCTCGGCTGGAGCTCCCCTGCTTTCCGTGGCCAGGGTCCCTGGGCTGGGAGGCGCCGGTGCTTGGATTCCACGCGCCCAGGCTGGCGGCTTTCTGAGAGCCGTTTGCTGGCTGCTGGTGAAGCTTTTTCTGCCACCTCACCCTCCTTTTGCCTGGATGCCTGGTTCTGAACGCCGTCTTTGCTCTCTCCTGCGGGGCTGTGGGGCTGCGTTCGGGCGTGTGGCTGCTTCCAGGTCTGGGCTGCCGCGCTGGCGAGATCCCAGGGCCTTTGTTCGTTCACACCTCTGCTTCCTGTGGCCACGATCTCTTAACCCCAAGACTGCCGGCTGCTTGGAATTCGCGCCCCTGAGTGGGGGCTCTCTGGGTCCCATCTGTTGGCTGTTGGTGTGGCATTTTCTGCTTCTTCTGGTTTCTCGATTGCCTCTCGCTGCCTCCCCCTCCTTTTGCTCGGGTGCCTGGTTCCGAGCGCCATCTTTGGTCTCTCTTGCGGGGCTGTGGGGCTGCGTTCGGGCGTGTGGCTGCTTCCAGGTCTGGGCTGCCGCGCTGGCGAGGTCCCAGGGCCCTTGTTTGTTCGCCCCTCTGCTTCCCGTGGCCACGGTCTCTTAAACCCAAGACTGCCAGCTGCTTGGAATTCGCGCCCCTGAGTGGGGGCTCTCTGGGTCCCATTGGTTGGCACTGACTGCTGGTGTTGCTTTTTTTTTTTTTCATCTTTTTTGATTAGTTTTGTCATCTTTTCCCTCTTTTTCCTTTTTGTCTTTCTTCAATGCTTAATTTCTCGTCTCTCTATTTCTTTTGTCTCTTTCTGATCCCTGAATACCAGGCGATGTATGCCTCTGTACCTTCTCACCAGGCTGTGCTGTGAAAACTGAGACCGACTCCCCCAGACCTCAAAGCTGAATCGGTGGGATCCCTGGGAACTTTGCAGTTCTTTAACTGTTCTGATTTTTATTTGTTCATTCCTTCCTTTTCTTTCTCTTCCCCCTTCTGGTTTTCTCCATACCATAGTCTCTCATCTGTCCATTCCAATGACAAGCTCCCCTAGCATTCTTTTATGTTTGAATGCTTTTCGCTCCTGCTCCTCTCTCCTCTTTCCCATATCCAGCTTAGCTTCATACATAACCATCTCCCCGTTGCATCCTCCCTACCTGCACCATGCACTTGACATCACACCACCAAGCTGTGCAGGCACGCCCTATTGGAACCTGCCCACACTGACTACGGACCGTCCTGGTGGCAGCAGTGAGTGCCACAAACAATCCGTCCCAGTGGCTCCTCTTCAACTAGATCTGCCCAGCTGTACCACAAGGACGCAACAAAAAAAACTCTACAATCAATAAATGAGAGAAATATCTACTGAATGCCCCAAAAACAGCAAACAATATGAAAACATTTACAAAAACAAGACAAGATGCCTCCAATAGGCGTCCAAATTAAAACACCAGATAACTCTCCTGTGGAAGAAAATGCACTATAAGTACCTGATACAGAACTCAAATCACTAATACTCGGAATTTTCCAAGAACTGAGGCAAAAAGCTGACAAACATGAGGAAAAAATAGACAAATTTATGGAAAATACAGACAAAAAATTGGAAGAATTCAGGAAGATGATGCAGGAACAAAATGCAAAATAAATTCACAACTCAAAATTATACAAAAACAACAATTAGAAATCCAAAAGATAAACAACAAGATTTCAGAAATGGACGGTGTCATAGAAGGGCTGAGAAGTAGATTTGAAACCATGGAAGACAGGATCAGTGGAACTGAAGACAAACACTTGGATACAACTCTGTTTCAGGAAAACTCAGAAAAAAGAACAAAGAAAAATTAAGAGACCCTGAGAGTTCTGTGGGACACAATTAAAAGCAAACACTTACGGGTGATTGGCATACCAGAACAGGGGGAGAAAACAGAAAACACAGAGAGGATCATTGAGGAACTGCTGACAGAAAACTTTCCCAATATCATGAAAAATGAAAAGCTGGCCATCCAAGAAGCTCAACGAACCCCATATAGAAGAGACCCCAAAAGAAAATCACCAAGACATGTCATATTCACACTCGCTAAAACTAAAGACAAACAAAGAATCCTGAGAGTAGCTCATGAAAAACAAGAAGTCACATACAGAGGAAAAACAATAAGACTAAGCTCAGATTATTCGGCAGAAACCATGCAGGCAAGAAGGCAATGGGATGACATATTTAAAATCTTGAAAGAAAAAATTTGTCAGCCAAGAATAATATATCCTGAAAAACTCTCATCCAAATTTGATGGTGAAATTAGGTCATTTCCAGATAAACAGAAACTAAAGGAATATGCAAAAGTCAAACCAAACTTACAAGAATTATTAAAGGGAGTTCTTCGATCTGAGGACAAACAGCTTCAGCCCTCAGGCAGGACCTAGGACCTAGGACGCAGGTTCATATGAACCAGATACCATTCTAGGAACTGAACTACAGAGGACTTTCCAAAAACAAAAGAAATACAACAGGGAATGAGATAAATCAATCAAAGCATGACAACAACATCAAAACAATAAAAGAGGGAACAAACGGCATAGGTATAGAACCTTCTAAAGGAGAGGAAGGCAAGGCGATACCAAGTAAGGGTAGACTGCTTCAAACTTGTAAAGATAAGGGTAAAATCCATGGTAACCACAAAGAAATTTAACAAACCAACTCATAAAAATAAAGATGAAAAACATAAAGTCTCAGCAACAACAAAACCTACAAAAACAAAAGAAATGAACACAAAATCCACAAACAAAAGTAACTCAGCACAAGAGAGTAAGAAGAACAAAGAAAACTTCAGCACCACAAAAAAAAAGCACTACAAAATGTCAGCAACAAACTTCCATCTATCAATAATTACACTGAACGTAAATGGACTCAATGCACCCATAAAGAGACGGAGAGTGGCAGAATGGATAAGAAAACAGGATCCATCAATTTGCTGTCTACAAGAGACACACCTTAGAAACAAAGATGTGAATTTATTAAAAATCAAAGTTTGGAAAAAAATATATCAAGCTAACAACTATCAAAAAAGAGCAGGAGTGGCAATTCTAATCTCAGATAAAATAGACTTTAAAATAAAATCTACCATAAAAGACAAACAAGGACACTATATAATGATTAAGGGGATGATACATCATGAAGACATAACCATAATAAATATCTATGCACCCAATGACAGAGCTCCAAAATACATTAAAAAAACTCTAACAGCACTGAAAAGAGAAATTGACAGTTCCTCAGTAATAGGAGGAGACTTCAACAGACCACTCTCAGTAAAGGACAGAACAACTAAGAAGAAACTCAGCAAAGATACAGAAGACCTAAAGGACACAGTCATCCAACTGGACCTCATAGACATATATAGAACAATCCATCCAACCGCTGCAAAGTACACCTTCTTTTCCAATGCACATGGAACGTTCTCCAGAATAGACCACATCTTAGGCCACAGAGCAATCCTCAACAAGATCCAAAATGCTGAGATAATTCACAGTATCTTCTCTGACCACAATGCCATCAAGGTAGAAATTAACACTAGAAAGAGCAAGGGAAAAAAATCAAACACATGGAAACTGAATAATAATCTGCTTACACATCAATGGGTAATAGAAGAAATCAGAGATGGAATTAAAAAATTCCCAGAATCAAATGAAAATGAAAACACATCATACCAAAACCTTTGGGACACAGAAAGGCAGTCCTCAGAGGACAATTTATAGCAATAGATGCACATATCAAAAAAGAAGAAAGGGACAAAATCAAAACTTTAACTACAGAACTCAAACAAATAGAAAGAGAACAGCAAAAAAAGCCTACAACCACCGGAAGAAAGGAAATAGTAAAGATGAGAGCAGAAATAAATGAAATAGAGAACAGAAAAACAATAGAAAGAATCAACAAAACCAAAAGTTGGTTCTTTGAAAGAATCAACAAAATCAACAAACCACTGGCCAGACTGACAAAAGAAAAACAGCAGAGGGCACAAATAACCCAAATAAGAAATGAAATGGGGGACATTACAACAGACCCGACCGAAATAAAAAGGATTATAACAGAATATTATGAAAAACTATATTCCAACAAATTTGAAAACCTAGAGGAAATGGATAAATTTCTAGAAACATACGGCCTACCCAAACTACAACAAAGTGATATGGAAAATCTGAACAGACCCATAACAGGAGAAGAGATTGAAAAGGTAATAAAAAAAACTCCCAACCAAAAAAAGCCCTGGCCCAGATGGCTTCACTGGAGAATTCTACAACACATTTACAGAAGAGCTTGTACCAGTTCTACTCAAGCTGTTTCAGACCATAGAAGAAGAAGCAACACTTCCAAATTCATTCTATGAAGCCAGCATAACGCTGATACCAAAACCAGGCAAAGACATCACAAAAAAAGAAAATTACAGACCAATATCTGTCATGAATATAGATGCAAAAATTCTGAACAAAATTCTAGCCAATAGAATTCAGTATCATATCAAAGAAATAATACAACACGACCAATTAGGATTCATACCAGGTATGCAAGGATGGTTTAACATTAGAAAATCCATCAACGTAATCCACCACATAAATAAAAGGAAAGAAAAAAATCACATGAACATCTCAATTGACGCAGAAAAGGCATTTGACAAAGTCCAACACCCATTCCTGATAAAAGCTCTCAATAAAATAGGTATAGAAGGGAAATTTCTCAACATAATAAAGGGCATCTATGCAAAACCAACAGCCAACATCATTCTTAATGGAGAGAGGCTGAAAACATTCCCCTTGAAAACAGGAACAAGACAAGGATGCCCTTTATCACCACTCCTATTTAACATTGTGCTGGAAGTTCTAGCTAGAGCAATAAGGCAAGAGAAAGAAATAAAGGGCATCCAAATTGGTAATGAAAAAGTTAAACTCTCCCTGTTTGCAGATGATATGATACTATACATAGAAAACCCTAAAGACTCCACGAGAAATCTACTGGAACTAATAGAAAGATTCAGCAGAGTAGCAGGATACAAGATAAACATTCAAAAATCAGTTGGATTCCTATACACCAGTAAAGAGAACGATGACAAGGAGATCAGGAAATCAATACCATTTTCAATAGCCCCTAAAAAGATAAAATACTTAGGAATAAATCTGACCAGCAATGTAAAAGAACTATACAAAGAAAACTACAAAACACTGCTGCATGAAACCCAAAGGGATCTACATAAATGGAAAAACATACCATGCTCATGGATAGGCAGACTCAACATTGTGAAAATGGCAATTCTACCTAAAGCAATTTACAAATACAATGCAATCCCGATCCAAATACCAACAACATTCTTCAAAGAGATGGAAATACTAATTATTAACTTTATATGGAAAGGGAAGAAACCCCGAATAAGTAAAGCACTACTGAAGAAGAAGAATAAAGTTAGAGGACTCACACTACCTGACTTGAGAACCTACTATACAGCTACAGTACTCAAAACAGCCTGGTACTGGTACAACAACAGAGACATTGACCAATGGAACAGAATTGAGAATCCAGATGTAAATCCATCCACCTACTGTCACCTGATCTTTGACAAGGGCCCAAAATACATCAAATGGGGAAAAGACAGTCATTTTAACAAATGGTGCTGGCAAAACTGGATATCCATTTATAGAAAAATGAAACAGGACCCATACCTCACACCATATACAAAAACTACTTCAAAATGGATCAAAGACCTGAATATAAAGCCTCAAACTATAAAATTCATAGAAGAAAAAATAGGACCAACACTTCAGGCCTTAATACATGGCATTAACAGGATACAAACCATAACCATCAACACACAAAACCCAACAGATAAGCTAGATAACTGGGATCTTCTAAAAATCAAACATCTATGTGCTTCAAAAGACTTCACCAAAAGAGTCAAAAGAGAACCTACAGACTGCGAAAAAATTTTTGGACAGTACAAGTCAGACAAAGGTCTAATCTCCATAATCTACAAGAAAATCCAACACCTCTACAACAAAAAGACAAACAATCCTATCAAAAAAATGGGCAAAGGAAATGAACAGACACTTCACCAAGGAAGACATTCAAATGGCCAACAGAAACATGAGGAAATGCTCGCGATCACTAGCCATTAGAGAAATGCAAATTAAAACCACAATGAGATACCATCTCACCCTGGCATTACTGGCACGAATCAAAAATACTGGAAATAACAAATGTTGGAGGGGCTGCGGGGAGATGGGAACTCTTATACACTGCTGGTGGGAATGCAAAATGATACAACCATTTTGGAAAATGATATGGCTTTTCCTCAGAAAGCTAGAAATAGACATACCAGTCGATCCAGCAATCCCACTCCTAGGAGTATATCCTAGAGAAATAAGAGTCATCACTCGAATAGACATATGCACACCTATGTTCATGGCAGCATTGTTCACAATAGCAAAACGATGGAAACAACCTCGATGTCCATCAACAGATGAATGGATACACAAACTATGGTACATACACACAATGGAGTACTATGCAACGAGAAAGAACAACAATGAATCTGTGAACCATCTCATAACATGGATGAAACTGGAGGACATTATGCTGAGTGAAATAAGTCAATCACAAAAGCACAAATATTGTATGAGACCTCTATTGTAAAAACCCATGAAAAAATTCACATGCAAAATGTAACAATCCTTGTTGGTTACCAGGGATGGGAGGGGAGGGGGGGAAATACTAAATAGGCAATAGATAAGTGGTACCTTGGGTGAGAGGTGAGATAGTACACAGTACAGGGGAAACTAACACAACCTGCACAAGGAAAGGTCATGGAGGCCCTATAGACACATCCAAACCGCCCAAGGGACTGAGTTGTTGGACGGAGGGCTCTGGGGACCATGGTCTCGGGGAACATCTAGCTCAATTGGCATGACACTACTTATAAAGATAATGCTCTACATTCTACCTTGGTGAGTAGTGTCTGGGGTCTTAAAAGCCTATGAGCGGCCATCTAAGATACTCCACTGGTCTCATCCCTTCGGGAGCAAGGGAGAATTAAGAGAACAGGATACAACGAAAAGATTAGTCCAAAGGACTAATTGTCCACAGCTACCAAGGCCTCCACTGGACTGAGTCCAGTACAGCTAGATGGTGCCTGGCTACCACCACTGACTGCTCTGACCAGGATCACAACAGAGGGTTCTGGACAGAGCTGGAGAAAGATGTAGAGCATAATTTTAACTCCCCCCCAAAAAAAGACCAGATTTACTGGCCTAAAGAATACTGGAGAAACCTCAAGAGTGTGGCCCCCAGACACCCTTTCAGCTCAGAGGTGAAGTTACCTTCGAGGTTCGATGTTAAGCCTGGGAATGGACAGCCCAGTAAAACTAAATGGGACTAAAGAGGTACAGGAGTCCGGTGACAAAGGCCAGAAGGCAGAGGGGGAGTAGGAAACTGATGATAAGGAACACAAGTTGAGTAAGGACACTGTCGATGTGTTGTGAGATTGTTGACCACTGTTAAAGGGCAACATTTGTAGTAACTATTAAATGGGAGGCTGTTTTGTCCTGTAAGCCTTCATCTTGGGCGAGAATGGCAGCACAGTTGGAAGAGCATAGTCAATATCACTTAAATGTGTAAGTAAAAAGTTTTGAAATGGTGTTAAAAAAAAAAAAAAAAGCCAAATGAGACTAATGAGGTACAGTAGTCCAGGGACAAGGGCCAGAAGACAGAAGGGGACAAGGAAGTCCCCTGGTGATAGGGAACACAAGGTGGAGTAAGGATATTCTTGATGTGTTGTGAGATTGTTAACCATTGTCATAGGGCAACATGTGTAGTAACTGTTAAATGAGAAACTATTTTGTTCTGTAAGCCTTCATCTTAAGTGAGAATAACAGCACAGTTGGAAGAGGGTAGTAAATGTCACTGAACTGTGTATGTAGAAATTTTTGAAACGGTGTATCTTTGGCTATCTGTATTTTCATCAAAAAAAAAAAAGGTTGAGAATTTAGAGGCTTAATATGTTGTGGGGTTGTTAACCAATGTCATAAAACAACATGTGTACTACTGTTTCATGAGAAACTATTTGTTCTGTAAGCCTTCACCTGAAGTACAATAAAATATAAAAAAATTTAAAAAATTAAAAAAAAAAAAAAAGACTCTCTTTTCCCCATTTGATGGACTTTGGGCCCTTTTCAAAGATCATGTGAGCATAAGTGGATGGATTTACATCTGGGTTCTCAATTCTGTTCCATTGGTCAATGTATCTGTCATTGTACCAGTACCAGGCTGTTCTGACTACCATAGCTGTATAATAAGTTCTGAGGTCAGGTAGTGCAAGTCCTCCTACTTCATTCTTCTTCTTCAATAGTGCTTTACTTATTCGGGGTTTCTTCCCTTTCCATATAAAGTTAATGATTAGTTTTTGGATTGGGATTGCATGGTATTTATAAATTGGTTTGGGTAGAATTGTCATTTTCACAATATTGAGTCTACCTATCTATGAGCATGATTTTTCCATTTATGTAGATCCCTTTGGGTTTCATGCAGTAGTGTTTTGTAGTTTTCTTTGTATAGGTCTTTTACATCTCTGGCTAGATTTATTCCTAAATATTTTAATTTTTTAGAGGCTATAATAAATGGTATTGTTTTCCTGATGTCTTTTTCATTGTTCTCTTTATTGGTGTATAGGAATTCAACTTATTTTTGTATGTTTATCCTGTATCCTGGTACTCTGTTGAATCTTTCTATTAGTTCCGGTAGTTTTCTCATGGAGTCTAGGGTTTTCTATGTATAGTATCATATCATCCACAAACTGGGACAGTTTAACTTCTTCATTACCAATTTGGATGCTGTTTATTTCTTTTTCTTGCCTTATTGCTCTATCTAGAACTTCCAGCACAATATTAAATAGGAGGAATGATAAAGGGCCTCCTTGTCTTCTTCCTGTTCTCAAGGGGAATGTTTTCAGCTTCTCTCCATCAAGAATGATGTTGGCTGTTTGTTTTGCATAGATGCCCTTTATTGTGTTCAGAAATTTCCCTTCTGTACCTATTTTATTGAGAGTTTTTATCAGGAATGGGTGTCGGATTTTGTCAAATGCCTTTTCTGCATCAATTGAGATGCTCATATGATTCTTTTCTTTCCTTTTATTTATGTGGTAGATTACATTGATTGATTTTCTAATGTTGAACCATTCTTGCATACCTGGTATGAATCCTAATTGGTCGTGGTGTATTATTTTTTTGATATTATGCTGAATTCTATTGACTAGAATTTTGTTGAGAATTTTTGCATCTATATTCATGACAGATATTGGTCTGTATTTTTTTTTTTTTTTTATGGCGACTTTGCTAGGTTTTGGTATCAGGGTTATGCTGGCTTCATGGAATGAATTTGGAAATTTTGCTTCCTTTTGTATGTTCTGAAATAGTTTGAGTGGTACTGGTATAAGCTCTTCTCTGAATGTTTAGTAGAATTCTCCAGTGAAGCCATCTGGGCCAAAGCTTTTTTCTGTTGGGAGTTTTTTTATTACCTTTTCAATCTCTTCTCTTGTTATGGGTCTGTTCAGATTTTCAAAGTCATTTTGTGATAAGTTGTATAGGTAGTGTGTTTCTAGAAATTTATCCATTTCCTCTAGGTTTTCAAATTTGATGGAGTATAGTTTTTTGGAATACTCTGTTATGATCCTTTTTATTTCAGTTGGCTCTGTTGTAATGTCCCCCATTTCATTTCTTATTTGGGTTGTTTGTGTCCTCTCCTGTTTTTCTTTTGTCAATCTTGCCAGTAGCTTGTCAATTTTGCTGATTCTTACAAAGAACCAGCTTTTGGTTTTGTTGATTCTTTCTTTGTTTTCTAGTCTCTATTTCATTTATTTCTGCTCTGATCTTTATTATTTTCTTTCTTCTGGTGGCTGTGGGCTTTTTTTGCTGTTCTCTTTATATTTGTTTGGTTTCTGTAGTTAATGTTTTGATTTTTTCCTTTCTTCTTTTTTGATTTGTGCATCTATTGCTGTAAATTGTCCTCTGAGAACTGCCTTTGCTGTGACCCAAAGGTTTTGGTATCATGTACTTTCATTCTCATTTGATTCCAGGAAATTTTTGATTCCATATCCGATATCTTCTATTACCCAGTAATGTGTAAAAAGGGTGTTATTCAGATTCCATGTAATTTTTTTTTCTTCCTTGCTCTTCCTGTTGTTAATTTCTACCTTTATGGCATTGTGGTAAGAGCAGATACTTTGAATTATCTCAGCTTTTTGGATCTTGTTAAGGATTGCTCTGTGGCCTAAGACATGATCTATTCTGGGAACGTTCCATGTGCATTGGAAAAAAATGTGTACTTTGCAGCTCTAGGGTGGAGTGTTCTATATATGCCTATGAGGTCAAGTTGGCTGATTGTGCCCTTTAAGTCTTCTGTATCTTTGTTGAGTTTCTTTTTATATGTTCTGTCCTTTACTGAGAGTGGTGTGTTGAAGTCTCCTAATATTATTGGGAAGTGTCAATTTCTGTTTTCAGTGCAGTTAGTTTTGTGTATTTTGGAGCCCTGTCATTGGCTGTGTAGATATTTATTATGGTTATGTCTTCATGATGGATTGTCCCATTAATAATGATATAGTGTCCTTCTTTGTCCTTTATGGTGGATTTTGTTTTAAGGTCTATTTTATCTGAGGTTAGTACTGCCACTCCTGCTCTTTTTTGGTACTTGTTTGCTTGATTTTTTTTCCATCCTTTGATTTTTAATAAATTTACATCTTTGTTTCTAAGGTGTGTCTCTTGTAGACAGCTTACTGATGGGACCTTTTTTATATCCATTCTGTCACTCTCCGTCTCTTTATAGGTGCATTGAGGCCATTTACATTCAGTATAATTATTGATAGGTGTGAGTATATTGCTGTTATTTTTTAGTGCTTTTTTTGTGATGCTGTTGTTTTCTTTGTTCCTCTTACTGTCCTGTGCTGAATTCCTTCTGTTTGTGGATTTTTTTTTTTCATTTCTTTTGTTTTTGTAGGTTTTGTTTTTACTGAGACTTTATGTTTTTCCCCTTTAGTTTGATGAGTAGTTTTGTTAACTTTCTTTGTGATTACCTTGAAATTTACCCTTATCTTCCTAATTTTGAAGCAGTCTATTATTACTTGGTATCACCTTGCCTTCCTCTCCATTAGAAGGTTCTATACCTACCTGGGAGGTTCTATACCTACCTCTTCTATTGTTCTGATGTGGTCATTTACTGATTAACTTCTCTGATTCCCTGTTGTATTTCTTTTGGTTTTGGATAGTCCTCAAGAGTTCATTTCCTAGATTGGTATCTGGTTGGTACAATCCTGCATCCTAGATTCAGCCTGTGAGCTGATGTTTTTGTTCTCAGATAGAATGGCCCCCTTTAATAATTCTTGTCAGTGTGGTTTGGTTTTTACATATTCCCTTAATTTCTGTTTATCTGGAAATGTCCTAATTTCACCATCATATTTGAACGATAGTTTTGCAGTATATATTATTCTTGGCTGGCAATTTTTTTTTTCAAGGTTTTATATATGTCATCTCATTGCCTTCTTGCCTGCATGGTTTCTGCCGAATAATCTGAGCTTAGTCTTATTGTTTCTTTTCTGTATGTGGTGACTTTTTGTTTTTCTCAAGCTGCTTTCAGAATTCTTTGTTCATCTTTGGTTTTATCGATTGTGATTATGATAAGCCTTGGTGATTTTCTTTTGGGGTCTATCCTATATGAGGTTTGTTGAGCCTCTTGGATGGTCAACTTTTCATCTTTCATGATACTGGGGAAGTTTTCTGTCAGCAGTGCTTCAATGATCCTTTCTGTGTTTTCTGTTTTCTCTCCCATTCTGGAACTCTGACGACTAACAGATTTTTTATTTTGATTGTATCCCACATAATTCTCAGGGTCTCTTCACTTTTCTTCGTTCTTTTTTCTGATTTTTCCTCAGAGTTGTATCCAAGGGTTGGTCTTCAATTTCACCGATCCTGTCTTCCACCATTTCAGACCTGTTCCTCAGCCCTTCTATGACACTGTCCATTTGTGAAATCTTGTTGTTTATCTTTTGGATTTCTAGTTGTTGTTTTGTATGATTTCTAGTTGTGAATTTATTTTAGCATTTTGTTCCTGCATTATTTTCCTGAATTCTTCCATTTTTATGTCTGTATTTTCCATGAATTTGTCTGCCTTTTCCATGAATTTATCTATTTTTTCCTAATTTGTGTCTGATTTTTGCTTCAACTCTTGGATAGCTCTGCAAATTAGAGATTTGAATTCCTTATCAGGTAGTTTTAATGCCTTTTCTTCTGCTGGGAAGTCATCTGGTGTTTTATTTTGGATGCCTACTGGAACCATCCTGTCTAGTTTTTGTAAATGTTTTGATATTGTCTGCTGTCTTTGGGCATACCGTAGTTATTTTCCTCTTTTATTGATTGTAGATTTGTTTGTTTCATCCTGCCTTTTTGTTTTACTTGGTTATGTCTAAGCAGGCAGGCTGTGTGTTCTTGTTTGTTCACTCATCTGTAGGCATGATACTTTTCACCTCCTTCTCCAATTGGCAGGGTCAGTCTCTCAGATATGGTATAGAAGGGAGTGTCTAGCTGAAGAGGAGTTGCTGGGATGGGTTGTTTGTGGCACATACTAGGGCCAACAGGGTGGGCCAGGAATCAGTGCAGGGGAGGTTCTAGTAGGTCATGCCTGTGCTGCTTGGGGTTGTGATGTTCAGCGCATAAGGCAGGTAGGCAGGATGGAGGGGGGAGATTGTTAGGTGTGGAGCTAAGATGGGTATGGGAGAGAGGAGAGAGGAACAGGAGCTAAGAACATACAAACAAACAAAAAAGAGTGCTAAGAGAGCTTACTGTTGGAGTGGAGAGATGAGAGACTGAGAAATAGAGAAAAACAAAAAGGAGAAGAAGAAAAAATGAATAAATAAAAATTAGGAAGAAAAAAGAAAAGAAAAGCCCCCAGGGATCACACTGGTGCAGCTGCAAGTTCTGGGAAAGTTGCTCCCAGGCCATGAAGTACAGCCTGGCTAGAAGGGATAGAGGTGCCAGGTATTCAGGAGACAAGAAGAGAAGGTAACTATAGAGAGTTGAGAAACTGAATAAAGAAGAAAGACAAAAAGAGAAAAAGAGAGAAAAGAGAACAAAACAAATAGATTTAAAAAAAACAAAAAAAAGAAGAAAGAAATGCCCTCAGGGATCTCTCCAAGCCTCTGCACAAACTGAGGGGGTAGGTCCCAAGCTGTGCAGTACTGCCAGGCTAGAAAGAGCTCCCAATTCGTGAAAAGAAAAGAAAAAAAAAGCAGATCAAAACAAACAAACAAAAATCCCAGGATCCCACCAGCGTGGTGGCACAGGCTGGGAAGAAGTTTCACATTTGAGCGGGAATTCACAGCCTTTCAGGAAGAAGCAAAGATGGTCCACAGAGCCAGGTATTTGAGACAAAGGAGGGGAAGTGGTGAGAGGTACGGAAGAAATCAAAAGAAGTGGAAAAAAGCAACACTAGCAGCCAACAAATGGCACTCAGAGAGCCAGCCAGTGCGGGCCGGTAGAATCTAAGCAACACTGGGGTGAAGCTTGTGCATCCTGGCCAAGAGACTGTGGCCACAGGAAGCAGAGGAGACTGAGTGCAGGTGAAGAAGAGTGGGGGGTGGGAAAACATATATTTCTAGTTACCAGTTGTTCTGTCTCCTGCTGGAAGCTCCGTGAAGCTGCTATCTTGTACCTTCTGTTCACCGATCTCCGATAGGAGTCCAAGATGGCAGATCCGTGCTGTGTTAGCTGATAGGGGACCTCTGCATGTATCTCTCCTCGCTCTCTGTCAGTTTCTTATCCCATTCAGTGCTTGGCTGAGTTATTTATCTCTTCATTTGATGCTTAGCATTTCAGGATTGACATTTTCTCTGTTTGGCTTAGTTTTTCAGATCTTTGCTGTGGAGGGACAGAATGGTGCTTCTGTCTATACAGCCATGTTGCCCGGAAGTCTTGGCTATGTTTTTTATGTATCTTCCCGGGGTTGTGTGGCAGACACCTTGGATATTGTCATGAGCACATGGGGAAATTTTTTACAGCATCCAGCAGATTTATACTTTACTGCTATGTCTGTCTCTTTGGCTATTTTCCAAATAATACAAGCACTACGATGTTTGCTTTTCTGGTGAATTTAATGGGCCCTGTTATGCATTGAGTTTTGTCCCCCCAAATTTGTATCACCTTGGCTAGGCCATGATTCCTGGTATTGTGTGATTGTCCATCATTTTGTCATCTGATATGATTTTCCCGTGTGTTGTAAATCCTACTACTGTGATGTTAATGAGGCAGGATTAGAGGCAGTTACATTAATGAGGCAGCACTCAATCTAGAAGATCATGTCATGTCTTGAGTCAGTCTCTTTTGTGATATAAAAGAGAGAAGTGAACAGTGAGACAGGGAACCTCATACCTCTGAGAAAGCAGCACCGGGAGCAGAGGGTGTCCTTTGAACCCAGGGCTCCTGCACTGAGAAACTCCTAGACCTGGGAAAGATTGATGACAAGAACCTTCCCACAGAACTAACATAGAAAGAAAAAGTCCTCCTCTACGGCTGCCACCCTGTATTTGGACTTCTAGCCTCCTAAAATGTGAGAGAATAAATTTCTCTTTGTTAAAACCATCCACTAGTGGTATTTTTGTTATGGCAGCACTAGATAACTAAGACAGGCAGCTTCCCCCTCAGGATGCACCAGTTTAACATGTGCTATAGCATCTACTTCTTGGTTTCCCAGCAGAGAAAGGGATGAATGGACTACTACATGAAAAAACAGGTCAGCATTCAGGGTTTGGAGGCGATCTCAGATGTCTTGCCACAAGGCTTTCCCCAAAGGACTTTACCTATTATTGTTGACTGTTTTTTTATGCTATTGGCCTATTTACTTAGTTAGGCCACAGGCTACTGCCTAACTGTACACAGGGTTAAAGGCCATGGTTCTTTGGTGATGACCATCCACAAGGCCTTTAATTTGGTCTATTGATTGCTTTGCCCTGGGCAGGTGGGTTTTAAACCAAATAGTATCAGTGGAAGCTTGCACAGCCACTGCCTTCTGCAGTGGTGTCATATCTAAGCTAGAGCCGTCTGTGTACAAGGCATCTGCTGCCAGTGAGCCTTCCCCTCTCTTGGAGGAGGGAGGAGTGGCTCTGGCAGCACACTAGCCTGCGCTGGGGGGTCATCTTGGTATGTCACTGGACCAAGTAGAGCCTGTAACTCTTGGTACAATGGATTGGCAGAAAGGGCTCTGCGCTGTTGCTGGTATGCATGCCATTTGGTCAGAGTAGCTGTCTGGGTGGTAGCTGATGATAGCTCAGAAAACAGCCTGTTGACCCTCCCATTTATGGGCAACGCTGTGCAAAAGGTGACAGCTCCTGCCCTTGTTAATGGCTCTACCTGGTGGAGACTGCCATAGGTTGTTAACAATTATTTCTCCATGAACCTATATCGGTTTTTTGCCCATCTCCACAGTTGGGACCAAAAACCTAGGGGAATTTTAGTTCCATCCTGGTCTTGTTACAAGGCCCAGACAAAGCCATCATCAGTGCTACTCATGTCTAACTGGAAGGGTAACCCTTCCTGTACTGTGCCCAGTGCTTTCATTTCTGCAACCAAAATCTTTGCTTTCTCAAAAGCTTTCTGTTTTCATTACTCCAATCCCAAGAAGCACCCTTTTTTACCAGTCAATAGAGTGGTCTCAAACACTGGGCGAAGTGGAGAACAAATACTCTCCAATACCCCAAAAGACCCACAAAGGCCTGCACTTCTTTTTGCGTCCTGGGGTGGGGTAAGCTTGTATCTTATCAACTATGGCTTCAGGCAACACACAGGTATTCCTAGACCAGACGACCCCTTGGAATTTTACCTATATTCCTGGCCTCTGCACCTTGTGGGGATTTACAGCCCATCTTCTCCCCTGTATGTGGATGATTAGGGGGTCTAGACACTCCTGTAACAGAAAAACATCCTCATCTGTTAACGTGACATCATCAGTGTGATGAAATCAACGGATAGTCGCAGGGAAGGGGGAAAGACTAGCAATCATACCAAGGCAAATAGTGGGACTATGTAGATATCCTTGTGGTAGCACTTGGAATGTCCACTGTTGCCTCTCCCAGGTGAAGGCAAACTGGTCTTGGGTGAACAGTGCTAGAGGGATGTTAAAGAATGTATTGGCCAGATATAACACATCATCATATGCACTCAGGTCTCTACAAGGGTTTCTAACAAGGAAGTTATGTTTGGGACTGTAGCATGTATAGAAAGGATCACCTTGTTAAGATCCCTGTTGTCCACAGTCATACACCAAGACACATGTCATTTCTTCACAGGCCACACAGGGCTATTAAAAGTTCTGTGGGCTTCCCAGAGGACACCTACTCTTTTTAATTCCAAAATAGTTTCATCACTAATTTCCTTATGTCCGCCAGGCAACTTACATTGCTTGATATCTACCACTCTTCGAGGAGGGGGCAGAGTCACTGGTTCTCATGATGCATTTCCTCTCAGGATTGTCTTTACCACCCTCACTAACAGTTAGAATTCTCCCACAGACATGGTCAAAGTCAGTCTCATGAGGACATCCGCCCCTAGAATGTATTCCAATATTGGAGAAATATAAACTTAATACAATTTGGGAAGAATATGTCCTACTTTCGGGATCAGAAGTATGTGGTGTACATAGACAGACTTTCTGCCATACCCATCAATTGCAAGATGGTCCTTGAAACTGCTCAGGGTTTCCAAAGATATGGATGCACTCTGCCCTGGTATCAACCAGAGCTAGCACCCACTGCTTGTTTGTTCTTGACCAATGTATTGTGACCGCAACATGGGACCTCTGGTCCCCCTGCAGGGCCCTTCCTCATGAGGGGCAGTAGGATCCAGAGGTGATATTGTTGTTCCGGCTTCAGATTCTTTCAAAGGCTAAACAAAACCATGTTCAGTTGCTTATCTATCTTGTCCACTGCCTTTCCAGCAGCCACTAAGTCCACCCACACTTGCCTTCATGTCACTTTCAAGAGGCTCTTGGATGGTCATCTCCAAGTTTCTCAGTCTTTCTCTTCTCTTCCCACAGTTTGCACCCCCTTCTCTCTAACCTTCTCGGTTTCACCCAAATCAGTTATGACTTGTTCCACCTGGTACACCATCTGGCCCACTAAGGGACTAACAATAGCCAATACCAGAAGGTTGGAGTCACCTGCAGGATTCTTGCTTTCTTTCCTGCAATAAAAAGTTCATTGTCTGGCCCCCAGAAATGCTCAGCATAAATGGTGTGACACACACCTAACTCCCAAATTAGCTCCCTCTAACTCCTCTATGGAAAACAGTTTCCCGAGTGTGCCAGGAAGATCTCCCTCATTCAGCCATGTCTTTCTGCAACACAAGATGACCCAGTCTGTGAGGGTGTGTACGCCCTCTGTGTTCCAAGCTGCACGTAAACACTTCCAGAGGTTGGGGTGGGTGGTTACTCTGCTCATTTTCCCCACTCAGCTCCATTTAAAAAAACACAATCTCCCCTGATATCCCACAGATGTAGTAACCAAGCTGCAATAGTTTTCTTCCCTTTCTCCTGGAATTTCCCACACAACTCAATCAGCTCAGTGGGGGTGTATTCCTACATTGTCACGGAACTGGCTGGTGGGATTTCTCGCCTGGGGTCATCAGGTTCCCAGGTAGCTTTCATCTTATGAGTAATGAGCAGCTGTGTCCAGAGGGGGTGCTCTGCACAGTCAGACTTCTCTTCCACTCTTCCACTTTTATATATGATTCACCACTCAATCTACTCTCCCACAGATTCCGCGTTTTTGCATCTTAGTCACCTCTCATCAACACTGCCCTATTCTTTTCCTTTGGCACTTTCTTTCCCCCTATCTTTACAAACCTGCAGGCAAACATCTCTTATTGCTTGTATTGCTCTCAGATGCGGCTACTTAATACTTCAGTCATTGCCACACACAACTGGTGCACAGCTCTTTCCAACTGCAGCTCTTCTTGCAGGGCTCTTACCTCCCCTCCAGCAGCTAGCTGGGCTTCTGCTGCTAGCTGAATGGGCACTACTGCTATCCTAGCTTCCTTTCCACACTTATGAAGGTGAGCATCTTCCCACAATTGTGCTATGCTCCTTGGCATTTTGGGGTCGTCCCCATACTGATGTGGCTGTCCTCACACATCAAGCATATGGGACACACCTCCCCATATGGAGATCACTGACCTACCCAGGATTTCTCCCACAGATGCCTCACTCCCATTGCCATTTCCTCAGTCTCCTGACTGGCTCACCAATTAATGAGGCATGGACAAGTAACTTGAAATTTACCTCAAAATTGGAGGTGCCAAGAGACCAAAGATAGACACGGGCAACTCCAGTATGGAGGCCAAAAAGTTTATTAAGGATACTTATATATGAGGCAGTCTCTGCAGCCACAGGACCAAAGCAGATCTCCGCACCCTGCAGTGAGAAGGCAGAGGTTTTATAGTGGTCAAGGACAATAGTGGCTACAAGCCAAGGATGCTATATAAGGCTGCCTAGCAAGATCACATAACATGGGCTTGGAAAACAGCAGTGAACTAACAGAAACAGCAGTGAACTAACAGAAAGCATGAGGGCAGCCATGTTCAAGTTTGCAAGGCCTCTTTTCTCTTTCAGAGCCCATGTGAACTGCCTGACATACAGGGCCTTCTGTGATATAGAACACCTTGTCACTCACCAGGCAGATGCTGTTCTTTATTGTTTCATCTTTCTCCAGCAAGTCAGAGCTTATCCTCCTCACTTCAGTAGTATGTTCAATAATGTTGTTTCTGTGGTTAACAAGTAAATATTCTGGACAAATTTCAAATGAAGCAACTGACAAGATCTTCAGTTACTACTTTTGTAGAGATCTGGATATTAAATGGGAAAGTGTGAGCTATTGATTCATTTTAATTTCACAGAATGTCTGATGTTTTTGTCAACAAGCTGGTGCAGGGAGACTAGAATGTGGTAGAATGGCAAGCTGATTGATGGCGAAGGTGGGTCGTCTTGAGAGCCTCCTAAGTGACCTTTGCCTGACCCTGCCTTCTCGACAGCAATGTCAATGGCTTGATGAAGACATGTAATTACTCTATCAGTAATTCCAGGATAAGAGAGGGAGGCTATGTGATGAATGCAGTAAACATCCAACCCTCTGTTTTGAGGCCAGAAACAGTCATTGCTTGAGTTCAAGGAGATGATCAACCTTATCCTCAAAGCCAGTGTTTTGGTTTTCCAGTGTTCCAGTAACAAAACATAGTAAGATGGGTAGCTTCGAAGAACAGAAATGTATCCTGTTATAGTTCTGGAGGCTGGGAGTCAGAATTTAGGGCTCTCTCTGTCACTCTAGGGGACAATCCTTCCTTGTCTCTTCCAGCTTCTGAGACCCCAGACATTTCTTAATGTTCCTTGGCTTTTAGATGCAACTTTGCAAAGCATTTATCTTCATCCTGGGTGTGACCATGTTTCTGAGTCTGTTCTTCCCTTTCGTAGGACACCACATAGAAGGGACACGGGGTACTTTAGTGTGACCATGTTTTATTTAACTAATAACAAAGGAAAGACCCTATTTCCAAACAAGGTCCCATCCCAAGGTACAGGGGTTAGGACACCAACATATCTTTTGGGGGGACACAATTCAATCCATAACAGTCCATGTAAACCTTGTGTGTGCCTGGGTTGGCTATGAGGTTGGTTACAATTTAGCAGTGTTACCAGGCTATGACATACTCACCTGGCCTCTGGAGACAGACAGATCAGTAGCACACCATAGGTGGTGCTGGGGCCTCCATCCTCGACATGGCCAGGGGCAGAATCTACCCTAGCACACTGGGTGCTTTTGAATTGGGGGTGGCCTGGGAGCCAGGTTGTAAGAGGAGCAGGTAAAGGAGGCAAGGACTTTCAACATGGGAGGGAGGACCCAGGAAGCATGTTGGAACCTCTTCAAGTACAAGAGACACACACTACAGTGGGAAGGAGGCTGGTTCATCACGGGAGGGTCCAGGAAGCTGAGAGCAGGGATGACAGTGTGGTGAAGGGTTCATCCCATCTTACTGGGTACCCAGGGGAAGGGGCCACCCCTGAAAGCCCTGAGCCATCAGTCATGAGTACGTGAGCCATAGGCACACCTCTTTGCTCGTCTTTCATGGGCCATCTTCCTGCACCAGCTCTTTCCACTGAGGAGGGCGTCATTCTGTCCAGAAAGTTCAAGCCACGTGCTGAGGGCCACACAGGTGGTCCTGACAGATGAGAATCTGACTCCAGTCTGCAGCCAGAGCTAAGAATTCATGCATCATGCACAGCCTTTGTCTGTAGGGAGAGGCTCTGCCCAGTGCAGCTTGCTGCTGAGACAATCGGGAGATTCCAGTCTGATGACGTTGCCTGGAGTAGGTCTGACCTGCCACTGGGAGTCTTTGTCCTACAGTGACATGGACTTCCATGCCCTTTTGGCCTGTGGCCTCTTGGTGGGCTCCAGTGCTGAAGCAGCACTCTCCCAACCAAAAAAATAAAAATAAAAGCCAGTTGCCATTGAGACAATCATGACTCGTGGTGACCCTGACTTATGGTGACCCTGACTCATGGCAACCCCATGTGTATCAGAGTAGAACTGTTCTCCATGAGGTTTTCAGTAGCTGATTTTTAAGAAGTAGATCACCAGGACTTTCTTCTGAGGCATCTCTGTGTGGACTAGGACCTCCAATCTTTCAGTTATCAGCTGAGCACATTAACCATTTGTACCACCCAGGGACTAGCCAGCTGCTGGCAGCAGGGTAGAAATCGCTGACCTACCACTGGCACTGAGGCCACCACTACAGAGATGGAGAAATGTGGATGTCCACATGGGAAAGACTTTCAACATGGCAGAATTGGCTCTGCCTTTATCCTCACCAAAGGCCTAGGCCTTTGCTTTGTCCTGGACCCCACATCCTGGGCACATAGGCTCTGTTCCAGCCCCTCACCCACCATCCCAAGATCCCAGAGAGCATTTCTGAGCTGGCACTTACCCCTGTCATCTGCTGCCCCGCCTCTGTGTTTCTCCTGCTCAGTATCAACTGGGCCTCTTGTCCTTTCCTACTTCTAGTTCTCAGGTAGAGCTCCTCCAGATTCAAACATCCTGAACCTCCATCCACAGTCCCCCAAGCCCAGCTTACAAGTAACCCCCATGGCTGCTGGAAGCAGGTGACCCCTAGCATGCCCTGCCATGATGCCTGCCTCTCACTCATCCCCAATTACCTCTCGTTCTGGGATTTGGCTTCACTGAGTATTTAATAAATGTTTAATGGCAACAATAAAAAATCAACTTGGCATGGCTGAAGATTTTTGTTCGGGGACTTAGGGCTGTGCTCCATGTCAGTAATAAAATGCATCTTGATAGAGCTGCAGAGGAGCAGGGTTACTGGGTCATGTGGGCCCCCCTCCAGTTCAGGAAAGTCCTAGGAGAAGGGTCTTCTGACACGCGACCAGTCATGCCCACTTCTGTCTTCTGGAAAAGCTCTCACTGCCCAGCAGTGCGGACCATGGACACGGGCACCCTGAGGACTGAGGGGTCTGAGCACTGTGTGAATGGTGCTGGGGCCCTTCCTGGATTCACCCAGCATGGTGTGGGCCCAGCCGGTGGGTGCCTCCAGGCTGCAGATGGTGGCTGGGTCAGGAAAATCTGACAATAGCCTTCAAACCTACCCTCTGCCCCACCTACACCAGCCCCCCCACCAAAACAAACAAACAAACAAACAAACCAGGATTCCTCAGGGAAAAAAAAAAAGGAAGACTTTGCAGAGATGCAAGTTTCTGAGCAGGCACCACCTGCACACCTCATCTGAAGAAAATCCTCAGTAAGGACTAAAATAAACAATAAATGAATCGGATCTGAGAATCTGGAGGGGATCAAAGCCAGTTTCTCTCCACAGAGACACAAAACATCATTCGTTTCTTGTATATCCTTCTGGAGGATCAAGCAAACTCATCATCCTGTGCATACAGAAAACTACGCCTCTTCCCACAAACACAACAAACTAGTAATGCATTATATACGTTGTGCTGCATTCTTTCTTTTTTTCACTTAAAATGCAACACAGAGATATTTTATACCAATTTATAAAAAGCTTTTTCAGCTATGTTTAACAGCTGTATAGGGTTCAATTTCATGAATGTAGCATAAATTAAATAATACACTCCTGTTGGTGGACATTCAGGTTGTGTCTAGTAATTAGCTTTTATTAACCACATTACAATGTTCATTTTTGTTCATATATAATGACTTATATGTGAGTATACCTGTAGGCAAAATGAATAGAAATGCAGTTGCTAAGTAAAATGGAAATTCTAATAACAGTCTAGAAATAAATGATTTAAAACTATCTCAGCACAATCTGGAAGGTTGAGGGGGAGAGGAGATAAACATGTCTGAAAGGTGTCATTAGAGGGAGAAAAGTTATGGGGAAAAATACATGCAAAGGGCTTACTTCATGGCAAGAGGTAAGAAAGAGGCCATAGAGACATAAAAATGAGCATCATATTTTCAGATAATGGGTTTTATTTAAATCACAAAAGACCAGGTAAGCACTAAGGGAATACATTACAATTGAACTTTCAAATTAAAAACCTAAAAATCGGAAAATATAAAGTAAATAACAATAAATAAAACAATTTTATCAAACCAGCAAACATAAGTAACTAGAATAAATAATAAACATAACGTATGCAAAAAAGAACAGAATCATATACAAGCCATTATACTAACATAAATGGACAGTCTTCTCCCCTTAAAGCAGGTAACTTTCAGTTTTGATTAAAAACTAGACCAAGCTATATGGAAAAACAGAAACAAACCAAATTAATAAGAATGTTGAAAATAAAGGAAGGAAAAAGAGAGGCTTGGCAAGTAAAATCACCACCCATCTCTCAGTCTGTCGCATTGTGGTGTCTGGCATGTTGCTGTGATGCTGGAAGCTCTGCCACAGGATTTCAAATACCAGCAGGGTCACCTATGGTGGACAGGTTTCAGCAGAGCTTCTAGACTAAGACAGACGCGTGATCTACTTCAGAAAGTTATCCAATAAAAACCTGATGGATCACAACAGGATATTGTCCAACTTGCTTGTCCACCTTGGTGTAAATTTGTGAGAATTTAGGTCTGATCAAGGAAAAATATGTAAGCATTGTACAGTAGCATTGCACAACAAGCTGTTTATTGGGGCAAAAACATTAACAGCTGCATACAGGAAGAAGTTCCCCCATAGCAGAAGTTCTTTCAGAAGTAAGCAGCCCAAAACACCACCAGAAGGGGGCAAGGTGGAGAGTCTCTGGATCAGAGGGCTCCGAAGGACAGCAGCATCCTAGGGTCCTTATAACTACAGGGTTTTATCTTATCTAGGTCTAGGAACGTCATGATAAACACAGAAAATATTAAAGTTGTAAAGGATTTCATTTTACTTAGATCCACAATCAACACCCATGGAAGCGGAAGTCAAGAAATCAAATGATGCATTGCATTGGGCAAACCTGCTGTGAAAGAACACTTTAAAGTGTTAAAAAGCAAATATGACACTTTAAGCACTAAGGTGGGCATTATCCAAGCCTTGATGTTTTCAATTGCCTCACATGCATGTAAAAGCTGAACAATTCATATGGAAGACCAAAGAAGAATTAAAGCCTTTGAATTACAATGTTGGCGAAGAATATTGAATATACACTGGACCGCCAGAAGAATGAATGAATCTGTCTTGGAAGAAGTACAGCCAGAATGCTCCTTAGAAGCAGGGATGGCAAGACTACATTTCACATACTTGGGACATCAGGAGGAGTCAGTCCCTGGAGAAGGACATCATGCTTGGTAAAGTAGAGGGTCAGGAAAAAGAGAAAGAACCTCAATGAGATGGATTGACACAGTGGCTACAACTGTGGAATCAAGCATAACAATGATTTTGAGGATGGTGCAAGACCAGATAGTGTTTTGTTCTGTTGTACACAGGGTCGCTATGAGTTGGAACCGACTCCATGGCATTTTACAACAACAACAACAGAATGGAATTAAAGAGCCCTGGTGGTGCAATGGTTAAGCACTTGGCTGCTAACCGAAATGTTGGTAGTTCAAACCCACCCAGCAGCTCCAACGGAAAAAGACCTGGTGATCTGCTTTCATAAAGATTACAGCCAAGAAAGTCCTATGGAGCAATTCTACTCCATAACCCATGGGGTCACCATGAGTTAGAATCAACTTGATGGTACCCAAAAACAATACAACAGAATGAAATGAATGTGTAGGACTTGAGGACCAACTACCTAACTCTATAGTCCCTTAGGGTGTGCAGAGGACACTGCCTTCACCCAGACATCAGGACTGACCACTGCAGGGACACCTGCACATATCAGAGGATCACTCTTCTCTGCAGGCCTGGCTGACAGGAGGGGATGATACTATCAAACTGGCTTTCTAATGTCATCACAGTGGTGGGATTCCAGAGCAGCAGAGAGGAGATGACAGCCCATCACAGTCGGTAGTACCATGGACGCCACCCCTAACATCAGAAGCATAGCCAGAATGGCCATCAGGTCATTGCTGTAACTCAATAATATATCCTGGCTTTCCTAGAGGTGAGACAGATGGGCTGCCTGCTCTTGTGTTGCTCAGTTTATAGAACAAATAAAAACTGAGATCTCAGAAGTGAATGGATGTCAGCTCTCACAATGGGAAATTATGATCCCACACGGAGGTTGCACTCCTAAGACAATCCAGAGCCAATTCACTGAAGGTGAGCCCATCCACTGGAGGGAGATTTCTAAATGTCCATCACAAGCATGTATGGTAAATACTGCTCCAAGACTTCTCCAAAAAGTCCTGTGGGTCCTTGCCAGGGCCTCTGCAACAAGCTAAGTGATTTACCCATGCTCCTGAGAGTCTGCACTTAAATGAATATGGACTTGAAATGCCATCGTGTTCTTTCAGCTGTTTTTGTCTGTTTGCTTTTACAGTTGCCATCGAGTCAATTCTGACTCATGGTGACTTCATGTGTGTCAGACTAGAGCTGCGCTCCACAGAGTTTTCAAAGGTTGATTTTTTAAATTTTTTTTAATTGTACTTTAGGTGAAGGTTTACAGAACAAATAGTTTCTCATTAGACAGTCAGTACACATACTGTTTTATGACATTGGTTAACAACCCCACTACATGTCAACACTCTCCCTTCTCGACCTTGGAGGACCTTTTTTTTCTTTTGTGGTGAAAATATACATAGCCAAAGATACACCATTTCAGAAATTTCTACATGTACAATTCAGTGGCATCGATTACATTCTTCCAGTTGTGCTGTTATTCTCACTATCCTTTTCCAAATTTTTCCATCACCATTATCTGCAACTCACTGGCCCCTAGGCTTCCCATCAAACCTTTTGAGTTGCTGTTGTCCATTTGATCACACATAGATAATTCTTTTTTTTTTTTTTTTGCCTTAGATGAAGGTTTACAGAACAAACAGTTCTTCATTAGACAGTGCACATATCGCCCTATGACAATGGTTAGCAACCCCACGACACGCCAACCCTGTCCCTTCTCAAAAGTGGGTTGCCTCTCAGCAGCTTTCTTATTCCCTCCTGCCTTCTAGCCCTTGTCTCTGGACTGCTGTGCCTCATTAGTCCCGTTTTGTTTTATGGGGCTGCCCAATCCCAGGCTGAATGGTGAACCTCTGGAGTGACTTCACCTCTGACCTAAAAGGGCGTCAGGGGCCATACTCTTGGGGTTTCTCCAGCCTCTGTCAGGCCAGTAAATCTGGTCTTTTTTGTGTGTGTGAGTTAGAATTTTGTTCTACATCCTTCTCCAGCTCTGTCCAGGACCCTCTGTTGTGATCCCGGTCAGAGCAGTCAGTGGTGGTAGCCGGGCACCATCTAGCTGTACTGAGCTCAGTCTGGTGGAGGATGTAGGAGCTGTGGTCCATTAATCCTTTGAACTAATCTTTTCCTTGTATCCTGTTCTGTTCATTCTCCCTTGCTCCTGAAAGGGTGAGACCAGTGGAGTAACTTAGATGGTCAATGGTTGATTTTCTTGAAGCAGATTGCCTGACCTTTCTTCTGAGGTGCTTCTGGGTAGACTCAGACCTCTAACATTTTGGTTAGCAGGAGAGGGTGCTAACTGTTTGCACCATCCAGGGACTCTCCTCCAGGTGCAGTGGGGACTTACGTGAAACGGAGTCTGATCCAAGTCCTCTCATGTTGGTTCAGTGGATCCTTGGACCAAACTCTTTTATTACTTCCCATGGTCACAGATGAGTGATTTGTGTATAGTGAGTATAGTGACATTGGTTCCATGACTTACAGGTTAAAGGGTACTACAGTGGGGAGGGCAAGTGGAAGGTCCTGTAAATTCCTCTCCCTTGACCAAGATACCAAGATACTGGAGTCCTGGTGGCATCGTTGTTAAGAGCTCAGCTTCTAACCAAAAGGTCGGCAGTTTAAATCCACTAGCTGCTCCTTGGAAACCATATAGGGCACTTCTACTCTGTGCTATAGGGTTGATGTGAGTCAGAATCTACTCGACTACAGTGGGTTTTGTTTTGGTTTGGATGAAGATACTACTACTACTATTACTATTACAACTAACAACAACAATAAACCTAAACCCAGGAGGAACTGCAGAGGTTAGAGCCACCATCGAAATCTTGAAGAAAGAATGAAAGATTGTTCTCCTCATGTTCCCATTCAGTCACTCTTCGGTCCTCTGCAAAAGCTAGATGGATCATGGTTGATCAGAAACTTAATTAAATGGTGGTCCCAATCACCACGTGTCTCCATCAGTTATATTTACTGGAAAAGATCAACACCTTCTTAGCACTTGGTATATATTTTTACACCCATGGACCTCACTGTGTGCTTGCATATACCTTATACTTGGTATATGGCTATTGATTTGTCAAATGCCTTTTTTTCTCAATCTTTATCAATAGGGAGGACGAAAAGCAGTTTGTCTTCACATGGCAAACCTTTATTGCATTGTTTGGAGCTATGTTAACTCCCTGGCTTTCTGTCGCAATAGAATCTGAAGGCAACTTGTTTGGACATTATGCAGAATGACACCCTGGTCCACTGTATTGATAATATCATTCTAATTAGACCCGGTGGGTGGGAAATGGCAAGTATCCTTGAGCTCTACTTGATCGTAACGTGTTATTATTTTTGATATATTAACAGATTCTGTCTCTCTGTCTCTTCCTGCCTCCCATATTTAACTTATAAAGGTTTAACTTCAAAGAAACCAACTTTGGATTAAGCCATATTTTCTACTTATTTTATGTACTATTTCATTTTTTTAGCTTTCATGTTCATAACATTTATTCTACCTAATATCTTTAAGTTCATTTTGTTATTTTCCAGTTTCCTTAGGCGGAGTACCAAATTCTCTAATCTTTGTTTTTCTTCTTAAATAATGAAGCCATTATAATGCAATATATTTTCTTTTAATAGAGCTTTTCCTGCATCCAATTGGTTTTGCCTGAAATGTTCTCCTTTTCAGTGCTTTCTAGGTTCTTTGTAATTTCTTTCTTGATTAACTCTTTGGTCCAAGAATTATCTATGAGTGAAGGCATTATTTTTCAAGGACTTGAGGTGTTTTTGTTCATCTTTTCCTTATTGTCTCAACTTTTATGATCAGATAATATGACCAGTAAAATCTCAACTTTCATTTTAATTTTTTAAAAGTTTTACTTATGACCAAGCACATAACCGATATTTTGTGCTAGTTCCTGCAAATAAAGCCATTGTTTGCTCTTCGAAGGATGTTAGTGTGTAAACCACTTAGTGCGTTAGTGTGAAGGATGTTAGCATGTCATAAATCTATTTGATCAAGTCAGTGGCTGTGTAATGTGATTTCTCTATGTCTCTATGTACTGTCATTTCATTATCTACCAAATGTGCACTATCATAAGATGGCAGCAAGAAAGTCTCACTGAACACCAGTTTTATCAAGTCCCCTTGCATTTCTCATAGCTTCTGCTGCAAGAAACACTCAGCTTATTCTGTGCTAAGCACTTGACAAGGAGCTCTGGTGGCATAGTGGTTAAGGGTGAAAAGTCCACAGTTGGAACCCACCAGCCGTTCCACGGGAGAAAGATGTGGCAGTCTGCTTCCATGTAGTCTTGGAAACCCTATGGGGCAGTTCTATTCTGTCCTACGGGATCACTATGAGTAGGAATGGACTCCACAGCAACAGGTTTGCTTTGTTCTGTAAGTGCTTTATGGAGCGGCTCCAGTAATCCTCGCAGGAGTCCCACTGGCTGGCACCACTGTTAGAGGATGAGGATAAAGGAGCTCAAGGACAACCCCATTAAGTCACTTCTAAGAGACTCAGGGAAGGAGCACTGGTGGTGCAGTGGTTAAGCGCTTGGCTGCTAACCGAACGGTCAGCTATTCAAACCCACCTGCTGCTCTGTGGAAGAAAAATATGGCAGTCTGCTTGCTTAAAGATTACAGCCTTGGAAACCCTATGGGGCAGTTCTACTTTATCCTATAGGGTCACTATGCGTCCAAATCAACTTGACTGCAACCGGTTTGGTTTTGGTAAACTTCCCAGGTGAACAGATGGTGGGGCCAGGATCCAAAGCCAGGTCCTAGCTCTGGGGCAATTTGTGGTGATCACGGCACCACCTGTCACTCTTTGATGCATGTTGTAGTGGTTGTTATTAGATGCCGTCAAGTTGGTTCCAACTCATTACGACCCTCTATACGACAGAACAAAATTCTGCCTGGTCCTGTGCCATCCTCACAATCATTGTTATGCTTGAGCCCATTGTTGCCACCTCTGTGTCAATCCATCCTGTGGTATATTCAATATTCTTCGCCAACACCACAATTCAAAGGCGTCAATTATTCTTAGGTCTTCCTTATTCATTGTCCAGCTTTTGCATGCATATGAGGCAACTGAAAACACTATGGCTTAGGTCAGGCACACCTTAGTCTTCAGGATGACATCTTTGCCTTCCAACACTTTAAAGAGGCCTTTCCTGTACTTCTTCCAAGACAAATTTGTTCTTTCTTCTGGCAGTCCACGATATACTCAGTGTTCTTCACCAACATCATATCTCAAAGGAATTGACGCCTTTGAATTGTGGTGTTGGCGAAGAATATGGAACATACCATGGACTGCCAAAAAACCAAACAAATCTGTCTTGGAAGTTCAACCAGAATGCTCCTTAGAAGCGAGGATGGCAAGACTACGTCTCACATCCTTTGGACATGTCATCAGGTGGGATCAGCCCCTGGAGAAAGACATCATGCTTGGTAAAGTAGAGGGTCAGTGAAAGAGAGGAAGACCCTGAATGAGATGGATTGACACAGTGGCTGCAACAACAGGCTCAAGCATAACAATGATTGTGAGCATGGCACAGGACCTGGCAGTGTTTCGTTCTGTTGTACATAGGGTTGCTATGAGTCAGAATGAAGTCAACGGCACCTAACAACAACAACAATTCTTTGGGCTTCCTTATTCTTTGTCCAGCTTTCACATGCATATGAGGCTATTGGAAACATCATGGCTTGAGTCAGTCGCACTTTAGCCCTCAAAGTGTTATTTTTGCTTTGTAACACTTTAAAGAGGTCTTTTGCAGTAGATTTGCGCAATGCAATTCATCTTTTGATTTCTTGACTGTTATTTCCATGGGCATTGATTGAGGATCCAAGTAAAGTGAAATCCTTGATAACTTCAATCTTTCCTCCATTTATTATGATATTGCTTACTGGTCCAGTTATGAGGATTTTTGTTTTCTTTATGTTGAGGTGCAATCCACACTGAAGGCAGTGGTCTTTGCTCTTCATCAGTAAGTGCTTCAAGTCTTCTTCGCTTTCAGCAAGATGGACCTCTTCTTTCAGTACCATTGGTTCTTGATCATATGTTACCTCCTGAAATGGTTGAACGTTGACCAATACTTTTCGGGACTCTGTGTATTCCTTCCATCTTCTTTTGATGTTGCTTGTGTCATTTAATATTTTCCTAGTAGAATCCTTCAATATTGCAACTCGAGGCTTGAATTTTTTCTTCAGTTCTTTCAGCTTGAGAAATGCTGAGCGTATTCGTCCCTTTTGGTTTTCTATCTCCATGTTTGCATGTCATTATAATACTTTACTTTGTCTTCTCAAGCTGCCCTTTGAAATTTTCTGTTCAGCTCTTTTACTTCATCATTTCTTCCTTTCACTTTAGCTACTCCAGTAGCCATCCTGGTGAGTGTGAAGTAGTTTCTCATTATTGTTTTGATTTGTATTTCTGTAATGACTAATGTAAGAGCCCTGGCAGCGAAACAGTTAAGCATCTGGCTGCTAACAGAAAAGTTGGCAGTTCGAACTAACCAGTAGCTCCATGGGAGAAAAGACCTGGCAGTCTGCTCTCATAAAGATGTGTTGTTGTTGTTCCGGCTCATAGAGACCCTCCACTTTACCAAACATGAAGTCCTTCGTCAGGGACTGGTCCCTGCAGATAACATGTCCAAAGTACGTGAGACGAAGTCTTACCATCCTTACTTCTAAGGAGCGTTCTGGCTGTACTTTTTCCAAGAAAGATTTGTTTGTTCCTCCGGCAGTCCATGGTATATACGATATTCTTCACCAACACCATAATTCAAAGGCATCAATTCTTCTTTGGCCTTCTTTATTCATTGCCCAGCTTTCATATGCGTATGAGGCAATTGAAAACATTATGATTTGTGTCAGGCACACCTTAGTCCTTAAAGTGTCATCTTTACTTTTTAACACATTAAAGAGATCTTTTGAAGCAGATTTGCCCAACGCAATACTTCATTTGATTTCTTGACTGCTGCTTCCATGGATTTTGGTTGTGGATCCAAGTAAAACAAAATCCTAGGAAAGTCTATGGGACAGTTCTACTCTGTCCTAGAGTAGCAGTGAGTCAGAATCAACTGAAGACCCACAACAACACAACAACGACTAAGGAGGTTGAGCATCTTTTCATGTGCTTATTGACCATTTGTGTATCTTCTTTGGATAAATTTCTACTAAGTCATTTCTCAATTTTTAAACTACGTTGTTTGTCTTATTGTTGTTGAATTGGAGGCGTTCTCTATATAATCTGGATATTAAACCCTTATCAAATATATAGGTACCAAATATTTTCTCCCATTCTGTAGATTGTCTCTTCACTTGATGCATAAACCGTTACGTGCCTAGGTGGATTTTTCCTTTATTTTACCTTTTAGTGAGTTCATGAAACTTCTTGATTTTTTTACTTGATTTCTTACATAATTTTGGAAAATTCTTAGCCCAAGTATCAATAAAGAATGTGTCTGCCCAATTGTCTGTCTTCTGTCTTTCTGGAAATACAATTATACATAAATAAGATTTTTAATTGTAACTCACATGTCAGTTACGTTCTTTTTTCTTTATTTTTTATTCTTTTTCTTACCCAGTGCTTTAATCTCAATATTTTAAATAGTCTATCTTTGGTTCATTAATATTCTTTTTTGCAATGTTTAGTATTCTGTGTAACTACCTACTAAAGTCTCAGTTTCAGTTTCTGTACTTCTTAGTACCAGAATTTCTATTTGGTTCTTTCTTATAAATTTCAGTTCTCTGGTGAAATCATATCCTTTCTTCATCATTTTATCAAACATATTAATCTTAGTTTTTTTTAACCAGCACCTAATAACTCTAATATTTGTACCATTCCATGGATTTGTTTCTATTGTGTCTTTCCACTCTGAGATTTTGCTCATTTGTTTTTTGTTTGTTTGTTTTTTGTTTTTTGCATGCTTGAACATTTTCAATTTAATTCCAGCCATTGTGTATAAAATTAGAGAGAGTTCAGATGTTATCTTCTTCCAGAGAGGGTTTTTTAAATTTGTTTGTTCGTTTGTTTTTATCTAGAGGGTAGAGAGAGCATGGGAAGAGGACCTTGATTCGGTACTGGCTGGTCCATTTCCAGTTTGCATTCACTCTTGGGTCTGCAGTCCTTTTAGGAGGTCTTAACTTCAAGCCTGAGTTTAATGTGTCCCTTCTGGCTTGATGGACTCTGAAGCTATGGACTCTGCTTCCTGCTGCTTTCTTTCAGTCTCAGCACACATTTACAAAGTTAAGAATTCAGAAAATGCTTTGAGGAAAGTTTCTGTGGCTTGTCTGACCCCCTCCCTTGTAGTTTTCTTTATCTGGGTCTTAACCCCTTCAAGTCCTAACTACCTAAAATCCAATAGCAATTTCTGTTCTAAATATCAATATTAAAACCCTTTCCATGTGTTAACAGCTGTATTGAGATGTAATTCACATACCATTAAATGCACCCATTTAAAGTGTACAATTCAATGTTTTCTAGTGCATTCTCAGAGTTGTGCACCACTACCACACTTTCAGAACGTTCTCCTCACTCAGGAAAGAAACACTTTACCCTTTAACAGTCACTCCCCATTTCCACCTAACCCACCCCTCCCCAAACCTGAACAACCACTAATCCACATTCTGTCTCTGGATTTGTATATTCTGGATGTTTCGTATTTATGGAATCACACAATATGTGTTTCTTTGTGTCTAGCTTCTTTCATTTGGAATAATGTTTTCAAGGTTCATCAATGTTGTAGCATGTATCAGTACTTTTTTTTTTTCTTGCCAAAATAATAGTCCAATCTGTGGATATACCTCTTTTTATGTATCCATTCATCAGTTGACAGACGTTTGGGTTGTTTCCACTTTTTTGAATATTTGAATAATGCTGCTAAGTACATTTGTGTACAAGTTTTTGTGTAGACAATGTTTTCTTGCTCTTGAGTATATGCCTAAGAGTGGAAATGCTGGATCATATGGTGTCTTCGTCTTCTATGGCTGCTGTAACAGAAATACCACTTGTGGGTGGCTTTAAATAACAGAAATTTATTTTCTCACAGTTTAGGAGGCTAGAAGTCTGAAATCAGGGCATCGGTTCTAGGGGAAGCCTCTCTCTCTGTCGTGTCTGCTGGAAGATCCTTGTCTCAGCTTATGTAGCCCCAGCGTTCCTCAGTTTCTTGGTGATCCTCACATGTGCTCTGTCTTGCCTAGTTTGTGCTCACTTGTCCCTGTGTATCATCTGCTCTTTTTATATCTCAAAAGTGATTAGGTTTAAGACACACCCTGCATTGATATGACCTCATTAACATAACAAAGAAAACCCTATTTCCAAATAGGATCACATCCACAGGTATAGGGGTTAAGATACCAACACATATTTTGGGGGGACAGAATTTAATCCATAGTGGTAACTCTATGTTTAACCTTTTGAGGAGCTGCCAGATTGTTCTCCAAAGCAACCGCACCATTTTACTTTCCCACCAGCATTATATGAGGGTTCCAGTTTCTCCAAATTCTCTGTAACACTTCTTATCATCTAACTTTTTTTAAAAAAATGATAGCCATCATTGTGGGTATGAAGTGCTATCTCCTTGTAGTTTTGATTTGCACTGTCCTGAGGACTTAGGATGTGGAGCATCTTTTCATGTGATTGTTTGCCGCATGTATGTATATATGAGTGTGTGTGTGTCTTCTTTGGAGAAATGCCTATTTAGATCTTTTGCCTATTTTAATTGGACTATTCATCTTTTTATGACTAAGTTGTAAGAGTTCTTTCACAATGGCTTGATGTAATAGCCACAATAATGGGCTCAAACATACCAGCAATCATGAAGCAACAATAACAATTCATCTCAACAAACGTGTGTATGTGTGTGTGTGTGTAAGGGGTCTGATTTCTAGAGTTGCTACATTATATTATTTAAAATATTTAACAAAAATTATAAGACACAAAGAAGCAAGAAATTTTGATGCATACACTGGGGGGAAAATCAGCTAATAGAAACTGTCCTTTTAGAAGCCCACATGTTGGACTCACCAGGCAAAGACTTCATCAGCTATTATAGATATTGTTATAGACTGAATTGTGTCCCCCAAAAAGATATGTTGAAGTCCTAACCGCTGCACCTGTGAATGTGGCCTTGTTTAAGGAAATAAGGTTTTAATTTATAGACGCCATCAGTTAACAAAATCATACCAGCATATGGTGAGTCTTAATCTTAACCCCGTCTGAGTGGTGTCTCATAAAAGACAAGGGCAGGCACTGAGAGGGTGACACACAAGGAAAGATAGCATGTGAGGACCTAGCTACAAGCCAAGGAATGGCAAGAGACATGCAGGGCTTCAGAAGCTGGGAGAGACCAGGAGAACCCTCCTCTAGAACTTTTGTAGGGAGCATGGCCCTGTTGGCTCCCTGAATTTAGACATTTGGCCTCCAGAACTAGGAGAAAATGAATTTCTGTGTTTTAAAGGTGCCCAGTGTGTAGTATTTTGCTATGGCAGCCCTAAGAGACTAAGTAGGTTCAAAGAACTAAAGGAAACTGTATCTAAAACAATTAAAGGAAGTATGAGAGTTATGAGATCTCACGAAATAGACAGTATCAATAAAAATAAAATAAAAATTACTGAAAAGAACCAAATAGCAATTTTAGAGTTGAAAAGTGCAATCACTGAAATAAAAAAATCTCATCTTATAAACCTAGGATAAAAATCATACTGTGTTATTCAATGCTTCTCCAAAGATCAGCTTCACTTTTGCACTGATTATAAACCAGGGTTCTCATAAACGACTCTTACTTATGAGACTAAACTCTCCCGTTTAATATTCCATGGCCTTAAAAAATAGAAAACGATTGTCAAAAATGGTGAAACAAACAAAGAGACTTTTGAACAGTAATATTTTGATAGCACATGCTACTTAACAAGGTTTGGTGCTCGCTATTTTGAGAAGCTTGGTATTTAAAATAGTCGTATTCATAATTGTGGCATAAATTACCATCTTCTGATAGTAAATATGCTTACCCAAGCATAGACACCCGTCACAAATACACCACCAGGTGGAATACATCCTGTTTGTTCTCTGCACAACCTTCATTTCCCCTGCACAATGAGCTAAGTTTTACCGCAAACATTGGAGAGATTTTCTGGGCTCAAGAGAGCCCAGTGGCCTTTTCCTCCTCCACGAGGCAGCATTCAGGGTTTCTTAAAAGAAGACCTACTGGTTGCTTTTTAATGGTGTTGTAAACCCATCCATTCCCGGCATGGTCAGTGTTAAGTGCTTTCATCCTGCTGCCCCCAGCTTCACCCCTGAGCTGACCCCACCTACGCGAGTGTGGTACATCCAACCTGCACATGAGCAAGGAGACCATGGGGTGAAAAGCCTTCTGTTGGGGTTATCGATGGCTACATGGGGCTCATAGCCCCTCCAAGGCTTGAGGAGAAAGGTACCCTCTGGAAACAGAGAGGTCTCCTGAAGATGTTTAGCTCACTGCCTGGGACAATAGACCAGGAAAATATACCCTGTCTGATGATATCCAAAAGACTTCTGGTGGCACAACGGTTAAGTGCTTAGATGCTAAGTGAAAGGTTGGAGATTCAAACCCACTTACAGGCACCACAGAAGAAAGACCTGTGGATCTGCTCCTGTAAGGATTACAACCTAGAAAACCCTATAGGTAGTTCTACTCCACCACATGGGGTCGATATAAGCTGGAATCAACTGGATGGCAGCCAACCACAACAACAACCACAATATCCGCTTGCTGGAGTGGCATTGCCGTATCTGATGGGCATTGTCCTAGATTAAGGCACAGTGGCCACCACTGTCGACTCTTGAAGAGATCTCTGCTTTCACACCAAGCCCAAGCCTGGGCAAAGTGACAATGGGGACAGGGGAGGCACCAATCCTGAGGGACTGAGGTTTCCAGGGCCTAGAGTGGCAGTGGAGGGTTGGACACAGTGATGGCCTCTGGGGGGACATCTCCCAGGCAAAGGTAGGGCCCAGAGAGCCTGCAAGTAGCGTCTGCCACCTTCTGGGTTGGGCGGCCCCACTCTCCCTCGCTAGGGAGGGCCCAGCTGGGTGGGGGACTCACAGCTCCCCGTGCGCAGACGGAAACTACTTCATGCTCACTCGACATCCAGGAGCCCTGTTGGGTGACTCCCTGTCCCTCTTGCTTGACCCTGTTTCCATGAGGTTGGAGCTGCTGCAGGAGGTGCTGCTTCCCCAAGACTAGATTCCCTCACGTGCCCCACTCTCTGAACCATGGTGCTGGGGGGGTTGGCTAAATGCCACATGCACACAGCCTTGCTCCGAGGGCTGGGCATGTTCACAGCTGTGATGGTTGCCTTTGTCCAGCTGCTTTCTTTCTTGCTGCTGGAGCTGTGGGCTCAGCACTCAGCAGTGTCACCCACCATGACTGTGACATCCACCCTCCAAGTGCTTCAGGGAGTAAAACTGGCCTCTCAAACCATTTATCCAGCATGAGGCAGATCCACCTGAAGAGAGTTCGTATTTCCCATTTCCAGATGTCCCCCAGATGGTCTTTTTTCACCATAACTGAGCTCCGCCTTCCAACACCCACCATCTAAGAGAACCGCAGCGGGGGCTGATGACAGAGGGTATGTGCTGCAAGAGACTCACAGCCCGGGCTGTTGTCAGCTGGCTGTTGCTCAGCCTCCCCCAGATCCCGCCGCAGTTGCCTACACTGCTCTCTGTTCTGATCTGATGTGAGCACCCCAAGTGACTTCCCCAAGCAGTGCTAGTAGACAATGCATTGCTTCATGGCAGCTTTGTGCTGACAACTCCAGGACAAACCCTGTTTCTGCCCCTCGGTGTGTTTGCTGAGGGTTCAGTGGTGGATCCTTCCAGCAAGCCGCCCCTCCCCATAGCAGAGCCTGAGTTATGATCTGCTCTCCATCTGCTTTGGGAAACTGCTGGCCCAGTCCCGGCACTTGCATCTCATCTGGAAGGGGAGGCCATCTCGCGGAGCCCCAGGTGCTGGTTCTGCCCGCTCCTGGCTCAGGAGATATTTATGAAGAGGCGATAGTTGGACCAGCTTCCTCTACCTGGTCCGCAGTGGGGAGATGTGCAGCAGTGATTGAGAGTCCGTGGGCACCTGGAAGAATTAGTGCATATGTGCACGTCCCAGTCCTTCTAATTCACGTTGATGGAGCTGCCCAAGTTTGCTGCTCAGAAGGTGTCTCTCGTTCAAAACACAGCTGTTCCTAGCCCCTCCTTGAAAACAAGAAATATGCCTATGTAAATTGGAGAACTTAGCATTTTGCAATTTGCATAGGAAAGGCATGACTTAGTTTTAGTAATCTTGTTTCCAGAAATATATGGTCAAGATGATGAAAATCTTACGTTTACATGACACTTTAGAGTCTGCCAGGACACAGGACACATCAGGAATAATGACAGTCCTGGTCTTCTCCACCCAGAGCACAAGGTCTGGCACATAGTAGGTGCCTGGGGATCTTCTGTTAAATGAAAGAACCAACACTGTGAGTTCGTGACCCTGAGAGCCGTACACTGCAGAAGGGAAGGAAGGATTGTCCCTTCCCTCTGAGGCCACAGACAAGCCTTTCAGAGATGTGCCCTGAACACAGAGGGCAGCTTCACAGGAAGTTCTCGTCCCATGAAGGGCCAAGAGACGAGAGGCTGGAAGGACATTTTGGGGGCAGATAGAAGGGCGTTCGACCATAGTCTTAGGGGTCAGATTCCATAGGGCATTTGGGGCTCAGTCATGGGGGGAAGCACAAGGTGAGAGCAAAGCTTAGGAATATTTATGTGACATAATTCTTAGGACTGGACAATAGCTCCTTGTGGGTTCAGAGTAATATATAACTTAAGAAGAGCCACCAACAGTCAGAGTCAACTCGACGGCAAATGGTTTAGGGTTCTTGGGTGGTGCAAACAGGTAAGTGTTCAGCTACTAACCAACAGGTTGGCAGTTCGAGTCAACTCAGAGACTCCTCAGAAGAAAAGCCTGGTGACCTATTTCTGAAAAAGCAGCGATTGGAAACCCTGTGGAGCACAGTTCTACCTGGACACACGTGGGGTCACCACGAGTCAGTTTTGGTAAACAGTTCAGGAGGCTTTGGAATTTGAATTCAGGGAATTTCCAGCCCAGAGCTTTTCAGATGCTGTGAACTGCTCAAGGTAACCATGAGACAGAGAAGGAACTGTTCTGTTTTCCACAGTTTATAAGGATTAGATAGAGGCCAGGACTTGATGGGTTGGAATATAAGAGAATTTTTATCTCTAATCTCTCCTGCCAGAAGGAGCCCTGGTGACGCAGTGGTTAAAGCACTCAGCTGCTAACCAAAAGATTGGAGGTTCAAACCCAGCAGTCGCTCTGTGGGAGAAAGACATGGCAGTCGGCTCCTGTAAAGATTACAGCCTCAGAAACCCTATGGGGCAGTTCTTCTCTCTTCTACAGGGTCACTATCACTCAGAATTGACTCAACAGCAATGGGGTTCTAGTGTTTCTTGCCAGCCAAAGATTTGCAAACAGGAAATGGCCGTCATGGGTGTGGCTGTGAGATCCTTCCTGAAGACTTCAGAGGAATTAAGGCAGTGACAGTTGACATCCCCCACTACCACAAAAGGGCTTCTAAGGGTATCCTCCTACAGCACTTGGACATGCCCACAGCACTTTGAGTAGATCTAGTGTCTAGAGAGGTATATCTGGAAAACAAGTTGTGGGTGGGGCTTTTGGCAAAGGGAGCAGAAGGGAACAAGACTCATCAAAGCAAGGCTCTTCCAAAAGCTTTGTGTGTGTGTGTGTGTGTGTGTGTGTGTGTGTGTGTGTGTGTGTGTGTGTGTGTTGACAGCTTCAACTTGACTAAAAGGGTCTGAAATTGAAAGGATTGCAAAGATCCTCCAAGTCCCCAACATCCGGTGGACAGGAAGAAGGCAGGGAAAGCTACTCAGCTTCAAATGTAAGCCATGCCTTCAGAGGTAGCCAAACAAGTGACAGGGAAGAGAGTGTATCCCAGAGAAGAGCCAAGAGAACAGCAGGCTGGGAGATAGTTAATACGTAGCTCAAGGAGCCACTCCCAGAGAGCAGAGCTATGTCTCATCACAACGCAGTCCCTGCACAGGCTCTGGGGAGAATTGCGATGGGTGCCCAGGGTATTAAGCATCACAGTGACCGTGTGCCTCAGTCTTCCCCTTCGTGAGCGGGAGCATCCACCTTACCAACCCCACCATTGTCTGTTGTTCATGAGTCTCTAGACCAAAAGGGAGCTATGTGCAGAGGTGATGTAGATCAAGACACCTGGATTTCATCACTTTTGAGGTTCACCTTTCAGCCTATAAAACAAACAACACCCATAGTTAAACCATGTATATGAGACTAAATGGGCACACCAGCCCAGAGGCAAGGATGAAAAAACAAGAGGGGACAAGAAAGCTGGAAGAATGGAAACGGGGAACCCAAGGTCGAGAAGGGGAGAGGGTTGACATGTCGCGAGGTTGGCAACCAACGTCACAAAATAATGTGTATTAATTGTTTAATGAGAAACTAATTTACTCTGTGAACCTTCATCTAAAGCACACACACAGAAAAAAAAAAAGACACCCTGGACTTCAAGCCTCGTATCATGCCTGTGTGAGACCTCTGGAGCTCCTGGCTGGGGGCTGAGTGTCTATATTATTTGGGAGAGGTATGTATAATTGCAGAGAGAGACTCTGCTACGCTGTGTGCAAAAATGGCTGCAATGTCTCCCTTCGTCAAATCCCCACCCCGATGCAATGTGGGTTTTCTAGTCCTCCCATCAGAGAGGAAGTCTGTCTCCCCTACCGTCACCCTGAGTCAGGACTAGCCTCCTGACGTGCTCTGACCAGTGGCTGAGTGATGACCTGCCATCACAAGCATGGGCTCAAGAGGCCGCTTGCTCCCTTGGAAGCCTTCCCAGCTGTCATGTGAATGAGACCTGGCTAACCTGCTAGAGATGAGAGACACATGGCCCAGCCACCCAACCCCCCCGCCCAGCCAACAGCAGACCAACACCTAGAAGCAGACGGCCAGCTGCCCAGAAGCCCATGCAGAAGCATCAGTGAATGCAGCTGAGTCCAGCTCTGCCAAACTGAAGACTCAAGGGCTAAATGTTGGTGGTTATTTTTTCAAGACACTTTTAGGTGGTTTTTTTTGCAGCAAAGCTACCTTATACATAGGGTTACTGTGGGGATGTTAATTCCATCTATCTCAGAGCTAGTTCATAGTGGCTTCTCGGCATGTATTTACTATATAAGCATTTTAGAGAATAACGTAAAAGGGCTGGAGGTCAAGTTCAATGGGGAGAAAATGGAGCAGGAAGACCCTGAACCTCCATAGGAGTGTGTGTGTGTGTGTGTGTGTGCACGTGTGTGCGGGTGTGTGCAAGTGTGTGAGCATATGAAGGTGTGTGTGAGGTTAAGTTTGTGTGCACGTGTGCATGTGAGTGTGCTGGTGAATGTGCTGGTAAGTGTGAGTGAATGTGTATGAGTGTACAAGTGTGTGAGTGTGTGTGCAAGTGTGTGAGCATATAAAGGTGTGTGAGGGTAAGTTTGTGTGCATATGTGCACGTGAGTGTGCTGGTGAATGTGCTAGTGAGTGTGTGTGTGTGTGCAAGCATGTGAGCATATGAAGGTGTGTGTGAGGGTAAGTTTGTATGCATGTGTGCATGTGAGTGTGCTGGTGAATACACTGGTGAGTGTGACTGAGTGTGTACCGGTGTGGGGGTGGGTGTAGGTATGTGAGTATGAGTGAGAATGAGTGTGGTTGTGTCCATCTGTGAGTGTGTGTGTAGGGGTGAGTGTGTGTGACAGTGTGTGATGTGTATATGAGTGAATAAGTGTGTGTGTATGAGTGAGTGTATGACTGTGTGGGTGTGTGTGAGTGTGGGTGGATGTTGGTGTGGTGTGAGTTAGTGTGTCAGCGTGTATGGGTGTGGGTGTGGGTGTGGGTATGTGTGAGAATGAGTGTGATTGTGTCAGTGTGTGAGTGTATGTGGGTGCAGGTGTGTGTGACAGTGTTGATGTGTATGTGAGTGAATACGTGTGCATGTATATAAGTGAGTGTATGAGTATGTGGGTGGTGCTGGGTGTGTGAGAGCATGTGTGTGAGTGTGGGTGGGTGTAAGAATGGTGTCTATCAGTGTGTCAGCATGTGTGGGTGTGAGTGTGTGTGAGAATGAGTGGGGTTGTGTCAGTGTGTGAGCAGGTGTGTGTGTGTGTGAGTATGAGTGAAAATGAGTGTGGTTGTATCCATGTGTGAGTGTAGGTGTGTGGGGGTATGTGGGAGTTTGTGTGTGAGTGTGGTGTGTTTCAGTGTATGCATGTGTGTGTGTGTGAATATGTGTGAGAATGAGTGCGATTGTGTCAGTGTGTGAGTGGATGTGGTATGTGTCAATGTGTGTGAGTGAATGAGTGTTCATGTGCATGAGTGAGTGTACATAAGTGTATGAGTGTGTGGGTGGATATGAGTGGGTGTGAGTATGTGTGCGAGTGAGTGTGGTATGTGTCAGTGTATGACAGTGTAAGTACCAGGGTGAGTATGTGAGTGTGAGTGTGTGTGTGGGTGAGCCAAGGTGTCGTGGTAGAAAGAGTATAGATTTTGGTGCGTGGGGACATGGGGCACGTGTGACTGGGCAGTGAGTGTGTGTGCACAAATGAGTGTATGTGAGTGCATATGTGTGTGTATGGGAGGGTGGGAATGTAAGCGTAGGGACTGCTGAGCCTCAGTCAGCTACAGCTACTCACTTGTGCATCACCAAACCTGTGGCGCCCTCATAGCCAGTGTGCTTAGGCAAGACTCCCCAGTCTGCCATGGGGTGGAATCAGCTGTGGTGACCAGGCAGGCAGATGGGGCTGCACATCAACATCTCAGCAAGGCTGCGAGGGCAGGACCAGGGCCAGGTGTCCACCTCTGCCAGGCATTATGGCCCAGCTTTCTGCCAAGAGCCTGGACTTAGTACCCAGCAGGCAAGAGGCGCTCTGTAGATGCTGCTTCTCACCTGGCTCACTTCACCCCAACTCTGGAACTGTGATATGACCCACCACTTGGGCCCACTGGAGCTGGATTTCCTGAAAACCGTGGCCTAAATGCCCTGTCGTTTCTTGACGCCCCCACAGAGAAGCCACTGGAGTAGTCCCTGCTTAGTGGCACATTCACATTTCTTGAAAGATACTCAATTCAGTTCCACATGGCTTCGTTGAGCTCACCTAGATCCAGGCACGGGCAAAGGAGGGCTGTGGGAGCCCCTGACCCCTGAGATTCAACAGAGGCAGACACCTTATGACAACCAACCCTCATGTGATGACCAGGGGGTGGATAAGACCAGCAGGAGGTGATGAGGGCCCATAGCAGAGAGGGGCTGATGTTGATTGTGCCCCTGGAGGAAAGATGGTGGGTGGGAAGTGGCTTCCTTGGGAGCAGGAAAAGTAGGAGCTGAGCCATCATGGTGGAAAGAGCAGAGATGTTCACCTGGTAGTCTAGTGCTCGGGGACACAGTGCTGTCACAGCAGGGACAGTGTTATGATAACAAGGCTCCCCTGTTATCAGGGCAACATCACTGGAGCCACGCCTTTGAGTGATGAATGAATACAGGTGCCCCGGGTGTGTGTCCACGCCCACCGGTGCACACCTGTCAGAGGTATCATTCCCATCTTAGAGATAAGGACCAGAGGCTCCAAGAGGAGAACTGAGAGCTGTTAAGAACCCAACCCAGATGCTAACCCCCAAATTTGTGCTGTTAACTACGGTCCACATGGAGGGGTCTCAGAGCCGCTCAAAGCTCTTGTAAGATGTTTGGTTGAGAAAAGGAAGGGAGGAAAGGGGTTCAGGTGGTGAAATTACCATCTGGCCAACTGACAGTACAACCCAGCCAGGGGAAGCCCCTGGCATCACACATATGCCCCACCCCCACACACCCAAGCCCTCCACCCTCTACCCTCCACCCTGGGGCCTGGCCAGGACTCAGCCTCTGCCCTTCTGGGAAGCACTGGTTTCTCCAGACCAGTTCATGAGCAAATCTCACTGTCCTCCACCAGCTTACCTTCCTGCCCTTGGAAGACAGACTGAACATCTCAGACTAGTCATGTAGAGTCTCCCCTTATTGTTGATAAATGCATTTCCAGAAGAAAGCAGGACAACCCCCCGTAGCACAAGACCGTCTCCAGGGACTTGTGCAGAAGAAGGAAACAAAACAAAACAGAGGGAAACAAAACCTGAGAAGGGAGAGAGAGAACCTGTGGAGTTGAAGTCTGGTTCTCGATCTCAGCACGCAGGCTGAGCCAAGGAGGCAGGGGCAAGAGGCTAAGGGAGACACGTGTCCCTGGAGGAGACACAGCCAACCTCAGGACTACAGAAAGCTGGCATCCCCCATCCCCACCCCCAGGGCCAGGCCCTCTTGGCTGAGATGGCCCCACTCACATAACCCACTGTCACATTTGAATTACCCAAAATGATAAAGTTTTCTTCTGTTTCCCTCAATTCACAGGGTCCACTGAATTCACTGGGCTCTTGTTTATAACTCCAGCCACTCCAGGCTCACATCTCCAACACTGGAAGAGAGAACCCCTCTATGTCCTATATGGGGGTGAGACAGAACCTGTATGTTCTACTGTGGGAGAGTCAGGGCAATGATGGTGACACCTTATAAAGATGGCAGAAGTCACAGAGCAAGCCCAGTGAATGGCATGACAGTGACCTGGAAGCTTGGGTGAAGCTCCTCAGGTCATAAATTGATCCCATTTGGTCCTCAGAGTGAGATGTCTATGTAATGAAGTATTATCTGCCAGTAAGAAGGAATGACATCCTGGTACATGCTAGCACATTGATAGGTCTTGAAAACAATATGCTGAGTGAAATAATCGGCCACCAAGGACACACACTGTATGATTCTATTGGTATAAAAGGTCCAGGACAGGCAAATCCATTGAGACAGAAAGCAGATTAGTGTTGCTTAAGGTTGAGGAAGAAGGGAGAATGGAGTGGGAAAGAAGTGGGTAACAACAAAAGAGTTGCTGTTAGCTGCCATCAAGTCGGCCTCCGATGCACAGCGACCCCATGCACAACAGCAGAAAACACTGCCTGGTCCTGCGCCATCCTCACAATCGACTTGGGATAGGATTTTTGTGATTCATGGAGCCCTGGTGGTGCAGTGGTTAAGAGCTCAATCGCTAACCAAAATGTCAGCAGTTCAAATCTATCAGCCTCTCCTGGGAAACCCTATGAGGCAGTTCTACTCTGTCCTGTAGGGTCGCTATGAGTCAGAATTGATGCAACAGCAACAGGGTTATTGTGATCCATAGGGTGTTCAGTCCTTTCTTCCTAGTCTGTCTTAGTCTGGAATCTCCCCGGAAGCCTGTTCAACATCATAGCAACCCCCAAAACTCCAGTGACAGATGCGTTGGGGCTGCACATGAGGTGCACTGGCCTGGAATCAAACCCAGGTCTCCGTCATAGAAGTGTCAAACTGGTGTCAAACGGGAGTGAGCATGAAAGTCCTTCCTTTACAGGGTGACCGTGACTCTGGAATTCAGTAGCACTGGGAGCAGTTTGAACACTGCAGCTCTGTCCAATTGCCTGGAGGCTTGTGAGATCTGTCCATGTGCAGGACGCCTACAGCCTCTGTGATACATAAAGAAAAGATTCCCGGGGAGGGAGCAGCTGGAAGCCCACTCCTCAGAGCAGGCCAGGAGGCAGAACTGTGTGAGCCACACAGCCAGCTTTGTAGACCCCCTCCTACAGACATGCTCTTCTACGCCTAGGACCACAGTCTGGGGCGTGCACAGGGCCAGGGTGGCTGCTGCTGGGAGCCACCCTGCTCAGCTCTGCTTCCTCTCTTGAATCTCATCTCAGATGCCAGCTCGGACTTTGGGGGACCCCTAGTGACTGCTGGCTCGAGTGCTGGGGCCTGGGCCGTCCTTCCCTCCTCTCAGTATCAGAGCACCCTGACTTCCAGCTGGAGAGGGTCCACCATGAAGTCAGCAACTTTGGAAACTTCTGAGTATCCTCCGCCCCCTCACCCTGTCCTCCGGTGGTCTGTGGGCCATGTGGGCAGGACCTGCCTATGGGGGCACCAGGCCCAGGCTGCCAGGACCCCCAGTGTAGCCCATTACCATATCAGTGCATGGGTCCAGGGCAGCTCGTGAGCATGGTCCCAGAGCAAGGGTGAAATGGTGCATCCAGGCAGAAGCCAGCTCTGTTCTCAGTTCACAATGTTTAAATCTCATTCCATATCTGTGGTCCATATTGCTGTTGTTGCTAGCTGATCTCAAGTCATGGCAACCCATGTGTGCAGAGTAGATCTGCTCCATAGAGTTTTCAAGGCTGTGACCTTTCAGAAGCAGATCTCCAGGTCTGTCTTCCAACATGCTGTTTGTGTCACCCAGGACTTTTGTTGTCCATATAGGCCCATGTACTTTATGCTTCTGGCCCATTCACCTTACTGTTCTCGGGTGCTGAGGCCCAGGGCTGTCAACACCTGGCAAGCCGCAGGTCTCCAGTGGTTATGGGACTGACAAACACCATTACATCCAAAATCATTTAAGATACCTGTTTGTTTTTAAAACCTGACTTTTGCTCACATGAAACTTGCCAGGCCCTTGGACATTTAATATCTGACACACCTGCACACTGACAACACAGGTGTGCCTGGAAGTCTGATGAAGAGCGAGTCTTCTCACCTTGGTTGAGTGTCCGTTGGTTTCATCTTGTGGCTGTGATATCACCATCAGCCCCATTGCCAAATCAGAGAAAAAATATGCCTCTGTCACCCCAGCCCCAGCCCTGCTCAGCAGTCAGCCTTTCCAGCGTCCCCCTTGAAGGGCTCCAGGTCAGTGTGCCGGAGTCCAGTCTGCCTCAGTGCCAATTTACTCAAAGACAATGTAACTATCAACTAATTTATCCAGTGAGGCGTTCATTGAGAGTGGATGTTTATCCAGTTTATGGCACTGCACTGAAAGCCTTCCATTTTTAATATCTATAGCATCTAATCTTGTGATTTTCTTTCATGATTTATTTTATTATTTCTAATCTTATATTGTTCTTTCCTCTCCAGAGGTTTGAAAAATACTTAATTCTATCATTATACTTTTTCTTTTAGGTCTTAAGGTTTTTTGTTGTTGTTGTTGTTTTTTGTTTTTTTTTTTTTAATCTATAGCTCATTAATACACCTGAAATTTACTATGTATCTGGTCATGTATGAAGAGGAAGTTGTCTGTCCTCAGCCTAGCACAGGAAAGGCTTCATACTTCTGTGGTGCCCCTGAATCTTAAAAACCAGTCGCTATTGAGTTGATTACAACTCATGGTAACTTACTTGCAACAGAACAAAATGTTGCCTGATCCTGCGTCACCTTCATGGTCACCAGCATGTTTGAGTTCATCATTGTGCCTATTGTGCCAGTCCATCTCACTGAGGGTCTCCTATGCCATCGCTGGCCCTCTACTTCACCAAATATGATGTCCTCCTCCAGCAATTGATCCCTCTTGATGACATGTCCAAAGCAAGGGAGTTGGACAATGTTCTGTTGGGATCCATGAGGTTTTCATCAACTAATTTTCAGAAGTAGATCACCAGGACTTTCTTCCTAGTCTTAGTCTAGAAGCTTTGAGGAAACCTGTCCACCATGGGTGACCCTGCTGATATTTGAAATACTAGTGGCATAGTTTTCAGCATCATAGCAACATGCAAGTCAGCAAAGCACAACAAATCGACAGATGGGTGGTGGATCAGAGCTGTTAGTCCCTCCAAAATAGATACAGTGGTTCAACTCATTTCCAATCAAAATTCCAGTGGGGTGGACATGAGCTGACAAAGGGATGGTGACCATCAATTAGGAAAATAAATAGGCTGAAACCATTCTGATGATAATGAAGCTCATTAATGTGACTGGAATTACCCTCCCTGCAGCCAAAAGGGTCTATAAAATGCACATAAATTGCTAAAACTCATCAGAGACTTCCCCCTGGAGACTGGGATAGAGGCCAAACATTTGGTGGGGGGGGTGAAGCCCTGCAAGGTCAAGGGCCCTGCTGACCACTCCACCCAGTGTCCTTCAGCGTCCATCCCAGTTTCGTCCCTGCAGCATCAGGGCCCAGCCAGCAACTCTGCCACCTTCAGCCAGACTACTGCCCTGCAGTGCCTCTCCCAGCCCTCCTGTCCCCTCCCCTCTCTAGTCAGGCTCTTGCCCGAACCATGCTGTTCTCTTAGATGTTTCTTTCTCCTCCTAGACTGTGCCAAATGAACTAAAGACAGATTTCATTCAACAGGATTATCACAATAGGGAGAATGAACCCATCTCAGAAACCTGCAAGTGCCTCGAAATCAAACAGAAAAGGGTTTTCTTTTATGAGGAGGGGTACATAGAGTGGGCAGAAAGGGGAGGATGGGCAGGCGAAGGGGAGTGAGAAGACAGCATGATCAGCACTGTTAGGCAGGAAACATGTCTCTCTGTGGCTGGCAGATTCCAGGGATAAAGTGCTCAGGGGTGCGGTATGTTCTGCATTTTCATGCTTGCACAGGTTTGGGGAGAGCAAAGTTCAGGGGCCAGTAGGGAGAGGTAAGCTGGACTAACATTTGGCCAAGACACAGTAGAGGGTAGGATGTGAGTGACTGTGAGCCTTTGGTCACTTGGGTCAGGCTTGTTGCCTGTGTTTCCTGAGCATCAGCACTTGTGATGAATTACAACATTAATGCGATGTCTCCCACATGTTGGGGACCAATTTGTCTCACCAGACTGGGACATTCCTGGTTTTAGCACCAAAAACCCTGTGTCCCAGGGACTCCCTCAGTCCCAGGAAACCAGAATGGTTGGTTGCCCCATCCCTCCAAGTTCTGTGAGCTCCTTCCTGGCAGGGACAGCATGAGGTTACTTTGTTGTTGTTACTGATGCTGCTGTTGCCGGTAACTGCTGTGTCTCCGTCACCTGGTGGGGAAACTGTTGCAGAGATGGAGTTTGATGAAAACTTACCAAGTAGAAAAAACTAAAGTACCTCAGAAGTCCCTGGGTGGTGCAAACTGTCAAGGTGCTCAACTACTAACAAAAATGTTGGAGGTTCAATCAAAGGTAGAGTTAAGGAAACAAACTGAATGGCAGGATAGAGAGAGATGGTTCATAAGCAGCAAGGAGTTGCCAGACCTGACACGACAAGAGCCTGAGCCCTTCAGGCCTGAGCAGCTCGTGGGTGAGTGGCGAGGCAGGCAAGCGGCGGTCCTTGGGAGGTGTGTTTTCTGCACGGGGAGAGACCCAGCCACTGAGAATCTACACAGCCACCCAGAACCAGTGAGAAGCATCCCTCATCAGCAAAAGATAAGTAATTGTGCACAGCTTACTGAGCGATCAAAAACACCCCCCTTAGGGAAAAACCTCTCTCCCATTTACCTCCCCACTCCCTGTGCTGAACTGGGTCTTGGATCAGCTTCAGCAATTGCTGAGTCTCCTGGGCCAGAAGTAGGATCTGTCACACACCCAGAGCCATTCTCCCTGCCTTAGAGGGTGAAAAAATTAACAAATGGGAAAAAATAAACTGCTGGCTCCCCTAAGCCAGGAACCAAGGGTAGACACAGCTCGTTTGCCTAGGCACAGGCATAAGGGTATCCACTGACTTTGAGTGCCTTTCCCCCTGCATAGACTTGTGCGGGCTCATTTCAACAGCCTAAGCCCTCATTACCACAGTACAACAGGGTATATACCAGAACCCTAACTTCAACTGTTTCAGCTGTGAAGTGGCAGATTCATGACATTTGGCACTGCTCTGCCCAGCAAGCAGGGTCTTCACATACCCATATCAGTGGTCTGAGGACTGGTGGCTCCACCCACGCCACCTAGCCACCTGCAATAAGTGCCCATGAATAAGAGATGCCCCCCAGTCCTTATAGCCAACAGAATTAGGTGCTCATAGTCCAGCTGCAAAACCCACCCACCTGCGCACTCTAGGAAACAGGGACACGCCTGCTTCCTGGACACTCTGGGGTGGCCGTCAGCCCCCTGCCTTGCACAGAGTGTGTCCCCCTGCTGCAGCCAGATGCCTGTGCCTACATCAATCACCCATGTCTGTCTAGGACTGTAAGTGAGAGCCTACACCACAAACCTGGTGGCTATCTACCTGGGCACCTGAGCTGAATCCGTACAGGACGAGTTGGTGGATTCCTGAGCTCACATACCTAGTAACAGATCTAACCACCTGGTGACAGGACATTAGAGTTTCAAAGGTGCCAATAATTAAACTAGCTCATACGAGCAGCCTATTTGGGCATAGAAAATCAAAACAAGAAGCTAAGACACAGTAAGCAAACATAAAACAAATAAATATAATAAATTATTGATGGCTCGGAGACAACAGTCAATAACAAATCACATAAAGAGGCAATCCATGATGGCTTCAGCAAGCTCCCAAAATAAAGAACCTAGAAATTTTCCAGAGGAGGAAAATTTCTTGGAATTACCGGAGGCAAAATACAAAAGATTAATATACAGAACTCTTCAAGAAATTAGGAAGGAAATTAAACAAAACGCAGCACACGCAATAGAGAATATTAAAAAGATTAGAGAAGAGCATAATGACAAATTTAATAGGCTGCAAGAATCCATAGAGAGACAGCAATCAGAAATCCATAAGATTAACAATAAAATTTCAGAATTAGACAACTCAACAGAAAGTCCTATGAGCAGAATTGAGGCGATGGAAGTCAGGATTAGTGAGACGGAAGATAAAGCACTGGACACCAACTTATTTGAGGAAAAAACAGATAAAAGGATTTTTAAAAATGAAGAAACCCTAAGAATTACGTGGGACTTCAGCAAGAGGAATAACCTACAAGTGATTGGAGTACCAGAACAGGGAGGATAACAGAAAATACAGAGAGAATTGTTGAAGATTTGTTGGCAGAAAACTTCCCTAATATAATGAAAGATGACAAGATCTGTATCCAAGAAGGTCATCCGAATCCACATAAGGTAGATCCCAAAAGAAAGTCACCAAAACGTATTATAATCAAACTTGCCAAAACCAAAGATAAAGAGAGACGTTTACGAGCAGCTAGGGATAAACAAAAAGTCATCTACAAACGAGCGTCAATAACAGTAAGCTCGGACTACTCAGCAGATACCATGCCAGCAACAAGGCAATGGGCTGACATATATAAAGCCTTGAAGGAAAAAAACTGCCAGCCAGGAATTATATATCTAGTAAAACTGTCTCTCAGATATGATGGTGAAATTAGGGCATTTCCAGATAAACAGTCTAGGGAATTTGCAAAACAAAAATTACAAGAAATACTAAAGGGAGTCCTCCAGTTAGAAAATCAGTAAGATCATATAAAAACCCAAGACTAGAACACAGGACAGAGCAACTGGATATCAACCCAGATAGGGAAGTCACAAAAGTAAATCAAAGTTAAAACACTGAAAACAGGGAAACAGATGTCAATATGTAAAAGATGACAACATTAAAACAAAAAAAAGGGACTTAAAAAATGTAGACATAGATTTTTCATATGGAGAAGAAGTCAAGACGATATAAAGAAATAAATGACTGGTATAAACTTAGAAAAATAGGGGTAAATATTGAGGTAACCACAAAGGAAACTAACAATCCTACAAGTCAAAATAGAAAACTAGAAAAATATAAAGACTCAGCAAACACAAAATCAACAACAATGAAAAAGATGAAAAGAAAATACATAAAGAAAAATGACTCAGCACAGAAAATTAAGTGGAACAGAGAAACTGTGAACAACACACAGAAAAAGACATCAAAATGACAGCACTAAACTCATACCTATCAATAATTATGCTGAATGTAAATGGACTAAGTGCACCAATAAAGAGACAGAGAGTGGCATATTGGATAAAAAAACAAGATCCATCTATATGCTGCCTACAAGAGACACACCTTAGACTTAAAGACACAAACTAAAACTCAAAGGATGGAAGAAAATATATCAAGCAAACAACACTCAAAAAAGAGCAGGAGTGGCAACATTAATCTCTGACAAAATAGACTTTAAAGTAAAATCCACCACAAAGGATAAAGAAGGACACTATATAATGATTAAAGGGTCAATACACCAGGTGGACATAACCATACTAAATATTTACACACCCAATGACAGGGCTCCAAAATACATAAAACAAACTCTAACAGCAATGAAAAGAGAGATAGACAGCTCCACAATAGTAGTAGGAGGCTTCAACACACCACTTTCGATTAAGGACAGAACATCCAGAAATAAGCTCAACAAAGACACAGAAGAGCTAAATGCTACAATCAACTAACTTGATCTCATAGACATATACCAAACACTCCACCCAACAGCAGCCAAGTATACTTTCTTTTCCAACACATATGGAACATTCTCCAGAATATACCACATATTAGGCCATAAAGTAAGCCTTAGCAAAATCCAAAGCATTGAAATATTACAAAGCATCTTTTCTGACCATAAAGCCATAAAAGTAGAAATCAATGACAGAAAAAGCAAGGAAAAAAAATCAAACACATAGAAACTGAACAAAACCTTGCTCAGATACTACTGGGCTATAGAAGAAATGAAGGATGGAATAAAGAAATTCATAGAATCAAACAAGAATGAAAACACAGCCTACCAGAACCTATGGGACACAGCAAAAGCAGTGCTCAGAGGTCAGTTTATAGCAATAAATGCACACATCCAAAAAGAAGAATGGGCCATAATCAAAACATTAACCCTACAATTGGAACAAGTAGAAACAGAGCAGGAAAAGAAGCCCTCAGGCACCAAAAGAAAGGAAATAATAAGAATTAGAGCAAAATTAAATGAAATACAGAATACAAAAACAATTGAAAGAGTTAACAAGACCAAAAGCTGGTTCTTAGAAAAGATCAACAAAATTGATAAACCATTGGCCAAACTGACAAAATAAAAACAGGAGAGGAAGCCGATAACCTGCATAAGAAATGAGATGGGTGATGTCACAATGGACCCAACTGAACTTAAAAGAATCGTAACAGAATACTATGAAAAATTTGTATTCTAACAAATTTGAAAACCTAGAGGAAATGGGCAAATTTCTAGAAACCACTCCCTACCTAAACTAACACAAACAGAGGTAGAATAACTAAATAAACTGGTAACAAGAGATTGAAAAGGTAATTTAAAAAACTCCCAACAAAAATAAAAACCCGGGCCGGGATGGTTTCACTGGAGAACTCTACCAAACTTTCAGAGAAGAGTTAACACCACTACTACTAAAGGTATTTCAGAGACTAGAAAAGGATGGAATACTCCCAAACTCATTCTACGAAGCCAGCATAACCCTGATACCAAAACCAAGTAAAGACACCACAAAAAAAGAAAATTACAGACCAGTATCCCTCATAAACATTGACGCAAAAATCTTCAACAAAATTCTAGCCAGTAGAATTCAGCGATATATCAAAAATATAACTCACCATGATCAAGTAGGGTTTATACCAGGTAGGCAAGGATGGTCCAACATTAGAAAAACAATCAATGTAACCCATCACATAAATAAAACAAAAGACAAGTACGACATGATCTTATCAATCGATGCAGAAAAGGCATCTGACAAAGTCCTACACCCATTCATGTTAAAAACTCTCAACAAAATAGGAATAGAAGGGAAATTCCTCAATATAATTAAGGGCATTTATACAAAACCAACAGCCAACATCACCCTAAATGGAGAGACTTTGAAAGCATTCCCCTTGAGAATGAGAATCAGACAAGGATGCCCTTTATCAACACTCTTATTCAACATTGTGCTGGAGGTCCTAGCCAGGGCAATTAGGCTAGAATGTAAAATAAAGGGCATCTGTCATGGATTGAATTACGTCCCCCAACAAATGTGTGTATCAGTTTGGCTGGTCAATGATTTCCGGTATTGTGTGATTTTCCTGTGTGTTGTAAATCCTGCCTCTATGATGTTAATGAGGGAGGATGGGCAGCAGTTGTGTTAGTGAGGCAGGACTCATTTTACAAGTTTGGATTGTGTCCTGGGGCAATCTCTTGAGATATAAAAGACAGAGGTGAGCAGTAAGACAGGGGGACCTCATACAAACAAGAAAGCAGTGCCAGAGCAGAGCGTGTCCTTTGGACCAGAAGTCCCTGCATGGAGAAGCTCCTAGTCCAGGGAAACTTTGATAAAAAAAGCTGACAGGGAGAGAAAGACTTCCTCTGGAGCTCACACCCTGAATTTGGACTTTTAGCCTACTTTACTGTGAAGAAATAAATTTCTCTTTGTTAAAGCCATCCACGTGTGGTATTTCTGTTATAGCAGCACTAGATGACTAAGACAGCATCCAAATTAGTAGGAAATAAGTAAAAGTATCTCTATTTGCAGATGATATGATCTTATACACAAGAAACGCCAAAGAATCCGCGAGAAAACTACTGGAACTAATAGAAGATTTCAGCAAAGTTTCAGGACACAAGATAAACCTACAAAAATCAATTGGATTCCTTTACACCAACAAAGAGAACTTTGAAGAAGAAATCACCAAATCAATACCATTTACAATAGCCCCCAAAAAGACAAAATACTTAGGAATAAATCTAGCCAGAGACATAAAAGATCTGTACAATGAAAACTACAAGACACTGCTGCAAGAAACTTAAGGAGACCTGCATAAGTGGAAAAATATACCTTGCTCATTGATAGGTAGACTCAATATTGTGAAAAAGTCAATTCTACCCAAAGCAATCTACAGATACAATGCAATCCCAATCCAAATTCCACCAGCACTTTTTAATGAGATGGAGAAACAAATTACCAACTTCATATGGAAAGTGAAGAGGCCTCTAATAAGTAAAGCGTTACTCAAGAAGAACAACAAGGTGGGAGGCCTCACACTACCTGATTTTTGAACTATTATACCACCACGGTAGTCAAAACAGCCTGGTACTGGTACAACAACAGATACATAGACCAGTGGAACAGAATTGAGAATCCAGACAAATTCATCCACCTATGAGCATCTGATATTTGGCAAAGGCCCAATGTCCATTAACGGGGGAAAAGACAGTCTTTTTAACAAATGATGCTGGCATAACTGGATATCCATCTGCAAAAAACTGAAACAAGATTCATACCTCACACTATGCACAAAAACTAACTCAAAATGCATCAAAGACTTAAATACAAAATCGAAAATGATAAAGATCATGGAAGAAAAAATAGGGGCAACACTAGGAGCCATAATACATGGCATAAACATAATATGAACCATAAGTAACAATGCACAAGCACCAGAAGAGAGACTAGATAAATGGGAGCTCCTAAAAACCAAACACTTATGATCATCAAAAGACTTCACTAAAAGAGTCAAAAGACAACCTACAGACTGGGAAAAAAATTTTGGCTACGACAAATCCGATCAACATCTAACCTCTAAAATCTACAAGATACTGCAAAACCTCAACAACAAAAAAACAAATAACCCAGTTAAAAAATGGGCAAAGGATATGAACAGGCACTTCACCAAAGAAGATATTCAGGCAGCTAACAGACACATGAAGAAATGCTCACGATCATTAGCCATTAGAGAAATGCAGATCAAAACTACAATGAGATATCATCTCACCTCAACAAGGCTACCATTAATCAAAAAAACACAAAATAATAGATGCTGGAGAGGTCGTGGAGAGACTGGAACACTTATACCTTGTTGGTAGGAATGTAAAATGGTGCAACCACTTTGGAAATCAATTTGGTGCTTCCTTAAAAAGCTAGAAATACAAGTACCATACGATCCAACTATCCAGATCCTTGGAATATATCCTGGAGAAATAAGAGACTTCACACTAATAGATATATGCACACCCATGTTCATTGCAGCACTGTGCACAATAGCAAAAAGATGGAAACAACCTAGGTGCCCATCAGTGGATGAATGGTTAAACAAATTACTGTATATCCACACAATGGAATACTACACAACGATAAAGAACAACGATGAAGCTGTGAAACGTCGTATAACATGGTGGAAGCTGGAACTTATTATGCTCAGTGAATTTAGTCAGTCACAGAAGGACAAATACTATATATGACCACTATTATAAGAACTCAAGAAAAGGTTTAAACACAGAAGGAAACATTCTTTGATGGTTATGGGGGTGAGGAGGGAGGGTGAGTGTTATTCACTAAGCAGATAGTAGATAAGAATCATCTTAGGTGAAAGGAAGGACAGCACACTCTACAGGGGAAGTCAGCACAACTGGACTAAACCAAAGCTAAGAAGTTTCCCGAATACAATCAAACACTTTGAGGGACAGAGTAGAGGAGTAGGTCTGGAGACCATGTTTTCATCGGACATCTAGGTCAATTGGCATAACAAACCTTATTAAGAAAATGCTCTGCATCCTACTTTGGTGAGTGGTGTCCGGGGTCTTAAAAGCTTGCAAGCAGCCATCTAAGATGCATCAATTGTTCTCAACCACCTGGAGAATGAAGAGCACCAAAAACACAAGGAAAGTATTAGCCCAAGAGAGAGAGAGGGCTACATAAACCAGAGACTTCATCAGCCTGAGACCAGAAGAACTAGATGGTTCCCCGCTACCACCAATGACCGCCCTGATAGGGAACACAACAGAGAGTCCCAGAAGGAGCAGGAGAAAGGTGGGTTGCAGAACCTAAATTCTAGTAAGAAGACCAGACTTAATGGTCTGACTGAGACTTGAGGAACCCTGGAAAGCATGGCCCCTGGATTCTCTATCAGCCAGAACTAAAACTATTTCCAAGGCCAACGATTCAGACAAGAATTGGACTGGACTGTGGGACATAAAGTGATACTCATGAGGAGTGTGCCTCTTAACTCAAGTAGTTACAAGAGACTAAATGGGCAACTTCTGTCTGGAGGTGAGATGAAAAGGCAGAGAGGGTTAGGAGCTGATTGAATGGACATGGGGAATCAAGGTTGAAAGGAGGAATATGCTGTCACAGTATTTGGAGAGCAATTAGAGTCACATAACAATGTATGTATAAATTTTTGTATGGGAAAAATTTTTTTTAAATGTTTGAGTTTCAAATCCACCCAGAAGTGCTTTGGAAGAAAGGCCTGGCAATCTACTTTCAAAAAAAAAATCACTGAAAACTCTATGAAGCAAAATTCTACTTTGACACACATGGGGTCTCTATGAGCCAGCGTCAACTCAACAGCAACTGGTTAAGTTACTGTCTCATAAAACTACGGTAACCGAAACAGCACAGTACTGCCCCTGAACTACCAGCAGAGGCAAAGAGCTGGCGCGAGATGGACCTGTGTGCATAAATTTACAAATGTGGACCACAATGTCCAATGGTAGACTTCAACATAGGGAAGCCACCAGCTGGAAGCTGCCATGTGCTTCAGGGTGGGGGCACCAAGTTGTCCTGGCAGCATGACCTCAGGAAGCCCCCAGACAAGATGTAGCCCATAGGAAGCAGCCATAGGAGGCTCCTCTGTGTCCTGAAACAGGCTCTTGCTCTGGCAAACTCTCCCCGGAGTCTCTCTGTCCATGCTCTTCCTGACTTCTCTTTGCTCTCTGGTCCTCACGCAGGTCTTACTCCAATGTCACCCTGGAGAGATGCCTCGCTGGCCCTTCTCTATCCAGTTGTCATGATTCATTTCCTTTGCAGCCTGTGAGCCCTTTGTTGGGCAGGAAGGGCTTGACTCAGCAGGTCTACATTGTCCAAACCCTGCACATTCCAAAGAAATGTCTCATCTTTAACTGGCTTCTGGGAGGTGACTTATAAGCCCTTGGAATGTCTATCTGATAAGATATATTTGTTTATCTGGGGCCTTGGGACAGCCCAGATGGTCTATGCCAACAATGGGATTCATGGCAGGAGACGTAGGACACCCCGGGTAGTATATGCCAACAATGGGATTCATGGTGGAGGCCCTGAACCACCCAAGGTGGCCTATGCCAATGATGGGATTCGTGGTGGGGTCCTTGGGCTACCCCAGATGGCCTATGCCAACAATGGGATTCATGGTGGGGGCTTTAGGCCATGCCAGATGGTCCATGCCAACAATGGGATTCATGGTGGGGGCCTTGGGCTTCATTCCATGGTCTATACCAGCAATAAGATTTGTGGTGGGAGCCCTGGACCACCCCAGATAGTCTATGCCAACCATGTGGTTTATGGTGGGGGCCCTGTGCCACACAGTATCAGTTCAACTTCATGGAGTGGAGACTGAGTAACTGAGGTAAAAAATGTTGTGGTCAGCTATGTGTAATGACTGACCCCAATGAAAACGCTGGATACCAACCTTGGGTGAGATCCTTGGCCATCAACACTCTGTGCATGTTGTCCACCTTGGTACTGGGAGAATTAAGCACTGTCTGCACAACCCCTGGGAGAGGACAACTGGATGCTTGCGGCTGGTCTCTCCTAGACCCCATGTCTCCACCTGTGCTGGTTCTAGTCTGTGTCCTTTCACTGCAACAAGCCACAACCGTGAGCAACAATTTACAACTGTGAGCACAGTGGCTCTTCTGAGTTCTGTGAGCAACAAGTTACAACTGTTAGCTTAGCAATTTTCTGAGTTCTGTGAGCTCTTTAAGTGAATCATCAAGCCTTCAAGTGATCATGGGGACCCCTGACACACTGCAGGAGCAGAGACTTTATAAATTTCTTTCTTCTTTGGTCCTCACAGAGTGCTGCTGCCACATGGCAGGTGGCTGGTAACCATTTGGAGAAGGAATGATGGAAGCTGAAGAAGGCGTGTTCTGTGCTGTGGTGCAGTCCTGTGTCCACTAAGACACAAGGTCCCTGCCCCAGAGACTTACATCCAGCTGGGGAGGTGCAGTGGCCATAGGGAGACGCCATGTGGTGCCAAGAAGTACCCAGCCCGCATTTGGACCCAGCTCAACCCCTGACCATCTGTCTTAATGTCCCAGGGCTTCCATAACCAAAGTACCACACATGGGTGGCTTTCATAACAGAAACTTATTTCCTCACAGTTCAGGAGGCTACAAGTCCAAATCAGGGTCTCGGCCATATTGATTCCTTCTGTGGCCTCTCTCCTAGTCTCTGGTATCTTCTGGAGATCCTTGGTGTTCCTTTGCTTGTAGACAGATCCTCACATGGCGTCTGTCTTCCCCTGGGTCTGTCTCTGTGTCTATTCTGCTCTTTTATGAGAAATACTAGAGTAGGGTGGATCCTGATCCTAAGCCCTCTGAGTGGTGACTTGTAAAAAGAGCAGAATAGACACACACATACACACACGGTGTGGGGTGGGGGGCACCATGTGAAGACCTGTCCACAAGTAGAGGAATGCCCAGGATTGCCAGCAGACATCAGAACTGGGAGAGGGGCCAGAGAAGGAACCAACAGGACTGACACCCTGGTGTGGACTTTTAGCCTCCAGAACTGTGAGAAAATAAGTTTCTGTTATTTAAAGCAAGATGCCTCTCAGGATGGATTAGGTTTAGGATCTACCCTGCTCTGGTATGCCCTAATTAACATAACAAAAGAAAATCCTCTTTCCAAACAGGGTCACATTCACAGCTTCAGGGGTTAGGACTTCAACACTTCTTTTTGGGGGACACCATAACCCTATAACATCTGTGTCCCATGAGTAAATGGGAACAACCAGCGTTTCCACCTCAATGGTTGTGAAGATTAAATGTACCAAGTGCAGCCATTCACCAACAACGCCTGGTGGGGTGTGAACAGCAGTGATAGTTTCAGAAGAAGGTGGAGGGGAGGACAGTGATGGACAAGGAGGAGGCTGTGCTCCTCTGTCCTGGGTGGTTGGGGTGTCTATGAGCCCTGATGCCTCATGTGGCCAGCGGGTGGAAAGGCAGGGCCTGCTCAGCTCAGGGGCTCCCCCAAGACTGGCGGACTCCTGGAGGCTGGTGACAAAGGGCCATGAACTGCCTGGCCTTGGCTGAGAGCACCGGACTTAAATTAAGAAAGATGGGATTTACATACTTGACTTAAACTAAGGAAGAATATATAGGGAGAAAATAAGGACACTAAAAATAAAAAATATTAGGAGATAAAACCGTTTGCCTTTGAATCCATTCTGACTCATGGTGACCTCCATGGGGTTTCCGATGGCTGATTTTTCAGAAGTAGATCACCAGGTCTTTCTTCTGAGGCACCTCTGGGTGAACTTGAACTTCCAAGCTTTTGATTATCAGCTGAGTGCATTGCTGTTTGTGCTACACAGGGACTCCTAAGGAGATAAAACCAAAAATTAAACCCACTGACTTCATGTGGACTCTGACTCATGGTGACCCCATCTGTTACAAAATAGATCTGCTCCATAGGGTTTTCTTGACTGTAATCTTTACAGAAGCACTTCACCAGGCCTTTCTTCCATGGCACAACTGCAACCTTTAGATTAGAAGTCGACTACAAACCTAAGGAGATGTGACCTCCCAAAGTCAGGTGTGTCACAACGGGTCATTTATTTCTGTGCTGGAAACCTCCAGAATGGCCTGCCTATGGCTTTGTGGTGATGCCAGAGACAAAGGGACACCGGTCAGCTTGGCTCACTGTTACAAGCTCTTCCAGCGAGTCACACGTGATCGATCTGATAGAATGATACATGTGTTCTGAGAAGCGCAGCTCTTGCCGAGCGACCGCAGACATAAAACACTGCTCTTCTCACTCATTGTGGGAAGGGGAGTTATCAGTCGTCATCAGAGCTGCCAGCTTACCCTTCACATCTCACTGGTCACCTCATTGCAATCAATGCCAGCCTCCACCGGGCTCCATCCTAATTACTCTCCTCAGCCCACAGTATAAACAGCCAGTGACACGTGACCGAGGTGGACTGGCCTCCGTCTGGGCAGGGGCACGGGGTTGCATTCCCTGATTCTGCAGACTCGAAACACCAATCTAGTCAGCGAGCCAATTACTCAGCCCCAAGGAAGTGTGCAGCTGAGATCAACACATTTGGCCTGATTTACTGGCAGAATGCGCCGAAAGCAACCACAGAGGAGGGTATTGTGCAAGAATAGAGTGCTCAGACTGCGGATCTTTCTGGAAATCTGACCCAAGTCAAACATCAGGGCCTTGAGTCTCAGAGTCTGGTTGCCAAGGGAAGCAGGACATGGAGAAATGGGACTGAGGTGGCCCACTAGCAAACCTTTTCTGTAAAGGGCCAGAGAGTAAATATTTTATGCTTTTGCCTCCACAGGCAATATGGTCTTTGACACTGTTATGGGTTGAATGGTTCCCAGAGAGAGACACATACAAATCCTAAGCCCTGTACCTGTGAATGTGACCCTATTTAGAAATAGTCCTTCTCTGAAGAAAGCAGTTAAATCACACTAGAGTTAGGTGGGTCCTAGTCCTAGTCCCTTCTGAGGGGTGGTTTGCCTATTGCCGGGATGCTGGAAGTTATTCCACCAGTATCTCAAATACCAGCAGGGTCACCCAAGGTGGATAAGGTTCAGCGGAGCTTCCAGGCTAAGAAAGACTGGGAAGAAAGTCTTGGTGATCTACTTCTGAAAGCCAGCGAATGCAAATCCCATGGATCATAACAACATTGTCTGACATAGTGCTGGAAGATGAGCCCCCTAGGTTGGAAGACACTCAAAATACACAACAGCTCCAACGATGAACTCGAGCACACCAACGACCATGAAGATGGTGCAGGACCAGGCAACATGTCATTCTGTTGTACACGGGGTATCAACAAGTCAGAGCCAACTGGACAACAGCTAACAACAGCAACAATCAGAAACGAAAGGAGACAGGAAGCCTCTTCCTCTACAGAGACTCAGCTTTGCTGTTGTAGCATGTACAAGTCTTCTATCATTATGCAACAAATTCCCACAAACTTAGTGGCTTAATACAATTTGCATTTATGAGCTCACAGTTTCCATACTCAGGAATCTGGGAACTGTTTAGCTGGGTTCTCTCAGGGTCTCATGGATTGCAGTCCAGGTGTGGCTGGGCTAGCTGTCCTCCAGAGCCTGGACTGAGGATTGACCTGCTTCCTAGCTTCCTTAGGTTATTGGAATAACTCCTTTTCTCACAGCTGTAAAACTAAAGCTCTTGGCTTATTGCTGGCTGGCCAGCTGGCCGTCACAGGCCACTCTCAGCTCCTGGAGGCCTCTCGCTCTTCCCTGCCACATGGTCCTCTCCATGAGCCCTATCACAACATAATATCTTCCTACCTTGAGGGCAGCAAGGGAGGAAAAAAGCAAGACCAGGCTTATATAACATACCCTATCACCAGAGTGCTGATTCCACATGTGTCAGAGTACGACTGTGCACCACAGGGTTTCCAGTAGCTGGTTTTTCAGAAGTAGACATCCAAGACATTCTTCTAAGGTACCTCTGGGTGGATTTGAACCACCGACATTTGTTTAGCAGCCAAGCACGTTGACTGTTTGTGCCACCCAGGGACACCATGAGTGGGAACCGACTTGATGGCAACTGGTTTGGTTTGTTGGTTTTAATCACAGAAGTGACATCTCATTGACCCCGCCATGTTCTATAGGTTAAAAGCAAGTCAGAGTCCTACCCACATTCCAGGGGAGCAGATCCCACAATGTGTGGACACCAGGAGGGAGTCACAGTGGCCACTTGTGAGTCCACCCGTCACATAACACAAAAACAACCATGGAAAATACATAAAAGAACCAGCTAGGCTCTGTTCCCATTAAGGTCTATTTACAAAAACAGGTGGTGGGCTGGTTTTCGCTCATGGGGCATAGTTTGCCAACCTCTGATGTAGACCTTATTTTAAGAATAAAACTAACCATTGTGAAAATGAGCTCATTCTATTTTATATTCAACAACATTGGGGTTATACTTATCATTATGAATTTGGGAGACAGTTACCTGGCCAACTGGCTGGAAGAGATTTGTATTCATGCTTATTCCCAAGGAAGGTGATCCAACTGAATGTGGAAATTATTGAATGAAATCATTCATATCACATGCAAGTAAAATTTTGCTGAAGATCATTCAAAAGTGGCTGCAGCAGTATATCAACAGGGAACTGCCAGAAACTCAAGCCAGATTCAGAAGAGGACATGGAACCAGGGACATTATTGCTGATGTTAGATGGATCCTGGCTGAAAGCAGAAAATACCAGACAGATGTTTACCTGTGTTTTATTGACTATGCAAAGGCATTCGACTGTGTGGATCATAACAAATTATGGATAACATTGTGAAGAACTGGAATTCCAGAACTCTTAATCATGCTCATGAAGAACCTGTACATAGATCAAGAGGCAGTCATTAGAATATAACAAGGGGATACTGCATGATTTAAAGTCAGGAAAGGTGTGCACCAGGGTTATATTATTTCACCACACCTATTCAATCTGTACGCTGAGCAAATAATCCAAGAAGCTGGACTATATGAAGAAGAATGGGTCATCAGGATTGGAGGAAGACTCATTAACAACCTGCGTTATGCAGATAACACAACCTTGCTGGCTGAAAGCAAAGAGGACTTGAAGCACTTACTGATGAAGATCAAAAACCACAGCCTTCAGTATGGATTACACCTCAACACAAAGAAAACAAAAATCCTCACAACTGGACCAGTAAGCAACATCATGATAAATGGAGAAAAGATTGAAGTTGTCAAGGATTTCATTTTACTTGGATCCACACAACACTCATGGAAGCAGCAGGCAAGAAATTAAAAGACACATTGCAATGGGCAAATGTGCTGCGAAAGACCTCTTTAAAGTGTTGAAAAGCAAAGATGTCACCTTAAAGACTAAGGTGCACCTGACCCAAGCCATGGTGTTTTCAATTTCCTCATATGCATGTGAAAGATGGACAATGAATAAGGAAGACCAAAGAAGAATTGACACCTTAGAATTGTGGTGTTGGTAAAGAATATTGAATATACCATGGACTGCCAAAAGAACAAACAAATCTGTCTTGTAAGAAGTACAACCAGAATGCTCCTTAGAAGCAAGGATGGTGAGACTACGTCTCACATACTTTTGACATGTTATCAAGAAAGATCAGTCCCAGGAGAAGGAAATCATGCTTGGTGAAGTAGAGGGCAGCGAAAAAGAGGAAAACCCTCAAAAAGATGAATTGACGCAGTGGCCACAACAATGGGCTCAAACATAACAGCGATTGTGAGGATGGTGCAGGACCCGGCAGTGTTTTGTTCTATTGTGCATAAGGTCGCTGTGAGTTGGAACTGACTCGACGACACCTAACAACAACATAAATGTATGTAATTATTGTTAGACTAGACGAGAAAGAATCAAGTGTAAATTTTGTTTTTAACAAATTGTATGAGAAGACAGTAATATTTCCTTGACGTCACAGTTGATTTTTGGAACACCATAGCAAAGAGATCTCTTTCTGGCAATGTTTCCTGAAGGGTCCTAACTGATCCTTTGAATCTGGAGTCATTCTTCCCCCACCCGCGTGCACCATCATGCTTGGGGAGAAGGAATCTTCTGGGGAGGCCTCTGAGCTCTTCTGTAAGGGTCAGTATCACTCTCTTCAACTTCATGGAAGCCTACTTCCCTCTTTGTGATATCCCATTTCTCAGATGCCAGTCCTTCTCAGATATTCACAATGTGTCATAGTCATAGATGCTCATCCACAAAGAAGTAGCCACAGCGAGTGGGGAAGAACACTTACATCAAAGAAGGATCAGGGTTTGAGCTGAGCTTAGTTTTACAAGCCATCAGTTCATCAGCGAATATGTTCATAGTATGAAGGTTCTGTCTTCCTGTGCAATCTCAGAAATGGGTTGAGGGGAGTGGATTTGGATAATGCATACTTGGATAACAAGAACGCATGTCTTAGAAAATCAGTTACCCTGTCTGCTGAGCAATGGAAACAAAGTGTAGGCTCCAGGGCTATAGTTTGGTATAAATAATTCATTATTGTTCACCTGGTTTTAGAAGCAGAGCCACTGGCAGACTCGTCTGGGAGGGATAGAATGTTCCCAGGAAAATTTTGTCTTGCTGATTCTGCACCACCCAGAACCAGCCCACATAGTCCAGGAATATCACCTGCCACTCAAGTGCCTCTCCACTGGCTCCTCTGTGCACTTTTGGGCACTTTGATGTCAATTAATTAATAGATTTACAACAGAGCCCCAGGACTCCCTTACTTCTTAACAGGTATGAAGTTCCCTCTGGGGTTGGCCTGAGTAGAAACAGAAGCTACTGCTGAGATGAAATGAGGTCCCGTCTCTGCTCCCTTGTCACATAAAGCTCTCCTTCCTTCTTCTCCTCCCTTACTCCCTCCATGGGCACCTCCTAAAGAGGATCCTGCTCTGCTCAAGTATTTTCCAGAGCCCTTTTTCCCTATTCATCTCACACTTGTCAAAATGTTCGCACAGCTTCCAAAGCTTTTCACAGCCTGTCAAATATGTAGCTGGATGTGAGTCCCACTGTTTAGTTAATGGATCCTCAACCTCTTTTATTCCCCGAGGGTTTTTTTTATTTAACTTCTGAAATAATAGGTGGAATTTGAACCCTTTCAAGTGACACAATTTATTTTTTCCTCCAATTATCCCAGAAAAAAGTACAGCATTACACAAAAGCATGAGTAGGGGCTTAGAACAGACAGACTCCAACACGGAGCATGCACCTGACCTTTGGGAGCCATGGCAAATGCCTCTGAAAAATGGAATCATAATATCCAATCGTAGAAGTTATCTGAGAAAGTGCCAAGCCAGTGCTGGATGTATGAAAGGCACTCAAGAAAGGGTATCTGTGTTACTGTTTAGGACGATTGTTGTCGTGTGTGGTCCAGTCAATTCTGACTGATAAAGACCGCACATGACAGAGTAGAACTGCTCCATAGGGTTTCCTAGGCTGTAATCTTTACAGGAGCAGATCCACAAGTCTTTCTCTGACAGAGCATCAGGGTGAATTTCAACCAGAAACCTTTGGGTTAGCAGCCAAACACTGAACTTTGTACCACCAGGGCTCCGTTATTTCACTCCAAAAACCTGTTGCCCTCCAGTCAATTCCAACTCATAGTGACCCTATATGACAGAGTAGAGCTGCCCTGTAGGGTGACCTAGGTTGTAATCTTTACAGGAGCAAATCACCAGGTCTTTTCTCCCAAGCAGCATCTGGCGGCTTCAAACTGCTGACCTTCCATTTAACAACCGAGCGCTTAACCACTACAACACCAGGGCTCCTTTCAGGATGATTGTATCTCAGGATGATTGCAGACCCCATACTTCAATGTACACACAAGCACTCTGACCAGGTTTGGTGAATAAAAAGGGACTTCTTAGCTCACTTAGGAAATAGGACTTTGGGGATAAATTATCTAAGTGTTATGGACTGAATCGTGTCTCCCAAAAAGATATGTTGAAGCCCTATGTATTAGTTATCTAGTGTTGCTGTAATAGAAATACAACAACTGGGTGGCTTTACCAATCAAAAATTTATTTTCTCATAGTTTAGGATGCTAGAAATCCGAATTCAGGGCACTGGCTCTAGGGGAAGTCGCTCTCAGTTGAATCTGGGAGAAAGTCCTTGTCTCTTCAGCTACTGTTCCTTAGTTCTCTGGAGATCTTCATGTGGCATCTATCTTTCCCATCTCTGCTCCCTTGCTACCTTGCTTGACCTGCTTTTATATCACAGATGAGATTGACTCAAGACTACAACACAGTCTCATTAACACCACAAAGAAAATCCATTCCCAAATGGGATTATAACCATAGATAATAAGGGTTAGGATTTATAACACATATTTTTGGGGGACACAATTCAACCCATAACACCCTAGCCCTCAGTACCTGTGAACTAGACTTCGCTTGGAAGTAGTGTTTTAGAAGATGTTCTCAGTTAACATGAGGTCATACTGGAGTCGGGTGGGTCCTGATCCCATCTGAGTGGTGTCCTTATAAAAGAGGGGAGACACAGAGAAAGACGGGGGAAGAACGGCCATGTGAAGACCGAGGCAGACGCAGCTGCAAGCCAAGGAAGGACAAAGATTGCCAGAAGCCACCAGAAACTAGGAGAGGCATGGGACGGTCCCTTTCTCAGAGCCTCAGAGGAAATCAACAGTGCCAACAACTTGATTTGGACTTCTAGCCTCCAGAACTGTGAGACAATACATTCCTGTTTTTTTAAGACACACACAGTGTGGTATTTTGTTATCGCAGCCCAGGAAACTAAGGCATTGCTGTTCAGAGAACATTCCACTGTGTTCAGGATGATGAAAGGCTTCCTCTCCTGGCACAAAGGAAACGCTGATGTCCAGGACCTTGCAAGCCTCCTGCCTGCCCACAGAGCCCTCTGAGGGCCGTGGACACCCAGCATGTGTGGTGGAATCAGGGGCTGCTTCTTTCTGGCTTGCCTTTCAAGGCAAATGTTGCCATGGAAACCCTACAGGTTCCATTGTGAATTCCTCAACTGTTTAATTTTAAGCTGGGAATCACCAGTGAACACCCAAGTAAAATAACCTTCTGTTTAGAAAGAGCTTTTCTCCCTTTTGCAAACTCAGTGAAACATTCCTTGAAAGACTGCACACACCATGGGGAAAAGCTGAGATAAAGAACACACTGATGTGCTAATTCACAGAGTTAGCCCCTTGAGAGGAAAACGCTGGATCTGTGCACGTAGGAGAAGTTGCTATGTCTAGACTCAGAGTGGGGCTGACAACTAAGGCACTTTTCTCAGGAATCTAGGCTGCAGGCATCAGTGTACTCTCCACATAAAAGTTTGTACAGACACTGGGGACCCTGAGCTGGAGGTAGAGCTTCTGAATCATACATGCTCAATATCTGAAAATTAGCTTAAACAGTAAGGCTTAATTCTCATCATCATTGATAATTACTGGGGGTTGGAATACAAAAGTTGGAAACAAAGAAGAAGAATCAGTAGTTGGAAAATATGGCCTTGGTGACAGAAATGAAACCAGAGATCACGTGATAGAACTCTGCAAGAAAAGCGACTTCTTCACGTAAATACCTTTTTTCAACAACATAAACAGCAATTATATACATGGACCTCTCCAGATGGAATACACAGGAATCAAATTGACTACATTTGTGGAAAGAGACAGTAGAAAAGCATTCAATACCATCAGTCAGAATCAGGCCACGGGCAGACTGCAGAAGAGCCCATCAGTTGTTCATGTGAAGGTTCAACCTGAAGCTGAAGAATATTAGAGCAAGTCCATGAAAGCCAAAATACAACCATGAGTATGTTGTTGTTGTCAGGTACCATCGAGTCAGTTTCAACCCATAGCGACCCTATGTAAAACAGAATGAAACATTGCCAGCTCCTGTGCCATCCTCATAATCATTCTTATGCTTGAGTCCATTGTTGCAGCCACTGTGTCAATCCCTTTCACGGGTCTTCCTCTTTTTCCCTAACACTCTACTTTGCCAAGCATGATGTTCTTCTCCAGGGTATACCTTGAGTATACCCCATCTTAATTCAGAGACCAACTCAAGAATATATATGACACATGGAATACTAATGACTGAAGACCAGACAAGTTGTGGAATGACATCAAGGACATCATACATGAAGAAATCAAAAGGTCACTATAAAGACAGGAAAGAAAGGAAAGACCAAAATGGACGTCCAGAGAGACTTTGAAAATTGCTCTTGAATGTAGAGTAGCTAAAGTTAATGGTAGCAATGAAGTAAAACAGCTGAACAGAAGATTTCAAAGGGCAGCTGGAGAAGACAAAGTAAAGTATTATAATGACATGTGCAAAGACCTGGAGTTGAAAACCAAAAGGGAAGAACACTCAAAGAACTGAAGAAAAAATTTAAGCCTTAAGTTGCAATATTGAAGGATTCTACTCTACAGGTAAAATATTGAACAATGTGGTAATCATCGAGAGAAAATGGAAGGAATACTCAGAAGTACTGTACTAAAAGAATCGGTCAATGTTCAACCATTTCAGGAGGCAGCATATGATCAAGAACTGACTGTACTGAAGGAAAAAGTCCAAGCTGCACTGAAGTGAATGGTGAAAAATAAGGCTCCAGGAATTGATGGAATACCAGTTGAGATATATCAACAAACTGAAGCAACACTGGAGGTACTCACTCGCCTATGTCAAGAAATATGGAAGACAAATTCCTGGCCAACTGAATGGAAGAGATCCGTATTTGTGCCCATTCCAAAGAAAGGTGATCCAATAGAATGCAGAAATTATTGAACAATATCATTAATATCACACACAAGTAAAATTTTGCTGAAGATCATTCAAAAGCAGTTGCAGCAGTACATCAACAGGGAACTGCCAAAAGTTCGAGAAGGATTCAGAAGAGGATGTGGAATGAAGTATATATCATTGCTGACGTCAGATGGCTCTTGACTGAAAGCAGAGAACACCGGAAAAATGTTTACCGGTGTTTTACTGACTATGTAAAGGCATTTGATTGTGTGTCGTTGTTGTTGTTAGGTGCCATCGAATTATTTCCAACTCATAGTGACCCTTTGTACAACAGAATGAAACAGTACCCGGTCTTGCACCATCTTCATAATCCTTGCTATGCTTAAACCCATTGTTGAAGCCACTGTGTCCGTCCATCTTTTTGAAGGTGTTCCTCTTTTTTGCTGACCTTCTACTTTACCAAGTATGATGTCCTTCTCCAGGGACGGATCCCTCCTGATAATATGTTCAAAGTACGTGAGACATAGTCTCGCTATCATTGCTTCTAAGGAGCTTTCTGGTGGTACTTCTTCCAAGATAGATTTGTTCGTACTTTTGATGTTCCATAGTATATTCAATATTCTTCTCCAACACTACAATTCAAAGGAATTAATTCTTCTTCAATCTTTGTTAATCATCGTTCAGCTTTCACATGCATATGAGGCAATTGAAAACATCATGGCTTGGTCAGGTGCACTTTAGTCTTCAAGGAGATGTTGCTTTTTAACACCTTAAAGAGATCTTTTGCAGCAGATTTGCCCAGCGCAATGTGTTCTTTGATTTCTTGGCTGCTGCTTCCATGGATGTAGATTGTGGATCGAAGTAAAAGGAAATCCTTGACAACTTCAATCTTTTCTGCGTTTATCATGATTTTGCTTGTTTGCTTGTTGTGAGGATTTTTGTTTTCTTTGTGTTGAGGTGTAATCCATACTGAAGTCTGTGGTCTTTGATCTTCAATAAGTGCTTCAAGTCCTCTTCACTTTCAGCAAGCAAGGTTGTGTCATCTGCATATTGCATGTTGTTAATGAGTCTTCCTCCAATCCTGATAACCCATTCTTCTTCATATAGTTCAGCTTCTCGGATTATATGCTCAGCATACAGATAGACTAGGTATGGTGAAAGGATACAACCCTGACACACACCTTTCCTGACTTTAAATCATGCAGTATCCTCTTGTTCTGTTCAAATGACTGCCTCTTGATCTATGTACAGGTTCCTCATGAGCACAATTAACTGTTCTGGAATTCCCATTTTTTGCAATGTTATCCATAATTTGTTATGATCCACACAGTTGAACGCCTTTGTGTAGTCAATAAAACACAGGTAAACATCTGTCTGGTATTCTCTGCTTTTAGCCAGGATCCATCTGACATCAGCAATGATGTCCCTGGTTCCACGTCCTCTTCTGAATCCACCTTAAATTTCTGTCAGTTCCCTGTAAATATACTGCTGCACCCACTTTTGAATGATCTTCAGCAAAATTTTACTTGCATGTGGTATTAATGATATTGTTCAATAATTTCTGCATTCGGTTGGGTCACCTTTCTTGGGAATAAGCATCAATATGTATCTCCTCCAGTCAGCTGGCCAGATACTGTCTTTCAAATTTCTTAGCATGGACGAGTGAACACTTCCAGAGCTGCATCCGTTTGTTGAAACATCTCAATTGGTATTCCATCAATTCCTGAAGCTTAGTTTTTCGCCAATACCTTCAGAGCAGCTTGGACTTCCTCCTTCAGTACCATTGGCTCCTGATCTTATACTACCTCCTGAAATGGTTGAATGTCGACCAATTTTTTTTTATATAATGACTCTCTATATTCCTTCCATCTTCTTTTGTTGCTTCCTTTAATTATCATTCAATATTTTCCCCTTAGAATTCTTCAATATTGCAACTCAAGGCTTGAATTTTCTCTTCAGTTCTTTCAGCTTGACAAATGCCGAGCTTGTTCTTCCCTTTTGGTTTTCTGTCTCCAGGTCTTCACACACGTCATTCTAATACTTTTTTTTGTCTTATCCAGCCGCCATTTGAAATCTTCTGTTCAGCTCTTTTACTTCATCATTTCTCCCTTTTGATTTAGCTACTTGACATTCAAGAGCAAGTTTCAGAGTCTCTTCTGACATCCATTTTGGTTCTTTCCTGTCTTTTTAATGACCGCTTTCTTTCTTCATGTATAATGTACTTGATGTCATTCCACAACTTGTCTGGTCTTCAGCCATTAGTGTTCAACCTGTGATATCTCTTCTTGACATGGTCTCTAAATTTAGGTGAGATATGCTCAGTCATACTTTGGCTCTTGTGGATTTGTTCTAATTTTCTTAAGTTTTAATTTGAACTTGTATGTGAGTAGTTGAAGATCTGTTCTGCATTCTGCCCCTGACCTTGTTCTGACTGATGATATTGAGCTCTCCCATCGTCTCTTTCCACAGATGTAGTAGATTTGATTAATGTGTATTTCATCTGGTGAGGTATAGTCACTGTTTATGTCATTGAAAAAGATATTTCCAATGAAGAAGTCCTTGGTCTTGCAAAATTCTATTATGAGATCTCTGGTGTCGTTTCTATCACCAACATCATATTTTCTAACTACTGATCCTTCTTCTTTGTTTCCAACCTTACCATTCCAATTACCAGTAATTATCAATTCATCCTGATTGCATGTTCGATCCATCTCAGACAGCAGATGATGGTAAAAAGCTTTAATTTCTTCATCTTTGGCCTTAGTGGTTAGTGTGTAAATTTGAATAATAGTTGTATTAACTGTTCTTCCTTGTAGGCATATGGATATTATCCTATTACTGACAGCATTGAACTTCAGGATAGATCTTGAAATGTTCTTTTTGAGGATGAGTGCAATGGCATTCCTCTTCAAGTTGTCATTCCCGGCATAGTAGACCATACAATTTTCTGACTCAAAACAGCCAATACCAGTCCATTTCAGCCCATTAATGCCTAGGATATTGATGTTCATGAGTTCCATTTCATTTTTGACAGTTTCCAATTTTCCTACATTCATACATCTTACAATCCACGTTCCCATTATTAATGGATGTTTGCAGCTATTTCTTCTCATTTTGAGTTCTACCACATCAGCAAATGAAGGTCCTGAAAGCTTGACTCCATCTATGTCATTAAGGTCGAGTCTACTATGAGGAGGCAGCTCTTCCCCAGTCGTCTTTTAAGTGCCTTCCATCCTGAGGGGCTCATCTTCTGGCATTATATCAGACAATGTTCCCCTGCTATTCATAAGGTTTTCACTGGCTAATTCTTTTCAGGAGTAGACCACCGGGTCCTTCTTTCTAGTCTGGCTTGGTCCAGAAGCTCAGCTGAAACCTGTCCACCATGGATGAAATTATTAGTATTTGAATACCAGTGGCAGAGCATCACAGCAACATGCAAGCCCCCACAGCATGACAAACTCACAGATGCATGGAGGATTTGACTGCGTGGATCATAACAAATTATGAATAACACTGTAAAGAACAGGAATTCCAGAACACTTAGTTGTGCTCATGGGAAACCTGTACATAGACCAAGAGGCAATCGTACAAACGGAACAAGAAGATAATCCTTGGTTTAAAGTTAGGAAAGGTGTGCATCAGGGTTGTATCCTTTCACTATACTTATTCAATCTGTATGCTGAGCAAATAATCTGAGAAGCTGGACTATATGAAGAAGAACAGCACATCAGGATTGGAGAAAGGCCCAGTAACAACCTGCGATATGGAGGTGACACAACCTTGCTTGTTGAAAGTGAAGAGGACTTGAGGCACTTACTGATGAAGATCAAACACTACAGCCATCAGTATAGACTACCTCTCAAGATAAAGAAAACAAAAATTCTTACAACTGGACCAATAAGCAACATCATGATAAAAGGGGAAAAGACTGAAGTTGTCAAGGATTAAGTTTAACTTGGATCTACAATCAATGCCCATGGAAGCAACAGTCAAGAAATCAAACGAAGCATTGTATTGGGCAGATGTGCTGCAAAAGACCTCTTTAAAGTATTAAAAAGCAAAGGTGTCGCTTTGGGGACTAAGGTGCCCTGACCAAAGTCATGCTATTTTCAATCACCTCATATGCATGTAAAAGCTGGACAATAAATAAGGAAGATCGAAGAAGAATTGACACCTTTGAATTATGGTGTTGGTGAAGAATATTGAATATACCATGCACTGCCAGAAGAACAAACAAATCTGTCTTGGAAGAAGTACAGCCAGAATGCTTCTTAGAAGCAAGGATGGTGAGACTATGTCTCACATACTTTTGACATGTTATCAGGAGGTGTCAGTCCCTGGAGAAGGACATCATGTTTGGTAGAGAGTCAGCAAAAAAGAGGAAAACCCTCAACCAGATGGATTGACACAGTGACTGCAATAATGGTATCAAGTATAACAATGATTGTGAGGATGGCACAAGACCATGCAGTGTTTTGTTCTGTTGTAAATACGGTCACTATGAGTCAAAACCAACTTGATGGCATCTAACAACAACAACATTTGCAGCTTGGACTTGGACTCCCAGTGCCTCTTCGGTTTCCTGTCGCACATCAGGAATGCTGAAGCCACTTAGCAACAACAATTACTTACATTAGAAAAGGAGAAACGTCTCAGATCAATGACTTCAGTTTCCACTTGAAGAAATTAGAAAAATGGAAAAATGAACCCAACATAAACAGAAGAAAATAAATAATACAGATTAGAGTGAAATCAATGGTATAGAAGAAAACAGAGAAACAATTGAGTAAAAGAAAATGAAAACCTGGTTCTTTCAGAAGATTAATAAAATTGATAGACATCTAGCCAGACTGAACAGAAAAAAAAAAATACACAAATTACCAATATCAGGAGTGGATGAGGAATCATTACAGATATTACAGATATGAAAAGAATCATAAGGAAATATTATGAACAACTTTATGCCAGTAAAATCAACAACTTAGATGAAACTGACAGATTCCTTGAAAGACACAAACTACGAAAGTCTTCTTCACTTTCAACAAGCAAGGTTGTGCCATCTGCATAAAGCAGCTTGTTAATGAGTCTTCTTCCAATCCTGATGCCGCTTTCTTCTTCATATAGTCCAGCTTTTCAGATTACTTGCTCAGCCTACAGATTGAATAAGTATGGTGAAAGGATACAACCATGATGCACACCTCTCCTGATTTTAAACCATGTGAATCTCCTTGTTATGTTCGAATGAGTGCCTCTTGGTCTGTGTACAGGTTCTTCATGAGCATAATTAAGTGTTCTCGAATTCCCATTCTTTGTAATGTTATCCATAATTTGTTGTGATCCACACAGTTGAATGACCTTGCATCATCAATAAAACACAGCTACACATATTTTTGGTATTCTCTGCTATCAGCCAAGATCCATCTGACATCAGCAGTAATATCCCTCATTCCTCGTACTCTTCTGAATCTAGCTTGAATTTCTGGCTGTTCCTTGTCGATGTCCTTCTGCAATCGCTCATGGTTTTCAGCAAAATTTTACTTGTGTGTGATATTAATGATACTGTTTGATAATTTCCACATTCTGTTGGATCACTTTTCTTTGAAATGGGCACAAATAAGGATCTCTTCCAGTCAGTTGGCCAGGAAGCTGTCTTCCAAATTTCTTGGCCTAGATGAGTGAGCACCTCCAGTGCTGCATCCTTTGTTGGTGCATCTCAATTGGTATTCCGTCAATTCCTGGAGCCTTGTTTTTTGCCAGTGCCTTCAGTGCAGCTTGGACTTCTTCCTTCAGTACCATTGGTTCTTGATGATTTTCTACCTCCTAAAATGGTTGAATATCGATGAATTCTTTTTGATACAGTGACTCTGTGTATTCCTTTTGTCTTGATGCTTCCTTCATCTTTTAATATTTTCCCCATAAAACCGTTCAACATTGCAACACAAGGCTTGAGTTTTTTCTTCAGTTCTTTGAACTTGAGAAATGCTGAATGTGTTCTTCCCTTTTGGTGTGGTAACTCCAGGTCTTTGAACATGTCATTATAATACTTTGCCTACTCAAGCCACACTTTGAAATCTTCTGTTCAGCTCTTTTACTGCAATAAGAGTTATAAATTCTTCCCTAGACACTCCTTCAGTGACATCCCACCCATGTTGATATTTTTTTTTCATTTTCATTCAGTCCAAAATACTTCTTAATTTTTTTTTTTATTTATTCTTAGAACCATGGGTGTCTTAGTCATCTAGTGCTGCTCTAACATAAATACCACAAGTGCACGGCTTTAACAAAAAGAAATTTATTTTCTCACAGTAAAGTAGGCTAAAAGTCCAAATTCAGATTGTCAGCTCCAGGGGAAGGCTTTCTCTCTCTGTCAGCCTTCTCATGAATCTTCCCATGGTCTAGGAGCTTCTTTGCTCAAGGACCCAGGGTCCAAAGGATGCACTCTGCTCCCGGCACTGCTTTCTTGGTGGTATGAGGTCCCCTCTCTGCTTGATTCCCTTTCCTTCCATCTCTTGTAAGATAAAAGGTGGTACAGGACACACCCCAAGGAAACTTCCCTTTACATTGGATCAGGGATGTGACCTCGGTAAGGGTGTTACAATCCCACCCTAATCCTCTTTAACATAAAATTACAATCACAAAATGGAGGGCAACCACACAATACATGGACTCATGACCCAGCCAAATTGATACACACTTTTTTGGGGGGACATAATTCAATCCATGACACATGGGTTTTTAGAAATGTGTTATTTTGTTTCCAAATATTTGGGGATTTTCTAAAGTTCTTTCTGTTATTAATTTCTAATTTAATTCTGTCTTAACTCTATAAAGCAGAGGATATACTTTGTATGATTTGACTCCTTTCAAATTTACTGAGACTTATTCCTTGACCTAGAATATGGTCTGTCTTGGTAAATATTCCATGTGTACTTTGAAAGAGTGTGTATTCTGCTATTGGGCGAGTTTTCTATAAATGTCTACCAGATCAAATTAGTTGATTGTTGTTGTGGTGGTGTGCTGTGGAGTTGACCCCATATGACAGAGTAGTGCTGCTCCATAGGGTTTCCTAGCTGTAATCTTTATGGAAGCAGATTGCCAGGTCTTATCTCCCATAGAGCCACTGGATGGGTTTGAACCACTGATCTTTTGGTTAGCAGCCAAGCACTTAAACCATTGTGTCAGTTGGTTGATAGTGTTGTTTAAATCTTCCATATCTTTACTGGTTTTCTAACTACTTGTTCTATCACTTATTGATCAAGACATATTGAAATCTTTAATTATAGTTGTGGAATTGTCTATTTTGTCTTATGTTTCTATCAGTCTTTGCTCATGTATTTTAAAGCTCAATTCTGTCACTAGGTGAATAAACATTTAAGATTTTTATGTGCTCTTGATGCATTGATCCCTTTATTAATTCAAAATGGCCCTTTTAATGGCCCTTTTTACTAATTACAATGTCTATGTCTTCTCATGGTGATTTTCAGTTGATCAATATTTCTCATCATCATGTATCACATATTCCTACTTCTTTTCATGCCTGGTAATTTTTATTGAATGCCAGACATTGTGATTTTACCTTGTTGGGTGCTGAATATTCTTAGATTGCTAAAAATATCATTGAGCTTTGTTCTGGAATGTGGTTAAGTTGATTGTAAACAGGTGTGATGGTTAAGATTGTGCGTCAACTTGTCTGGGCCATGATTTTCAGCATTTATATGTGATCACTCCCATGATTGAATATGCTGTGAGTAGCCAATCAGTGGAAAGGGAATTTCCCTGGGGGTGTGGCCTGCATCTGAATATAAGCAGATGTTCTGGCTTTTTGTTCGCTCTGGATTCTGCAGCTGCCTCCTATTCATCTGACCTCCAGTTCTTGGGACTTGAGCTATCTGCTTATCTGCCGATCCTGGGATTTGTCAATCTTCACAGCCTGTGAGCAGAGTCCTGCTTTCCAACCTACTGATCTTGGGTTCACCAGCCCCTACAGCTACGTGAATCAAGAGAAGCCTCTATCCTAATCCACAGACTTGGAACGTTCCAGCTTCTACAATTGAGTGAGCTGTTTCTTTGATATAAATCTTTCTATACATACATGTATATATGTACACTTTACTGGTTTTGCTTCTCTAGAGAACCCAGTCTAAGACAACAGGTTCATTCTTCAGAATCTTGCTTTTAGGATTTGTTAAGCAGAATCACAACAGTCTATAGGCTATTTTCACTACTGGGGCAGGTCCTTCTGTATACTCTGCACAATGCAAAGAATCTTATTTGTGTTCGTTTGGTCTGGCTGGTGGGTGCGTGGACTATTCCCAGCCGTTTGTGAGTACTAGGACTATTATGTTATCCTTCCGGGTTGTTTTTTTTTTTCCCTAACCTCAAGCACTTTCCTCACATGCATATGCTGATCAATACTCAGATAAATATTTGAGAGAGACCCTGTCTTAGTTATCTAGTGCTGCTATAACAGAAATACCACAAGTGGATGGCTTGAACAAAGAGAGGTTTATTCTCTTGAAGTCTAGGAAGCTAGAAGTACAAATTCAGGGCTCCAGCTCCAGGGGAAGTTTTTCTCTCTCTGTCGATTCTGGGGAAAGGTCCTTGTAGTCTGTTTTCCCTGGTCCAGGAGCTTCTCAGCAGGGGCCTTGCTATTCTCCTGGTTCCTTGTTTCTTGGTGGTATGAGGTCCCCATGTCTCTCTGCTTGCTTCTCTCTTTTATATTTCACCATCTAATCTTGTAGCTTGAGTCCTGCCTCATTAACGTAACTGTTTCTCATCCTGCCTCATTAACATCATAGAGGTAAGATTTACAAAACATAGGAAAATCACATCAGATGACAAAATGGTGGACAATCACACAACACTGGGAATCATGGCCCAGCCAAATTGACACACATTTTGGGGGGGCACAATTCAATCCATGACAGACCCCCTGCCAAACTCTGTAAGTCTCTCTTTCTGAAGCTCTCCTCTCTCTCATCCTCTGTCTTGTGAACTATGTCTGACTTGGTCTCTTGTGCTTCAAAATGTATGAACCTATACTCTCAGCTCCATCTCCTCAACTCAGATGGTCCACTGGGCTCCACCTGGTTTCTCCCTAAATGCAGCAATCTGGGGAAATCATTGGGTTCACCTTGTGTGTTTTCTATCTATCAGGGATCACTGTCTTTTGTTACCTTGTATCCAGTGTCATAAAACCTGTTAATTCATATATTTTGTCCATTTTTTGATTGTTTTATGTGGAAAGGTATACTTGGTTCCTACTACCCCATCTTTTATGGAAGTATAAGTTCGCATTCAAAATATTTTAATGGCGCTCCATTGCTTATCAGAACTTCTCCTCTTCCTCTCCCACTTCCACCTCATTCTTCTTCTTTTAACATTTGAAGAGAGTTCTTAATAATCTCTGAGTATGTAATTTTTATTACATGACTCTGTCAGTTCAATTTCTTCCTAATCCTTCATTCACCATGATTATTCCAACCCCCCAGCCTTTCCTTCCATCCTTTACCTCCAATAGAGTGAGTCATCCTTCTGTACTAGTCTAACCCTCTAGCCAAGGGCCAGTTCAAGTCCCATCTCTTCTATGGCACTTCTCTAGCACCAATGGCCTTCATATACCACCCTCATCAGTCTACACAGCCTGAGGACCAGAGGGTACAACGAATCTTCTATTTAGTTCATTGAGAATTTTTTTTATAGATTATTTTAAATAATGATCCACTAATGCCTATTGTGAGAAACATAAGACTAGGTGGTGTTCCTGAGTGTATGTGCTTATGGGTGGGGGTAGGGGTGGGGGGTGTGATGTACATGAGAAGTTGCTGCCCTTGAGGAACTTCCAGCCATCTTGGGAGTTAAATAATCAACAATAAACTATGGCCTTGTTTATCCTGACACCAGAAGAACTAGACAGTGCCCGGCTACCACTAGTAACCTTTATGACCAGAAAAACAATAGATGGTCCTGGATAGAATGGGAGAAAAATGTAGAACAAACCTCAAATTCCTAAAAATAAAAAATAAAAAAGAGCCCTGACTTACTGGACTTGTAGAGACTAGAGGATCTCTCAAGACTTTTGCCCTGAGATACTCTTAAACTTGGAACCGAAGCCACTCTCGGAGGTCATCAAGAAGAAACAATTAATTAATTAATTAATCGACACAGAGTTATTGTTGTTGTTGTTAATTGCTGTCAAGTCAGCCCAGACTCATAGAGACCCCATGCACAATGAGATCAGACCATTGTGATCTATAGGGTTTTCTCAGAGGTAGATTGCCAGGTCTTTTTCTCCTAATTGGTCTTAGTCTGGAAGCTCCCTAAACCTGTTCAGCATTATAGCAACATGCAAGCCTCCTTTGACAGATGAGTGGTGGCTGCGCATGAGATGTATTGGCCTGGAATTGAACCCAGGTGTCCCACCTGGAAGGTGATAATTCTGCCATGGAGCCACCACTGTCCCCCAGTCAGTGTTCAGTGAAACATGAGTGACTTTAACACGGATTCTTGAGCTGATCTGCCTGGAGGAGAAAAAAGTGTCTGTCCTTTGAAATCCCTCATTTTTTGCCTTGGACATATTCCAGGAACATTGCAAAGTGCAGTTTTAGGATTTCAGTCTAAGTGTATTTCTGGGGTGAATTTGCAGCTGCTGTTGGCTTGGGCATGGGCTGCTCAGGGGGCACAAGGCTCAGAGCAGTTTCCATCTATCACGTGACCATTACTCCTCAGCCCCCCTCCGTGGCCCTCACGTAAAATCCCAGCAAGAGTAAGTGGCCTTATATGGCAAGAAGAAGAATGTGTTGGGAGAATTCAGTCCCTCTGGCGATAAGCAGTTCATTTCTTCCTCTTTCAATTCTCCACTAAGGGCTAACTTTACAACTTTTATTATAATATACTTTATGTTCAACAGTGAAACTTTACTGCAACATATGCCCATTTTATATATTCATGCATAAAGCATATTTTTTAATCCTTAGTCAGAGTCTCATAATGCAATATTAAACCCATGCCATATTTTCTCCAAACATTCATAAAAATACATTCGGTGCTTTGGAAAATATTATTAAGAACTTTGACTCTGGGGTATGGGATGTTGCAGTGTGTGTGAGCAGTTTGCTGGCACAGAATTGGAGTGGAAATTCGCCCCTGTGGTGCAGAATGGGTAACAGTCTTTGACTGATCCCAAGGAAACAGCCAGGGTATTGAAATATGAGCAGAGATGTCTTCATGGAAATTTCTTCACTGGGCGGGGGCAGCTGCAAGGCTGGAATTGCAGGAGAGAGCGGTCTGCTTCTGTTTAGGAAATGAGATGTCACATCAGAAATTACATACAGTTATTTATAATCAACAGGAGATTTCCAGCTAGACAGGCAAAAATTGAAACAATACCTCCAAGTAATTCCAGCCCTTTTGGTATTAGCATCTGGTCTCAGGAAATCCCTGTAAACTAGGAGATTCTGACTATTACAAATGGTGAATTTTTGTCCTGGGTCTAAACCTAGCAGATTTATTTTGAAATTGTATTTGACACTTTGCATTATGTTTGTAACCAAGTGCCCCACACAACAAGAAATAAAACTTCTGCTTTCTCCTAGCAGCCTCAACTTATCCCCAAGACGCTCAGAGCAGGCGCCCAGCTAGCATGGCCTTTGTTGAGGACACATTTGGCTTTTAAAATAGTATTTTTTAATTATCACAGGCCCCTGATGTGGTATTATTAAACATTTATTCATTAATATTCAGAGTGAAGTTCATTAGAATGGCCTGAGGTAATAACTCAATAACCACACAGTGGCCCCAGCTGAGGGCCACACCCATGCCAGGGACTGCAGATGCAGGGGCCAAGGCCAAGGAACTCACCTTCTGATGGGGGGTGACGGTGTGGAGGCAGAAGCATCCAATGAGTCGTGACAACCACCATTCCACTGCCTCATGCAGGGACACGTGGTGCCTAGGACGGGGTCTTTCAGTGGGCCAGAGTGACCATGGGAAGTGACGGGAAACTCCACCAGGGGGAGGCCTGAGAGAGTCTGGTGTGGAGGATGAGGGAGCACAGCCATGAAGCAGTGGTGACTCCAGGAGGAGGGAGAGCAGGCACAGGGACATCAGGACACTCGGAAAGAAACCACACATGTGGACGGAACTCTAAGCACGTGACCGTTAACTAGCTGCCATCTCCTTGACCCTGACTCATGGTGACCCCACATGTGTCAGAGTACAACTGTGCTCCATGAAGTTTCCAGTGGCTGATTTTTCAGACGTTGATCGCCAGGCCTTTCTTCCAAGGAGCCTTGGAGTGCACTCAAACCTCCAACCTTTCAGTTAGCAGCCAAGCGTGTTAACCATTTGCACCACCCAGGGGCTCCACAGATGGCTGCTATTAGAATGTATTAGAAAGTAGAGCAGAGAGAGGTGAGAGGTGAAAAACAGGTGTTAGATCACCGGGGCGGAGGGGGGGCCTTCTCGTCTGGTTTAAAAGCTTAAATTTTATTCTATATCCCATGAGGACGCTGAAGAATTTTAAGAAAGAGAATGAGATGTTTAGGTATCCATTTTTAATGTGTGTGTTAGCATGTATATCGAGCCCTGATGGTGTAATTGTTAAGAGCTCGACTGGTAACCAAAAGGTCGGCCGTTCAAATCCACCAGTTGCTCCTTGGGAAGTCTGTGGGGCAGTTCTACTCTGTCCTATAGGGTCGCTATGAGTCGGAATCGACTAGATGACAACAGGTTTATTTATTTATTTACTTTTTGGTTTACACATGTGTATGTGTGTATATATGTGCATGTATGTGTGTGTATGTGGATATATGTGTGTGTGTGTGAGCATGTGTAAGCATGTGTGTGTTCACGTGTTGTCTCACTTGGTTCTTTTCCACATGAAGTTGTAGTCAACCCCATGCTTTAATAAATGGTAGCATTCTGACACTTGTGTTTTAGCTCTTTACAAATATTGACAACTACTATTGAACCTCCTATTCGCTCTTCTACATCCTCCTCCTCTCTCCCTCCTTCCCTCGAGGTAAACTTGACCTTCCCTTTGATGTTTCGTTTTGTATTCTGCTGTATATATATGTAACAGTCTACGGTGTTATTTGATGCTACACTGTATATGACTTTGCTCTTTTGACTCACCATAATGCTTTTGTAAGATGTTTTTTGTGTTGATTTAGTCTTTCAACAAATACTTATTAGCAAATGTGTCAGATGGCAAAGGCGACCACAATTCTTGCCCTCTCATCAGTAGCTGAGTCTGTCTGTACAGTCCCTAAGTCTGGACTGACCACTGGTTTGCAGTGGCTAATCAGGTATTGGTGGACTCAAAGAAGGCAGAGGTTTGGAAAGTGCCTGCCCATGCTGGCTTGTCCACTTCCTACGCTTGGAACAAGCCCCGGCTAGCCTACTGGGTGATGGAGACACATGAGCCCATCATCCCCACCACCCCAGCTGACAGACAGCCAGCCCCAAGGAGCAGGGCTACCCAGCCAATTAGCAGCTGTTCAAGTTTGTTACGAGCCAGCCTGACCCAGTCCGTCAATCCACAGAATCCTGAGCAACATCATTCTAAGTAACTAAGCTCTGATGTGATTTGTTACACAGTGAAAGCTAAATGATATAGCCACCTACTGTGTGCCAGACACTCTTTAAGGTCAGGAAACACTAAAGTGAATAAAACAAACAAGACAATAGCCATCATCAAAGAGCTCATACACGAGTGTAATAAATGTTGCTGTTGCTGTTGCCATTGAGTCGGCTCTGATTCATGAAGACCTTACGTTAACAGAATGAAATGCTTCCCGGTCCTTCGTTATCTTCTGGATTCTTCGGATGTTTGAGTCCACTGTTGTAACCACTGTGTCAGTCCATGTCCTTGAGGGTTTCCCTCACCTTCGCTGGCCCTCCACTTTACCACGCATGATGTCCTTCTCCAGTGACGAGTTCCTCCTGACGACCCATCCAAAGTAAGCAAGTTGAAGTCTCAGACGGTATCTTATGGCAATTCATATGAAGATCTGACACATATGGGGTCACCCTAAGTGGGAGTCAACTCAGTGGCAACTGGTTATATTTTACCAAAATAAAAAATCATTGAAAAAAATAGAAAAAAATCATTTGCAAAGGTTTTATATCCAGAAATCCCCCAGTCCCCAGCAAGCTATTCTGACAGGACTCTGAATCTGCCCAGAGGACCAAGGGTGCAGGAGGGGCAGGCAGACAGTGTCAGCAGCACAGGCTGGTCAGCCAGTGCTCAACAGACACACCCGTCCTGTCCTTGGCAACTACGAAGAGCTCTGCAGCCGAGCCAAATCCAAATCGCCACAGTCTACATCTGCCTTCTGTTAGGGGGCGGGCTACCTCTCCTCCCCCAACCCTCACCTTGTTCTTTAGGGCCTGGAGGCTGGGAGCTGAGATGCATATGCTAATGCACAGGGTGGGGCAGAAAGAGAAAGCAAGACACAGCTGTCAGGAGGACTCCAGCCAGCCCAGCCAGCCTGTCCCAGATGCCCTGGGAGAAGGGGACGACGTGGAAGCTTCTGTCTGGGTTTCCCTCCAAACCTATTTCTGTACTGGAACTTCACATTGATATTAGCATTAGATCTCACCGTAATCAGCAATGGGTTTGGACAGCACAAGTCTCTGATTGCATCCTATTAGAAGCAGAAAGCAGAGAGGACTTGCTGGTGAGAAGTGTTTGCATCTGGCGGGAAAGGCCCGGGAGGGAGGACAGCCTGGCTGGAAGAGTGCGAGTGGCACGCTGGCACTGGGCAGGTGCCCGGGGACAATCCCATCATTCCCTCAGGGCAGTGAGACTGGAGTGCAGCAATCTCTCCACCTACCTCGGCCAGCACATCTCTTACCTGTGCACTGCAGGCTCTGTCTCCATTTTTCCAAGTGATTTTCACAAACTTTCACCCAAGTCCCTTGATGGAGTAACAATCCCCTTGTCTTTATCTGCAACCTGTCCTTTACCTTTAGCTGTTAGTAAAACATATTCATCTCTACCAACTTCACCAACAGGTGATGAGCAGAGGCTATGGCCAGGGACGGCTCTTTGCCCAGTATGATGGATGGAGCTTTGTCCCCCAGAAAGATACGTTGAAGTCCTAACCCCTGTACCTGTGCATGTGGCCTGGTTTGGAAACAGGGTCTTTGCAGATGTTATCAGTTAATGTGAGGCCATATTGGAGCAGGGTGGGGCCTAATCCCTAGGGCTGACAGCAGGCTGGAGGCTCCAGTAGCTTTGCACCCAAAATCAGTAGGGCAGGTGGGAGGCTGGAAACTCTTGCAGGCTGTGTATGTTATAGTCTTGAGACAGAATCCTTCTGCTATAGAGTAACCTAAGTTTATGCTCTTGAAGTCTCCAACTGATTGGATCAGGCCCATCCACAGGGACAGTGATCTCCTTTACTTAGACTCAACTGATTGTAAATGCTAATCACATCTACAAAATCTAGACTAGCATTGGGTCAAACTGATGGGCACTATGGCCTGGCTACCTGGACACGTACAGTTCACCCTCACACACAGGGTTCCATGGCAGGAGGCCTGCTCTTCTGCTCCAGTGTGTGCACACCTTGGGTGGAAGATATCTGCCCTCACATGCTCCCCAGCATTTTGAGGTGCCACTCCATGCCTCCCGCAGTGCTCTGTGCTGCCTGCACTCCATGCTCAACGCTGGGCCAAGGAAGACCCCTCTCAGTACATGTGGAGCAGATGGGACTGTGGCACCCTTTTGCTGGAAGTGAGGAGAAAGGGGTTGTTCTGCACGTCACTGTTGTTGTTTGTTCTTAGGTGCTGTCGAGTCAGTTCCAACTTATAGTGATCCTACGCACAACAGAACTAAGCACTGCCTTGTCTTGTGCCATCCTGAGAATTGTTGCTACACTTGAGCCGATTGTTGCAGCCACTGTGTCAATCCATCTCATCAAGGGTCTTCCTCTTTTTTGCTGACCCTCTACTTTGCCAAGCATGATGTCCCTCTCCAGGGGCTGATGCCTCCTGATGACACGTCAAAAATATGTAAGACATGGTCTTGCCATCTATCCTTCTAAGGAGCATTCTGGTTGTACTTTTTCCAAGACAGATTTATTCTTTCTTTTGGCAGTCCATGGTATATTCAATATTCTTTGCCAACACCACAGTTCTAAGGCATCAGTTCTTCTTCGGTCTTCCTTATTCATTGTCCAGCTTTCACATGCATATAAGGCAATTAAAAACACCAGGGCTTGGGTGAAGCACACTTTAATCCTCGAGGTGACATCTTCGCTTTTCAACACTATAAACAGGTCTTTTGCAGCATATTTGCCCAATACAATGCTTTGTTTGATTTTGTGACTGGTGCTTCCATGGGTGTTGATTGTGGATCCAAGTAAAATGAAATCCTTGACAACTTCAATCTTTTCTCCATTTATCATGATGTTGCTTACTGGTCTAGTTGTAAGGATTTTTGTTTTCTTTATGTTGAGGTATAATCCATACTGAAGGCTATGGTCTTTGATCTTCTTCAGTAAGTGCTTGAAGTCCTCTTCACTTTCAGCAAGCAAGGTTGTGTCATCTGCATAAAGCAGATTGTTAATGAGTCTTCCTCCAATCCTGATGCCCTATTCTTCTTCATATAGTTCAGCTTCTCCGATTATTTGCTCAGCATACAGATTGAATAAGTATGGTGAAAGGAAACAATCCTGATGCACACCTTTCCTGACTAAATCATGCAGTATCCCCTTGTTCTGTTCTAACAACTGCCTCTTGATCCATGTACAGATTCCTCATGAGCACAATTAAGTGTTCCAGAATTCCCATTCTCCGCAATGTTATCCATAATTTGTTATGATCCACACAGTTGAATGCATTTGCAAAGTCAATAAAACACAAGTAAACATATTTCTGATATTCTCTGCTTTCAGCCAAGATCTGTCTGACATCAGCAATGATATCCCTGGTTCCACGTCCTCTTCTAAATCCAGCTTGAATTTTTGGCAGTTCCCTGTCGATACACTGCTGCAGCTGCTTTTGAATGATCTTCAGTAAAATTTTTCTTGCATGTGATTAATGATGTTGTTTGATAATTTCCACATTCAGTTGGATCACCTTTCTTGGGAATAGGCATACATATGGATCTCTTCCAATTTCTTGGCTAGGTAGGTGTCTTCTAAATTTCTTGGCATAGACAAGTGGGCACTTCCGGAGCTGCATCTGTTTGTTGAAACATCTCAGTTGGCATTCCATCAATTCCTGGAGCCTTGTTTTTCACCAATGCCTTCAGTGCAGCTTGGACTTCTTCCTTCAGTACCATCAGTTCCTGATCATATGCTACCTCCTGAAATGGTTGAACATCAATCAGTTCTTTTTGGTATAGCGACTCTGTGTATTCCTTTAATCTTCTTTTGATGCTTCCTGTGTCGTTTAATATTTTCCCTGTAGAATGCTTCACTATTGCAACTTCACTATTGCAAACTCGAGGCTTGAATTTTTTCTTCCGTTCTTTCCGCTTGAGAAATGCTGAGCGTGTTCTTCCCTTTTGGTTTTCTATCTCCAGGTCTTTGCACATGTCATCATAATACTTTACTTCGTCTTCTTGAGCTGCCCCTTGAGATCTTCTGTTCAGCTCTTTTACGTCAATATTTTTTCCTTTTGCTTTAGCGACTCAATGTTCAAGAGCAAGTTTCAGAGTCTCTTCTGACATCCATTTAGGTCTTTTCTTTCTCTCCTGTCTTTTGAATGACCTCTTGCTTTCTTCACGTATGACGTCCTTGATGTCATTCCACAACTCGCCTGGTCTTTGGTTATTAATTTTCAAAGTGTCTATTCTTGAGATGGTCCCTAAATTCAGGTGGGATATACTCAAGGTCGTATTTTGGCTCTCATGAACTTGTTCTAATTTTCTTAAGTTTCGGCTTGAACTTGCATATGAGTAATTGATAGTCTGATCCACAGTCGGCCCCTGGCCTTGTTCTGATTGATGATATTGAGCTTTTTCATCATCTCTTTCCACAGATATGGTCAATTTGATTCTTATGTATTCCTTCTGGCAAGGTCCATGTGTATAGTTGCTGTTTATGTTGGTGAAAAAAAGTTTTTGCAATGAAGAAGTCATTGGTCTTGCAAAATTCTATCATGCAGTCTCTAGCATTGTTTCTTTCACCAAGGCCGTATTTTCTAACTACCGATCCGTCTTCTTTGTTTCCAACTTTCACATTCCAGTCACCAGTAATTATCAGTGCATCCTGATTGTATGTTTGATCAATTTCAGACTGCAGAAGCTGGTAAAAATCTTTAATTTCTTCATCTCTGGCCTTAGTGGTCGGTACATGAATTTGAATAATAGTCGTATTAACTGATCTTCCTTGTAGGTGTATGGATATTCTCCTATCACTGACAGTGTTGTACTTCAGGACAGATCTTCAAATGTTCTTTCTGACGATGAATGCAATGCCATTCCTCTTCGAGTTGTCATTCCCAGAATAGCAGACCGTATGATTGTCCAATTCAAAATGACCAATACCAGTCCAATTCAGCTCACTAATGCCTAGGATATTGATCTTTATGCATTCTATTTCATTTTTGATGACTTCCAATTTTCCTAGATTCATACTTCATACATTCCATATTCTGATTATTAATGGATGTTTGCAGCTCTTTCTTCTCATTTTGAGTTGTGCCACATCAGCAAATGAAGGTCCCCAAAACTTTACTCCATCCATGCCATTAAGGTAGACTCTACTTTGAGGAGGCAGCTCTTCCCCAGTCATATTTAAGTGCCTTCCAACCTGAGGGACTCATCTTCCAGCACTATATCAGACAATGTTCTGCTGCTATTCATAAGGTTTTCACTGACTAGTTCTTTTCAGGAAGGAGTCGGTGGTCTATTTCTGCATATCATACGCTTTAGAAAAAGTATCATTCCTGCTGACGCTTACTTTCTCAACTCTACTGCAATCCTCCCGGCACGGATGCTGAGTGCTTTAAAAAAAATACAAACCTGTTGCCGTTGAATCGATTCTGACTCATGGCTACCCTATGTGTGTCAGAGGAGAAGTGTGCTCCTTTGGGTTTTCTTGGCTGTAATCTTTACAGGTGTCTGTCAGTTTGTCATATTGTCGTGGCTTGAGTGTTGCTGTGATACTGGAAGATTTCCCACGGGTATTTCAAATACCAGCAGAGCCTTGGACAGGTTTCAGCTGAGCTACCAGACTAAGACAGACTAGGAAGAAGGACCTGGCAGTCTACTTCTGAAAAAATTGGCCAGTGGAAACCTTATGAATAGCAGCAGAACTCTGTCTGGTAAAGTGATGAAGATGAGCCCGTCAGGCTGGAGGGCACTCAAAATACAACTAGGGAAAGCAGAGGGTCAGCAAAAAAGAGGAAGACCCTCAGTGAGATAGGTTGGAATCAACTCAATGGCACCTAACAACACTAACAACAGTCTTTATAGAAGCAGATTACCAGGTCTTACTTCTATGGCACCACTGAGTGGTTTCAAATCCTCAGCCTTTAGATTAGTTCTTGTTATTTTTGTTAGGTCCAGTGGAGTCAATTCCTACTCATGACAACCCCTTGTGACAGAGTAGAACTGCTCCATAGGGTTTTCTAGGCTGTAATCAACAGAAGCAGATTGCCAGGTCTTTCTTCTGTGGAGCTGCTGGGTGGGTTTGAACTGCTGTTGAGCATAAGTTGTTTGTGCTGCCCAGGGTCCTGCTGAGTGGCTTACATTTCTCTTGATGACTTTTCTCACAATCTTGCCTCTAGGTTGTGATGTGGGGTATCTCCTAGGACACCAATCTACTCAGTCCTGCCCTGCATGGCTCCTGATAGCTAGGCTATGGGTGTCACCTCGTCTGCTGGTATGAATGTCCTCCCTTCTACCTTCAAATGCTGCAGTCTTGCTCACAGAACCCCAGGACCCTCAGAGCCCCTGATCTGCTTCTTCTAACTGCCCATTTCCCACCTCAGTGCCTCTGGGCTCAGGAGGCTGCTGGGTTCCAGATGTCTGTGCTGCTAAAGGTCTGATGCCCCTGACCTTGAGTTCATCAGTCAGCGGTGGGGATGGAGTCCATGTTCGCGGCCAGGTGACGGCCGTCAGCTCCTGGTGACATCAGACAGGCACCGAGGACGACCACCTGCTGTTGTTTCTGCAGTAGCCTGGTTATCAGCAAGGAGTGTGACATGGATGCCGGCTCCCCAGACACCAGTTCAGTTCTTTCAAATCGTGCACTCCTGCCTTGGAGCCCCCTCACCTGGATATATGACAAACAGTTACACACACATTGGTGCAGACAGAGGGCACTGTCATCTGCACTTAGGCTGTACAATTATTCACCAAAACACCGTCTTAAGAAGCTCATCACTAAGGAGCAGAGAGTGGGGAAAGTCAGCTGGTGTAGCAAGAGATGAGATGGCCAGAAATCATGGAGACTGGAGTGGCCTTCAGTGAGCAGACTTGGGGTAATGCAGGTGGTTGTGGATGAAATTGTGTCCCCAAAAAAGAAATGTAGGTACCCCTGTACCTGAGAATGTGACCTTGTTTGGAGGTAGGGTCTTTGAAGATGGTATTAGTTATTATGTCAATATGAGGTCCTCCAGGAGTAGGGTGGGTCTTAATGCCATACGACTGATGTCCTTATGAAAGATGGAAGAGACATAGAGGAGGAGACCATCTGAGGATGGAGTAGAGATGGGGTGATGCGGCCACAAGCCAGGCAATGCCTGGAGCCACAAGAAGCTGGAAGAGGCAGGAAGGATCCTCCCCTGGAGCTTCCAGAGCAGCTGACTGTATGCCACCTAACAACAACATACCTTTTTATTTAAATTGTCTGTTCATGTATGTTGCCCATTCTTTCTTTGTCTTACTAGTATTTTTTCCTTGTTGGTTTGTATACATACATTGTTTTTAGTTGCCATTGAGTCAATTCCGACTCATAGTGACCCCGTGTGTGTCAGAGTAGATCTGCTCCCTGGAGTTTTCAGGGTGGTGACCTTTCAAAAGCAGATTGCCAGGCCTGTCTTCTGAGGTGCCTCTAGGTGGGTTCGAACCACCAATTTTTTGGAGAGTAGTCAAACACTTAACCATTTGTGCCATCAAGGAACTCCTTGTGTATATCTATGTCTATGTTTGTATATATCTCTATATATCATAATCAGAAAAAAAGTTTTAAAAATTCAGTTCAGTTTAATTCTAATCAATCAATTCAATTTTTCCAACATATGCAATGAAATTTGAATGGTTTTATAAGCTATAAATTAGGTTAGCTATTAGATCAATGATTTTTTTTTCTTAACTTTAAGTTTTCTTTTGGTTTTACTATAGGGGATAACAGCAATATAAAAAACTTGAGTATTAAAATTTTCCTAAACTATCTAAGCATTCCCAAATGAGGTAAAAAATTTCCATTCTCTTCTTAAGAGACAGTGAAATAAAAAACAGTTTTAAAAACATGTTTCCTAGCTCTTCTATGGATAATCAGTAGGGATGGTGCAAAAAACCCAGAGCAGAAATCCCATCATGCCAATTAAAGGATCACCATAGATTAGGCAGATCTTGATCATGTCATGTAAAGCCCACCCTCTTAGAACTGACCACCACCCGTCTGTCAGTCTGTCATACTGTGGTGACCTGTGTGTTGCTATGATTCTGGAAGCTATGCCACCAGTATTTCAAATACCAGCAGGGTCACCCATGGTGGACAGGTTTCAGCAGAGCTTCTAGACTAACACAGACTAAGAAGAAAGGCCTGGTGATCTATTTCTGAAAATCAGCCAATTAGAACCCTATGAATCAACAACAGACGTTGTCTAATATAGTGCTGGAAGATGAGCCTCTTAGGTTGAAAGTCACTGAAAATGCACAGTGGCCAAAACAATGGACCCAAGCAGATCAACAATTGTGAAAATGGCCCAGAACCGGGCAATACTTCATTCTGCTGTGTGTGGGGTGGCCATGAGTCTGGCCAACAACAGACTCAATGGCAACAACAACAGAACTGAGTTTCTTATCTATCTTGGTGACGAGCAGAGAACCATGTTTTTTCAACTCTTGGTCCTAGGATGAGTCCTCATGGAGAGCAGTTGGGGGGACTGTGGGGATGTGTCTGGTTTGTGGCTCTGGTTTGAGTGGATCCTTTCCTGCATCTTCATGGGAATCAGCCCTCGAGGGCCAGGGCCCACTCAGGCCAGCCTTCCAGGCAGGGTCAAAGGCCATCTCTGGGTGCATCTATCAGTCTGAAGGAAGATATGAGCCAGTGTCTCCTGCAGCACCCTGTTTACAGCGTGTGATTAAAACTGGGAGGATCATTTCAAAGAACCATGACAGAAGTCTGTGCTGGGGTGACCCCAGAGCTAATTGTTTTCAAATAAGGTGGTTGAAGGTCACACCTTTTCCCTGGTTAATTAGTACATTCCAGATGGGTTCTTTAGAAGTTTGAAAACTTGCGCAGGAGATGAAATAACTTCTGATATTACAGCATCTACCAACTGGGGATTCCAAATCAATTCTCGGGGATGGAGAAAGCAGGTAAATGACTAAAGATTTGTTATTTTCTTTCTGCTCTCTCTTTCCCTTCCCCTCTCTTTCTTTCTCTGTTCCTCCCTCCCTTCCTTTCTTCCTTCTTTCTTCCTTCACTCCCTCCCACTTTTCCCTTTCCTTCTTCCTTCCCTTCCTTCTTTCATTTTTTCCTTACTTCTCTCCTTCTTTCCTTCATTCATTCCTTCCTCCTTCATCCCTTTCTTGTTTCCTTCTCTCCTTCCTTTTCCTTTCTCTCCTCTTCCTTCCTTCCTCCCTCCCTCCTTCCCTTTCCTCTTTCCCCTTCCTTTTCCTTCCCTCCTTCCTTCCTTCCTCTCTCCCTCCTTCCCTTCCCGCCTTTCTTTCCCTTCTTTCCTTTCTTCCCTCCTTCCTTCCTTCCTCCCTCCCTCCTTCCCTCTTTCATACTTGTATGTAGTGTGGCATGTGGAGATTGCCAACATAAAAAGTCAGCAGAGATAATACAAATGTCACTGCTAAAAAGTAAAGAGAGTCAGAGACCCCAGCATGGGAGAAAATGTAGGGCCACACTAAGGCACTTTGACCTGGTCATGCTTCTGAGCTGATGACACTTTTATGTGGGTCACAAAAGCAAACAGCTGCAGTTGTTGCTTGAAGTCAAGTCTGTGCTGTGGAATCTGAGGTGCAGGAAATTTCAGCTTACTTACAGAAACACAAACAAATGAGTCCAATTAGACATCTGTTATATGCTCAATTGTGTTTATAAACTGATGGGTCTGGAGCAGGCACTATTGATCCGATTGAAGGCTAAGGACCTTGGCTCAAGCTAATAGGTGATAAGGACCACCAATGGCGGGTAGGACAATGGTGAAGAACAGACATTTCACTCCTCTCGGCTGCCCTGGTGTAATCTCTAATGAGATGCATGAGACACAGGGCTTCAGCTCTGGATGATTTTGTCAATAGCTAAACTCTTTCAGATTATGTTTGTAAGGAGAAAACATGTTGTTCAAATTCAAAAACACCTCAGAATGCACTCAGGAAGCTCGTGGTTGACCATCCCATCGTGATCATTTAGACACGAGGAGTCAGAGTGTCCCGTCTTGTAATGAGACTGAATGAGAGGATCCAGACCCTGTAAGAAGTGATTGCCACATTCCCTGCAAACAGCCCAACTGAGCAAACTGGTCGAGGACTTTGTTAGCAGAGACCAGTCAGATGCCATGCTCAGTTCTCTATGGCTATGTAAAAACCTGTCCCAAAACTTAGCGACTTCACACAACCATGTGTTATCACTGATGGTTCTGCAGGTTGGCTGGGCTCAGCTGCCTGGTTATTGCTTGGAGTCTTGCATACTTTGCAGTCAGATGGCAGCTGGGACTGGCGTCACCTGCAGGCCCCACTGAGCTGAACATTCAAGATGGCGCATCCACATGGCTGACAGGTGACAGTGGCCATTGCCTGAGTGCTCCACTGAGGTTGGCACCAGGGCACATGCATGTGGCCTCTTCATGTTGCTCTGGCTTCTCACACCTGGGAAGCCAGGATTTAAGATAAGGCATTCCAAGGGTGAGCATTCCAAAGGCAAAGTGGCAAGGCTTCTCAGGGCCTGGTCTTGGAAGTCCCAAATGTCACTTCTGCTGCTTTCTATTGGTCTACTGGAGTCCCTGGTGGTGCAAACAGTCAACACGGTCAGCTGCTAACTGAAAGGTTGGAGGTTGTGTCCACCCAGAGGGACCACAGAAGAAAGGCCTGGCGATCTACTTCCAAAATGTCACAGTCATTGTAAATCCTGTGGAGTGCAGTTCTACTCTGACACTTGTGGGATCACCATGACTCCGAACAACTCAATGGCAACTGGTTGGTTAGCAGGTCACTAAGGCCAGTGCAGATTCTAGGGGAGGAAAATTAGGCTCAGTCTTGACATGAGAAGCAGTGCGTGAATACATGATAGAAAGGGATTGATGGTGGCTGTCTTGGAAGTGGAGCCCCAGTGATACAGTGGTTAAGAATTCAACTGCTAACCAAAAAGTCAACAGTTTGAATCCACCAGCCACTTCTTGGAAACCCTATGGGGCAGCTCTACTCTGTTCTATAGGGTTGCTATGAGTCAGAATCAGCTTGATGGCAATGGGTTTGGCTTGGTTTCCGATCTTTGAGTTAACTTGCTGCATTCCCCCATTAAACTGCTCACTTCTTCAGTACCGTGGATCGTGATACTGATTTAATGATGATCTGTGATAATTTATAATTAACAATAATGATTATTTAAAATGTGTCCTTTCTGCTTTTATAGTCTGTGGGAGTAAAGATCCTGGCAATTGTGTTGAATGCTACAACCTGGAGTCCAGCACACAGTATGTGCTCAATTCCCAGACCAATTTCTGAATCACCCAAGACTCTGTGCCTTCCAGCTGGAGTGGCCTTAACGAGAAAGGATTTCCACATCTCAGCCCTGATGTCAGGGGTGCGCTCACACATGACCATGTCAGAGACAATGAAAACAGTCAGGAAATGGAAAGACCATCTGTTATTGACATAAATCAACCAGCTATGCTCTACTTCCTTTATGCTGACTGCAACTTCGTCCCTTTAGCTCTTTGATGATACCTTTCTCATTACTAATTAATTGTTTCTATCTTTTAGCATCAAGTTACTTTCATTTTCTTTGGTCTAAGGGGAAGTGTATTTTGATTATGCTGGGCATTAATTACTTGGAAAAATAAATAATCTGAAGGCCTTTTTGCTGCACACGTGTAGCATTCCTTCAATTGTCCCAGCATTGTACAACACAGCTTCTCACACACACACACAAACACACACACACAAACACACACCTGTCACCAAATTCCCCAGCATTATAAAATGCAATTACATAATTATACTATTGAAAAAGTTAATTTGTATAATGGTGGTTTAAAGCACTGTAGAAATTGTGTGGCTGCTTTTTAATTGTACTTTTGTGTTTTTTCTGATTACTGTACCACGATCATGTTCATTATAAAAGACTTGGAAAAACTGAAGAGCCCACGAAGAAAGTGAAAATCATCTATAAACACATCACATTTATTTCTTTATGTAAACCAAATTCATTGCCACCCAGTCGATTTCAACTCATATTAAAGTGATACCACCACGTGTCTGTCAGTTTGTCATACTGTGGTGGCTTGCGTGTTGCTGTGATGCTGGAAGCTATGTCACTGGTATTTCAGATATCAGCAGGGTCACTCATAGTGGACAGATTTCAATAAAGCTTCCAGACTAAGACAGACTAGGAAGAAAGGCCTGGTGATCTACTTCTGAAATATAGCAACTGTAAACTCATGATCGTAACAGAATATTGTTCGATATAGTGCTTTAAGATGAGCCCCCTAGGTTGGAAGGCACTCAGAATACACAGTGGCCCCAACAATGGACTCAAGCGTATCAATGATCATGAAAATGGCAGAGGACTGTACAACATTTTGTTCTGTTGCACACAGGGTCACTGTGAATCAGAGCCAACTCAATGACAGCTAACAACCATAACATGAGAGAAAGTCTCCTCCTCTCCCAGTCCAGCCCCACCTTTCCAGTGTCAATGGTTGGCGTGGGTCAGGGTTTTCTCTACCAGGAGAAAGTACATCCTCAGAATCCATAGCAATGTGGCCTTAAAGCGTCTACACATTTGGAGCTTCCTAGGGCTGTATTAGGGGTCATGGTGAAGTCTCCCCCTGCTATCCATGTTCAGACTCACCTTTGCGGAGAGGCAGGTCTGCTGGTGACTCACAAAGTCCAGCAACTTCATCAAGGACCTGGGCCAGCCTTGGGGTCCTGCCCATCCACTAATAGGGACCTGGGCCAATCTCAGGGCCCACCCATCCACTCGGAGGCAGCTCTGGGCCCTTCCCTCACGTGCTTACAACAGAGAAGGGAGAATTGGGCCACCCTGGCTCGCCTCAGCAACCCCCAAGGAAGAGCTCTTTTCATCCTTTGGGAGATCACTACTGCCCCCACTGGTAAGGCCAAGAGATGCCCCAATAATTCCTGGTAAGTCACTGCAGCTCCCCTCTGTAGGGAAGGGGGAGGAGCCAGCAGGTCTGCTGCTGCTGCTTTCCCTTGGAGTGAAGGAAGACGACCATGCCCCACTTTACCCAGAAAGAAAAGGGGGGAGTAAGAATGTTCTCCATCACATCGTAAATCCTCTCAGCCTTTTAATCTCCCACATGTTCACACACGTGTACACATGCATGTCATAGAATGCCTAACTTCAAGTTTTCCAAGTTTTCCAAACTTATTTTCTTTGTTTCCTCCTTCTTAACCTTACACCATGGACATCTTCCCAAAACATTGTATTTCTGTCATTGTTCTTTTGAGGGGAGTACTATGGATTGAATTGTGTACTCCCAAAATATGTGTTGAAATCCTAACCCCCATGCCTGTGGATGTGATCCTGTTTGGAAACAAGTTTTTCTGTGTATTAGATTGTACCCAAGTAGGGCAGGTTCTAAACCTAATCCCTTCTGAGTCATATAAAGGGCAGCATAGACAACAGGTCTCTCATCACACATGCATGCACACATGGAGGAAGACATGACATGTGAGGATCGTCTACAAGCCAAGGAACCGAGGAATGTCCAGGACTACTACAAGGAAAGTATCACATGACAAAGTCCCTGATTTGGACTTTTAATCTTCAGAACTGTGAGAGAATACATTTCTGTTCTTTAAAGCCACCGCTTGTGGTATTTATGTTACAGCAATCCTAGGAAACTAGGACAATGAGCATCATAGATTTAATCCTGTAGGTGGAGAATTAGCTAAGTTCTTGATAAATCTGGTTCTCTCCACGTCAGTAATTATCACTAGGGTAATTAGAAGGATCCCTTGTGGTGCAATGGTTAAACAGTCAGCTGCCAACCAAAAGGTCAGTGGTTGGAACCCACCAGTGACTCCATGAGAGAAAGACTTGGTGATCTTCTCCCACAAAGATTAATGTCTAGGAAACCCTATAGGGCAGTTCTACTCAGTCACACAGGGTCAGTATGAGTCACTGAAAAATCGATTCCGTGGTACCAAACAGCAACAAAAGAGTCATTAGAGTAGAGGCTGTTAAGAGGAAGTTTGGGAAACTCTGTGCCTTACTGAGATTTTCTAGGTTAACAGGGCCATGGAGTATTTTGAAGACCATGGTGCTCACCCAAAGAGAAGTCAGCACCCACACCAACTTCTGGAGCTCTGGCCATAAGTCTTGGGGAATGTGGATTATTCTAATGACAAGAATAAAATGAAATAGTGCGTGGACACTCTGATTCAAGACGGTGAAAGTCCAGCCTTCCACATTGTTCTGCTGCCTAAAGTTTTACCAAAATACTTATGAAGGCAGAAAAAATACAAAATTCAGTTGTTTTTGTCTTTTGTTTGTTTATTTGTTTTAAAAAAAAGGTAATCAAAGTACAGTTTGACAGACAGCCCAATGTCATAATTTGGGAGACCTCACAAAAGTTTTACACAGGTAAAGCTAGATGGAGAAGAATTTCCCCAAGCTTGAGCTCAGAGCCTTTCTTAGTTTTATTTAATTCATTCATTTGTTCACTCACCAACTACTGGTCATTAACTACAAACAGACACTGCCCTTGTCATTGTTGTTGGTTGCTGTTGAGTAGATCCTGAGTGCAGAGTAGAACTGAGCTCCATAGGGTTTTCAAGGCTGTGACCTTTCGGAAGCAGATCAACAGGCCTATCTCCCGAGGTGCCCCTGGGAAGTTTTGAACCACCAACTTTTTGGCAATTAGTCGAGCACTTAACTGTTTGCACCACTCAGGGATTCCAGGCACTCCCTAGAAGAGGGGATGCAGCAGCAGTGGACAGCAACAGGAGATACAGAAGCTCCTGCACTCATGAAGCATGCATCCTGGTGATGGGGACACAGACAATTACCAATTTATAAACTGTTAAATTCAAGACCCCTCAGAACACCCCAAAGTACCCCCCAAACAACCTGCTGATAAAGCTAAGCCAAGGTTATTTATTACTCACGAAGATAAGGGTGATCACTATCTTAGTGGAGTCTCAGTAGGACTCAGAGGGGAAGGACAAAAGTGGAATGTGTATAAGGTTCTCAGGTCTGGTATAAGATGGTCTTCCAATACAGGAGCTTGAATAGAATTGGGCAAAGTTCCTGGCACATATTTCAGTAGGGATAGATGCAACAAGCAGTGAGTTTCCAAGGGAGTCTTGAAAACAAGCCCTGGTTTGCTGAAAGACCTGTTGTCCTGTACAGGGTATTTACTGAGCTTTACCTGAGTGATCTACTGTTAGGATCAAGGATTTGAGGGAGGTTCCTGGAACAAAACAAGACATATTTGCAACGTTTCCTGGGAGGGAGTTTCCTGGAAGAGGATAGTCATGGTGATGTAAACAGCTGTGTGGGTGTAGACTCTTTCATTCCCAAAACAAATTAACATGAGAGACTACCAAGAAAAAATACTAAGAAATCATCACAGATATTGTCTAATTCAAGGGTTAGAAAAGGAAAACAAAACAATAAGGAGCCTACGAGAGGAAATGCTGCAGAATAAGGAAGAGGACTCCATTTGGATAGAAGTCTTCTCGAGCTGCCTTTTGAAATCTGTTCAGCTCTTTTGCTCCTTCATTTCTTCCTTTTGCTTTAGCTACTTGACATTCAAGAGCAAGTTTCAGAGTCTCTTCTGACATTCATTTTGGCCTTTTGTTTCTTTCCTGTCTTTTTAATGACCTCTTACTTTCTTCTCATGTATGATGTCCTTGATGTCATTTCACAACTGGTCTGGTCTTTGGTCATTAGAGTTCAACACATCAAATTATTCTTGAGATGGTTTCTAAATTCAGGTGGGGTATACTCAAGGTCATATTTTGGCTCTCGTGGACTTGTTCTAATTTTCTTCAGCTTCAATTTGAACTTGCATATGAGCAATTGATGGTCTGTTCCACAGTCGGCCCCTGGCCTTGTTCTGACTGATTTTATTCAGCTTCTCCATCATCTCTTCCCACAGATGTAGTCAATTTGATTCCTATGTATTCCATTCGGTGAGGTCCACGTGTTTAGTATCCACTTATGTTGTTGAAAAAAGGTATTTGCAATGAAGAAGTTGTTGGTCTTGCAAAATTCTGTCATGCAATCTCAGACATCGTTTCTATCACTAAGGTCATATTTCCCAACTACCGATCCTTCTTTGATTCCAACTTTTGCATTCCAATCACCAGAAATAATCAATGCATCCTGATTGCATGTTTGATCAATTTTAGTCTGCAGAAGTTGGTAAAAATATTCAGTTTCTTCACCTTTGACCTTAGTGGTTGGTGTGTAAATTTGAATAATAGTCTCATTAACTGGTCTTCCTTGTAGGCGTATGGATATTATCCTGCCACTGACAGCATTGTACTTCAGGATAGATCTTGAAATGTTCTTTTTAATGTGAAAGTGATACCATTCCTCTTCAAGTTGTCATTCTTGGCATAGTAGACCATATGATTGTCTGATTCAAAACAGTCAGTGCCAGTCCATTTCAGCTCACTAATGCCCAGGATATAGATGTTTGTGTGTTCCATTTCATTTTTGACTACTTCCAATTTTCCTAGATTCGTACTTCATACAATCTATGTTCCAATTGTTAATGGGTGTTTGCAGCTATTTTTTCTCATTTTGAGTTGTGCCACATCAGCAAATGAAGGTTCCAGAAGCTTGAATCTAGCCACATCATTAAGGTTCACTCTACTTCAAGGAGGCAGCTCTTCCCCAGGCATTTTTTGAGCGCCTTCCAGCCCGAGCGGCTCATCTCCATCATTATATCAGACAGTGTTCTGCTGCTATTCATAAGGTTTTCACTGGCTAATTCTTTTTAGAAGTAGACCACCAGGTCCTTCTTCCTAGTCTGTCTTAGTCTGGAAGCTCAGCTGAAACCTGTTTGCCATGGATGACCCTGCTGGTATTTGAATACTGGTGGCCTAGCTTCCAGCATCACAGCAACATGCAAGTCCCCACAGTACGACAAACTGACAGATGATATTAATGATATATTAATAATATATATTGGTATATATAGCAATTTTTTATATAGCACATGATTTATATGTAGTATATATTATACACAATATATTACATTAGTATAAATAAAATATATACAGGTTAGATATGTAAATATTATATATTTTATATATATATATATATATATATATATGTATATATATATATATATATATATATATAAAGGAACATTTTATTCCAATTTACACAATCTTCTTCAGAAAATAGAAAGAGAAAAACCCTTCCTAATTAATTTCATGTGGCTAGCATAATGATGGAACCCAGACCTAACTCTCTGCACAAGTCAGCCATATCTAAATGTTGCTAAGCACTGTATTTAATAGAAAAAACGAAAACTGGAAACAACTTAAATGTCTACCAACAGCAGAATGGAAAAATGCATCATATTTATTCAGTCAAACACAACACAGCAATAAAAATACTTTAAGCGCGTCAACAGGGATGAATCTCAAAAAGTAATATCAAATAAAAGTATCAAGTCACAGAATGACAAACAAGGAATTATTCCATTTAAAGTTCAAAGTAGATGAAACTAGGAATTATATTGTTTGGGGATGTATTAACAACAGGAGTAAAACTACAGAGAAAAGTAAGGGAATGATTAACACAGTCAAGAAAGTGATACTTCCAAGGGACGAGGAGAGAGGTGCAGCAAAGAGAACACCCAGGTGGCTTCCATGGCACAGGTGAGAGAACATTTGTTATGCTGGGGGGTAATTTACATAGGTATTCATTTTATAATTAATGCTTTAAAAGCTACTTGAAACTTTATTACTATTGTGTACATATATTCATATATGCTAATTTTAAAATTTATAACATTGTTTTAAATTTTTAGATAAACTATACTTCCCAAATAAAAAGGCAATTTGCTTAAATTGTGAAAAAACAAAGTTCGCCTATTTGCTATTTATAAGGGATACACCTGAAACCAAATATCATTAATATCTTTAATTACAAAAAAAATGAATAGACAAATAAAATATAAACCAAAAAATATTGTGGTTGATCTTATCAATATTACTCAATAAAGAATTCAAGGCTAAAGATTAGTACAAAGTAGAGGTTCAATTGAATGATGGAATACTACATGTCATTACAGTTTAGGCAATAATTTCCCTTTGCAATATATAAAGCAAATACAAGAAGATGAAGGAGACAGTAGTTCACATATGTTTATGTATTTGATACAACAAATAGACACAAATTAGATTGTAAAAGCTCCGGACAATTAAGAAGTAATCAATATATTTAATTGCACAGGAAATATTTCACAAAGGAAATAATATATTATGCCACATATACAAATAGACGACAGTTCAGTAACTTGCAAAAAGAAGATACTATATGAGGAATGTTCCCTGATGATGTCAACATAATAATAGAGGACATTACAAACAAAATCCTAACTAAAAGGAACACAAATTCAGAGACTAGAGAAAGAAAACATACCTTGCTAGTAAATCCTGGATCAAAAATGGAAATCAAGAGTTCCGGCAAACTGGTGCTGTAGGCAGAAGCACCACGCCATCCCTCCACAGCAAAGATCCGAAAAACTAAGCCGAACAGAGACTACAACAATCCTGAAACCCTGAAACATCAAATGAAGAGATAAAGAACTCAGCCAAGCACCAAATGGAGTGAGAAAACTGACAGAGAATGGACAGTGAGGAGAGATTCACGCAGAGGTCCCCTATGAGATAACGCAGCTCGGATCTGTCATCTTGGACTCCTATCGGAGACCAGCAGATGGGGGTACGAGAAAGCAGGCTCACGGAGCTTCCAGCGGGAGACAAAACAACTGGTAATTGGCGATATATGCTTTCCCACCCCCCACCCTTCTTCACCCTGACTCTGCCTCCTTTGCTTCACGCAGCCACAGTCTCTTGACTGGGAAACAGCGGCTGCTTGGATTCTACACACCTGAACCGGTGGCTCTCTGAGTGCCATTTGTTGGCTGCTGGTGTTGCTTTCTTTCCGCTTCTTTTTATTTCTTCCCTGCCTCTCCCCACCTCCCCCTCCTTTCGCTCAAGTACCTCGCTCTGTACACCATCTTTGCTTCTTCCTGAGGGGTTGCAGACTTCCAGTAATTTGTGATATATGCTTCCCCACTCTCTGCCCTTCTTCACCCAAACTCAGCCCCCTCTGCTTCCCAAAGACACAGTCTCTTGTCCAGAAACACCAGCCCACACTAGCTGGCTCTCTGAGTGCCATTTGTTGGCTGCCAGTGTTGCTTTTTTTTTTTTTTTTCCTACTTCTTTTGATCTCTTACTTGCCTCTCGCCACCTCCCCCTCCCTTTGCTCAATTACCAGGCTCCGTGCACCATCTTTGCTTCTTCCTGAGGGGCTGCTGAGCTCCATTCAAGTGTGGAGTTGCTTCCCAGTTTGGGCTGCCGCGCTGGTAAGATCCTGGGGCTTTTGTTCGTTTGCTGTTTTGAATTATGTGTTTGTTTCCTTTCCCTTTTCTTGAGTTGGGAGCCTTTTCTGGCCAGGCTGAGCTGCATGGCAGGGAGACTCCCCTTCGGCTTCCACAGATGTGCAGAGGGATCCCTGAGAGCATTTTTTTTACGTTGTTCTTTTTTTTTTTTTTTTTTCCTGTTTCTTTGGGGGCCTTTATTGTATTTTTTTGTTTTGTTTTGTTTTGTTTTTCCTCTTCTTCCATTTTTGTCTTTCTTCATTGCTCAGTTTCTCATCTCTCTATATCTTCCTTCTCTTTCTGTTCCCTGAATACCTAGCATTGTATACCTCTACACCTTCTAACCAGGCTGTACTGCAACACCTGAGAGAAACTTCCCCAGACCTCATACCTGCACTGGTGGGATACCTGGGAACTTAGGAGTTCTTTAACCTTTCTGATTCTTATTTATTCATTCTTTTCTCTTCTTCCTCCTCCCCTTTCTGTTTTTCTGAATTTCATAGTCTCTCATCTCCCCACACCAATGGCAAGCTCCCCTAGCATTCATTTTTGTTTGTATGTTTTTGGCTCCTGTTCCTCTCTCCTCTCTCCCATAACTATCTTATCTCCACCAGTAACAATTCTCCCCACTGCATTCTGCCTACCAGCACCGTGCTCTTGACAACACACCACCAAAAAGCACAGGCACGGCCTACTGGAACCTGCTGTGCACTGATTACTGACCCACTCTGGTGGCTGTAGTAAGCTCCACAAACAACCCATCCCAGTAACTCCTCTTCAGCTAGACCTACCCTGCCATACCATATCTGAGTGACTGACCCTGCCAGTTGAAGGAGGAGGTGAAAAGTATTGTGCCCACAGACAAGCAAAGAACAAAGAACACACAGTCTCCCTGCTCAGACATAGTCAAATTTAAAAAAAAAAAGGGATGAAACAAACAAATCTACAATCAATAAACGAGAAAAATAACTATTGAATGCCCCGAATACAGCAGACGATATCAAAACATTTACAAAAACAGGACAGGATGGCTCCAGTAGGCATCCAAAATAAAACACCAGATGACTCTCCTGTGGAAGAAAATGCACTAGAACTCCCAGATAGGGAATTCAACTCTCTAATACTCAGAATTCTCCAAGAACTGAGGCAAAAAGCTGACAAACATGAGGAAAAAATAGACAAATTCATGGAAAATACAGACAAAAAATTGGAAGAATTCAGGAAAATAATGCAGGAACAAAATGCCAAAATAAATTCACAACTAGAAATTATACAAAGACAACAATTAGAAATCCAAAAGATAAACAACAAGATTTCAGAAATGGACGATGTCATAAAAGGGCAGAGAAGCAGATTTGAAACGGTGGAAGACAGGATCAGTAGAATTGAAGACAAACACTTGGATACAACTCTGTTTCAGGAAAATTCAGAAAAAAGAACAAAGAAAAATGAAGAGACCCTAAGAGTTATGTGGGACACAGTCAAAAGCAAAAAATTCGAGTGATTGGAATTCCAGAACAGGAGGAGAACACAGAAAACACAGAGAGGATCATTGAGGAACTGCTGACAGAAAACTTCAACAATGTCATGAAAGATGAAAAGCTGGCCATCCAAGAATATCAACAAACCCCATATAGAAGAGACCCCAAAAGAAAATCACCAAGACGTATCATATTCACACTCGCCCAAACCAAAGACAAACAAAGAATACTTACAGAAGCTCATGAAAAACAAGAAGTCACATACAGAGGAGAAACAATAAGACTAAGCACAGATTATTCAGCAGAAACCATGCAGGCAAAAAGGCAATGAGATGACATATATGAAATCTTGAAAGAAAAAAATTGTCAGCCAAGAATAATATATCCTGTAAAACTCTCTTTCAAATTTGATGGTGAAATTAGGTCATTTCAAGATAAACAGAAATTAAGGAAATATGTAAAAGTCAAACCAAACTTACAAGAATTATTAAAGGGAGTTCTTCGATCTGAGGACAAACAGCTTCAGCTCGCAGGCAGAACCTAGGACGCAGGACCGTACCAGCCAGATACCAATCTAGGAGATGAACTCTCAAGGACTATCCAAAACCAAAAGAAATACAACAGGGAATCAGAGCAGTTAATCAGTAAAAAACAACAACATCAAAACAATGAAAGAGGGAATAAACGGCATAGGTATAGAACCTTCTAATGGAGAGGAAGGCAAGGCAATACCAAGTAATGGTAGACTGCTTCAAACTTAGAAAGATAAGGGTAAAATTTATGGTAACCACAAAGAAAGTTAACAAACATACTCATAAAAAAAAAAAAGAGGAAAAACATAAAGTCTCAGCACAAACAAAACCTACAAAAACAAAAGAAATGGAAAAAAAAAATCCACAAACAAAAGTAACTCAGCACAAGAGAGTAAGAAAAACAAAGAAAACTTAGCACTACAAAAAAAAGCACTACAACATGACAGCAACAAACCCACATCTATCAATAATTACACTGAATGTAAATGGACTCAATGCACACATAAAGAGATGGAGAGTGACAGAATGGATAAGAAAACAGGATCCATCCATATGCTGACTACAGGAGACACACTTCAGAAAGAAAGATGTGAATTTATTAAAAGTCAAAGGTTGGAAAAAAATATATCAAGCTAACAACTACCAAAACAGAGCAGGAGTGGCAATTCTAATCTCAGATAAAATAGATTTTAAAACGAAATCTACCATAAAAGACAAAGAAGGACACTATATATAATATATATATATAATGATTAAGGGGATGATCCATCATGAAGACATAACCATAATAAACATCTACCCGCCCAATGACAGGGCTCCAAAATACATAAAACAAACTCTAACAACACTGAAAAGAGAAATTGACAGTTCCACAATAATAGTAGGAGACTTCAACACACCACTCTCAGTAAAGGACAGAACAACTAAGAAGAAACTCATCAAAGATACAGAAGACCTAAAGGGCACAATCAGCCAACTTGACCTCATAGACCTATCTAGAACACTCCATCCAACCGTTGCAAAGTACACATTCTTTTCCAATGCACATGGAATGTTCTCCAGAATAGACCACATCTTAGGCCACAGAGCAATCCTCAACAAGATCCAAAACATTGAGATAATTCAAAGTATCTTCTCTGACCACAATGCCATCAAGGTAGAAATTAACACTAGAAAGAGCAAGGAAAAAAAATCAACTACATGGAAACCGAATAATACCCTGCTTACACATCACCGGGTAATAGAAGAAATTAGAGATGGAATCAACAAATTCCTACAATCAAATGAGAATGAAAATACATCATACCAAAACCTTTGGGACACAGCAAAGGCAGTCCTCAGAGGACAATCTGTAGCAATAGATGCACATATCAAAAAAGAAGAAAGGGACAAAATCAAAACATTAACTACAGAACTCAAACAAATAGAAAGAGAACAGCAAAAAAAGCCCACAACCACCGGAAGAAAGGAAACAATAAAGATCAGAGCAGTAATAAATGAAATAGAGAACAGAAAAACAATAGAAAGAATCAACAAAACCAAAAGTTGGTTCTTTGAAAGAATCAACAAAATCGACAAACCACTTGCCAGACTGACAAAAGAAAACAGGAGAGGACACAAGTAACCCAAATAAGAAATGAAATGGGGGACATTACAACAGACCCAACTGAAATAAAAAGGATTATAACAGAATATTATGAAAAACTATACTCCAACAAATTTGAAAACCTAGAGGAAATGGATAAATTTCTATAAACACACGGCCTACCCAAACTACAACAAAGTGATGTTGAAAATGTGCACAGACACATAACAAGAGAAGAGATTGAAAAGGTAATTAAAAAACTCCCAACCAAAAAAAGCCCTGGCCCAGATGGCTTCACTGGAGATTTCTACAAAACATTTACAGAAGAGCTTGTACCAGTTCTACTCAAGCTATTTCAGAGCATAGAAGAGAAAGCAACACTTCCAAATTCATTCTATGAAGCCAGCATAACACTGATACCAAAACCAGGAAAAGATGTCACAAAAAAAGAAAATTACAGACCAATGTCTCTCATGAATATAGATGCAAAAATTCTCAACAAAATTCTAACCAATAGAATTCAGCATCATATCAAAAAAATCATACACCACGACCAAGTAGGATTCATACCAGTTATGCAAGAATGGTTCAACATTAGAAAATCAATCAATGTAATCCACCACATAAATAAAAGGAAAGAAAAGAAACATGATCATCTCAATTGATGCAGGAAAGGCATTTGACAAAGTCCAACACCCATTCCTGATAAAAGCTCTCAATAAAATAGGTATAGAAGGGAAATTTCTCAATATAATAAAGGGCATCTATGCAAAACCAATGGCCAACATCATTCTTAATGGAGAGAAGCTGAAAACATTCCCCTTGAAAACAGGAACAAGACAAGGATGCCCTTTATCACCACTCCTATTTAACATTGTGCTGGAAATTCTAGCTAGAGCAATAAGGCAAGAAAAAGAAATAAAGGGCATCCAAATTGGTAATGAAGAAGTTAAACTGTCCCTGTTTGCAGATGATATGATACTATACACAGAAAACCCTAAAGACTCCATGAGAAATCTACTGGAACTAATAGAAAGATTCAGCAGAGTAGCAGGATACAAGATAAACATTCAAAAATCAGTTGGATTCCTACACACCAATAAGGAGAATGATGAAAAGGAAATCAGGAAAACAATACCATTTTCAATAGCCCCTAAAAAGATAAAATACTTAAGAATAAATCTGACCAGGGATGTAAAGACCTATACAAAGAAAACTACAAAACACTACTGCAAGAAACCCAAAGGGATCCACATAAATGGAAAAACATACCATGCTCATAGATAGGCAGACTCAACATTCTGAAAATGACAATTCTACCCAAAGCAATTTACAAATACAATTCAATCCCTACCCAAATACCAACAACATTCTTCAAAGAGATGGAAAAACTAATCATTAACTTTATATGGAAAGGGAAGAGGTCCCGAATAAGTAAAGCACTACTGAAGAAAAAGAATAAAGTTGGAGGACTCACACTACCTGACTTCAGAACCTACTATACAGCTACAGTAGTCAAAACAGCCTGGTACTGGTACAATGACAGACACATTGACTGATGGAACAGAATTGAGAACCCAGATGTAAATCCATCCACCTACGGTCACGTGATCTTTGACAAGGTCCCAAAGTCCATCAAATGGGGAAAAGACAGTCTTTTTAACAAATGGTGCTGGCAAAACTGGATATCCATCTGCAAAAAAATGAAACAGAACCCATACCTCACACCGTATACAAAAACTACTTCAAAATGGATCAGAGACCTGAATATAAAGCCTAAAACTGTAAAGTTTATAGAAGAAAAAATAGGACCAACACTTCAGGCCTTAATACATGGCATTAACAGGATACAAACCATAACCATCAATGCACAAAACACAATAGATAAGCTAGATAACTAGGATCTTCTAAAAATCAAACACCTATGCTCTTCAAAAGACTTCACCAAAAGAGTAAAAAGAGAACCTACAGACTGGGAAAAAATTTTTGGACAGTACAAGTCAGACAAAGGTCTAATCTCCATAATCTACAAGAAAATCCAACACCTCTACAACAAAAAGACAAACAATCCTACCAAAAAATGGGCAAGGAAATGAACGCACACTTCACCAAAGAAGACATTCAAATGGCCAACAGACACATGAGGAAATGCTTGCGATCTCTAGCCATTAGAGAAACACAAATTGAAACCACAATGAGATACCATCTCACCCCGGCATTACTGGCACGAATCAAAAACACTGGAAATAACAAATATGGAGGGGCTGCGGGGAGATCAGAACTCTTATGCACTGCTGGTGGGAATGCAAAACGATACAACCATTTTGGAAAATGATATGGCGCTTCCTCAGAGAGCTAGAAATAGACATACCATTCGTTCCAGCAATCCCACTCCTAGGAATATATCCTAGAGAAATAAGAGTTGTCACTTGAATAGACATATGCACGCCTATGTTCATGCCAGCATTGTTCACAATAGCAAAACGATGGAAATAACCCAGATGCCCATCAACAGATGAATGGATAAACAAACTATGGCACATACACACAATGGAGTACTATGCAACAAGAAAGAACAACAATGAATCTATGAAGCATCTCATAACATGGATGAAACTGGAGGACATTATGCTGAGTGAAATAAGTCAATCACAAAAGGACAAATATTGTATGAGACCTCTATTGTAAAAACCCATGAAAAAGTTCACACACAAAATGTAACAATCTTTGTTGGTTACCAGGGATGGAAGGGGTGGGGGGGGGATACTAAATAGATAATAGATAAGTGGTATCTTGAGTGAAGGCCGAGACAGTACACATTACAGGAGAAACTAGCACAACTTGTACAAGGAAAGGTCATGGAAGCCCCATAGACACATCCAAACTCCCTGAGGGACTGAATTGCTAGGCGGAGGGCTGTGGGGACCATGGTCTCGGGGAACATCTAGCTCAATTGGCATGACATAGCTTATAAAGGCAATGCTCTACATTCTACCTTGGTGTGTAGCATCTGGGGTCTTGAAAGCCTGTGAGCAGCCATCTAAGATACTCTACCGGTCTCATCCCTTCGGGAGCAAGTGAGAATGAAGAGAACAGGATACAAGGAAAAGATTAGTCCAAAGTACTAATTGTCCACAGCTACCAAGGCCTCCACCAGACTGAGTCCAGTACAGATAGATGGTGCCTGGCTACCACCACTGACTGCTCTGACCAGGATCACAACAGAGGGTTCTGGACAGAGCTGGAGAAGGATGTAGAGCATAATTATAACTCACAAAAAAAAAGGCCAGATTTACTGGCCTAAAGGAGACTGGAGAAACCCTGAGAGTATGGCTCCCAGACACCGTTTTAGCTCAGTGGTGAAGTTACCTCCAAGGTTCACTGTCAAGCCTGGGAGTGGACAGCCCCGTAAAACCAATGAGGCTAACGAGGTACAGGAGTCCAGTGACAAGGGCCAGAAAGCAGAAGGGGACAGGAAACCTGGTGATAGGGAACCCAAGGTTGAGTAAGGATATTGTTGATGTGTTGTGAGATTGTTAACCATTGTCATAGGGCAACATTTGTAGTAACTGTTAAATGAGAAACTATTTTGTTCTGTAAGCCTTCATCTTAAGTGAGAATAACAGCACAATTCAAAGAGCGTAGTCAATGTCACTGAACCTTGCATGTAGAAATTTTTAAAATGGTGTATCTGTGGCTATGTGTATTTTCACCAAAAAAAAAAGGTTGAGAAGTTAGAGGGTTTATATGTTGTGGGGTTGTTAACCAATATCATAAAACAGTATGTGTAGTACTGTTTCATGAGAAACTATTTGTTCTGTAAGCCTTCACCTGAAGTACAATTAAAAAAAAAAAAAAAAAGAGGCCACTAACTCCAGGGTGGAGAAATTATAAAACATAATAAAAAAAAAAAATGGAAATCAAAACTGAAACTCTGATTTACAAAGAAACTAATTTACTTGAGAACTTTGAGTATGGGGCAAAATCTCCACTCTGATTAAATTTCACAACTTTAGAATTATTTCTTGTTTAGAAAGAAATATAAAAACAAATAAAAGGAACACCACATCTAAGAAATTAGAAAGAGAACAAAAGGCCAAAGGAAAACAGGAAGAAGTTAATTAACTCAAAAACAGAAAGTAATGATTTGGAAACAGGAATGGAACAGAATTAATAATTAAGTTTAAGGATCTTTCCTATAGAAAAACCAATCCAATAGAGAAATCCCTGTCAATTCCAATTAACAATGAAGAGTCCTTTAAGAGATACAAGCTATAAGGAATCCACAGACCTGAGAGCAGAACTATTTATATTTACACACTAAAGTCTAGAACATCCAGATGAAGTGGATCATTTTGGGGAAGAATGCTAATGTTATACATTGAATTGTGTACCCCAAAAAGAAGTGTTGAAGTCCTAACCTCTATACTTGTGAATATAGCTGTTTGGAAATAGATTCATTCCAAACAGCATGAAAGTTAGCATGAGATCATACTGGAGTGGGGTGGGTCCTAATTCTATATGACTCAAGTCCTTATAAAAGAGAATAAGATATGCACAGACAGGAGGAGACAGAGGGAGGACACCACGTGACTTGATTTGGCAGCTGCAAGCCAAGGAACACCAAGGATTGCTGGGAGCCACAAGAAGCTAGGAGAGAAATATGGAACAGATTCTCCCTAACAGCCATCAGAAGGAGTCAATGTTGATACCCTCATTTGGATTTCTAGCCTCCAGAATTGTGAGACAATAAATTTCTTTCTTACCCACTTTGTGGTATTTTGTCACAGTAGACCTAGGAATCTAAAGCAGCTAATTACCAAATTATCAAAGGAAAAGTAGAAACCAGCTATTGAGCAATAACCTTGAGAGCATGTTCTTAATGAACTGTGCCCAAAGGTAGTAGGTAAACAACAGTTCTTTCAAAGGGGAGTGCAGACATGCGCCGGGGCCTAACAACATCCAGTTCCCACTAAGATGAGAAGAGAGTAACACTCCTCCTCACTCCCCATCAATCCCGAGTCAATACTAAAGCCTGAGGGAAACATGGATCCCAAGAAACATCAGCAAAATCACCACTGGCTTCTGAGTACACAACAGCACCCTTGAGCCTCTGAGGAAGGATGAGGAAGAGAGTAGAGATCAAAGTGAGGAACCGTCCACAAGCAGACACATTACAGTGACATGTAAGGACACCAAAGACAAAGAGAAAACTATCAAAGCTTTCAGAGAGAAAGTAGAGTTCATTCAAAACAATAGTGATGAGAGTCACATCAGATTTCTCTAGATGAAATTTTGGTAAAATATTAAAAGGAAATAAGCTTAAATTTATAAATTTATTGTCTAGTCATCTTGTTACTCACATGTGAGGGGAAAAACACTCTTGCACTTACCAAATACAATTAACAAGCAATATGGGGAATAAAGGTTATCTAATATCTGCGTGGAGACCCTAATGGCATACTGGTTAAGAGCTATGGCTGCTAACCAAAAGGGTCATCGTTCCAGTCCACCAGGCACTCCTTGGAAACCCTATGGGGCAGTTCTACTCTGTCCCTTAGGGTCACTATGAGTTGGAATCAACTCAGTGGCAATGGGTTTTAAATATCTGTGTTCTATTATTGTCTTAAAAAAATCTACGCCAAAGAAAGTAGAGAAGAAAGAATATTCATAGCAACTCAGAAAGGAACATAAGAATATGCTAAAATCCTTGCTTTCTTATAGGAACAATATAAAAATTGGTAAATTAAAAGATCAATAGTGGTAAATAAATGAGTATGTATCTTAAGAGTAATCATTATGAGAATAAAATGGAATATATAACTTAAAAAAACAGAATAAAATGCAATCTATGTAGTAGAAAACAGGAAAGAAATAAACATAAAATAAATAAAAGCATGATAAATGAGAAATATAAAAAAAAATGGCAGAAGCATTTAAAATAAAGTTGAAGAATTTAAAACTACCAGTTATAAGACACAATCTTCTGGTTTAAGAAAAAAAAAAATTTCAACAACATTTTCATCTACCCTTTGCCATCGAGTCTATTCCAACTCATAGAGACTGTGTTTATTAAGGTTGTGTGTCAGCTTGGCTGGGCCATGTTTCTCAGTGGTCTGGCAGTTAAGATGTAGTGTGGCAGTTGTATAATGATGTCATCACCTCCATGATGGGATCTGCTGTGAGTAGTCGATCAGCTGAAAGGGAGTTTTCTTGAGGGTGTGGCCTGCATCCCATATAGGTGGACTTTCTGGCAAGGCTGAAGGGCTTTTGCTTGCTGTGGATCCTACAGCCGGCTCCTGTTCATCTCACCTCTGGTTCTTGGGACTTGAGCTAGCAGCTTACCTGCTGTCTTGTCTGCCAATATGGAGATTAGGAAGTCTCCACAGCCTGTAAGCCAGAGGCCTCTGTCTGATTTGCCGATCTTGGGCTCGCCAGTCCCTTCAGCTATGCAAGTCAGGAGAAGTTGCCACTCAGATCCACGGACTTGAAACTTTCCAGCCTCTACAACCATGTGAGTCATTTCCTTGATATAAATTTCTCTCTATACATATTTATATGCTTTACTAGTTTTGCTGCTCTAAAGAACCCAGCCTAAGACAGTAACCCTACAGGACAGAGTAGAACTGTCTCATAGGATTTCCAACGCTGTAATCTTTATGAAAGCAGACTGCCACACCTTTCTCCCACAGAGCAGCTGGTGAATTCAAACTGTCAACCTTTTAGTTTGCAGCCAAGTGCTTAACCATCACACTACCAGGGGGACAAAACTAAAACAAAAGAATGCACAATGGTCAACAATAAATGAGTAGAAAAAGATATATTATTTAAATATGAACCCAACCAAGCCTAGCTACCAACATTCTATGGACAAAATGAAATGTAAGTAAAAGATGTCCTCAGGATCATAATAAGATGCAATAACGTGGTAAAAGAATAATTGTCATAGAGCCATTATTAACATTAATACAGCTTTAAAATATGCCAGCGAAACTGATAGAACTGTTGGGAGAGTAAGCCAAGTATCATGATTGGTTATTGCAGCTGCTCTGAGAATTTTTTAGATCAAACACGCACAGAGAGAGAGAGGTTAAGTATCAAAAACAGAATCAGTAAGTGCAAGTATATGGAATGTTTACAAGCCTAAATAAATTCCCAATGTTTCAATATTATACAGAAAATCTATTCCAATAAAAATCTAAATTAATTACAAAAATTATCCAAGTAGCCAATGTTTGAGAATGAAGTAACATTTTATTACCTAAACTTTGGATTAAAAAAGAGAACAGAAGAACTAATTGAAAACATTTAGAAACACATAATACGGAAAATACTGCATGTAAAATCTGTGGTCGTGGCTAAAGTAGTATTACGGGCAAATAATTTATGGCTTGAATGCATTCACCAGGAAAAGGTGAGATTAAAAACAAAAGATCAAAACATTCAACTCAAGAAGATGAAAAAAACAAAAACAAAAAACCGCACAACAGAACAGCCCAAAGAAACAAGAAAGATAAGGACAGAAATCCGTGAAATAGAAAAGGGGGTGGAAGAGAAAGAAAACCGAAGTCTGATTATTGAAAGAGATTAATATAATAGGCTTAATAAAATTTGCTTATGAAAAAAATAGATGATGGTGGACAAGACACCATAACATTCAGAAGGAAAATAACAATAATGTAGGAGAATTAAAGAAACAGCAAAGATAAAAATACCTTTAAAGCATTTCCGACTATTATTTACCAATGTATTTAAAAACCTGGATTAAATGGATATAAAACAAAATGCAAAAACTTGCTGAAAAAGAAATAGGGAATTTGAATTGACCAATACTTATTTAAAAAAAAATAAAATTACAGCCAAAGACTGTAATAAAATTGAAATCTATCAAACTTTTTAGTAACAGGTAATTCCTGAAAAAAGTTGTTCCAGAATTTTACATATATTCCCACACACAAACATTTCCAACTAATGTGTATGAAGCTAGTGTAATGAATCAGCAAGTATTATAAGGAAAGTAAAAACATAGGCCCATTTCACTTACGGACACAAATACCAAAATCACGAATAAAATACCAGCTACTGAAACAATACTGCATTTAAAAATTACTTCATGATAATTAGGGTTTATATCAGGAATGCAAAGATGGTTCAACATGAGGCACTCTATCAAATACATTCACCACATTACTAAAGGAGAGAAAATATTATCTCAGTAGATGCAGACAATTGTTTCTTTTTGCTGAAATTTTGCTGAAGATCATTCAAAAGTGATTGCAGCAGTATATCAACAAGGAATTGCCAGAAATTTAAGCCAGATTCAGAGGAGAACGTGAAACAAAGGATATCATTGCTGATGTCAGATGGATCTTGGCTGAAAGCAGAGAATACCAGAAAAATGTTTACCTGTGTTTTATTGACTATGCTAAGACATTGGACTGTGTGGATCATAACAAATTACGGATAACATTTGCAAGAATAGGAATTCCAGAACACTTAATTGTACTCATGAGGAACCTATACATAGACCAAGAAGCAGTCATTTGAACAGAACAAGGGGATACTTCATGGTTTAAAGTCAGGAAAGGTGTGCGTCAGGGTTGTATTCTTTCACCATACTTATTCATAACACTTACTCAAAAGGAGCATATAATCTGAGAAACTGCTGCGAACCCTGCCTGGTCCTGTGCCATCCTCACAATCATTGTTACGCTTGAGCCTGTTGTTGCAGCCACTGTGTCAATCCTTCTTGTTGTCTTCCTCTTTTTTGCTGACTCTCTACCAAGCATGATGTCTCTGTCCAGGGACTTGTCCCTCCTGAATACTACATAGCTATAGTAATAAAAACAGCATGCAGTAGGTACCAGTGTGGGCAAGAACAGATAATCCAGAGACAGGACAGGTGAACTGAACCCATAGGAAACCACCGGGAAGGGCAGATGGCTTGGTGGGCTGTATTGGAGTATCTGGATCACTGTGTACTAGAGAATTAATTTGTACCCCTGTCTAATCCCATGAACAGTGAGGGACTCCAGTTGTTTTCAAATCCCAAATGTGAAATGCAAAACCATGAAGTTAAAAGAATGAACTGTAGAATCGTGTTTTATTATCTGAGGAAAAGAAAGGGCTCCTTTAAAAAACAAACAAACGAAAACACTTCAAAAGCACAGACCATGGGATCTCAAATAGATTTTTTTTAATTCTTTTTATATGTGTATTAGTTTCGTATTGCTGCTGTAATAAATTATCACAAATTTTGTGGCTTGAAAACAATACAAATTTATTCTCTTACAGGTCTATAGGTCAGATATTCAACGTGGGTCTCACCAGGCTTCAATCACAGTGTCTGCAGGGCTGTGTTCCTTTCCAGGGGAGAACCCGTTTTCTTCCTTCTCCAACATCTAGAGGCCTCCTGCACTCCTTGGCTTGTGGACTCCTTCCATCTTCAGAGGCAGCGACGGCAGGTCGAGTCCTTCTCATATCACCTCACTCCGACCTCCTGTCCTGAATCTTTCTTTCACTTAACAAGGACCCTGTGATGACATTGGGCCCACCTGGAAAATCCAGGCCCATCTCCCCTTCTCAGGGTTAAATGATTAACAACCTGAAATCCATCTGCAACCTTAATTGCCCCTTGTCATAGAAGATAACATACAGATTCCAGGGATTAGGACATGAGCTCCCTGGGGAGCCATTATTCTGCCTACTACAATATTATGTTTCTTATGCTATGTTGTGTTGTGTTGTGTTGTGTTATGTTACATATGTTATGTTTTGCTATGTTATGTTATATTTAACCAGTTTCCGTTGAGTTGACTCCAACACACAGCGACCCCATGTGTGTTCGAGTAGAAGTGTGCTCCATAGCATTTTAAATGGCTGGCTTTTAGAAGGAGCTCAATAGGACTTTCTTCTGAGGCACCTCTGGGTGGACTCAAACTTTCAACTTTTTGGTTAGCAGTCAAGCATGTTAACTGTTTGCGCCACCCAGGTGTACATATATTTACACATATATAATTTCTATATTTTTATATAAATAATATCTTGAGGAATGCACACACCAGTATTTTACATTCTTCTCTCCATAGTAGGATTGTGATTTTAACATTTTTCTTTATGCCCTTTTCTATCACCTAATATCTTTAAAATAAGTACGCATTATTTCCATAAATACACATGTGGGTTTCCATTTCAGAAGATTTAAATTAAAGGTCGTAATAAAGAGGAAGAAACAGTGCACTATATGCCAGGAATTAATTGCAAGTTAGACTCTGAGCATGCTAGCCACAATGGGGACCCAGCGAGTGTTGCTCTCCGTGGCCAGATCACAAATGCTGGGCATCTTATGCTTCGGTAGATACAGAGCAGACAGGCATGCCAGTGTTTGCTCAGCCAAGCCTAGATCCTTTGACAAGATTCTGCATTGTTCTGTGTTGTGTTTTCTGGCTAAATGAGGAGAATTGCTGGTAAGAGGCTCCCATTAGGATGTCTTAGTTAATTAATCTTTAATTATCGGGCAAAACTAATGAAAGATAGCCTCTACCAGGAAAATTGCCCGAAGCATTTATCAGCTTGCTCATCCTTATGACCCACCCAGCCACAGTAAATCAAATGCTTGTCCTTTTCCAATGCATAGAGCAAATAATTAAACTGTCTATGAAAGCAGCCAAGGTCTTAACAGAGTTTAATTGTGTGTGGATTAGTAGCTGGCTGGGGTCTATCGAAACCTTTGTGAAGTTCCAGTTTTAACAAACCCCCGCCTCCCTACTAGACAGTGCTACACAGGATTAGTTAGCATTTCAAATGTAGACCAACAGTGGACAGTCCTTCTAAGTCTGCTGGCAAACATGAGATGTTAAAGTCCTGAGTTTCCAGGAGATGCTCCTCTTCTCCTCTCTTCCATGATGGTAGACCAGATAGCAGATATGCACCTGCATGGACTTTCTACAGTCTGATTCCTAAAGGGATTGTTTTGATACCTTAACATAGTTATCTAAGTTCTTGTTTTTACTTCATCCTCTCTCCTGGTTCCTTGAACCTTCTGCCTTCTTCATCTGGCCGCTGCCCCCCCTCCCTCCCATCACGCCAATGAAACTCTTGCTACGTCACAATGCTGTCTTGGCTGATAAATCCATTAGCACTTTTCGGTCCTTCACACACACTTGATTCCATGATCATTCCCTGTACAGAAGATACTCATCTATGCCAAGAAATTTGGAAGACAGCCACCTGATCAACCGACTGGAAGAGATCCATATTTGGGCCCATTCCAAAGAAAGGTGATCTAACAGAATGCGGAAATTATCGAACAGTATCATTAATATCACACACAAGTAAAATTTTGCTGAAGATAATTCAAAAAACCATTGCAGCAGTACATCAACAGGGAACTGCCAGAAATTAAAACTGGATTCAGAAGAGGATGTGGAACAAGGGATATCATTGCTAATGTCAGATGGATCATGGCTGAAAGCAGAGAATACAAGAAAGATGTTTACCTGTGTTTTATTGACTATGCAGAGGCATCCAACTGTGTGGATCATAACAAATTATGGATAATGTTGTGAAAAATGGGAATTCCAGAAGACTTAATTGTGCTCATGGGGAACCTGTACATAGACCAAGAGGAAGTTGTTTGAACAGAACAAGGGGATACTGCATGATTTACAATCAGGACAGCTGTGAGTCAGGGTTGTATCCTTTCACCAAATTTATTCAATCTGTATGCTGAGCAAATAATCTGAGAAACTGGACTATATGAAGAAGAACAGGCCATCAGAATTGGGTGAAGACTCGTTAACAACCTGTGATATGCAGATGACACAACCTTGCTTGCTGAAAGTGAAGAGGACTTGAAGCACTTACTGATGCAGTTAAAAAACTACAACCTTCAGTACAGATTACACTTCAACATAAAGAAAACAAAAATCCTCACAACTGGGCCAATAAGCAACATCATGATAAACGGAGAAAAGATTGACATTGTCAAGGACTTCATTTCACTTGGATCCGCAATCAATGCCTATGGAAGCAGCAGTAAAGAAGTCAAAAGATGTATTTCATTGGGCAAATCTGTTGTGAAAGACCTCTTCAAAGTGTTGAAAAGCAAAGATGTAACTTTGAAGACTCATGTGTGCCTGACCCAAGCCATGGTATTTTCAATTGTTTCATGTGCATGTGAAAGCTATTTAATGAATAAGGAAGACCAAAGAAGAACTGATGCCTTTGAATTATGGTGTTGGTGAAGAATATTGAATATTCCATGGACTGTCAGAACGAATACGTCTGTCTTGGAAAAAATACAGCCAGAGTGCTTCTTGGAAAAGAAGATGGCAAGATTTTGTCTCAGGTACTTTGCACATATTATCAGTTGGAACCAGTCTGTGGAGAAGGACATCATGATTGATAAGGTAGAGGGCCAGTGAAAAAGAGGAAGACCCTCAGTGAGATGAACTGACACAGTGACTGCAACAATGGGCTCAAACATAGCAACAATTGTGAGGATTATGCAGGACCGGGCAGTGTTTTGTTCTGTTGTACATAAGGTTGCTGTGAGTCAGAACTGTCTCCACTGCATCTAACAACAACAACATACCCTGCTGATTATGTACCAGTGTTTCAGATCCTTCATTAATGAGAACTACTTCCATTTTACAGATGAGCTAACTGAGGCTCACAGCAATCTGGCTTTTCAGCTCTGCACCTAGTCGCCATGCTGATCCCCCTTTTTGTCTTTGCCTGTGTTGTCTAGCATACAATACTAGCTCAGTTAATGTGTGACTAGTTAACAATTGGCTATGTACTATATGAGTTTTCTGTTTCTGCTGTAACAAATTACCACAAACAAAGTGTCTCAAACAATACAATACAGAGTGGATCTTACAGTTCTGGAGGTCAGAAGTCCAGATGGGTCTCACTGGGCTAAAATCCAAGAGCTGGCAGGGCTGCTTTCCTTCTGGCAGCTCCAGGGGAGAATCTGTTTCCTTGCCTTTTCTAGCTTCTAGAGGCTGCCTGCTTGCATTCCTTGACTCCCAATCCCTTCTCCATCTTCAAAGCCAACAATATCAGGCCAGGTCCTTCTCATGCTGCCACCTCTGTGGTTCTCTTCTGCTGCTCTCTTACCCTTTTAACAGCCCTTCTAATTACATTGGGCTCACCTAGATAATCCAGAATAATTTCCCTATTTTAAGATCAGCTTATTAACAAGTTTAATTCCCTCTAAACTTTAGTTCCCCTTTGCCATGTAGCCTAATAGTTAATCTTGGGGTTAGGATGTGGACATCTTTAGTGGCCATTATTCTGTCTACCACATATAAACAGATTAACTTAATCTAACTCTGACCATTGAACTCGGAGCATTTGGATGAGTTATAAAAAAAATTCTGTGAAATGTGATTAGAAATTTTTCCAGTGGAAAACTATGCAGGAAAACCTAAATCTAAGACCCTAGTTTGTAGTTTTTTAACTTCATCAGTAAGTGCTTCAAGTCCTCTTCACTTTCAGCAAGCAAGGTTGTGTCATCTGCATATCACAGGTTGTTAACGAGTCTTCACCCAATTCTGATGGCCTGTTCTTCTTCATATAGTCCAGTTTCTCAGATTATTTGCTCAGCATACAGATTGAATAAATTTGGTGAAAGGATACAACCCTGACTCACAGCTGTCCTGATTGTAAATCATGCAGTATCCCCTTGTTCTGTTCAAACAACTTCCTCTTGGTCTATGTACAGGTTCCCCATGAGCACAATTAAGTCTTCTGGAATTCCCATTTTTCACAACATTATCCATAATTTGTTATGATCCACACAGTTGGATGCCTCTGCATAGTCAATAAAACACAGGTAAACATCTTTCTTGTATTCTCTGCTTTCAGCCATGATCCATCTGACATTAGCAATGATATCCCTTGTTCCACATCCTCTTCTGAATCCAGTTTTAATTTCTGGCAGTTCCCTGTTGATGTACTGCTGCAATGGTTTTTTGAATTATCTTCAGCAAAATTTTACTTGTGTGTGATATTAATGATACTGTTCGATAATTTTCGCATTCTGTTAGATCACCTTTCTTTGGAATGGGCCCAAATATGGATCTCTTCCAGTCGGTTGATCAGGTGACTGTCTTCCAAATTTCTTGGCATAGATGAGTATCTTCATTGCTGTATCTGTTTGTTGAAACATCTCAGCTGATAGTCCATCAGTTCCTGGAGCCTTGTTTTTCACCAATGCCTTCAGTGCAGTTTGATATAGATATTCTTTTCTCCTCCTTCTCTTCCCTCTTCTTCTCCTTTTCTTCCTCCTCCACTTTTTCTCCTCCTCTTCCTTGCTATCCCCCTTCTTCTCCTCCAATAAAGAAATGATCAGGTTCATACCAGGACACTGATATTAATCACAGAAGGCATGAACCCAATCTGAGAAAGTATTAAGAACAAAATTAGATCCAATCACATCCGTAGTGGTGGATTGGATATGAGGGGTGCAGGAGAGGATGAGTAAAGAGTGAGATCCACTGCGTAACCTGGTGGACCAGAAGAATGGAGCTGATGATGAGACAGAAACCGGTGGGTCATGATCATGTTCAAAGAGAACATTCCTTTTAGACAAGCAGGTTCCTTCTAGATATGTTTTGGAGCCTATTGATACTTGTGGGACACTCAGGTGGAGATTTCTAGCAAGTAGGTCGATATTCAAGTGTTTACCTCTGAGAAGATGTCTGGTCAGTGCATGTGGATTTGATATACCTCAACACAGTCGTGTGAATTGAGACCATTTATAGGATGAAATAGTCCCAAGTTCAGTATTTGAAGTGAAAAGAGCAATAGGCTGAGGATCAACCACAAGTACTCAGATATTTAACTGGTTGGTCAAAGAGGGTGTTATGGATTTTGTCCCCTTAAAAATATGTATTGAAATCTGCCCCTGTACCTGTTTATATGCTCATCTTTGGAAATAGGGTTTTCTTTGTTATGTTGATTAGGTCAGATCCAAGTAAAGTGGCTTCTAAATCCAATCCCTTCTGAGTTATGGAAAGAGCAGAACGGGCATAGATACAGACACAGGAGGAGCTATGTGAAGATCTTCTACAAACCAAGGAACCAAGGAAAGCTCAGGACACAAACAAGGAGGGAATTGACATGCCCAGACTATGAATTTGGATTTGAAGCCTCCAGAAGTGTGAGAAAATAAATTTCCTTCTTATAAGGTGGTATTTGTGTTATGGCAGCCTAGGAAAATAAGAGAGGGCCATGGTAGGAGCAGTTGAGAAGTGGTCATAGGTGAATAAGCCAAGTAAGGAGAGTGTGGATTTGTGGAGGTAAGGGAGAAGGGGATGCCTAGAAGAGGAAGGGGTGGTCAAAAGTAGAAAGTGTGGAGCAGTCAACAGTGTAAGGACTGGAATATATATATAGTGGACCAGCATTCATTGTCCACTCTTGCACAATGAGTATTTGTTGAGCACCTCCTGTGTGCCAAGACACATAGTAATGAGAACCTTCAGACTGATGCTGGGCATGGACATCAGACCAAAGGCACTGAGGTGTGGGTGGAAGATGAGAAAGTTCCAAGAGTCCCGGTGGCCTTTCTTCTGGAAACACAGATAAGAGGATCAGAAGAGGGCTTGGGTGATTACTGAGATAGGAGAGGGCCTAGGGGCAGATTTCTGGATCCAGCATGAATTTAGCTTGTCTATCAAATAAAGAGAAACAAGGGTCTGTGGAGAGTTAGGAGCAGAAGTTTCTGGAAAGAGAGGTCATGACACAGAAATGTGATGACACAGGAGCAAAGGTGAGAGTGCAGGACCTAGAAGGAGAGGGAGACTTGGCCAGGAGAGGAGGGGTGGGAGAGACCCTTGCCAACGCCAAGGGACAGAGGGTGTTATGGATTGAACTGTGTCCCCAGAAAATATACGCTGTAAATCCTAACCTCTAGGCGTATGGTTATAATCCCATTTGGGAATAGGTTGTCTTTGTCATGTTAATGAGGCAGGATTAATGTGGGTGTATCTTGAGTCAATCTCTATTTAGAGACAAAAGAGATTAAAACAAGCAAGCAAGGGAAGCAGAGATGGGGTAAGATAGATGCCAAGATATATGTGATCTCCAAGGAACAAGGAAGTGGAAGCTGAAGAGACAAGATCTTCCTCCAAAGTCCACAGAGACAAAACCCTTCCCTAAAGGTGGCACCCTGAATTCAGACTTCTAGCCTCCTAAACTGTGAGAAAATAAATTTCTATTTGTTAAAGCCACCCACTTGTGGTATTTCTGTTATAGCAGTGCTAGATAAATAAGACAGAGGGGGAGTTTGCATGGGGAGGAACTTAAGGAAATCTCCTGGGGTCTCCATATGGAATTAGGTAGAATCCACTCACAAAGAATATGGCCTATGGAAGCCTGCCTCCTATTTCGTTTTACCATGTGTTTTTGCCTGAATGTATTGACTAAGAAGAAGGACCTGGCTGTCTACTTCTGAAAAAAATTAGCCAGTGAAAACCTTATGAATAGCAGTGGAACATTGTCTAATATAGTGCTGGAAGATGAGCCCCTGAGGTTAGAAGGCACTCAAAATACAACTGGGAAAAAGCCGCCTCATCAAAGTAGATTTGACCTTAATGGCGTAATTGGAGTCAAGCTTTCAGGACCTCCATTTGCTGATGTGGCATGGCTCAAAATGAGAAGAAACAGCTGTAAACATCCATTAATAATATGAACATGAAATGTACAAAGTATGAATCTAGGGAAATTGGAAGTCATCAAAAAATCAAATAGAGTGCATAAACATCGATATCCTAGGCATTAGTGAGCTGAAATGGACTGGTATTGGCCATTTTGAATCAGACAATTGTATAGTCTGCTATGCAGGAAATGACAAATTGAAGAGGAATGGCATCCTGTTCATCATCAAAAAGAACATTTCAAGAGCCATCCTGAAGTACAACACTGAAAGTAATAGGATAATATCCATATGCCTACAAGGAAGACCAGTTAATATAACCATTATTCAAATTTACACATCAACCGCTAAGGCCAAAGATGAAGAAATTGAAGATTTTTACCAACTTTTGCAGTCTGAAATTGATCAAACATGCAATCAAGATGCATTGATAGTTGCTGGTGATTGGAATGCAAAAGTTGGAAACAAAGGAGAAGGATTGATAGTTGGTAAGTATGGCCTTGGTGATAGAAACGATGCGAGATTACATGATAGAATTTTGTAAGACCAACGACTTCTTCATTGTAAATACCTTTTTTCAACAACATAAACAGTGACTATACACATAAACCTCACCAGATGGAATACACAGGAATCAAATCAACTACCTCTGTGGAAAGAGACGATGGAAAAGCTCAATATCATCAGTCAGAACAAGGCCAGGGCTGACTGTGGAACTGACCATCAACCGCTCATATGCAAGTTCAAGTTGAAACTGAAGAAAATTAAAACAAGTCCACGAGAGCCAAAGTACAATCTTGGATATATCCCACTTGGATTTAGAGACCATGTCAAGTATAGATTTGATGCATGGAACACTAATGACTGAAGACCAGATGCATTGTGGAATGACATCAGAGACATTTTACATGAAGAAAGCAAGAGATCATTAAAAAGGCAGGAAAGAAAGAAAAGAACAAAATGGATGTCAGAAGAGACTGAAAGTTGCTCTTGAACATCCAGTAGCTAAAGCAAAAGGAAGAAATGATGAAGTAAAAGAGCTGAACAGAAGATTTCAAAGGGTGGCTCAAGAAGACAAAGTATTATAATGAAATGTGCAGAGATCTGGAGATAGAAAATCAAAAGGGAAGAACATGGTCATCATTTCTCAAGCTGAAAGAACTGAAGAAAAAATTCAAGCCTCAGGTTGCAGTATTGAAGGATTCTACAGGGAAAATATTGAAAGAAGGAGGAAGCATAAAAAGAGGTTGGAAGGAATACACAGAGAGAGTCACTGTACCAAAAAGAATTGGTTGATGTTCAAATATTTCGGAAGGTAGAACATGATCAAAAACCTATGGTACTAAAGGAAGAGGTCCAAGCTGCAATGAAAGGCGTTGGCAAAAAACAAGGCTCCAGGAATTGATGGAATACCAATTGAGCTGTTTAAACAAACGGATGCAGCTTTGGAAGCACTCAATCGTCTATGCCAAGAAATTTGGAAGACAGCTACCTGACCAATTAACTTGAAGAGATCCATATTTGTCCCCATTCCAAAGAAAGGTAATCCGACAGAATGTGGAAATTATCAAACAGTATCATTAATATCACACAGAAGTAAAATTTTGCTGAAGGTCATTCAAAAGCAGTTGCAGCAGTCCATCAACAGGGATTCAGAATAGGAGGTGGGACAAGGGATATAACCGCTGATGTCAGAGGGATCCTGGCCGAAAGCAGAGAATGCCAGGAAGATGTTTACCTGTGTTTTATTGACTACGCAAAGGCATTCGTCTGTGTGGATCATAACAAATTATGAATAACATTTCAAAGAATGGGAATTCCAGAACACTTAATTGTGCTCATGAGGAATCTGTACTTAGACCAAGAGGCAGTTGTTCAACCAGAACAAGGGGATACTTCATGGTTTAAAGTCAGGACAGGTGTGTGTCAGGGTCATGTCCTTTCACCATATTTATTAAATCTGTATGTTGAGCAAATAATCAGAGAAGCTGGACTATAGGAAGAACAGGACATCCGGATTGGAGGAAGACTCATTAACAAACTGTGATATGCAGATGACACAACCTTGCTTGCTGAAAGTGAAGAGGACTTGAAGCACTTACTGATGAAGATCAAAGGCCACAGCCTTCAGTATGGAGTACAACTCAACAAAAAGAAAACCAAAATCCTCACAACTGGACAAATAAGTAGATGTCATGATAAACGGAGAAAAGATTGAAGTTGTCAAGGATTTCATTTCCCTTGAATGAACAATCAACACTCATGGAAGCAGCAGTCAAGAAATCAAACTACACATTGCATTGGGAAAATCTGTTGCAAAAGACCTCTTTGGAGTGTTAAACAGCAAAGATGTCACTTTAAGGACTAAGGTGTGCCTGACTGAAGTCGTGGTGTTTTCAATTGCTTCATATGCATGTGAAAGCTGGACACTGAGTAAGGAAGACTGAAGAAGAATCCATGCCTTTGAATTAAGGTGTTGATGAAGAACATTGAATATATGGACTGCTGGGAGAACTAACAAATCTGTCTTGGAAGAAGTGCAGCCAGAATGTTCATTAGAAGTAAGGATGGCAAGACTTCATCTCACATGCTTTGGACGTGTTATCAGGAGGGACCAGTCCCTGGAAAAGAACATCATTCTTGGTAAAGTAGAGAGTCAATGAAAAAGAGGAAGACCCTCAATGAGATGGATTGACAGAGTGGCTGCAACAATGGGATCAAGCATAACAATGATTGTGAGGAATGCTCAGGACTGGGCAATGTTTTGTTCTGTTGTACATAAGGTCGCTATGAGAGGGAACCGACTTGAAGGCACCTAACAACAACATATCTCCTGGCCCTGCCTTGTAACTTCAGTAACAAAATGGTCAGAACAATGCTCTTTGATTTGTGTTCATGGAGCCTGCAGTCTCATGCTTCTTATCCACACAAGCAAATACCTCAGGTTGTTTTATTTTAACAGAAACATCGAACCCGCCCTGAGAGTCAGAGCCTCCACATACTCAGGTGTGGACCTGCCATCTGCCACTGCTGCGTTTCATTTCAAAGTGTAATTGCCTGGAAAGCACTTGCAGGTGCCAGGAAGGGGCTCTGCCTGGGGGGCCTGCCCACCTGCCCTTGCTGGGCAGAGTGGGTTCCCTGGTACTTGGATATGATTGTGTGTGACATGCCTGCACTCAGACTGTCAAGTCTCTGCTTGGGCCTATTGTCCTCATGGATGGACAGGGCCGAGCAGAGGGCTCCTAGGAGGCCCGTGGGCCTGGTGGAGCCTCCACTGGAAGGGCTGGATCCCAGAGTTACCACTCGTGGACGAGTTGCACAGAGCTGTAAAATTGGATGGGTCTTTGAATGCACTTCTTCCCCTGGGGCCAGGCTGGTGGTAATCATGGGAGAGTAGACTCCACATTCATGGAAGACCACGGTGCATTGCTGAGCCATGCTGGGAAGCCAGGGTCATACAAGGAGCTTGAGGCTTCATCAAACCCTAAAATCTGCATCCCCACCTCTGCAGAGAGGTTCCTGGAAGCAGGAGAATGGATGAGAAGCTGCCCCTAAAACAAGGCTGTGTTTCAGTTTGGCAGGGCAAGCAGCCTGTGTCCCTGGATGAGAGTCCCCTCAGGGTGGGCAGCCTGGAGAGCAAGCCCGGGAGGGGCAGGCAAGTGCTGACAACCCTGAGGTCAAGCAAAGATGAGAAGACACCTGGAGCTCAGGGGATGAGGCACAGGGAGTGGGGAGAGGTATCACCCTCCTCCCCATACAGGATACTTGGGAAGTGGCCAAGTCCATCTCTATTCCTGCAGCAGGTGACATTCAGGAAACATGGATGGTGACCAGCCCTCAGAGCTGTGCATCGAGCGAGAGAGGCAGGAGCCACTGGAGAAGAGGGCATCTCGGAAAACCAGGAAGTCCCTGGGAGGTGCAAACAGTTAACACACCCGGCTGCTAACTGATGAGTTGGGTATCTAAGTCCACCCAGAGACACTTCGAAAGAAAGGCATGGAAATCTATTTCTGGAAATCAGCTGCTGTAAACCCTGTGGAACACAGTTCTACTCTAACACACATGAAGTTGCCATGAGTCAGAGTCGATTCCATAGCAACAGGTTTTAGGGAGACTAGGAGCAGACAGCAGAGTGCACACAGGAGTGGCCAGTCTCTCTGGAGGAGAGGAGCTGGAAATGCTGTGCAACATTTCTGCGGAGGACTGTCTGGAGGAGACCCAGGGACCAGGCTGTGCAGTCCTGGCTCCATGGGTTCTTTGAGGCCTGTCCTTTCAGGTCAGTCCAGGCATAAGTCACCAGCTATTTCTCAGCGACAGCCCATGCGTCGTAATTCAGTTTAACTGGACGTCCGAATCCTTCCAAACTCAAGTTCAATAGCACTCCATTACTGTGCTGGCGGGTGGAGTACTTTCTTCTATGTTGCAAGTTTATTTCAGCCTAAATTATTAACCAGATTGTTTAATAATGCAAGCCTTCACATTGTCGATGGAAAAGCAGATGCCTCATTTCAAAGCATATTGTTTCCAAAATGCAGCAAGAGAGGCGGGTCCACTCTCTGATCTTGTGGCCAGGATCATCTGTTAATCCAAGACAGAGGAGGTTTCCTCGGTTAACGAATGAGGCCTGGCCCCGCACTGAGCGCACAGCACAGGCTATCGACATCTTTCTCCTCTCTCGAAAGAATGCCTGCTTATTTATTTATTGTGTTTGACAAGGTCCCTGGAACAAATGGTAACCATTTTGGTACTTGAATGCTTCTTCACACCTGTTCTCAGGTGTGTAGTGTGCTCCATCATGTATGCACAAGTATGAATGGTGTGCAGTGCACTTCCATGATGCATACACATGTATGAACAGTGCACAGTGCACTCACATGACACGCACAGATGTATGAATGGTGTGACATGCACTTCCATGATGCATGCACACATAGGAACAGTGCACAGCACACTCATATGACACCTGCACATATATGAAAGGTGTGGGGTGCAGTTCCAAGATGCATGCACACATAGGAACAGTGCACAGCACACTCACAAAACACACACACGTATGAATGGTTTGTGGTGCACTTCCATGATGCATGCACATATGAATGTCATGTTCTTGTCATCCTCAGGAAAGAACTGATGTCCTTGACAAATGCTTATTTCATTACGAGCTCTCCACACGTGAACCCTTCATGCTTCAGTGGCGAAGACCAGGAGGGACAGCTCTCTGTCAGGACCTATGACAGTTTGAAGGTCACTGAGGTCTGGAGCCCTGGTGGTGCAGTGGTTAAGAGCTCAGTCTGCTAAACAAAAGGTCAGCAGTTCAAATTCACTGGCCACTTCTTGGAAACTCCATGGGGCAGTTCTACTCTGTCCTATAGGGTCGCTATGAGTCAGACTCAATGGCAACAGGTTTTTTTTTTTTGATGAGCAAATGGAGATGCTGGACTTGCTCTGTCTGTGAGTTGAGACTCCAACCAACACCACATCTATTAAGCATGAACCAAAGCTTTAACCAAAGACTGGTTTATCTCGTTTAAAAAATACTTCTGAGTGTTGTTTTAGCAGGATGTAAGTACGGTGGAAAGTACAATGCATTTCAGCGTCTGAGTACATCAAATCATGATTGGACTGAGAAGTGCCACCCCATCTCATGTCCTGATCCTCATCTCTGTGCTCTTACTGTGAAGTGGCAGCATCAGCACCATCTGCACCATCAACACTGTCAGCACCATCATCAGTGTCTCAGCAGCAGAATCACTATCAGCACCATCAGCAGCAGCACCATCAGCACCATCATCAGCATCAGCACCATCAGCACCAGCACCATCATCAGCACCATCAGCACCATCACCATCATCACCATCAGCACCATCACCATCATCACCATCAGCACCATCACCATCATCACCATCAGCACCATCACCATCATCATCACCATCAGCACCATCACCATCAGCAGCACCATTAGCACCATCACCATCATCACCATCAGCACCAGCACCATCATCAGCACCATCACCAGCACCATCAGCACCATCACCATCAGCAGCACCATCATCACCATCAGCACCATCAGCACCATCAGCAGCACCATCAGCACCATCACCATCATCACCATCAGCACCATCACCATCATCAGCACCATCACCATCACCATCATCAGCACCATCACCATCATCAGCACCATCACCATCATCACCATCAGCACCAGCACCATCATCATCACCATCAGCACCATCACCATCATCAGCAGTTAATCTTCTTTCCTTTACTTTCTTTAGGTTTGATAGGCTAATTTTTTCCTAGTTTCTTGAAAAGGTAGCTTGGATAGTTGATTTCCAAACTCTATAATTTTTAAATATATACATTTAAAGCTATAATTTTCCCTCTAAGCATCGCTTCAACTGTATCCCACAGGTTTAGATCTGTTATATTTTATTTAGTTCAAATGCTTTCTAATTATAATTGTTATTTCTTCTTAAACTCATGGGGAATATAAACATACATGAGTTTCCAAATGTGAGGGTTGTCTCACAATTTTTTGTGGCTGAGTTTCAGTTTAATTTCATAATAATAAAAAAATACAATCCATATGATATTAATTGAAATTTTTTGAGGCCAAATGTATGGTCTATTTTGGTAAATTTGTGTTGGAACTTAAAAATTTAAAGTGAATGTATATTCTGTACATTTTAGATGGAGGTTAATTATCATTTTTATCATTACTATTTAATTATCATTATTAATAATGTGTTTCTATGTTCTCACTGAATTTTTATCTCTGTAATTATGTTACTGAGAGAAGTATGTAAAACACTTTAACTGTAAGAGTATATCTGAGTATTTATCTTTTCGTTCTGTTAAATTGTTAAATTTCCTTAAAATAATTGAAGTTTTATTAAGTACATATACATTCAAGATTGTTATGTCTTCTTGTTGAATTAACCCTTTTATCATTGTTAAATGTCCCTTTATATCTCTAATAATACTTCTGGCTTTAGGATCTATTTTCTCTGATATTAGTAAAGCCACAGAAACTTTCTTTTTTATTTATGTTTGCATGATGTATATTTTTACTGTCATTTTTCTTTCAACCTACGTGTTTATTGTATTTAAAGTGTTTATATTATAAACAACACACACTTGGCTCTCTTTAAAATAAAGTTCTAACTGATTTTTTTTGGTTTTTAATCAAATTGTTTTGTCATTTTTAATTTAATTTAATTAGTGATATGTTGTTGTTGTTAGAAGCCATCGAGTCAGTTCCGACTCATAGAAAACATATAATAGAACTAAATGTTGCTGGTCCTGTGCCACCCCACAATTGTTGCTATGTTTGAGCCCTTTGTTGCAGCCACTGTGTCAATCCATCTCATTGAGGGTCAGGCTTAAATCTACGAACTTGCTATTAGCTTCGCATTGGTTCCATCTTTTCTTTTTTTCCTCTCTTAAATTTCATTTTGTTGTTGTTATTGAGAATATACACAGCAAAACATAGACCAATTCAACAGTTTCCACATGTACAGTTTAGTGACACTGATTACATTCTTCAAGTTGTGCAACCTTTCTCACCATTCTTTTTTGAGTTGCTCTTCCCTCATTAACATATACTTATTGCCCCCCAAGTTTCCTATCTAATCTTTCAAATTCTTTTGTCAATTTGTTCCCATATAGATAGTTCTTAAAAAAGCATGATACTTGAAGCAGACCTTTTTTACCAGTTAAGCTAAATCATTGTTGGTTTTAAGATGACTCGAGGGTTTTTTTTCTCTAAATTGTACTTATTTTGTTGTTTCATCTGTTCTTTGTTCCTCTCTTCTTTTCTTGCCTTTATTTCCATTAGTCATGTATTTCTTTTATTATTCCAGTTATGACTTTTATTATATTTACTTATTGTATTTTCAGTTATACTTATTAGTGTTATTATTTCATAGCTTACCAATATACATGTTAAAATCTGTATCCTTAACTTATGACAATCAATATTAAGATAATGCTTTAGCACTCCATGAAGAATGCAGGAATCCTGTAATGGTTTAACTCTTATTTACTTCCCATCTGCCATTTTTGCTGTTGCCATCATATATTCCATTCCTACATATATTAAAGACTCCAAAGTCATTGTTATTATTGCTGTTTTAGACAGTCAAATATATTTTCCTGTGTTGGTGCTATTCATACTTTTCTTCAGTTCCAAGCACCTGTCTGGGATCATTTTTCTTTACCTTGAAGAACTTTAGTATGTTTCAGTGCTGGTCTTCTGCTGTTAAATTCTTTCAGCCTTTGTTTGTCTGAAAACATCTTTACTTCCATCTCATGTTTCATGAATATTTTCTTTGGGTATGGAGTTCTAGGTTGGCCATTCTTTTTAATATGCCTTCAGGACATTAAAGATGGTATTTCGTGATTTTCCAGCCTCTATACTTCCCTTTAAAAAGTCCTTCATTGATCTGCTGGCAAGATGGTGCTTTAGGCAGAAGCACCACACCCTCCCTCCACAGCACAGATCCAAAAAACTAAGCCTAACAGAGAATCAACAATCCTGAAACCCTAGAACATCAAATGAAGAGATAAAGAACTCAGCCAAACACCAAACGGAGTGAGAATACTGAAAGAGAACAGAAAGCGAGGAGAGACTTATGCAGAGATTCCTTACCAGCTAACGCAGCGCGGATCCACCATCTTGGATTCCTATCGGAGACCAGCAAATGGGAGAACGGGAGAGCAGCCTCGCGGAGCGTCCAGTGGGAGACGGAAGGACCGGTAAGTTGCTGTGTGCGCTTTCCCACCTCCCACCCCTCTCCGCCTTGGCTGGGGCTCCCCTGCTTCCCGTGGCCAGGGTCCCTGGGCCGGGGGGGCGCTGGTGCTTGGATTCCACGCACCTGGGCCGGCGGCTCTCTGAGAGCCGTTTGTTGGCTGCTGGCGAAGCTTTTTCTGCCGCCTCCCCCTCCTTTTGCTCGGGTGCTTGGCTCTGAGTGCCCTCTTTGCTCTCTCCTGCGGGGCTGTGGGGCTGCGTTCGGGCGTGTGGCTGCTTCCAGGTCTGGGCTGCTGCGCTGGTGAGTTCCCAGGGCCTTTGTTCGTTCACCCCTCTGCTTCCCGTGGCCTCGGTCTCTTGACCTGAGACTGCCGGCTGCTTGGAATCCGTGCACCTGAGTGGGGGCTCTCTGCGTGCCATTTGTTGGCTGCTGGTGTGCCTTTTTCTGCTTCTTCTGGTTTCTCGCTTGCCTCTCGCTGCCTCCCCCTCCTTTTGCTTGGGTGCCTGGCTCCTTGCACCCTCTTAGCTCCTTTCTGAGTGTCCCCAGAGTGCAGGCAATTTGTGATATATGCTTTCCACTCTCCACCCTTCTTCACTCACACTCGGCCTCCTCTGTTTCTCACGGACACAGTCTCTTGTCCAGAAACACCAGCCCACACTGGCTAGCTCTCTGAGTGCCATTCATTGACTGCTGGTGTTGCTTTTCTTTTTTTAAAAAAATTTTATTTTTTTTCTTTTTTGATTAGTTTTGTTTTCTTTTCCCTCTTTGTCTCTTTTGTCTTTCTTCATTGCTCAATTTCTCGTCTCTCTATCTCTTCCTTCTCTTTCTGATCCCTGAATACCAGGCGATGTATGCCTCTGCACCTTCTGGCCAGGCTGTGCTGTGAAACCTGAGACTGACTCCCCCAGACCTCATAGCTACATCGGTGGGATCCCTGGGAACTTTGCAGTTCTTTAACTGTTCTGATTTTTATTTGTTCATTCCTTCCTTTTCTTTCTCTTCCCCCTCTGGTTTTCTCCATACCATAGTCTCTCATCTGTCCATTCCAATGACAAGCTCCCCTAGCATTCTTTTATGTTTGTATGCTTTTCGCTCCTGCTCCTCTCTCCTCTCTCCCATATCCAGCTTAGCTTCATACATAACCATCTCCCCGTTGCATCCTGCCTACCTGCACCGTGCACTTGACATCACACCACCAAGCTGTGTAGGCACGCTCTATTGGAACCTGCCCAGCACTGACTACTGACCATCCTGGTGGCTGCAGGGAGTGCCCAAAAAACCCATCCCAGTGGCTCCTCTTCAGCTAGACCTGCCCAGCTGTACCACACGGATGAAACAAAAAAAAATCTACAATCAATAAACGAGAGAAATATCTACTGAATGCCCCGAAAACAGCAAACAATATCAAAACATTTACAAAAACAAGACAAGATGGCTGCAATAGGCGTCCAAATTAAAACACCAGATAACTCTCCTGTGGAAGACAATGCACTAGAAGTACCTGATAGGGAACTCAAATCACTAATACTTGGAATTTTCCAAGAACTGAGGCAAAGAGCTGACAAACATGAGGAAAAAATAGACAAATTCATGGAAAATACAGACAAAAAATTGGAAGAATTCAGGAAGATGATTCAGGAACAAAATGCCAAAATAAATTCCCAACTTGAAATTATACAAAAACAACAATTAGAAATCCAAAAGATAAACAACAAGATTTCAGAAATGGATGGTGTCGTAGAAGGGCTGAGAAGTAGATTTGAAACCGTGGAAGACAGGATCAGTGGAACTGAAGACAAACACTTGGATACAACTCTGTTTCAGGAAAACTCAGAAAAAAGAACAAAGAAAAATGAAGAGACCCTGAGAGTTATGTGGGACACAATTAAAAGCAAAAACTTACGAGTGATTGGCATCCCAGAACAGGGGGAGAAAACAGAGAACACAGAGAGGATCATTGAGGAACTGCTGACAGAAAACTTTCCCAATATCATGAAAGATGAAAAGATGGCCATCCAAGAAGCTCAACGAACCCCATATAGAAGAGACCCCAAAAGAAAATCACCAAGACATATCATATGCACACTCGCCAAAACTAAAGACAAACAAAGAATCCTGAGAGCAGCTCGTGAAAAACAAGAAGTCACATACAGAGGAGAAACAATAAGACTAAGCTCAGATTATTCAGCAAAAACCATGCAGGCAAGAAGGCAATGGGATGACATATATAAAATCTTGAAAGAAAAAAATTGTCAGCCAAGAATAATATATCCTGCAAAACTCTCGTTCAAATTTGATGGTGAAATTAGGTCATTTCCAGATAAACAGAAACTAAGGGAATATGCAAAAGTCAAACCAAACTTACAAGAATTATTAAAGGGAGTTCTTCGATCTGAGGACAAACAGCTTCAGCCCTCAGGCAGGACCTAGGACCTAGGACGCAGGTTCATACGAACCAGATACCATTCTAGGAAATGAACTATTGAGGACTATTCAAAACCAAAAGAAATACAACAGGGAATCAGAGAAATCAATCAAAGGATGACAACAACATCAAAACAATGAAAGACGGAACAAACGGCATACGCATAGAAACTTCTAATGGAGAGGAAGGCAAGGCGATACCAAGTAAGGGTAGACTGCTTCAAACTTATAAAGATAAGGGTAAAATCCATGGTAACCACAAAGAAATTTAACAAACCAACTCATAAAAATAAAGATGAAAAACATAAAGTCTCAGCAACAACAAAACCTACAAAAACAAAAGAAATGAACACAAAATCCACAAACAAAAGTAACTCAGCACAAGAGAGTAAGAAGAACAAAGAAAACTTCAGCACCACAAAAAAAAGCACTACAACATGACAGCAACAAACTTCCATCTATCAATAATTACACTGAATGGACTCGATGCACCCAAAAAGAGACGGAGAATGGCAGAATGGATAAGAAAACAGGATCCATCAATATGCTGTCTACAAGAGACACACATTAGAAACAAAGATGTGAATTTATTAAAAGTCAAAGTTTGGAAAAAAATATATCAAGCTAACAACTACCAAAGAAGAGCAGGAGTGGCAATTCTAATCTCAGATGAAATAGACTTTAAAACAAAATCTACCATAAAAGACAAAGAAGGACACTATATAATGATTAAGGGGATGATCCATCATGAAGACATAACCATAATAAATATCTATGCACCCAATGACAGGGCTCCAAAATACATTAAAAAAACTCTAACAGCACTGAAAAGAGAAATTGACAGTTCCAAAATAATAGTACGAGACTTCAACACACCACTCTCAGTAAAGGACAGAACAACTAAAAAGAAACTCAGCAAAGATACAGAAGACCTAAAGGACACAGTCATCCAACTGGACCTCATAGACATATATAGAACAATCCATCCAACCGCTGCAAAGTGCACATTCTTTTCCAATTCACATGGAACATTCTCCAGAATAGATCACATCTTAGGCCACAGAGCAATCCTCAACAAGATCCAAAATGCTGAGATAATTCACAGTATCTTCTCTGACCACAATGCAATCAAGGTAGAAATTAACACTAGAAAGAGCAAGGAAAAAAAAATCAAACACAGGGAAACTGAATAATAATCTGCTTACACATCAATGGGTAATAGAAGAAATCAGAGATGGAATTAAAAAATTCCTAGAATCAAATGAAAATGAAAACACATCATACCAATACCTTTGGGACACAGCAAAGGCAATACTCAGAGGACAATTTATAGCAATAGATGCACATATCAAAAAAGAAGAAAGGGACAAAATCAAAACATTAACTACAGAACTCAAACAAATAGAAAGAGAACAGCAAAAAAAGCCTACAATCACCGGAAGAAAGGAGATAGTAAAGATCAGAGCAGAAATAAATGAAATAGAGAACAGAAAAACAATTAAAAGAATCAACAAAACCAAAAGTTGGCTCTTTGAAAGAATCAACAAAATCGACAAACCACTGGCCAGACTGACAAAAGAAAAACAGGAGAGGGCACAAATAACAAGTAAGAAATGGAATGGGGGACATTACAACAGACCCAACTGAAATAAAAAGGATTATAACAGAATATTATGAAAAACTATATTCCAACAAATTTGAAAACCTAAAGGAAATGGATAAATTTCTAGAAACACACGGCCTACCCAAACAACAACAAAGTGATATTGAAAATCTGAACAGACCCATAACAGGAGAAGAGATTGAAAAGGTAATAAAAAAAACTCCCAACCAAAAGAAGCCCTGGCCCAGATGGCTTCACTGGAGAATTCTACAAAACATTTACAGAAGAGCTTGTACCAGTTCGACTCAAGCTATTTCAGAGCATAGAAGAGGAAGCAACACTTCCAAATTCATTCTATGAAGCCAACATAACGCTGATAGCAAAACCACGCAATGACATCACAAAAAAAGAAAATTACAAACCAATATCTCTCATGAATATAGATGCAAAGATTCTGAACAAAATTCTAGCCAATAGAATTCAGTATCATATCAAAAAAATAATACACCACGACCAAGTAGGTTCATACCAGGTATGCAAGGATGGTTTAACATTAGAAAATCCATCAATGTAATTCACCACATAAATAAAAGGAAAGAAAAAAATCACATGATCATCTCAATTGACGCAGAAAAGGCATTTGACAAAGTCCAACACCCATTCCTGATAAAAGCTCTCAATAAAATAGGTATAGAAGGGAAATTTCTCAACATAATAAAGGGCATCTATGTAAAACCAACAGCAAACATAATTCTTAATGGAGAGAGGCTGAAAACATTCCCGTTGAAAACAGGAACAAGACAAGGATGCCCTTTATCACCACTCCTATTTAACATTGTGCTGGAAGTTCTAGCTAGAGCAATAAGGCAAGAGAAAGAACTAAGGGGCATCCAAATTGGTAATGAAGAAGTTAAACTCTCCCTGTTTGCAGATGATATGATACTATACATAGAAAACCCTAAAGACTCCATGAGAAATCTAGTGGAACTAATAGAAAGATTCAGCAGAGTAGCAGGATACAAGATAAACATTCAAAAATCAGTTGGATTCCTATACACCAGTAAAGAGAATGATGAAAAGGAGATCAGGAAATCAATACCATTTTCAATAGCCCCTAAAAAGATAAAATACTTAGGAATAAATCTGACCAGGAATGTAAAAGACCTATACAAAGAAAACTACAAAACACTGCTGCATGAAACCCAAAGGGATCTACATAAATGGAAAAACATACCATGCTCATGGATAGGCAGACTCAACGTTGTGAAAATGGCAATTCTACCTAAAGCAATCTACAAATACAATGCAATCCCAATCCAAATACCAACAACATTCTTCAAAGAGATGGAAAAACTAATTATTAACTTTATATGGAAAGGGAAGAAGCCCCGAATAAGTAAAGCACTACTGAAGAAGAAGAATAAAGTTGGAGGACTCACACTACCTGACTTGAGAACCTACTATACAGCTACAGTAGTCAAAACAACCTGGTACTGGTACAACAACAGAGACGTTGACCAGTGGAACAGAAATGAGAACCCAGATGTAAATCCATCCACCTACAGTCACCTGATTTTCGACAAGGGCCCAAAGTCCATCAAATGGGGAAAAGACAGTCTTTTTAACAAATGGTGCTGGCAAAACTGGATATCCATTTGTAGAAAAATGAAACAGGACCCATACCTCACACCATATACAAAAACTACTTCAAAATGGATCAAAGACCTGAACATAAAGCCTAAAACTATAAAGTTCATAGAAGAAAAAATAGGACCAACACTTCAGGCCTTAATACATGGCATTAACAGGATACAAACCATAAACATCAACACAGAAAACCCAACAGATAAACTAGATAACTGGGATCTTCTAAAAATCAAACACCTATGCTCTTCAAAAGACTTCACCAAAAGAGTAAAAAGAGAACCTACAGACTGGGAAAAAATTTTTGGACAGTACAAGTCAGACAAAGGTCTAATCTCCATAATCTACAAGAAAATCCAACACCTCTACAACAAAAAGACAAACACTCCTATCAAAAAATGGGCAAAGGAAATGAACAGACACTTCACCAAAGAAGACATTCAAATGGCCAACAGACACATGAGGAAATGCTCGTGTTCACTAGCCATTAGAGAAATGCAAATTAAAACCACAATGAGATACCATCTCACCCTGGCATTACTGGCACGAATCAAAAATACTGGAAATAACAAATGTTGGAGGGGCTGCGGGGAGATGGGAACTCTTATACACTGCTGGTGGGAATGCAAAATGATACAACCATTTTGGAAAATGATATGGCATTTCCTCAGAAAGCTAGAAATAGACATATCATTTGATCCAGCAATCCCACTCCTAGGAATATATCCTAGAGAAATAAGAGTCGTCACTCTAATAGACATATGCACACCTATGTTCATGGCAGCATTGTTCACAATAGCAAAACGATGGAAACAACGTAGGTGCCCATCAACAGATGAATGGATAAACAAACTATGGTACATACACACAATGGAGTACTATGCAACGAGAAAGAACAACAATGAATCTGTGAACCATCTCATAACATGGATGAAACTGGAGGACATTATGCTGAGTGAAATAAGTCAATCACAAAAGCACAAATATTGTATGAGACCTCTATTGTAAAAACCCATGAAAAAATTCACACGCAAAATGTAACAATCCTTGTTGGTTACCAGGAATGGGAGGGGAGGGGGGAAATACTAAATAGGCAATAGATAAGTGGTATCTTGGGTGAGAGGTGAGACAGTACACAGTACAAGGGAAACTAACACAATCTGCACAAGGAAAGGTCATGGAGGCCCCATGGACACATCCAAACTCCCCAAGGGACTGAGTTGTTGGACGGAGGGCTCTGGGGACCATGGTCTCGGGGAACATCTAGCTCAATTGGCATGACACTACTTATAAAGATAATGCTCTACATTCGACCTTGGTGAGTAGTGTCTGGGGTCTTAAAAGCCTGTGAGCGGCCATCTAAGATACTACACTGGTCTCATCCCTTCGGGAGCAAGGGAGAATGAAGAGAACAGGATATAACGAAAAGATTAGTCCAAAGGACTAATTGACCACAGCTACCAAGACCTCCACCGGACTGAGTCCAGTACAGCTAGATGGTGCCCGGCTACCACCGCTGACTGCTCTGACCAGGATCACAACAGAGGGTTCTGGACAGAGCTGGCGAAGGATGTAGAGCATAATTCTAACTCCCCCCCAAAAAAAGACCAGATTTACTGGCCTAAATGAGACTGGAGAAACCTCAAGAGTATGGTCCCCAGACACCCTTTCAGCTCAGAAGTGAAGTTACCTTCGAGGTTCACTGTTCAGCCTGGGAGTGGACAGCCCAGTAAAACCAAATGAGACTAACGAGGTACAGGAGTCCAGTGACAAGGGCCAGAAGGCAGACGGGGAGTAGGAAGCTGATGATAAGGAACACAAGTTGAGGAAGGATACTGTTGATGTGTTGTGAAATTGTTAACCACTGTTATAGGGCAACATTTGTAGTAACTGTTAAATGGGAGGCTATTTTGTCCTGTAAGCCTTCATCCTGGGTGAGAATGGCAGCACAATTGGAAGAGCATAGTCAATGTCACTTAAATGTGTAAGTAAAAAGTTTTGAAATGGTGTATCTTTGGCTATGTGTATTTTCACCAAAAAATAAAAAAAAAAGCTGAGAATTCAGAGGGTTAAAATGTTGTGGGGTTGTTAACCAAAGTCATAAAACAGCATGTGTACTACTGTTACATGAGAAACTGTTTGTTCTGTAAGCCTTCACCTGAAGTACAATAAAATATTTAAAATAAATAAATAAATAAAATTTTAAAAATCTAAAAAAAAAAAAAAAAAGGCCATCATTACCCTCTTCTGTCAGTTATCATGTGCTGCTGTCACAGAAATACCACAATAAGTGCTTTAACAAACAGATATTTATTTTCTCACAGTTTAGGAGGTTAGAAGTCCAAATTCAGAGCTCTGGCTCTAGGGAAAGGCTCTTGCTCTGCCTGCTCTGGGGTGGAGGTCCTTGTCTGTTTTCAGCTTCTGTTCCTTGGTGATCACTTGGCATATATCTTCCCCTCTGTGCTTTCTTGCTTGCTTGCTTGCTTAATCTCCTCTTTTATACCTCAAAAGAGATCGACTAAAAACATACCATACACTAATACTGCCTCATTTACATAACAAAAAAACCATTCCCAAATAGGATTATAGCCACAGGTATAAACTTTAGGATTTAAACACATTTTTTAGGGAGACATTCAATTCATAACACTTATCACCACCCCTGAGAATATAATTGTTTTAGGGATTTTGATTATGACGTCCCTATGGGGTTGGTTTTCTTTGTTTTAATCCATGTTGAGGTTTTCTGAAGTTCTTGCATCTGTGGGATAATGCCTTCATCATTTTTGATACATTCTTGACTAATAAGCCCAAAAACCCAAACCCATTGCTGTCCAGCCAATTTCATCCTATAAGGTTGTTGTGAGTTAAAATGAGTCTCGACTAATAGCTCTTCAAATATTGTTTCTGTCCCAGTTTCTCTTCTCTCCTTTGCATTCCACTTGCACAAATATTAAACCAGATAATTGTGTTCCGATATGTCTCTTAAATTGTATTCACTTCTTTCAGTTCTTGACTATTACCCTTAGTGATTAAGTCTGGATATTTTCCATTGTCCTGCCTTAGACTTTACTAATCTTATCTCCTTTGTGTTCAGCCTAAGATATTGAATTTTTCAGTCCTAAAATGCCCATTGCCGATTTTTAATAAATCCCAATTCTGTTGAAATTATCGATATGTCCCTCCATTTTGTTAAGCTTTTCCTTTGGTTTCTTCAACATACTTATAATTGTTATTTTAAAGATCTTGTCTGCTAACTTTAGTGTCTGGATCATACATGAGTCATGGGTCTTCTTTTGGATTGAATTGTGTGCACCAAAATTTGTATTGTAAATCTGAGCCCATATACTTATGGATTCAGTGGCGCTTCCAAACTAAGACAGATTAGGAAGAACCTGGAGGTCTACTTCTGAAAAAATTAGCCACTGAAAACTTTATGAACAGCACCAGAACATTGTCAGATATAGCATCAGAAGATGAGCCCCTCATGTTGGAAGACACTCAAAATACAACTAGGAAAGAACTGCCTCCTTAAAGTAGAGTTGGCCTTAATGACGTGGACGGAGTAAAGCCGTTGGGACCTTCATTTGCTGAGGAGGCACAACTTAAAATGAGAAGAAACAATTTCAAACATCCATTAATAATCAGAACGTGGAATATATGAATCTAGGAATATTAGAAGTTGTCAAAAATGAAATGGAATGCATAAAGATCGATATCATAGGCATCAGTGAGCTGAAAGGGACTGGTATTGGTCATTTGAAATCAGACAATCATACCGTCTACTATGACAGGAATGAAAAATTGAAGAGGAATGGCGTCACGTTCATGGTCAAAAAGAACATTTCAAGATCTATCCTGAAATACAGTGCTGTCAGTGATAGGATAGTACCCATATAACTACAAGGAAAACCAGTTAATATGACTATTATTCAAATTTATGCACCAACCACTAAGGCCAAAGGTGAAGAAATTGAAGATTTTTACCAACATATGCAGCCTGAAATTGATCAACATGCAATCAGGATGCATTGATAATTACTGGTGATTAGAATGAGAAAGTTGGAAACAAAGGAGGATAGTAGTTGGAAAATATAGTCTTGGTGATAGAAATGGTGCCAGAGATTGCATTATGCAATTTTAAAAGACCAACAACTTCTCCATTGCAAGTACCTTTTTTCAACATCATAAACAGCGACTTTACACGTGGACCTTGCCAGATGGAATACACATGGATGAAATCAACTACATCTGTGGAAAGAGACGATGGAAAAGCTCAATACCATCAGTCGAACAAAGTCAGGGGCCAACCGCAGAAAAGACCATAAATTGCTCATATACAACTTCAAATTGAAGCTGAAGAAAATTAGAGCAAGTCCACAAAAGCCAAAGAACGACCTTGAGTATATCCCACCTGAATTTAGAGATCATCTCAACAATAGACTTGACTTAATGAACTATAATAAACAAAGAAGTGATGTAAAGGACATCACGTGTGAATAAAGCAAGAGGTCATTAAAATGACAGGAAAGAAAGAAAAGACCAAAATGGATGTCAGAAGAGACTCTGAAACTCACTCTTGAAGGTAGAGTAGCTAAAGCAAAAGGAAGAAATGATGAAGTAAAAGAGTGAACAGAAGATTTCAAAGGGTGGCTTGAGAAGACAAAGTAAAGTATTATAATGAAAGGTGCAAAAACCTGGAGTTAGAAAACCAAAAGGGAAGAACACACTGGACATTTCTCAAGCTGGAAAAAAAAAAAAAAACCACAAGCGAAAATTCAAAATTTAAGCTGCAATATTGAAGGATTCTATTGGGAAAACAATGAACCACGAGGGAAACATCAGAAGATGAAAGGAATAAAAAGAGTCACTGTACCAAAAAGAATTGGTCAATGCTTAGCCATTTCAGGAGGTAGCATATGATCAAGAACCTATGATACTTAAGGAAGAAGTCCAAGCTGCACTGAAGGCATTGTCAAAAAAACAAGGTCCCAGGAATTGATGGAATAACGATTGAGATGTTTCAACAAATGGATGCAGTGCTGGAGGTGCTCACTTGTCTATCCCAGGAAATTTGGAAGACAGTTACCTGGCCGACTGACTGAAAGAGATCCATATTTGTACCCATTCCAAAGAAAGAGATTCAACAGAATGTGGAAATTATCAAACAATATCATTAATATCACACACAAATAAAATTTTGCTGAAGATCATTCAAAAGCAGTTGCAGCAATACATTGACATAGAATCTCCAGAAGCTCAAGCTGGATTCAGAAGAGGACATTGAACAAGGGTTGTGATTGATGGTTTCAGATGGATCTTGGCTGAAAGTAGAGAATACCAGAATCGTGTTAACCTGTGTTTTACTGACTGCATAATGGCATTCGACTGTGTGGATCATAACAAATTATGGATAGCTTTGCCAAGAATGGGAATTCCCGAACATTTAATTGTGTTCATGCAGAACCTGTACATAGACCAAGAGGCAATCACTAGAACAGAACAAGGGGATACTGCATGGTTTAAAATCAAGAAAGGTATTCATCAGAGTTACATCTTTTCACCAAACTTATACGATCTATATGTTGAGCAAATAATCTGACAAACTGGACTATATTAAGAACGCAGCATCAGGTTTGGAAAAAAGCCCATTGATAACCTGCTACATGCTTATAACACAACCTTGCTTGCTGAAGGTGAAGAGTACTTCAAGCACTTATAAATGAAGATTAAAGAATACAGCCTTCAGTATGGATTACACCTCAACATAAGAAAACAAAAACCCCCACAAATGAACCAATAAGCAACATCATGATAAATGGAGAAAAGATTGAAGTTGTCAAGAATTTCACTTTACTTGAATCCACAATCAACACCCATGGAGCAGCAGTCAACATATCAAGTGACATATTGCATAGGGCAAAGCTGCTGCAAAAGATCTCTTTAAAATGTTGAAAAACAAAGATGTCACTTTGAGGACTAAGGTGCGCCTGACCCAAGCCATGGTATTTTCAATCTCCTCAGGTGGATTGAAAGCCAGATAACGAATAAGGAAGACCGAAGAAGAATTGATGCCTTTGAATTACGGTGTTGACGAAGAATATTGAATATACCATGGACAGTCAGAAGAACAAACAAGTCTGTCTTGTAAGAAGTACAGCCACAATACTCCTTAGAAGCAAGGATGGGGAGACTTCACCTGAAGTACTTTGGAAATATTATCAGGAGAGACAAATCCCTTGAGAATGAACATTATGCTTGGTAAAGTAGAAGGTCAGCCAAAAGGAAAGTCCCCTTTTGGAGTCACACAGTAGGTACAACACTGGGCTCAAGTAAAACAAGAATTGTGATAATGACACAGGACTGGGCAGTGTTTCGTTTTGTTATACGTAGGGTTTCTGTGAGTTAGAACTGACTCAAGGGTACCTAACAACATACCTGTGGCTGTGTCCCATTTCGGAATAGGTTTTCTTTGTCATGTTAATGAGACAGTATTAGTGTAGAGTGTGTCTTGAGACAATCTTTTTGAGACATAAAAACAGCAGATTAAGCAGGCAGCAAGAAGTCAGAGATGAATATGCCAAGCCACAAGAAGATTATCCAGGAGCAGATGCTTAAAAGAGACGAGGGCCTTCCTTCAGAGGCGATACTGAGATACAGCCTTCCCCTAGAGCTGGCATCCTGAATTCAGGCTTGTAGCCCTCTAAACTGCGAGAAAATAATCTGTCAAAGCCATCTACTTGTGGTATTTCTGTTATAGCAGCACTAGATAACAAAGACAAGTTCACTTCTCTAGTTTTCTTTTTATCTTGCCTATTGGCCAAAATGTCCTTCTTCTTCCCATTTCTCATAATAAGTATTATACGTAAAGAAACCACAGAGATTGAAGTTTTCATCAGTCCCAGAAAAGGGGTTCCCTTTCCTTCATGAGCTAGAGAGTGTGAGGGGCTCCTCATGTCAGCTATATATATAAATTCAGCTATAAATATACCTACCAGAATTTTGAGCTCAAAATAGATGTCTAATAAGTATTCCCTCCTTTCTTCCCCTTTCCTCTCTCTCTCTCTTTCTTCATTTGTCACTCATCTGGCACTTATTCCTCTCTTCTTTGTAGATTTTCTCCTATCTATAGTTAACTCTTAATTGCTACACTGATTTTACATACTATATTGTAAGGGCTGAGTTAGTAGATATGTTGCAGTATAAAAAACCATCATCTGGTCTCCACATCAAATACTGTGTGTTTGTTTTGGTATATTCTTTTAAAAATACGTTTGAAGTAAAGTACTTTTAGCAGACACTTTTCAATGTTTACCAATATCCAGTTCTCTACTATATCTGGATACGCAAAGAGCTACACTTTCCCTAGTCTTTAAGGTTGTATGTGGCCATATTACCAGTTATAGTCACTGAAGTATGAGTGTAAATGCTTGAGTCACTTCCAGGATGAAGCACTTAAGAGATAAGACTTGACTCTCCAGCTCTCTCTTCCCCTGGGGCAGTGAATGCAGAAGCATGGTGTCAAGACGGCTGCATGTTTAAAAACACAGAGCGACTCTGTAGAGCAGAAGCCCCAGATGACCATATTTGGACATGGAGCATGAGGGATGGATGAACTCTGGTAACGTTGAATCCACTAAGATTCTGCAGTTTTTTGTGACCATAGTTTAAAGTTCACTGAGCTCTGCAGAAGGGAAAGCAACGAAGTGTAAGGGGAGACGAGAAAAATAGCAAGTGCATCTCTATACCTATACCAAAGTATTTTCGTCAAAAACAATAAAGATGTATGCACAGAGAAGAAGAGAATTGCATAGGAGGCATACATTAACAAACCACTAAAAATATTTGCATAATCTCAGATTTGAGTGGATTCCAAAGGGGCATGTATAAGCTTGGAGGAAGAGTAGAGAAAAAAGAGTGACTACAGTAGGCAACCGTGTTTTTTTGTTACAACACCAATGATGAAGGTCTCAGTGATGAGCCTGGGGTCCTGGTATCTTTGATGGCCAAGTACATTCAAACCTTAACTACAATTTCAGTTTTTATATATATATATATATATATATATATATATATATATATATATATATATAAAAATTTTCTCTTTTGTTTCTGCTTTTTTTCTCATTGTAGTTTAAGTTAAAATTATTATTCATTTGGCAAATAAATTTTATTTGAGCAGTGTTTCGTTCTGCTGTACATAGGGTTGCTATGAGTCAGAACTGTCTCAAAGTCACCTAACAACAACAATGTGTAAAGAATAAATATATTTATCATAATAACAATATCAGCTAATATTTATATAGCACTTGGAGTTGTCGTACAGCAAAATCATGAAGTCTATTTCAAAACGAAAGTAAAGAGTTTTATTGAGGAAATAAAAACAGCTGCAGCTGGGAAAACATGTGTAAAATGCCCCCCAGCTGTAGCTGTTTCTATTCCCTCAATAAAACTCTCTACTTTCATTTTTAACCAGGCTTTGTGATTTTGCTCTATGACATTACTTTGTGTCAGAAGTGGGATATTTTAGGCAAAGGCTTGGATTAATCTATTTGAAACTTCATTGGTCCAGGTGACAAAACTCCACCAACATCAGTAGGGGAAGTGGCCCATACAGTTTCAGGGACAAAAGACAAAACATCATCATTATTCATCAGGGGACTCAACTCAGCCTCTGGCAGGGACAGCGCAAGTCCCTGAAAGCAGCAAAACATTTCCTCCTGGTCATAAGGAGTTTTAATTTCTCCTTGGAATTTTTCAGGGATATTCAAAAGTATTTCCCTTGCTCCATGAACTACAAGTGAGAGTTCCATTTAGAGAAAAAATCTCTTCCTAGTAAATTTACCAGAGTATCAGAATTCAGGAGAAAAAGATGAATGTCCTCTATAGGACCTAAAAACACAGAAACTGGCCTAGAATGAGTTAAAATTTGCTCTTGATTTGAAACTCCCACAACATTAGAGGTCTTGTTACTCTGGGATAAAGGCCTTCTCTAATTTGTGGGGTTTATTGCTGAAAGGATGGCCCCAGAGTCAAACCAAAAGGCTCAAGGTTCCCCATTTACTTGTAGGATTGTTTCATCTTGCAAATTTAGTGCAACCGTTGGAAAAGCCTCTGATATGTCCCCAGAGCCACTTCATTCCATTCTGGGCGGAATGAAAGGTATAGCCCCAATTTAATTTTTTAATTTATGACAATATCTTTTAAGAAGGCCAGGTTTTTTACTGTAATGACAAATTCCAGAGAATTTTACTTGCCCCCATGGCCTGGCTCCAGCAGGTGTCCCAGAGTGTAGTTGCTGCGTTTGCAATGCTATTAATATTTTTTTCGTTTTTCTGGTCCAGAGTTTGAGCTAACTCATTGGCTATTTCTGCCAATTCATTAGTAGTATTTTTCCAGACCAAATTCCTCCATTTAAGCAAGATGGCAAGGTCAGGAATAAGGCCAAATATGAATGCAACATTAAAAGCTCCTGTCATCCTTTCAGTGTCTGGATCTAGTCCAGAGTGTTCTAAAGTTTTCTTATATAACTGATATTTGCAGTCAAAAACAGTTTCATCCTTTCCCCCAAGGCATGAATAAATCTTAGTTCAATTACTGAAGGAAAGGTATCTTTCAAAGCCTTATGTAAGTCCTCAGCTTTTCTTATTGCTGCTTTAAGTAAAGCCTCTCCACCTGCCTCAGGTTTTGGAACCAAATCTTCTTGGGTATTTTTCCAGTTTGCATATTTGAACCAAATCTGAACATCCCCATTGTCTTAGTTATCTAGTGCTGCTATAAAGAAATACCACAAATTGGTGGCTTTAACAAACAGAAATTTATTCTCTCATAGTTGCAGAGACCAGAAGTCCAAATTCAGGGTGCTAGCTCTAGAGGAAGGCTTTCTCTGTGTTGCCTCTGGGGGAAGGTCTTGACATCAATCTTCCTCTGAGTCTAAGAGTTTCTCAGCACAGGGACCCCAAGTCCAAAGGTCATGCTCCAGTCCTGGCTTTTCTTTCTTGGTGGTAGGAGTTCCCCCATGCTTGCTTGTTTAATCTCTTTTATTTTTCAAAAGAGATTGACTCAAGATACAACTTAATCCTGTAGATTGTGTCATACCTCATTAACACAACTGCCTCTAATCCTGCCTCATTAACATCATAGAGGTTTGAATTTACAACACTTGGGATAATTACGTCAGATCATAAAATGAAGGATAATTCCATAATGCTGAGAATCATGGCCTAGCCAAATTGACACATATTTTTTTGGGGGGGGGGGACACATTTCAATCCATAACACCTGGGACTCACCAACATATACACCAATTGATATAAATCTGGTAATCTGGATTGATATGCATCTGTTAACACCTTAAACTCCCTAGTAAACTTGAAAGAGTCCTTATGGATGTCTGGAAAGTCTTTTACTATATTATCTAATTCGCCATAAGTCCAGGGGACAAAAGTAACATATCTTTCTTTAGAGTTTTCCCTGGTTCCTACCCTAGACAGATGGGAATGGATCTTAAAGGGCATCTCAGGAAAAACACAAGATGGCTTAGAATTCAAATAGTAAGGGAGTTCTGATATGGATTAGTAGACCCACTAGGAGTCTCAGGGAGTATGGAAGGATACAGAACAGAGGCCTCCGGAAGTTCAGAAGAGAGAAAAGAAGGAGACTGAGACTGAAACTGCAGTTCTTTAATCTGTTTAGACAGCCTGGCTACCACAATTTGTAAGGATGCAAATTCATCATTTTGTTGCCTCCAGGAAGCTTCCAAATACCAATTAAAAAATGCCTCCCACTGAATTTGGGTAATTCTGTGTCCTTCAGTTTCTAATTTGTTGCTCAGGAAAGTTATCTTACTGAGCTGAAAACTCCCTAGACCAGCCACTGATTTGAAACCCTATCTTATTAAGTGAACACCATTGCTCAAGATACTAAACTGAATTTGGTCTATAATTCCTAATCATCTAGGTGGCTGGAGTACCAGAGGGGGTTCCATTCTGGTCCTCTAAAGCAGCATTCCCCATTTTACCAAAGCTTTAGCACGTGTAACTTAAAATTCCGAAATCTGCACATAGAAACAACCAAGTGTCACTAGATGGCATGCAAACTTCACCTTCGAGCAATCTCAGAGGCAAACCACACGTATAGAGAACCACTTTTGGTTTTTCCAGAACCACAAAAAATTTATGGTGATTCAGGACTCTTTGAAAGTATATTTACCCCTACATGGACTGAGAAGCTTAATTGTAGACAACACAATCAAGCAAAACCATACTGAGTTGTCTGAGACAATCCGAAGAGAAAAACACAGCAAAAAGGCTTTAAAAAAGTCTCAGAGAGCTGTGCTATAAATGATGGGGCTCAAATCAAAGAGTGCTTGCCTCTGAGGAGTCCCCAAGGTCTGTGGAAATGGTAGGGCACAAGGGGCCCTTTTGCTGGGGCCCACTCCTGTCCTCAGCCCGTCAAGGGTCTCGCAGAAAGAAGATGGCTTTGCATCCCACTGACTGTGCCAAAATGTAGTAGGAGGAAAAGACCCTAGACTCAAATTTAATCAAAAAAATTTTTTATTAAGCAAGAACAAAAATTCATTCAAATGAGGGAAACAACAGCATGAACTGGGCACAAAAACTAATGGAACCACTGAATTACAGTCAGGGAGCAGCTAATATACTATTATAAACCAAAACCAAACCCATTGCCATCGAGTTGATTCCCACTCATAGCAACCCTGTAGGACAGAGTAGAACTGCCTCATAGAGTTTCCAAGGAGTGACTGGTGGATTCAAACTGCCAACCTTTTGGTTAGCAGCTGGGCGCTTAACCACTGGTGCCACCAGGGCTCCAATATACTACTATAGAAGTAAGTAAAGTTAAGAAAAATTCTGATAGGTTATTTATTGATATGTCACTGTGAGAGGCAGAATAACAAAGCAAGATCTTTATAATAATTGGTTTAAAGAGCTTTTGTTGACTAGTCCACTTGGTGATATATGCTTTGTTCATTAGTTACTGCTTAGTGACTATAGGGGGTTTACAGGAAGGATATTTTACAGGACATTTGCCAGACTTTCATTTCTAGATATGTAGAGGTTAAATAAGGGCTCCTTGGAAACAAGCTGAGAATATTTTTCTTGGCTTGGTTACACAGAAAACATTTCCCTAGATACCAAATAACAAGCAGAACTGCCCTAACCAGTTTAGTTTTCTGGTTCTACAGGTTTTCTACACAAAATGGATTCCAGACTTGTACTTCACCTTAGCTTCTTTTACTCTGGTCAAGTACCTCACATAGTTTTAGGGTCTCCATATCAGAGTTTACCAGAGCTTATAATAAGCGCTTTAAGTATACTAATTTAATTATTAACTAATCTAATCCTCCAAATAAGTCAAATATTTGTCATAATTTAAGGTCTTAAGTATTTCTCATTCCATTTTCTAAATTTGACAAATATAAAATGAGTTTTCATATTACTATGATTCAACAATTGTTTTGAAATTACATGTGTTTCTCTTATGCATTCATTTTGGTATTTACATCAGTTTTATAACTATTTTAGCATCATTTTTAGTCATACAGTAATGAATGATACAACAAAATAGAAAACTATGTAGAGAAGACATTCAATTATGTGTGTGTGTATGAGGATATGTATGGATTCATGGGTTTGCTCATTAAGGGGATTAAATGCTATTTCACTATTTTTTTTTTGAGAGATGGAATTATTGGGATCCTTATTTGCATCTAGAAACTGTGTGATATTTTCTAAATATTCCACAATAAGTGCATGGGAGTTTGTTTTTTTTTTTTTTTAATGAAATATGCACACAATGAATTACACCTTCTCCTCACTTATCAGCTATCTCATTATCTGACATTTCACATTTTCGACGATAGTAAAAAAATCAGCTATCCAACTTTTGCACCTTAATGATGTACATCTGGCAGTAACAAACGCTCAGCTGTGAGGCAAGAGTAACACTGGCTTTGATGGTTAAGTTTATGTGTCACCTTGGCTGGACGATGATTCTCAGTGATATGGCAGCTATGTAATGATGTAACTTGGCAGTTACATAATGATGTAATCATCCTCCATTTTGTAATATGATGTGGTCATCCTCCATTTTATAAAATGACCTGGTCTTTGGAAACTAACCATGCTGATAAGTGAGAAGAAAGTATTTTAAATTTATATATGCAAAGATCAGCTTATGGAAATCAAAATATAGGATTATTTACTACTCTTAACCCCTCCTCCACTCCCTCCAAATAATTGAGACACTGGTCAACAGGTCTAAATTCTGCAGAAAGTTCAAGAAGTGCAGGAATGAAAAGTAGGCACTGAGCTTAGCAACCAAGAGATTAACTTGGCAACAATGGTGTCCAGTGGAATGGTAGGGAAAGGTAGACAGATTTTAGGGGGTTGGGCAGAAATAAGCCTTTAAGACACAAGAAGAGTGAATACAACTCTTTCAAGATACTTATCAAGGAGGAAGAGGAACAAAAGAGGGAGTACATTGGAACAAAGAAGGAATTTTTTCATCTATTTATCTACTGATCTATTTTTTTATTGAGATGGGAAAAGCTTAAGGATGCTTAAATTCACTGGGAAAAAATGTGGTGGCATTCCAGGAGAGAATAATTAGTGAGAAATAGAGTCGATGATGATAGGAGTGTCCAGGGCCAAGGTGACTGGGAGAGAAGGTATGCAAGGCATTTTCCAGTGGTGATGTCCTGAGGCAGGAATGGGGAGGGGGCTAGAGGACTAGGAAGGACGAGACGGATGCCCATGATAACAGCAAAAGTGGGGCAGGGGACTAAATATGGTGAAGAAGGTTTAGTATCTGCATTATGAGGAAATGGTAAGAAAGTCAACCAGAAGAAGCACTGGTGGAATAGAGACCATGGGTACAGATTAGTCGAGTTGTCAGACTGCATAACTTTGTGGTTTTCTCTAACAGCTTACAGTCTAATACAGTGATATCCCTAGGGAAGGTATGGCCAGGTGACATGTATCATAGTCTAAGATCTCAGTGGTAGAGAGTATTGGTAAGAGAATAGTCCATGGGTTCCAGGCTGCACTGGGAGAGAATTGAACAGGAGGGCTAGCAGGATGAAATAGATGCCATCAGAGGGAATTTTTTCAATATGTATAAATAATATACCAGGAATAGTGGAGAGAGGAATAAAACCAGAAGATTATGGTCAGAGAGCTGGGTATTTAAACTTAAGATTTGTAAAAGTTTCTAGGTTTTGGCTTTGGGGTTTGAGGAGTTCACGGTAGTTCTGGCTGAGATATGGAAGTTTGAAAAGCTGAGGATGATGATGGTGACTTTAATTTGGACATGGTGGCTTGAAGTCTGTGTGACACCAAGATGTCCGTGTAGGGGCAACCTTCAGATTTGTAAGTTCCAGAGAGAAGTCCAGGCTGGAGACACCCACCTGTGACTTCTCAGCACCAAGACAGACACTAAAGCCAGCATTGTGGGAAACCACCAATTAAGAGCACATGTGTCTCAACCGCTTTAATGAGTGTCCTCCTTCTAGAAACACAAACCTTACATGCCTTCTGTTATGGCTTGAATTGTGTTCCCCCAAAATATATGTTAGAATCCTAATCCCCATACCTGTAGAATCAATCCTATTTGGAAATAGGGTTTTATTTGTTATGTTAATGAGGCTATATCAGTGTAGGGTGTGTCCTAAACCTAATCAATTCTGAGTTAGAAGGAGCACCATAGACACAGAGACAAGCAAGAACAAATGAGGAAAGACTGATGTCATGCTACGTGAAGATCGCGAAAGAAAAGAGGGACTCTGGGGCTACAAAAGCTGGAAGAGACTAGGATCTTCCCCCAGAGCCAACAGAAAGAGAGAGTCTTCCCCAAGAGCTGGTGCTCTGAATTCATACTTCTAGCATCCTAAACTGTGAGATACCACCACTTATCTGTCAGTTTGTCATACTGTGGTGGCTTGTGTGTTGCTGTGATGTTGGAAGCTATGCTACCGGTACTTCAAATACTAGCAGTTTCACCCAAAGTAGACAGGTTTCAGCAGAGCTTCCAGATTAAGACAGAGTAGGAAGAAGGACCTGGCAGTCTACTTCTGAAAAAATTAGCCAGTGAAAACCTTATGAATAGCAGAGGAACATTGTCTGATATAGTGCTGGAAGATGAGTCCCTCAGGGTGAAAGGTACTCAAAATACTACTGAAGAAGAGCTGCCTCTTCAAAGTAGTCAGCCTTAATGACGTGGATGGAATAAAGCTGTCAGGACCTTCATTTGCTGATGTGGCATGACTCAAAATGAGAAGAAACAGCTGCAAAAATTCATTAATAATCATAACGTGGAACGTATGAAGTACAATGGACTCAAGCATAGCAACGATTGTGAGGATGACACAGGACCAGTGAGTGCTTCATTCTGTTGTACAGAGGGTCACTATGAGTCAGAACTGACTTAACAGCACCTAACAACAACTAACAACAAACTGAGAAAATAAATTTCTGTTCTTCAAAGTCACCCACTTTTGGTATTTTTGTTACAGCCACACTAAGAAAGTAAGACTCCTGTCTTTCAAATAATTTGGAATCAAACTACAAAAATGAGTGGGACAAAGAGCTCCTTCCCAGTCAAACTTCCTAGTCACTCATTCCCACACCCACATGCCTTTTCCAGAGCAGATCAAGGGGAAAATTAAAGATCATTCATATTTAGGAGGTAGACAAAGTAAAATAAGCAAAGCCAACATTCTGAAGGGCAGTGAGAAGAATGATTAGAGAGATAAAATAAGAGCCAACAAAGAATCACTTTATAAAATCAATGAACAAGATAGCCTTAAACCAGAGGGAGCAGTTCACTGTGTCAAAATAAGAAGAGGACTCACTGTGCCCTTTGGATTTTACAATATGGAACCAGGGAGGAAATTCTGCCAGTGCAGAATAATGGACTGTTGATGAAATAGCCCAGGTTGCAGGAGGTTGAAGAGAGGATCAGTGGTGATGGAGTAGACGTTTGGATAAGAAGGAAAGGACAGAGGCAGCTTCTGAGGTCTTCTGTTTATGTGACCAGTTGGATGGGCATAACAGTTAATTTAATATAAGGGAAATATGGAAAAACTATGTTTGAGAAATATCACCCACCTTCTCTCTCTTGTTTAACTAGCAAAGAATGCAAAGTGTTGAATGGTTTTACTCTAATTCTAAAATAAATAAATTGGGAGTGTACATGCAGTGGCTAAATAAAACATCATTTTGAGTGACTTATACTTTCTGTCCACCACCTGTCTGTCAGCTCTTCTTACTGTGGTGGCTTGCATGTTGCTGTGATGCTGGAAGCTATGCCACTGGTGTTTTAAATACCAGCAAAGAAGTTCCTTGTGGACAGATTTAGGCAGAATTTCTGGACCAAGACAGACTAGGAAGAAAGGCCTGGTGATTTACTTCCAAAAATTAGACAATGAAAACCCTGTGGATCAGAACAGAATATAATCTAATATAGTGCTAGACATCATCAGGAAAGACCAATCACCAAGAAGAACATCATGTTTCATAAAGTGGAGGGCCAGCTAAAATGAGGGAAACCCTCAGTGAGATGGATTGACCCAATGACCACAACAATGGACTCAAACATACCAATGATCCTGAAGATGGTTCAGGACTGGGCAACCTTTTGTTCTGTTATCCATAAGGTTGCTGATGGGGTGAATGTGTTTTACATGTGGCAAGGACATGAATTTTTGGGAGTGAAAGGGTGGATTGTCATGGATTGTGTCTCCCCAAAATATGTGTCGACATGGTTAGGCCATGATTCCAAGGATTGTTGTCCTCCATTTTGTGATTGATATAGTTTTCCTATGTGTTGTAAATCCTAATCTCTGCCTGTGGTTAATGAGGCAAGATTGTTGTTGGTAGGTGCCATCGAGTCAGTTCTGACTCATAGCGACCCTATGTACAACAGAAAGAAACCCTGCCCGGTCCTGCGCCATCCCACAATCATTGTTATGCTTGAGCCCATTGTCGCAGCCAGTGTATCAATCCGTCTTGTTGAGGGTCTTCCTCTTTTTCACTGACCCTCCACTTAACCAAGCATGATATCCTTCTCCAGGGACTGATCCCTCCTGATAACATGTCCAAAGTACGTGAGACATAATCTTGCCATCCTTCCTTCTAAGGAGCATTCTGGTTGTACTTCTTCCAAGACAGATTTGTTCGTTCTTTTGGCAGTCCATGGCGTATTCAATATTAGATTAGACTATGTTAAAGAGGTTTGGGGTGGAATGTAACACTCTTGCTCGGGTCATATCCCTGATCCAATGTAAAGGGAGTTTCCCTGGGGTGTGTCCTGCACCACCTTTTACCTTACAAGAGATAAAAGGAAAGGGAAGTAAGCAAAGAGTGGGGGAACTCATACCACCAAGAAAGCAGCACCAGGAGCAGAGTGTGTCTTTTTGACCTGCAGTCCCTGCACCTGAGAAGCTCCCAGACCAGAGGATTGATGACAAGGACCTTCCTCCAGAGCCGGCAGAGAAAGCCTTCCCCTGGAGCTGACACCCTGAATTTGGACTTCTAGTCTACTAGACTGTGAGAGAATAAGCTTCTGTTTGTGAAAGCCGTTCACTTGTGGTATTCCTGTTACAGCAGCACTAGATGACTAAGACAGTTGCCATGAGTCAGAATCAACTCAATAGCAACTAACAGCAACATACTTTCTGTAGAGAGGTATTATGGATTGAATTATGTCCCCCAAAATTGTACGTCAACTTGGCTAGGTCATTATTCCCAGTATTGTGTTATTGTCCACCATTTTGTCATCTGATGTGATTTTCCTATGTGTTGTAAATCTTAACTCTGTGATGTTAATGAGGCAGGACTCAATCTACAACAGTAGGTTGTATCTTGAGTCGATCTCTTTTGAGGTATAAAAGATAAAAGTGAGCAGAGATACATGGGACCCCATACCACAAAGAAAGAAGCTCCGGGAGTGCAGTGTGCCCTTTGGACCAGAGGTCCCTGTGCTGAGAAGCTCCTAGGCCAGGAGAAGATTGATGACAAGGACATTCCCCCAGAACCAACAGAGAGAGAAAACCTTCCCCTGGAGCTGGCATCCTGAATTCAGACTTACAGCCTTCTAGACTGTGAGGGAATAAATTTCTGTTTGTTAAAGCCATTCACTTGTGGTATTTCTGTTATAGCAGCACTAGATAACTAAGATAAGAGGTGTACCCCTTCCCTCTTTCTCTATGTGTTACAGGAAAGAATAAAGGGAGACAGATATGTGATTTGAGAATGATGCTGGATGTGTACCCCTTCCTTTCTCACATGGTTAGTTCACCTGCCTGTCAAAACTTGAGAATTCCATCTGGACCATCCACAGGAGTGAGGCCTCAATGGGAGACTTTCCAGCCGAATCTGTTTTATGAGTTAATGTGTCAAATCATTAGTCTCTGCCAACCACTAACACTTAAGTCTCACAATTTGCTTCTCCTTTGTTTACTCATCTCAGTTCGAATTGAAGGCCTTAAAATATTTAAAAGCATTGATTCTGCATTCCTCCAACATTATTAACAGGGAACAAAAAGTTATTTCATACCCTCATTTTGTCAGTTGCCAAAAGGACTAGTGGGACACAGAGAATTTCATAGTAGGCATTCACAATATAACAGATTGCAAATCCTTTCAACACTTTCATCTAAGCAGTCTACTAAATAATTGAGCACATATAATAGCATCCCACTTAAAAGTCCTTATCTCAAGCCAAAGGAGCAGAGATGATCCTCCTCGTTGACATGTGTCCCCATCAAAGTATTCACTCTGATGGGGCGCTCAGGCAGTATCTTCATGAGCGGAGGGTGGGTGGAAATGTCAAGGTTGGGTTGTGGAAAGACAGGAAAGTTCTCAAGGGGAAAGTGATGTCTATTTCTTAGACCAGAACCTGTGGGTTCTAGACGTCCATAGTCTCTATAGACTGGAAGAGATCCATATTTATGCCTATTCCAAAGAAAGGTGATCCAACAGAATGCGAAAATTATCAAACAATATCATCAATTTCATGCACAAGTAAATTGTGCTGAAGATCATTCAAAAGCGGTTGTAGCAGTACATTAACAAGGGACTGCCAGAAATTCAAGCCAGATTCAGAAGACCATAGGGAACCAGGATATCATTGCTAATGTCAGATGGATCCTGGGTGAAAGCAGAGAATACCAGAAAGATGTTTACCTGTGTTTTATTGACTATGCAAAGGCATTCCACTGTGTGGATCATAACAAATTATGAATAACATTCAGAAGAATGGGAATTCCAGAACACTTAATTGTGCTCATGAGGAACCTGTTCATAGATCAAGAGGCAGTTGTTCAAACAGAACAAGGGGAAGCTGCCTGGTTTAAAGTCAGGAAAGTTGTGCATCAGGGTTGTATCCTTTCACCGTACTTATTTAATGTGTATGTTAAGAAAATAGTCTGAGAAACTGGACTATATGAAGAAGCATGGGGCATCAGGATTGGAAGAAGACCATTAACAAACTGTGATATGCAGGTGACACAACCTTGCTTGCTGAAAGTGAAGAGAACTTACTGATGAAGATCAAAGACCACAGCCTTCAGTATGGATTCCACCTCAAAATAAAAAAAAAAAAAATCCTCACAACTGGACCAATAAACAGCATCATGATAAATGGAGAAAAGACTGAAGTTGTCAAGGATTTCATTTTACTTGGATCCACAATTAACACCCATGGAAGCAGCAGTCAATAAATTAAAAGACACACTGTATTGGGCAAATCTGCTGCAAAAGACCCCTTTAAAGTGTTAAAAAGCAAAGATGTCACTTTGAAGACCAAAGTGTGCCTGACCCAAGCCATGGTGTTTTCAGTCACCTCATGTGCATGCAAAAGCTGGACAATGAATAAGGAAAACCAAAGAAGAATTGACGCCTTTGAATTATGGTGTTGGCAAAGAATATTGAATATATCCTGGACGGCCAAAGAACAAATAAATCTGTCTTGGAAGAAGTACAGACAGAACGCTCCTTAGAAGAAAGGGTGGCGAGACTTCATCTCGCATACTTTGGACATGTTATCAGGAGGGATTAGTCCTTGGAGAAGGACATCATGCTTGGTAAAGTAGAGGGTCAGCAAAAAAGAGGAAGAGCCTCATTGAGATGGATTGGCACGGTGCCTGCAACAATGGGCTCAAGAGTAACCATGAGCATGGATGGTGCAGGACTGAGCAGTGCTTCATTCTGTTGTACATAGGGTCGCTATAATTCGGAACGGACTCCATAGCACCTAACAACAACAACTTTTGTGTCAATTTTAGTAAGTGTTTCTTTCACTGCTGGTCTTTGGCCACACAGTCTCTAAATTTTTGCTTTTCTGAAAACATTTGTACATACTTTCATTTTGCAGAATATTTTTAACTAAGTATAAAATTCTTGACTGGCAGTTGTTTATCTTTTAGCACTTTAAATAACCCATTCCAGTGTCTTCTATCTTCAATTGTTTCTGTTGAAAAGTTGTCTGTCGGTTTCTTTTTTGTTCCTTTGAAATTGATGTATTTTTCCTCTGACTGCTTCTATGATATCTTTCTTTGTTTATGATTTCTATTAGTTTGAGTATAATGTTCCTAGATACTATTTTCTTTTTACTTATCTGCTTGGTTTTCATGAGCCTCTGGGATTTATCTCTAGATAACTTTTGACATTTTTGAAACATTTCTGCCTAATACGCTTTCAAATATTGTGTTTCCCTATTTAATCTTTCTTCCTTTTCTGGGACCCCTAATGCATATGTTTTGCACATATGTTTCTTCTCTGTATTTTTTTTTTATCCTTTTCTCACTCTTTGCTTCAATATAATTCTTTGGTACTGGCTTATCTTACCTGTCATGGGTTCTCTCTACTGCCATGTCTAATGCACTAATAAAGCATCAATTATATTTTTAATAACAGTTAAGACATTTTTAAGTTGGAGAATTTTTAATTGACTCTTTTTAATAAATTCCTAGTTCTCTGGTGGATTTTGCCATCATTTTCCCTATTTTCTCATATTATTTATATGTCTTGTTGTTAAATAATTATTGATCATAGTTATATTAAATTTTGCTTACATTAACTCTAATATTTGTTTCTTCTGTGACTTTGAGTCTATTGTCTACTTTTTTCCTTTGTTTTCAGTCATTTCTTTTATTTAATATGCCTGATTACTTTTGTTTGAGTGCAAGACACTGAGTGTCTTAATAATGCTAACTTCTTTGAGAAAGTACCTAGCTTTGTTTCTGGCAGGCAGGTAGGATAATGGCAGATCAGCTTAATCCAGTGAAGTTTAGAACTGGTGTGAGGCTGAACTTCCACGTTTGCAATGGCTGGTCTCTACCTTGTTCAGGCTTAATCCTATGAGGATAGCCCATTGTAGTCCAATCAAAATCCTGCTGTTTTTATCAGAAACCATCTATTCTGGAAGGCTCAGTGACGCAAGTTTTGTCCCCTAGTCCTGTGATACTGTCAACAGCTTTGTGAAATTTTTCAAGGTTTTCATTTGGTACTTTCTGCTCAGAATCTGAGTCTTTGGGCTATTGCTTTTGAATCCACAAATGTCTTGATAGAAAAAGTAGGAGCACATATTGGGATCACCTGTCTGTGCTTTGCTTCTCTCTAGTATCTCACCACTGAAAGTCCTCTGATGCTTTTTCAGTTGTTTTCTAGGGGTAATTTGTCCACAGAAAGTTAGTCTGCCATTGCTGGAAGCAGATCTCCTTGTTATTATTGTGAATTATTAATTAAATAGGTAAAAATCTATGTTTCCATTTAAATTACGCGTTTATCTAATTACTTGGGAAGTTAACTAGTTTTTCTACAAAATTTTTATTCATTGCATTTTGTTGCCTGTAAGTTGTTTACTTGTCTCCTGTGACCAGTTATTCTTTATGCCAGGTATACTCTTTATTTATTGTGACTAATAGTCCTTAATTACTTCAAATACTTCCTCAATTTGCTTTTTACTTTGGTTTATGATATTTTTATATACAGATAAATATATTTGATTTTAACCTGGCTTAACTTTTGCTCTTTGGAACACATTTATTTTTTGTGTGTGTGGGTGCCTGTGTGTGTGAAGTTGATACAATCTATGAGATTCTTCTAAAAAGTATTGCTACCTATCAGTGGAAGAGAATGCCTTGACATAGAGTTTATAATTACTTAAGATCTTTAATTTAAAGATATGCTATTTCTTCATAAGAGCTACATCTAGAGGTCCTATATAGAAGGATTAGAGAAATAAATGCTGTTGGTGGTACCTGGATTTGGAGATCTAGCATTTTATATTCAGCTACTATTTGTTTGAATGAATATTTTCCCATTTTAAAAAGTACACAAACTCATTTTTTGTTTGTTTAAAATTGGGAGGAAGAGAGTCAGGAAACAAACATCTGAAGGAAATAAAATCAAAGTAACAACCCCTTTCACATGATCAGCCTTCTCATAATCATTTTGTTATGCCTGCTCATATAAACGTGTTGCCGTTGAGTCGATTCTGACTCATAGTGACCCTGTAGGACAGAGTAAAACTGCCCCGTAGGGTTTCCAAGAAGCAACTGGTGGATTCAAACTTCTGACCTTTTGGTTAGTAGCCAAGCTCTTATCCACTGCAACACGAGGGCTCTGCCTACTCACATAGTTTCTGTTTAAAATAAACACTTTGCCCAGGCACCCCAGTAATCCCTTTCTCCTTCATTTGAGGCATTCGCTGGACTCGGTGGACTGGTACCTTCTCAGAATAGGCTCTGACAGTGAGCAAAAGGCACCTTAAAACTGTGATTTTTGTTTTTCCTATGTGCTGGACTCAGTGAACATGGCTAGGGATGGAGTGAGGTCTCTGGTACATTAGAGAGCCTGTTTCACTGGACAAAAAAGCCACTATGTTTATTTACTAGAGAGCAGTGAACCCTGAAGGAGGTGGCGGCACCACCCTCCCACCTCTGTTTCTTTTCAGTGCTTGTCCCCAAGGAAGGATAATCTCATTGCTGGGTAAACTTTCCGCCTGGCATGTGTGGTGTGTGATGGTTACTGCAACAGTGACTTTTCTTAGTCCACTGCTTTGCTGGTTACTAGTTATAGGGAAAGCCAAGAAGTTTCTGATAGGTCTAAAAATGTCACTGAGGCAAGACTGATATAACCAGCTATCTACACTTCTGTTTTTGTTAGCAGAAGTGGGGGCATTCTTCCACCTTCCCCATATTTCCATATACCACACTGGTGAGAGGAGTTTATTTCTCCCTGCCTCATCTACTCTTTGTTTGTCAAATAGCATCTGGCAATGATAATTTCATTAGATTACCAGATTCTCTGCTTCTTAAAAGAAAATGGAATGTAGTAACTTCAGAATTTGCCGCATTTTCATTGGCAACCTTTGCTGATAAGAACAAGGCTACTTGTAAATTATCACAGTGATATGTGCTGTAGAAATATGCAATGGGCACTTGTTTGGTTTTCTCATCATCAAAGGTAAGATAATTGCAATAGAAGTTTTTTAAGGAATTTCCTAATGCAACCAGTCAAACACAGAAAGTTCCACATCAGAAAAGCGTGCAAAATGCAGTGGAAGTGAATAATAGCCAGAGGAAACCATCAGATCTGGGTAATCAGGGGCGATTGCATGTTGCCCACTTAGCTTAGGAGTGGGCACACAGAGTGATCCTATTTTGAGAAGAAATGCTTGTTTTTTGTTTTATTTTGTTTTCCATGCTAAGGTCATTAAACCAATGCCCATCATGTCTATCAAGTCCAGTGGTTGATCTTTATTCCTTGTCCCGCATGGTTTCCCAGGAGTGTTCCTCAGAGCAAACACCTCCCTGCCCTCCTGAGACATGCTCCTCTCTTGGACATAACGACATCACACTCATAGGGTTTATCTCCTATCACTCCAGCTGCTACTTTTCAGTCTTCTTTGCTGAATTCTTTCCTCTAAGCACGTTGCTGTTGTTAGGTGCCGTCGAGTCAGTTCTAACTCATGGTGACCCCATGTATAACAGAAAAAACTGCCCAGTCCTGTGCCATCTTCATGTTTGTTGGTATGTTTGAGTCCGTTGTTGAGGCTATTGTGTCAGTCCATCTCATGGAGGGTTTCCCTAGTTTTTGCTAATCTCTGCTTTACCTACCATGATTTGCTTTTCTAGTGATTGGATTTTCCTGGTGCCATGTCCAAAGTAAGCCAGTCAAAGCTTGCCATCCTCACTTCTAAAGAGCACTCTGGCTATACTTCCTCCAAGACAGAATTATTTGTTCTCCTGGCAGTCCCTGGTATATTCTAACCATGTTGTTGCTGTTGTTGTTAGGTGACATCGAGTCAGTCCTGACTCATAGCGACCCTACGAACAACAGAACGAAACACCACCGGTCCTATGCCATCCTCACAATCATTGTTGTGCTTGAGCCCATTGTTGCAGCTACTGTGTCAATCTATCTCGTTGAGGGTCTTCCTCTTTTTCACTGACCATGTACTCCATTTATGCTAACCATAGCCTTTAAATATTAAAGTTCTCCAAAGTCCTATCTTATCAGGGCTCTAGCAGAAAACAGAGCACATACTCAAATAAGGAAATTGAGAAGAGTGAAATGAAATCACTATTTACAAAGAGGTGGGCAGGTTTAAGGGAAACTTGAGGGTTGATTGAGCCCCAGGGCTAGCAGCAGCAGGGAGACTTCACCCAGTACCTGCCTCCCATTCTCAAGAGGTGGGAAGTGGCTGTAGAGTTGAAGAGGGCTGCCTAACTGGAGTCATGGCTTTGATGGGAGATACAGCCCCTGCAACCTCCAGGGTGGAAGGAGGAAGCTGGAAGAACAAGTGCCCAGCTCTCCCCCTCCCCTTTGATATATGCTGGTGCCTCCCATGAGGTGAATCTAGCAGGAACCCAGAGGGTAAGGAGCCATAGATGTACTTGAGAAGAGTAGCTGTCCAGACCTAGAGCAGGGTAGGCCTGGATGGTAGAGAAATGTACAGCCAGATTCCTCCTTTTCTTCCTGCTCCTTCAGTAATCCCTTCTCACTCAATGGCTTCGATCTTCTTCTAAATGCTATTATGCTATAAATTCCCAGTCCAATCTTTTCTCTGAGTGCCAGGCCCACCCTATAGCCAACCTTCAAAATCCAACAGCACACCACAGTGACCACAACCAAACTAACTCCTCACTTCTTCTCAGATTCATATTTTTCTCCATTGTCGTCATCTCTGGAAGCAGCACAACTCACTCAGCCAATCATGTCCGAAACCTAGGTCTCAATCCTTTTGTCTTCCTGACCCCATGTTCCCCAGCAATTTCTTGGGTTCCTTAAAATCTCCTTGATCCATCAGCTATCTTTCCTCCTCTGTCTTCTTAGAGTTCAAATCCCCATCATCTCCCACTGAAGCCACCACATTAGCCCACCTCCACTCTTATCCCTCAAATACATCCTCCACACAGCAGATCAAGGGATGCTCTTAAACTTAAAATTGATCATATCACTTTTCTACCAAAAAACTAGTGCTGCTGGAACAAAAATACCATAAATGGATGGCTTTAAAGAACAGAAACGTATTTTCTCACAGTTATGGAGCTAAAAGTCCAAATCAGGGCTGAAGTCATGTTGATGCTTTCCTTGTCAGTAGTCTTGGGTGTTCCTTGGTTCCTTGGCTTGTAGACAATTCTCACATGGCTCCCCCCGTGTGTGTTTCTGTCTCCATTCTGCTCTTTTTATGACTCAGAATTGATTAGATTTAGAACCCACGCTATTAGGGTATGCCCTAATAAACATAACAAAGAAAACCCTGTTTCTAAACAGGATTATATTTACAGGTATAACGGCCAGGATTTTAATATGTATTTTTTGAGGGGGCACAATTTAATCTCAAACAAGGTCCCTTTCCAAGTCCTCAGCATGTCTGTAAGCTCATGCAACCTGGAGCCACCAGCTCCTCCAAGATGTTACATCTTTCCTTTACTCTCCACCTCATCTGCGGGAATGGGATATATCCATTAGTGACACCCTCAGAGGAAGGCCTCTCCTTCCACCTGGGTTTCCTAGGTTTGCTTGTTGGCAATGTTGACAACACCTCCCTTTTGAAGCACTCAACAAAGCTCTAGTCAATTAAATGGGCACCTACTCACTGAATGGATTGCTTTTCATGCTAATGTGGGTTTTATGAGTCTTACCCATTGCTGCATTGTGAAGAGCTACCATGTGATGTGGGCTCAGTAAATACTTATAAGTCTTACCCATTGCTGCATTCTGAGGACTTTCCCTGTGACGTCAGCTCAGTGAATACTTGTCAACTAAACAAATGGGCCCCTTGCAATCTAAAAACACAGCCCTGACAGTTTCAAGAGTGTGGTGTCTGTCACAGTCTTTGAGAAAGACTCATAAAAGAAAATGTCCACCCACATGGCTATGCCAGCCCTCCATGGCCAGCCAGGGCATGGAAGGAATGTGTGAATATTTGAGACATAAAATTGTGATTTGGGGATCAGCTTCTGTAAAGCTGAGAGGCTGAGCCAATTTACAATCTGGAATTATTCTTGTATGGGCTCCAGCCATCTCCTCTGGGCAGGTGGAGACCAGGGCTGGCGAGTGCTAATTCACATGGAACATGTTGTCTCCCATCTGGAGGATTTGGCCCATCTGACCCTCTCTCTTTTATCATCAGCTCTCTACTCCACACAGGCAAGCAGTAGTCCCTAATTACTCTTCTATTAAAGTGAACGTCCCTGAATTCTAATTAACCAGGTCACCACAGCTGTGCAGGCGCAATTACAGGCCTCTCAGCCAAACGCCAGCACAGAGATGTTTCATATTTGCTGGTTCTCTGAGGAGGAGTTACAGAGACTGTCACAGTGCTTGTCGGAGGAAGCTGGAAGGCAGTCAACACCACCTGACTCTCTACCAGCAGTGGCAACACAGGACTTCCTGACTTACCTGCAGGGAGCAGTCCCAGGGCCAGGCGTAGCTCTCCTGCCAGGATATGTAAAGAGTCCCATATATAAGAGCAACTCTTGCGCACCATATGTAGATCCCAAGTCACCCTGGAAGTGGAGAGAGGAGGGGATTTCCATCCTGGCAAAGAATACTGAATATACTATGGAGTGCCAGAAGAACAGAAGTAGAGCCAGAATGCTCCTTAGAAGCAAGGGTGGGGAGACTTCTTCTCACATGCTTTGGACATGTTATCAGAAGGGGCCAGTCCCTGGAGAAGGACATCATCATGCTTGGTAAAATAGAGGCCACTGATAACGAGGAAGACTCTGAATGAGACGGATTGACACAGTGGCTGCAACAACGGGCTCAAGCATAATAGAGATTGTGAAGATGGCGCAGGACCAAGCAGCATTTCTTTATCTTGTACTTGGGGTCACTATGAGTCAGAGCTGACTTGACAGCACCTAACAACAATATAGTTCAGGAGGCACAGAAATACTCCACAAATGCTCTTTCCTTCCTAAGTGCTCTAGATTCTAGAGCATGATATTTTTATGGACAAAAGTGGTTTCTATTTTCTCTTCCTCTATTCAGTCTGGCAGACACTCTATTCATCCTTGAATGGGCCACTTAAAGAGGAAAGACTTCAAATAAGAAGGTTTTTTGAGAACTGTCAACATAATTTTCCAGCTCCCTTTTGGAATTCCCCTAGATGGATAGACAGAAAGAGAGACAGACAGATAGATAGATAGATAGATAGATGATGGATGGATGATGTCTTAGGCTGGGTCCTCTAGAGAAGCAAAACAAGTGAAGTATATATATATATATATATATATATATATATGTACATATAAATATATGGAGCCCTGGTTGCGTATGGTTAAGAGCTATAGCTGCTGAACAAAAGGGTGGCAGTTCAAATCCACCAGCCACTGCTTGGAAACCCTATGGGGCAATCCTACTCTGTCCTATAGGGTAGCTATGAGTTGGAATTAACACGACAGCAACAGATTTTGGTTTTATATACATATATATATACAGAGAGAGAGACAGAGCCAGAGAGACAGAGATTTATCTCAAGGAAATGGCTCACATGATTGTAGAGGCTGGAAACCCCCAAGTCCGTGGGTCAGGCATCAGGTTGGAGGCTCCTCCTGACTCACTTAGCTGCAAAGACTAACGAACCAAAGATTAGCAGGTCAGATGCACGCTGCTGACTCATGGACTGGAGAGGCTGACAATTCCAAGATCAGCAAGTAAGGCAGTAGGCTGCCAGCTCAAGTCTGAAGAACTGGAGGTCAGATGATGATAAGCTGGATGCAGGATCCAGAGTGAGTGAACAGAATCCAGCAAGCTTTGCCAGAATGCCCATATATATTGCATGCAAACCAAACTCTTGAGGGAAATCCCCTTGCAACTGATTATCTGATCACATCATGGAGGTGATTACATAAGATCACAAGTGCCAAATTACATTATTACATAACTCTCAAACTACATCATAACTGCCAAACCACTGAGAATCATGGCCCAGCCAAGCTGATACAAAACCGTAACCATCATATATGGATGGATAGATAGATAGGTAGGTAGACAAACAGATAGAAAGATAAACAGATAGATGATGGATGGATGGATGGAAGGATGGATGGATGGATGGATGGATAAATGGATGGCGGTACCATGCTGTAGTGGGTTGAATAGTGTCCCCAGTGAAAGTCACCTGTGAATGTGACTTTATTTGGAAGTAGGGTCTTTACAGGTGTAATTAAGTTAAGAATCTTGAGATGAGATCATCCTGGATTTAGGATGGGCCCTCAGTCCAATGACGGGTGTCCTGATAAGAGGAAAGAGAGGGAGATTTGGGACATGCAGAAAGGAAGCCAATACAAAGACAGAGGCAGAGATTGGAGTGATGCGTTCACTAGCCAAGGAATACCTGGAGTCACCAAAAGCTAGAAGAGGCAAGGAAGGATCCTCCTCTAGAGCCTTTGGAGGGATCATGGTCCTGCCAACACCTTGATTTCAGACTTCTGGTCTCCACACTGTGAGAGAGCAAAAGTCTGCTCTGAGACACCCAGTCTGGGGCACTTTGTGACGGCAGCCTCAGGACACTCACACCCATGCCACCTACATTCAGGAGTTATTTGAAAGACATCTGCCAGGCATACTGCAGTTGGGACGTAATTTATGGAAGACGCTGAGGGCCAGTAAGAACCTGCCTCTGAGAAAGCCTAAGGCCAGGGGTGTCAGGAAAAGTGATTTGATCCACCTGGTCTGAGGAAGTGAGGTCCTAGGCTTCCCAGGGCAAAGAGCAGACCACACCTGAAATTGACTAAGGCCAACAGGTTCCAGATGACACAACCTTGCTTGCTGAAAGTGAAGAGAACTTGAAGCACTTACTGATGAAGATCAAAGACCACAGCCTTCAGTATTGATTACACCTCAACATAAAGAAAACAAAAATCCTCAAAACTGGACCAATAAGCGATATCATGAGTAATAGAGAAAAGTCTGAAGTTATCAAGGACTTTATTTTACTTGGATCCACAATCAACACCCACTGTCTTGGTCATCTAGTGCTGCTATAACAGATATACCACAAACGGATGGATTTAACAAACAGAAGTTTATTCTCTCACAGTCTAGTAGGCTACAAGTCCAAATTCAGGGCATCAGTTCCAGGGAAGGTCTTCTCTCTCTGTAAGCTCCAGAGGAAGGTCCTTGTCTTCAGTCTTCCCTTGGTCTGGGAGCATCTCAGTGCAGGAACCTCAGGTCCAAAGGATGCGCTCTGCTCCTGGTGCTGCTTTCTTGGTAGTACAAGGTCCCCATGTGTCTCTGCTCACTTCTCTCTTTTATATTTTAAAAGAGATTGGCTTAAAACACTATCTAATCTTGTGGACCTCATCAGTATAACTGCTGTTAATCCATCTTATTGCATCATAGTGATAGAGTTTACAACACATAAGGAAATCACATCAGATTACAAAATGGTACACAATCATACAATACTGGGAATCATGACCCAGCCAAGTTGACAGATATTTTTGGGGGACACAATTCATTCCATGACACCCACAGAAGTAGGAGTCAAGAAATCAAACTGTGCATTGCATTGGGCAAATCTGCTGCAAAAGACCTCTTGAAAGTGTTAAAAAGAAAAGATGTCACTTTGAAGACCAAGGTGCCCCGACCCAAGTCATGGCATTTCCAATTGCATCATATAAATGCAAAAGCTGGCCATAGAATAAGGAAGACCAAAGAAGAATTGATACCTTTGAATTATGGTGTTGGTGAAGAATATTGAATATACCATGGACTTCCAGAAAAACAAACAAATCTGTCTTGAAAGAAATACTGCCAGAATGCTCCTTAGAAGCAAGGATGGCAAGACTTCATCTCACAAAGTTTGGACATGTTATCAGCAGGGACCAGTCCCTAGAGAAGAACATCATGCTTAGTTAAGCAGTGGGTCAGGGAAAGAGAGGAAGACCCTCAATGAGATGGATTGACACAGTGCCTACAACAATGGGCTCAAGCATAACAAGGATTGTGAGAATGGCACAGGACTGGGCAGTGTTTCTTCTGTTGTACATAGGATCGCTATGAGTCGGGACAAACTCAATGGCACATAACAACAATTGGCTTCATTAGGGCTAAGGGGAGGCAGGTGGGTGGGAGCACAAAGCTTGTGAGCTTCCCCCACCAATTAGAGTATCCAGGCTGGCTCCCCTGAAGGAACAGATATGGCTCAGGGAGGAAAAGTTTGGAGTAGAGTTTGGAATAGAGGCCCAGCCAGACCAAAACTGAGACAGGTACCTTTGACTTCTAGGATGGTGGCCCTGCCAAAAACAGAAGTATCACCATACGGAGAGCGAGTTCCCAGGCTGACGGTCAATGGCTTTGGTTTCCACTCTCTGGCTCAGCTGTTGACCATTGACCAACAAAGCAGGTTGGAGATGATCTCTAGGCAGCACTCACCGTGGGCCCAGCATTGTTGTATGTGGTTAAGTGTATTAACTCAAGTAATCCTCATGGCAATCCTATGTGGGAGAAACCAATGTCACCCCCATTTTACAGATAAGGAAAGGAAAGGTGCCAAAATAGGTCAATAGTAGATAAAGGAGTGTGGATTTCAATATGGCAGTAAGCTCCAGGCAGTGAGCTCTGAACCCTCCATCATGTCATGTCCCAGGGTCTCCCATTCCCCGAGTGAGTTGAGAACTAGGCAGGGAACTCTGACATCATTGTGCTGACTGTGAGGAGTCCAGGTGGACAATCACACCTGCTTGGATATGCACATGAAATCTGGATGTTTTCTGTTCATTCAGGATTTTTAAAAAGGGAGGAAAAACAAAATAAAACCTTGGGCATCTGAAATGATGAGGTGGATACTTCAGAGAAAAGAAAACTAAAAGAAGCCAAAGTAAATTTGTGCCATCAATTTTAAAAAATAGGCTCTATGAAAAGAAGAGATATAGGTTGAAACAACACACTGAGATGTTAATGGAACCACCTAAGAGGCAACAAAAATAAAATAGCAATATGTGTAACAGGTGTTGGGTAAGGCAAGTATACCTGCATACTTGAAGCACTGGTGTTGAGTAAGGCAAGTATGCCTATATACTTGTAGAGCAGGTGTTGGACAAAGCAGGTATACCTGGATACCTGTAGAGTAGGTGTTTGATGTGAAATGACATCAAGGACATCAAACATGAAGAAAGCCAAAGGCCATTAAAAAGACATGAAAGAAAGAAAAGACAAAAATGGATGTCAGAAGAGACTCTAAAAGTTGCTTTTGAAATATAAATTAGCTAAAGTAAAAGGAAGTAATGATGAAGTGAAAGAGCTGAACAGAGATTTCAAAGGGCAGCTTGAGAAGATTAAAGTAAAATATTGTACTGTAATGTACAAATAGCTGGAGTTAGAAAACCAAAAGGGAAGAATACACATAGCATTTTTCAAGCTGAAAGAACTGAAGAAAAAGTCAAGCCTTGAGTTGCAATATTGAATGATTCTATGGGCAAAGAATTGCATGAGATGGAGGAATACACAGAGTCACCGTACCAAAAAGAATTGGTTAATGTTAAACCATTTCAGGAGGTAGCATATGATCAAGAACTGATGGTGCTGAATTGAAGAAAGAAGTCCAAATTTCACTGAAGGCACTGGCAAAAAACAAGCCTCCAGGAATTGACAGAATACCAACTGAGATGTTTCAACAAACAGATGCAATGCTGGAAGTACTCACTCATCTATGCCAAGAATTTTGGAAGAGAGCTACCTGGCTAACCAACTGGAAGAGATCCATATATGTGCCTATTGTAAAGAAAAGTGATCCAATGTAATGTGGAAGTTATTGAACAATATCATTAATATCACATGCAAGTAAAATTGTGCTAAAGATAATTCAAAAATGGCTGCAGCAGTACATCCACAAGAAACTGCCAGAAATTCAAGCCAGATTCAGCAGAGGACATGGAATAAGGAATACCATCTCTGATGGCAGATGGATATTGGCTGAAAGCAGAGAATACCAGAAAGTTGTTTCTTGTTGTTCTTGTTAAGTATTATCAAGTCGGTTCCAAATAATAGCAACCCTATGTGTAACAGAATGAGATACTGCCCAGTCTCACAATCATTGTTACTCTTGAGCCCATTGTTGCAGCCACTGTTTCAATCCATCTCATTGAGGGTCTTCATCTTTTTCACTGACCCTGTTCTTTACCAAGCATGCTGTGCTTCTCCAGGGACTAGTCTCTCCTAATAATATCTCCAAAGTAAAGTACTTGAGACGAAGTTTCACCATCCTTGCTTCTAAGTAGTACTCTGGCTGTACTTCTTCCAAGACAGATTTGTTTGTTCTTCTGGCAGTCCATGGTATATTAAATACTCTTCACCAACACCATAATTCCAATGGATCAATTCTTTTTCAGTGTTCCTTATTCATTGTCCAGCTTTCACACGTGTATGAGGAGATTGAAAATATAATGGCTTGGGTCAGGAGCACCTTAGTCCTCAAAGTGATATCTTTGCTTTTTAACACTTTAAGTGGTCTTTTCCAGCAGATTTACTCAATACAACACATCATTTGATGACCTGACCACTGCTCCCATGGTTAACATCTCTTATGAATATAGATGCAAAAATTCTCAACAAAACCTAGCCAATAGAATTCAGCATCATACCAAAAAAAAAAAAAAAAAAAAATACACCCTGACCAAGTGGGATTCAGACCAGGCATTCAAGGATGGTTCAACATTAGGAAATCATCCAACATAATCCACCACATAAATACATCAAAAGAATCACATGATCATCTCAATTGACACAGAAAAGACATTTGATAAACTCCAACACAATTCCTGATAAAAACTCTCAATAAAATAGGAACAGAAGGGAAATTCCTCAACATAATAAAGGGCATCTATACAAAAGCAACAACAACATCATTCTCAATGGAGAGAAGCTGAAAACATTCCCCCTGAGAAAAGGAACAAGACAAGGTTGTCCTTTATCACAATTCCTATTTGATATTTTGTTGCAAGTCCTAGCTAGAGCAATAAGGCAAGAAAGAAAGATAAAGGGCAACCAAATTGGTAAGGAAGAAGTAAAGTTATCCCTATTTGTGGATGATACAATACTGCATACGGAGAACCCAAAAGACTCTACAAAAAAAGACCACTGGAAATAATAGAAAATTCAACAGAGTAGCCAGACACAAGATATACATTCAAAAATCAATTGGATTCTTATACACCAATAAAGAGAACTATGAAAAGGAAATCAGAAAATACCATCTATAGTAGCCCCTTAAAAATTAAAATATATAGGAATAAATCTAACTAGGGACATAAAAGACTGATACAAAGAAAACTACAAAACCCTACTGCAAGAAACCAAAAAATACCTACATAAATGGAAAAACATACCTATCCATGGGCATAGGTACACTCAACATTGTGAAAATGTCAATTCTACCCAAAGCAATTTACAAATACAATTTAGTCCCAATCCAAATACCTACAGCATTCTTTAACAAGAAGGAAAACTAATCATTAACTTTATATGGAAAAGAAAGAGGTCCAGATAAGTAAAGCACTATTGAAGAAGAAGGTAGGAGACCTCTAACTACCTGACCTCAGAACCTACTATATAGCTACGGTGGTCAAAAAATCCTGGTACTAATACGATGACAGATACATTGGCCAATGGAACAGAATTGAGAGCCCAGATGTAAATCCATCCACCTACTGTCACTGTATCTTCAACAAAGGCCCAAAGTCCATTAAGAGGGGAAAAGACAGTCTTTTTAACAAATGACGCTGGCAAACTGGATGTCCATCTGTAAAAAAAAGAAACAGGACCCATAACTCACACCATACACAAAAACTAATTCAAAATAGATCAAAGACCTAAATATGAAACCAAAAACTATAAAAATCATAGAAGAAAAAATAGGGTCAATACTAGAGGCCCCAATACACTACATAAATAGGATATAAACCATAACTAACAACACACAAACACCAGAAGATAAGCTAGATAACTGGGATCTTTTAAAAATTAAACATGTATGCTCATCAAAAGATTTCACCAAAAGAATAAAAAGAGAACCTACAGACTGGGAAAAAAAATTTGGCTATGACATATGCAATGAAGTTCTAATCTCCAAAATCTGTAGGAAATGTCAACACCTCTACAACAAAAAGACAAATAATCCAATTAAAAAATGGACAAAGGATATGAACAGACACTTAACCAAAGAAGACATTCAGGCAGCTAACAGACATATGAGGAAATGCTCGCGATCACTAGCCATTATAAAATGCAAATCAAAACTACAATAAGATACCTTCTCACCCCAACATTACTGGTACGAATCAAAAAAAACAGAAAATAACAAATGTTGGGGAGGCTGAGGGAAGATTGGAACTTTTATGCACTGCTGGTAGGAAAACGATATGGTGCTTTCTTAAAAAGCTAGAAACACTATATAATCCAACAATCCCACTCCTAGGAATATAACCTAAAGAAATAAGAGCCATCACACAAATAAACATATGCAACCCATGTTCACTGCAGCATTATTCACAATAGCAAAAAGATGGAAACAACCTAAGTGCCCATCAACAGATGAATGGATAAACCAACTATGGTACATACACACAATGGAATACTACACAATAGTAAAGAACAATGATGAATCTGTGAAACATCTCACAACATGGATGAATCTGGAGGGCATTATGCTGAGTGAAATAAGTCAATCACAAAAGGGCAAATACTGTACAAGACTACTATTATAAAAACTCATGAAAAGGTTTACACACAGAAATAAAAGATCTTAGATTATTACGAAAGAGTAAGTGGGGAGGGAAGAACACTAACTAGACAACAGATAAGTGGTAACTTTGGTAAAGGGTAAGACAGTACACAACATTGGAGAAGTCAGCACAATTTGACCAAAGCAAAGTCTTAGAAGCTTCATAGATACTTCCAAACTCCCTGAGGTACTGAATTACTGAATGAAGGACTGGGGACCATGGTCTCAGGGGACATCTAGCTCAATTGGCATAGCATAGTTTATAAAGAAAATGTTCTACATCCTACTTTGGTGAGTAATGTCTGGGGTCTTAAAAGTTCGTGAGTGGCCATGTAAGATACTCCACTGGTCCCACCCCATCTGGAGCAAATGAGAATGAAGAAAACCAAAGACAAAAAGAAATATTATTCTAAAGGACTAATGGACCACAACTACCACAGCTTCCACCAGACTGAGTCCAACCCAATTAGAAGGTGCCCAGCTACCACCACTGACTGCTCTGACAGGGATCAAAACAAAGGGTCCCAGATAGAGCAGGAGAAAAGTATAGAACAAAATTCTAACTCACAAAAATGTCAGACTTACTGGTCTGACAGAGAATGGAGAAACCCTGAGAGTGTGGCCCCCAGACATCCTTTTAATTCAGTACTGAGATTCACCCATCAATCAAAGATTAGACAGGCCCATAAAACAAACAATAATACATGTAACTCACCAAGTATACAAGACTAAATGGGCACACCAGCCCAGGGGTAAGGACGAGAAGGCAGGAGTGGACAGGAAAGCTGGATGAATGGAAATGGGGAGCCCAAGGTAGAAAAGGGGAGAGTGTTGACAAGCCTCAGAGTTGGCAGCCAATATTACAAAACAATATATGTATTAATAGTTTAATGAGAAACTAATTTGCTCTGTAAATCTTCTTCTAAAGCATAATTTTTTTTAAAAAAAGATAGGAAAGAAAAGACAAAAATGGATGTCAAGAGAGACTGAAACTTGCTCTTGAACATAGAATAGCTAAAGCAAAAGGAAGAAATGATGAACTAAACGAGCTGAACAGAAGATTTTGAAGGGTAGCTTGAGAGACAAAGTATTATAAGAAAGATGTTTACCTGTGTTTTATTGACTACATAAAGACATTCGACTGCGTGGTTCATAACAAGTTTATGGATAACATTGCAAAGAATGGGAATTCCAGAACCCTTAATTGTGGTCATGCGGTACCTGTACCTAAAGACCAAGAGGCAGTCATTCAAACAGAGCAAGGAGATACTTCGTGGTTTAAAATAAGGAAGTGTGTGTGTCTGGGTTGTATCCTTTCACCATACTTTTTCAGTATGTATGCTTAGCAAATAATCCAAGAGGCTGTACTATATGAAGAAGAACAAAACATCAGGATTTGAGGAAGACTCATTAACACCTCAGATATGCAGAGAACACAAATTTGCTTGCTGAAAGTGAAGAGGACTTGAAGCACTTACTGATGAAGATCAAAGACCACAGCCTTCGGTATAGATTACATCTCAACATGAAGAAAACAAAAATCTTCACAACTGGACCAATAAGCAACATCATGGAGAAAAGGTTAAAGTTGTCGAGGATTTCATTTCACTTGGATCCACAATCAACGTCCATGAAAGCAGCACTCAAGAAATCAAACGACCTATTGCATTGGACATATATGCAGCAAAAGACCTCTTTAAAGTGTTAAAAAAAAAAAAAAAAAAAAAAGCAAAGATGTCACCTTGAGGACTAAAGTGTGACTGACCCAATCCATGGTATTTTCAATCACCTCGTATGCATGCGAAATCTGTGCGATAAATAAGGGAGACCAAAGAAGAATTGATGCGTTAGAATTATGGTATTGGAGAAGAATATTGAATATACCATGGACTTCCAGAAGAACAAACAAATCTGTCTTGGAAGAAGTACAGCCAGGATGCTGCTTAGAAGTGAGGATGGCAAGACTTTGTCTCATGTACTTTGGACATGTCATCCATCAGGAGGGACCAATCTCTGGAGAAGGACATCATGCTTGGTGAAGTAGAGGTCAGTGAAAAAGAGGAAGACTCTCAAGGAGAAGGATTGACACAGTGACTGCAGTAATGAATTCAAACATAGCAATGATTATGAGACCGGCACAGGACAATGCAACGTCTTATTCTGTTGTACATAGGGTCACTATGAGTCAGAACCAACTTCATGGTACCTAACAACAACATAAAAAATTATGTTGTAATGCAGTATTCAACATTCTCATCACAAAATGTTTTCCATGTACTTTTTAATGAACTTTACAGAAGAATTAGCAATGTACCATAAGCCACACCTATCTGAAGTATGCAAATTGAAGAGTTGTGGCCAGTGTGAGCACCTGTGTATCCACCACCACAACCAAGATAGTGAGCCTGCACCACCTGACACTCCAGCAGTGTGGGTGAGAGTTCCAGTCTTCATAAGCTCAGCCCTTCTGGTGGGTGTGCAGAAGTATCAATTGTGTTTTTAATTTGCATTTCTCTGATAACTAACCCATTGCCATCAAGTAGATTCTGGCTCATAATGACCCTATAGGAGACGCTGGTGCTGCCCCCTAAGGTTTTTGAGGCTGCAGTCTTTACAGAAGTAGACTGCCACATCTTTCTCCCTCAAAATGGTTGGTGGGTTGGAATTGCCAACCTTTCAGTTAGCATTCAAGCACAACCACTGCCCCACCAGGGCTCCTCTGATAACTAGTGAGCTTAAATCCTTTCGTTACCAATTTTTTATGTTTTTAATTTTTGATGGCATGTGTTTTCACTATTGGAATGCATGCTTACTAACTGAGTGTGTTTAAATTTTTGATTGGTAATATGGATTTTGATATGATCTGGTAATATAATCCACCAATGAGACTAGAGGCACTTAGGGACCACGTATCTGTGATATGACAATATACCAACAAGAACTAAACAGAATTTATCGCTGGCGCTTTTCCATTAGGTTACATGACGAACCTCCAGCTTTCCAAATATGACATAGAAAAACCAAAACAAACTCATCAGGGCTCCCTAACTATCACACAGGAAATCCATAATTATGCTTGCAAGCTTTATCTCACAGAAATAAAAGAAAAAAAGGCAAAAGTTCACAAAAGTTTACAAAACTAACACATCCAGGAAGCATGATGTAATAGAATGCTCAACCTACACAACAATGAGGCTCCAACTCCGGTCTGCTGAGCTTCATGCATTTCAAGAGGGACCCACCTTGATGGTAAATGCATTAGAACCAGAATAACATACTATCTACAAGGTCCAGAGGCATTAAAAGTGGCTGATACACTGTTAAACCAATGACAACGAGAAGGTTCTAATAAGCATCTTTTCATGTTTACGGTCCATGTGTACCCCACCCCCTAGACACACACACTTTTTGAAGTATGTATTGACCATTTTCCTATTGAATCCTCTGTCTAATGACATGGATTTTAACAGTGTCAGCTTCTTTGACTCTGTTATGGATAGCTGCCACTGAGTGAGCCCCCCAACTCATGGTGACCACATACACAATGGGAAAAATGCTATCCAGTCCTGCACCATCCCCACAATGACTTGAAGATCAGATGGTTGTCATCCATAAGATTTTAACTGGCTGATTTTTTGAAGTAGATCACCAGGTTTCTCCTAGTCTTTAACTCTGCTAATGCCAATAAGTTGGGAACACTCTGTCGGCTTGGATAATCAACGGTCACGTCTCCTATCTCACACTGGATGCTCTATTGTGGGCTGGTGTTGAGCCCCTGGATAAGTTCCCCCAGCCTGGCAGCAGTCACTAGACACTGAAGCAAAAAGGTGTTTTGTGTGACGGTTGGTCTGGCAATGGAGACACCAACATTACTGAACTTGGGAACGTATCTATAAAATATTTAACAAGATGAGACATGAACAAGACATGGACTCTCACTCGCTCAACTGTAGGACTACATAAATGCTGCACCCTCAGTTTTACACAAACAAATATCAAGTCCCCCCTGGATTTTCAGTGTGAGACAGTGAGGCCTGAATCAACGACTATTGGGATTTCTCATTTTGCACAGTTTCAGGCTTGTATTTTGACATTTATCAGTTCAACTATCCCTCAAATTCAAGAGTACATTTTTATAATTCTTGGAGCAAAGCCGCAAAATTGAATGTTTTGACTGATTTATGTAAGCATTTATAGCTGAGGACACATAGGAAAAATTCCCCAGAATATTCACTATCAAAGTGCAAACCTCTGCAGTTGAAATGGAGATGAGATCCTTGAAGCCTATCCTTGAAGTATCATACCCTCCTTATGTTTTTTAATAACCTATTGTATGATTAGAAACTGACTTACAATACATGAAGAAATCAATTTCCTGCTTATCGTTGAGGCAAATGTAGTTCCATGCCGCCAGTGGAATGAATACAGCTATCTCGATGAGTGAGGGAACATGAGCAGGTGTAGATAGAGTCTCCCTCCTGCTCCAAGTACATAGCAATGATGGAAGATATGAAACAACATAAACTCATGGCTAAGCTCTAAATCGACAGAAGGAAGCATCCAAGTGCCAGAAACAGAGAGAGGTACAACAGAATGATGAGCAGGTAGAGAATCCCATGGGATGAAGGTATTATGTCAGAGGCCCAGGGCAGGACTTGCAGTAGACATTGGCCAAGTGCTCACCATTGCCGATAACTCACCTACTAGCTTGGCTTGACCAAACCATGGTCAGGCTCTCTCCTCTCCACGGGACTCTGGACTTTGGCTCCACCCAACTTTGGCTCAACCCAAGCTTAAACAGGCACTAAGGTGCAGAGCATTCCCCCTTAACAGCTCATTCTAGGAACTGACCTGCCACAGAGAGAAGTATTTCCTGATCATTCTGTCTGCTGGCCCCACTTCCATGCTTGCCTCCCCTACAAAGCTACGGCTGGCTCCGCTTACCCATTGCCGTGGAGTCAATTCTGACTCATAATGACCCTATTGGACAGAGTAGAACAGCCCAGTTGCGTTTCTAAGGCTGTAACCTTTATGGAAACAGACTGCCGCATCTTTCTATGTGGGTTCAAACCACCGACCTTTCAGTTAGCAGCTGAGAGCTTAACCACTGCACAACCAGAGCTCCTATTGACCCTGCTTCCCCTCCTTATGAAAGAAGACCCTTGCTGTGTTTGAATTTGCGATGCTTGCAGATCCTGAGGTCAGAGCACCCCTGCTATTGCAATCGCCTTTTGGAATAACAGCTCTCCTTACCTAAGTCCAGCTTCATTTATTTGACAAGGTGTTGATACCCGCAGGTCAGAGAAGCTCTGGTTTGCCCTTGTGCACCGGCAGCTGCAACTGAACTCCGTACATTCAAGAGCAGGTGACGTAAGTTCACTGTGCGGTTTTTAAGATGTTTCTCTTTACCTTTGCATTCTGCAGTTTCCCTCCATGTGCCTCAGTGAGGATTAGCTGATGAATTCGTCACTGGAGCTCAGTGTAGTTCTTGCATCTGAAGGCTGAGCTCCTTCTTCTTTCTGTTCTAGTGACTGTCTGCTGTTAACTCTTTGTCATTGCCTCTCCTCCATTCTCTCCTGTCTTTGTAGGACTCCTGCTGGATGTGTTTTGAATGATTTCTTCTCGTTTCCCTCTCTCTCTTCATATTTCATCTGTGTTTTCCATACTGGATTCTGGATGATTTCCCTCAGTTCTGTCTTCCAGGCAATGAACTCCCTCTTCAGCAGGTTCTAATCTGTATTTAACCAATCCACTGCAATCCACTGACTTTTAAAATTATTTTCATCAAATATTGCTTACATAAAATAATATTTATAATTTATATAAAGATTTTAAAATAAAAGTAATACAAGCAGCTGTGCAGCCATTTGCAGCTTATGAGAGAGAACTACCAACACCCCAATAGTAAATACAACAGCTAATGTTCGTTTAGGCGCATGTAGGGAAAGCGCAGAACCCAAAGACAAAGAGAAAAATCTTAGAAACTCTTAGTGAACTTACATTACCCGGGAAGGAAGGACGATTAGACTGACAACAGACTTCTCAGCAGAAATAGACATCAGAAGACAAAGGGATAGTATCTTCACAACACTAAGATTATAGCCATAATGAATTAGAAATGCAAACGTTGGTTCAGCCTAAGAAATCCAAAGTAATTAGATATTCTTGTTTAATTTCTTCAGTAACTATTAATAATTTCCTTCAAGGCAATTTGGTGTTACTCAGACATATTGATATTGTTTTATTATAAAAGATTATTTTAACCTCTTTGGTTGTGTGGAAAACACAAATGAAGACGACGGGGACAATGACCACCAGAAACCCAACAGACACATGCACACACACACACCTTAATGCAAAAAGACCACGGTAAGTGCTTTAGAAAAAGCATAAACAACATGGTATCAAAACAAAGGGGAGGGAAAATTAATTTTTACTCTGGAAATCAGAAAGAATTTGTTGAAATGAGGAAAGTTAAACTGTGTCTGAAAATATGGGTGGTGATTTGGTAAGCAGTGATGTGGGAAGAAGCATTTTAGGGGTGGCAAAGTAGGAAGTGGTAAGGTAGAGGGTTGGCAAAAATGAGGAAGACCCTCAATGAGATGGATTGACACAGTGGCTGCGACAATGGGCTTCAGCATAACAAAGACTGTGAGAACGCTGCAGGATCAGGCAGTGTGTTTGCTTTTGTTTTTGTTTTAATTGTACTTCAGGTGAAGGTTTACAGAACAAATAGTTTCTCAGGAAACAGTAGTACACATATTGTTTTATGACATTGGTTAACAACCCCACGACATGTCAACCTTCTCCCTTCTCAACCTTTTATTTATTTATTTATTTTGGTGAAAATATACGTAGCCAAAGATACACCATTTCAAAAGTTTCTACATGCACAATTCAGTGACATCGACTACGCTTTTCCAGTAGTGCTGCTATTCTCACTTTAGATGAAAGTTTACAGAACAAAATAGTTTCCCATTAAACAGTACACATGTTGCCCTATGACAATGGTTAACAACCTCACAACACATCAACACTATCCTTACTCAACCTTGGGGTCCCTATAACCAGCTTTTCTGTTCCCTTCTTCCTTCTAGTCCTTGTCCCTGGACTGCTGTGCCTCATTAGTCCCATTTGTTTTTACGGGGCTGTCCACTCGCCGGCTGAACGGTGAACCTCGGAAGTGACTTCACCACTGAGTTAAAAGGGTGTCTGGGCGCCATACTCTCAGAGATTCTCCAGTCTCCTTTAGGCCAGTAAATCTGGTCTTTTTTTTTTGTGAGCTAGAATTTTGTTCTACATCCTTCTCCAGCTCTGTCCAGAAACCTCTGTTGTGATCCCGGTCAGAGCAGTCAGTGGTGGTAGCCGGGCACCATCTAGCTGTGCTGGACTCAGTCTGGTGGAGGCCTTGGTAGCTGTGGTCCATTAATCCTTCAGACTAAACTTTTCCTTGTATCCTGTTCTCTTCACACTCCCTTGTTCCCAAAGGGATGAGACCAGTAGAGTATCTTAGATGGCTGCTCACAGGGTTTTAAGACCCCAGACACTACTCACCAAGGTAGAATGTAGAACATTGTCTTTATAAACTGTGTTATGCCAATTGAGCTAGATGTTCCCAGAGACCATGGTCCCAACAGCCCTCCACCCAGCAATTCAGTCCCTCAGGGAGTTTGGAAGTATCTACGGAGCTTCCAAGACCTTTCCTTCTACAAGTTGTGCTAGCTTCCCCAGTATTGTGTACTGTCTCACCCTTCACCCAAGATACCACTTATCTATTGCCTATTTAGTATTTCCCCCCCACCTCCCCATCCCTGGTAACCAACAAAGATTGTTAATTTTTTTTTTTTTTTAAAGATTGTTACTTTTTGTGTGTGAACTTTTTCATGGGTTTTTACAATAGAGGTCTCAGACAATATTTGTCCTTTTGTGATTGACTTATTTCACTCAGCATAACGTCCTCCAGTTTCATCCGTGTTATCAGATGATTCACAGATTCACTGTTGTTCTTTCTTATTGCATAGTACTCCATTGTGTATATGTAACAGTTTATCCATTCATCTGTTGATGGGCATCTAGGTTGTTTCCATCATTTTGCTATTGTGAACAATGCTGCCATGAACATAGGTGTGCATATGTCTATTCGAATGACGACTCTTATTTCTCTAGGATATATATCTAGGAGTGGGATTGCTAGATTGTATGGAATGTCTATTTCTAGCTTTCTAAGGAAGCGCCATATCGTCTTCCAAAATGGTTGTATCATTTTGCATTCCCACCAGCAGTGCATAAGAGTTCTGATCTCCCCACAGCCCCTCCAACATTTGTTATTTCCAGTGGTTTTGATTCTTGCCAGTAATGCCAGGGTGAGATGGTATCTCATTGTGGTTTTAATTTGTGTTTCTCTAATGGCTAGTGATTGTGAGCATTTCCTCATGTGTCTGTTGGCCATTTGAATGTCTTCTTTGGTGAAGTGGCTGTTCATTTCCTTTGCCCATTTTTTGATAGGATTGTTTGTCTTTTTGTTGTAGAGGTGTTGGATTTTCTTGTAGATTATGGAGATTAGACCTTTGTCTGACTTGTACTGTCCAAAAATTTTTTCCCAGTCTGTAGGTTCTCTTTTAACTCTTTTGGTGAAATCTTTTGAAGAGCATAGATGTTTGATTTTTAGAAGATCCCAATTATCTAGTTTATCTGTTGGGTTTTTTGTGTTGATGTTTATGGTTTGTATCCTGTTAATGCCATGTATTAAGGCCTGAAGTGTTGGTCCTATTTTTTCTTCTATGAATTTTATAGTTTGAGGCTTTATATTCAGGTCTTTGATCCATTTTGAAGTAGTTTTTGTATATGGTGTGAGGTATGGGTCCTGTTTCATTTTTCTATAAATGGATATCCAGTTTTGCCAGCACCATTTGTTAAAAAGACTGTCTTTTCCCCATTTGATGTATTTTGGGCCCTTGTCAAAGATCAGGTGACCGTAGGTGGATGGATTTACATCTGGATTCTCAATTCTGTTCCATTGGTCAATGTCTCTGTTGTACCAGTACCAGGCTGTTTTGAGTACTGTAGCTGTATAGTAGGTTCTCAAGTCAGGTAGTGTGAGTCCTCCAACTTTATTCTTCTTCTTCAGTAGTGCTTTACTTATTCAGGGCTTCGTCCCTCTCCATATAAAGTTAATGATTAGTTTTTCCATCTCTTTGAAGAATGTTGCTGGTATTTGGATCAGTATGGCATTGTATTTGTAAATTGATTTGAGTAGTATTGTGATTTTCACAATGTTGAGTCTACCTAACCATGAGCATGGTATGTTTTTCCATTTATGTAGATCCCTTTGGGTTTCTTGCAGAAGTGTTTTGTAGTTTTCTTTGCATATGCTTTTACATCTCTGGTTTGATTTATTCCTAAGTATTTTATTTTTTGGGGGGGCTATTATAAATGGTATTGTTTTCCTGATTTCCTTTTCATTGTTCTCCTTATTGGTGTATAGGAATCCAACTGATTTTTGAATGTTTGTCTTGTATCCTGCTACTCTGCTGAAGCTTTCTATTAGTTCCCATAGATTTCTCACGGAGTCTTTAGGGTTTTCTATGTATAGTATCATATCATCCGCAAACAGGGACAGTTTAACTTCTTCATTACCAATTTGGATGCCCTTTATTTCTTTTTCTTGCCTTATTACTCTAGCTAGAACTTCCAGCACAATGCTAAATAGGAGTGGTGATAAAGGGCATCCTTGTCTTGTTCCTGTTTTCAAGGGGAATGTTTTCAGCTTCTCTCCATTAAGAATGATGTTGGCCATTGGTTTTGCATAGATGCCCTTTATTACATTGAGAAATTTCCCTTCTATACCTATTTTATTGAGAGTTTTAATCAGGAATGGGTGTTGGACTTTGTCGAATGCCTTTTCTGCATCAATTGAGATGATCATGTCATTCTTTTCTTTCCTTTTATGTATGTGATGGATTACGTTGATTGATTTTCTAATGTTGAACCATTCTTGCATACCTGGTATGAATCCTACTTGGTCGTGGTGTATTATTTTTTTGATATGGTGTTAATTTCTATTGGCTAGAATTTTGTTGAGAATTTTTGCATCTATATTCATGAGAGATATTGGTCTGTAATTTTCTTTTTTTGTGGCGTCTTTGCCTGGTTTTGGTATCAGCGTTATGCTAGCTTCATAGAATAAATTCGGAAGTGTTGCTTCCTTTTCTACGCTCTGAAATAGCTTGAGTAGTACTGGTACAAGCTCTTCTGTAAATGTTTTGTAGAATTCTCCAGTGAAGCCATCTGGGCCAGGGCTTTTTTTGGTTGGGAGTTTTTTTATTACCTTTCAATCTCTTCTCTTGTTATGGGTCTGTTCAGATTTTCAACATCACTTTGTGGTAGTTTGGGTAGGTAGTGTGTTTCTAGAAATTTATCCATTTCCTCTAGGTTTTCAAATTTGTTGGAGTATAGTTTTTCATAATATTCTGTTATGATCCTTTTATTTCAGTTGGGTCTGTTGTAATGTCCCCCATTTCATTTCTTATTTGGGTTATCTGCGTCCACTCCTGTTTTTCTTTTGTCAGTCTGGCCAGTGGTTTGTTGATTTTGTTGATTCTTTCAAAGAACCAACTTTTGGTTTTGTTGATTCTTTCAATTGTTTTTCTGTACCCTATTTCATTTATTACTGCTCTGATCTTTATTATTTCCTTTCTTCCGGTGGCTGTGGTCTTTTTGGTTTTTTGTTTGTTTGCTTGTTTGTTTGTTTTTTTGCTGTTCTCTTTCAATTTGTTTCAGTTGTGTAGTTATTGTTTTGATTTTGTCCCTTTCTTCTTTTTTGATGTGTGCATCTATTGGTATAAATTGTCCTCTGAGGACTGCCTTTGCTGTGTCCCAAAGGTTTTGGTATGATGTGTTTTCATTCTCATTTGATTTTAGAAATTTTTTTATTCCATCTCTAATTTCTTCTATTATCCAGTGATGTGTAAGCAGGGTATTATTCAGTTTTCATGTAGCTGATTTTTTTTTTTCCTTCCTCTTTCTGTTGTTAATTTCTACCTTGATGGCATTGTGGTCAGAGAAGATACTTTGAATTATCTCAGTGTTTTGGATCTTGTTGAGGATTGCTCTGTGGCCTAGGATGTGGTCTATTCTCGAGAACGTTCCATGTACATTGGAAAAGAATGTGTACTTTGCAGGTGTTGGATGGAGTGTTGTATATATGTCTATGAGGTCAAGTTTGCTGATTGTGCCCTTTAGGTCTTCTGTATCTTTGCTGAGTTTCTTTTTAGTTGTTCTGTCCTTTACTGAGAGTGGTGTGTTGAAGTCTCCTACTATTATTGTGGAACTGTCAATTTCTCTTTTCAGTGCTGTTAGAGTTTGTTTTATGTATTTTGGAGCCCTGTCATTGGGTGCGTAGATGTTTATTATGGTTATGTCTTCATGATGGATCATCCTCTTAATCATTATATAGTGTCCTTCTTTGTCTTTTATGGTAGATTTTGTTTTAAAGTCTATTTTATCTGAGATTAGAATTGCCACTCCTGCTCTTCTTTGGTAGTTGTTAGCTTGATATATTTTTTTCCAACCTTTGACTTTTAATAAATTCACATCTTTGTTTCTAATGTGTGTCTCTTGTAGACAGCATGCTGATGGATCCTGTTATTTTTATCCATTCTGTCACTCTCCATCTCTTTATGGGTGCATTGAGTCCATTCACATTCGGTGTAATTATTGATAGATGTGAGTTTGTTGTTGTTATTTTGTGGTGCTTTTTTTTTGTTGTTGTTGTTGTTGTCTTAGTCATCTAGTGCTGCTACAAGAAAAATACCACAAGTGGATGGTTTTAACAAAGAGAAGTTTATTTCCTTACAGTAAAGTAGGCTAAAAGTCCAAATTCGGCATGTCAGCTCCAGGGGAAGGCTTTCTCTCTCTCTTGGCCTTCTCATCAGTGTTCCCCTGGACTAGGAGCTTCTCAGCACAGGGATCCCAGTCCAAAGGATGCGCTCTGCTCCTGGCACTGCTTTCTTGATTGTAGAGGTCCCCCTCTCTCTCTGCTCACTTCTGTCTTTTATATCTCAAGAGATTGCCTCAGGACATAATCCAGTCTTGTAGATCAGGTCCTACCTTACTAACACAACTGCCACCCATCCTCCCTCATTAACATCATACAGGCAGGTTTACAACATACAGGAAAATCACACAGTACCAGGAATCATGGGCTAGCCAAATTGATACACACCTTTTTTGGGGGACATAATTCAAACCATGACAGTGGTGCTGACATTTTCTTTGTTCTTCTTACTCTCCTGTGCTGAGTTACTTTCGTTTGTGGATTTTTTTTTTCATTTCTTTTGTGTTTGTAGGTTTTGTTTTTGCTGAGACTTTATGTTTTTCCTCTTTAGTTTTATGAGTATGTTTGTTAACTTTCTTTGTGGTTACCATGAAATTTACCCTTATCTTTCTAAGTTTGAAGCAGTCTATTATTACTTGGTATCGCCTTGCCTTCCTCTCCATTAGAAGGTTCTATACCTACACCGTTTATTCCCTCTTTTATTGTTCTGATATTGTTGTCATTTATCGATTAACTGCTCTGATTCCTTGTTGTATTTCTTTTGGTTTTGGATAGTCCTCGAGAGTTCATTTCCTAATTGGTATCTGGCTAGTACAATCCTGCGTCCTAGATTCTGCCTGTGAGCTGAAGTTGTTTGTTCTCAGATCAAAGAACTCCCTTTAATAATTCTTGTAAATTTGGTTTGGTTTTTACATGTTCCCTAAATTTCTGTTTATCTGGACATGACCTAATTTCACCATCATATTTGAACAAGAGTTTTGCAGGATATATTATTCCTGGCTGACAATATTTTTCTTTCAAGGTTTTATATATGTCATCCCATTGCTTTCTTGCCTGCATGGTTTCTGCTGAATAATCTGAGCTTAGTCTTATTGTTTCTCCTCTGTATGTTACTTCTTGTTTTTCACGAGCTGCTCTCAGGATTCTTTGTCTTTGGTTTGGGTGAGTGTGATTATGATATGCCTTGGTGATTTTCTTTTGGAGTCTATCCTATATGGGGTTCCTTGAGCTTCTTAGATGGCCATCTTTTCATCTCTCATGATATTGGCAAAGTTTTCTCTCAGCAGTTCTTCAATGCTCCTCTGTGTGTTTTCTGTTTTCTCCCCCTGTTCTGGAACTCCAATCACTCAGATTTTTGCTTTTGATTGTATCCCACATAACTCTCAGGTCTCTACATTTTTCTTTGTTCTTTTTTCTGAGTTTTCCTCAAACAGAGTTGTATCCAAGTGTTTGTCTTCAATTCCACTGATCCTATCTTCCACAATTTCAAATCTGCTTCTCAGCCTTTCTATGACACCATCCATTTCTGAAATCTTGTTGTTTATCTTTTGGATTTCTAATAGTTTTTTTTTTTTTTTGGTATAATTTCTAGTTGTGAATTTATTTTGGCATTTTGTTCCTGCATTATTTTCCTGAATTCTTCCAATTTTTTGTCTCAATTTTCCATGACTTTGCCTGCCTTTTCCATGAATTTGTCTATTTTTTCCTCATTTTTGTCTGCTTTTTGCTTCAGCTCTTGGATAATTCTGAGTATTAGAGATTTGAATTCCCTATCAGGTAGTTCTAGTGCCTTTTCTTCCACTGGAAAGTCATCTGGTGTTTTATTTTGGATGCCTACGGGCACCATCCTGTCCTGTTTTTGTAAATGTTTTGATATCATCTCTTATCTTCAGGGCATTCAGTAGTTCTCATTTATTGATTGTAGATTTGTTTGTTTCATCCTTTTTTTTTTTTTTTTTTTTTTGGCTATGTCTGAGCAGGCGGGCTGTGTGTTCTTTGTTGTTTGCTCATCTGTGGGCACAATACTTTTCACCTCCTTCTCCAATTGGCAGGGTCAGTCACTCAGATATGGTACAGCAGGGCAGGTCTAGCTGAAGAGGAGTTACTGGGACAGGTTGCTTGTGGCACTTATTATAGCCACCAGGGCAGGTTGGTAATCAGTACAGGGCAGGTTCCAGTAAGCCATGCCTCTGCTGCTTGGTGGTATGATGTTAAGCGCACAGTGCAGGTAGGCAGGATGTAGGGGGGAGATTGTTATGTGTGGAGCTAAGATTGATATGGGAGAGAGGAGAGAGGAACAGGAGCCAAAAACATGCAAACAAACAAAAAAGTGCCGGGGATCTTGCTGCTGGAGTGGAGAGATGAGAGACTATGAAATGGAGAAAAACAGAAAGAGGAAGAAGAAGAAAACAAAGAAAAGAATGAATAAATAAAAATCAGAAGGGAAAAAGAACTGCAAAGCTCCCAGGGATCCCACTGTTGTGGCTATGAAGTCTGGGGAAGTTGTTCTCAGGTGTTGCAGTACAGCCTGGCTAGAAGGCATAGAGGTATTCAGTGTCGAGTATTTAGGGAACAGAAAGAGAACGAAGGTGTAGAGAGATGTGAAACTGAGCAATGATGAAAGACAAAAAGGGAAAAAGTGGGAAAATAAAACAAAACAAATTAAAAAAAAAAAAAAAGGAACAAGAAAACCCCCCCCAAAAAAAAACAGAAAAAAAAATAATAATGAAAAAAGAAATGCCCTCAGGGATCCTTCTGCATTTCTGTACAAGCCAAGGGGGTAGTTCCAAGCCATGCAGCACCACCTGGCCAGAACAGGATCCCAACTCAAGAAAAGGAAAAGAAAACAAACAAGCAATTCAAAACACACAAATGAACAAAAGCCCTGGGATCCCACCACTGTGGCAGCCCAGACCGGGAAGCAGTTCCACACTCGAACGGAGCTCCACAGCCCCTCAGGAAGAAGCAAAGATGGCACACAGAGCCAGGTATTTGGGCGAAAGGACAGGGAGGTGGTGAGAGGTAAGGAAGAAATCAAAAGAAGCGGAAAAAAAGCAACACCAGCAGCCAACAAATGGCACTCAGACAGACAGCCTGTACGGGCTGGTGGAATCCAAGCAGCCAGTGCTTCCCAGATGAGAGACTGTGGCCGCAGGAAGCAGAGGAGGCTGAGTGGGTGTGAAGAAAGGTGGGGAGTGGGAAAGTGTATATCGCAAATTACCGGTTGTTTTGTCTCCCGCTGGAAGCTCTGTGAAGCTGCTTTCTAGTACCCCCTACTTGCTGGTCTCTGATAGGAGTCCAAGATGGCGGATCCATGCTGCATTAAGTGATAGGGGACCTCTGCATGAATCTTTCCTCACTCTCCATTCTCTGTCAGTTTTCTCACTCCATTTGGTGCTTGGCTGAGTTCTTTATCTCTTCATTTGATGTTTTAGGGTTTCAGGATTGTTGTTTTCTCTGTTTGGCTTAGTTTTTCGGATCTTGGCTGTGGAGGGATGGCATGGTGCTTCTGCCTAGAGTGCCACTTTTTGATTTACCAGGATCAGGCAATGTTTTGTTCTGTTGTACATAGGGTCACTATGAGTCAGAAACAACTCAATGACACCTAATAAAAACAACTACAACAACAAAGTAGGAGGAAGTAGACGCCATGTGCTGTAATCTGTGAGCATCAGAGGGCTGTGGGCAGTGAGAAAACATCTAAATCCAGTGCTTGTTGTCGTTGTTAGTTGCCATCAAGTCATCCCTCAACTCATGATGACCCCATGAACAATGGAACGAAATGTCGCCTGGTTCTGCACCATCCCCATGATCGGTGCAGATAGGACTATTGTGATCCATGGAGTTTTCATTCGCTGACTTTCATAAGTAGATTGCCAGGCCTTTCTTCCTAGTCCATCTTAGTCTGGAAGCTCTGTTGAAACCTGTTCAGCATCACAGCAACACACAAGCCTCCACTGACAGATGAATGGTGGCTGTTCATGAGGTGCATTGGCTGGGAATTGAAACCTGATCTTCCGCATGGAAGGTGAGAATGGAGGGAATTAGAGTGGAATCTGGTGGAAAGGGAAGGTCAGCTCTCTGGACCCTCCACATTGGAGGTCAGGCAGCAGCCAGTCCACTGGAATCATACTTTGTGTCCTGAAGACTTACATTTTATTCCCCAATTAACAAGATTTTTTCAAAGCAAAGTTTGTCACAGTAGTTTGTTTTCTACAGAAACTCAAACTTTGCTTGAAATGGGGTTTCTTGGAGTTCTGTTTTGGCCATAAGCCTTCTGTAAATAATGCAGGGAAAGAAAGGAAATAATAGTTAAAACTGACTCCTAGTGCTCAACTCCAGAAACAATCGTTTTCCTCTTTCTCATCAATCAAGATTCAACGCCACAGGTTAGCACTTTTTATGGCCAAGTCAGCAGCCTCTGAACTAAATTTTTGATGAATCCAAGCGTAAAATATTCACAGCCTTGAAACCTATAATATGATTCATATTTTTACCTTTCTTTTTTCTATTTGGTCCTATAAATGCGACAGAAAATATTAGCCATGAGTGCAACGTGGAGGGTGAGATGGACAAGAAAAAACGTTTCCTCCAAAGTAAATTAAATCCTCCTCCAAATGCCCAGAGCTCCCTATGGGGCAACATGTATTAATTTTAAAAGATAGTCAAAATAAATAAAGACGAATCTGTGTGGAGCGGGTGGTGGTGCTCTCTCCCTCCTGTTTCATTTCGCAACACGGACGCTCCTAAATGAACTTGTAAAAGAAAGTGAAGTTTGAAATGGAACTCGTAACTCATTTTGTCAAGCAGATGAGAAATGCCCCTTTTAATGGAAAGCAACAGAAATGGATGATTACTTTTTTGATTGATGAACTGCATTATGTTGCTCAGATACAAAGAGGTATAAATAAATCTAAGTGTGATAACCTCACTGCAGGATAGTTGAATTATGGAGGCCCTAATTGTGGTGACCGTATCTACACCATATTGGCAGAATTGACTGCGCTTCCCTTGACATTTAAGCTCGGGAGCATTGCTTATGAGCTTAGATTCCTCAAGTGTGGCCACCAGAGTACTCTAAGGAGTCATCAGTGTGAGGACTTCATTTTACAGGGGGGTAAACTGAGGCCCAGTGAAGGTCAACCCTGCCTGAGATTGTGCAGTAACAAATTCAAAAGCAGGAATCTAAGCTGAGGTCTTCTGAGGACCTACGGCATCTGTCTGCTTGACCACAACTTACACCCCCAGGAGATTATGGGAATTTAAAGTGGATTTGTTGAAATTATAATGAAAACTGTGGTATCTTTGTTTTTTGTTTTGAGGAAGTTTAGTCTGTGACCCACCCACCGCCAATGATATGCCTGGTTCCCTCTCTTTCTCCCTGGTGTGCACAGGACATAGGATACACTCTCCAGAAGAGTGAAGGTACTTCACTCCTCACCTCATTCTCACCCGTCCACCACAGGCCTGGACTTCCCTATCTAACTGAACCTACACATGGACTCTGAGAGGCTCCAGGTGGCAGATGGTGTCTTCTGTATGCCAGAGCTTCCTTAAGTATAAAATATGGGGGCTTTCTGGTCATAGCATACCTTTACTAATGTAGGTTCAAATTAAACCACCTCCTTACTGATGCCTTGTAAGCCCTCAGTACTAAAAATGTGAATAAAAACTGCACACCATTTTCAATACCCGTAAGGCAGTTGTGAGCAAAATGAGGCTTCCTTGTATTTTGAAACTGAACAATAAAAGTGGGAGTTCTTTTTCAATATTTTGTAAATTAGTCATCATTCTCATACTGATATTGTTTTATTGTTTTTCTTTATGCCATCATGTTCCATTTTCCACAACCATCTCCAAACTTATTGGGTTGGGGGACTTACCAGCAACTATGTCCTACCGCACTGGGTAGCATGGCATCCAGGACATATCCCTTATTCCTTTCTCAACACAAGTTCATGAGATCTTTATGAGTGAAAGTAAATATTCTTCCCAAACAGCCTGGGGCACTGTAGGGACCAACACAAGTATAAGGGAATCAGGGCAATGAACACAATGAGACATACTCCAATGAGAAAGGATAGTCTCATAGCCAGCCTAATGTTGTCACAACCTTTGTTACATCTCAGCATCATCTAAGCAGAGAATGGAGTAGAGGATCTAAACAAAGCTCTTACCTGCTCTTCCTTGGCTGCCACTTAATTACTAGTCACAGTTTTCTGTGGGTTTTGAAATATGCTAAACACAAAGCATAGAGTAGCAATTTCTCAACTTCAACTTATTTAACATTTTTTGAATGGCGACACCACACAATACATTTTTTTCTAGTTAATAGTATGTTTTACTGTTGGGATATTCATTACCTTCATCGTCTCCTCATACCAGGCCTTCAAAGTGGGAGTTCCTGAGTGTTGGCAGGGGGGCAGGGACTCCTTACTGTGCCTGCTGGAGCACACCCAGGAATCTTAGAGGGAAACTTTCCAAGCAGCAGCTCCATAACCCACACCATCCAGGGTTTGAGAGTAGGTTTGGTTAACACTGGCATGATTTCAGAGGAGAGTTAACTAAATAGCGTAAAAAAGAAATTGGAGAGTTAGACATAGGCAAAGTCACACAAGACTATAAAGCCCCTGGAAATGAGTATGAATGTTTATGTGGAAATGCAAAGGGTATCAGGGCAGATGCTTAAACCGGGACTGGCTCAGCTAAGAGGGACATGAGAAGAATAGCAGGAGGGTGATCACAGCATGGTCAGCAGAAGTGAGACGTGTGAGCTGGGCTGTGGTGGGGAAAGAGGAGCACACTGATTCAGACACTATGATGGTAAGATTCACAGCACTGTTGGATGTACTGGCTTGAGGAAAGAAGTTAAGGATGACCACTATATTTGTGGCTTGAGTGGCCAAGTGAAAAATGTGGTACCTCACAATATACTGAGTGGGGAAGGGAATGAGAATGGAATAAGTATGACTACGTTCAGGGTTAGAGCTCCTAGATGGTACAAATGGTTAACGCTGCTAACCGAAAGGTTGATGAATTAAGTCCACCCAGAGGTGCCTACGGGGAAAAAAAAGACAATCTGGTGATCTTCTGAAATATCAGCCATTGAAAACCTTATGGAACAAAGTTCTACTCTGACATGGGGGGATCACCATAAGTTAGGGTCAATCGATGGTAACTGGTTTGGTTTGGGTTTTGCCTTTTTTTTTTTTTTTTTAATGTCAAGAATAAACAAACAAAAAGAGGCTACTGAAGATACAATAAGAAGTTGGTAAAAAAAAAAAAATGTAATCGAACTATATTATACAACTCAGTTTTAAGCAGTGTTTATATAGCCCTGATAACATAAACAAGAAGCCCAGGTGGCACAACGGTTCAACACTTCGCTGCTAACCAAAGGTTGATGGTTCGCACCCGCCTAGCAGCTCTGTAGCAGAAAAATCTGGCAATCTTCTCCAGTAAAGACTGCTGTTGTTAGCTGCTATCACGTTTGTTCTGACTCATAGCGGCCCTATGTACAACAGAACAAAATACTGCCCAGTCTGGCACCATCCTCACAATCGTTGCTGTGTTTGAGCCTATTGTGGCAGCCACTGTGTCAATCCATCACGTTGAGGGTCTTCCTCTTTTTTTCTGACCCTCTCCATCACCAAGCATGATGTCCTTCTCCAGAGACTGGTCTCTCTTCTGATAACACATCCAAAGTTTGTGAGACAAAGTCTCACCATCCTCGCTTCTAAGGAAAATTCTGGCTGTACTTCTTGCAAAACAGATTTGTTTGTTCTTCTGGCAGTCCATGGCATATTCAATATTCTTCACCACCACCATAATTCAAAGGCATCAATTTTTCTTTGGTCTTTGTTATTCATTGTCCAGCTTTCACATGCATATGAGGCAACTGAAAATACCATGGCTTGGGTCAGGCACCCGTAGTCCTCAAAGTGACATCTTTGCTTTTTAACACTTTAAAGAGATCTTTTGAATCAGCAATACACGTTTGATTTCTGACCACTGCTTCCATGGATCCAAGTAAAATGAAATCCTTGATGACTTCAATGTTTTCTCCGTTTATCACGATGTTGCTTATTGGTCCAGTTGTGAGGATTTTGTAAAGATTACAGCGTAGAAAAACCTAGAGGCAGTTCTACTCTGTCACATGGAGTCACTATGAGCTGAAATATATTCAATGGCACCTAACAATAACAATAACATAAACATTTAATCTAATGAAATTATAACTCAAATGGAAGGGACAGTGTTGGGGCGGCTCAGAGGGGTGATGTAGAAGAGTAAATCCTTATCCCTCAAAATAAGAGGTCCACCAATAATGTCTAGGGCACAGTCTTGCTAGCTGCTTCCCCAAACTCATTTCCTCCCCTTCCTGGGTAGGATCCTAGAATCCCCTGGAGTTAAGTGTGCCATGTACCTGCGTACCAGGTAATTGAATATGGTGGAGATAATGTGTGCCATTTCCAGGTCTGATCCATTTTAAAAACCCAATGCTTGATCTTCCGTACGCTTGCCCTTCTGCCAACTTGAGGCAGATGAGCTGAGCATCCTTAGAAGACCCATGTCAAAGATGGTGTGGCTGTGAGATGGAAGAGTTTGGGTCCCTGAGTCACTGCCTGGAAGAGACTTGCCTGCTGATTAGGACACTGCCTGAACTTGACTTGAGCAAGAAATAAATGTCTATACTGCTGAACCACTGATATTACAGGTTAATCTGTTACAGTATCTAGTGTTATTTTAACTCCTACAATGAATATAACTAATAATAAAGAAGAAAAATTTGTAAGAGTTGAAAATGATGCCTTTGGGAAGTGGAACTGGGAAGAGGTGAAGTGAGGTTGGGACACGTAGTTTTCCATTCTAAGAGCTGTGGAGTTATTTGATTTTAAAACTCTGTATTTGTGTAGCTTTGACAAAAATAAGACTTTCAAAAAAGAATTAATGGCTGATGACAAACGGAGTCACGATGCGTAGAAAGTCTTTAACTCTAAAACAGTAGAAGATAAAGAGAATTCTGACTGTGGATATACATTGGCTTAAGAGATGTACATGTCTGTCATTAATTTGTTTGTCAGTTTGAGTACAGAAGATTCTAGAACACATTTCTAAGCTAATGGAAACTATTTGAGAGAGAAAGAGATGCTAAAAATGAGAAAACAAGTGAGGATAATCTGCTGTTGGGTGTCATTGAGTAAATTCCAGCTCATAGTGACTCCATGGGACAGAGTAGAACTGCCCCACAGGGTTTTCTAGGCTGTAATATTTTGGGGAGCAGATCACCAGGTCTTTTTCCTATGGAGCCACTGGGTGGGTTAGAACTGCCAACCTTTCCATTAGCAGCCAAGTGCATAACAGTTGCCCCACAAGGGCTCCTTGAGGATACTCTAGCAAGCAGTTCAAACTGTTAAAGATGAAAAAGGGTTTGAGATCCAGGGTTTGGAACCGTGAAGGAGGAGGAACTTTCCTCTGGTACAACAGAAAGGAAGAGGAAAATAGTGCAGATACTGGTAGGTTTTCAGGCGTGGAGCAAAAAGACTAAGAAAAGCTCATATATGATTGCAGATCATCTCTCAGTGAAATACAAAGGCAAGGAAATACCTGAAAAAGAGGGACAGGAGAAGGGAAGAGACAACTGCGGATGGGGAATGAAATATTTGTTGTGGAGCGTGACAAAGCCCAATTAACTAGATAGGTAGATGAGGACTGCTGATTACGTTTGAGTTCACATTGGAGGCTGGCCATCAGGAACTCACTGTAATTCTAACCCTATGGATTCTGTGATTTTCTTCAGAGGTGCTTGGTTGCATGAGTGCAAGCACACAAAAGCCGATGGCAGAATTTCTTTGAGATTGGGTTTTTCTCGGCCAGTGTGATATGCCCAAGGAAGGATCACTAAGTCCAAGCTGAAAAACATGTGAAGTTAAAAGTGTAGGGGGCTGGGCCTCATCTGCCCTGAGACCAGAAGAACTAGATGGTGCCCAGCTACCACGACCAACTGTTCTAATCAGGGACACAACAGATGGACCCTGATAGAATGTGAGAAAACTGTGGAACAAAACCTCAAATTCCTCAAAACAAAACAAAAACAGACCTACTGGACTGGTTGAGACTGGAGGACTCCCCAAGACTATTGCCTTGAGATATTCTTCAAATCTTGAACTGAAACTAACCCCCTGAGGTCACCTTGTAGCTAAATAACAAATTGGCTCAATAATGAATATCACCTGTAAGTACTGTGCTCCTTTAAAAAATTACCTGTATGAGATCAAACAGTCAACAATTACTTTAAAACAAAGATGAGAATGTAAGGAAACAGGGAAACTAGATTAATAGAAATGGAACAACCAGAACAGAAATAATGAGAATGTTCATGCATTGTGAAGGATTTAACCAATGTCACTGAACAACTTGGGTAGAAATTGTTGAATGGGAACCTAAACTGCTGTGTTAACCTTCACCAAAAACACAGTGAAATATTTTAAAAAGAGGGAGTGTGTATACAGGGCAAGGGCTAAGGGTTATGACTATAACAATTGCTGCCCTTAGTTGCCATTGAGTGGACTTTCGACTCTTGGTAACCTTACGTATAACAGAACAAAATGTTGCCCAGTTCTATGCATCTTCACTATCATTGATATATTTGAGTCCATTGTTGTGGCTACTGTGTCAATCCATCTCACAGAGACTTTCCCTTGTTTTCACTGACCCTCTACCAACCATGATGGTCTTTTCTAGGGATTGGTCTCTCCTGATGCCATGTCCAAAGTAAGAAAGACTAAGTTTCTCTATCCTCACTTCTAAGAAGCATTTCAGCTGTGTTTCTTCTAAGACTAATTTGTTCATTTTTCTGACAGTCCCTAGTATATTTAATATTCTTCACCAGCACCACAGTCAGAACATATCAATTGTTCTGTCTTCCTTTCTCATTGTCCAGCTTTTACAGGTATATGAAGCTAATAAAAAGACAGTGGCTTAGGTCAGGCATACCTTGGTCATCAAGGTGACAGCTTTGCTTTTTAAAGAAATTTAAAGAGGTCTTTAGTAGCACATTTGCCCAATGCAATATGTTGTTTGATTTCCTGACTGTTGCTTTTATGAATATTGATTGTTGATTCAAGCAAAATAAAATCACTGACAACTTCAATTTCTCCTCCATTTATTACGATCAAGCTTATGAAGCACTTAATTCTTTCTGCCAGACAGTGTTCTTTGCATTTTGCCTTATTAACTTATTTAAACCTCATAGCAATCCTGTGAACTAGGTATCATTATTATTCCCATTTTTTACATGACAAAGCTGAGGAGCAGCAAAGTTTCATGACTTGCCCATGGTCACAAAACTAGTAAGTGGTTATATCAGTTAGCTACTTTTGCATAACAAACCATCCCAAAATTAGTGGCATAAAGAAAAGCTATTTGTTATTTATTCCAGGTCCGTGAGTCAGTTGGACCGCTCTACTGATCTTAGCTGGCAGATCAGCAGGGGGCTGACGATGATGTCTCAGCTCTTTCCACATGGTCTCTTGTCCTCCAAGAGGCCAGCCTGAGCTTGTTCTCACTGTGTTGCAAACAGCAAGAGTGAGAAAGCCCAACTGTGCAAGAGAGCAAGCAGAAACCCAAAAGACTCCTCGAGACCTGGGCTCTGAACTGGCACACCATCACTTCCCTATATTCTGCTGGTCAAAGAAATGCACAAACCATCTTAGCCTTGAAGGAGGCTACAGAGTTATAGAGCATAAGGCAGGGGTTCAAGGAGGCTGTTAATAGGGACCATCCATGAAATCAGCTTACCACAGTGGCAGAGCTGGCCTTGAAATCTAGGGATAACCCCTGTATCAGTCAGGTTTCTTTAAAGAAACAGAACCAAGAGGATATACCTATATATAAAAAACCCTATGTGTGTGTATATATACTTGTAATTTTATTTTAAGGAATTGGCTCACATGATTGTGGGGCTGTCAAGTTCAAAACCCTTAGAACAGTCTGGCATATTGGAAACTCCCAGGCAATAATAAATGCTGCAGTTTTGAGGCAGACTTTCTTCTTCTCTGAGAAACCTCAGTTTCTTTGCACTTTTCTTTTTTTCTTTTTTTATTGTTGTGCTTTAAGTGAAAGTTTACAATTCAAGTTAGTCTCTCATACCAAAATTTATACACACATTGTTGTGTGACCCTAGTTGCTCTCTATAATGTGACAGCACACGCCTCCTTTCCACCCCTGATTTCCCATGTCCATTCAACCAGCTCCTGACCCCTTCTTATCTCAGCTCTGGACAGGAGCTGCCCATTTAGTCTCATGTATCTACTTGACCTAAGAAGCACACTCTTCATGAGTATCGTTTTATGTCCCATAGTCCAATCTAATCTTTGTCTGAAGAGTTGGCCTCGGGAATGGTTCTAGTTTTGGGCTAACAGAAAGTCTGGGGGCCAAGTCTTCCAGGGTCCCACCAGTCTCAATCAAACCATTAAGTCTGGTCTTTTTACCAGAATTTGAGTTCTGCACCCCACTTTTCTCCTGCTCTGTCAGGGACTATCTGTTGTGTTCCTTGTCAGGGAAGTCACTGTGGTAGCCAGCCACCATCTAGTTCTTCTGGTCTCAGGCTGATGAAGTCTCTGGTTTATGTGGCCCTTTCTGTCTCTTGGGCTACTACTTTCCTTGTGTCCATGATGTTCTTCATTCTCCTTTACTCCAGGTGCATTGGGACCAATTGATGCATCTTAGATGGCTGCTCACTAGCTTGTAAGACCCCAGATGCCGAAACCTCAGTTTTAGCTCTTAAGATCTTCCAACTGATTGGATAAGACCCACGCACATTATCAAGGATAATCTCCTTTACTTACAGGAGCCCTGGTGGCACACAGTGGTTAAGAGCTCAGGCTACTAACCAAAAAATTGGCAGTTCAAATCCAACAGTCACCCTTTGGAAACCCTGTAGGTCAGTTTTACTCTATCTTATAGGGTCTCTGTGAGTCAGAATCGACTCGATGGCAAAAGGTTTGATTTTGTCTTCTTTTAAAGGCAACTGATTGTAGTTGTTAACCATATCCCTAAAACATCTTCAGAGCAGCACCTGGTGTTTCATTAAACAACTGGGCACTATTACCCAGCCAGTGGATACATAAAACCAACCATCACAACTCCTGATCAGAGTGAGATATTTTATCTATTATTTTGAACATGGGGTTAAGAAACGTGTGGAGTTAAAAAAGAGTATTGAAATGTTTTAGTATTATTATTAATTTTAAGAGTAAGAGCAGATACAAAATCTCACATATTTTATGCCCTCAATGATGAAAAATGTAAATTAAAAAAATGATTGAAACAATTTACCCAACATTCAGCTATGATTTATTCCCAAGGGATGGAACTGTGGACGATGGCAGTTTGCCTCTTTCTATTTTCGCTTGCTATGTTCTATTTCTATTTGTCTTTTCTAAATGTTCTATAATAATAATGCACTAATTATACGTCACAAAATGATTATTTAGGGAAAACTAACTATGCTCTGCCTTCTGGCTGTGGATGTATCTTGATTATAAACACTCTAAAATGGCATATTCTGAACACGTCTTCCAGGGCACACGTGGCCCGACTCTGCCCACAGCCTTTGGGCCTTTGGTAGGGAGATCGCCATTCAAGGAGTCTGGGTCTTTGATGTCAGTTTCATCATGGATTCACCTCTGGACTGTGGTTGAATCCATGTAAAAGTATCACAATACAATTTGTATGCTGGGTTCAGGTATGAAAGTCAAAACCACAACCCCAGGGCTGGATCCAGGTACAAGGTCCATAATCCCAATCTGAGGGCTAGATCCACGTATGAGAGTCACAACCTAACTTGTTTTTAATAAGAAGAAAGAGGAACATTACGTTAAATAAGAATTCTATATTACTTTAAACATAGAAATAACTAATAGTAAGATTCATGCATATACCATATGAACCCTCACGATGCCCCAGAAACTGTGATCAGCATTTTTAATACATAATCCTGTTCCATGTACAGCCTCTTCACAACAGTATGGGGTGAATGACAATAGTAACACTAATGCTTGGATTGTGGTTATTACATGCCAGGAGCTCTTTTGGGTCCTTCCCATGTTTTAGCTCATTTACTCTTCATCTCAACTCTGCAGTAGGTTTTCATATCATCTCCACTTTACTGATGAGAAAATCGGAGGGTAGAGACTGACTTGCCCAAGGGCACAGAGCAAGTGAGCGTTCAGCTCAATCTTCAACCCCATAGTTTATTCCTCTAGTCCTAGACTCCCCGTGTTATCTCTGGTAAACTGAGGCTAGCTACAAACATGTTCACAGACAGCAGGCCCTAAATCTCCATAAAGCTTCAGTGGGGCAGGGGGACATCCCGCTTGTCCAGCAGAGTCACCACACGGTAGAAGTTGTGGGTGTCAGGGAAAGCTTCTCTCAGGAGGTGGCATCTAGGCCACCTGGAGGGGTGAGGCATGGGCAAACCCTGGGGGTGGAATAATGTGGTGTGTCATGAGCTGTGAAAGAGAAATGTGGCATGGCTGATCATGGGGAGCAAGGATGAGAACAGAAAAAGGGGGGAAGGGAGAGCAGGCAGGAACTGGATCACACAGGCATTGAGGATCACAGTAAGGCATGTGTTACAGATCGAATTGTGTCCCCTCAAAATATGTGCAGAACCCAAACTCCAATTCCTGTGGATGTGATCCTGATCGTAAATAGAGTTTCTTTGTTATGTTAATGAGATCCTGCCAGTTTAGTGTCCTAAACCTATTCACTTCTGAGTTATAGAAAGAGCAGGTTAGACACAGAAGGATCAAATACTGGGGAAGACAGATGCCACGGAGGGTCACCAAGAACCCAGGAATTCCCAGGGCTACCAACAAGGAAGGAACCAGCAGGCCAAGGCCCTGACTTGGACTTTTAGCCTCCAGAACTGTAAGAAAATAAATTTCTGTAACAAATTCTGTAATAAATTTCCGCCATCCACATGCGGTATTTCTGTTACAGTAGCTCTAGGAGACAAAGATGGTGTGTGTGTTATTCCAAAAGCAATGAGATGCCATGGGTGTAGTAACGTGACCCACTTGGGTTTGCAAACACTACTCTGGCTGTGATGTGGAGAGTGAGTTAAAGGACATGAGAAGTGCAATCTGAGTTCAGCTATGAGACTCAGCAGAGAGAGGATGGTGGCTTAGACCAGAGAGGGGGTATTAGAGTCATAAAAATGTGACTGGATTACAGGTGTACTTCAGATAAAGAACTAGAAAGCCCCTACTTCCAGTTTAATACGTAGAGAGAAGACAGTTCTTAAAATGCTGTTAAGTGCTGGCAAGTTGACGCCAAAATATAGGGACCTTATGTATAACAGAACGAAATGTTACACGGTCCTATGCCATCCTCACAATCATTGCTATGTTTGACCCCCTTGTTTCAGCCACTGTGTCAATCCATCTCGTTGAGCGTCTTCCTCTTCTCTTGCTGACCCTTTACCTCACCAAGCATGATGTCCTTCTCCAGGGATTGATCCCTCCTGATGACACGTCCAAGGTAAGTCAAACGAAGTGAAGAGGACTTGAAGCACTTACTGATGAAGATCAAAGACCACAGCCTTCAGTACGGATTACACCTCAACATAAAGAAAACAAAAATCCTCACAACTGGACCAATAAGCAACATCATATAAATATTGAAGTTCTTAAAATAGTTTCCTTAATACAACCCAAATCAGACGATGCACTGCATTGGGCAAATCTGCTGCAAAAGAGCTCTTTAAAGTGTTAAAAAGCAAAGATGTCACTTTAAGGACTAAAGTGCACCTGACCCAAGCCATGGTGTTTTCAATCACCTCATACACATGTGAAAGCTGGACAATGAATAGGGAAGACCGAAGAAGAATTGACGCCTTTGAATTATGGTGTTGGCAAAGAATACTGAATATACCATGGACTTCCAGAAGAACGAACAAATCTGTCCTGGAAAAAGTACAGCCTTGGAATGCTTCTAAGAAGTGGGGATGGTAAACTTCATTTCACATACTTTGGACATGTTATCAGGAGGGACCAGTCCCCGAAGAAGGACATCATGCTTGTTAAATTAGAGGGCCAGTGAAAAAGAGGAAGGTTCTCAACGAGATGGATTGACACAGTGGCTGCAACAATGTGCGCAAGCATGAGTATCATGAGGATGGCACAAGACCAGGCAGTGTCTCGTTGTGTCTCGTTTGCTGTGCACAAGGTCGCTATGAGTCAGAACCGACTTGACAGCACCACCACCAGCAACAACAATACAAATCAGACAAAAAAAAGAGAACAGCCTCATGTGTCACTGACCAAAAAACAAAAAGTCATGGTAAAACAGAAAGCGAGGACAAGACAAGGCTTCTCTGAGAAGGGTCTGGTCTCGTGTTTTCATTGTGGACTATCTTTTTGACCTCAGTAGACACATAAAGCTGTGGGGAAGGGAAAGGAGAACAGGGAAGGGAGAGAGGCAGGAGATAAAAGTTTGCAGAGTCTTCCTAATACCACCCAACTAAGAAAAGATTGGACTGAAGTGGAACTCGATAGCCTGTGGAATGGAGATGTTGAATGTTCACTATCGTTTAAAACACCCACAGCACAAGCCTCATGCTCCCAGCGGAGGATCTGGGGACTCTCCCAGCTGAATCTCATTCTTGAGGGCAGGCACAAGGGGTGTTTCCCACCGCTCTGTCCCCAGCACCTACAACACTGCCTGGCACAGACTGAGTGCTTACTAAATACTTGTTTCTTGACTGACCTGAGGGCAGACACTCCGCTTTGTTTTGTTGAATAAATGAATGACTACACCAAGGCTTGCTTTGTCAAAATTAAAAGGGCATTATTTTAAATCATATTCTTAAAGATGGATTATTCATTAAGCAGGGCTGGCCAACTAGTTAAGCATTTGTGGGGGAGGGGATTTTCCTTAATACAAATTAAACTCCAAAAAGTTAATGACTTAATTATAAAAAAAGAATCAAAGTAAAATCTGGAGTATTTTTTATAGTTTTTTGTAGGGAAGGTCTCTTTTATTTTTGAAAGCACTTAACCCAGACCATAAAAAAGGAAGAATTGGCTGTACGAAACTGTTAAAAGCAAGCACAAAGAACACAAATACATAAATTACAAGCTGCAAAAAATTCTCTGCATCCCATATACCACACAAAGAATTAATATCTAGAAAATGTAAAATTTCCTCAAAGTCAACACAAATGCTCCAGTTGAGAAATAAATTGACCAAGTCCATGAATAGGCAAATCACAGGAAAATAAAAAATTAAAAACAACAGTGAGTAAATATAAAAAGGAATTCAGCCTCAATAGGACCAAAAGAAGACAATGTAAAATAATAACCAATTAGTACTTGTCAATGGACTTGGCAAAGATTAGAAAGACTGAAAACACTTAGTGTGGACAAGGTCATAGGGGAACACACCTCCACCTAGCTGCTGTAGGGAACACAGCTTGGGAATCTTCTTGGAGAACATTTTGCCACTATTTCTCAACATTTAAGACACACAGCCATTTAAGCTGGCAGTTCCTCTCCTAGGAATCTGTCTTTCCTTAGACGTGTTCTGAGCACTGCCCATGTCTCAGACATTAGACTTACATGATGGGAAGCCCCCCTAGGTAGTCTGAGCATCTGGGATCCTTCCACAGAGCATAGAACAGTTCCTGGACAAATACTCACATCCGAAAAAATACATTTGCCACAATTCTCATAGAATCTAGACTTTCTGGAGCTATTGAGGCTGGATGAAGCCCTGAAACTATTGTCTTAAGATAATCTTGAAACCTTAAACCAAAAATAGTCCCTAAAGTCTTCTTTAAACCGAAGAAGAGATTAGCTAAACTAGTAAAGAATGTCTGCCTTGAGCACTGTGCTTTTTAAAAGAACTGTCTCTATGGAACCAAATCAACAACAGCAAGTGGAAAGGTTAGATGAGAAGCTTAGGGGGCAGTGAGCTTGTGTCAATGGGGAGGAACAATTTAGAAAAGGGGGGTGAGAATGGTTCCACAACTTAAAGAACGTAACTATGTCACTGAATTGTACGTGTAGAAACCGTTAAGTCGGTATACTTTCTGCCGTGCGTGTTTCCAACAAGAACACCAAAAATATAAAATAAATTAATTACCAAAAAAATACATTTGCCAGAATATCCAGTGTAGCACTGCTTATGGCTGGGAAAAATTAGAAACATCTTAGCTCACCATTTGTTGTGTGTACATGAGGGACCATCAGAGGCCTTCGGCTGGGTGTGAGGAAGAAAATCCTGGTGATCTGCTTCCGTAAAGATTACAGCCAAGAAAACTACTGGGCACAGTTCTCGCCATGAGTCAGAGCCGACTCGACGGCACCTGGTTTGGTATTTTGTTTTTTTTAAACTAGATGTGTCTGTGACAAGGTGGAGGGAGTCATGTGATCTTGTTGAGAGGCAGCAGTACAGACGCATTTGAAGGACGCTCTGACACCCGAGCAGCGATCTCAGGAGAGTGAGGTGCAGGCCTGCTGGTCACTGTTGGCTTCAGTGCTTTGTCACAGATGTACGTTCATGCTTTGAAAAGCCATTCAACATCTTCATTAGGAAAGGGCAAGGACTGCAGGATGGAGCTGCTCCATGAGCAAGCCCTGGGCCCTCGCTTAGAACTCAAGCTCTGCTGCTCGTGAGCAGGGGAACCCATGGGCCATCTATCCTTCCTGCTTTTCTGAGAAAGAGGAGTGAAACAGTAGGCACCGTTTTACAGGGCCATAGGGTGAGCCGAAGGAGCCCTGGTGGTGCAATGGCTAAGCACTCTGCTGCTAACAGGAAGGTTGGTAACTTGGGAGAGAGACCTGGAGAGGTGCTTTCATAAAGATTACAGGCTAGAAAACCCTATGGGACATGTCTGCTCTGTCACATGGGGTCGCCATGAGTCAAAACTGACTCAACAGCACCCAACAACAACAGGGTGAGTGAATGTGTCAAATGGTTAATACTTGCAAAATCCCCATCTTTTGAAAAGTTCTTGTGCCATGGGCCAGAGAAAGGAACCTCAGGTACTGCACTGGGGCTCAGACTATGGTGCCCCTATGTCAAACAGAGTGAAGCGTTGCCTAGTTCTGCGAATTCTTCACGATCCTTGATATGTTTGAATCCATTGTGGTAGCTGTGTCAATCCATCTCATGGAGGATTTCCACCCGCCTGTCACCTTGTGGGACTGTGGTGGCTTGCGTGTTGCTGTGATGCTAGAAGCTATCCTACCAATATTTCAAACACCAGCAGAGTCACCCATGGTAGACAGGTTTCAGTGGAGCTTCCCAACTAAAACAGACTAGGAAGAAAGGCCTGGTGATCTACTTCAGAAAACCAGCCAAGGAAACCCCTATGGATCACAACAGAACATGATATTCATTACAGGATGTTTGTTAATAATAATCAGCTTGAAAGAGTCAAAGCCAGGATTCAAACCTGAGCCATTTGGCTCTTCACCACCTCCCTGAACCTCCTGCCAAAGTGAAAGGCCACAGAATTGTTGAGAAAACATTTCATAAGAGTCTCATCTAAAATATTTACTGGGAAAAATGTGGGTGCTCACCGTTGGGAGGACAGGGGACTGACAGTGGAGTTTTCCAGCAAGCGAGGCCAAGGTTTGTGTGCTTCCTTAGCAGAACCAGCCTGGGCATAGTGAGGCCGAGAACTCAGCAAGGACCATCCGCCAGGCCCTGGCCACCACGTTGTCCTTCTGGTCACGTTCTCAACCTCTCACCTCTGCCTCCCTGTGGCAGCACGTCCCTTAGCGACTGCTCTTTTACGATTGTCACTTCATCAGTAACTGAGAAAACCAAGCTCCCCTTGCTTGAAATCCTTGTAGTTCCATTCCTGTGCCTCAAGAAATAAAGGTAATAGAATTGCTAACAGCACTTTGCAGGGGACACTTTCTCCCCCCGCCCCATCTTTTGGGTTACAGTAATTGCTGTCTGAACCTCAAAAGCTAAAAATCATTTTTCATCTCGTGCATGAAGAATTTCCATCTGATTGATGACAGGAAAGGAACCTTCCCTTAGTCGGGGAGCCACACTAATTTGCAATCTAAAACAATATTAGCAAATTGCTAATGGTCCATGAAACTGCAGGAGCCGCCTTAAGTGTTGTGCTCAGGACAGCTACAGCTGCTTACCTAAATTCCCCCCACGGCGGCGTTTTCCAGCCGTCCCCGAAAGAGAGGCAGCTTTGCATGGCGGACACGTGAGCGGTTACCGCTGCAGCTCACAGAGCCGCCGCGCGGCCCTTTGGATTGAATTTTCGTGTCGAGGGAGAGCTGGCACAGATTGTTCGTCTGAGCAAACGCCGGCAATTTCCTTGCAGAGTCCGGCCGACGTGCCTGAGTCTGCCAACGGACTCGACTCTGGAGTAGAAGCCACACTGCCTGGGAGGATGTCCCCGTGGCCCCATGCAGCCTGGCACCACTTGGCAGGTCTGGCTGCATCCCTGCCGTGGGGTGTCCCAGGTGCTGCCGAAGTTGAGATCCTACATGGAAACCCTGGTGGCTCAGTGGATAAGCATTTGGCTGCTAACCGAAAGGTCAGCAGTTTGAATCCATCAGGCGCTCCTTGGAAACAGTATGGGGCAGTTCTGCTCTGTCCCACAGGGTCGCTAAGAGTCAGAATAAACTCTACGGCAATGGGTTTTTGTTTTTGTTTTTGTTTTTTTTTTGATTCAGGGGCACCCCCATCTCTGTGCTGATAGGAGATCAGAAACAATTGTCACATGAGGACACAGGAGGGTGGGGCAGCTGACACAGGTTTCATGGCGGAGGACCACGCAGCTTTGAGGACACACTATTTAGGGTTAGTAGTGGCAGAATTCGGACTAAGCCGTCTATTCCTTTAGGATGGAAAGGTCAAGAAATCCGAGGTATTCCTGACACATGTGCAAAACGGATGGACCTTGAAGACATCATGCTGAGTGGAATAACTCAGACACAAAAAGAGAAACACTGTATGATCGCCTGTGTACAACGTATGTGGGAAATATCTAGAATAGGCAAATGCACAGGGACCAAAGTTTATTAGTGGTTACCAGGAGCGGGCAGGAGGGAGAGGAAAGGAAGACACAATGCCTCGGGGACGCTGAGTTCATGCTAAGGGTGATGGAAAAGATTTGAGAACGGAGAAAGGGGGATGCTGGAACAACACTGGTCTTCTCCATCAGTGCTGCGGCCTTTGTGGACACACTGGGTTTGTGATATTAAAAAGAAAAACAAATGTGTTTTATGAGACATACATTTTTAATAAAAAGTGCCATTTATGGAGCGCCACCTCAGGCCCGGAGACTTCATTACCCTGCTGGCGTTATCACATTGAACCCTCGCGCCAACTCGCGATGTCGGCACAGCTCGTCCGCCCTGCGGATGGAGAAGCTTGTGGGCTTCCTGCCAGGGCCTCGTGGCTGTGTGGGAAGGGGCAGTGCTGGGGCTCAGCCGAGGTGGCCTCAGTCCAAAGCCTGCAGCGTTTTACGTTGGTCTCTCGGGGGACTGCAGAGCTGCCCCAAGTGGTGGAGCTCTGGGTCTGTCCTCACAGGGCAGGCCTGGGGTCTTGTGCTGTTGGCACAGGGCCCATCAGCCATGCGCCTGCAGAGAGAAAATGGGGAAGCATACAAAAAGGTGGCTTTTGTTGGGGGAAAAAATCCCACCTCTACCAGAACATTTGTCAGAACCGATATCAGGGCTCCAACCCTTCCTGGAGTAAACTGACAGTCCTGTGGCCTCAGCAGGTTGCAGTGTTGAGTTTGTTCGCCAAGAATGGCATTTCTCCGACACACTCACTCTCCATATCGCGCCTGATCAGCCTCTCTCTGAGCATGACGTCACCTGCCCCAGGTGCACAAGTGTGAGCTTCAAGCACCACAGTCTAGACTATTACGTGCCACTGAACACACCACTGAGGACAAGCATTATACTATTGGAAATAATATTGACACAATCGACACATTATTAAATCATTACCATGGAGTCGACCCTGATTCACGGAGATCCCACGTGTCAGAGTACAGTTGTGCTCTGTAAGGTTTTCAGTGGCTGATTGTTTGGAAATAGATTGCCAGGCCTTTCTTCCTAGTTCCTCTTAGTCTAGAAGCTGTGCTAAAAGCTGTTCAGCATCAGAGCAACACACAAGCCTCCACTGACAGACAGGTAGTGGCTGTGCATGAGGTGCACTGGCCAGGAATTGAACCTGAGTCTCCCGCATGGAAGGTGAGAATTCTTCCACTGAACCACCACTGCCTTCTTATTAGAAACTAAACCAGTTGCTATCAAGTCTACTCTGACTCATGGTGGCCCCTCGTGTGTCAGAGTAGAGTGGTGCTCCATTGGGTTTGCAATGGCAGATTTTTCAGAAGTAGATCACCAGGCCTTTCTTCTGAGGTGCCTCTAGGTGGACTTGAACCTCCAGTCTTTCAGGTAGCAGTGAGCATGTTAACCTTTTTCACATCCAGGGACTCTTCTTAAATCATAAGACAGGATGAAGTCTTTCACATGTTACATCATCCTGTTTGTATCAAAAAGCCTGATTACTTCATTCCAATCATTTTTCCAAAAAAAAAAAAAAATGGTCAGCAGCAATTAGTTTCAAGATCGATAACCTCAGAAAGACGAGTAATTCGAATAAAAGCTTAATTCTACTGATTAGAAATTTGAATTAATTTAGACAATGGCTGAGCTGTTACATTTTAATGTACAAGAACATAATGTGAGTTTATTATATAAAATGAATGCAGAGGCAGGAGCAGCTTAAAATCACAAGCAATAATCTTGGCTGACAATCAGCATGCTGCTCACAGACCTCAGTTATGTATTGTCACACCTTACTTCCCTGAAGTCCTGTCCTTTAGCAGTTCTGTTCTTCTCTTCCGTCAGTCCCTTGGGTCGTGCCTCCATTTATGCGTTCTGATTCCATCTGACTCTTTGACCAGTACATGTAGGACTTTGGGAGAGTAACATTAAGAGAAGAGAAGTGAACGATTTTGTGAACATAGAGTTTGATGGTGAGTGAAAGAGCACAGGTGTGGACGGCAACAGAACTGTATCAAACAGGATTCTACAGGTTGCAAAAAATATCATTAACATAATTAAAGAAATTTTTATAATAGGAAGTTGATCCTTTTTCTGCAATATAACTGGTTAGGTACTATATTAGTCTCTGTCTTGGCCTGAGTTCTCTAGAGGAGCAAAACTAGTGAAGAGTAGATATAAATATAGAAAGAAAGATTTATTTCAAGGAAATGGCTCACACAGTTGGGGAGGCTGGCAAGTCCCAAATCCGTGGGTCAGTTCTGGAGGAAAGTCCTTGTCATCAATTTTCCCCTGGTCTAGGAGCTTCTCAGCACAGGGACCCTGGGTCCAAAGGACATGCTCTGCTCCTGACACTACTTTCTTGGTGGTATGAAGTCCCTCTGTCCCTCTGCGCACTTCTCTCTTTTATAACTCAAGAGAGATTGACTCAAAATAAAACTTAACCTTGTAGATTGAGTCCTCCCTCATTAACATAACTGTCACTAATCCTGCCTCATTAACATCATAGAGAAAGGATTTACAACACATAGGAAAACCACATCAGATGATAAAATGGTAGACAATAATAACATAATACTGGGAATCACGGCCTAGCCAAGTTGATACATGTTTTTGGGAGACACAGTTCAATCCATAATACCTCCATTATGTAATATCAATCTGATTTCCCTTTGGTAATCAGGATCAATCATACCAGACAGTACGTTAACTCCCTTCTTTGCCTGTTGATCCAGAGGTATAAGGAGCCCGAAGTGGCCAGCTGGCATTCTTAGCTTCCAATTCAATGGAATGACAGTTGTGCCTCCAGGTGGGAGCAATCTTCCCTTTGGAAATAAGACATCTAGACCTGCAGAGCATAGGGTCATGGGGACAGGAAGTAAAAATTTTGCAAGTGAGTCACTAGGGGTAATAGTGTGTTGTGCCACTCCCATCTCCACCCCTTGATTACTGGACCCATGAATGGAGGCTATGGGAGAAACAGCACCATATAGTGGATGCTGATTTAAAGCATATACAGCCTCCTGGAGAACATTGCCCCAACCCTGCAAGATACTACCACCTAGCTAGATCCATAATTGTGTCTTTAGTAGGTCATTCCATCATTCTATCAAGCCAATGGCTTCAGGATGATGGGGAACATGGCAAAACCATTGAATTCCATGAGTATGGGCCCACTGCCACACTTCATTTGCAGTGAAGTGAGTCCCTTGATCTGAGGCAATGCTGTGTGGGATACCGTGATGGTGGATAAGACATTCTGTAAGACTACGGATGGTAGATTCGGCAGAAGCATTGCAGGCAGAGAAGGCAAATCCATATCCAGAGTCAATGTCTATTCCAGTAAGAACAAAATTCTGCCCTTTCCATGATGGAAGTGGTCCAGTGCAATCAACCTGCCACCAGGTTGCTGGCTGATCACCCCTAGGAATGGTGTCATATTGGGGACTCAGTGTAGGTCTCTGCTGCTGACAGATTGGGCATTCAGCAGTGGCTCTAACCAAGTCAGTCTTGGTGAATGGAAGTCCATGTTGCTGGGCCCATGCATAAACTCCATTCCTGACACCACGGACACTTTGTTCATGAGCCCATTGAGAAAGGCAGGATTGGCTGGGGAAAGAGGATGACTGGTATCCACAGGACATGTCATTCTATTCACTTGATTTTAAAATCCTCCTCTTCTGAGGCCAACTTTTGGTGTGTATTCATTCACATAAGACACAAATATCTTCACTTCTATGGCACATACAGAGAGGTCTATCAACATACCTCTTCCCCAGACATTCTTGTCAATTTTCCAATCATGTTCCTTCCAAGTCCCTGACCATCCAGCCAAAACATTGGCCACAACCCGTGAATCAGCAAACAATTGCACATCTGGCCATTTCTCCTTCCAAGCAAAGTGAACAACCAGGTGCACTGCTTGAAGTTCTGCCATTGAGAGGATTTTCCTTCACCACTGTCCTTCAGGGAAGTCCCAGAAAGGAGCAGCAGTGCTGCAGCTGTCCACTTTCCAGTGGTGCCTACATATTGCTCAGAATCATCTGTAAACCAGGCATGAGTTTACTCTTCCTCACTCAACTGATCATAAGGCACTCCCCATGAGGCCATAGGTCCAGATGGGGAGAGGGCAGATAATGTCACAGGAGTGGAGACCATGGTCATCTGAGTCACTTTCTCATAGAACTTGTGCCTTCAGGTCCTACTCGAACCGGATCTTGTATATACCACTTCCTTTTAATGATGGAGTGCTGCTGTGCACATCTCACTTTATGATTCTGTGGGTCAGACAACACCCAGTTGATGATGGGCAGTTCAGGCCACAAGGTGACTTGGTGGCCTATGGCTAAGCATTCAGTCTCTACTAAGGCATAGTAACAATCTGAAAGCTGTGTCTCAAAAGGAGAGTAGTTATCTGCACAGGATGGCAGAGCTTTGCTCCCATATCCTGAGGATCTGCACTGTGATTCACCAATAGGGGCCTGCGAAAGACTCCAAACAGCATCTCAGTCTGCCACTGATGCTTGAAGCACTATTGGATTAGGTGGATCATATCACCCAAGTGACAGACCACCTTCCGTGGAAGGCTTAACCTGTTACAGAGCCTTCTCTTTTTCTGGTCTCCACTCAGAATCAACAGTTTTTTCAAGTCACTTGATAAATAGGCCAGAGTCGAACACTCAGATGAGGTATATGTTTACTCTATAGTCCAGAGAGACCCACCAGACATTGTGCCTCCTTTTTTAGTTGTAGGAGAAGCCAGATGTAGCAAACTATCCTTAACTTTAGAAGGAATATCTAGACATGCCCCACATCACTGGACCCCTAGAAATTTCACTGAGATGAAAGGAGTCTGAATTTTTGTCAAGTTAATATCTGACCCTCTAGCATGCATGTTCTGTGATGCTGGAAGCGATGCCACCATTATCTCAAATACCAGCAGGGTCACCCATGGTTGACAGATTTCAGTGGAGCTTCCAGACTAAGACAGAATGGAAGAAGGACCTGGGGATCTACTTCTAAAAAAATTGGCCAGTGAAAACCTTAAGAATAGCAGCAGAGAGGGCAGGGCAAGATGGCGCTCTACGCAGAAGCACCATGCCGTCCCTCCACAGCAGAGACCCAAAAAACTAACCCTAACAGAGAATCAACAATGCTGAAACCCTAGAACATAAAATGAAGAGATAAAGAACTCAGCCAAACACCAAACGGAGTGAATATACTGAAAGAGAACGGAGAGCGAGGAGAGACTCATGCAGAGATTCCTTACCACCTAACGCAGCGCGGATCCACCATCTTGGACTCCTATCGGAGACCAGCAAACGGGAGAACGGGAGAGCAGCCTCACGGAGCGTCCAGTGGGAGACGGAACAACCGGTAAGTTGCGGTGTGCACTTTCCCACCCCCCACCCCTCTCCGCCTCAGCTGGGGCTCCCCTGCTTCCTGTGGCCAGGGTCCCTGGGCCGGGGGGGCGCCGGTGCTTGGATTCCACATGCCTGGGCCGGCGGCTCTCTGAGAGCCATTTGTTGGCTGCTGGCGTAGCTTTTTCTGCCGCCTCCCCCTCCTTTTGCTCGGGTGCCTGGTTCCGAGCGCCGTCTTTGCTCTCTCCTGTGGGGCTGTGGGGCTGCGTTCGGGCATGTGGCTGCTTCCAGGTCTGGGATGCGGTGCTGGTAAGATCCCAGGGCCTTTGTTCATTCGCCCCTCTGCTTCCCGTGGCCACGGTCTCTTGACCTGAGACTGCCGGCTGCTTGGAATCCGCGCGCCTGAGCGGGGGCTCTCTGGGTGCCATTTGTTGGCTGATGGTGTGGCTTTTTCTGCTTCTTCTGGTTTCTCGCTTGCCTCTCGCTGCCTCCCCCTCCTTTTGCTCAGGTGCCTGGCTCCGAGCGCCATCTTTGCTCTTTCCTGCGGGGCTGTGGGGCTGCGTTCAGGTGTGTGGCTGCTTCCAGGTCTGGGCTTCCGCGTTGGTGAGATCCTGGGACCTTTGTTCGTTCACCCCTCTGCTTCCCATGGCTGCAGTCTCTTCACCAGGGTCGGCCGGCTGCTTGGATTCCGCGTGCCTGGGCGGGCGGCTCTCTAGTGCCATTTGTTGGCTGCTGCTGCTGCCTTTTTTTTTTTTCTTCCTCCTGCTTCTTTTGGTTTCTCGCTTACCTCTCACTGCCTCCCCCTCCTTTCACTCGGGTGCCTGGCTCCTTGCACCCTCTTAGCTCCTTTCTGAGGGTCCCCAGAGCGCAGGTAATTTGTGATATATGCTTTTCACTCTCCACCCTTCTTCACTCACACTCAGCCTCCTCTGTTTCACACGGACACAGTCTCTTGTCCAGAAACACCAAACCGCACTGGCTGGCTCTCTGAGTGCCATTCATTGACTGCTGGTGTTGCCTTTTTTCTTTTTTTTAATATTATTTTTTTTCTTTTTTGATTAGTTTTGTTTTCTTTTCCCTCTTTTTCCCTTTTGTCTTTCTTCATTGCTCAATTTCTCGTCTCTCTATCTCTCCCTTCTCTTTCTGATCCCTGAATACCAGGCGATGTATGCTTCTGCATCTTCTGGCCAGGCTGTACTGTGAAACCTGAGACCAACTCCCCCAGACCTCATAGCTGCATCGGTGGGATCCCTGGGAACTTTGCAGTTCTTTAACTTTTCTGATTTTTATTTGTTCATTCTTTCCTTTTCTTTCTCTTCCCCCTTCTGGTTTTCTCCATCCCATAGTCTCTCATCTGTCCATTCCAATGAGAAGCTCCCCTAGCATTCTTTTATGTTTGTATGCTTTTTCCTCCTGCTCCTCTCTCCTCTCTCCCATATCCAGCTTAGCTTCACACATAACCATCTCCCCGCTGCATCCTGCCAACCTGCACCATGCACTTGACATCACACCACCAAGCTGTGCAAGCACACCCTATTGGAACCTGCCCAGCACTGACTACCGACCGTCCTGGTGGCTGCAGTGAGTGCCACAAACAACCCGTCCCAGTGGTTCCTCTTCAGCTAGATCTGCCCAGCTATACAACAAGGATGAAACAAAAAAAATCTACAATCAATAAACGAGAGAAGTATCTCCTGAATGCCCCAAAAACAGCAAACAATATCAAAACATTTACAAAAACAAGACAAGATGGCTCCAATAGGCATCCAAATTAAAACACCAGATAACTCTCCTGTGGAAGTAACTGCACTAAAAGTACCTGATAGGGAACTCAAATCACTAATACTCGGAATTTTACAAGAACTGAGGCAAAAAGCGGACAAACATGAGGAAAAAATAGAAAAATTTATGGAAACTACAGACAAAAAATTGGAAGAATTCAGGAAGATGATACAGGAACAAAATGCCAAAACAAATTCACAACTCAAAATTATACAAAAACAACAATTAGAAATCCAAAAGATAAACAACAAGATTTCAGAAATGGACGGTGTCATAGAAGGGCTGAGAAGTAGATTTGAAACCATGGAAGACAGGATCAGTGGAACTGAAGACAAACACTTGGATACAACTCTGTTTCAGGAAAACTCAGAAAAAAGAATAAAGAAAAATGAAGAGACCCTGAGAGTTCTGTGGGACACAATTAAAACCAAAAACTTATGAGTGATTGGCTTCCGAGAACAGGGGGAGAAAACAAAAAATACAGAGAGGAACTGCTGACAGAAAACTTTCCCAATATCATGAAAGATGAAAAGCTGGCCATCCAAGAAGCTCAACGAACCCCATATAGAAGAGACCCCAAAAGAAAATCACCAAGACATATCATATTCACACTCATCAAAACTAAAGACAAACAAAGAATCCTGAGAGCAGCTCGTGAAAAACAAGAAGTCACATACAGAGGAGAAACAATAAGACTAAGCTCAGATTATTCAGCAGAAACCATGCAGGCAAAAAGGCAGTGGGATGACATATATAAAATCTGGAAAGAAAAAAATTGTCAGCCAAGAATAACATATCCTGCAAAACTCAAGTTCAAATTTGATGGTGAGATTAGGTCATTTCCAGATAAACAGAAACTAAGGGAATATGCAAAAGTCAAACCAAACTTAAAAGAATTATTAAAGGGAGTTCTTCAATCTGAGGACAAACAGCTTCAACCCTCAGGCAGGACCTAGGACCTAGGACGCAGGTTCATACGAACCAGATACCATTCTAGGAAATGAACTATTGAGGACTATCCAAAAACAAAAGAAATACAACAGGGAAACAGAGAAATCAATCAAAGGATGACAACAACATCAAAACAATGAAAGAGGGAACAAACGGCATAGGTATAGAACCTTCTAATGGAGAGGAAGGCAAGGCAATACCAAGTAAGGGTAGACTGCTTCAAACTTATAAAGGTAAGGGTAAAATTCATGGTAACCACAAAGAAAGTTAACAAACCAACTCATAAAAATAAAGACGAAAAACATAAAGTCTCAGCAAAAACAAAAGCTACAAAAATAAAAGAAATGAACACAAAATCCACTAACAAAAGTAACTCAGCACAAGAGAGTAAGAAGAACAAAGAAAACATCGGCACCACAAAAAAAAGCACTACAAAATGACAGCAACAAACTTCCATCTATCAATAATTACACTGGATGTAAATGGACTCAATGCACCCATAAAGAGATGGAGAGTGGCAGAATGGATAAGAAAACAGGATCCATCAATATGCTATCTACAAGAGACACACCTTAGAAACAAAGATGTGAATTTATTAAAAATCAAAGTTGGAAAAAAATATATCAAGCTAACAACTACCAAAAAAGAGCAGGTGTGGAAATTCTAATCTCAGATAAATTAGACTTTAAAACAAAATCTATCATAAAAGACAAAGAAGGACACTATATAATGATTAAGGGGGAGATCCATCATGAAGACATAACCATAATAAACATCTATGCACCCAATGACAGGGCTCCAAAATACATAAAAAAAAACTCTAACAGCACTGAAAAGAGAAATTGACAGTTCCACAATAATAGTACGAGACTTCAACACACCACTCTCAGTAAAGGACAGAACAACTAAAAAGAAACTCAGCAAAGATACAGAAGACCTAAAGGACACAATCAGCCAAATGGACCTCATAGACATATATAGAACAATCCATCCAACCACTGCAAAGTACACATTCTTTTCCAATGCACATGGAACGTTCTCCAGAATAGACCACATCTTAGGCCACAGAGCAATCCTCAACAAGATCCAAAACGCTGAGATAATTCACAGTATCTTCTCTGACCACAATGCCATCAAGGTAGAAATTAACACTAGAAAGAGCAAGGAAAAAAAATCAAACACATGGAAACTGAAAAATACTCTGCTTACACATCAATGGGTAATAGAAGAAATCAGAGATGGAATTAAAAAATTCCTAGAATCAAATGAAAATGAAAACACATCAACCAATACCTTTGGGACACAGCAAAGGCAGTCCTCAGAGGACAATTTGTAGCAATAGATGCACATATCAAAAAAGATGAATGGGACAAAATCAAAACATTAACTACAGAACTCAAACAAATAGAAAGAGAACAGCAAAAAAAAACCTACACTCACCAGAAGAAAGGAGATAGTAAAGATCAGAGCAGAAATAAATGAAATAGAGAACAGAAAAACAATTGAAAGAATCAACAAAACCAAAAGTTGGTTCTTTGAAAGAATCAACAAAATCGACAAACCACTGGCCAGACTGACAAAACAAAAACAGCAGATGGCACAAATAACCCAAATAAGAAATGAAATAGGGGACATTACAACAGACCCAACCGAAATAAAAAGGATTATAACAGAATATTACGAAAGACTATATTCCACCAAATTTGAAAACCTAGAGGAAATGGATAAATTTCTAGAAACACACGGCCTACCCAAACTACAACAAAGTGATACTGAAAATCTGAACAGACCCATAACAGGAGAAGAGATTGAAAAGGTAATAAAAAAAACTCCCAACCAAAAAAAGCCCTGGCCCAGATGGCTTCACTGGAGAATTCTACAAAACATTTACAGAAGAGCTTGTACCAGTTCTACTCAAGCTATTTCAGAGCATAGAAGAGGAAGCAGCACTTCCAAATTCATTCTATGAAGCCAGCATAACGCTGATAGCAAAACCAGGCAAAGACATCATAAAAAAAGAAAATTACAGACCAATATCTCTTATGAATATAGATGCAAAAATTCTGAACAAAATTCTAGCCAATAGAATTCAGTATCATATCAAAAAATAATACACCACGACCAAGTAGGATTCATACCAGGTATGCAAGGATGGTTAACATTAGAAAATCCATCAACATAATTCACCACATAAATAAAAGGAAAGAAAAAAATCACATGATCATCTCAATTGACGCAGAAAAGGCATTTGACAAAGTCCAACACCCATTCCTGATAAAAGCTCTCAATAAAATAGGTATAGAAGGAAAATTTCTCAACATAATAAAGGGCATCTATGCAAAACCAACAGCCAACATCACTCTTAATGGAGAGAGGCTGAAAACATTCCCCTTGAAAACAGGAACAAGACAAGGATGCCCTTTATCACCACTCCTATTTAACATTGTGCTGGAATTTCTAGCTAGAGCAATAAGGCAAGAGAAAGAAATAAGGGCATCCAAATTGGTAATGAAAAAGTTAAACTCTCTCTGTTTGCAGATGATGTGATACTATACGTAGAAAACCCTAAAGACTCCACTAGAAATATACTGGAACTAATAGAAAGATTCAGAAGAGTAGCAGGATACAAGATAAACATTCAAAAATCAGTTGGATTCCTATACACCGGTAAGGAGAACAATGAAAAGGAGATCAGGAAATCAATACCATTTTCAGTAGCCCCTAAAAAGATAAAATACTTAGGAATAAATCTGACCAGCAATGTAAAAGACCTATACAAAGAAAACTACAAAACACTGCTGCGTGAAACCCAAAGGGATCTACATAAATGGAAAAACATACCATGCTCATGGATAGGCAGACTCAACATTGTGAAAATGGCAATTCTACCTAAAGCAATTTACAAATACAATGCAATCCCGATCCAAATACCAACAACATTCTTCAAAGAGATGGAAAAACTAATTATTAACTTTATATGGAAAGGGAAGAAGCCCCGAATAAGTAAAGCGCTACTGAAGAAGAAGAATAAAGTTGGAGGACTCACACTACCTGACTTGAGAACCTACTATACAGCTACAGTAGTCAAAACAGCCTGGTACTGGTACAACAACAGAGACGTTGACCAGTGGAACAGAAATGAGAACCCAGATGTAAATCCATCCACCTACGGTCACCTGATCTTTGACAAGGGCCCAAAATACATCAAATGGGGAAAAGACAGTCTTTTTAACAAATGGTGCTGGCAAAACTGGATATCCATTTGCAGAAAAATGAAACAGGACCCATACCTCACACCATATACAAAAACTACTTCAAAATGGATCAAAGACCTAAATATAAAGCCTAAAACTATAAAGTTCATAGAAGAAAAAATAGGACCAACACTTCAGGCCTTAATACATGGCATTAACAGGATACAAACCATAAACATCAACACACAAAACCCAACAGATAAACTAGATAACTAGGATCTTCTAAAAATCAAGCATCTATGCTCTTCAAAAGACTTCAGCAAAAGAGTCAAAAGAGAACCTACAGACTGGGAAAAAATTTTTGGACAGTGCAAGTCAGACAAAGGTCTAATCTCCATAATCTACAAGAAAATCCAACACCTCTACAACAAAAAGACAAACAATCCTATCAAAAAATGGGCAAAGGAAATGAACAGCCACTTCACCAAAGAAGACATTCAAATGGCCAACAGACACATGAGGAAATGCTCGCGATCACTGGCTATTAGAGAAATGAAAATTAAAACCACAATGCGATACCATCTCACCCCGGCATTACTGGCATGAATCAAAAATACTGGAATTAACAAATGTTGGAGGGGCTGCGGGGAGATGGGAACTCTTATACACTGCTGGTGGGAATGCAAAATGATACAACCATTTTGGAAAATGATATGGCGTTTCCTCAGAAAGCTAGAAATAGACATACCATTCGATCCAGCAATCCCACTCCTAGGAATGTATCCTAGAGAAATAAGAGTCGTCACTTGAATAGACATATGCACACCTATGTTCATGGCAGCATTGTTCACAATAGCAAAACTATGGAAACAACGTAGGTTCCCATCAACAGATGAATGGATACACAAACTATGGTACATACATACAATGGAGTATTATGCAACGAGAAAAAACAACAATGAATCTGTGAACCATCTCATAACATGGATGGAACTGGAGGACATTATGCTGAGTGAAATAAGTCAATCACAAAAGCACAAATATTGTATGAGACCTCTATTGTAAAAACCCATGAAAAAATTCACACGCAAAATGTAACAATCCTTGTTGGTTACCAGGGATGGGAGGGGAGGGGGGGAAATACTAAATAGACAATAGATAAGTGGTATCTTGGGTGAGAGGTGAGACAGTACACAGTACAAGGGAAACTAACACAACCTGCACAAGGAAAGGTCATGGAGGCCCCATGGACACATGCAAACTCCCCGAGGGACTGAGTTGTTGGACGGAGGGCTCTGAGGACCATGGTCTCGGGGAACATCTAGCTCAATTGGCATGACACTACTTATAAAGATAATGCTCTACATTCTACCTTGGTGAGTAGTGTCTGGGGTCTTAAAAGCCTCTGAGCGGCCATCTAAGATACTACACTGGTCTCATCCCTTCGGGAGCAAGGGAGAATGAAGAGAACAGGATACAAGGAAAAGATTAGTCCAAAGGACTAATTGACCACAGCTACCAAGACCTCCACCGGACTGAGACCAGTACAGCTAGATGGTGCCCAGCTACCACTGCTGACTGCTCTGACCAGGATCACAACAGAGGGTTCTGGACAGAGCTGGAGAAGGATGTAGAGCATAATTATAACTCCCAAAAAAAAAAAAAAAGACCAGATTTACTGGCCTAAAGGAGACTGGAGAAACCTCAGGAGTGTGGCCCCCAGACACCCTTTCAGCTCAGAGGTGAAGTTACCTTCGAGGTTCACTGTTCAGCCTGGGAGTGGACAGCCCAGTAAAACTAAATGAGACTAACGAGGTACAGAAGTCCAGTGACAAGGGCCAGAAGGCAGAGGGGGAGTAGGAAGCTGATGATAAGGAACACAAGTTGAGTAAGGATACTGTTGATGTGTTGTGAGATTGTTAACCACAGTTATAGGGCAACATTTGTCGTAACTGTTAAATGGGAGGCTATTTTGTCCTGTAAGCCTTCATCTTGGGCGAGAATGGCAGCACAATTGGAAGAGCATAGTCAATGTCACTTAAATGTGTATGTAAAAAGTTTTGAAATGGTGTAACTGTGGCTATGTGTATTTTCACCAAAAAAAAAGCTGAGAATTCAGAGGGTTAAAATGTTGTGGGGTTGTTAACCAAAGTCATAAAACAGCATGTGTACTACTGTTACATGAGAAACTGTTTGTTCTGTAAGCCTTCACCTGAAGTACAATAAAATATTAAAAAAAAAAAAAGAATAGCAGCAGAACATTGTCTAATAGAGTAGAGGAGGATGAGCCCCTCATGTTGGAAGACACTCAGAAAATGACTGGTGAAGTGCACCCTCTTCAAAGTAGAGTCGATCTTAATAATGTGGATGGAATAAAGCTTCTGGACCTTCATTTGATGATGTGGCATGACTCAAAATGGGAAGAAACAGCTGCAAACATCCATTAATAATGGGAACATTGAATGTACAAAGTAAGAATCTAGGAATTCATCAAAAATGAAATGGAACACATAAAGATCAACATCTTAAGCATTACTGAGCTGAAATGGACAGTTATTGGCAACTTCAAATTGAAAAATCACATGGTCTATGATGCTGGGAATGACAAATTGAAGAGGAATGGCATCAGCTTCACTGTCAAAAAGAACATTTCAAGATCTATCCTGAAGTACAACTCTGTCAGTGATAGGACTATATTTATACAACTACAAGGAAGACAGTTAATACAACTATTATTCAAATTAACCCACCGACCACAAAAACCAAAGATGAAGGATGTGAAGATTTTTACCAACTTCTGAAGTCTGAAATTGAGCAAACATGCAATCAAGATGCATTTATAATTATCGATGATTGGAATGGGAAAGTTAGAAACAAAGAAGGAGAATCGGTACTTGGATAATGTGGCCTTGGTGGTAAGAACGATGCAGGAGATCGCATGATAGATTTTATAAGACCAATGACTTATTCATCTAAATACCTTTTATCAACAACTTAAATGGTGACTATACACGTGGACCTCACTGGATAGAATGCAGAGGAATGAAATTAACTATATCTATTGAAAGATATAATGGAGGAGCTCAATATCATCAGTCAGAAGAAGGCCAAGGGCCAGCTGCAGAGCAGACCATGAATTGCCCATATGCAAGTTCAAGTTAAAGCTCAACAAAATTAAAACAAGTCCAAGAGAGCTAAAATAGGAACTTGAGTCTACCTCATCTGAATTTAGAGACCATCTCAAGAATAGATTTGATGCATTGAACAGCAATGACTTGGCAATCAGATGAGTTGTGGGATGACATCAAGGACATTATATATGAAGAAACCAAGAGGTCATTACAAAGACAAGAAAGAAAGAAAACACCAAAATGGATGTCAGAAAAGACTCTGAAACTTGGTCTTGTTCATGGAGCCAGTGGAGGAAATGATGAAGTAAAAGAGCTGAGCAGAAATTCCAAAGTGTGGCTCAAGAAGACAAAGTAAAATATTATAATGAAATGTACAAAGACTTGGTGTTAGAAAACAAAAAGCAGAAAAACACACTTGGCATTTCTCAAGCTGAAAGAACTGAAGAGAAATTTCAAGCCTCTGTTTGCAATGCTGAACAATTTTATGGACAGAGTACTGAACGAAGCAGGAAGCCTCCAAAGATAGAAGGAATACATAGAGTCACTGTACCAAAAATTCATTCAACCATTTCAGGAGGTAACATAGGATCAAGAACCAACGTTACTAAAGGAAGTCCAAGTTGCACTGAAGGCATAGGTGAAAAACAAGGCCACAGGAATTGACAGAATACCAGTTGAGATGTTTCAACAAACAGATGTGGTGCTGGAAGTGCTCATTCAACTATGCAAAGAAATTTGGAAGAAAGCTACTTGGCCAACTGACTGGAAGAGATCCACATATGTTCCCATTCCAAAGAAAAGTGATCCAACAGAATGCAGAAATTATCAAACAATATCATTAATATCACACGTAAATAAAATTCTGTGGAGATAATTCAAAAGCAGTTGCAATAGAACATTGACAAAGAATGCCATAAATTCAAGCCAGATTCATAATAGGACATGAAACAAGGCATATATATCATTGTTGATGTCAGAGGTATCATGGCTGAAAGCAGAGAATATCAGAAAGATATTTACCTGCATTTTATTGAGTATGCAAAGGTATTCCACTGTGTGGATCATAACAAATTAAGGATAACATTACAAAGAATGGGAATTCCAGAACACTTAATTCTGCTCATGAGGAACCTGTACGTAGACCAAGAGGCAGTCGTTCTAACAAAACAAGGGGATACTGTATGGTTTAAAATCAGGAAAGTTGTGTCAGGGTTGTATCCTTTCACCATATTTATTCAATCTGTATGTTGAGCCAATAATCCAAGAAGCTGGCCAGTATGAAGAAGAGCATGGCATCAGGATTGAAGGAAGACTCATTAACAACTTGTGATATACAGATGACACAACCTTGTTTGCTGAAAGAGAAGAGGACTTAAAGCACTTACTGACGAAGATCAAAGACTATAGCTTTCAGTTTGAAAAACACCTCAACATAAAGAAAACAAAAATCTTCACAAATGGACCAATAATCTACATCATGATAAACGGAGAAAATACTAAATTTGTCAAGGATTTTATTTTATTGAATCCACAATCAATGCCCATGGGAGAAGCAGTCATGAAATCAAACAACGTATTGCTTTGGGCAACTCTGCTGCAAAAAACTCTTCAAAATGTTAAAAAGCAGTGATGTCACTTTGAGAACTAAAGTGCGCCTGAACCAAGCCATGGTATTTTCAATCGCCTCATATGCATTAGAAAGCTGGACGATGAATAAGGAAGATCAAAGAAGAATTGATGCATTAGAATTGTGGTGTCAGTGAAGAACATTGAATATACCATTGGCTGCCAAAAGAACAAACAAATCTGTCTTGAAAGAAGTACAACAAGAATGCTCCTTTGAAGCAAGGATGGCAAGACTACGCCTCACATAATTTGGACCCATTATTAGGAGGGACCCGTCCCTGGAGAAGGACATCATGCTTGGTAAAGTGAAGGGTCAGGGAAAAAGTGGAAGACCTTTAACAAGATTGATTGACACAGTGGCCACAACAATGGGCTCCAACATAATAATGATTGTGAGGATGGTGCAGTACCGGACAGTGTTTCATTCTGTTGTACTTAAGGTCACTATGAGTAGGAACAAACTAGATGGCACCTAACAACAACAACAACAATCCATGCTTTAGTGAATCAATCAAAGTATTAGATCCTTTTCTAAACCTTCAAGCTGAAACATTGAATGAGAAATGTGTTCTTAGTGGGCCTACACCAATAAACTCAAACTGATCCAATTTTATCTTCCTTGCACCATTATCCCACACACTTTATAACCATTCCCACACATATTTCCCAGATTTCTGTTTGCATATATCAGAAAAATCAAGCCATTCTTTTGTAGTGTAGTGTATTTTCTCATGGATCACAATTTAGTACTTTACCTCTTGGGGCTTGCTGTGACTTAAGTCTAGTTATATGTCTAGAAGCAAAAATCGGTGGTGGGGGCAGGTTCTGGCAACATTCAGCAATGTCTTGTAAGGTATCTGCCTCAGAAAATGCCCCAGGTGCCACCCCAGGCAATATCTCAGGTTAAGAGTCTACAGACACTACTGGGTTAATATCATCAGATGGGAGAGAAATGGATAATGGTTTTACTGGGGATGGTGGCTTAATAGACAAAGCTGAAGTAATCTCTTCAGATAGGAGTAAGAGGACTGATTCTGTTGTAAAGAGTGAACAGAATTTAGGGGCTCAGTGTCCCACAGCTTCCTGATTATCTACCCATCTATCCTCATTCCAAGTTTCAGGATCGCATTTCTTCCCAATCAATGCCTTTACTTTAACTTCAGACAAAATACGAGATTGGGAATTCAACTGACATTTTAATTCAACCACTCTTAAAATAAGACTCTGTGTTTGGGTTTTGGCAATATCAGCTCTGTTACTACATGAAATAAGGCTTTCTTTCAGGGCACAAATGACAACTTTCAGGTCTCATATGTGGTGCTTGAGCTGTGACTCTGAAGCCTTGAGCTCATCCCTTTCTTTTACCACTTTGTCTAGTGAAAGTAGGACCAACCAACCATCTTCCTTATACTTCTCATCTTGACAAAACTGTAGAAAGTGTCAAATATGCAATCACCCAGAGCCTTGTCTCTCACAAATATTTCATCCACTGGTGGTGATATTTTGAGGATTTCTATTGCCACTTCGTGCCATGGATTAGCAGTGCCCTCTTTACTACAGGAGGCAGAGTCATCAGTGCCTTTAAGACTAGCTAGACTTGAGAGCCAATTTAGAAAACTCAACCTTATCATTTTGTTCCTCTAGAACCACGGTTGATAACAAATGTCTTAGGCTAGGTTCTCAAGAGAAGCAAAACCTGTGATGTGTATGTATAAACATATACAGAGAGATTTATTTTGAGGAAATGGATCACACAGTTGTGGAGGCTGGAAAGTCCCAAATCAGCGGGTCAGCCATCAGGGTGGAGGCTTCTCCTGACTCACATGGTTACAGTGGCTGACGAACCCAAAATCTGAAGGTCAGGTGGCAAGATGCTGGTTCATGGGGGTTGTGGGAGCTGGCAAATTCCTAAATTTGCAGGTCAGGCAACAGGCTGCAGGTTCACATTCCAAGAACTGATGATCACTCTCAAGAGAGAGTGAGAGGAGTTCCGGCAAAATGGCACTCTAGGCAGAAGCACCACGCCGTCCCTCCACAGCAAAGATACGAAAAACTAAGCCAAACAGAGAATACAACAATCCTGAAACCCTAAAACATCAAATGAAGAGATAAAGAACTCTGTCAAGCACAAACAGAGTGAGAAAACTGACAGAGAACAGAGAGCGAGGAGAGATTCATGCAGAGGTCCCCTACCAGCTAACGCAGTGAGGAGCCACCATCTTGAATGCTATCAGAGACCAGTAAATGGGGGTACAAGAAAGGAGCCTCACGGAGCATCCAGCAGGAGACAAAACAGCCTGTAATTTGCAGTGTGCGCTTTCCCACCCCCCACCCCTCTTCGCCCTGGCTCAGCCTCATTTGCTTCCTGTGGCCACAGTCTCGTGACTGGGAAGCACCGGCTGCTTGGATTCCACACATCCTAGCAGGCGGCTCTCTGAGTGCCATTTGTTGGCTGCTAGTGTTGCTTTTTTTTTTTCTGCTTCTTTTGATTTCTCACTTGCCTCTCGCCACCTCCCCCTCCTTTTGCTCGAGTGCCTGGTTCTGAGCGCCATCTTTGCCTCTTCCTGAGGGGCTGCGGGGCTCCACTCGAGTGTGCAGCTGCTTCCCGGTCTGGGCTGCCACACTGGTGGGATCCCGGGGCTTTTGTTTTTTTGTTTGCTTTGAATTGTTTGTTTGTTTTCTTTTCCTTTTCTTGAGTTGGGACCCCTTTCTGGCCAGGCAGATCTGCGTGGCAAGGAACTCCCCTTCGGCTTCCACAGACGTGTGGAGGGATCCCTGAGGACATTTCTTTTTTTGTTGTTTTTTTTCTTTTCTGTTTTTTATGGGGGGGCCTTTCTTGTTCTTTTTTTTTTTTTATTTGTTTTGTTTTCTTTTCCCTCTTCTTCCCTTTTTGTCTTTCTTCATTGCTCAATTTCTCATCTCTCTATCTCTTCCTTCTCTTTCTGATCCCTGAATACCAGGCGTCGTATGCCTCTGCGCCTTCTGGCCAGGCTGTGCTGAGACACCTGAGAGCGACTTCCCCAGACCTCATAGCTGCATCGGTGGGATCCCTGGGAACTTTGCGGTTCTTTAACCTTTCTGATTTTTATTTATTCATTCTTTTCTTTTCTTCCTCTTCCCCTTTCTGTTTTTCTCCATTTCATAGTCTCTCATCTCTCCACTCCAACGGCAAGCTCCCCTAGCATTCTTTTTTGTTTGTTTGTATGTTTTTTGGCTCCTGTTCCTCTCTCCTCTCTCCCATATCCATCTTAGCTCCACACATAACCATCTCCCCGCTGCATCCTACCTACCTGCACCGTGCACTTGACATCACACCACCAAGCAGTGCAGGCACGGCCTACTGGAACCTGACCAGCATTGATTACTGAACCACCCAGGTGGCTGTAGTGAGTGCCACAAACAACCCGTCCCAGTGGCTCCTCTTCAGCTAGACCTGCTCTGCTGTACCATATCTGAGTGACTGACCCTGCCAACTGGACAAGGCGGTGAAAAGTATTGTGCCCACAGACAAGTAAACAACAAAAAGCACACAGTCACCTGCTCAGACATAGTCAAATTTAAAAAAAGGGGGGGGGGACGAAACAAACAAATCTACAATCAATAAATGAGAAAAATACTACTGAATGCCCCCAAAACAGCAGACAATATCAAAACATTTACAAAAACAGGACAGGGTGTTTCCAGTAGGCATCCAAATTAAAACACCAGTTGACTTTTCTGTGGAAGAAAATGCACTAGAAGTACCTGATAGGGAATTCAAATCTCTAATACTCGGAATTTTCCAAGAACTGAGGCAAAAAGCTGACAAACATGAGGAAAAAATAGACAAATTCATGGAAAATACAGACAAAAAACTGGAATAATTCAGGAAAATGATGCAGGAACAAAATGCCAAAATAAATTCACAACTAGAAATTACACAAAAACAACAATTAGAAATCCAAAAGATAAACAACAAGATTTCAGAAATGGATGATGGCATAGAAGGGCTGAGAAGCAGATTTGAAATGGTAGAAGACAGGATCAGTGGAACTGAAGACAAACACTTGGATACAACTCTGTTTCAGGAAAACTCAGAAAAAAGAACAAAGAAAAATGAAAAGACCCTGAGAGTTATGCAGGACACAATTAAAAGCAAAAATTTACGAGTAATAGGCATTCCAGAACAGGGGGAGAAAACAGAAAACACAGAGAGGATCATTGAGGAACTGCTGACAGAAAACTTCCCCAATACCATGAAAGATGAAAAGCTGGCCATCCAAGAAGCTCAACAAACCCCATATAGAAGAGACCCCAAAAGAAAATCACCAAGGCATATCATAATCACACTCGCCAAAACCAAAGACAAACAAAGAATCCTGAGAGCAGCTCGTGAAAAACAAGAAGTCACATATAGAGGAGAAAAATAAGACTAAGCTCAGATTATTCAGCAGAAACCATGCAGGCAAGAAGGCAGTGGGATGACATATATAAAATCTTGAAAGAAAAAAATTGTCAGCCAAGAATAATATATCCTGCAAAACTCTCATTCAAATTTGATGATGAAATTAGGTCATTTCCAGATAAACAGAAACTAAGGGAATATGTAAAAGTCAAACCAAACTTACAAGAATTATTAAAGGGAGTTCTTCGATCTGAGGACAAACAGCTTCAGCCCACAGGCAGAACCTAGGACGCAGGATCAAACGAGCCAGATATCAATCTAAGAAATGAACTCTCGAGGACTATCCAAAACCAAAAGAAATACAACAGGGAATCAGAGCAGTCAATCGATTGATGACAACAACATCAAAACAACAAAAGAGGGAATAAACGGCATAAGTTAGAACCTTCTAATGGAGAGGAAGGCAAGGCCATGCCAAGTAATGGTAGACTGCTTCAAACTTAGAAAGATAAGGGTAAAATTCATGGTAACCACAAAGAAAGTTAACAAACCAACTCATAAAAATAAAGATGAAAAACATAAAGTCTCAGCAAAAACAAAACCTACAAAAACAAAAGAAAGGAAAAAAATCTTCAAACAAAAGTAACTCAGCACAAGTGAGTAAGAACAAAGAAAACTTCAGCACCACAAAAAAAAAGCACTACAAAATGACAGCAACAAACTCACATCTATCAATAATTACACTGAATGTAAATGGACTCAATGCACACATAAAGAGACGGAGAGTGACAGAATGGATAAGAAAACAGGATCCATCAATATGCTGTCTACAAGAGACACACCTTAGAAACAAAGATGTGAATGTATTAAAAGTCAAAGTTTGGAAAAAAATATATCAAGCTAACAACTACCAAAAAAGAGCAGGAGTGGCAATTCTAATCTCAGATAAAATAGACTTTAAAATGAAATCTACCATAGAAGACAAAGAAAGATACTGTATAATGATTAAGGGGACGATCCATCATGAAGACATAACCATAATAAACATCTACGCACCCAATGACAGGGCTCCAAAATACATAAAACAAACTCTAACAACATTGAAAAGAGAAATTGACAGTTCCACAATAATAGTAGGAGACTTCAACACACCACTCTCAGTAAAGGATAGAACAACTAAGAAGAAACTCAGCAAAGATACAGAAGACCTACTCGGGGAACATCTAGCTCAATTGGCATGACACAGCTTATAAAGACAATGCTCTACATTCTACCTTGGTGAGTAGTATCTGGGGTCTTAAAAGCCTGTGAGCGGCCATCTAAGATACTCCGCTGGTCTCATCCCTTTGGGAACAAGGGAGTGTGAAGAGAGCAGGATACAAGGAAAAGTTTAGTCTGAACGATTAATGGACCACAGCTACCAAGGCCTCCACCAGACTGAGTCCAGCACAGCTAGATGGTGCCCGGCTACCACCACTGACTGCTCTGACCAGGATCACAACATAGGGTTCTGGACAGAGCTGGAGAAGGATGTAGAGCATAATTATAACTCACAAAAAAAAAGGCCAGATTTACTGGCCTAAAGGAGACTGGAGAAACCTCGAGAGTATGGCCCCCAGACACCCTTTCAGCTCAGTGGTGAAGTTACCTCTGAGGTTCACTGTTCAGCCTGGGAGTGGACAGCCCCGTAAAACCAAATGAGACTAACAAGGTACAGGAGTCCAGTGACAAGGGCCAGAAGGCAGAAGGGGACAAGGAAGCTGGTGATAGGGAACACAAGGTTGAGGAAGGATATTGTTGATGTGTTGTGAGATTGTTAACCATTGTCATAGGGCAACATTTGTAGTAACTGTTAAATGAGAAACTATTTTGTTCTGTAAGCCTTCATCTTAAGTGAGAATAACAGTACAATTGGAAGAGCATAGTCAATGTCACTGAACCGTGTATGTAGAAATTTTTGAAATGGTGTATCTTTGGCTATGTGTATTTTCACCAAAAAAAAAAAAAAAAAAAAAAACAGTTGAGAATTTAGAGGGTTAATATGTTGTGGGTTGTTAAAACAGTGTCATAAAACAACATGTGTACTACTGTTTCATGAGAAACTATTTGTTCTGTAAGCCTTCACCTGAAGTACAATAAAATTTAAAAAATTAAAAAAAAGAGAGAGTGAGCTTTGCCAGAATATCTGTATAGAATGAATTCAAGCCACACCCCCAAGGAAACTGTAATTGATTGACTGTTCACATCAGATCACAAAATAGAGGATGATTACATAGTATCTGCCAAACCACTGAGAATCATGGCCTAGCCAAGTTGACACATAATCTTAACTATCAGAGTCTCCTACAACTGTTGTAACAAATTACCACCCAGAAGGTGGATTTAAAGAGCAGACATTTATTCTGTCACAGTTCTGGAAGCCAAGTCTGAATTCTGAGTGTCAGCAAAGTTATGTTTTCTCCTAAGGCTGTAGGAGATCTTTTTTTGCGTCTTTCGGTTGTTGGTAGCCTCAGTCATTTCTTGGATTTAAATGCATCTTTATATGGCTATCCTCCCTCTGTGTGTCTGTCTCTCCTCCTCTTTTCTAAGACATCACTCGGATTACGACCCACCCTGCCTCAGCATGACCTCTTGTTAACTGACAACACCTTCAAAGACTATTTCAAAACAAGGTCACATTCATAGGTACTGGGGTTTAGGGCTTTGACATACAATTATGGGGGACACCATTCCATCCATAACAGGTACTCTGAATGGCTCTTCTGCTACAAAGTTACTAGATCCCACAGGGACACTATTTGGTGTCTTTCGAGGACTGCAGACAATAATGGAAATCACCACACAGGGGTGGGCTGAGTAGAGCTGTGGCCATTAGAGCTGGCAGAGGGTGACCACCCTGAGATGGCCCTGCCTCAAGAGAGTAGCTCGAGTTCAGCAGCAGAGTGGGTAGCAGGGCCAGGGACTCCCCAGAAGCAGATAGAAGTGACCCCACGGCAACAGAGAGAACTGGGCCCCCCAAAACCAGCTTGATCCTCTTGGAGAAAGTCAAGATGGCTCAAGGTGGCTTTGGAGATTTCCACCACCGATTTCCCCTATGACTTAGATGGACTCGCTGTCCACTCCTTCTCAGGGCTCTTCTAAGAACCACAATGGCTCCCTTGTTTACCTGTGACAAGACCAGATACTGATCTGCCCCACTCTGAGGGGACCTGCTGACAAGGACAGATACCCTTCCCTTCCACCCCTCGCCAACTTCACAGTCTCATGGGTGATTAACTAAAATGAGACCTTTTTGACCCCTGGAAACTAGCTAGACATGGGGATGAACATTTCCTGTTCAGCCAACTGCCTAAGACTTCCCCTGCTTATAAAACACACCCCACTATAAATTGCCCCATCAGCAACATGTTTACTCCTCCCTGTATTAGAAAACCCTGGTGGCACAGTGGTTAACAGCTACCGCTGCTAACCAAAAGGTCAGCAGTTCGAATCCACCAGATGCTCCTTGGAAATCCTATGGGGCAGTTCCACTCTGTCCTACAGGGTCGCAATGAGTTGGAATAGACTCAAGGGCAACAGGTTTGTTTGTTTTGTTTTGTTTATTTTTTATACAAGTCTAGGGGGGCAGTCATGGTTCAGTTAAGAATTCTCACCTCTCTTGTGGGAGACCTGAGTTTGATTCCCAGCCAATGCATCTCATGCACAGATACCACCCATCTGTCAGTGGGGGCTTGTGTGTTGCTGGCATGCTGAACAGATTTCAGCAGAGCTTCCAGACTAAGATGGAGTAGGAAGAAAGGCCTGGTGATCTATTTCCAAAAATCAGCCAATGAAAACCTTATGAGTCACAACAGTATAATCTGCAATTGGTCATGGGGATGGTACAGGATTGGGCAGTATTTTATTTCATTGTGCGTGCGGTCACCATGATTTGGGGGCCGACTCCATGGCAGCTAACAACAACAACAATAAGGAATATACATCTAAGGCAAAACCACCCCACCAAGACACTCAGGTCTTCAGGTCTGGCGTGCTTTCAGCTGGAATAAAATCAATCTTCTTCCTTGTTTGGTTTTTGCCTTTGATGATTCCTAGCCTGACTAAATTGCTTCAATTTTCGAAAAATATAAGACAGCAATGCAAGAAACAAAGGATGATGCCTACTTCTAGTAGGTGCAGGGGATAAGAGCACAAGCAACGTCCTCTCTCATCATGACTTTGGAAATAGAAAGCATGTCTGACCACGCAGGACCCAGGAAGTGCTGTGCCCACGCCCTCATCATGTCCCCCATGAGGGCCTGAGCCTGTCCTGCTCATAGACCAACCTCCGCTCCTGAGCCTCACTTGGCAAATGGAGATACTCATTACATGTGTGCTGAAGTATGACAAGAGAGAGTATATGTGTGCTGTCTTGGTCTTGCCCATGTTATGATCCAAAATCAAACCAAAAACCAGTTACCATTGAGTCAACTCCAATTTATGGCGACCCCATGTGTGTCAGAGGAGAGCTGTGCTCCACAGGGTTTCAATGGCTAATTTTCAGAAGTAAGTTGCAGCTTTTCTTCTAAAACAACCCCTGGGTGGGTTCAAACTGCCAAAATTTCAGTGAGCAGTTGAGGACATTCACCTTTTGCACCACCCAGGGATCCCCATGTTATGATACGGTCAGTGTATCAGTTGGTGGCAAAGCTTGGGCCAACAGCCAAGTTGATGTCTCCTGTGTGGCTCCTCGAGTTGACTTAAGATCTCAGTATGGACCACCTCCCATGGCCTAGCTGGGAGGGAAAGTTGGACCCTAGAACCAAGAGGCACAACTTCTGTCTTCTGAGCCCGTTGCCATCTGTGCTGATTGTTGGCTGTGAGCAAGATGAGTTTGCACTCAAAGATGTCTATCAGGGAGAAGGCTGGGAGTTTGCTCTGTTAAATACTGATGTGGTAGATTAATTACTTTTGTGTGTGGCCTTTCTAGCTACCGTCTTATAACTACCACCTAGGTAATTGTATGATAGGGTAATTGTGGTCTACCAAGGAGATTGGTCAGTTTTGCCTTAAAAGAAAGTCAATTCCAGAGCAAGGAGAAGAGCCCACTACCACCAAAGAAGGAGAGACCCGAAGCAGAGACCCAGGACATGGCACAGTGGGCTTTCCGGCCCATGGAGCTAGAAAGCTGAGTGCCTTTGGGCAGAGACTTCGGGCCAGGGAGAAGTCTACGCCTGACCCACAAATTTGGGACTTGCCAGCCTCCACAACCACATGAGCCTTTTCCTTTATGTGGTCCCTGAGTTCTGCAAGATGTTGCAGTGAATTAGGGAACCCAAAGATGGGAGGGAGAGTACTGAGGTGAGAGAGAGTAGTTGTTGTTAAAGATGATGGAGTGGTACAGCGGCTTGGAAAAGTTAGACATCTGGGCTATTTTTAACCTCTGCCTCATAGGAACCAGCTTTGTGCTGATCCTTATAAAAGAAATTATTCATTTAAATGAATATTTTTCAATCTGCCCTCTGGTGGAGCTTACATGACATGCAAATAATGAGAATATCTGGAAGTGGAGGGAAGCCCAGTATTCCAGCCTTAGTCTATGGAGAGTGAAGAAATGCAGACAGGAAACACAGGCATTATTGGGATGTATTCGTGCACGCTCCTAAGATTGGTGCATCTAGATGGCTTTGCCTGTCAATTTAGTCAAAATAAAGAAAAAGCAGGGAAGTCAGTAAGTCAGTGCAAGGACCACATACCAACCAAATTACTTCTAAAACAGAATGTAGAATTTAGCAGGAAAAAAAATACATAAATGTTATTTTAGAGGTAATCAAACATAGGCTTACCAGATGATCCAGCCATCACAATCCTAGGTATTTGCCCAAATGAGTTAAAAGCATGTGTCCACACAAAAACCTGCCCATGAATATTTATAGCAGCTTTATTCATAATTGTCAACAATTGGGAAGCAGCCAAGATGACCTCCAGTGGGTGAAAAGACGAACAAGCTGTGGTACATCCACACAATGGAATATTTTCAGCAATTAAAAAAATAAACTATCTGTCATAAAAAGACAAGGAAGGACCTGAAATGCATATTGATAAGTGAAAGAAGCCAGTCTGGAAAAGGTTACATGTTGTATGATTCCAGCTAAACAACATTCTGAAAAAGGCAAAATCAGTAAAAATGTCAGTGTCTGCCTGGGGCTCAGGGGGAGGGGAGAAGGATGAACAGGTGGAGCCCAGGGCGTTGTTAGGGCAGTGAAACTCTTCTGTGTGGCACTGCAATGGTGGGCACATGACATTATGCATTTGTGAAAACCCACAGGACTTCAAAACAGGAGGAGTGAGCCCTCCTGTGAACTATGGACTTCAGTTAATAATAATGTATCCATCTGGGTTCATCAATTATAACAAATGTATCACACAAATGCAAGATGTTAATAACAGAGAAGGTGTGCTCCGGTGGGAGGGTGTGTATGGAAACGCTCTGCACTATCTGCTCAATATTTCTGTAAATCTAAAACTGTCCTAAAAAGCAAAGTATTTTTTAAAAAAATCAATCACAGATTTTTGACATAACTCCCCTGAATTATATAATTATATATATACATAAATATTTTCCTCTTTAATTCAATATTAACCTCACGCTTCTCCTATCTGCTCCAGGTTTTGGATGCCAACACTTTAGTTATTAAAAGGGGCAAACAAAAGTGTCTGAAAGGTTGAAAAAAATATTTTTTTGCAGACAGATGTAAGGAAGAGTTCCTTAAGCTATCTGAAAGATGATAGAGTCACAGGTTTTCAAAACACAGGTCGCTGAGTTCCTTTCCCTGGTTCTACCTCTTACAAATGTGAAACTGTGCAGTCTAATCATGTCATTAAAAGGGTTATTACAATTCCTGGAATACACAGATGCCTTCTTTGCCATGACTTCAACAGCTCCCTCCCCACTCTCTAGCAAGAGTGAATCTTGAAAGGAAACTACCACAACCCTTCTCCACCACTTAAACTTCTCCGTGGTTCCCCAGGGCTTTACAAGAATCGCAAATGTCTCACTTGATGGACAAAGCTTTGTATGTTCTGTCCTTGCCTCAGTTTATTTTCTGATTCTTCATGACCTAGAGCCTCTCTGCAGCCTTCCCAATGCCCAAATACCACTTTCAACCTCTTTGTTTTTATCTTCTTGTCCTTCAAACCTCAGCTGGGGCCCCCCTCCCGCCGGGTCTTCCTACCCGACACACCTATCCTCTTCTGGGTTCTCCACTGTGCAGTTGTGATTGTTGTTTGTTGCTGTCAAGCTGATTCTGAATTATGGAGAACCCATGTACACCAGAACGAAGCCTTGCATCATCTTCACGATCATTCATATACTCGAATCCATTGTTGAGGGCACTGTGTATTTTGAGTGCCTTCCGACCGATTGTTGTTGTTGCTGTGAGGTGCCCTCAAGTTGGTTCTCCCTCATAGCGACCCTAGGTACAACAGAACAAAACACTGCCTGGTCTTGTGCCATCCTCACAATCACTGTTACATTTGAGCTCATTGTTGCAGCCACTGTGTCAATCCATCTCCTTGAGGATCTTCCTCTTTTTCTCTGATCCTTTAGCAAGCATGATGTCCTTCTCCAGGGACTGATCCCTCCTGATAACATGTCCAAACTATGTGAGACGTAATCTCACCATATTTGCTTCTAAGGGGCATTCTGGCTCTGTTTTTTCCAAGACAAATTTGTTCTTCTGGCAGTCAATGGTATATTCAATTCTTCACCAACACCGTAATTCAAAGGCATCGATTCTTCTTTGATCTTCCTTATTCATTGTTTAGCTTTCGCATGCATATGAGGCGATTGAAAACACCATGGCTTGGGTCAGGCACACCTTAGTCTTTAAGGTGACATCTTTGCTTTTTAACACTTTAAAGGAGGTCTTTTGCAGCAGATTTGCCCAGTGCAATGCATCCTTTGATTTCTTGACTGCCGCTTCCATGGGTGTTGATTGTAGACCCAAGTAAAACAAAATCCTCGACTTCAATCTTTTCAGTTTATCATGTTTCTTGTTGCTCCAGTTGTGAGGATATTTGTTTTCATTATGTTGAAGTGTAATCCATACTGAAGGCTGTAGTCTTTGATCTTCATCAGTAAGTGCTTCAAGTCCTCTTCACTTTCAGCAAGCAAGGTTGTGTCAACCGGCGTAATGCAGGTTGTTAATGAGTCGTCCTCCAATCCTGCTGCTCCATTTTTCTTCATGTAGGCCAGCTTTTCTTTCTTTCCTGTCTTTTTAACGACCTCTTGCTTTCTTCATGTATGAAGTCCTTAATGTCATTCCACAACTCCTCTGGTCTTCGGTCATTAGTGTTCAATGCATCAAATCTATTCTTGAGATGGTCTCAAAATTCGAGTGGGATATACTCAAGGTCGTACTTTGGCTCTTGCAGACTTGTTCTAATTTTCTTCAACTTCAACTTGAATTTGCATATGAGCAATTGATAGTCTGCTCAGCAGTCTACCCCAGCCTTGTTCTGAATAATGATACTGAGCTTCTCAATGGCCACTTTCCTCAGATGCTGGTGATTGGATTCCTGTGTGTTCCATCTAGTGGGGTCCTGTGTATAGTTGCCATTTATGTTGTTCAAAAAAGGTACGTGCAGTGTCTTCGGTCCCACAAAATTCTATGCTCTCTCCGGTGTCTTTTTTATCACCAAGGCCATGTTTTCCAACTACTGATCCTTCTTCTTTGTTTTCAACTTTCACATTCCGATCACCAGTAATCACCAATGCATCTCGATCGCATGCTTGATCAATTTTCAGACTGCAGAAGTTGTTAAACATCTTCAATTTCTTCATCTTTGACCTTAGTAGTTGGTGCGTAATTTGAATAATAGTTGTATTAATTGGTCTTCCTTGTAGGCCTATGGATATTTTCCTATTACTGACAGTTTTGTATTTCAGGATAGTTCTTGAAATGTTCTTTTTGACAACCAGTGCAACAACACTCTTCTTCAATTTGTCATTCCTGGCATAGTAGACCATACGATTGTTCAATTAAAAATGGCCAACAGAAGTCCATTTCAGATAACTAATGCCTAGAATATCAATCTTTATGTGCTCCATTTCATTTTTGATGACCTCCAATTTTCTTAGATTCATAGTTCATACATTCCACTTTGATTATTAATGGATGTTTGCAGCTGTTTCTTCTCATTATGAGTCATGCCATATCAGCAAATGAAGGTCCTGAAAACTTTATTCCATCCATGTCATTAAGGTTGACTCTACTATGAGGAGGCAACTCTTTCCCAAACATATTTTGAGTGACTTCCAACCTGGGGGGCTTATTTTCCAGCACTATATCAGACAATGTTCTGCTGGTATTCATAAGGTTTTCACTGGCTGATTCTTTTCAGAAGTAGACAATCAGGTCCTTCTTCCTAGTCTGTCTTAGTCTGGAAGCTCAGCTGAAACCTGTCCGCCCTGGGTGACCCTGCTCGTATTTGAAATATGATGGCATAGCTTCCAGCATCACTGCAACACTCAAGCCACAACAGTTTGACAAACTGACAGATGAGTTGTAGCATTCCAACCTAAGGGGCTCATTTTCCAGCACTATATCAGACAACGTTCTGTTGTGATCCATAAGGTTTTCATTGGCTGATTTTCATAAGTAGATCACCAGATCTTTCTTCCCAGTCTTAGTCTGGAAGCTCCACTGAATCCAGTTCCCCATGTTTGACCGTGCTGGTATTTGAAATAACCATGGCATAGATTCCAGCATCACAGCAACACACAAGCCACCACGTTGTGACACACTGACAGACGGTGGTGGGCTATGCAGAGCTCTGTTACATATCACAGAATGCTCACTGTGTATCATTCACAAAATAGAGCAAAGTGCCAAGGAGGAATAAAGTTACTCCAGCAACAGTGAGTGTTAACATTTAAGTGTATACCATTCCAGGCTTCTTCTATGCATACATACCTTTAAATCATAAAATGCAACCATAAACTACATACTATTTTTCCAATCAGTATCTTACTTGTAAATAGACCTAATTTAGATCTAGTAGCAGAGCCAACAAATAAAATTAACTTACCACTGGCTAAGACAGTGACAATTTTTTGCTATTGTCCACAATTTTCTAATGCATACTGTATGTCATGGAGCCTTGGTGGCACAGTGGTTAAGTGTTCAGTTGCTATCCGAAAGGTCAGAAGTTCGAATCCACCAGCTGCTCCTTGGAAACCCTATGGGGCAGTTCTGCTCTGTTCTATAGGGTCACTATGAGTCAGAATTGACTCCAGGGCAATGGGTTTGGTTTTTGGTTTACTGTGTATCATACAACATTGCAGATCCTCTGAGTATTAGGGGGGATGGGGGCTAGATGCAGTGAAGTGAAAGAGCCAATTCCAAAAGAGTATTACTTAAGTGTATTATTTTTAGCTTTTGATTCCGTTTGTTAAATTGGCCTTTAAAATTTTATTTCAGTTGACATTTCTACCATTGTGTATAAAAATATAATTTCCCCACAGACTTGCTGCCATGAAGTAAACCATTATTTTAATCTTTTCGAGATACATACATATACAAAGTTTTTAAATTAATAACACCTTGAAAATTTTAAATATTTATTAGAGATGTTTCTTTTTTGGGGGGGTTGCTGTTTCATGTAGTTTGTCCATTTTCTTAATAGTCTCAAGCAACAGTTAAAATAAATAGGGAAAAATGTTTGAAGAAATCTTTGAGACTTTGGAAATAAGCTTCTGAGATTCTTTAGCTGATGGAATCCGCCTAAGATACCACTTCTCCTTCCTCTGATGATCTAATTTTCCAGCCAGAAAGTAAATGAAGCTTCTTCTGTCTGTTCTTCTTCTTGGGAAAAAAATAAATAAATTCAGTCTAAGCTTTTATTTTAATTCCTTCTGGGAAAAGGGTATGTGTGTGTGTGTGTGTGTGTGTGTGTATATATATATATACATAGTTTTGGGGTTCCCTGTATTCCTTCCTCATTCCACACCCCACCTCTTGGAGTCATGAAACTCATCAGGCATGAAAAATCTCCAAAACCCAGTGTAAACTGCTTTACCTAGAACCCTATTAGATTTAGGAAGCTGTGCTTTCACTTTAAAAAGATTCTGGGTTTGTTTTTTTTTTCAAATCAAGCACCAGATTTTTTTCCCAGCTACTCAAATTAGTATGAAGTTTGCCCCCAAGAACAAAATATCTGTTACATACACAGGCCTTCCCAGGAAGTCATCTCTGAAGTCCTGAAATAACTATAGGACTTTAAATGATCTGGAAATTTCGTAGTCCATACTGATTTTGTATTTAAGTGTATGCATGTATGTACACACACATAATAATGTTGGTGTTGTTGGTTGGGTCTGCTCCATCTTCATGATCATTGGTATGTTTGAGTCCATTGTTATGACTATTGTGTGAATCCATCTCACTGAGGATTTCCCTTGTTTTTGCTGACCCTCTACTTGACCAAACATAACGTTCTTTTCTAGCAATTTGTCTTTCCTCTTCAAAGACTGTTTTGTTCATTCTTCTGCCAGTCCACAGTAGTCAATATTTTTTTACCAACATCACAGTTCGAATGCATCAATTCTTCTGTTTTCTTTTTTCATTGTCCAGTTTTAGCATGCAATATATAATATATTGTATGTATTGTCATACTGTATATATATATACATATATATATATATGTTGTTAGGAGCCATCAAGTCAGTTCTGACTCATAGTGACCCTATGTACAACAGAATGAAACACTGGCAGTCCTGGGCCGTCCCCACAATCATTGCTATGCTTGAGCCTATTGTTGCCGCCACTGTGTCAATCCATCTTGGTGAGGGTCTTCCTATATTTTGATGACCCTCTACTTTACTGAGCATATGTCCTTCTCTGGACACTGATCCCTTCTGATAACATGTCAAAAGTATATGAGATGAAGTCTGGCCATCCTCTCTTCTAAGGAGCATTCTGGCTATACTTCTTCCAAGGCAGAGTTATTGGTTCTTCTAGCAGCCCATGGTATAGTCAGCATTCTTTGCCAACACCATAATTCAAAGGCATTAATTCTTCTTCCGTCATCCTTACTCATTGTCCAGCATTTGCATGCATATCCCTTTCAAAACCCATGGGACATACAGTATCCTACCCACTTTTTATACCTCTAGAGTTCTTTGGAAAGGAGGTATCCTGATTTTAACGCATTTAGCATCAAAGTAGAAGCCTTTTGAAATGCGTGAAACTCAAGAACCCTGAGCTGGAGCCTCATTTTTGTGTAGATGGAGCGTTGTCTTGGGTGATGCCTTCTGGATGTGTGAATTTTCTAAACTTTTGACAGATTTGCCTTTATTTCTGTGAGATAAGCCTTCTCACAATGTTTTCCAGTTACTGTGTTCTCTTGAGAATGTACTTATCATGAGAAAATCTATTGTCAGCCTTCATTCAATCATAGTGGCCATTTCCTCCGTGATGCATTCATTGTTCCCAGGTGTTGCTGGCTCTCAGCTTTTTTAGCTTCTGAGCAGTAATTAGTGCCTTTGAAATAAGAAATAATGTATTGCAGTGGTACTTTTCAAGAGATGGGAACTCTTGTAATTTATTCTTACATTACATTCAATCTTAGAGCCCAATCATTGCTTCCACATGTAGCAGGTAGAATGCATTGCTGTTAGGAGTTCTGCAGCATTCCAGGGCAGCTATTTCTGCTTCTTAGCTGTTAGTACGCTATTGTTATAATGAAAAATACATAGTAGCAGTAATTTTCCTGAGATTCAAATTCTTTTAGTTTTATGTGTTTGGCCTATAAGCACTGTTCACGCAGTAATGAAGAATGCATTATAGTGGTAATTTTTCTGAGATAAAAAAATCCCTTGGCTTTATTCATTTGGGCTGTAAGTACTGCTTTGCAGTAAGGAAGAAGGCATTATGCCATGTTTTGAAAAGTTTCATGAACAGTAATAAAAAGGCTAAGAAGAAGGAGATTAGAATAAAAGGTATGTGCTGACATTGCTAGTTCCTTCATGTTTTACCGCATGTTTTGCAAATTTTCAAGAAATAAAATTTTAAAAAATTTTTTTAATTCATTTTATCTTTGATTCATATCAGCGGGATTTACGTCGTCCAGGGTCCACTGGGAGAAATGCTATCAGAGATAATGAATATCAAAATCCATAACTCATAACAAAAATTCTGAATTAGTCCTTTAATCGGCATAACTTCATTAGTGAAAACACATAGTATCAGCAAAAAATTCAAAGGAGAAAATAAATGGGTTTTGAAAGGGATATGAGAAAATTGAAAATACCATGGCGTACCTTAGTCTTTAAGGTGACATCTTTGCTTTCTAACACTTTAAAGAGGTCTTTTGCAGCAGACTTGCCCAATGCAATGCATCATTTCATTTCTTTACTGCTGTTCCCGTGAATGTTGATTGTGAATCCAAAAAAAAAGAAATCGTTGAAAATGTCAACCTTTTCTCCATTTATCGTGATGTTGCTTATTGGTCCAGTTGTGAGGGTATTTTTTATGACTTTTTGCTTCCTTCATGTATGATGTCCTTGATGTTGTGACCCTAGTACTTCATAGCATGTTTTCTCCTTTTCAAAACGGATGGTTGAGAGCTTGACATAACTGACGCCGTGATGAACCTGTAAGTTTTTTTTCTGTCTGCCTTCTCCTTTCCGCATACCTTTGTTAATGACTCTGTTTTGTTCTGTCCAGCCACGTGTGACTTACAACCCCCCACATGGAGACTAGAGCCCTGATGTCTGGCATGTATATCTTTAGCCTGATAAAGAGTTTCTTTTAATTATCTTCCGATGAATAATTTATCCAGCCATGCTATCTGCAGGCTACTAAGATACTTCTAACCTTTGTAAAATCATATATAAGCTCTAATGTAAAATTGCCTTTTGGGACTCCATAAAGACAGCCTGTGTTTCTGTCTGACTCCCCGTCGGTACCACCTCCTAAATAAACTTTCTCTTTCTCAATGTACTGACTTGGAGTAAGTTTCATTGGCTCAACTGCTCCAGGGCACAGACCCTAATTGGCAACAATGTCTTCTCACAAGTTGTCTAGTCCTCTGTCATTAGTATTCAGCGCATCAAATCTATTCTTCAGATGGTCTTTAAATTTAGGTGGGATATACTAAAGGTCATACTACCGCTTTTGTGGACTTGTTTTCATTTTCTTCAACTTCAACTTGAACTTGAATATGAGCAATTGATGGTCTGTTCTGCAGTTAGCCCCTGGCCTTGTTCTGACTGATGATATTAAGTTTCCACATCATGGTGTTTTCAATCACCTCATACGCATGTGAAAGCTGGACAATGAATAAATAAGACTGAAGAAGAATTGATGCCTTTGAATTATGGTGTTGGAGAAGAATATTGAATATACCATGAACTCCCGGAAGAATGAACAAATCTGTTTTGGAAGAAGTACAGCCAGAATGCTCCTTAGAAGCAAGGATGGTGACACTTTGTCTCAAGTACCTTGGACCTGTTATCAGGAAGGACCAGTCCCTGGAGAAAGACATCATGGGTCATCATGATGAGGGTCAGCAAAGAGGAAGCCCCTCAGTGAGATGGATTGATGCATTAGTACAATAATGAGCTCAAGCATAACAACGATTTTGAGGATGGTGCAGGACTGGGCAGTGTTTCATTCTGTTGTACATAGGGTCGCCATGAGTCAAAACCAGCTTGAGGGCACCTAACAACAACATCATCCATTTCCACAGTGTAGTCGATTTGATTCCTGTCTATTCCACTCACTGAGGTCCAAGTGTATAGTCGCCATTTACATTGCTGAAAAAAAAGGTATTTGCAATGAAGAAGTCTTTGGTCTTGCAAAATTCTATCATATGATCTACAGCGTCATTTCTATCACCGAAGCCATATATTCCAATTACTGATCCTTTTTCTTTGCTTCCAACTTTTGAATTCCAATCACTGGTAATTATCAATGCATCTTGACTGCATGTTTGATCAATTTCAGACTGCAGAAGTTGGTAAAAATCTTCAATTTCTTCATCTTTGGCCTTCGTGGTTGGTGTGTAAGTTTGAACATAGCCGTATTAATTGGTCTTCCTTCTAGGCATATGGATATTATCCTATCACTGACAGTTTTGTACTTTAGGATTGATCTTGAAATGTTCTTTTGGCAATAAATGCAGGCCATTCTCCTCCAATTCATCATTCTCGGCATAGTAGACCACGTGATTATCTGATTAAAAATGGCCAATACCAGTCCATTTCAGCTCACTAATGCCTAGGATATTGATCTTTATGTGTTGCATTTCATTTTTGAATGACTTCCAATTTTCCTAGATTCATACTTCATACATTCCATGTTCAGATTATTAATGGATGTTTGCAGCTGTTTCTTCTCATTTTGAGTTGTGCCACCTCAGCAAATGAAGGTCCCAAAAGCTCGACTCCATCCATGTCATTAACGTCAACTCTACCTTGAGGAGGCAGTTCTTCCCCAGTCGCATTTTGAATACCTTCCAACCTCAGGGGCTCATCTTCCCACACTATATCCAACAATGTTCCGCTGACATTCCTAAGGTTTTCACTGGCCAATTTCTTTTCAGAAGTAGATCCCCAGGTCCTTCTTCTTATTCTGTCTTAGTCTGGAAGCTCCTCTGAAGCCTGTCCACCATGGGTGAACCTGCTGGTGTTTGAAATATCAGTGGCACAGCTTCTAGCTTCACAACAACACGCAAGTCACCCATATATTATTATTATTATATAATATTGAAGCACACATAGTAGCATATAAAGAGAATTCTACCACCAGATTGGTTGATGTAGCATTTCCCTATGCAGTGCTTGTGGTTTGTGGCCTCATTAGTTGGGACTTACGGTTGCTTTTATCGGGGATGAGAAATAGGTGACATGTGGCCTGGGACACATACCCTGGGCTACTCTGTGCCCAGCTAATCTTTCTGAAAAGCAATAACATGGCAGAATCTATCCAATTAGGACACCGGCCAGCAGGCTCAGCTGGCCTGGTCATTAGCAGCAGGGCTGTGGTTCCCTTCCAAGCCGCGCACTCACCATTTCCCTAACATTCCCACTGAGGAACTGGGTTACCAATCTTAGCCTGAGGGAGGGAGCAAATTACAGGGTTCAGCTTGACCAGTTCTTAACTGAGTCTTCTAACTGGAACTGTCCACCATTTTTCTTCAGACCCACATCTTCTGAGACCCTCAGCCTGGGTACAAATTTGACTCCTCTGTACAGCCATCTTTTCCCATGTGACGTAGCTGGAGGGCAGACTTGCACCACCATCTGATCTGGGCATCTGAAAGGATCTCAGAATAACAGGGTGTACTCATTGAAACCAAAACCTTCATCCTCTTATGATCAAATCTAAAGACTTGTGTGTCAAGTGATGAGGGGTGCCTGCCCCCTCCCTCTACCCTATCCTCCACTTGGGCATCAGGATCATTCTTCCACCTTTCAGACACTCACTCCCACCTCCACCTCACAGTCATCAACTCCAGTCTCTCACCTTTAATCTCTCCCTTCCTAAGGGATGGTTCTCAGTAATAGGATTTCCCTCGTACTGTTCACCTGAAAAACAATTTTAAAAGAAAGCATGAAACTTCCTTATACTTGTAAAACCAGTTGCTGTCAAATTGATTCCCTCTTGCTGTGACCCCATGTGTTTCAGAATAAAAATGCACTCCACAGAGTTTTTATGACTGTGGTCCTTTGAAGGAGATTGCCAGGTCTTTCGTCCAAAGTGCCTCGGAATGGATTTCAACAGCCAACCTTTTGGTTTGTAGCCAAATGCTTGACTGTTTATACCACCTGTGGACTCCATGGAGCAACCTTACTCAACTTTCATTCAATGTGGTTCTTAAGTCCACACTTTGACAAAATCCTCTACTTCAAATACTTAGCAATAATAGACAAAATATAAAAAGAGAAAGACTAGAAAGTGATAGCTGGATTCAAAATCATGACACCTCTCCAGAAATGCTGAGCCAGGACCAGAACTGAGGTGTGGTGTCCCGGGCTCCCCAGGCAGAAGCTGGCATGGTGGCTGAAGCAGCCAGGCAGGAGGGAGGAGGGGTTATAAGGGCTCCAGTGAGAAAGGACCCATGACCAGGTCTTGGCTCAGAGCCCTGGGGGCTGGGCTGGGCTCCCCACTTCTCTCTGCAACACTTTCTCCCAACATTAAAAGATGGTTAAAAAACAAAGACAAACAAAAAAACACCTTCTCACAGCATATGTTTGCAACAATCCTTTGCAGTAAACTGTGGTCCAAAGGTGCAGACGAATAATGAACAAAATCACACCAGAAACCAGGCCGGTGCTGTTGATGTCTCTGATACCCCCACTAGTGCAGACTGGAGCCCCAAACCACCCTTGCAAATTCTGGCTGTAGATGAGGCCTCAGAGTCCCAGGAGAGGCAGCTGAAAAACTATTAGAAAGAGAAGAGAGAACAGTAAAGGAGAGAGCAAAACAAGATCAGAACCGCAAAACTCCTCTTCAAAACAAGCTTGAAAAATGCCAGAAGGTACTTAGTGCTAATTGTCAGAGGATACAACCTGTTATTGGGAGGCACACTCCCTCCATGAATAATTAACTGTATAGAAACATCTAACACACTTTGAAACAACTGTCCAGGATACAAGAGGAAATAATACTTTCCGAAATAATAAGAAAGTATGAAATAAAACCAAGCATAAAACAAAGGGAAAAGTAGACAAATATAAGTAGTAATTAGAACTTAAGAAGAAATGGAAAAAGAGGGAAGAAAGTTAAAGAAGGAATATCAATACTAAAATGTCTCCCTCGGTTCTCCATAAACCCTCCTCTCAAAAAAGAAAAAAAAAAAAAAGATATAGGGTTTAAAGAGTGTTATGTAGAAATTTTAAACTTCAGAGAATAGACTTTTCCTGTGTTATAGAAATGGTTACAGAAGACCCATATATCTTGTTTTATTCCAAAAAACCAAACCTAACCTGTTGCCATCCAGTCGATTCCAACTCATAGCAACCCTATAGGACAGAGTAGAACTGCCCCATAGGGTTTCCAAGGAGCTGCTGGTGGATTTGAATGGTCACAGGTGTCTCTAATCTTGTTATGGAGTCCCTGAGTGGTGCAAATGGCTAAGCACTCAGCTGCTAACCACAAGGCTGGTGGTTTGAGTCCACCAAGAGGTGCCTCAGAAGGAAGGCCTGGTTACAAAAAAATCAGTCATTGAAAACCCTGCAGAGCACAGCTCTACTCTGATACACATAAGGTCACCATGAGTCAAAATCCACTTGACAGTAACTGGTTTTCTGTTTTTATTAATCTTGTTATAAAATTGGACTTAGAACATACGAAAAAAAGTGCTATAGAATTATATACATATAAGAATATATGTAAACATTCTGAAGGAATTGTTAGTAAATTCATTATAACAATGTATAAAAAAATCATGATCAATTACAATCTTAGGTATAAAAGGATCATTCAGCACACCAAAATATATTGATATATTTTATTTTAATACCAAGTTAAAGAGAAAAACATTATTATTGCAATAAAAGCAAAAAAAATTTGATAACATTCAACATTATTTACGGTCAAAATTCTTAGCAAATTATTAGGGTAATAGGGTCATTAGAAAACTATCGAAATTAGGGCAGAGTGGTGTACCTTAGGAGCCCTGGAGGCTCAGTGGTTAAAGCACTTGGCTGCCAACCAAAATGTCAGTGGTTCAAACCCACCAGCCATTCCCTAGGAGAAAGATGTGGCAGTCTGCTTTCATGAAGATTACCGCCTTGAAAACTCTATGGGATGGTTCTACTCTGTCTATGAGGTCGCTATGAGTCAGAATAGACTCGACAGCAATGGGTTTGATTTGGTTTTTGGTGTAACTTAAGGAGAAATACGTAGTTCGTAACAGAAAGCCCAGAGGTAGATCCACAGGTATGGAAACTGGATGGACAGCATTTGCTGTAGAAAGCATGTGTCTGCGACCGTGGGCTCCCTCGCAAACAAAATCATTTAATGGGACTCGAGGAAGAGACAACTCTATGTGTTCACCTCACTGTGCCCTTCTTCTTCTGTTGATATTTGTTGCCATTGAACCAACCTTGCATTCTTGGATAAACCACAGTTGGTTGTGAAACATTATGTATACAATACTTTATGTATTGCTACATTCTATTTGCTCATGTTTTGTTGTGAAGCCTTCCATCCATCATAAGAGCTATTCTGTAATTTTCTTTTCTTGTAATAACTTTCTCAGTTTTAGTCTCAGGATGATGACCTCATAAAATGAGTGCTGGGTAGAATTGCTGTTATTTCTTCCTGATTTTTTTATTTTCTTTTTTAGAATTCACCAGTAAAATCATGTGGGTCTGTTGTTTTACGTACAGGACAGTTTTTTGGTTCTTTAACAGATATAGGGCTATTCAGAACTACTTTTTCCTCTTGAGTCATGTAGGGTAGGTTGTAACTTGCAATGAATTTGTTAATCTTATTCAAGTCATTGATTTTTGCAAAAATATTCATTTGTTGTTGTTGTTAGGTGCAGTCAAGTCAGCTTCGACTCATAGCGACCCTATGCCCAACAGAACCAAACACTGCCCGGTCCTGCGCCATCCTCACAATCGTTGTTATGCTTGAGCTCATTGTTGCAGCCACGATGTCAGTCCATCTCATTGAGGGTCTTCCTCTCTTTTGCTGACACTCTACGTTACCAAGCATAATTTGTTCACAATATTCCCTTATTATGCTTTTAATTTCTGAGGTCCTGTAGTATTTTCTCTCTCTATTTTTCTTGATTACTCTTGTTAGGTATTTGTAAATTTTACTAGTACTTTCACAGGACCAACCTTGGGTTTGTAATTTTTTCTTAATTGTTTTCTTTGAACACTATCAATTTCTAGCTCATATTTTATTATTTATTTCCTTCTACTCTAAGTTGCTTTTCTTTTTCTAACTGCTTATGGTGAAAACTTAGACTACTGATTTTAAACTTTTCTTCTTTTCCAATACAGGCATTTCAAGCTGTAAAATCTCCTCAAATGCCTGCTTTCTGTGCATGCCACAAAATCTAATCCTTTGTGGTTTCATTTTCAGTCAGTTAAAATATTTTCCAATTTCCATGAGGCTCTATTTTTTTTCAATTGTGATTTCTCTTCATTCTTCAGGTGCAATAACTTCTACTCATGTGAAGTTCATGGATTCTTCTGCTGTCTTTTATCTGCTATGAAGCCCATCCGTTTCAGCTATTGTACTTATTTCATCTGAAATTCCCACTTGGTTTTTTTTTTTGTTTTTTTTTTTAATATATAATTTGTTTTCCTTTGCTCTCCTCTCCGTCTGTTTACCCACCAAAACCACATTTTTCTTTAACCATTCCAACATATTTTAGTTTAGGTTCTTGAGCATATTTGTGAAAATTGCTTTGTAGTTTTCTCTAATAAATCCAACATCTGAGCCATTTCAGGATTGGGTTTTGTGGACTTTTTTATTTTCTCAACTATGGACCACATTTGTGTCTGCATGTCTGGTACGTTTTCAGTATACTGAAGAATGCTATTGTTTTCTCCTAACCAACAGTTTCACTACTGGCTGATCGCCTTGAACTTGTGTAAGCCTGGTTTTGTGCATTTTTAGGGTGGATTTGTGGAAAGGCCAAGATACTTCCCAGTCCTGTTGATGTGACAGAATCTAACCTTTACATTTTCTATTGTCTGAAGCCTTGCTGTGGCTTGGTTGTAGGATTTGTTAAACCAGTTGCCATCATTCGACGCTGACTCATGGTGACCCCATGTGCGTCAGAGTAGAACTGTGTTCCACAGGGTCTCGGTGGCTCATTTTTCAAGAGTCAGATGTTAGGCCTTTCTTTTGAGGCACCTCTGCATGGACTTGAACCTCCAACCTTCAGTTAACAACCTGGTGAGTTAACCATTTGCACCACTCGGGGACTCCTTTAGGATCTGTTAGGGTAAGCCTTACCTTTGGGTGTGATCTTCACTCCCAAAGCAAGCTCTTTCTGAGATCAAGAGATGTGAGCAAGGTCTCTTCACTCAGACCGGCCAGAACTCGGAAGTCACCCAGGACTGCTCAACCTCTAGTCTCTCTGTTCCATCCTCCACCCCGAGCTGGCGAGACATGCCCTGCTGCATGCAGCCCAGTCCTCAGCCAGGGCTTGCAGGGACATGGAAGCCTATTTCTGCTCCCTCCAATGCAGCCACTTCTGCTGCCCCAGACTCTGACACCTGCATCTTCTGCTCAGAGGCTGCTCCATGCTCTGCTTGCACCGTGTTCAAGGAGCTGTCCCGGGGCAGTGAGCTTTTGCTTCTCTTGGGGATCACAATCTGTGCTGCCTGAAAACAGGTGCCTCAAACAACGTGTCCAAGGGAGCAGTGGTGGTTCAGTGGCAGAATCTCACCTTCCATCAGGAGACCTGGGTTTGATTCCTGTCCAATGCCCCGCACACACAGCCACCAGCCATCTGTCAGGGGTGACTGGCGTGTTCCTATGATGCTGGGCAGGTTTCGACAGAGCTTCCAAGATAAGATGGACAAGGAGAAAAGCCTGGTGATCTACTTCCAAAAATCAACCAATGACAATCCTGTGGATCACAATGGTCCGATCTGCAGCTATAGTCACAAGAATGGTGCAGAACTGGACAGCATTTTGTTCCATTGTGCACGGCGCCACCTTGAGCCAGGGGTGACTCTACAGTGGCTAAAAACAACAACTCTGATAGGCTAACTGGTCTGTACTGGTCGTTCCTTCAGTCAGGAGCAGAGTCCACTGGTGGATATGATCTTGAAGCCTTGTGGTGGCAAGGACAGAAAGGTGTATAAAAAACAGAACAAAACATTGAAATAAGTACTCCAAAGCTTGGGTTCTGGGTCCATCTCCACCACCACAACATGAAGATATTGTTATTGTTGTTAGGTGCCGTCAAGTCATTTCCAACTCATAGTGACCCTGTATACAACAGAACAAAACGCTGCCCAGTCCTGCGCCATCCTCACAATCGTTGCTGTGTTTAAGCCCATTGTTGCAGCCACTGTGTCAATCTATCTCATTGAAGGTCTTCCTCTTTTTCACTGACCCTCCACTTTACCAAGTATGACGTCCTCCAGGGACTGGTCTCTCTTGACAACATGTCTAAAGTACATGATGTAAAGTCTTGCCATTCTTGCTTCTATGGAGCATTCTGGCTACACTTCTTCCAAGACAGATTTGTTTGTTCTTCTGGCAGTCTATGATATATTCAAAGACATTTATTCTTCTTCAGTCTTCTTTATTCATTGTCCAGCTAACATGAATATATGTATGTATGTATGTATATATACATATAAATATATAAACCAAACAACCAACCCATTGTGGTCACGTTGCTTCTAACTCATAGAGACCCTATAAGACATAGCAGAACTGCCCCATAGTGTTTCCAAGGAGCAGCTGGTGGATTCGTACTGCCGACCTTTTGGTTAGCAGCTATAGCTGTTAACCACTGTGCCATAAGTGCTCCATATATATACACATACAAACATACATATATATATATGGTTGCTATGAGTCGGAATCGACTCGAAGGAACAGGTTTGGTTTTGGTTTGTGTGCGTGTGTATATATATATATATATATATATATACACACACCAGGCAAAATGAGTGAATAACTTGTGAAACTGTGAATAAACAAAGTGTGCTCTGGGTGGTGCAAACAGTGAGCATGCTCAGGGTGCTCACCAAATGGTTGGAGCTTCAAGTTCACCCAGAGGTGCCTTGGAAGAAAGGCCTGGCAAGTCCTTAGAAGAAAGGAGGCTGCAGAATCCTCAAGTCATTTAAGAAAAGTGAGGGAGAAGGGCCAAGAGGGTAATGTTCAGTGATGGAAAAAGGGCTGCAGAGGGCATGTGGAAATCGTCTGCAGGTGGGGACAGGAAGGCCCCTGTAAGACCAAAGGAAAGGGGAGAACACCCTTACTCTGCACAGTTTTTGAACAAGGGGTGAATGGAAGAATGGGAGAAGGTGTGGGGTGAGGGAAGGAGGAGGAAGGCAGGAAGGAGGCAGAGAGGAAGGGAGATGGAGAAAAATAGAAATGGACGTCTTTCCTTCTCCATGAAAAGCAGCAATCTCCCCAGAGGCCTGAACGCAGGGCCGGCGAGGATGCAAGGGAAGCTCAGCTGAGAAGAGAAGGTGTCAGGAGACCCCCTTTGCCCCCAGCTTCTGTGTGGCCGACTATCCAGGTGTGAGTCTCTCCAGGTGTGAGTAAGTGAATCGGCCTTGCTGGTCTCCAAAGGCCCAAGTCCCAGGAGATGTGAACAATGAGCTGGAGGTGGCCCCGGAGCATCTGGGGCCAGGGCTGGGCTGAGCCCTCAGACAGCGTCTCCATAGAGGGAGAAGCTCCCCAGGTGGGGTCTCCACAGAGGGAGAGGCCTCCCAGGTGGGGTCTCCACAGAGGGAGAGCCCCCCCACTCCCCTTTGTGCCAGAAGGAGAGAACACCTTTTAAATGAGGGTGTTTATCAAAGGTGGAAAAAGGAAACTAATTACATTGCATGAGGGATGTTCCCGTCCCCAGCTCTTACACCGAGGGCTCTCTCCGACCAGCTGTTAAGCAAAAACTTTCATTTTGTTTATTACGGATGACAACTGGGTGTATGTGAGTAATTTTCTAAGTAAAATAACATACTGACTGCTCACTGTTTGGCCTATTTCACAGCCTGAAATTTACAACATGGAGATACATATTCTCTGAAGCAGTTTGTCCCCAATTTGGGGACAAAGAAAAATGAGGAAATAATTTGGGAGACTGTGAATAAATTAAGCAGGCACTGGGTGGCACAAACGGTTAATAAGGTTGGCTGCTCATCTAAAGGTTGGAGGGTCCTGTCCACCCAGAGACACCTCAGAAGAAAGGCCTGGTGATCTACTTCAGAAACATCGTCCACTGCAAACCCTATGGAGCACAGTTCTGCTCTGACACACAGGGGTCCCCATGAGTCAGGATCGACTTGAGAGCACCTGGTCAGTCACAGTAGCAGCACTGTAACAAGGTGAGGAAGGATTGCTTTTGGTCCCACTATCCATCATCTAATGAATAGCTGAGCGGTTCTTGTCCTCTGTTATGGATTGAATGTGTCCCCCAAAAATGTTTGTCAACTTGGTTAGTCCATGATTCCCAGTATTTTGTGATTGTCTACCATTTTGTCATCTGATGTGATTATCCTATGTGTTGTAAATCCTATCTGTATGATGTTAATGAGGTGGGATTAGTGGCAGTTATGTTAATGAGGCAGGACTCAATCTACAAGATTAGGTTGTGTCTTAAGTCAGTCTCTTCTGAGATGTAAAAGAGAGAAACGAGCAGAGACCTATGGGAACTTCACACCACCAAAAACGTAGTGCCAGGAGCAGAGCGTATCTTTTGGACCTGGAATCCCTGAGCTGAGAAACCCCTAGACCAGGGGAAGATCGATGACAAGGGCTTTCCTCCAGAGCCAACAGACAGAGAAAGCCATCCCCTGGGGTTGACGCCCTCAATTCGGACTTCTAGCTTCCTATACTATAAGAGAATTAACTTCTGTTTGTTAAAGCCATCCACTGTAACATTTCTGTTATAGCAGCACTAGATGACTAAGACATCCTCCTTGACCATCAGGACACACCAGACCAGATAGGACGTCATAGCACAGAGTAGTTGGAGGCTGCAGGTGGAGCGCCCTGCATTCTGGATTTCTGACAGGAAAGAGATGCCCGGAGCTGGGTAGTGATGAGGCTGTGGGAACTACCTGGGCTCTGGGGCTCCATCTGGACAGTCCTCATGCACCTGGTCCTGGCTGTCCGAGGGTGTCTGTAAAGTTCTAACAGTAACCAGAGACAGGGGACTGAGCACAACACACTGTGATGAAGTGGAGCAGCTGCTCCCCGGGCAGTGTGCCACGTTAATGAGTGAGTGTGGACCCGGAGTCATTAGGGCCATGGCAAGCCCTCCTGTCACAGCCCATTATTCCTGAGCTCAGGGCTTCCTAGAACTGCAACACTTTCCCTGCTCTTTGAAATGCTAATTCACTCATTAATTACACTTCCCACTTCATCCTGAGTTAGCTTCTTTTTTTTTTTAATCCTCAGATTTCACAAGACATTTGCTCCAGCGGCATGATGGCCTCAGTAGTGCCTGGCGGGGCCCACACCAAAATCACACGAGAAGCACCCAGGCCACAGCCCACAAGGTGCCCACAGACATAATCACATTCTGGCTCCTCAGACAGCCAGACTCCCGGGGGGAGAGCTGCCAGGGAGCTGGAGGAGTGCCGTCCCTATATCGAGCACAGGTGTGCACATACGAGGAGGCCTAACTCTGTCGTCCTTCCTCTGTCTCCGTCTCTTCTCTGTTTTTATAAGACACCACTCAGACAGAATTAGGACCCAACCTCCTTCAGTATGACCTCATCTGAACCAAACTGCAAACATCTTCAAAGACCCTATTTGCAAACAAGGTTACCTTCACAAGTACAGGGGTTAGGACTCGAACATAAATTTTTAGGGGACACCATTCAATCTATAACAGAGATAATGCCTAGTATCCACTGTGAAAGTAGCTCTGTTAAATAGGAATGATGATAATGATGATTATAGTGATGGTGACCGTGATGGTGACAATAATGACAGTGACAACAGTGATAACGGTGATGGTGACGATGGTGATGGTGATAGTAAGGGTGATGGTGACGATGGTGATGGTGATAGTAAGGGTGATGGTGACGATGGTGATGGTGATAGTAAGGGTGATGGTGATGATGGTGATGGTTATAGTAACGGTGATGGTGATGGTGATGGTGATGATGGTGATGGTTATAGTAAGGGTGATGGTGACGATGGTGATGGTGATAGTAACGGTGATGGTGATGATGGTGATGGTGATAGTAAGGGTGATAGTGATGGTGACGATGGTGATGGTGATACTAAGGGTGATGGTGATGATGGTGATGGTGATAGTAACGGTGATGGTGATGATGGTGATGGTGATAGTAAGGGTGATGGTGATGATGGTGATGGTGATAGTAAGGGTGATGGTGATGATGGTGACATGCTGGTGATAGTAATGGTGATGGTGATGATGGTGATGATGGTGATGGTGATAGTAAGGGTGATGGTGATGTGATGGTGATGGTGATAGTAAGGGTGATGGTGATGATGGTGATGTGATGGTGATAGTAACGGTGATAGTGATGATGGTGATAGTGATAGTAAGGGTGACGGTGATGTGATGGTGATGGTGATAGTAAGGGTGATGGTGATGATGGTGATGTGATGGTGATAGTAACAGTGATGGTGATGATGGTGATGGTGATGGTGATAGTAAGGGTGATGGTGACGTGATGGTGATGGTGATAGTAACGGTGATGGTGATGATAGTGATGGTGATAGTAACGGTGATGGTGATGATGGTGATGGTGATAGTAACGGTGATGGTGATGATGGTGATGGTGATAGTAAGGGTGATGGTGATGTGATGGTGATGGTGATAGTAAGGGTGATGGTGATGATAGTGATGGTGATAGTAAGGGTGATGGTGATGATGGTGATGGTGATAGTAACGGTGATGGTGATGATGGTGATGACAGCGGTGATAACAACTGTGATGATGGTGATGACAGTGGTGGTGACAATGGTGGTGATGATGGTGATGATGATGGTGATGGTGATAGTGATGGTGATGATGATGGTGATGGTGGTGGTGGTGGTGATAGTGATGGTGATGATGATGGTGATGATGGTGGTGGTGATAGTTATGGTGATGATGATGGTGATGATAGTGGTGGTGATGATGATGGTGGTGATAATGACAGTGATGATGGCAATGGTGGTGGTGACAATGATGATGGTGATGGTGGTAATGATGACAGCGATGAGGGTACTGATGATGGGGATGGTGATAGTCATGATGGTGGTGATGGTGATGATGACAATGATAGTGATGGTTATGATGATGGTGATGATGATGGTGATGAAGAAGAAAATATACAGTAATAGTACCAGGCACTGTGGAGAAGCACTTTTCATAAAAGGCCTTCTCTATCTGACTACACCAACAGGCAGAGACAAATATAACTGCAATTTTTCCGATGCAGAATTGGGGCCCAGCAGGGCTGGGAACCGCCCTTCAGAGGCTATGTCTAGGAATTGGTCGAGCTGGGGTTCAACCCCATGGGGCCTGCCCTGAGGCACTGGTAAGGAAGCTGGCTCACATTTTTTGGAATGTGGAGTTCAACAGATCCAGTGCTCAGCAGCACTGATTCCTTGAGACTTTTTGCTCAGTCACTCACCTATTTGCAACTCCACCCTCAGCCTTAGAAGAGGACCAAGTCTTCTGTGGTACTGCATGGGTCACATAAAAGAGGCATTCTTTAAATAGGAATCCCTAGGTGGAGCAGAAGGTTAAGTGCTTGGCTACTAACCAGAAGGTGGGCCATTTGAATCCATTCAGCAGCTCTGCAGAAGACAGGCCTGGCAATCTGCTTCCGAAAGGTCACAGTCATGAAAACACTATGGAGCAGTTCTATTCTTACACTTGGGGTCACATGAATAGAAGTCAACTTGATGGCAACTGGTTTGCTTTTTTAAAATTTCACAATATATAAGAGGGCTCATTGGGAACTACTCAAGGCTAGCAGGTCATTACATGTTTAGAATAAATGTTATATAATAAAAAATAAAAAGATTGGGAAATATTTTAAGGGAAAAAAACACTAAAGAGGGACACAGTCAAGTGTTGAGGTGTGTTAGCGCTGAGGTGTGTTAGTGCTGAGATGTCATAGTGCTGAGGTGTGTTAGTGATGAGGTGTGTTAGCGCTGAGGTGTGTTAGCACTAAAGTGTGTTAGTAACGAGGAGTGTTAGGGCTGAGGTGTGTTAGCATTGAGGTATCTTAGCGCTGAGGTGTATTAGCGCTGAGGTGTGTTAGCACTGAGGTGTGTTAGCACTAAAGTGTGTTAGTAATGAGGAGTGTTAGGGTTGAGGTGTGTTAGCATTGAGGTGTGTTAGTGCTGAGGTGTGTTAGCCTGAGGTGTGTTAGCCTGAGGTGTGTTAGTAATGAGGCGTGTAAGCGCTGAGGTGTGATAGCACTGAGGTGTGTTAGTGCTGAGGTGTGTTAGTAACAAGGTGTGTTAGCCTGAGGTGTGTTAGTAATGAGGTGTGTAAGCGCTGAGTTGTGATAGCACTGAGGTGTGTTAGCAATGAGGTGTGATAGTGCTGTTGTGTGATAGTGCTGAGGTGTAATAGTGCTGAGGTGTGCTAGGGCTGTGGCGTGTTAGCCCCGGTATGTCAGGGCTGAGGTGTGTTAGTAATGAGGTGTGTTAGTAATGAGGTGTGTTAGTGCTGGTGTGTCAACGCTGAGGCGTGTTATCACTGAGAGGTGTTACACTGAGGCTACTTTGCGCTTAGGTATATTAGTGCAGGGTGTGTGAGGGCTGTGGTGTGTTAGTGCTGGTGTGTCAGTGTGATGGTGTCTTAGGACAGGTTTACTGTTTCCCAAACCTCTGTACCGCTCTGAGCTGAGCACCCTGTTGGGACCTGGCCCCGGAACTGGAGCTGAGCTTGTCTCTCCTTTTCTGAGCCACTCCTGGGCCAGACCTGAGGCTCTCTGGGTTTTCCTCCATGCTGCTCCTTCCTCTAAAAGCAGCCTGGAACACGGCCTCCCGCGGAGGCGGAGGGCGCTAAAGCCAGCACCATGTACCGGAGCGAGCGTTGGTGTCCTAGCCCAGGAGACACAGATGCTGCCTCCCACATGCGCCTTAAATCATAACCGCAATAGCCGTGCTTTGCTAATGAACGCAAATTACAAGTATTAGTATCGGCAGTAAACGTCCCAGCTTTTTTAACCACCATCCGTCTTCCCTGCTTGCCTCGCTGACCTTCTGCTGCCACAGACAATTCCTGAGTGGAGCCGGCTGTCCATTCACCCTCCCTGCCCACCAAGGTCACCAGCTGCCATGTCATGAGAAAACTTAGCGAGTGTGCAAAAGGCAAATGCCGGTCACATGGCTGTGTCTCTGGGGTCATCCTGGACTCCGGGGTCCCACATCTACACAGGGGACACCTTTGTTCTCTACAGATGTTCACACTCCTACCCCATGAGCTAACATCATGGGAGGCCCTGGTGGTTCAGGAGTGCACCCTGCTTCTCCCGGACATCACAGCCTCACCAGCCCAGCCCTTCCCTCTAAGCCAGGCCCACGTCGGGGCTCCCACTGACACAAACCACGTTCATGAAGCGTGGGTGCAGGGTCAGCCTAATGCACCCCTGCTACTGCACTGCTCATCTGATCCACATAGCAGCTGGCCCCTCCTGAGCAGGGTCTCCAACCCCTCTCAGCATGGAGCCCCCTTGGGTGTGCCCATCTTTAAGTGTCCAGGGCTATGCATTTCCTCTTTAATTTGCTGTATGCAGGTTTGTTGCTGCTGTTGTTGCCGTGGAGTTCATTCTGACTCAAGGTGACCAAAGGTTTGCACTTCACTGCTAACCTAAAGGGTGGCGGTTCAATCCCACCAAGCAGTAAGTACTTCGGAAGAAAAGGCCTGCAGAGCTGCTTCCTGTAAGATGACAGCCAAGAAAATTCTGTGGAGCAGTTCTACTCTGTAGCACATGGGGTCACCACGATAAGAAATTTATCATTATATAATTGCTTCGCAAAATTTTCAGTCCATCAAGAATCTCCCCTCATGTTTCTGAGCATGGCTGTGTACATTGTTGTTGTTACCCACAGTCAAGTCGGCCCCAACTCATGGCGATCTTAGGTGTAGCAGAACGAAACATTGCCCGGTCCTGACCTCTGACATGTTGTGGCTGTTCTGTCTATCCAACTCATTGAGAGTTTCCCTCATTTTCGCTGACCCTCTACTCTACCAAATATGATGTCCTTTTCTAGCAATGGGTCTTTCCTGATGACACGTCCAAAGTAAGTGTGCCAAAGTCTCACCATCATCACTTCTAAGGAACATTCTGGTTGTGTTTCTTCTAAGACTGATTTGTTGATTCTTCTGGCAGTCCACGGTACATCTAATATTCTTTGCCAACATCACAATTCAAAGGCATCAATCCTTCTGTCTTCATTTTGCACTGTCCAGCTTTTGCATGCATATGAGGCCAAGGAAAGACCGTGTATACGTGTATATTTTACGGTTTTCCAGTTATGTCTAGAGATCATGAGTGGGACAGAAAGACTGTAACTGCCCTGAATTGGCCTTCTTAGAACATCCAAAAACATTTTTGGGGAGGATAGCTTTTCACGGGGGTAGGAGACTGGGCAGTGTATTCAAGCAGCTTGTCTGGGCGTCATTTAATTAAGTAATCACAGCCTGAAGGAAGGCTTGGCCCTAGCGGCAATAACTGGTTTCTGTGGTAACTAGTAGTTTTCATGTCCGAGGATGACCGTCACCTGCTTTGCCCCAAGCCCTTTGCCCAAACCATCTTTGCCGTAGACTTTCCTGGGCAAATCCATCCACCTTGCCCACCTCCTCCACTGGGCTCTGTCTCAGACATACCCCCGTCTGCCATGTTCCTGCCTAGAAGCCTCAGACCTGTTACTGCTGTTTTACAGATTTCACAGCTTGGTGGAGGCCAACCTGGCCAGTCTCTGCCGTCTGGCAAAATGCCCTCAACACATTAAATGCTCTGTAAACGCTGGTCCATTTCCTGGGAGCACGCTGGCGACAATGCAATGAGGTGCTTATATTTCCCTTCACTCTGACTCTTAATCTCCAAAGACACGAGCCCAGTTGTTAAACCAGCAAACCATCCAGCAAACAAAACCACCACCCCCAACCAGGACAACAGAAAACCCCGAAGATGAAGACCACCGTGACTCAAGTCAGGGTGTTAACCGTCTTCCCTTGGTGGAGCCACTGCCAGGGCTGGCCCCACCACGCTCCCCAGCCAACCGATGTCGGTTGATGCCCAAACCAATGGCCAAGGTCAGGACAAGCGGCCAACCTCACTCCTGTTTATGGCCGAGCTGTTGTTGTTCATGACTGTTTATGACTAACCTGCTTATCATACCCCTGATGATTCCTGTGTTTATAACACTCATGTTTCCTTGTCCGTGTGCCCACGACCAGTGTCAGGATAGTGCAGTTGGGGTCTGTGTGGGGTCGAGAGAGAGCACGACACCAGGAGCCAGTGGCCTTGACTTCTGCTCCACTGCTCTGTGAGTCTGCGTTTCCTTGTGTGTAAAATAAAACTCTCAACATACTGCTATGAATTGAATTGTGTCCCCCAAAAAGATGTGTTGCAATCTTAACCCCTATACCTGTAGATGTAATCCTGTTTGGAAATAGGGTTTTTTATTTTTTTTTTTATTGTTGTAGTTTAAATGAACTTCACATTTCAAATTAGTCTCCAGTACAAAATTTTATACATACATTGTTATGTGACCCTAATTGCTCATTCCATTCTGCGACAGCACACTCCTCATTTCTGCTCCTGATTCCCCATAACCATTCAACCAGCTCCTAAACCTCTCTGCCTTCCCATCTCACCTCTGGACAGAAGCTGCCCCTTTAGTTTCTTGTATCTACTTGAGCTAAGAGGCACACTCTTCACAAGTATCACTTTATGTCCCACAGTCCAGTCCAATCCCTGTCTGAAGAGTTGGCCTTGGAAATTGTTTTAGTTCTGGGCTGATAGAGAATCCAGGGGCCGTGCTTTCTGGGGTACCTCCAGTCTCAGTCAGACCATGAAATCTGGTCTTCTTACTAGAATGGAAATAGAGGTTTTCTTTGTTGTATTATTTAGATCATACCTAAGGAAGTTGGATGCTAAATCTAGTCCCTTCTGAGTCATAAAAAGAGCAGAATAGACACAGAGACACAAAATGTAAGTCAGATGCCATGTAAGGATTGTCTGGTTGTCGTTGGTGGTGGTGGTGCCGTCAAGTTAATTTGGACTCATAGCGACCCCATGTGACAGAATAGAATTGCCCCATAGGATTTTCTAGGCTGTAATCTTTATGGGAGCAGATCACCAGGTCTTTCTCCCATGGAACCACTGGGTGGGTTCAAACCACCATCTTTTTGGTTAACAGACAAGAGTCTAATCATTGCACCATCAAGGCTCCGGGTCTACAAGCCAAGAACCCAAGGAACACCCAGGGCTACCAACCAGGAAGGAATCAACAAGGGGGAGACATCTAGCCTTCAGAACTGTGAGAAAATAAACGTCTATTCTTTAAAGCCACCCGTTTGTTGTATCTGTGTGACAGCAGCCCTGAGTAAGTGAGGCATTAGTTTGAAGATTATAAATCAAAGTAATATAAAGGCTTCATAGCAAGAATAGAAGGGGGATTTGGAGAGCTGTGAGGCCCTTAGTAGTTGGCTCTTCCTCCACAAGCCCCCACCCCCATGACCCTTCGGCCTTCCGGCTCTCAAGGGGGCCAGCTGTAAGGTTCCCCGAGCCCCTTCCCCAGAAGCTGACTGGCTCTTTCTAGACCCATTGTCTCATCCTGACTTCATCCCGCTCCACCTGGCTGGTCTCTGCCAAAGGAAGAAATCAGACAGGAGAGATGAGGTTTATACCTGGCAAGTTACTACTTCGCTTCAGAAAAAAAAGCTTCTCTTCTAAGCACAATAAAAATGCAAACTAAAGTGAAAATGCATATGGAGAAGGTCTCCACCTTTCCAAGATCACCTCCTTCCACTGCCTGTGAACGGGCCAAAGACCGCCTCTGAAAATGTTATCAGAACCGACTGTCCTGGACCACGGGTGGGCTCTCCTTCAACATTAAGCTAAATAACAGCCTCTTTTCGGTCAACAAAAAGGCATTTGTGCCTTGTGGCCACAATTAAGATCGAGGTTGGATCTGCACTTCGCTTTAATTACTGATAGATTAATCCAAGTCTAAAGGGCCATCTGTAATTAGCATTTTGCTGATTGATTTGTTGCAAAGAAATGACCCTGATTATGTTCTCAGTAATCAGTTTATAGCTAATTAGCTTTCTTTCATTAAAATATAAAGAGCCATCCATAAAGAGTGACCCAGGTGTGTGGGGACCATCGTCAGCACAGAGGCACTGTCTCTTGTTCAAAGCTGTCCTCTCTGATTTTTATAGAAATCTAATTATTCAGTGAATGAAGGGATTTGACCTCCGAGGGAAGGCTGGTGGGTGACTTCCAGACATTGATCACCCAGGAGCAAGGCAAAGGTTGAGTGATGGCCGATGGAGATGGCATTGTTTGCTGTGGCCCCGGCGAGAAAGCCTGATTTATTGTCGACGAAAACGGCAGAGTCAGTAGACAATAATTAAAGACATGCCACCCAGCTCAAAAAAGGCAAAATATTCAGAGATTGCAATTAAAATCCTTGGCAGTGAGAATGCCTAATTAGGTGTAATCTTTCGGACTCCAGATAAAAACAAAACAAAACAATTCCCTGGGAAGCAAGAACCAGAAGGGAGAAAGTCGTATTTTTAGCAAAGGTCAGCTTCTGACAGGAGGCCCCATGTCCCACATCTGTGTGGCTGCTGGAGCCCCCAGTGAAAAATAATCACTGTTATCATCCATATGCTTTAAAATCGCCGTGTGAGTCATAGCAAGCCAAGGAGAAGTTTGTTTACGTACAAATGAGGGTATTTCTTGAGAGGAATCCCCAGGGCTGCCACGTTCTCCACCACAGATGAGGAAGAAGGGAGGGTACTCAGGGGGGTGCCTGGGACTGCCTCACAGTTGTGCTGCCAAGGCCCCAGAGCAGCCCTCCCCACGAGTCCCTCCTTCTGTGCCTTAGAACCTTAATCACGTCTGTTACTTGTTTCCAAGTGGTTTCAGTACAGCCTCTGTCTTCTCTACCATTTGATGCTGGTACATGATGCCATTTTTAGCAAGGATTAATTATTACGCCTCCTCACCATTTCTGTTTTTCAGTGCTTGGGGTTATAATGATACAATTTTCTTTGTGTTGCACAAAAAAGCAGACCAACTCAGCGGTCTAACATCCCCACTCCTGAAGCGTCCAAGAGTCCTCAATGACCAGGCTCGCGGGTGTGAAAGAGAAAACCCAATATTCCTTGCCCCTCCTGCAGTAGACACTCAATAGCACTTGTTAGGTAAATTATCAAAGAAGTGAATGAGGAATCAATGAAGGCGTAGGCACACAGTTCAGCCCAGCTCCTCAGAGAAGCAGCTCCCCTCTTTCATAACCTCCCACACTTCCATTACTGTCTGAGTCTCTGAGGTAACAACATACCACAAAGTAGGTGGCTTATAAAAACAGAAATTTATTCTCTCACAGATTTGGAGGCTGGGAGTCCAAATTCAGGGCATCGTCAGGGTGGTGCTCTCTCTGAAGGCTTGTGAAGAGATCCTTCCTCGTCTCCTCCAGCTCCTGGTGGCCCAGACATTCCTTGGCATTTAGATGCACCTTCATATGGCATCTTCCTTTGTCTGTCTCTCCCATCTTCTGGTGACCCCAGGTGCTCCTTGGCTTGTGGCCACATCACTCTATTTCTGCCTCTGTCTTTTATAACAGGCATGGATTTAGGGCCTACCTAGGTAATCCAGGTAATCTCCTCCCAAGATCTTTACCTTAATTCCATCTGCTCCCAGCCCCCCAGGAGGCAGGTGTGTGTGAATAAGGACTCCTGGGGACTTCATGGTGGGCCTGAGCCACTGATGAAAACCACCTGTCTTCAGGTGTATGTGGACACCCTGGAGGGCAGAAAGGAGCCCTGCTCTGGCCCACACTCCACCCGCAGAGGACAGTGGCTTCAGCCTTAGCTCTCTGCCTCAACGTCCAGCTCATGTCCTCCGATGGACCATGCAGAGAAAGACCCAATAGGGAGCAGGGTGCTTTAGTTCTGGAATCAGAAGGGCTGTTTGATGGAGTGCATGCTGAGGAAGGGGTAGGGGTAGGGGTAGAGCAAGCCTGATTAAGCAGGCTGGCCACAGACAGGTGAGAGGAAGGAGGGTCAGCTGGGGTCCACGGGGCTCCACTAACCCTATGGAGGGAGAGAGTCCATGGACAGAGGCACTGTAGTCGCTTGGCTGAGAGTTGAGGTGATAGAAATGGGTCCCAGGAACTGGGAACTGGGAACTGGACTTAGTAGTCAGCAGGCTCTGGGCAGAGCAGGGTAGCAGGTGGTCTGTGGCCATCACTTGGCGAGACCGCAGTCTCATCACTGGTGGTCATTCCAGCAAAGTCGGTGCATGTGATGAAGGCAGCAGCAGGGTGGGGTCCAGGCCTGGGCCTGGGCTTGCATGTGACATGAAAGAATTACTGTAAGAGACAGGAGGCTGGGACGTTACAAACAGAGGCAAAGGGCAGTGTCAGGCTTCTCATTGCCCATCCAGAAGGAGTAGGAAAGGACTCCAGGGTGACACCATCCAGGTGAGGCCAGGCGACCTCACATGGGCTCTGTCTCATGCCATTCCATTTGGGCCAACAAGTAGCCAATGTGAGTCTCCTTCCACCCTCCCCCATGACTGCCACAGAGCCCAGAGCCCACTGTGAGGCAGGACACCTCTGGGCTGGCCCACAGAAAGTGTGAACACCCTGAGGTGTGAGCTGCACTTGGCAGGTAGGCGAGGTGGGGTCAACGACTCCCCCGCATGGAGGCTTTGAAGGGCAGCCTTGAGTTTAAGCACAAAAAAATGGCTTTAGCAGCACTGCCTCTATCTGGGAGCCCTGGTGGTGCAGTAATTAAGGGCTCAATTGCTATCCCAAAGGTCAGCAGTTTGACTCCACCAGCTGCTCCTTGGAAATCCTATGCGGCACTTCCACTCTGTCCTAGAGGGTTGCTATGAGTTGGAATCTACTCAATGGCAACGAGTAAGCCTGTATCTGGGAGCCCTGGTGGCATAGTGGTTAAGAGCTCAGCTGCTATCCAAAAGGTCAGCAGTTGGAATCGACCAGCTGCTTCTTGGAAATCCTATGGGGCAGTTCTACTCTGTCCTAGGGCTGCTATGAGTCAGAATCAACTCAATGGCAGTGGGTTTAGCTTTTTCTTTTTGTTTTTGTTTTTGTTTTTGTTTTTTTTTAACTATATTTGAAGAATCTGTGCAGACTGAAAATCATAGCTTCTAAAGATTCCATACTAATTCCTACCCAGCTACAGCCTCTTCTCTTGCCCAGGAGGTGGTGATTACATCTGAAATGTTGATATTCAACTGTGTAGTGGAAGTGATGTTTGGTGAATGAAATCATTTCCTTATCATTGCCTGTCAAAAGTTCTGTTGTCTTACCTTTCCCTTTGGTTAGAGAGGGATCCTGGTGTCTCCCATACAAGGATCTCAGATGGTAGAGCACTCTCCCCCATATCTGAGTACCCTCTCATCTCTGGAACAGTACCTTGGTCCCTGGTGATCCCCATTCTGTCCAGCAGTCACTCAGTTTTTCCAGTTCCAAGACCACCGTGTGCATAGAAAGCAGTTGGGAGTTTTCGTCACAGAAAGAAGTTGTCTTAGGCTGGGTTCTCTAGAGAAGCAAAACCAGTAAAACATATAAATATATATATATATACGTATATAGTATATGTATATAGTATATGTAGTATATATACATATATATATATATATATATATATATATATATGTAGAGACTGGAACATCCCAAGTCTGTGGATCAGGATAGAGGCGTCTCCTGATTCATGTAGCCAAAGGAGCTGTTGAACCCACGATCAGTAGGTCGGAGAGCACGGCTCTTTCTCACAGGCTGTGAAAATCCTCAAATGCCAAGATTTACAGGCAAGACCACAAGACTTCTCCTGATTCACGCAGTTGCAGGGGCTGATGACCCCAAGGTCAGCAGGTTAGAGAGCAGGGCTCTTGCTTACAGGCTGTGAAGATTGATGAATCCCAAGATCTGCAGGCAAGACTGTAGGTATGCTGCTAGCTGAAGTCCCAAGAACTGGAGGTCAGATGAATAGGAGCCAGCTGCAGGATCCAGAGCAGGCAAAAGCAAGAACATCTGCTTATATTCAGATGCAGGCCACATGCCCAAGGAAACTCCCTTTCAACTGATTGGCTATTCACAGCAGATCCCATCATGAAGTTGATCACATATCAGATCTCAACAGCTAAGTGATCCCTACGTTATACGACTGCCAAAACACTGAGAATCATGGCCCAGCCAAGTTTACGTACAATCTTAACCATCATGGAAGGTATGAAGAGACAAGCATGTCAAACAAGTTCAAGGTGTTTACAGACCTGCCTGAAGCCAATCCAAGACCCTGAGATCAGGAATCTCAATTGGAGGAAGATGAGGAAGTTGACCTCAAGCTGTTGAGGCTACTACAGGGGAAGGAATTGGGAGTAGAGGGATGACTATCCTTTTTTGCACACATCCTGTTTTCACTCCTAAGGACCTTTGGTTGCACAGTGGTTAAAGCAATCAACTGCTAACAGAAAGGTTGGTGGTTCGAAACCACCAGCAGCTCCGCAGGAGAAAGAAGTGGCAGACTGCTTCCTTAGAAATTTACAGCCTGGGAAATCCTATGGGGTCACTATCAGTCAGAATCAACTTGATGGCAGTGGGTTTGAGCTTCACTCTCACCATGCATATTTTGAAATTTTTTTTAAAAATCTAAAATGATGGAGAAGAAAGCCCATAATTTTCTACCCTAAGCTTTTAATGAATCGATGCATGTTTATGGATCTCCTATACAAGGAGCCCTGGTGGTACGATGGTTAAACACTCAGCTGTTAACCTTGAGGTTGGTGGTGAGTGAGATAAAGACCTGGCAATCTGCTCCAGTAAAGATTACAGCTTAGGAAACCCTATGGGGCAGTTCTACTCTGTCACACGGGGTTGCTATGAGCTGGAATCAACTCAACAGCACCCAACAACAGCACTAGATATACAGGCCTGTGCTAGGCTTCCTCTGGGCATATTAGAGTGGCCAGAACAAAAATACCACAAGCTAAGTAACTTTAAAAAACAGGAGTTTATTATCTCTCAGTTCTGGAGACTGGGAGTCTTAATTCGGGGTGAGCAGGGCCACGTTCCCTCTGTTGGCTCTAGGAGAGGACCTTTCCTGGTCTCTTTCAGCGTCTGTAAGCCCGGGCATGTCTGGTGCTCCCTGGCCTGCAGATGTGTCTTCACGTGTTGTCTGACCCACCCCACCCCCATATGTGACCCTGTCACTCTATCTGTTCTTCTATCTTATAAGACACCACTCAGAAGGGATTGGGATTAAGACCACCTACTCTATCATGACCTTAGTAATTTAACTGGTAACTAAAGAAAAATCCTATCTCCCCAAACAGGATCACATTCACAGGCACGTGGTTAGGGTGTCCATACATCTTTCTGGGAGACACAGTTCAGTCCATATCAGATGTCGGATTGTGGCAGTCACTGAGTACTTGGGCAGAGAGAGGCTCCCATGCAGGGAAGAACAACAGGACCAGTGAGCCCCAAACTAAACATCCCACCACTGTGACACATTGAGCCTGGGCAAGTCCCTGCAGTCAGCGTACTGAGCCAGCCCAGGAGGCCTGAGGGTTCCAGGGCTCTGGGGCTCACAACGGAAGGAGCTTAGTCTAAACTCAAAGCTCGGCTCTGCAGGCACCTCTGAAACCCTCTTTCCTCCCTACGCCCTCCACTTCCCAGCGAAGGGAGCCGCGACATCCTCCCGATGAAATCAATTATTTCATTGCTACAGTCAGTTAAAAGTGAAATTAAACAGATTCTGAGCATTAATAACAGGCTGTAATAAGACAAACCAGCTCCTAAGGATGCACAGAACCCTGATGAAAATAAATTTCCTTTTGGGATGTGTGTGCCCATGAGTCAGGCGGGAGGACACAAGAGAGACTTTTATCTGCCCAATTACAATGATTATTGATTGCACAGCTGATAATTAATGATAGCAATTTTTGATTAAAAATGAGTTCATTTAGCAAACAAGTGGAGTGTGGTAACATATTACCTCTAAAAATAGAATCAGGAAGAAAGGAGCCTTGTTACACAGGCAGGATGACAATGAGTGTTTTGATCATGATGTTGATGCTTCTGGATTCCAAATGAGCCTCGCCATTCAGAAGCCCCGAGAAGGCCAGTGTCCAGGGAGGGGGCGTACCTGCCTCTTCCTGGTCAGAATTCATCATGGTGATGCCCAGGATCAGCTTCGAGCAGTCTATAAGATCGAGGGGCACAGGGGGGTGGGTTAGGTGTTTTTCTCTTGAAACCCCGTACCTCAGAGGGATTCAGCCAAGATGGGGGCAAAACAGAGTACTAATCCTGGAATTACAGAATTAGAAAAGACCCCACAGCCGGGCAATGGCGTGTGTTTGTGTGCATGTGCATATGGGTGTGTGTGTACATGTGTGTAGGTTTATATATGTGTATGGGTGTGAAAAATAAAAGGAAATGTTTTCAAGGCTAAGTTAGGAGGAAAAAATGAGAAACTTTCTAGTTCAAAACAGCTAAAATGCAGGATAAATTATTAACAAGTTGTTTGCAAAGTCATGTGATGTCCTAACGGTAAAGGACAGCTGGGAACAATGACAAGGTGGGAGTCTCCGGGGTCTACTGTCTGTGGAGCAGCGTTTCCTGGAAGGCATGGTCTGGTTTTGGTCTCTGGAAGCCTGGGTTTCAATGGGCTGTGTGCTGGGGCACATCTGAGGCCCTCAGAGTCTGAGAGTTCAGAATGGAGATGTCAACGTAAAACTGGAGCCCCACAGGGCAGCAAATAATAAGTGGTCAAGAGAAACTCCTGCCTCACAGGAGCAGAATCCCCTGTCTCAGCTGTGGCTCTGAGCGAGACAATCAAAATGAATAAGAAGGATCCCTCCTCACCACCCCCACCCAGCATCCCTCCCTACCTCACAGTGACCCAAGTCCACACAAAAGTTGGTGTGCATTTGCTGTTCACTTACTTGAATTGCAAAAAAAAAAAAAAGAAAGAAAGAAAGGAAAAATGTGTAGCTTAAAGAGGTCCCCAGTTGACAGTGCCACCAAGCAATTAGCAGAGGCAAACGCAAGGTTACCTGGAGGGTTATGCTTTACACATTGTTCAAGGAAGCATGAGATTATAATTAAAAAGCACTAACCTCACAAAGAAAAAAGCCATCAAAAGTGTGAGTCAAGGAAGACAGAAATGCAGAATCTGGCCAGCAGAGCTTGAAGACACTGGGATTATCAGATTCAGAACTCATATAAGTACATTCACCAAGTTCAGAGGGGAACAAGGGACTATCAAACTTGAAAAGGAGAGTTTAAAAAGTATGAAATAAAAATTTTAGAACTTCAAAATACAGTAATTGAAAGTTAAAACTAACTGCTGATTAGATATAACTTATGTAAACAGAAAGAAGAATCATTAAAATTTCCCCCAAAGGAACGTCAAGCTCAATTGGCATAACGCAGTTTATAAAGACAATGTTCTACATTCTACCTTGGTGAGTAGCGTCTGGGGTCTTAAAAGACTGTGAGCAGCCATCTAAGATACTCCACTGGTCTCACCCCTTGAGGAGCAAAGGAGAAGGAAGAGAACAAGATACAAGGAAAAGATTAGTCCAAAGGACTAATGGACCACAGCTACCAAGGTCTCCACCAGACTGAGTCCAGTACAGCTAGATGGCGTCTGGTTACCACTGCTGACTGCTCTGACCGGGATCACAATAGAGGGTCCTGGACGGAGCTGGAAAAGGATGTAGAACAGAATGCTAACTCACAAAAAAAGACCAGATTTACTGGCCTTACAGACTGGAGAAACCCTGAGAGTATGGCCCCTGGACACACTTTTAGCTCAGTGGTGAAGCCCCTCCCAAATTTCACCATTCAGCCGAGGATTGGACAGCCTCATAAAACAAAACAGGGCTAATGAGGCACAGCAGTCCAGGGACAAGGACTAGAAGGCAGGAGGGGACAGGAAAGCTGGTGATAGGGAACCCAAGGTTGAGAAGGGACAGTGCTGACATGTCATGGGGTTGTTAACCATTGTCATAGGGCAATATGTGTACTGTTTAATGAGAAACTGTTTGTTCTGCAAACTTTTATCTAAGGTACAAAAAAATAAAAGAATTATCTATGTGAGATCAAATTGACAACAGCAACTAAAAAGGTTTGATGGGAAGCTTAGGGGGCAGTGAGTTGAAGATAATGGTGATGGAGTAATTTGGAAAAGGATAGTGAGAATAACAGCACAACTGGAAGAATGTAATCGATGTCACTGAATTGTTCATGTAGAAGCTTTCAAAATGGTGTAACTCTGGCTATGTATATTTTCACCAAAATAAAAGGTTGAGATGGGAGAGTGTTGACATGTCGTGGGGTTGTTAACCAATGTCATAAAACAATACGTGTACTGACTGTTTAATGAGAAACTATTTGTTCTGTAAACTTTCGTCTAAAGTACAATAAAAAAAATTTTTTTTTAATGTCCCCCAAAGAAGCAGAAAGAGAGTGACGACGTGGAAGAGAAGTTAAGACACTAGATGATCAAGAAGGTCCAACGTGTCCACGAAGGTAGTCGTTGTTGTAAGTTCCCTTTGAGTCGACTCTGATTCATGGCAGCCTTACGTACCACAGAATGAAACATTGCCTGGTGCTGCCTTATCCTCACAAAGAGTCTCGCTCACCCTCACTGTCCCTCCATTTCACCAAACCTGATTTCCAACTCTAACAATTGATCCCTCCTGATGATGTGTCCAAAGAAAGCCAGACAAAGTTCTGTTGTGATCCATAAGGTTTTCATCGGCTAATTTTCAGAAGTAGATTTCCAGGACTTTCTTCCTAGTCTGTCTTAGTCTGGAAGCTTTGCTGAAACCTCTCCACTATGGGTGACCCTGCTGGTATTTGAAATACTGGTGGCATAGCTTTCTGCATCACAGCAACATGCAAGCCACCACAGTCTGACAAAATGACAGATGGGTGGAAAGTTACGGAGGAAGAAAAGAGAAACAATGATGGAGAGCAAGTATTTAAATAGATAACATGAAGGGAAGAACGTAAAGGAAAGCAGGAGATACCTCGATGTTAGATGCAAGAAGCAGTACAAATCCCAAAATCCCAAAGGGGATAAATCCAAAGAAGGCCACAACCAGACACGTCATGGTGAAAATGCAAATCACCAAAATCAATGCATCTGGAAAAGAGCCACAGAGAAAGGGTCCGTCACATGCGAAGGAAGGGAATTCAACTCAAAACACACTCCACTTCAGCAGCACTAGGAGCTAGAAGACAGTGGAATAGATCTTCAAAGGATCAAAAGAAAATAACTGTGATACCAGAATGGTAAATCCAGTAAAAATATTTTTATTAAGGAGAGATTATGAAGGCATTTTCACATGAACAAAAGCTGAGACACCAACAGATCATCACTAATGGATTTAAAAATGATGCATTGCAAGAAAAAATTATGATTATGGAAGGGAAGTGTGTTAACTGCTGGCATTTGCCTCTCTCAATTTTTTGTTTTGTTTCCCAGCTAACAGCAGAGGCTGATATTTAGTGATTGCTCAGTATACACTGGGTGTCAGAGCTTCAGTGTGTTTACTGTCCCTCTGTCTGTCCTCAGCTGTCTCCAGGCTCACATCCTCATTTCACTCAGGGGTCTTCATGAATGTCACCGTGGCAGGTAGACCTCCATCTAGCCTGCCATCACTCACCAATCCCTTACCTGCTTTATTCTGTTCTGTGGTCTTTATCGTCTACAAAGATAGGCATGTTTATGTCTTCAGTGTCTGCCTCTAGGTGGTGGAATAAAAGCCCCACTACACCAGGAACTTTGTTTTGTTCACTGCTGTCTCCCCGTTGCGTAGATCAGAGCTGGACACGTTTGAGAAGCTTGATGAATGTTTACTGAATGAATGAATTATTTCATCATGTCTTCAGAAGGAATGACATTGGTGTAGGGACAATTAATATACTAATTTTGAAGATGAGACAATTAAGCACAAAAGATTTGGTCCCTTTGTCAGTACTGAGCAAACAAAAGAGGGCCCGTGATTTGAACCCAGATCTATATGACTCCAGTCATGATCTTTAAGAGCCAGATCGAAGCTGATGTCACAAGGAGTGAGGCAACGCCATGATTCAAATCTCAGACACACTTAGACAAAACAGAGAAGCTGGAAAGTAAGGCCGCTAAAGCAGAAGCAACAAGGCATCTCTAGAGGGTCCAAACCCTACTTCACACCCTGCCTACCTGAAACACTGCTCCTCTCCTCTCGCCCACAAGCCCCTCCACTCCTCACTGCTCTCTGGCTGTCCCTAGTCTTTCCTTTGTTCAGGCAGCCTCTCCTGACCAAAGCCCTCCTCCCAGCACGGAGCTCAAACTGAGCCTCCTCAAAGCCTTCCATAACCACGTCAGGTCTAAAATAACAACCACCATCACAATAACATTTGGTGATGATGTTTCAATATGAGACTAGCATTGTTTTGAGTAGTTCACATCTCTCATCTAATTTAATTCTCACAATAGCCCTATCAGGAAGGTGCTGTCATTACTGTTATTTTATAAGAAATCGAAAGCACAAAGAATGAAATAACTTGTGCATGGACACACAATAGGTGTATCATGGAGTCTTAGTCTAAACCTAGGCAGCCCTACCCAGAACCTATGCCCTTCAGAGTTGATGACTGAGATGGGTGGGTGGGTGGATGGATGGATGGATGGATGGGTGCAGGCATGCCTGCATGCATGCATTTTGTTTTATTGGACAAGGCTGACGATAAAGTCCTAATGTCCCCTAGAAGGGATGTAACTCTCTGAGGGTCTTAAAGGGCACCATGACACTAGTTAAGCCTTGGAGTTGAGGAGGACCTTTGACCTCCTTGACATTGCCTATTAAGACCCTCTAGAGCTCTCCCCAGCACTTTATCTCCTCTGGTAGGTATGTTTCATCTCTGCTTCTACATCTTTGATGCTTGGTGATTTTCATATTCTCCATAGACCCTCTTATTGCATTTCTCATTAAGTGCCTCCGTGGATGCCCTGGCTTTCTCCTGCAGAAGAAACTTTGAAGCTGCTTCGGTTTGTTCTATGGCAATGTAGATGAGCTCAAATATTCTTTTTTTAGACCACCCCTCTCAGTCAGCAGCTGCCTCGTGAGAAAGCAAAGCTTTTCTGCTGGTAAAGAAAAGAAGTGAAAAGGGAAGGGTGTTTGGATGCAATTAACCTGGACATCACTCAGATACCTCTCGTCCTGTGAGCCTCTCTGCTGACCTCTTTAGCCAAACCTCCTGTGTGCTCACCTCTCCCATGGGCACCTTAACCTTACATGCCTGGAATAAAGCATGCTTACAAAATGTGTTTATATGTGCAAATGTACTTTTTAAAGTTCAATCACTCTCATATGAAAGAAAAGGGAAGAGACATATGTTGTTGTTGCTAACCAAAAATCAAACCCATTGCCGTCAAGTCAATTCCTACTCATTAGGTGCCATCAAGTCAGTTCTGACTCATAGTGACCCTACGTACAGTAGAACAAAACACTACTTGGTCCTGCAGCATCCTCACAATCATTGCTATATTTTAGCCCATTGTTGCAGCCACTGTGTCAGTCCATCTCATTGAGGGTCTTCCTCTTTTTTGCTGACCTTCTATTTTACCAAGCATGATGTCCTTCTCTAGGGACTAGTCCTTCCAATAACGTGTCCAAAGTGCATGTGACGAAGTCTCAATATCCTCCCTTCTAAGGAGCATTCTGGCTGTACTTCTTCCAAGACAGATTTGTTCATTCTTCTGGCAGTCCACGGTATATTCACCATTCTTCACCAACACCACAATTCAAAGGCATCAATTCTTATTTGGTCTTCCTTATCATTATCCAGCTTTGGAACGCATATGCGGTGACTGAAAATACCATAGCATGAATCAGGCGCATCTTAGTCCTCAAAGTGACATCTTTGTTTTTTAACACTTTAAAGAGGTCTTTTGCAGCAGATTTGCCCAATGCAATATGACATTTGATTTCCTGACTGCTCCTTCCATAGGTGTTGATTGTGGATCCAAGTAAAATGAAATCCTTGACAGCTTCTATGTTTCTTCAAGTATCATGATATTGCTTATTGGTCCAGTTGTAAGGATTTTTGTTTTCTTTATTTTGAGGTATAATCCACACTGAAAGTTTAGTCTTTGATCTTCATTAGTAAGTGCTTCAAGTCCTCTTTGCTTTCAGCCACCAAGGCTGTGTCATCTGCATATCGTAGGTTATTGATGAGTATTCCTCCAATCTCGATGTCACGTTCTTTCTCATATAGTCCAGCTTCTGGGATTATTTGCTCAGCACACAGATTGAATAACTATGGTAAAAGATATAACCCTGACACACATCTTTCCTGATTTTAACCTATGCAGTATCCCTTTGTTCCGTTCAAATGATTGCCTTTTGCTCTGTGTATAGGTTCTTCCTAAGCAAAATTAAGTGTTCTGGAATTCCCATTCTTTGCAATGTTATCCATAATTTGTTATGATCCATACAGTCAAATACATTTGCATAGTGACATGTATGACAATACCTCTGAGAAATACAAATTGAAGAACATTCTACAAAATGCTTGGCCAAAACTCTTCCAAAGTTTCAAGATCATGATGAAAATGAAAAGATGGAGAAATTGCCAAGATCAGAGAAGACGAAGATACATGATGAGCAAATGAGCGTGGCATCTGGGACTACATCCTGGGACAGAAAAAGGGCACTGGGGGGAAAACAGGTGAATCTAAATAAAGCCTGTCGACTTCATGGAATTGTCCTAATGTTAATAGCTTAGTTTTGATAAATAAACCATGGTTATGTAAGACGTTGATGATAGGGGAAGCTGGGAGAAGGATATAAGGGAACTCTCTGTATTATCTTTTCAATTCTTCTGTCATCCTGAAATTATTTCAAAATCAAAGTAGAAGAATAATCATTCCAAGGCTCCAATCTCAATGATCTACATTTGGGCATTAACAAACTGATTGAACAACAGCATCCAGCCAATGATCTATCAAGGATGCTCCACAGGAGATCTTTGGGCCTAATGGGAGTTCAGAGCGACCTGAGGCCTACAAGCTCTTTTAAAGTCTAAGGATCTACAGACAGAGGGCTCTGCTGCACCAGACACACCTGCCTTCTCTCAAGGCACCTTGACGTTAGTTCAGCTAGGGAGAAACATCTGAGCTCGTTGGGGCCTTACCTTGATATGAGGGGCCATGGTAGCCAGAAGGAAAACTACCTTTGTGGACTTGATTTCCAGCTTGGAAACCCTCCAAACAATGACATCCAGGCTGTGGGCTCCCTTCCAACGTGGGCAAGCTTCCCTGATAACAGATGGTTCTGGCCATTGGCCATGTCTGAGACTAAATATGCAGCAAAATCTCAACCATAGACACAGGCTCTGGGTCTCTTGCACTGCCACCCAATGCTCCTGGGGATCACCATCAACCTACAGCTTGTACCCTGAAGAATCTTTATAATACGCACCTATTTTATTTCAGAAAACAATTATTTGGCACCAAATATGTCAGGGCAATGCTTGCATTCGATTCTGACACCTTGTTTGTACATCAGAATGGATGTCTGTGTCTTTGGATTCATCTAGCCGTTCTTCCTCACAAAGAGGAGACAGAAGGGAATGCGCAGTGGGAGGAAGACAGGTTAGACAGCAAGAACAAAGGAACAAACAAAAATCCCACCCGGAGATGAGTGCTGTGAAGACATTGGAGACTCTGGGTGTGCAGTTTCCTCTACGGGAGGTTCTTCTAACATCAGAAGAGGTTCACGTACACCAAGGAAAGCTAGGACTCAGCCTGGAGGTACAGGATGGCCACAATGTCCTCTCAGGATGCTGGTTTTGTGATTCCAGAGTCTTCAAAAACAGCTGACAAAGCCGAGTCATTTGCTGGCTGCATGTACAAAGTGGTGCAAGACTCTTCACAATCATCCCCGAACCTATAATGCTGATGTTCTAATGTAAAAGGAATATTGCCCCCCTTGAGATGAAATCCCATCAAATGCCATCTGTGCTGCCTGTAAATTTAGCCGTAAATCCTGGTTGTATTTATCGGAGGTTTGTTTTTCAAGATGGCTAATTTTAGTCTCCAACTCAACTGCACACTAATTTTCTTGTTTCTTTCTTGCTGAGAAATCTGATATAACAGCTCCTCATAGAAAGGGGCTGGCAGGTTCCCAAAGCCCAACAGCCTCATTTACTTAGAGAGAGGTTATTTCTTTTCTTTCTTCCTTCCCCCCTTCTCCCTTCTTGTTTTGGCAATGCTGTTAGAATTCAGAAGAGTTGAAATAAAAACAGGATTGTCCTTGTGGAGACATAGAGAAAGTGGGACAGGTGGGATGGACCTCAGGGTGAGGGGTCCTGGCCCAAGAGGTGGGAAAAGGTATCCTGGACCCTGAGCAGCTGGAGGGGACCCCCACCTTGGAGCACAGAGGAAGCACATCCCCCTAGCCAGCCTCACTGCGTTCCCTGGGCACAACATTACACTCTGGGAAGCACTTAGAAAGTTTCTTTTATTTTTCTGAGATAGCTTAAGTGATGCATAAGATTGGCTGAAAGCCTAAATCTAATTACAACGGATAATATGGAACAGCCAGTCAATACGAAAAAAAAAAATTGCATGATGGAGGCTCTTTAAAAAAAAAGGTACTTAGCCATGAAATCTGCATATATCAGTAAATTTTATTTAGAGCAACCAAAATATGCATCTCCCATCCTATCTCCGTAAATTATGAGTTCTTGGGGGAGGCAAACTGAGTTAGATGGAAAAATTCCTCATTGGAGGCAAAGAGAAGTGCGTAGCAGCATCAGCACGGGTTCCCTGGGATGCCTGCACGGGACGCTCCTTTAACACCCTTCTGACATTCTTCTAACACAGTTTACCTGGGGAGGGGAGGACGCAGGGAAGGAAGATACCCTCGAGCTAGTGTCCTAGAAAGCCCCCTGAGCTCAGAAAAGAAGTTAGCGGGCTGAGGGTTCTCTTAGATGCCGGATTATACGATGGTCATGGAAAATCAACTTCACCGTTAGGGGAAAGCTAAATACAGCTGCATGTGCTGACTGCATTATCACAGCAAAGCTCTCTGCAGACGCTCTGTTACCACTGTACAGACACGGCTGAGCAGATCAACAATCTGCCCAGGGTCAGCTGTGGATGTGGAGCAGCCGGGGGTCAGTTCTGGGTCTGAGGAGCCAGATCTGTGCCCTCAACCCCTGTGGGTCGTAAGGGTGGGTCCCTGACACCACTAACTACATCCTCCGAACGTAACACACTGCCTGGAAAGTAATAGGGTCTTAGTTCTCAATAATAATTTATTGAACATATTAATGAAAGTTGATTGTATTTATTTTTTATCTCTTAAAGAAAAGGCATTATATGATAGACTGATTGAACCGAAGGATCCAAAAGCAGCACCTCTTGCTAAGCAAATGCACAAATTAAATGCATATAATGGTAGAAACATTGAGAAGTTGGCACTTCCTGACAAGTCATGTGGGGTTAAGAGTTTGGTCCTGCCCCTTCCTCCTCCCTTTGTTTCTTGGACTCAATTCCCTCCCTCCTTCCTCCTCTACCCCTTCTTTCCTTCAACTCCTCCATCCCTCCCTCCCCCTCCCTCACTGTCTGTCTACAGCTCGGTATGGAGATATAAACATAGACCATGTTCTTGCTGGATTGATAGCACCCAGAGACAGACACATTCATTACAGTAGTCATGAACACCTCCAAATACCAGTTTCCCAGCTATATAAAGCTGTAGAGGGAAAAATTGAAAAAACTGGCCCTCATACTCTGGCGTGCTTGATACAAGATGCCAATATGAGAGCCAGGGAAGTTCATTTTGGGGGTAGCCAACGAGGAAGGTCAGTGTGCACCTGGGGTAAGGGCAAAGAGAGGCTTCCCAAGAAGAGAAACCAAAACGACCACAAAGCCCCCCAAGTTCTAAGGCCCTTGAGCCAATGTCATCAGACCCAGAAGAAAGAGAAACTTAGTGACCATCTCTTAAAAACAAAGCATAACCTCCCACAAACTACATACTGCAAAATTCCTCGCTGGGGGGACCCAATGGTGCTGGCCTGTGGGACCATGGCCTAGCTCGCTGCAAGGGACAGCCGGACCCCACACGCCCTGGAAAGTCCATCCAGGGGCCCAGAGCTCGTCAGCCAAGGTGGGCCTGGTCCCTCCAGCAAGCGATAAAACCTTAGATCATTGTACACACAAGCCTGATTCTGTCAGCCGTCTTTTTACCTACCCCTTTCAGATAAAGTACAGACCTAAATTCACACACATGCAAAAGACAGGCTTTTTTATTGCCCTAATAGGTTCAATACTTTACGTGTTTGGTTTTTTTTAATCATTTAATAATACGTTTTGAACTCCTCTGCATTACAATCCAGGTAGATCTGACTGATGTGTTATACTGCGGGAGCAGAGACCATAATTTATTCAACTGCTTCTCTAGTGGTGGCCAGTAAGACTTTTCAGGGTTTTGTCCTGGTTTCTGTGATGCTGCAATAAACACCCTTGTTGATCAATGTTTGCACAGATGTGAAAATATGTCTATTTCAAGATCAACTCCTAGAAGTGGACTCATGCGCCAAAGGAGTGTGCATTCTAAATTGCATTAAAAAACCCATTGTCGTCAAGTTGATTCCGACTCATAGCGACTCTATCGGACAGTGTAGAACTGTCCCACAAGGTTTCCAAGGAGCGGCTGATAGATTCGGTTAGCAGCCGAACTCTTAACCAGTGAGCCACCAGGGCTCCTAAATTGCCCAAAGGTTGTCAAATTGTCCTCCCAAAAGGCTGGCCCCTCCACAAGCCCCAGGACAGTGGGTGGAGACTACGTTTCCACACTGGCCCAACGCTGGGGGCATCCACCGTGAATCTTAAGAAATCGTATTGGAAGAAAACAGGCCTCTTGTGTTTTCAGTCACATTTCTGCAGTTGAGAATCTGCCTGTTGGCTTCTTTGACATTTATGTTTGCTGCCTTTTTAGTGAACTTCTTTCTGTCCGTATCCTTTTCCGTACTGTTGTTTTTATTGGATGGCTCACCTTTTTGATGACTTGTAAGAGATTGTTGCTATTGGTGACGTTGACCCTTCCCTGTGATATGCGTGACAATGCTTTTCCATTCTGTGCCTTTTCTTTTACATTTTTCTGATATTTTTAAACTGTAGGAAAGCACTCAAATATTTTCCTTTATAGCTCGAGGTTGTGTGTAATGCTTCGAAAAGCCTTCTTGTGTGTGTGCATGTTTTCTTCAGTTTCATTTTCAGTCTTTAAGCCTCCTGGAATTGTGGTTTTATATATGAAGTTATAAAGAAGCTCCAGCTTGGTTTTTTCCAATGACCAGCCCAGCCCCAGATGGGCTAACGAATAATCACCCCTTATTCCAGGTGCCATCTGGCTCCAACGCATGGCAACCCTACGTACAACAGAACAAAGCCTTGACCAGTCCTGCACCACACTCACCACCGTTGGTGTGCTCGAGTCATCGTTGCAGCCACTGTGTATTTGAGTGCGCCAACTTAGGGGGCTCGTCTTCCAACACTATATCAGACAATATCCTGTTGTGATCCATAGGGTTTTCATGGCTAATTTCCAGAAGTAAATCTCCAGACCTTTCTTCCTAGTCTGTCTTAGTCTGGAAACTCTGTTGAAACCTGTCCACCATGGGTGACCCTGCTGGTATTTGAAAACTGGTAGTATAGCTTCCAGCATCACAGCACATGCAAGCCACCACAGTACAACAAACTGAAGGATGGTGGGTACCAGATTTACCAAGTGCTAAATCTTACACACATTTATTAAAATTCTGCCCACATATCTACCTATCTGTGTCTGCAGGAGTCAAGGAGAGCTGTCATTATCATGATTTTCAATTATGAGATAATACCAGGTAGTTACAGCACTTCCTGTCCCCCTGAGTTGTATGTTTACTTTCCCAGATGAACTTCAGAATTATTTTACAAAGTTTCAAAAAACCAGTTAGTATTTTAATCGGGTGTAGAGAGAGTACGTGAATGAGTTTGGAAGCACTGGTGTCTGAGTGTGTCTCACTAAGGGTGAGCAGGAATGTTCATCTCTCTGGCTCACAACAGTTCCTGAGAACCTAGAACTGGGACTGGGCACTCAGGGCCCAGTGGGCTTTGTTGGATGCTGCGTCCTTATAGTATGGTGTCTTCTTTCTCAAGACAAAGGCAAACTTTCCCATGTCTTCAGTTATTTATGTCCCCACATATCCTTCTTTGTCTCTTCCAGCTTCTGGTGGCTCCAAGCATTCCTTGGTTTGTGGCCGCATCACTCCAATCTCTGCCTCCATCTTCACATGGTTTTAAAAAGTCTCTTTCATTGGATTTAGAGTCCACCCTAACCCAGTATGATCTCATCTCTACCTTTATCTTAATCACATCTGCAAAGATCCTATTTCCAAATAGGATCACATTCTGATACTCCTGGTGGACATGAACTTGGAGGGACACTTCATTTCACTACACGTACCCAGGCTGGAGGGGCAGTTGTCATCTCAGCGTCACTGGTGGTGATGCCAGTGACATCTCTGGTGGGCAGCAGACCAGAGTCACCCACTTCCCTTCCACTCCCAGTTACCAGCACACCCCATCTGACAAAGGGAACAAGACATGTGATTCCCCCGTACCTGGAGTGAGAGAGCGATGCTAATGATGCCCACAGTTCACCTTCTGGTCAACACATGTTTGGTTCACCTTCTTCCTTCAAACAAAACACATAGTTGTTGTTAGTTTCTGTTGAGTCTGCTCTGATTCATGGTACTAAGAATGAAATGTGGCCCAGTCCTGTGCCACCTTCGTGATCATTGGTGTGTTTGAGCCCACTGCTGTGGCTATTGTGTCAATCTATCTCATGGAGTATTTCCTCATTGTGGTTGACCCTCTACTTTACCAAACATGATGTCTTTTTCTAGCACTTAGTCTTTCCTGATGTCATGTTCAAAGTAACTGAGCCAAAGTCTCACCATCCTTGCTTCCTTGCTTCTAAGCAGCATTCTGGTTGTATTTCCTCTAAGACTGTGTTGTTCCTTCTCCTGGCAGTCCACAGTATATTCAGTATTCTTTGCCAACACCAGAGTTTGAATGCATCAATTCTTCTGTCTTCCCTGGGCAATGGAAGGGCCCTTCTTTCAGCCTGTTTCTCTCAGTGAATAAGGTGTGTAGTGGACAACCTTGATATAAGACAGAGAAAGAAGAAGTGCATGATACAATCTCTCTATCAGAGACATATGTAACAAAAAAAAAAAAAAAAACCCTCTCAATCATCCAAAAACTTTTAAATCCCAACCTCCTCCTAGTAACAATCTCCCTAGACATTTAAGAGCTGCTTCCATCACTGGCAATGGGAGCATGCGTGAAAGATGCAGAGACCTATTTTGAGTATTTATTAACTATCTGCTGAATAATTGGCCTCTCTCAGCATATTAACAGAAACCCAGAGGACCAGCAGGCTCTCAAAGACCTTCATCTACAAAGACACATGGGCCATTTGCATTCCCACCTTCTGTGCACTCATTACCATTTCCTTCATAGGTTACTAATTATATGCCTTTATAGTTCCAGCACTTATCTGTCAATTTGTGGTACTGTCGTGGCTTGCATGTTGCTGTGATGCTGGAAGCTATGCCATCAGTATTTCAAATACAAGCAGGGTCACACTTGGTGGACAGGTTTCAGCGGAGCTTCCAGATTAAGACAGACTAGGAAGAAGGACCTGGTAATCTACTTCTAAAAAAAAAAAAAAAAAAATTGACCACTGAAAAACTTATGAATAGCACATTGTCTGAATTAGTCCTGCCAGAAGACTAGCCCCTCAGGTTGGAAGGCACTCAAAATATAACCAGGGAAGAGCTGCCTCCTCATAGCAGAATCAGCCTTAATGACACAGATGAGGTAAAGATTTCAGGACCCTCATTGGCTGCTGCGGCACGACTCAAAATGTGATGAAACTGCTGCAAACATCCATTAATAACAAGAATGTGGAACGTGCAAAGTATGAATCAAGGAAAATTGGAAGTTGTCAAAAATGAAACGGAACACTTAAAGATAGATATCCTAGGCATGAGTGGAAAATTGTATGGTCTACTATGCCAGGAATTACAAATAGAAGAGGAACAAGGTCTTATTCATTGTCAAAAAGAACATTTCAAGACCTATCCTGAAGTATGACTCTGTCAGTGATAGAATAATAGCCATAAATCTACAAGGAAGACCACTTAATACAATTATTATTCAAGTTTACGTACCAACCACTAAGGCCAAAGATAAAGAAACTGAAGATTTTTGCCAGCTTCTGCAGTCTGATATTGATCAAACATGCAATCTAGATGCATAAATAATTACTAGTGATTGGAATTCAAAAGTTGGAAACCAAGAAGAAGGATTGGTAGCTGGAAAATATGGCCTTGGTTATAGAAACGATGCGAAAGATAGTATGATATATTTTTCAAGATCAACGACCTGTTCATTGGAAATACCTTTGTTCAGCAACATAAATGGCAGTTATGCATGTGGACCTCGAATATGCAGGAATGAAATGGACTACATCTGTGGAAAGAGACAATGGAAAATCTCAATATCATCAGTCAGAACAAGGCCAGGGGCCGACTGCAGAACAGACCATCAATTGCTCATATGCAAGTTCAAGTTGAAGATGAAGAAAATTAGAACAAGTCCACCAGAGCCAAAGTACAATCTTGAGTATATCCCACCTGAATTTAGAGACCATCTCAGGAATAGATTTGACGCATTGAACACTAATGACTGAAGAGCAGACAAGTCGTGGGATGATATCAAGGACATTATACATGAAGAATGACGAAGGCCATCAGAAAGACAGAAAAGACCAAAATGGATGTCAGAAGAGACTCTGAAACTTCCTCTTGAACGTAGAGTAGCTAAAGTGAATGGAAGAAATGATGAAGTGAAAGAGCTGAACAGAAAATTTCAAAGGGCAGCTTGAGAAGAAAAAGTAAAGTAATATACTGAAATGTGCAAAGACCTGGAGTTAGAATATCAAAAGGAAAGAACACGCTCAGCATTTCTCAAGCTGAAAGAACTGGAGAAAAAATTCAAGCCTTGAGTTGCAATACTGAAGGATTCTAGGAGAAAATATTGAATAATACAAGAAACATCAAAAGAAAATGGAAGGAATACACAGAATCACCATACCAAAAAGAATTGGTTGACGTTCAACCATTTCAGGAGATAGCATATGATCAAGAACTAATGGTACTCACAATACTGGGGAAGCCAGCACAACTTGTGCAAGGAAAGGTCATGGAAACTCCACAGACACATCCAAACTCCCTGAGGGACCGAATTGCTGGGTGGAGAGCTGTGGGGACCGTGCTCTCGGGGAACATCTAGCTCAGTTGGCATAACACAGTTTATAAAGACAATGTTCTACATTTTCCCTTGGTGAGTAGCGTCTGGGGTCTTAAAAGCCTGTAAGCAGCCATCTAATATACTCCACTGGTATCACCCCTTCAGGAGCAAGGGAGAATGAAGAAAGCAAGATACAAGGGAAAGATTAGTCCAAAGGGCCAATGGACTACAACTACCACGGCCTCCACCAGACTAAGTCCAGTACAACTAGATGGTGCCTGGCTACCATCACTGACTGCTCTGACAGGGATCACAACAGAGGGTCCTGGACAGAGCTGGAGAAAAATGTAGAACGAAATTCTAACTCCCAAAAACAAAAGACCAGATTTACTGGCCTGACAGAGACTGGAGAAACTCCGAGAGTATGGCCCCTGGATGCCGTTTTAACTCAGTAATGAAGTCATTCCCGAGGCTCACCTTTCAGGCAAAGATTAGACAGCCCCATAAAACAAAATGAGACTAAAGGGGCACAACAGTCCGGGGACAAGTACTTCAAGGCAGGAGGGCACAGGAAAGCTGGTAATAGGGAACCCAAGGTTAAGAAGTGACAGTGTTGACATGTTGTGGGGTTGTTAACCATTGTCATAAAATAATGTGTCTACTGTTTAATTAGAAGCTATTTGTTCTGTAAACCTTCATCTAAATTAAATTAAAAGAAGAGTTTTACCATGAAAAAAACAAAAAGTGCAATAGGGATTACAATATTGATTATCCAAAAAAAAAAAAAAAAAAGAACCAGTGGTACTGAAGGAAGAAGTCCAAGCTATACTGAGGACATTGGTGAAAAACAAGGCTCCCGGACCTGATGGAATACCAACTGAGATGTTCCAACAAACAATGCAAGGCTGGAAGCGCTCACTCCTCTACGCTAAGAAATTTGAAAGACAGTTACCTGGCCAACCGACTGAAAGAGACCATATTTGTGCCCACTCCAATGAAAGGTGACCCAACAGAATGTGGAGATTATTGAACAATATCACTAATATTGCACACAAGTAAAATTTTGCTGAAGATAATTAATAAACTATTGCAGCAGTACATTGACCAGGAACTCCAGAAGTTCAAGCCTTATTCAGAAGAGGACGTGGAATAAGAGATATCATTACTAATGTCAGATGGGTCCTGGCTGAATGCAGAGGATACCAGAAAGATGTTTACCTGTGTTTTATTGACTATGCAAAGGCAATTGACTGCGCGGATCATAACAAATTATGGATAACATTGCCAAGAATGGGGATTCCCGAAACCTTTAATTGTGCTCATGCAGGACCTGTACATAGACCAAAAGGCAGTCATTCAAACAGAACAAGGGGATGCTTCTTGGTTTAAAATGAGGAAAAGTGTGTCTCAGGGTTGTATCTTTTCAACATACTTATTCAATCTGTAAGCTGAGCAAATAATCTGAGAAACTGGACTATATGAAGAAGAATGTGGCATCAGGATTGGTGGAAGACTCAGGAACAACCTGTGATATGCAGAAACCTTGCTTGCTGAAAGCAAAGGGGACACGAAGCACTTACTGATGAAGATCAAAGACTGCAGCCTTCAGTATGGATTGCACCTCAACATGAAGAAAACAAAAACTCTCACAACTGGACCAATAAGCAACATCATGATAAATGGAGAAAATACTGAAGTTGTCAAGGATTTCATTTTACTTGGATCCACAATCAACACCCATGGAAGCAGCAGTGGAGAAATCAAATGATGTATTGCACTGGGCATATCTGCTGCAAAAGACCTATTTCAAGTGTTAAAAAACAAAGATGTCACCTTGAGGACTAAGGTGCCCCTGACCCAAGCCATGGTATTTTCAATCGCCTCATACACGTGTGAAAGATGGACAATGAATAAGGAAGACTGAAGAAGAATTGATGCCTTTGTATTAGGGTGTTGGAGAAGAATATTGAATATACCATGGACTGCCAGAAGAACAAACAAATCTGTCTTGCAAGAAATACAGCCAGAATGCTCCTTAGAAGCCAGGATGGCAAGACTTCATCTCACATACTTTGGACATGTTATCAGGAGGGACAGGTCCCTGGAGAAGGGCATCACACTTGATAAAATGGAGGGTCAGTGAAAAAAAAGGAAGACCCTCAAGGAGATGGATTGACACAGTGGCTGCAGCAATAGGCTAAAACATAGAAACTATTCTGGAGGATGGCCTAGGACCCAGTGGTGTTTCGTTCTGTTACACATGGGATAGCTATAAGTCAGAACCGACTCGATGGCACCTAACAACAACAACGATTATTATAATTAAACTGGTATCATGAGTCTTGGGGGAAAATGCCGCAGAGTAATAGAATTCCCACCTTCCATGCAGGAGACCCAGGATTCATTATCAGCCAGTGCACCTGAGGTATAGCCACCACTCATCTGTCAGTGGAGTGTTGCATGTTGTTATGATATTGAACAGGTCTTAGTGGAGCTTTTGGACTGAGACAAACTAGGAAGAAAGTCCTGGAGATCTACTTCTGAAAATCAGTCTATGGATTACAATGATCCAATCGGCAAATGATCACAGGGATGGCAGAGGACCAGGCAGCATTTCTTTCCTTCTGCAAGTGGTTCCATGAGCCAGGGGAAGACAGCTAACAACAGCAACAACGGGTTCGGGGGAAGAATGCCACCAAGTTGAGGTGACCTTCTCAACTTGTCCCATCGAGAAGACAATGACATCCATGCAGTATATCACTGGTGATGTTGAACTTGATCACCTGGCTTAGGTGCTCTCTGCCAGGTTTCTCCACTTAATGGTACAATTGTTCTCTTTCTGTGTTCTGTTTATTTGAAGCCAGTCACTAAGTCCAGCCCACACTCAGGGGAGGAGAATTAAGTTCCACCTCCTAGTGGAAGGAGTATCAAAGAATTTGTGGACATGTTAAAATCACCACAGTACTTAACACATACTTTTGAGGAGATACTTTGAAGCTATGCAACTATCCTGTTTCTCCTTCAAGTTTCCCTGCTAATTTTGGCATCCATCAGCACACCTTTCCTGCAGAAATTATTGCTGTGGCGTTCTGATGGTGATTTACTATTTCCCTCATTCCTTTTCCCTTTTTTATTTGGAATTCTTATATAAGAAAGGTCTGCCCATTCTCCTCCATTTATTTATTTATTCATTCATTCATTTTTTTTAATTCATTCAATCATTTATGCTAGTGCACCCTCACGAATATTTGTTTTATTTGAGCGGGGGTTTTCATTCAATTATGTCATTATTTATTCTCTTGCTCACAATGTTCCAGCTGTGGCCATTGGGAATTCTTTCAGGATCGTCCTCTGTGTCCTTTTTACATGCCCCTATCTTTTTTTTTAAACCCTCCCTTAGTTTCTGGCATTAACAGGATGCCCCAGGCTCTTGCATTTTCCCAGCCCCAGCCCTAGAATAACCTATTTCTCCAAGTAGCCCTAATTCCTTTTATTAGAGATTGGTCTTGCAAAACAAGATATGGGTGCTGGGTGTGCTCACTGCTACTGAGGTGTCACTGTTTCTAAGCCATCTCAGTGAGCAGAGCTAAAAATGTGTGTGTGCTAGCTTATGTATACCAGTAAACCAGTTGTTCTGCCCTAGAGCTTCCATGAGAAATGGAACCAGGTAATCATTAACTCAAGCCTGTCTATAGAGATTCCATCTGAGACATGGGACCAGGATGGTGGGAGAAGAAGAGAGAAGATGAGCCTAAAGGATTGACAGACAGGACACACTTCAAGCAAAGAGAAGAGTCTTGAAATAGCGGAAGACAAAAAACAGTACAAAAGATATTTAAAAAGACAAAGACTCTGGTCTTTGGAACCTGTAAGGAAAATTTTCTGACATCATTTGCTGTGCATGTTTAAGCTCACTATGCAGCCACTTTTAAAATAAATGCAATTTACACATTGATACTAGATAAATTATTTATAATTCTGTCTTTAGATGAATCCATGAATAAAATAAGTTCTCCCAGAACTGGAGCATAGAGTGATGAAAGTGACTATCACCAGCCTGACAAGGTTGATTTTGATTTGCTTCGATTTTGACACATGGCAATTTATTCCGAAATAACACCTGAGGAAAGAATGAGAATGTTTCGTTTTGTTTTGTTTTTTCTAAATTTCAGAACTTAATAAATATGTATATAAACCAAACTCCCAGTGGAACATACAGTGTTCTGAATTTTGCTTTTTATTGTTTTTTAAATATTGTTTCTGCAGACTACTTCCTGATATAAACAAATGGCTATGCCCCTAACGTTGATTTGGAAGTTGTAGTTGGAACTTAGAAGACATTTTCCTATAGCAATCGTGATAAATTTACAATAAGAAATGTGTAGCACACAAAACGTTTCAAATTATAGAAGCAGTGTGATTGTGAGGAGGTTTTGTTTGGTAAGTGACAGAAATCCAGTATCTCAAAAGAGAGGAAGTAGTTGGTTGACACACCAAAGGTTCAAAGAGAGAGGGTTCTGCCTCAAGGACAACTGGAATCAGGGTGTCAATGCCATCAGGACCAGCTTTGTCCCATTCTCATACCCATTTCTCTCCATCTGTTGCCTCATTTCTCTTCTCTATTGAGACATCGAACCACAAATCATCAACCCAGGCCCCTGTCCATACAGCTTCCATCTGAGACATGGAACCAGGACTCATCAACCCAGGCTCCTGTCCATACAGCTTCCATCTGAGACATGGAACCAGGGCTCATCAACCCAGGCTCCTGTCCTGGAGCTTCATATCAATGAGTAGGGTTAACATGCTTAGCTGCTAACCGAAAAGTTGGTGGTTTGAGTCCACCCAGAGGCATCTCTTAAGAAAGGCCGGGTGACCTACTTCTGAAAAATCAGCCACTGAAAACCCTATGGAGCACAGTTCTACTCTGACACACGTGAAACAAAATTTAGCACAAAGTAGGTGGCTTTAAGCAACAGAATTTTTAGTCACATGGTTCTGGAGGCTAGAAGCCTGCAAGCAACGTGTCGGCAAGGCTGTGCTCCCTCCAGAGCTTCTAGGGAAGGATCCTTTCTTGTCTCTTCCTGCTTCTGTAGCCCCAGGTGTTTCTTGGTATTCCTTGGTTTGTAGATGCGTCTCCACGTGGCGTCCTCCCCCTGTGTGACTCTCCTCTGTGTCTGTTCTCCCCTTTCATAAGACACCATTCAGATGGGATCAGAACCCACCCTTCTCCAGTATGACCTCCTTAACTGAACACATCTTTAGAGAAAAACCCTATTTCCTCACAAGGTCATATTCACAGGTATAAGAGTTACGAAGTGCACATATCTTTTTGGGAGATACAATTCAATCCATAACACACTTGCGTGCACAGACACACACACGTATCATCGTTTTATCCCCACCTTGTAGAACATTCTATGGTTATATCAGTTCATATAAACAAATGTCCTATTGCCCTATTGCTACATGTTTCTATAATTTTATTTTATTTTTTCTATTACATATGAAGATGCATTGAACATCCTTGTTCAAATAAATACCTTTACTTACTTTGTGGTTAAAAACTGCGTCCTTACAAAGTGAAATTTTAACACAAAAGAGTACTGATTTTTTAAGGCTTTTGACAATAATTTCCAAATCATCTGGTAGAAAGTTTGTAGGAGTTCATTCTCCCAGCAGTAAATTTCCAAATGATCCCTTTCCCCACTCCGCTACCAACCCTTGTTATTAACATTCTTTTGAGTATTTTTCATCTTGCTAGTTTTATTTATATCTTATTAATGCTTTAGTTTGTGTTTGTTGGGGTACTTGTGTTCAATACATCAAATCTATTCTTGAGATGGTCTCTACCTTCAGATGGGATATACTCAAGGTCATACTTTGGTGCTTGTGAACTTGTTCTAATTTTCTTCAGTTTCAACTTGAGCTCGCATATGAGCAATTGATCAGTCTGTTCCGTAGTCCACCTCGGCCTTATTCTAACTGATGATACTGAGCTTTTCCATCATCTCTTTCCACAGATGTAGTCGATTTGATTCTTGTGTATTCCATGTGGCGAGGTCCATGTGTATAGTCGCCATTTATATTGCTGAAAAAAGGCATTTGCCATGAAGAAGTTGTTGGTCTAGCAACATTCTATTACGTGATATCTGGCATCATTTCTATCACCAAGGCCATATTTTTCAACTACCGATCCTTCTTCTTTGTTTCCAGCTTGCGCATTCCAATCACCAGTAATTATCAGTTCATCCTGATTACATGTTTGATCAATTTCAGACTGCAAAAGTTGGTAAAAATCCTCAGTTTCTTCATCTTTGGCCTTAGTGGTTGGTGCATAAATTTGAATAATGGTCGTATTAACTGATCTTCCTTGTAGGCATATGGATATTATCTTATCATGGACAATGTTGTACTTCAGGATAGATCTTGAAGTGTTCTTTTTGACAATGAAAGCAATGCCATTTCTCTTGAAGTTGTCATTCCTGGCATAGTAAACCATATGATTGTCTGATTCCAAATGGCCAGTACCACTCCATTTCAGCTCACTAATGTCCAGGATATCGATGTGTATGTATTCTATTTCATTTTTGACCTGTTGCCATCAAGTCAATTCCGACTCATAGTGACCCTGTAGGATAAAGTAGAACTGCCTCAAAGGGTTTCCAAGGAGTGACTGGTGTATTCCAACTGCCGGCCCTTTGGTCAGCAGCAGAGGTCTTAATCACTGCACCACCAGGTCTCCCTGGACCTGGTAGATAGTACGTTATTCTGCTTCTTACACATTTAGCATCAAGGTGGGTCCATTTTGAAGTGTGGGAAGCTCAGGAGACCAGAGGTGGAGCTCATTGTTGTGTAGGTTGCGCATTCTATTAGGTGATGCATCCTGGATGTGTTAGTTTTATAAACTTTTACCTTTTTTTTTTCCTTTATTTCTTTGAGATAAGGCTTGCAAGCATGATTATGGCTTTCCAGTGGGATAGTTAGGGAGCCTGGATGTTTTTGTATTGGTTCTCCTGTGTCATATTTGGAAAACCAGAGATTTTCCATGTAACCTAATGGAAAGGCACCCACCATAAATTCTCTATTAGTTCTTATTGTTATAGTGTCATACCACAGATCGGTGGTGCCTGGGTGTCATTTGCCGCATTGGTGGCTTGTATTACCAGATCATATTTCTCAAAATTCATGTTACCAACCAAAAATTTAAACACATTCAATTAGTAAGCAGGCATTTCAATACTGAAAACACATGTCATTAGAAAATAAATAAATACTTGGTAAAGAAAGGGATAAGGAGGTTGGACTTCATCTTGAGAACATCAGGACACCATGAAAGGGATCTGAGCAGGGAAGGGTAAGGGTCAAGTTGGCTTTTGGAAGGCTAGTTCCAGATGCACTCAGAATATAATGAGAGATGGCAGATGAGAACCAGAAAGTTCAATGGGAAGGTTACCTCTGTGAATTCCCTGGTGGCAGCCTGGACCAGTGTAGTAGCTATTGGATGATATGAAGCAAATTTATTGTTGTTGTTAGCTGCTGCACTCATGGTGACCTCATGCACAGCAAAAAGAAAAACTGGCTGGTCCTGCACCATCCCCATGATTGGTTGTGGATTGGATTGTTGTGATACATAGGGTTTTCACTGGCTAATTTTCTGAAGTAGATTGCCAGGCCTTTCTTCTTAGTCTGTCTTAGTCTGGAAGCTCCACTGAAACCTGTTCAGCATCACAGCTACCCACAAATCACCACTGACAGACGTGCGGTGACTGCACTTGAGGTTCATTGGCTGGAAATCGAACTCAGGTCTCCTGCTCACATAGAAGATGAGAATTCTACCACTGAACCAACACTACCCTGACATGATGCAGATTCCCAGTATTTATGAAGTCCACTCAAAAGGACTGAGGAAGGACTGATTGATTGTGGTAAGACAGCAGATGGTCAAAGATGATGTGCAGGGCTCTGCCTTGGACAAGTGCATGGTTGGGACCACCCCTGGAGCCATGGAGCCCAGGAAAGCATCCTGGGGAGGGAGATAGATGGAGAGATGAGTTTTTGACTCTGATGCCCCAGAGTGTCCTCAGGGACATGGTCAGGATCCATCTGGTTGTACAGCTCTGAAGATCAGAGAGGATCCTGGCCCAGGGATGGAGATGGGGGACCTCCTGGTGATTAGGGGGCAACTGAAGACAGCAGAGAAGAAATGACGGGGGGGGTGGAGGGCAGGAAGAGATGACAAACTGGAACACCTGTGGGGCAAGACAAAGAAGGGACATGGTAGGGGTGGGTCGATGAGGACAGAAGGAGGTGAAGGGGCCCCAGTGACCAGAAGAACCCTGCCTCATCTCAGGAACAGCTTATACTCAGCTCCATTGATGCCTTCTTGTGGGAATTTGGGCAGAATATTGCCAGATCTTTCCATTTATTCATGAGAAGCCAGAAATCTAGATTTTGCTGTGAAATTTTTAACTTGGCAAACAAAATGTTAACCATCCGAAACACTTCTGTGTGCCGTCTTCAGCTTGTGTTTGTCTTCTAATTGGACTGAAAAGAGAAGAGGACTTAGGGTAAAACATTCTGCCACGGAAGATGTAAAATCTAAGGGATGGATAAGGAAAAGAGATACGGATAACACCAAGGGAAAGTGCCTAATGGAGTAGAAGGAAAATGTAAAAGACGTATTAATATGCTTACAATAAAAGTGCTACAGGAAGGAGGGAGCCTCCAGCAGGTCCAGGATCTCGGGCAGAAGGGCCGACAGTGTCCACTCATGCAGAGTGCCAGGAGGTTACGGTGGGCTTGGGGAGGACTGTTCCAGTATAGTGAGTTAGAATCTAGACGGAAAGTGTGAGTTACCTAGGATGCCATAACAAAAATACCAAAAACTGGGTACCAATGGTTAACACACTCAGCTGCTAACCAAAAGGTCAGAAGTTCAAATCCACACAGAGGCTCCTCGGAAGAAAGATCTCAATCTACTTTCAAAAAATCAGCCACTGAAAAGTCTATGGAGCACAGTTCTACTCTGACACACATGGGATCACCATGAGTCAGAATCGACTTTACAGCAACTGGTTTACTGGGGTGGCTTAAAACAACAGAAATGTATTCTATGGCAGTTGTAAAGGCTGGGAGTCTGAACTCAGGGCATCCACAGAGCCTTGTTTCTCTGAAGAGTTTAGGAGAAGATCCTTCCTTACCTCATCCAGCTTCTGGTGGCTCCAGGCATTCCTTGGCTTGTAGCTGCATCACTCCAGTCTCTGCTGCTGTCTTCCCAGGGCGGCTTCCCTCTGGATCTTTGTGCCTCTTCTCTTTTTATAAGGACACCAGTCACAAAGAAATAAGGGTCACTCAAATGACCTCATCTTAACTGATAGCATTTTCCAAGACCCTATCTCCAAAAGAGGTCACGTTCTGATGTTCTGGGGGTTAGGACTTCCACATATATTTTTGTGGGGGACACAATTCAGCCCCTAACAAAGGAGAAGCAAAACTATACACATGAGCAAGGAACAGGAGGTGTGAACTGAAGGCGGGGAATTCCAAACCCTTGTCTTCTGAGTCCGTCGAGAGAAGCAAAATGAGGGAGGTGCCTAGGGGGAAGCCTGAGGGGAAGATGAATGTGCCCACGTGGGTTCTCAGTGGTCCTCGTGACTTGGTGTGGCCACAGCGTAGCCTCCGCAGCCCACTCGTTGCTGCTATGTCCAGGTTGTTTCCTGGACTGTTTCTGTTGGGAGTCGTTGTTGTTCTCTGTTTTGCCGCCCCCGACCCCGATAAAAAAAAGATGCTTCAAGAAACATCCTTATACAACGTATATTATCTTCTACTGGCATTTTATGTCTATGTGATAAATTCCCCAGGGACACACACACACACACACACACACACACGCACGCACACTTCATGCTGGTGGCATCAAGGAGTATCAAAGGGTGTGCGCAGAATTTTCCAGATTGCTTTCCAAAAACACTGCAACAATCAAAATTCTCATGAATAATAATATAAAAGAGTAACATTGCCCCTGCGAACAAGGGATGTTATTTTTTCTTTTATTTTCTTTAGGGTTAGGGTTATACAATGTAGTCTTTTTTTTTTTTTGCAGTTCTCTAAAGAGTTGTGTATTTGGACATCTTTTGCAGACATTTGTTGGCCATTGGTTTTATCTTTGACCACTCTTTTAAGAATATTATATGCTTCTTGAATATTACAAATAATAGCCTTCTATGTATCATCTGCATAAAACATAGTTTACCTATATGTCATTTTCAGATTGATTTATAATACAGTGAAAACTGTGAGAGCCGGAGCTCGATGGGACCGCCTTGTTTTTCTGGATCTTGAAAGTTTGCCGCCTTTGACAGGGTACAGTCTTACCACTTTTCTATTGCTCCTTTTAGTGGAAAATATTTTTGTTTTCCTTCTCTGACAGCTTTCTGCTTTACACAGCTTCTGACTTTCGCAGGTTTTACCCTATCTTTTGTCATCAAAATATTTTAATTGCTATTTGGATAATCCTGTCCTTTTACAGCTTCTAAATTCCTTGTTGAGAATCATTCCCTTATTCATAGACTGTACGTGCAATTTCCAAGATTTCTTGTGAGTCTTACTTTTATTATTACTATTATTGACATTTAAGCCTTTCATTCTCTGGGATTTATATCTATATCTAATGTGATGGAGATGACCGACTTCATTTTCCTCCAGACGAATCGCCACTGTGTTAGCAGCATTTATTAGACGAGCCATTCTTCCCCCTAAACTGGCACAGCACTTCCATCACAAACTGAATCCCATAGATTAGGATGTTTCTGAAATCCCTGTTTCCCTCTGACGTGCCTTCTCATCCTGTGTCGGTACCACATTGATTTCATTAAAGATGCTTGAAAATAAGTTTCCATTTTGCATCAAGCAATATCACAATGATTATTCTTTTTCAGAGTTCTCTTGGCTATTCTTGGGAATTTATTCTTTCATATGAACTTTAAGATCATTAAATAAGAGGGCTGGCTGGTAATCTAACTGGCATTACACTATACATTTACATTAAGATGGGAGAAGTGATGTCTTTGGGAATTAAGATTTCCTCACAAGAACACTCTGTCTTTCCCTTACGTCCAATCTTGTTTTATGTCTTATAATAAGATGTTCTTTCCATGTAGGCATTGTACCTTTCTCTTCAAAATAATTCCCATGCATTTCTCAGTTAGTTTTTGCCAATGCTATGGGCAAGTTGTTTTCCTTTATTTGCATTTCTAGGTATTTATTTCCAGTACAAGAAGAACTATTGATTTTGTAAGCTTATCTTCTGCCAAGCTGTCTTACCAAAGTGGTGTAAACATTTATTTTTTAAGTCAATTATAGGGGATTTATGTTTTCCAACACTATCAACCATTTTATCCAGATTTCAAAATGATTACCATACAGTTGTACAGAGAATTCTATGGTAAAATATCTTTTCATTAATCCCACAAACTTTTATTGATTACTCACTTTATGTGGTTATAGTCTCTTTTAAAACCCATAAGATGTATGTGGCCTCGCTCTTATTTTTTTCCTTGATTAGATTTACTAACCATTTGTCTATTTTATTAGTCTTCTAAGAGAAATAGTTATTTAATATGTTTGTAGAACCTACTGAATACTTCTTATCTAATTCATTACTGCCTGCTTTCACATTTAAGTACACAGGCATTTTAACGTCTGTACTTTTACTTTGTTACTCCATTTTCATCTCCTTGAATTGAATACTTAGCCCATCTAATTTCATTTTTCCTCTTTGGATACTGCAGTGTTGAAAGCTTTGGGTTTTTCACTGCGTGTGAGTTTGCCTACAGTGCTTAAGAGCGGATAGCTCATGTTTTCATTGTCATCAGATCATAAAAGATCCGTGAAGGGAGCATTTATCACTTCAAACGACTGGGGCCTGGCTTCGAGTTGGGCTACCAATAATACGTCCCCCTCCTCCCCAGTAGGAGTAGCCTGAGTGCTGAAAACCGTTTAACACTTGACTACTAACCAGAAGGTTGGTGGGTTGAACCTACCCAGAGGTACCTCTGAGATAGGCCTGGTAAATCTACTTCCAGAAGGTCACAGCTTTGAAAACCCTATGGAGAAGTTCTTCTTTGTCACATGGGGTTGCCATGAGTCAGAGTCGACTCAGCAGCAACAAACAACTCCTCCCAGCATAGGAGAGGGCAACATTTCAAGAGTGGCCAAAAGGAGGACCTCATCTCTACTGAAGTCACAAGAGAGCCATCATAAAACCAAAGCTGGGACTTCCAGAGTTGCTTTGGGGACAGACAGGGATGCTGAGGGGAAGCTGGGGATTAGGTGGACACAGGGGAAGCTGAGCTGGGAGATGGAGTGGTAGCGTGGTGTGGGCAGTGGTAGAGCCTCTCAGGCAGCCCTGAGGGACCATGAACTTATCCTTCCTGTGTTGATGAACCTAAAGGTTCTCAGGTTGGTTTGGGCTGTTTTTATGCCCGCATTGAGCATTTAGTACAAACCCCAGAGAGCTATCCTTTAATAACCTTATAGTAAAGGATACTCTAGACTTGTGTTAATATAGCTTACAATGAATCTAAAAAAAGATCAATATGGCCTGAAAGTAACATAAATACCATCAAAAGAAAACCCAAAACTCTTTAGAGAAAGAAATAAAACACAAGACTCATTAACAAAACAATCTCAAAGTCAAGCATCCAATCAGAAATTAATAAACATGCTAGTAGTAGGAAAATGTCACCTATAACTCCAAGAAAAATCAGTCAACAGAAAAATACCCAGAAATGACAGAGCTGATGGAATTTGAAAGCAAGTGTTTTTTAAAAGTTACTATAAATATGTTTAAGGATTTAAAGGGACATATGGTAATAATCAAGAGAGGAACAGAAACGAGAAAGGAGAAACAAATGAAACTCTCAGTGCTAAAAAACACAATATCCAAAGTGACTAACACACTGGATCAATGTGTGAACGGATTAAACACTGCAGAAACAAAACTGAGCTTGCCAAAACAGAGAAAAGAGAAAAAGACTGAAAAAATTAATAAAGCTTTAATGATCTGGGGTATAATATCCATCTGTGTAACACACATGTAATTAAAGTTCCAGAAAAAGAGATACAGAAAAAAAATGTTTTGAACAAGTAATGAAAAAAATTTTTTGGATGAAAACTTTAAACTCCCACCTAAAGGTATCCATCATAAAAGGCTCTTACTGGCCTGATTTGCAACAATGAGAACATATAAAAGAATAATAATCACAGTGGATTATAGCACATTAAACATATAAAATCCATATGCTCACAAACCAGAACCAGTTGCCACAGAATCAATTCCAACTCATGGTTACCTCATGTGTGTCAGAGTAGAACTGTGCTCCATAGGGTTTTCAATGGCTGATTTTTCAGAAGTAGATCATCAGGACTTTCTTCTGAGGTGTCTCTGGGTGAACTCAAACCACCAACCTTTCGGTTAATGGCCAAGTGCATTAACTATTTGCACCACCCAGGACTCCTCAAATGCTCACAGTGGTGCTCAAAAATAGTATCCTTATTGGTCAAAAAGAGAGGCACTAGAATCAGCTCTTCACTCTGAAAATAGAAAGGGCAAGATTCAAATATCTATCTTTTTAGTTAAAAACTGATGTGAGAAAATTATTCATTATAGAAAAATTCTAGCCATTACTCAAAAGTAAATTTAGAATTAGAAAATCACTATTTTGCAACTCTTAATGAAATAATTGATCTGGTCAATAACCATACATGGCTGTTTTCATCTTCAGTGAGTGAAATGGTGATGGTAGACAGAGTAGGACACAAGGGGGGATCAGGCTGACACTGCCAATCTTAACATTTTTAAGACAAAACATGCCCCCGATGTGATACAGTAGTAAATAACTGACACCCTTCATGAAGAATACATGCTAGAATTAGATCGAGCCTCAGATCCATCCAGGAGTTTACATGAAATACAAGGGCAAGGGGCAAGTCAAACGACACCAGTTTCTCCAACAAATCCATAGGAGGTGAGCTGTTTTACAAAATAAGAACCTGAAAATAGATAACCACCAAACTCAAAGGACAAGCCAACTATAAAAAGAACCGTTGGCGACACTAGGAAAAATCTAAACATGGGTTGGCAATTATAAAACTCCAAGGGATTATTGTAACCTTTGTTAGCTGTGATGATGGCATGGTGGTTATTGTAACAGAAAGACAAATAGACAGACAGATAGATGATACATAGATAAGAGACAGGCAGACAGATAGATGATAGATAGACAGACAGATACAGGTGTACATAGTTGTGTTGTTAGTTGCTGTCACGTTGGCTCTGACTCATGGTGACCCAATGCACAACAGAACAAAATGTTTCCTGGTCTTGCATCATCTTCACAATCGTTGGTATGCTCTAGTCCATTGTGGAGGCCACTGTGTATTTTAAGTACCTTCCAACCTACAGGGCTCATCTTCCGGCACTATGTCAGACAATGTTCTGTTGTGATCCATATGGTTTTCCTGGGCTAGTTTTTAGAAGCAGATCACCCGATCTTTCATATATGTGTTTAAGTGAAGATGCATAATGAAGTTATGATGCTTGCAATATGCTTTAAAATAATTGAATAAAAACCTTGGAGAATAAATAAAGAAGTATTAGCACAATGTTGATCATTTTTTTGACCCAAGAGGATGTATACATTGTAGTTTATAATACTATTCTCAGCTCTTTAAAATTTTTCATCACAAAAAGTTAAAATATTTTGTTGAACAGAAGAATGAATACACCAGGAGATTGTGCAGGACGTCTGCCTTGAATATAAAGAATCAGAAGTCCTGGCACATAATCATTGAAATTATTCTATTTAATCAAATCAAATAAAAAGAAGAGAAGTTGACTACAGTAACAATAAAATTATTGCACAGAATGAGTGGATGAATAAACACAATAGCTTCACACCTTGGACTTCCTACTCTAAAAAATGAGTGTGTAGGGCCACATGGCGTCTACAGTCCCCCCTTAGTTTTAATCATGTTTCTCTGATTCTAAGCTGGCCTGTCTCCTAGATGACCTGGGAAAGAACATGAGAGAGCTTCAAGAATGGATCTTTATGCCCTCATTCATTAGTGACAATGGAGAAATGGTAAAAAGTACAAAAACCACAATGCAAGAAGTTTACATTAAAGATGATGATACAATGCACAGAGAATTGGTTATGGAAACTAGAAAGACTTAGATAAATTTTAGCTGTGTAATAAACGTGACACATTTAGTATGGGACGGTGATAGTGTCGCCTAGGCTCTGGACACAATGGTGAGGACCTCTGCTTCGCCAAGTGCACCTCACCGTCCCCTCCACCCCAGCAGATGCATCCACTGTAAGGCGAGGTGCACACAGCAGGCGGGGACCCTGGGCTGTTTGTTCACGGGTGTTTCCTGAGGGCACTCCTCAGCAAATGTTTGCTGAAAGATCGAGTGGATATTGGAGTGGGTGGGATCCATGGCTGTCAAGGAGTATATCAATGGCGCTGGCTTTGCCCTGCCAGAAAAGAAGAGATTGAAAGGAGGCATGGAAAAAGCCCTTCAAATATTTGAAGTACTTTCAAGTAGAAGAAATAGTTGTCTTGGGTACGTGTGTGAGTGTGCATGCGTGTGTGTGCATGTGTGTGTCTCCTCCAGGGAATGACCTGAAATCTGTAAGTGCCAGGAAGAGAGAGAAAGATTATAGCTCAATGTGTGGATGGCATTTCTTTGTGTTTAAATGAGTGTTATGAGGGGTTGTTTCTGATAATCTTACCCATGCAAAGACAAAATAAGCTGCTTCCAACATTAGAGACTTTTCTCCCCAGAAGTGCCCAAACAGAGGCAGAATAAACCTCGAGAAAGAATTTCTTGGAGGAGATTCAAGGATAAACCAGACTATTCAACTTGAGATTCTGGAATTCTCCCAAGGAAGCTGGGGATAGCCAGATGTGTGTATGTGTGTGTGTGTGTGTGAGAGAGAGAGAGAGAGAGAGAGTATGTGTGTGAGAGATAGAAAGTGTGTGTGTTTGTGTGTGTGAGTGTGTGTGTGTGAGAAAGTATATGTGTGATAAAGAGAGTGTGTGAGACAGAAAGACAGAGAATGTGTGTGTGTCTGTTTGTGTGTGTGTGAAAGAGAGAAAGACAGAGATAGAAGGAGAAACAGGCAGAGAAAGACAGAGGGAGGCTGAGCTGAGAAAGAGTGAGAGGCGGGAATGGAAGAGAAGAGAAGGGCAGGGAAGAGGGGAGGGAGAAATTTTGCACTGCCCTCTCTAGTCTCAGTCCCAGGTCCTGGTTAACACAATGCTCCTATTGATATGTAAAGAGGAACCACAGGAGATGTACAAGGCTAGCAGGGCTGCTCAGGAAAACATTAAGAGATACAGATAGAACCCAAGACATTTGTTTCTTAAGATCCTTTGACACAAGAGTTCAAACAACACCCCCTACAGAAACTGCACGTATTTCATTTTTCTGAATAGAAGTTAGGTGATCTAAGGGTACTGTCTTCCACTACCTTCAGATGGTAAATGCTGCTTGTATTGTCTCACTTCTTGTCTGTGTTTTATTAATAAATAATTGAATATCATATGTTGGCTTCACTACTAGAATCCCTAATGCTAAGGATCATAAAATAAATGATGTTACATAAATATGCATTATTAATTGGCAGCTATCATCGCAGTAATATTCTGGCAAGCACTAAAGTGCAATGAATTAACCTCCCATAAATTCTTTGTTCTTCAATTTTTCAAGATCTCTTGATGAAGTTTGGGAGAGGACACTCCTGGCTGCTTCTTTCACAGAGGATGTGGCTCTCCATGACTGCACCCCGCCCCGCTGACTCCCAGAGAAGAAGGGCCTTCATCTTCAAGGCTGACCCCCCCAAAGGGCAGATCGACAACCTCTGAAAATGGCAGACTTGCATCTCTGCCTTTGCTAAGATCTGTTGACGAGCCCAGAAAGGAGATGTCTCTCAGCCAGGCTAGGCATCCCTGCCCTGGCCTGACCTTGGAGAGATCATCATAATTAATGGGAAGTTGGGCTGCAACAACAGACTCAGACATAGCAATGATTGTGAAGACGGTGAAAGACTGGGCTACGTTTTGCTCTGTTGTACATAAGGTCACTACAAGTCAGAACTGACTCCTTGGCACCTAACAATAACAAAGGTGTCTGAAATCCCTGGGTGGTGCAAAGCTAACCTGCTCTGCTGCTAACCAAAAGGTGGGAGGTTCAAGTCCACCCCAAAGGTTCCTTGGAAGAAAGGCCTGATGATCTACTTTCAAAAATGCAGCCACTGAAAACCCTATGGAGCACCGCTCTACTCTGACACACGTGGAGTCGCCATGAGTCGGAATCAACTCAAGAGCAACTGGTCTACTGGTTGGTGTCAGTTACAGCCCACCTCAGCATCACTTTTTTTACCTGCTCTCTCATCGTTGTGGGAATGCAATGGAACCAAGCAGACCTGACCTTGAACTCAGCTCCCCCCCTTACCAGCTGGGTCAGTTGGGGTGAATCAATGAATCTGACCAATTCTCCATTTCCACCTCTATAAAATGCGGGAAAAATGTCAACCCACTAGAATGAGGAATTATGCATACATGGTCCATTTGTCACAACACCTGTCACACAGAGGATGCTCACATTATCCCATACATCACTGCTGGACGTGTCAATGGTATTCGCATGATCAGTGTCTGCCTCAACCCTACCTTATAAACAAGTGCTTCAGGGAAGAGGCCGTTTCCTTTCTCTTGTTTTCCTGTGGAATCTATCACAGTGTTGGGTGCTGAGTGGTTCCAGTTCAACTCTTGCTGAGAGAGCCCTCTACCTGCTGAATCTCCCTCAGATCCCTCCTGCCCCCACAGCCCCTCGGTGACGGCCCTGCCCAGCCCCATCACACATCACCTGTGCTGTGGTCACAACCGTCTCACCTGGTGGCAGGCTCCAGCCCTCAGCCCCCAGGGTCAGCTTGTACAAATGTAAGTCTGTTTGTCAGCCCAGTGTGTGAGACCAGGCCATGCTGCCCACTGCTAGAGGCTGCACCCCACTTCTCTCCTCATTATACGCCCCAGCCAACATAGGCCAGTGGTCACCACTGAATGCAACAAAACACATGGCCATCCCTTTCCACCCGAGGATGTGGAGCTGCTCAGTTCCTTGGCAAGGGCGGAAAGTTCTCTCCGCTCTTGTCTGGACCTGCTCCTCTGGGTCCTCCCCACTCATACAGAGCACCATGCACTGACATGTTGGAAGCTCACGCTTCTCACTGGATCTGGGGACCTATCTTGTGTCAGGACCTATTCCATCTGTGCACCCTGTTCTAGAAGCTATGTTTATACTCAGCTATTTACAACTTTCACAGCTGACATCTATGGAAAGATAAAATGATACAGAAAATAGCTAATTCCACAGACACACACAAACACACGAAAGTAACTCATGTGCACAGTTAACTCCCAGCCCAGAAGGTTGTTGGTATGTTTGAGTCCATTGTTGTGCTCATCATATATGGTTGTTAAATAAATGGATGATTGAAGATCCAAGATATGTGGGTTTGGGTGATAATAATCATGCCCTTCTCCCACTGGAATTCTGAATCTACAGATAAAACAGACTAGGTGGATTTGGAAGGAGGCAGAAGACAGCTCTATCTGTGGAGCTGAAATAGAGCCCTTCACTCAGAACCAAGGTCAAAACGGGGCTCCCTTCCATCTCCCTTACTTGAATTTCCTCACCCAGTTTGAGGTTGAGCATTTGGAAAACTTAGCCTAGGATAGGAGATGTGTCTCCCACAAGCAAGACAACTCCATGAGCCAAGAAGGGCCCTCCTCCTGTGGATTAGACTGAGCACCTCGGGGAGGGCAGGATGAGCGTCAGTACCAAGGTCAGCTCCCACACTGCTAATCCAGAAACCTGCCTTTTGGAGGCAACTCCTGGGCAGGGAGCATGTCTGAAGGTGTCCGTCTTTCTCCAGTACCAAGAAAATGAAGACGGTGTGTTAATTATAGTACATATTTAAAACTTTCTCCTAGATCCATGCCCATACACCTTTGGTCCAAGTTCATCCCAAGGCAATACTGTTCTCTGCGTGTCCTTGGTTGAGTCACAAGAAATGGTTAGAATTACCTTCTCATTGTTCATTGCGTTTCATTGCTTTCCGGTGAATGCAGCCACCAGGCGTTGCCTCTGGATTACCTAAAGCATCAAACAAAGAGGAGGACTTGTAGCAATTTGTAGAAGGGAACTTAATCCCTGAGATGGAGAAAAATTGGTCAAGACTTTCTGTGGGTTTTTTTTATTATTATTATCATTACATTCATACTGGAGCTTTTATTAATTTAGTGGGTCTCCTTAATTAAAGTTTCAATGAATAATTGAAACGTAGTTTTTGATTATGCTGAAGCTTGTGCTATTTTGAGTTGTAATTGTAACTAATAAATTAGTTAAATAAGTAAGATGATGAATTTCTGTCTCAAGGGGAAAACTAATAATTTCAAGAATTTATCTACATGTCATTCAGAGAGTTTATGCACAAAAAAATAGATTATCAGAACCAGAACCAAATCTTATTAATCAGCCAGTCCTCTCTGCAAGTGCTGTCGTTCACTAATAACTCACTGTCGTCCCAACGCGGGAGGGACAGAAGACATCATACAGTTCTCCTAGGAGCCTCTCTGATTCCCTCTCCCAATTTCCGCCTACAAGGTGCCTTGCTAAGAGTGGAAGAGGGAGTGTCTTTGTCCACTGACCCACACAGGTTCAGAAACAGCCCGTATCTTGATGATCATGGTGAGAGCTGATTGGTCTTGGCAGCATTCTCTTCCCATACATAAAGTCTGTTCCTCAGACTTCCTCACTCTGGACATCTGTTACGGGTTGAATTGTGCCCCCAAAAAAGATATGTCCAAGTCCTAACCTCTTCACACATGAATGTTACCTTGCTTGGAAATATGTTCTTTCTTTGAAGATGTTATCAGTTAAGTTAATGAGGGGGTCATACCCGAGCAGTGTGGGTCCAAATCCCTTCTGAGTGTCATTTTATAAACAGAACAGACATGGAGATGGAATCACACAGTAAGAAGATAGTCACTATGTGAAGATGTATTTAAAGGCCGAGGAATACCAAGAAATGCCCAGGGCTACCTGAAGCTGGGAAAGACAAAGAAGGATCTTTCCCCAGAGCAGACAGAGAGAGAACAGCCCATCTGTCAGTCTGTCATATTGTGTTGACTTGTGTGTTGCTGTTATGCTGGAAGCTATGCCACTGGTATTTCAAAATACCAGCAGGGTCACCCATGGGGGACAGATTTCAGCAGTTTCCAGAGTAGGAGAGACTAGGAAGAAAGGCCTGTTGATCTACTTCTAAAAATCAGCCAACGGACAATAAATATTGTCCAAAACTTTGAATTGCTTATTTTGGATGTGTCATCAGGAGGGACTGATTAGGAGAAAAGGACATTATGTTTGGTCAAGTGGAGGGCCAACAAAGGCGGGGGAGACCCTCAATGAGATGGATTGACACAATCACCACAACAATGGACCCTCATACCAACAATTATGAAGACGGCCCAGGATCAAGCAACATTTTGTCCTGGTATCCTTAAGGTCAGCATGAGTCGGAGCAGACTTGATGGTCACTAACAACAACAACAGTTCTCGGTGCTGGGGATACAGCTATGGAAAGAACAATCCCCAATCCCTGCCCTGTAATATGCGTTCTACTAGGGAAACAGGAGCAGAGCAAAACTAAATACATAACTCACAGAGTAAATGAAAAGACAATTTCTGCTATGAAAAAAATTAAAGCAAGGGAAGAAGAAGCATGCTGGGCGAGAGGCAGAAACTGCAGACCAGTGGGAGAAAGGGTGTTTGAGTAATGATTTGAAGGGGTGCAGACGGTCTTGGCCAGGCTTGGTCATCTTCCACAGGACAGTCTGCTGGGGAGGGAAGCCACTCCACCGTGGCCCAGCACGGGTCTAGGGAAGGCTGTGGGTCCATGCCCACCCCATCTCTTTTGCACAATGATCCCTGTGGGAGAGGAGGCGCCATCCACATCAGATGAATCCGTGGAAGGACTCCAGGACTCCATGGCTTAATAAGCCCATTAGAGCTGGAACAGAGCAATAAATGATGAATTATTCACCCACTAGGCTGTTAGTTGGAAAATAAATTTGTGCCCAGTGAGAAAGCCCTTTTCCTCTGGATTCCTGGGGTTGACACACACCTCTCACCTACAGGAACACTGCAAGAGCTGCCCTGTTCCATTAGCCGATTAACAAATACCCTATTAGTGCTCTCTGTATGGAGAGCACTGTGCACACCTCATGTTGTCCACAAGGGGGTGTTTTACTATTCACCTCTATTAAAGCCCGTCTCATCCCCCCTGAGTCCACCGGTGGTGCAAACGGTTAACGCACTCAGCTGCTAACCAAAAGGTTGGAGGTTTAAGTCCACCCAGAAGCCCCTCAGAAGAAAGACCTGGAGATCTACTTTCAAAAACTCAGCCATTGAATCTGCTATGAAGCACAGTTCTACTCTGACACACATGGGGTCACAGTGAGCTGGAGTCAACTCCACAGCACCCTGATGACCGTATGAACCCGTTGCCGTGAAGTCAATTTTAACCCACAGCAACCCTCTAGGACAGAGTAGAATTGCCCATAGGGTTTCCAAGGCTGTAACCTTTACAGAAGCAGACTGCCACATCTTTCTCCAGGGGAGTGGCTGGTGGGTCCCAATCACTGACCTTTCAGTTAGCAGCTGAGTGTTTAGCCACTGTGCCACCAGAGCTCTTTAAGCATATGAGGCAGGTATAAAGTCTTTGCTAGTCTTGACTCCCTGAGATGACTGGAAAGGATGCTGTTGTTGTTAGGTGCCATCGAGTCAGTTCCGACTCATAGCGACCCTATGTACAACAGAACAAAACAATGCCTGGTCCTGTGCCGTCCTCACAATCATTGTTATACGTGAGCCCATTGTTGCAGCCACTGTGTCAATCCATCTCTTTGAGGGTCTTCCTCTTTTTCACTGATCCTCTACTTTACCAAGCATGATGTCCTTCTCCAGGAACTGATCGTACAGGACTGAAAGGATAGAAAAATACTGTTAGCGCTATTACTAATAAAATTAATAACATAAGGCTGATTGTAAAAGGTGCCCTCCATGCCATGCAGGAGGACGCCTGCATGGGTCACATCACATTCTAGTTATGTGTGTGGTTATTTGATGATCTCAGTTTTACCCACTGGTGGTCCCAATGCCATGTACATCAGAGCCACCAAGATGGCACCCTAACACAGCTCCCTGGACTTCACCCCAAATGGGGTCCCAGGCCCAGGAACCCGAATCAGTGGGCATCCTGTGGCTCTGAGTAGGAGGAGATGGGCAGCAGGGTGAGGACATGAAAGGAGCCTCAGTGTCCTGGGAAGAGCAGACCCGGGTGTGGTGGAGACAGATGGCACCCATTGAGAAACAAGGATGAGGATGCAGTGAGCTGAAAACAATTCCTTCAGTAAATGAAGCTCTTCTGGGGAGGAGAATACAGGAGAGGGACTGTGTCGGGGCAGGGGGAGCACTTGCAGCACATGGGGTCTCAGGCACCCCTTTAGTCACCCCACCGGAGGCCCCCCAGCTTATCTGGAAAGCGTCAGTTCACAGGATGGACCCAAGCGGTCCAGCACTGACCACGCTCACTCATCGGAACCACTCAGGGCAGCAGACAGGCAGCACACAGCCACATTGTGGCCCAGCAGGTCATGAGTATTTGCTGCTGAGAGTCACACGGGGATGAGGTCACTGTGGGCCAGGTGCCCCTGGAAAGGTTAAAACAAAAAACAAACCAACAGTTGCCGTTGAGTCGGCTCCAACTCCTGACAACCCCACATGTGTCAGAGTGCAGCTGTGCTCCCCAGGATTTTCAACAGCTGATTTTACTGAAGTAGACCTCCAGGCCTTTCTTCCAAGGCACCTCTGGGTGGACTCAAACCTCCAACCTTTCAGTTAGCCACTGAGCACGTTAACTGTGTGCACCACCCAGGGACTCCTGGAAAGGCAAAGACCCTCAGATAATCTGAGGTGAAGACAAGTCCCTGCCCAAAACCAAAAAAAAAAAAACAAATCCACTGCCAACTCATAGCAACCCTATAGGACAGAGTAGAACTGCCTCATTGGGTTTCCAAAGCTGTAAATCTTTATAGAAGCAGACTGCCACATCTTTCTCCCACGGAGTGGCTGGTGGGTTCTAACCATCGACCTTTTGGTTAGCAGCCATGCACTTTAACCACTGAGCCACTTAAGTCCCTGCCCAACGCCTTTTGTTTTCTTCCTTGCGTGGCATGAAGGACCTGGATCCTCCCGTCATGGGGAGAAGGGAGAGATGGGAGAGGTGTTCACTCTGCAGAGAACAAGCGGAGAGTGCCCTTTCAGAGTTCTTTCACGCACTGGAAGCAAACGCTCTCGAGGCCACTGCCTTGGCGTCTCTACACCGGCTCCGACACTCCTTCCCAGGTCCTGACATCTGGGGAGATGGATTATCAGCCAATCTCCAACGCAAACTCCACTTCCAATTAATAGTTGTTTAAATTCATAGTGTTAACAGAAGGCTCTATAAATGTTTCCCCTTCTGTTGAGCTGGGAAATTGCAAACGTACCACTTGTGTGTGGTTTAACTGATCTTTCTTCACAGTGGTTTAGAAGTAACTCAGCTCTCCTGCCAGCTTTTTCTAGAAGAATCCATGGGGGTGAAATGAAGATAGATGGGCCAGAACAGTATCACTGCCTGCCTCCAGCCCAGGCTAATCTAAGACTATTGGTTTACAAAGGGTTAGATATGCATGTTTGTATATTTACTTATTTATAGGTGTTCACGCCAGGCTACATACATTAGCATCGTACATTTCTTACACAGAAAGTGGAATGTACTGTCTTCACAAATGATCATCCTGAGATTTGCATTATCTTGGAAATTATGCTGTTAAGAACAACTTTCGTTTCTAGGGAAAACATATCCGGGAGTGGGACTGCTGGTTCAAAGGATATGTCCGTTTTCTGAATTGTGAACCATAATGGATATGTATATTTTAACTTTTAATAAAAGTTGGCTGACTGTTGACTAAAGTCTGCAACAATTCACTTTTTCTCCAGTTTCCTCCCACTCCCTCTGACTGTCCAGCACAGTCTTCTGGTGTTGGATGGGCTCAGAGTGGTTTGGCAAGGATACTGGAATTTGCATTTCTAAGACTGCTGCTGAGTGGGACATTTCTTCACATTTCTTGGGAAGTTTGCATTTGCTCTTCTGTGAATTTTCTGTTCTTCAGCATCCACCCTGTTTATGTCTGTTCTTTTGTTTTATCATTTGATGTGTAGACAATTTGCAAACAACCTCTTGCATGTTTGAAATATTAATTTTCTGGATTGGAAATACTCTTCCCAAAAATCTTTCAACCGTCAATGACTTTCTTTATGGTCTCTCTTTCCCATACATTAAAAAAACAATATCGCCCAACAGTCTTGTTTTGCTTTGTTGTTTGGGGTTTTTCGCTGTTAGTTAAGATGGCTTTGACATTCCAAGATTGTCCAGATCTCCCATTTCACTTATCTTGCTTTTTATATGAAAGTCTTTGTCTTTCAGGACATTATCTTGCATATGAATTGAGAAAGGGGTGTGGCACTTCCAGATGGATAGTCAGAGCTGCCAGCACCATTTATTGAGCTTATGACCCGCCTTTGCTCTACATCAGACCCCACCTGGACTGGGATCCATTCCTGGGCTCTCTGCTCCTCCACAGACCTATCCATTTATTTCCATGAGCTTATCAAATTGTTTTCAGTAGGATGTCTGCATACTTTCTGTGGTTATGGTTGTTGCCATTGAGTAGGCTCTGACTCACGGCCACCCCCATGTACAACAGAACGAAATGCTGCCCAGTCCTGTGTCATAATTGTTGGCATGCTCGAGTCTGTTTTTTCAGGAACTGTGTATTTTGAGTGCCTTCCAACCTAGGGAGCTCATCTTCCAGCACTATATCAGAAAATATTCTGTTGTGACCCACTGGCTTTTCATTGGTTAATTTTCAGAAGTAGATCACCTGGACTTCCTTCCTGGTCTGTCTTAGTCTGGAAGCTCTATTGCAACTTGTCCACCATGCGTGGCCCTGATGGTGTTTGAAATCTCAATGGCGTAGCTTCCAGCATCACAGCTACATGCAAGCCACCAAGTATGACAACCTGACAGACAAGTGGTGGCCACATACCTCGATACCAGATTATTTAATATTTTTCCTCAAACCACTAATTATTTTATTATTTCTTGGCTATTCTCAGACATTGACTCTTCCACTTGAAGATCATTCAGTCCAACCCAAAAAATAATCTGTTGGGGTTTTACATCAGGAATTGCACTGAATTTATGCAGTAGTTTTGGGAAAATTTACTTTTTTTTTTTTAAATTCTGTTCTGTTTATTAAGTCTTTCTACCTAAGAACATGGAATCACTTCCCATTTGTTCCAATAGTGATTTTTAAAATTGAATCCATATCTCCCTTGGTAAATCTATTCCTATTTTAAATTAATTCCTTTCTGATTTTCATTTCCTACTGTTGTTGTTGAATGCCGTCAAGTAGGTTCCAACTCTAGCGACCCTATGGACAACAGAACAAAATGTTTCCTGGTCCTGTGCCATCCTCACAATGATTGTTATGCTTGAGCCCATTGTTGCAGCCACTGTGTCAATCCGTCTCCTTGATGGTCTTCCTCTTTTTCACTGACCTTCTACTTTACCAAGCATGATGTCCTTCTCCAGAGACTGGTCCCTTCTGATAACATGTCCGAAGCACATGAGACTATCCTCACTTGTAAGGAGCATTCTGGCTGTACTTCTTCCAAGACAGATTTGTTTGTTCTTCTGGCAGTCCACAGTATAGTCAATATTCTTCACCAACACTATAACTTAAAGGTGTCAGTTCTTCTTGGGGCTTCCTTATTCATTGTCCAGCTTTATAAGGTAATTGAAAATACCATGGCTTGGGTCAGGCACACCTTAATCCTCAAAGTGACATCTTTGCTTTTTAACATTTTAAGGAGGTCTTTTGCAGTAGATTTGCCCAATGCAATGTGTCTTTGATTTCTTGACTGCTGCTTCCATGGGTGTTGATTGTGGATCCAAGTAAAATGATATCCTTGACAACGTCAATCTTTTCTTCTTTTATCATGATGTTGCTTATTGGCCCAGTTGTGAGGAGTTTTGTTTTCTGTATATTGAGGTGTGATCTATACTGAAGGCTGTGGTCTTTGATCTTCATCAGTAAGTGCTTCAGTTCCTCTTCATTTTCAGCTAGCATGGTTGTATCATCTGTATAATGCAGGTTGTTAATGAATCTTCCTCCAATCCTGAGGCCCCTTTCTTCTTCACATAGTCTAGCCTCTTGGGTTATTTGCTCAACATGAAGATTGAATAAGTATGGTGAAAGGATACAACCCTGATGCACACTTTTCCTGACTTTAAACCACGCAGTGTCCCCTTGTTCTGTTCTGACTGCCTCTTGGTCTAAGCATAGGTTCCTCATGAGCACAATTAAATGTTCTGGAATTCCTATTCTTTGTAATATTATCCATAATTTGTTATGTTCTACACAGTCAAATGCTTTTGAATAGTCAATAAAACATAGGTCAACATCTTTCTAGTATTCTCTGCTTTCAGCCATGATCCATCTGTCAGCAGCAATATTATCCCTCATTCCACGTCCTCTTCTAAACCCAGCTTGAATTTCTGGGAATTCCCTGTTGATGTACTGCTCCAACTACTTTTGAATGATCTTCAGCAAAATTTTGCTTGCCTGTGATTTTAATGATATTGTTCGACAATTTCTGCATTTGATTGGATTAACTTTCTTTGGAATAGGCATAAATATGGATCTCTTCCAGTTGGTTGGCAGGTAACTGTCTTCCAAATTTCTTGGCATAGGCGAGTGAGTACTTACAGTGCTGCATCCATTTGGTGAAACATCTCTACTGGTGTTCTGTCAATTCCTGGAGCCTTGTTTTTCACCAGTGTCTTCAGTACATCTTGGACTTTTTCTTTTAATACCATCGGTTCTTAATTATATGCTACCTCCTGAAATGATTGAATGTCGACAATTGTTTTTGGTACTCTGCATATTCCTTCCTTCCATCTTCTTTTGATGTTTCCTGGGTCGTTCAGTATTTTGTCCATAAAATCCTTCATTATTGCAACTCGAGGCTTGAATTTTTGTCCAGTTATTTCAGCGTGAGAAGTGCCAAGTGTGTTCTTCTCTTTTGGTTTTCTAACTCCAGTCTTTGAACATTTCATTATGATACTTTCCTTTGTCTCCTTGAGCCACCCTTTGAAATTTTCTGTTCAGTTCTTTTACATCATCATTTGTTCCTTTTACTTTAGCTACTTGACGTTCAAGAGCAAGTTTCAGAGTATCCTCTGGCATCCATTTTGGTGTTTTGTTTCTTTCCTGTCTTTTTAATGACCTCTTGCTTTCTTCATTATGATGTCCCGGATGTCATTCCACAACTCATCTGGTCTTCAATCATTAGTGTTCAATGCATCAAATCTATTATTGAGAAGGTCTCTAAATTCAGGTGGGATATACTCAAGTTCATACTTTGGCTCTCGTGGACTTGTTTTAATTTTCTTCAGCTTCAATTTGAACTTGCATAGGAGCATTTGATGATCTGTTCCACAGACAGCCCCTGGCCTTGTTCTGACTGATGATATTGAGCTTTTCCATCGTCTCTTTCCACAGATGTAGTCCTGTATCAGTCAGAGTTTACAACCTAAAATATCTTCTATATATTTAATTTCTTAAAGTTTTCTTGATGTAATTTACTTTTTAGTATTAAAATCATATGACAAAAATGTTATTTTTCTATTTGAAGTAAATCATGTTATGTTTTTTAGTATTCATGTCCTCTATGTTATTTTCTACTACCCATTGACATTGAGTCAATTCCTAGACCCTATAGGACAGAGGAGAACTGCCCCATAGGGTTTCCCAGGAGCTATTAGTATATTGGAACTGCCGACCTTAACCACTGCACCACCAGGACTCCTATTTTCTACTAACCTGTTGAAAACTCGTTGCTGTCGGATCAATTCTGACTCATAGTGACCCTATAAGACAGAATAGAACTACTCCATAGGGTTTCCATGGAGAGACTGGTGAATTCAAATTGACAACCTTTTGGTTAGCAGCTGAATTCTTAACCACTATGCTACCAGGGCTCGTATTTTCTGCTAGATTTGCATACTTCCAAAAAATATGCATTAGAATCTCCAATTATAGTTGCATTTTTCATATTCTTTCTGATTTTTCTAGTAGTTTTTGTTCTGTACATTTAGTTTTTTACTATTTATTGCATAGCAGTTTATGTCAATTCAATTACATTTCTTATAAATTGGGCAATCTGTCATTATAAAAATGACCTACTTCCCTGAATGCTTTTAACTTATTTTCCTCCATGCATGAAGTTAAAATTGTCATCTATTGATAGTCATCCTTTGTATGGCACTTAATTTTAATCGTTACTGATAAATTATAGAACTGACTTTTGTTTTCTAAATCAATCTCTCATTCTCTGTCATTTAAAGGAGAATTCATTCTATTCACATTAAGACCACATTAATATTCTTGGTTTTATTTCTCCCTTTGTATTTGTTTTATTTCGAGTCTACTTTTTTGTGCCCTTTTTCTCTCCTCTTTTTAGATGCTTTGTCGAGTTTCGAATTATCATCTCTCTTTTTTTCTTTCAAATGAGGAAGTTCTATTGCCCTTTGAGATTTCACTGGTGGTCATTATGACCAGTGGCTGTCAGCTCTGACTGGTGGTCAATTAGCCAGTGGAAACTATATGGATCATACAATATTGTCCAAGAATCCAACACCCTTCCTTTGGATACATCACCAAGAGGGACCAGTTGCTGGAGAAGAACATCATGATTGGTCTTGCCTACCTGCACAAGTACTGCACATCAGCATTCCTGACTGCCAAGTACCCCTGTGAACACACCTGGGCTGGCTTCTAGAAGAGGTGGGGCACATGGAGTGGAGCCAAGTCACTCTAGTCACCCCAGCCTGGGACAGCCCATATCAGTCAACACTTAGCCAACCCCGGACAGGTGACTGAGCATAGTTTAGGCCAGAAAACCTCCAACCAAGCCCAGTCAAAGTCACCATGAGCTGAAAGAAACACTTACTATGTAATGCCACTGAGGTGTTGGGGTCATTTGTTATACAGCAGGTTCACAGCAGTAGGTGACTGTTACACCATTCACTCAATGCGTCATGCACCATATCCCACAAAGTTGCCAATCTCCCTCCAAAGTTCCCCAAACAATCAAAAAACTTACTGGGAAAATAAGTTTTACAGTTTTGTTCAAGAAACCAGAGAAATGCTTTATTTCTAGTCCACCCAGAGAAAATTAAATGAAGTATAAATTCTTAATCAGATGCCTGGAGAAGCAGGAAGAACTTTCATTCCATGGCACTAAATTGGTTTTGACATTTACAACTTCATTAAATAATGAAACAAAGTCACAGTTTTTGAAACACATAAAATACGACAGAATGAAAATTCAGCCCCAAATTTAAGCAATATTTAGACATCTTAAGAATCTAAGATTGAGGCTTAAAGGGCTTAAGTATTTTATCTTAGACTCAGAAAACCAGTAAACTTTGTATTTATTGAATGTTTATTTGAGTGAATGATAGCACTTCATTTTAGGCATGACAAGAACGTCACAAGAAAAAGATGATGCTGGGTGCAATGTCTCCAGATGGGGGCTGTGCCACTGTCTGCTGTCCGGAAAAGATTTTAGTGCTTCCCTGGAGATTAAATGGGCACATGATTTCATCATCCTCCGAAACAACGGTCTGTAAACTACATGGGGTAATGGTAGTTCAGTGATAGCACTCTCACCTTCCATACCGGAGATCCTGGTTTGATTTCCGGCCGATGCACCTCATGTGCACCACTACCGGTCTGCAGTGGAGGCTTGTGTGCTGCTCTGAGGCTGAACATGTTTCAGCAGAGCTTTCAGACTAAGATGAATTAGGAAGAACGGCCTGGAGATCTACGTCCAAAAATCAAATAATGAAAATGCTGTGGATCACAGTGGTCCGATCTTCTTGTTCTTGGGGTTGTCATGAGTGGGGGCTACTCCACGGCAGCTAACAACAATGTAAACCAAATGCCCTCTGTGGGCACAGTCTTAGCAGTTCTCCCAGAAAATACTCTGTTTGGGGATTGGATACATTGCTGACGGGTGCGTCTGTCCGAGTGTGCTGAGGACAATACTGCTTATCCCTTTGTCCCACCCATGACAAGAGCAGCCTTCCCCTCCCCCACATGCTCTGGGGTGAAGGATCCAGTCACCTTAAATTCTGAGAACTGCTGGAGCAGTGGCGCCACTCACCTCAGGTGGAGCTCCAAAAAGCTGGTCAGAAATAAAGGCCTTTGGGGTGCCAGTGAGGCCTGGTGACAGGGGAAGGGAAGGGCCCGTGATAAGGTTTTCAGGAGGAGAAGAAGAATCTGGGGTCCTTGGTGGGGTCCTCAGCGTGTAATGAGGAACAAACACAATATCTGTAAACAGCCACTCCCTCTCCACAGGCCAGAGCCAGGTGCTGGTCAGTAAATCCTGTTTCAGGCTGTCTTAGTCTCCTAGTGTCCCTGTGACAAAATGCCTCACAGCGAGGGGTTTTAAAGAACAGAAATGTACTTTCTCCCAGTTCTAGGGGCCAGAAATCCAAATTCAGGGTATCAGCTCTGGGGGAGGGCCTTCCTTGTCTCTTTCAGCTTCTGGTAGCTGAGACAGTTCTTCGCCTGTCTTTCTGTGTGGGTTCTCCGTAAGACACCACTCGGAAGGAATTAGTTTAGGACTCACAACTAGGAGGCAGTGGTGGTTCAGTGGTAGAAGTCTCCCCTTCCCTGTGAGAGATCAGGTTGGTTCCTGGTCAATGCACCTCAGCGCAGCCACCCAAGAATCAGCCAGTAAAAACTCCATGGATCACAATGATCTGATCCTGTTGTCCATGGGGTCCCCCTGAGTCGGGGCTAACAACAACTGCTACTACTACTCTGGTGTGACCCCATTGACATAGCAAGCGAAAACTCCTATTTTCAAACAGGTTCATAGCATCAGGTATTGGAGTTAGGGCTTCAACTCGTATTTGGGGAGGGGGTACACAGTTCAATCCACAATGCCTACTGATGCCCCATTCTTAGGGCCCTGCTCCTCCTCCGCTCCTCGGCTTTGGTCCAAACGTAAGTCAGAACAAGTCCCTTCTCTGCTGCACCTTGAGGTCCTCCCCTCATCCTGGGAAAGGGCAGCCACATCGTCTTGGCCTCCAGCCCTTGCCCAGCGTTTCCCACCCTCCCCCTGACCTGCATCTCCTCATCTCGTCCTCCATCCAGCCACACAGGCAGGTGGTGGGGGTATCTCCCAGTGCTCCATGCCCTCTCCTGCCTTGGCCTTCTTACCTGCTTATCCCTGGGCTCAAGATTCCCTGCCCCAGGTGTCCCCAGGGCCCTGCCCTCAGCTCCTTCCCTGAATGCCCATCCACAGTGCAACCCACCCAGCCGCCCTCCTTTTCCTCCACTGGCTGAGGAACAGCTCCAGGCTCTGGGTCCCTCAGGGGAGCTCCCTCAGCTCATGTGTGCTCAGTCCTGTCTTCGCTACTCCTACAAGGGGGAAGGGCCACCCCAGGAGTGCAGGTGTCCTGTCTGTTAACCACCCCACCCCCGCACCTGGAAGAGTTCCAGGCAGGCACTTACCTGTGCCTCGGGGAATGTTGACCAGATGACCAAGCGACACACACACACACACACACACACACACACACACACACACACACACACACACATGCATACACGCACACACGCATGCACTCACATTCACACACTCATGTACAGTTAGATTCACGAGCACTCACATACACTCACACACTCTCACATTCACACTGACACACACTCACACTCACACACACTCAGCCTCATACACACACTCTCACTCAAATACACAGTCACACAATCTCAGATTCAGATGCTCACGCTCACACACATGCTCACACACGCTCACACTCACACACGCTCCCACACTCACATGCACACCAGCTGTGCTCTATCTCCCTGTGTGCCTTTTGTGATCATCTATCTGTGCAGGCGGCTCCGTGCTGATCCTCACTCACCAGGGAGGACGCTGGGGAGCCACTCTGGGGTGTTCTTTCAGGGACACAAGCACAGGTGCCGGCTATGGTAAGCCGTCCCAGTCCAGGGCTGCAGCCACTGGGGCTGGAGGAGAGAGGGCAGTTGGGGGGCCCGGAGGTGAGGATGCCAGGGCCCAGCTGCCATCACTGGGACGGTGCTCAGAGTGCAGATGGTTCTTCCTGGGACTCTTCACCAGATATTAAATGCGTATTTGTATGATAATGTGTCCTTGCCCCAGATTTTATTGCATTCAATATTTCTCCATCGGTTTCCTTGGCTCTCAGGGCGCGTAAGGGGCTGAGGCTCTTAGGTTCTCGGTTCCTTGTTCTGTCACTGTGCCCGCGAGGAAGTGTGGGGTCCACGAGGAAGTGTGAGGTCCGCTTGGAGATGCTGCCCCGGCAAACACACCCATTCCAGCCAGCGCACCCTCCTCGTCTCTCATCACAGACAGGACCATTTGTTCAGTCTCTGTCTCCCCCAGGATCAGGGACCACCCCTGCACTCCACACAGCAACATCTGTGAAATGCTCTGAGGAACACCTGCACAGCTGAGTGAAGTGCCATGAAGATGTCATAAAAGCAGGAAGGAGCCTCCTGGGGTGCTCGGTGACAAGCCAGAAAAGAGATGAGAAGTCACCACCTGAGGAGCAGTCGGCAGCGGGGTCTCCACAAGAGGGGGCAGGGAGCTCCACCCCCATGCGGCCTGCAGACTCTACATGGCCCTGGCCCTCAGAGAAGTGAAGATGCTGAACTTTAAGGGTCCCCAAGATGCCTCCTGCACAAGCTACCCAGAATTCAATGGCAGACACTGGTCGGGGACACTGGCTAGACCCAGGTCACAGTGGGGATGGAGGCTGAAGGCCGATACCACAGGTCTCTCTCCATTGCGTAGTAAAAACCGTGTCTTTAAAAAGATCAATGTTTTTTCTAAAGAAGGGGTAGGACGACCCAGGCCCACAGATAACCAACTGCGTGCGCTCACAAACCGCTCTCTTACGTGGTTGCCACATGGCCATGCAGAGGACTACAGGATATCATAGCAGGCTGACTGGGGGACTTGTAGGAAATGGTCCTGGAACCCAGGGGTTGGTTGCAGTGATGCATTGGCCAAGCGCAGTGTCTGTAACGACATGAGATTCTCTGGTGGGTTGTAGAGCATCACAGTTGGGCTGTAAGAGGCTTATTCTCACTCACTCTGGCAACCTTGACCTACTGCTGCCTCCTTGGACAGGTGATTGCCATGGCCACACCTCAGCACTCCATGCACACCCTCATGAGGAGCAGGGGTCACGAGAGGCCACACTCAGTACCCTCTGAGCCGCTTTTCCAAGATCATTTCCTAGAGAAAACTGCAGCGAAAGTGGGATTCATAAGCCAGTCCCCATGTTTGCAAAGCTGCTCTCCTAGTCCCATAGGAAACTGTTAGGAGGGCCCGGCAGGGCTTCAGAAGGTGTGACGCGGTGGGAGGTCCTGGCCAGCCCTGTAGTGGGACTTGCAGCCAGCTTGTCCACTTGCCAGGGCCAGCGTGTCAGGGAGCCACTCCTTCAGGCACCAGGACAGCATTTAGAAAGGCCAGCAGCTCTCAAGGGAGCACTAGGGACAGCGAAGCCAGAGGTAAGTGCTGGTGTGACCTACCAACCACAGGAGGAAAAGGAGCTTTCTACTCTGCCTCCTTAACTGTCCATCCACTGGGATGCTTTCATGCATGGAACCAGGATGCTGAGGCCATTTGGGGCTGTTCACAGGTGACAGAGATGGTGGAGACTGCCTGAGCCTTTTCACAGGTGACTAGGGTGCTGGGGACAACTTGGGCCTGTTCACAGGTGACAGGAATGCTAGGGACCACCTGAGCCTATTCACAGGTGACAGGGATGCTGGGGACCACCTGGGCCTGTTCACAGGTAACTGGGATGATGGAGACTGCCTGAGCCTATTCACAGGTGACTGGGATGATGGAGACCTCCTGAACCTGTTCATAGATGACTGGGATGATGGAGACCACCTGAGCCTATTCACAGGTGACTGGGATCATGGAGACCACCTGAGCCTGTTCATAGGTGACTGGGATGATAGAGACCACTTGAGCCTGTTCACGGGTGACTTGGGCCACAGCAGGTCAGAACACAGCCAAGACCCCAGAGCCAGGGTGAAACCAGACCTGGAACCCAAGACCTGATGCTATCCTATCCCTGCCCACATCAAGACTGTATTCACCAAGGCCACAATGCCCCCAGGTTGCTAGACCCATCCCAGTGCCCAGTTTCACTCTGCCTGTCATGTGCACGGCCTTGGCCTAGCTGACCACACTGTTTCTTCAAGACACCTTCTCACCCACCTGCTGGGTCAGACATCATCTGGTGCTCCTCCTACCTCCCTGGCTGCCCCTTATTCATTTCCTTTGCTGGCTCATGAGTACATCTGCGCCTGCTGCCTTAGGGCCTTTGTCTCTGGGGGAAGGATGCCTCTGGACCTTCCCATAGCTAACTCCATTAACCCTTTCAAGCCTTTGCTCAAAGTTCACTGCCTACCAGGCTCCACCCTGGTAGCCTGCAGGGGAAAACAGGCTTTGTGAGCTCAAATGTGGCTGCCTCATGCTTTATGTTAGTTCACTGCTGTTTCTGTTAGTTAACTGCTGTTTTCCAAGTCCCTGTTATGTGACCTTGCAGCCTTATGTAATCCTCTGGTGTGTAGCCACCTTAGTCCTTGACCACTATAAAACCTCCACCCCCTACTGCTGAGTGCAGAGAACTGCTTTTGTCCTGTGGCCAGCAGGGGCCACTTGGCTTCATTATGTAAATCTCCCTAATAAAGACTCCTTCACCACCACACTGGAGTTGTCTGCCTCTTTCTTTGGTCTCTCCGCATCCTCCAATTTTGCAGGCAAATTTCAAGTTACCGGTCCATGCCTGGACATAGTCCCTCCATTATTCCATGTTGTTGTTGCTAGTTCCCATCAAAATGTCAACGACTCATGGTGACCTTATATGTAACAGATTGAAACATTACCTGGTCCTGACCATCTTTATGATCGTTAATACGTTTGAGTTTATTGTGGTGGCTATTGTGTCGATCCATCGCATGTAGGGTTTCCCTCATTTGATTACCAAACATGACACCCTTTATCCATTAAAAAAAAAAAAAAGAACCCATTGCTGTCATGTTGATTCCTACTCACAGCCACCTTACGTGTGTAGAGTCAAGTTGCTCTGCATAGAGTTTTCCAGGCTGTAACCTTTCAGAAGCAGATAACCAGGTCTTTCTTCATAGGTGTTCAGAGTGGGTTTGAACTTCCAACTTTTTGTTAGTAGTCGAGCACTTAATCATTTGCACCACTGAAGGATTCCCCTTTCTCCATAGCACTTCCCAAATCTCCTGACATTATTTATTTGCTGTGTTTTTTCTCCACATGGCACGTCCACCATTGCTAGAAGGTGAGCTTCTCATAGAATGGGGCTACAAAGCCCTGAGCTGGGCTTCAAGTGAGGATTATCCGGATGGTTATGAGCTTACCTATGTATCTGGCCAGTGTTGTATTGAATTAGCCCATATCAAGAGCTCATCTGGATGGCTGAGTCCTCAAAGTGGATTCCTGCACCTTCGTTATCTCCAGTGATTGCCCACACCACCTATGGGAGATAATATCAAATTCTTAGACCCAAGACGTCCAAGAAGCCATCTTCAGAATCCTCAGCAGCCAAGTCCCCACTTGTCCTGTGTGGCTGTCACAGTGTCACAACTAAGCAATACACTTCTGGGTTATTTTTAAATACACCAGCAGAAGTGGAGTGATTGAATATGTTATTATTCAATGATGACTTGTGATCGTCAACTACTTAACAGAGAGAATCAAAGCACAAATCGCTGGGTTCACTCAATTACAGCTAAAATGGTATAAAAGCGCTTTAATTGTAGTCAGAATGTACACTCTCCAGCATGGATATTAAAGGGAATAATGAGCAGTCATAAATACAGTGACCCATTCATCTCCTTATCTGCTTACCAAATGGAAGCATACATCCCTGCAAAAGGATTCAGAAGGCAGAACCGAGTTAATTAGGTTTACTGAATTAGTGAAACATCTAAATTGGATTCTCTTCCAGTGTTTAGTCGAAATTTATCTTAGCTTGGAGCTGGTTTCCTAGCTGAAAAATTAATGTCAAGGAAAATAATGGACCTGATACAAAATTATTTTCTTAAAAAAAATTAAGGTTAATAACCTGGATCTGAGACTTATTTATCTTTTTTTTTTCTTTTGCAAAGATGATTTGAGAACTTTAGACATAATCTTTAGTAAAGAGCCCACGTTATTCCCCCACAAGGTCAGTGTTGCTTGTATTTCCACACCCTTCCTTCCCTCATCACTTTTACTTAGTAGCAGGAGGACTAGGCTTGTCATTTGGGATTTCCTTTTTTCTCCCCCTTGGAAACTTTTCCTATCCTGTCTTTATTTCCAATGTCCAAAAATTAATACTGTTGTGCCGCCCCCAACCCCATTCACTATGCAGGGAACTTAGGTCCACACCTGGATACTCAAGTCTCTTGTTTATTTCAGACAATTTTAATTAATTGATTAATTGATTGATTGATTTTCTCCCCATTACATTTTTCTGTTTTTGAACCCCTAGTAGGGAGACACTGGATCTTGTAGATCGGCTCTGTACTTTCATATCTCTTTCCTTTCTCATCGTCCATCTTTGTTCTTTTTCTATTTTCTCAATATTATCTGTAATTTTGTATTTCAACCTCATAGATCAAACTTTTATTTTGGCTCTCATAGTTTTAATTTCCAAGAGTCCATTTTCTGTTCTCTGATTGTTATTTTTTATGTAATTCCTTTTTTGTTTCATGTTGTTGTATGAAATTCGGACGCACAGAGACCTTATAGAACAGGGTAGAACTGCCCCATAAGGTTTCAGAGGAGTGGCTGGTGGATTCGAACTGCCAACCTTTTGGTTAGCAGCAGGCTCTTAACCACTGTGCCACCAGGGCTCCTATATATTACACACACACACATATATTATATACACATGTATATTATACAGACACATATATTATACACACACATACACACTTGTTTTAAGGCATATCTCTTGCAAATACTACGTAGCTTGAATTTTTTAATCTGACTTTGAATCTGTTAAAAAAGTATATTTAATTTATGTTTATTGGATTACTGACATAATTGGACTAAATTCTACAGACTTGTTTTGTGCTTTGCATATACTAAGTTTTCTCTTCACTTCTCTTTCTCCCTCTTTTCTTGACTTTATTCTGATTGATCCATTTTCTTGAGAGGCAGTATAGCTTAGTGATTTAGAACACTTCAAAGAAGCTACCAATTATTATCCTGAGAGAAACAAGAGAATATGCTGCATCTATGAAACAAAGAGAATGAAGCATCAGGATTGGAGGAAGACTCATTAACAACCTGCATTATACAGATGATACAACCTTGCATGTTGAAAGTGAAGAGGACTTGAAGCACTTGCTGATGAAGATCAAAAACCACAGCCTTCAATATGGATTACACCTCAACATAAAGAAAACAAAAATCCTCACCACAGGACCAATAAGCAACACCATAATAAACAGAGAAAAGATTGACATTGTCAAGGATTTCATTTTCTTTGGATCCACAATCAACACCCATGGAAGCAGCAGTCAAGAAATCAAAAGATACATTGCATTGGGCAAATCTGCTGCAAAAGACCTCTTTAAAGTGTTGAAAAGCAAAGATGTCATCTTGAGGACTAAGATGTGCCTGACCCAAGCCATGGTGTTTTCAATCGACTCATACACATGTAAAAGCTAGACACTGAATACGGACTGAAGAAGAATTGAAGCCTTTGAATCGTGGTGTTAGTGAAGAATGTTGAATATACCACGGACTGCTAAAAGAATGAACAAACCTGTCTTCGGAGAAATACAACCAGAATGCTCCTTAGAAGCAAGGATGGTGAGACTATGTCTCATATACTTTGGGCATGTTATCAGGAGGGATCAGTCCCTGGAGAAAGACATCATGCTTGGTAAAGTAGAGGGTCAATGAAAAAGAGGAAGACCCTCAACAAGATGGATTGACACAGTAGCTGTAACAATGGGCTCAAGTATAACAAGGATTGTGAAGATGGTTCAGGACCAGGCAGTGTTTCGTTCTGTTGTACATAGGGACACTATGAGTCGGAACTGGCTTGACAGCACCTAACAACACAGCAACATGAAACAGCAACAAGTCTGTTTTATAATATATATATTTGTGTGTATAATATGTATGTGTGTGTGTATAACATATGTGTATGTATAACATATGTGTATATAATATATACGTGTGTATAATATATGTGTATGTGTGTAATACAGTGGATCCTCATTATTCATGAATTCTGTATTTGAAAATTCACCTACTCACTGAAATTTATTTGTAATCCCATTTCCATGGTCATCTAGAATCACCAAAAATATGTTGTTCAACGCACACATTGTCAGCTGAGATGGAACAAGGTGACACTCTGCCTTCTTGTTTCAGCTCTCATACTGTAAACAAACATCCCTTTTGAGGTGTGCTTGGTGCCATGCTTCTTGCATTTTTTGTTTTTTGTGGGTGATTTCACTTTTTTAAATGGTCTCCAAGTGCAGTGCTAAGTGCTGTCTAGTGTTTTAAGTGCAAGAAGGCTGTAATGTGCCTCACAGAGAAAACAGGGGTGTTAGATAAGCTCCGTTCAGGCATGAGTTATAGAGCAGCTGGCCGTGAGTTCAATGTTGATGAATTAACAAAACATATTAAATAAGGTGTCTTTAAACAGAAACATACATAAAACAAGGTTAGGTATTGATCAGTTGGTGAAACGTTGTGACCAGAGGCTCATAAGAACTTAACATCTCATTTCCCCTAGAACAATGGCTCAGTGTTCGCCTATTCATTGCTGGTGGTGGCTTTGTAGAATTCAACTACTGTGAATATCGAGAATCAACTGTGTGTTTATGTATATGTATATTATAGTATTTTTGCAAATAACATGTGCCTTCTACATTTGTTTGCCAACCAATCCCTCCCCACCACCCCGCCAAGGTATTTTTGTAAGTGCAGCTATGCCAATTTTTTTTACATGCTGCTGTAATGTATATATATGTATATATATATGTATATATATGTATATATATGTATATACATATATATACATATAGCATGAAGTGCTTACAAAAATATCTCACAGCAGGAGGGAGTGATTGGTAAATAAGCGTAGAAGGTGTTTGTTATTTGCATAAAATATGGTATATGTATATGTACAACTACGTCTGTATCTATATGGATAGACAGAATGATACTTTCAGGAAAATAGCACTGAAAACTACAAAAGGCATTCCAGTTATTAAAAAGGAACAGTTTATCAAGGCAATATAGTAATGAGCTTAAGTAAAAATAACAACATGACTTCAAACACTACAAAGCAAAATTTGAGAGAATTACAGAGAAATTTTGGCAGATTCTAATTATAGTAGGAGTGTTTTAGCAAGTTCTCTCAGAAAATAATAGAATGAATGAGAAGATATGAAGCAAGCATTTAGAAGACTGAGTAAGATAAAAAGGAGTAAGTTTCAAACTCCCACGTGACACTGATTACCTCTCCTTGAATCCAGCACATAGAAAAGTGCATGGTTTGTTGAAGGACATGTGGTGCATGTATTGACACTTAGGTGTCAACATCTGATGGATTTTCTATCACAGACCTTTCATTGGGAGCCGACCACAGCCTGGCAAGGTCCTTCTTTTACATCACACTGGCTCAAGGTGTTTTCAAGAATGAACCCAGTTGATGGAGCTGCAAGCGAGGCTTTGGGAAAGGCTCTGGGTGTGATGAGCACAGAGGTTAGAAGCTTTCATGTTGATGGCCCAAATTTATGTCCAGCTTCAGGGTAAGGAGGTGATGGATAGAGACGCCATCTCAACGTGCTTTAGAGTCCTGCTACTCCTACCTGTGTGGTGCACAGACTAGCTACCTGTGTGGTGCACAGACCACCTGCCTGTATGGTGCACAGACCAACTACCTGTATGGTGCACAGACCAGCTACCTGTATGGTGCACTGACCAGCTCCCTGCCTGGTGCTGCCAGTGAGGCACACAAACCAGCTACCTGTGTGGTGCTACCTGTGTGGTGCACAGACCAGCATCACCTGGAGTTGGTTGGAAATGCAGAGGGGCTCTTCCCTGGTGCTCCTTATCCACAGCCAAGACCAAATCAAAGCCCAGGATGCATTTGCTTTAGGAGCTGCGTTTCTGGTGTCTTTCTAGCAAATATGGCTCTCTCTGAACTTCGAACCATGTGTGACGGGAAAGGTCAGAAGTCACTCATCTGGTGCTCTTTTGGGCATGCCACATCTGCTAAAAATACATTTTCAGAATACCTGCTCTGTGCCGGGTGTTATTCTAGCCACTGGGAAGAGACGCATGAATGAAGTAGAGTCTCTGCTCTCAAGGAACTTACACTTTTTGGGGAGTGTCACGTGATGTGTGTTGGAGAAAAAGCAGTTGGTTGTCATCCAAAGCCTTGGGTTACACATGATTAATTCTCTCCAAAAAGCCTGCATTTTCTCCTATAAATATCTAAGGGTTCCCTTGGCTCAAACACTGCTTGTTTTTAAGCACGTCTTACTCACACCTGGAATAAGAAAGACAGGTGTCTCATCTGTAGGTGAGCTCCAGGGAGTGAAAGAATTAGGGGAATAGGCAGAGCTGCCCCTGGCTTCAGGAAGGTGTCCTCTCTCCACCCCCACCCCACCGCCACCTGCTGACAGCTTGTCTGCATGAGGTCTCAAAGGAGAGAACGTCATTGTCCCCCCATGTCACTCTAGAGTTGACACAAATACAAGGAGTGACAAGTTGGGCTTAGCATGGAGCGAATGAACCAGAAAGTTTCATTTCTGGCAGAGGCAGCTACATCACTCCTGACCGTGTTGAAGAGACTACTGAGTGCATTTACCAGCAGGAAACCGTGGGATGCAGCAGCGCCGGGGCTGGAATAGTGAAGACAATTCCACCGTGCCTGGGGTGACACAACCCACCCAGTACACGCACCCCGGCTCTGAGCCTCAGTTTCCCATCTGCAAAATGGAGGTTAACGGTGCCTAGACTATAGGGTCTCTGTGACGTACATAAATGAGCAAGAATGTTTGGGGAGACAACCAGATCCCTGCCTGGGACAAAGCCGAGCACTTTAGCTTCCATAGAAGCGATCGACAAATCTCCCTGAGCCTGATCTACACTGAATGCTAAACAGGATGGCTTCACATTGTTTATCTTGGATCTGAGATCCTGAAGCTGAGGCTACTGAGTGACACGTGGCTGGATTCATCCCTGCAAAGCCGACCTTGAGATCCTTCACCCAGAACGCATGCCCAGCCCTAAAAGAGAATGCTGGAGAGTCATTTCCACTACCTGTCTATCTGTCAATGTGTCGTTCTGTGGTGGCTAGTGTGTTGCTTTGATGCTGGAAGCTATGCCATGGGTATTTCAAATACCAGCAGGGTCAGCCTTGGTGGACAGGTTCCAGTGAAACTTCCAGACTAAGAAGGACTAGGAAGGAAGGCCTGGCAATCTACTTCTGAAAATTAGCTGATGAAAACCCTATGGCTCACAACAGACCATTGTGTAATATAGTGCTGAAAATGTGCCCCTAGGTTGGAGGGCACTCAAAGTACACAGCAGCCACAAAAATGGACTGGAGTAGACCAATGGTTGCAAAGATGTTACGGGACCGGGCAATGTTTTGTTCTGTTGTGTGTAGGGTCGTCATGACTCAGAGCTGACTCGATGGCAACTAACAACATAGAGTCATTGGGAAGACAAGTATTTTTAAGGCACACGTAGGCATAGAGAGGTGTGGGGCATTTCCCATGTGTTCACATGGGCTTTGACACCTTCAACCAAGTGAGTGGGTCATGGACCCTCTGCTGCTGCAGATCTGGAGCAGAGCCCAAAGCGAGATCTTGGGAAAGGTGGGGGTGACTCCCTGGAGTTGGCCCTAGAGGCCTCTGAAGGTCTGAGGCTGGCTGAAGCAGCCCACTCCATGACCACTGAGCAAGAGAAAAAGCTGTGGTGGGAGGACTCCCCCCACCAGATGGTGGGGAAAGGCCAAGGGGCACCATGCTGGATCCTTGCCCAAGGAGGCAGTGTGCAGAGAGGCCCCTGGGTGGATGCCACACGACAGGGACTGAGGGGGGCCACACTAGTTAAGCCAGGGAGTGCATGGTCTGTCTGTGACTTACTTTAGGGAAAGATTCAAGGTGAGAATGCTCATTGGGCAGAGCAGTGTGCCTAGGAGCCTACAAAGATGAGCCTACAAACATGTCCCACGGGGAAAGCCAGCATCTGAGCATCCAAATTGCACATGAGAACAAACTTTTTTACTACAATCTGCTAGATAAACTCATGTTCATCATCACCATCACCTTTCTCACCGTCATCAACATCACCACCATCATCATAATCATCATCATCACCACCATCATCATCATCACCACCATCATCATCATCACCACCACCACCCTCATCACCACCATCACCATCATCAACCTCACCACCATCATCACCATCATCATAATCACCATCATCATTACCGTCACTATCATCATCTTCTGGACATGGATTCTCTTTCACTGTTCATGAATCATTACAAGGTTTCTCAACCTTGGCACTATTGACATTTGGGGCCAAATAATTCTTTGCTGGGGTCTAGGGAGAGGTATCCTGAGCAAAAGGAGGAGGAGAGAGAATCAAGATCATCATCAGCCAAAGGCTGATTCATATGATATACCTCCTCCCTCCATTCTTTTTACTAATTTGGACTCCATCCGTTTCTTCCACAGCACTCTCTACTTCTCTGCTGGGTTTGATAATCCATTGCAATGGCCACGCATAACTCACAGACAATATTCACTATTATGGAGTTTATTAGGAAATTAACAGTTTACAACCTAGGATCAGGACTAACAGGCTAAAACTCAGGATCAGGATCAGGAAGCATGTAGGCAAACTCTCCCTTCTTCATTGCAGGACAGCTCTCTCAGCTCCTCTTGGCCGTGCAGGGCTCTTCTAGGTCTCCTCAGGACAAGCCTTCTCTCTTGGCCCTCAGCCCTTAGCCCCATACGGGCCTGGCCTGTGCCCTGCTCAGGCAAGCATTACAAAGATCTTTAACTCTGCTGGTAGTGTCCAGAGGCACTCCACTCCACCAGAAAGCCTGTAGCCCGAAAGCCCTCAGCTCTCTAGCTTCATGGGTCGGCACACTCACTGCAGCCACCTTACTCTGTGGGCCAGGAAGCCCACCGCACTGTCTCTCACTGGTCTCCTGGCTCTGTTGCCAACATTTTTCTGTCATTACTTCTCACTATCTCTCACCCTATCTGGTGTTACAGCTGTCTCTCTTTTGGGTCTAGGAGGTTCTTGGTGCAGGAACCCCAGGTCCAGAGAATGTGGAATGCACTCCACTCCTAGCTCTTCTTTCTTAATGGTAGTGAGGTCCCCTCTCTGCTCTGGGATTGCCTCTTTTAAGCCTAGTGGGATGGCAAAACAGACCAATCCCTTCATTAGGGTTCTATACTCCTTATTTGCACTGCCTTACCCCTGCAAGTTTTTCATGCACCTTATTTGCATTATTAACAGGGTGTCCAATCCCCTTGGTTGGCCACAAACATCTTATTTGCATAGTTCCACCCAATCATTTTGTGGGAGTCACAAGACCATGCATGGCTGTTGTTCAGCAAGGAAGGTTGTGTCACCTGCATAAAGCAGGTTGTTAATGAGTCTTCCTCTAATACTGATGCCCCGTTCTTCATACAGTCCAGCTTCTTGGATTATTTGCTAGCATACAGATCTAATCAGTATGGTGAAAAGATACAATCCTAATGCACAGCTTTCTTGACTTTAAACCACACAGTAGCTCCTTGTTGTGTTCCAACTATGTACAGGTTCCTCATGAGCACAATTAAGTGTTCTGGAGTTCTCATTCTTCACAATGTTATCCACAATTTGTTATGATCCACACAGTCGAATGTCTTTGCATAGTCGATAAAACACAGGTAAACATCTTTCTGGCATTCTCTGCTTTCATCCAAGATCCATCTGACATCAGCAATGATACCTGGGTTCCACATCCTCTTCTGAATCCAGCTTGAATTTCTGTCAGTTCCCTGTTGATGTATCACTGTAACCATATGATCTTCCACAAGATTGTACTTGTGTTTGTTATTAATGACATTGTTTAATAATTTCTGCATTCAGTTGGATCACCTTTCTTTGAAATAGGCATAAATATGGATCTCTTCCTGTCGGTAGCTGTCTTCCAAATTTCTTGGCATAGATGAGTGAGCACTTCCAGTGATGCATTTGTTTGTTGAAACATCTCAACTGGTATTCTGTCAGTTCCTGGAGCTTTGTTTTTCACCAGTGCCTTCAGTACAGCTTGGACTTCTTCCATCAGTACCATTGGTTCCTGATCATATGCTACCTCTTGAAATGGTTGAACGATGACCAATTCTTTTTGGTACAATGACTCCGTGTATTCCTTCCATCTTCTTTTGAAACTTCCTGTGTCATTCAGTATTTTGCCCATAGAATCCATCTCTACTGTAACTTTGAATTTTTTCTCAGTTCTTTCAGCTTGAGAAATGCTGAGCATTTTCTTCACTTGTGGTTTCTAACTCCAGGTCTTCACACATGTCATTATAATATTTTGTCTTCTCAAGCTGCCCTTTGAAATCTTCTGTTCAGTTCTTTTACTTCATCATTTTTTCCATTTACTGTAGCTACTAGACATTCAAGAGCAAGTTTCAGAGTCTCTTCTGACATCCATTTTGGTCTTTTCTTTCTTTCCTGGCTTTTTAATGACCTTTTGCTTTCTTCATGTATGATGTCCTTGATGTCATTTCACAACTCTTCTGATCTTCGGTCATTAGTGTTCAACTCATCATATCTATTCTTGAGTTGGTCTCTAAATTCAGGTGAGATATACTCAAGGTCATACTTGGCTCTCGTGGACTTGTTCAAGCTTCAGCTTGAACTTGCATATGAGCAATAGCTGGTCTGTTCCACAGTAGGCACCTGGCTTTGTTCTGACTGATGATATTCAGCTTTTCCATTGTCTCTTTCCACAGATACAGTCAATTTGATTCCTGTGTATTCCATCTAGTGAGGTCCACTAGATGGTGTTGAAAAAAGGTATTTACAATGAAGAAGTCGCTGGTCTTGCAAAATTCTATCATGCAATCTCCAGCATTGTTTCTATCACCAAGGCCATATTTTCCAACTACCAATCCTTGTTTGTTTCCAACTTTCATATTCCAATCACCAGTAATTATCAATGCATACTGATCGCATGTTTGATCAATTTCAGACTGCAGAAGTTGGTAAAAATCTTCAATTTCTTCATCTTTGGCCTTAGTGGTTGGTACGTAAATTTGAATAAGGTGGTATTAGCTAATCTTCCTTGTAGGAGTATGGATATTATCCTATCACTGACAGCGTTGTACTTCAGGATAGATCTTGCAGGGTTCTTTTTGACCATGAATGCAACACCTTTCCTCTTCAATTTGTCCTTCCCGGCAAAGGCCAATACCAGTACATTTCAGCTCACTAATGCCTAGGATATCGATATTTATGCATTCCATTTCATTTTTGATGATTTCCAATTTTCCTAGATTCATACTTCGTACACTCCACATTCTGATTATTAATGGATGTTTGCAGCTGTTTCTTCTCATTTTGAGCCATGCCACGTCAGTAAATGGAGGTCTTGAAAGCTTGACTCCATCCACATTATTAAAGTTGTCTCTACTTTGAAGAGACAGCTCTTCCCCAGTTGTCTTTTGAGTGTCTTCCAACCTGAGGGGCTCATCTTCCTGCACTATATCAGACAATGTTCCACTACTGTTCACAAGGTTTTCACTAGTTAATTCTTTTCAGAAGTAGACCTCCAGGTCTTTCTTCCTAGCCTATGTTAGTCTGGAAGCTCAGCTGAAACCTCTGTACATCTGTCAGTTTATCATACTGTGGGGGCTTGCATATTGTTGTGATGCTGGAAGCTATGCCACCAGTATTAAGTAACAGCAGGGTCACCCATGGCAGACAGGTTTCAACTGAGCTTCCAACCTAAGACAGACTATGCAAGGCTAGAAAGGTCATATTAAGTAATTCACTGCAGTGCACCTCCCTGGGTGTGACAACCAAAAATGTCTCCAAAACCAAAACCAGTTGCCATCAATTTGATTTTGACTCATGGCAAACCCACGTGTGTCAGAGTAGAACTGTGTCCCATAGGGTTTTCAATGGCTGATTTTACAGAAGTAGATGAACACATCTTTCTTCCAAGGTGCCTCTGAGTGGACTTGAACCTTCTACCTTTCAGTTTGCAGCCAATCAAATTACTTGTTTGCACCATACTCGTATTGCCAAGTGTCCCGTGAAGGGCAGAATGATCCCCAGTTGAGATCCATGGCTTTAGGGCCGTTTACCTGGCTCTAAATTGGGCATCAAATCCTCATGATCACTAGTTCTCATGCAAAATGCATGCTCCGCATCTGACTGTGGGCACATGTGTGGGCACAGGTAGGACTGATTTCAGTTTCTGATGTAGTCTTCAGATACATCATCCTGCAGAGAACGTCACCCTGATTAAGCTTTCATATACCCTAAAATTAGAAAATGAAAATCCTGATGACACCTTGGGAAAACACAGATAGATTCACCAACATGGAACAGCTCAAAGCACCGAAACTCATGATGACTTGTCTGTTTTTATTACTCCAAGATGTGAATGGAAAGATTCATTTTAACCCCGCACTAAACACCAATTTTGAAAACCCACTTAGATATGTCCCTTCACCTCAGTTCCCGTTTAGATCTCTCACGACACCAATTCTTTCTGACCTTGCTGCTGAATTCAGAAGATGCCCATGTTTACATGGGAAACTTCTTCTAGACTCTCCAGAGTCTGGAGTTAATCAGCGCAGCCTCCCCTGGCTGTGAGGAGAGCCTGCACAAAGGGGAGCGGTGGTGTTTGAAGGGGTTTGACTAGCTAAAAAGGCATCACGAAGATTGTGCAGAAGGCAATTGAGGAGCTGCGAATGGCTGAGTCGTGGGGATGCTGGCAAGAGCTCCATCGCCTTAATCTTCATTTTCCTCTTCTTTGATCTGCACTTGGATTAGCTTTTCGCTTTCTCCGTCTGCTAAAATTTGTTATCAATTTGCCGTAGATTTCCTTGTGCTCTTGTTGCAACTGTTTCCCTTGACCTAGCAGGAGGGGTGGGCTCCTATGCATTACCTATGCCTGTAACAGAGGGGGAGCAGGTTAGTGTGTGATGGCACCCATACACACCTGACCCTGTGGGAGGTGAGGGGCTGAGAGCTCTGGGCGAGGAGAGGAAAAGCCCAAACACAGAGGGGCAGGAACAGCTCTCTTCCTGTGAGAAACGTCCCTGATGTGTGTGCTATACATGCTCTTAAGCCACAGATGCACAAATCACTTATCATGTGGCTTACAAGTGGACAATGTCTGAATTTAAAAACAGAAAAATAGAAGTCTTCTAGCTCATTCTCATAACCAATAGCACTGCACAAGGAAATAGAGCCCGCTCCCCATCTGGGAAGCTAAACTAGGTGTCTGACATTACTACAGCTATAGATGCAGTGCCCAGCTCGACTCGTAATCGCCAAAACTTGGAAGCCACCAAGATGTCCTTCAACAGGTGAATGAATAAACAAACTGCTCCATCCAAACAGTGGAGTATTATTTACAAATAAAAAGAATGAGCTATCTGCCATGAAAATTTATGGAGGAAACTTTAATGCATACTGCTAAATGAAAGAAGCTAGTCTGAAAGGTTACATACTGTATGATCCCAACTATATGATATTCTGAAAAAAAGCAAAACTATAGAGACAGTGGAAAGATCAGTTGTTGCCAAGGGGTTGGGGGGAAGGTGGAGGGATGAACAGGTGGATTACAGGGCATTTTCAGGGTGGTGAAATTAATCTGCATGATGATGTAATGCTGGACGTGTGATGTTATGTTTTTGTCAAAATGCATGGGACAGTACAACACAAAGAATGAACCCCAATGTAAACTACTTGGTTGTTGTGGTTATTGTTATTGGGTGCCATTGAGTCAGTTTTGACTCACAGGGACACTAGGTACAACAGAACGTAACACTGCCTGGTCCTGCGCCATCCTCATAATCATTACTATGCTTGAGCCAATTGTTGTAGCCACTGTGTCAATCCATCTCATTGAGGGTCTTCCTCTCTTTCGTTGATCTTCTGCTTTACCAAGATTGAGTAACGATAGCATTGATGTGTTGTGAGGTTGTTAAACATTGTCATAGGGCAACATGGGTACTAACTGTTAAATAAGAAACTATTTTGTTCTGTAAACCTTCATCTAAAGTGAGAATAGCAGCACAATTGGAAGAGCGTAGTCAATGTCACTGAACTGTGCATGTAGAAATTTTTGAAATGGTGCATCTTTGGCTATGTGTATTTTCACCAAAAAAAAAAAAAAGGTCAAGAAGGGAGAGGGTTGACGTGTCGTGGGGTTGTTCACCAATGTCATAAAACAATATGTGTACTACTGTTTCATGAGAAACTATTTGTTCTGTAAGCCTTCACCTGAAGTACAATAAAAATAATAATAATAATGTGTCAATATTGATTCATAATGGTAACAAATGTACCACAGGAGTGCAAGATGGTAATAACAGGGGAAACTATGGGTGGGAGGGGCATATGGGAACTCTTCGTACTTTCTGCACAATTTTTCAGTGAACCCAAAACTGCACTAAAAATAAAATCTATTAAAGAAAGAAAAAGAAAGGTGATGCCTAACAAACACCGATCCTTGCTGAATATGACGAAGTCCCAAACTGTAGACAGGAGTGACCTGAGACCTAAGAGGGGAAATGGAGGCACAAGCAGCTGCAGAGAATTCCATCCTTCCTGCTCCACACTGACACTCCCAAGCTCTGTCTCTTTTATCCTTGAGTTAAACCCCAAGATTTTTGAGGTGTCTGGATCCCACTGCAGCACACTCCTTCTCTTCACTGACATCTACCATGTAGGGTCACATTTAAGAAGCTGGTCTCTCCCCCTCAGCCCCTTCAGTGAAGTCTTGAGAGCCTGCATATCAGTGGTGCTCTCCCTTGAGCAATTTCAAAATTCAAGGAGGTAGGCCCAAGTTATCATTTGCACACGCCTCACAGATATCTTCTAGAATAAGAATACATCCAACTCCTACAGAACACCTGCACTGCACAGCCTGGTGCATACATGTTTCAATTTAGCCAAGAAATATTTTCCACCTATAAACCAGTTGCTGTCAAGTAGACTCCAACTCATGGTCACCCCATGTGCGTCAGGGTAAAACTGTACTCCATAGGGTTTTCAATGGCTAATTTTTTGGAAACAGATCTCCAGGCCTTTCTTTCACAGCACCTCTGGGTAGACTCAAACCTCCAATCTTGGTTAGCAGCCAGGTGCAAACGGTGAGCGCACTCAGCTGCATCACCCAGGGATTACGTTCATTTTTTTCACCTATACACACCCTCCAAAAAAAAGCACAAGAAGCACTCTGCCCAGTAGTTTTTAATTTTAAACACAAATAAATAGATACTCAAGTTTATCATGCATATACTTGTTTAGTTTATTGCAAGGTAGTCATGGCAAGGCACACATGCAAGACCACAAGATGTTTATACAAGACTGGAGAATCAAAATTAACAATTATAATTACAACATTGGTTCGGTGGTTAGAGTCCCAATCTTTAGACTCCAGACCTCCAGACTTCCACCTTTTATGAGTGGTCTTGGGAAGAAGGCTCCACTACAGCTCGAACTCAGCAGAGGTTGATGGGTCTCGAGGATGGTGGCAGTGGGCAGAGTCTCAGTCTTAGTCCCCAGCAGGGTATCTTCTTGAGAGAGTGCCAGTGTCTAGAGGGGATCTCTTGCCTCTGTCTTCCCTCAAGGGATGAGCTTAAACCCACTGTTTATATACAATTTTCTAACCTTGGCCTCATGTGATAGGTGCCAGCGATATCATGTTTAGTGTGTTACATCTTTTCTTCAAGGTCAAATATTCACCTAATATTGCATTAGAGATAAAAGGGTTGTTTACAGCATTCTTAATGTCTTAAGGCCACCTTACAGAGATGGAAATTTATGTTTCATTTCTTTAATGGTATCACGTATGTACCAAGCCAATTCAGGAAGGTTGTTTTACGACATGCTTCAAGCTTCTGTTTTTAAATTCAGACATTGTCCACTTGTAAGCCACATGATAAGTGATTTGTGCATCTGTGGCTTAAGAGCATGTATAGAAACAAACCTAACAATGCCTTATACATACCATAGAAATATGCATAAAACTGCTTTGCACATACGTGGTTTGAAAGCATTACAGAAATTGCATAATGTACATAACACATTCACAGGTCTGGCTGAAAGACAACAATTTAGATAATTTTAAAAAAATTATTTTCATACTGACAAGTAGAACACTTAACTCCTTTGTGTAAATTATTATATAGGGCCAATCCTTCCAATTTCCTCTAAACACAATTATAATCAGCCTTAAGAGTGGTTGGGCTTGTCTGCTTTTGAGGTTGAAACTATTTGGTTGAAACATTTTAAAATAGAAATTTTCACTTCTCCTCAAGATCTTTTAGGTCTTCAAATCAGGTTACAACTTGAGCAAAATGTTCAGTGAAGAAGACAGCTTGGAGACCTAAGTGACTTACTCCAAGTCTCTCAGCTGTAAGTCCCCTCCCTCTGGGCCTCCAGCCGAGATCTGTGTGGTGACAGAGCTTTCTGGCCACTACTCTGTACCGTGTTCTGATGACTGGGCCTCTCTCAAGCGGCCTGCTGACACCATCCCCTGCCTCCCACCCCCACCTTCCTTTGTGCCTCAGAAGCGGGCTTGTTGGTACAGCCCTTTTGATGCACAAAAGCTCAGATATGGCTTAACAAAAATCATTACACTTTGAAGCTTTTTTTAATTAATTTCACAGCGGTAATAGCAAAGACATGGGGGCACTGGTGGTTCAATGGCAGAATTCTCACCCTCCATGCAGCAGACCCAAGTTCCATTCCCAGCCAACGCACCTCATGCACAGCCACCACCCATCTGTCAGTGGAGGCTTGCATGTTGCTATGATACTGAACAAGTTTCAGTGGCGTTTCCACACTAAAACAGACTAGGAAGAAAGGCCTGGTGATCTACTTCCAAATATCAGCCAGTGAAAACCCTATGGATCACAACAGTCCAATTCACAACTGATTATGGGGATGACTCAGGATCGGGCAGCATTTTGTTCTGTTGTGCATGGGGTCACCATGAGTTGGGGCCAACACTAACAATACTAACACCAATAACAACAATTTAGTCAGGACAAAAGAAGAAGGTTCTTCAAGGAAGCATATCTAAGCTGAGCCCTAAAGGATGTGCCAGAGTCACCAGCAAAGAGGACTGAAGAGCTAATGTACAAAGTGTGTTGAAGGAAGAAGGGAAGGAAAGAGGACTCTAGGAAGTAATCTGACCTACCCCTGCAAACCTAAGTGATTTCCAGAAAAGAGTTGGGAGAAATGGGTAGATCTGGGGTCCTGGTTTTGATCACATGATCTTGAGTCTTTCTAGGACAAGCCTACCCTTAACCATGTGATCTTAGACATGTTAATGACCCTCCGTACCTCTCAGAAGCTCCCCTGCAAAAGGGGTATAATAACGGTCCCTATCCACGGGAATAGATGAGAAAACCCATGTGAAAAGTCCAGGCACAGAGTAATATTTCCAAGGTAAGGCAGTCAGGAATCAGGAAGCAACTTTAGCAGCATTGTGGCCCTGTGGCTGCCACTGGCCTGCGCTGTGGCCAGCCCTGCCAGACCGGAGCAGCTTCCCTGCGTGTCCAGGTTTCACTGGACAAGACAGCTGGTCATGACATATCAGACTGGCTCTCTCACACATGACGCACCTCAGTATGTTTCTCCTTGTCCCCGTGGCTTCTGTCTTCTTGACACATCATGTTATTCCTCAAAGTCACCATCAAGACCAGCTCAGCTAGAATGTGCGAATGAATGAATGGGGCAAGGGTGGGAGGTGGCCTCACAGCTCACAAGTGACACTGCAGACAGAGTGTCCCGTGGCCTCCTTGGCATCTGGCCAAGAGGGACCAGGTGGACGTCGCAGGCAGGCAAGCTGCACAGCCTAACTGCACAGTTTATGCACAAGGTTTCCCTCAATGTTCTCTCTGTCTGGTTATGATGAGAGATGGAGTGGGGTACAAGGAAGTAACCCATGTTATGGCCGGGGAGGCCTGGCTTGGAACGCAGGCCCCGTCACTTGCTAGTCTGATAGGTAGTCCCACTACCATGTAATTTTCCACACTTATTGATTGAGCATGTGCTACCTGCGTGACTTGTACCAGTCAGCATGCAAGACAAAAATGGTCCAGCCCTCATGGGTTTGCAGCAGGGAGTACCTGTGCATTGGGTGTCGCTAGCTGCTGTCTAGTTGCCTCTGACTTGTTGTGACCTTACGTATGACAAACAGTCGTCCGGTCCTGCGCCATCTTCATAATCGTTGGTACGTTTCGGTCTGTTGCTGTGGCTGTTGTGCCACCTCATCGCATGGAAGGTTTCCCTCGTCTTGCTGATCCTCCATTTTACTAGCCATGATGCCTTTTCTGGTGATGGATCTTTCCTGATGACGTGTCCAAAGTAAGATAGACAGTCACAATTTTCACTTCTAAGGGGCGTTCTGGTTGTATCTCTTCTATTTATTTCTGTATTCTGTATTTCTTCTAAGACTTATTTGTTCATTCTTATGGAAGTCCATGGTGTATTCAATGATGTGGTAAAAAAAAAACAGGTGAAATTGTGCACTACAGGTTAGTAAGTAAGCACCAGTAAGCCAGTGACTATGTTGCTTATTGGGTAGTCTGTCCCTGAGTAAGAATATATAATAGGGAAACTGAGCCCTGTCAGCTCATAATGATACTCGGATATTGGATGGATACATAGACATTAAGAAGGTGAAGAAGAGACTGTGGGAAAACATCGGCAAAGACTCTGCCCTGGAGGAAGGAGGAGAGCCCAATGGAGGCTGGAGAGCCGGAGCAGACTGAGGGTGGAGGGAGGCCAGGCTGGAGAGGACAGAGACTAGTGTGGGGTTTGGGGGGTGAGAAGGGAGGAGGAATTCAGGGTGACGGGGTCACATGTTACTTGTAAAATGCTCGCTCCAGCTGCAGTGTGAAGACCGGGTTTGAAAAGCAACAAGCAGAGATGCAAGTGCAGGGGGAGGAGGCTGTCTCAGTTGTTGAGACAAGAGCAGCGGCGGGCTCAAGGGGGCTCTAGGGCTACCTTGGTGCAGCCATAGAGAGGGCTGCTTGGACACTTCTGGGGGGTAAAATTGGCAGCTCCTGGTTTGGGGATGGAGGGAAAAGAAGTGGCCGAGCGCGGTCTTGGTGCTCTTATCTGGATGGGTGTTGGTGCCCTTTACCAGGTTGTTGATGAAAGACCACAAACCTGTTCTTGGACATGTTGAAAGTGAAGTCCTCTGGGACATCTAGAAAGAGAGAAAGGTCTGGGATTCAGAGGCAATGTCTCGGCTGGAGTGGAGCGAGGGAGTCATTTCCAGGCAAGGTTAATTGCAGCCACGGGTGTGGTGAGATGCCTGGGAAGAAGGTGAGATAGCCCGTGGTCCAAGCGTGAAGGGACTTCACCATCAATGGATGGATGGAGGAACAGTAGCTGGCTGGTCTTGCCCGTCCAGCCCATCCCCTGGGCTCCCTGCCCAGCTCTGGGAGGCACGTCCACTCCACTTCAGTTTGCATGCCCATGGCCAGCCAGCACCACAGGCTGACAACACACATGCTCGGTGCACTTGCTGTGTAGCAGGACACTTCCAAATCCTCAACGAAGCAAACACATAACCGAGGCAGAGCATGGGGTGGTGTGCACTGCAGGTGATCACTACAGGAAGGATTGAGAAAGCACAGACACCAGCCACAGTGAAGGTAAATACCGGTAGGAAAACATATATGCACACACACATGCACACACACACACATACACAAACACACATACACACACACATACAAACACAGACACACACACACATACAAACACACATACACACACATATACAAACACACACACACACACACACATACACACACATATACAAACACACACACACGCAAACACACATACACACATATACAAACACACACACATACATACACACGCACATATATATGGAGCCCTAGTGGTATAGTGGTTAAGAGCTCAGCTGCGAACCAAAAGATCATCAGTACAAATCCACCAGCTGCTCCTTGGAAACCCTATAGGCAGTTCTACTGTGTCCTATAAAGATTGCTATGAGTCAGAATCGACTCAACAGCAATGGGTCTTTGGGGGGAGGGTATATATATACATGTACATATATATGTATATATATATACGTATTTATTTATGTGTCTACATACATATGTACTTGTATATAGAAAAAACTGTCCTTTTGGTTAGGATCCATAGTTCACCATAGCCACCATAACTCTTAGCCACTTCGCCACCAGGGCTCCAAGTATATATATGTATATATTATACATACACACACACACACACACACACATACACACACACATACAGGTATACATGTACACACACACACATGCACACATACACACACATAGACACACACGTGCACACACACATACACGTGCACACACACACACACATGCACACAAACGTAATTCTCCCTGGTACGAAAATGGAGAGACTCCCCCTCCCTTTTTGTTAGAACATTTGTTTTTTGAAAACTTGTAAATTCTTTCTCTGCCGCTTTTAAAATATGCATAAATCCTTTCAAAAATCTACACAAACTTCTTTGCCAGGTTTACATCCCAGGACTGGGGCTTCCCTCAGAGGCACCATCAGTACAGCTGTCTCCTCTGTCCCCAGTGTCTGTGGGACAGAGGAGCCTGGCTTCAAAGGACACCTGCTCCAGGGCACAAAACCATCTCCTGTCTTAAAGATACGAAAAGTTTATTTTTCCTTTTGGATAAAGGCAGTTAACAAACACAGGTGTCTACCCCAATTCTAGATGAATTTAAGATACGATGTATGTAAGAAACGGTGCTTTTAAATCTTCTCACTTGAGGACTAATTATCGCTTATCTTAAAACCTGTATGAACTGCGCTCCAGATTCCTTTTCGGCTCTGCAATCCCTTCAGCCGATTGCCTCTGATGCATCACATTCTGGTGTAATGCTTATTCAATCATAAAATTGATTTCGTTCTCTTCTACCTTTGTGGAGAGGTGCTCTGGGTTGGAAGCAAATTTATTTCGTTTTTAATTATCTTTTCCCCCAAGCCACTGGAGGCGTGCAGAGAGTTGTCCAGTCTGAGAACCTCCTGGCTGGCTAACTGACGAGGCCTCCAGAGGAGGTGACTGCTTCAAAGGCCAAGTCTGCCCCTTCCTTGGTTTTTCTTAATTAAAAAAAGAAAATTGAAAGTGCTGTAATTAATCAAGTAATATCCAAAGACCCCCCAGGGCTCCCTGGAGGAGGCGGTGCTCTCGCCTCTGGGGCTCCAGCAGCAGCCTGGCCCACAAGTCCCATCCTCTCCAGCCCTTTGCACTGGGACAGCTCTCAGGCCTCGCAGGCTCTGGCCCTATATCACGGTGTGATTCTGAGAGAGTAAACAAAGAAGAAACAAGAGCCTTCATTCTCAAGAAGTCTGGTGTTTATCTGGGGACCTTCACAGGTGAGACAGTCAGTGAAGAAGACAAGTCAGCCACGGTTCCAACGTGAAGTCACAGGGGCCGACGGTGTATAACCCAGACTGGAGGATGGTGAAGGATTTTAATTCCAAGTGTTTTATTATTATTTGACCATCCTGACATTTCACAGATCATATGCCTTCACAATTAATTATGGTTCCATTTTAGAACCATTTGGGGAGAGGAATGGATCGTGGTTTGGTGATAGCAGAGATGAAACATCTTTGTCAATGCAGACAAATTGGAAATGAGGTTCATCCTTGCATGCCCACGACTGATGTATACAAGTGCCTCTTCCTCGTCCCTGAGCACAGGTTACTACCTGTTTCCAGTTGTCACTGAGTCAACCCCAACTCATGGCGAACCCATGTGTGTCAGATTAGAGCTGTGCTCCATAGGGTTCTCAATGGCTGATTTTTCAGAAGTAGATCACCAGGCCTTTCTTCCAAGGCACCTCTGGGTGGACTCAAACCTCCAACATTTTGGTTAGTAGCCAGGTGCTTAACCATTTGCACCACCCAGGGACTTAATGAATACAGGTAGCCATCACCTTAAGCAACATCATGGTAAATGGAGAAAAGATTGAAGTTGTCAAGGATTTCATTTTACTTAGATCCTCAATCAACGTCCATGGAAGCAGAAGGCAAAAAATGCTCTTCCTTTGAAGGTAATCTGTCTTTTCTCCTTAGCTGCTTTTAGATCTTCTCCTTATCTTTTTAATGACTTATTGCATTGGGTAAATCTGTTGCAAAAGACCTCTTTAAAGTGCTAAAAGTAAAGATGTCACTTTGAGGACTAAGGTGCGCCTGACCCAAGCCATGGTGTTTTCAATTGCCTCATATGCATGTGAAAGCTGGACAACGAATAAGGAAGATTGAAGACGAATTGACACATTTGAATTATGACGTTGGTGAAGAGTTTTGAATATATTATGGACTGCCAGAAGAACAAACGAATCTGTTTCGGATGAAGTACAGCCAGAGTGCTCCTTAGAAGCGAGGATGGCGAGACTTCATCTCACGTACTTTGGACATGTTATCAGGAGGGATCAGTCCCTGGAGAAGGACATCATGCTTGGTAAAGCAGAAGGTCAGTGAAAAAGAGGAAGACCCTCAACGAGATGGGTTGACACAGTGGCTGCAACCATGGTCTTAAACATAGCAACAATTGTGAGCACAGCTCAGGACCGGGCAGTGTTTCGTTCTGTTGTGCACGGGGTTGCTATGAGTTGGAACTGACTCGACGACACCTAACAACAACAACACCTTTAAAATTGCATGCAGTCCACTAAAACCAAACTCTGCAGTTTTGTGACTGCTAGAAAAGAACAATTTCTAATCTTAGAATGAAACAATGTCAGGCCACGTTAGCATTCCCTGCCTGCCCTTACCATTCAATCCCGTCTCTTTAGTTTTGTGCACCCAAGATACCGCTAAAGGGCTGAGGATATCACCTGCCCTCTAATTCCTAAATCCAAACCAGATCAAATGGGCACAGTAAACACAAGCGCTTCCAGCCAGAGAGTCAGAGTAATTGCATTACTTTTGGGCCAGCCCAAATGTTTTGGGATCTGGGATAAATAAAAAAGAATAGCTGGCAAAGTGATCCCCAGTGCTCCATTTCTGGGCTGGGCTGAGTCTCACTATTTCATTTGCATGATTTAGCAAAAGGAAGTTTGCATTTGGTATGTAAATAATAATGCCAGCAGTTTACCTTGGAAAACAAAGGCGGGCATGCAGCCCATTTTAGCTTATCACCATTGGATGACAGCCTTTGCTGCTGCCAGAAAATATTACAACAGCAGCTCTCCCGGCCTTAACATCTAAGTAGCTTTGCCTCCCGCAAGTGTTCCAGGAATAACAGTTAACAATGAAATCACCCTGCGTTTGCATACAGTGGTGTTGTTCAAAGGTGTGTTCCGAATTTATCGAGCATTTTTATTAGCCCTCGGTGACTGACTTCTGGAAACTCATCCTGCACATCTTGTAGGGAAAAGTGATCTTCAGCAGAGAAAACACTGAGAGCAGGACGATAAATGGCACCCAGCACTGCAGAAGGTTGCCGGAAGACAGCTCTCAGGGCACACACTTTATGGGGTGCAGGGTGTGTCCCTGGCACACTCAGAAGAACCCAACACTTTGATAATGTTGATTTGTACTTGAGCAATGTGCTCCTGGAAAACTGTATTGATTAAAGAAATCCCTCACCCTCTGTGTCCAGGAAAAAAACTTCCTACAGAATACCACCCTTCCCATGTGACTCAGATAAGACTCACTGTCCCAGGTTTACCTGGACAAGGCCAGAAATAGACTCTCTACTTTCCACTCCTGGTCCCGTAATTAAGTATCTGAATTGCTTGTCCCCACTGATCAATCTGTTCGCCAAACTTTGGATAAGATTCCCTCCCCCAGGTCCCCGAACCCTAGCCACACTCAGCCAGTGCCAGCAGACTATCCCTCATTACAGCCCTGTTATGGATTGAATCATGTCCCCCCAAATATGTTGTAAATCTTAAACTCTATGCTTGTGGTTGGGGCCCTATTGGGGCAGTTGTTAAGAGCCTGGCTGCTAACCAAATGGTTGGCAGTTCAAATCAACCTCCTTGGAAACCCTATGGGGCAGTTCAACTCTGTCCTACAGGGTTGCTATGGTTGAAATCAATTCCACAGCAACAGGTTTTGTTTTTGTTAGTTTGTTTTTTTTGTTTTGTTTTGTTTTGTTTTTTTGGTTATGCCTGTGGTTATAATCCCATTTGGGAATGGGATGTCTTTGTTATGTTAATGAGACAGGATTAGTGTAGGGTGTGTCTTGAGTCAATCTCTTACAAGATATACAAAGAGTAGACTGAGCAAGCAGAGATGGGCGAAGATAGATGCCAAGTCACATGGAGATCTCCTAGGAAGCAGGAAACAGAAGCTGAAGAGACAAGGACCTTCCCCAGAGCTGACAGAGAGAGAAAGCCTTCCTCTAGAGCTGGTGCCCTGAATTCGGACTTCTAGCCCCCTAATTTCTGCATTCGGTTGGATCATCTTTCTTGGGAATAGGCATAAATATGGATCTCTTCCAGTCAGTTGGCCAGGGAGCTGTCTTCCAAATTTCTTGGCACTTCCACCACTGCATCCATTTGTTGAAACATGTTAACTGGTATTCCAGCAATTCCTGGAGGCTACAACAACATCCTCATGAACTGTGAGAAAATATATTCTGTTTGTTAAAGCCACACACTCATGGTATTTTTGTTAAAGCAGCACTACATAACTAAGACAGCCCCCTCTGGGAGAACAGGCTGGCTTCAGTGTAAAACATTCGGAGTCACTATTCAATGCCGTCACCCCCATTACACTCCCCCAAGCCTGGTTATTTCCAGCCGTGTTTGCTCTCCCTGTAAGAGAAAATGCTCTGTCCCTGAATATCTGAGACACTTGCAGATCTTATGGTCAGAGTGCCCCTCTGTTACAACAAGCCCTTCCCCTATTGGAATAGTGTCTCTCCCTTTTGTTTCTGAATGAAGCCTCTCTCTAATCAAAATCTGGATGTGTTTTCTATTTGACAACGCCTTAAACCCATCTCTATGATGAGCCCATTGGACGGAGCTCTACGTGCAGCTACGGGGAGAAGCTCTGGGTGTGATGAGCACAGAGGAAAGAAGCTTTCGAGTTCTTGGCCCAGCTTTCTGTGCGGCTTCAGGGTGAGGAGGTGGTAGATAGTGAAACTTGCTACTCTGCTTGTGTGGTGCACAGACCAGCTACCTGTGTGGTACACAGACCAGCTGCCTGCATGGTACACAGACCAGCTACCTGCATGGTGCACAGACCAGCTACCTGTATGGTGCACAGACGAGTAGCATCAGCATCACCCTGAGCTTGTTGGAAATGCAGAGTCTCAGGCCCCTAGCCCAGACCTGCTGAGTCAGAATCTGCATTTTAACAAGACCCTTATGTGAATGGTAACCAGACTCAAGTCTGAGAAGTTTTACCCCGGTCTAGGGGTAGTTACAACATTACCAAGAATAAGAAGCACATTTCACACGGAAACCAGTACCCATATGTCTGTGTGTGGGCACATCCATAAATGTAAAAATGGATGGCAGAACTCTGACATTTCCTGTTATACTCCGTTCCATTCTATTCTATTTAAAATTTTTGGTCACAACCCTCTAAATTGATTTCGTGACCTATTACTTGGTTGTAACTCACAGTTTCACAAACTCTGTCTTAGAATTTCATCCTGTCAGTATGGATATATGGATCTCCTGCTGACGAGAACAAAAAATTTGCTCGATAAAATATTTTTTAAAGTATTAAGTGCATCCAGGGACTGACAAAAAAAGCAAGGAAGACCTGAGCCAAAGAGACGACCATGGGAGACAGGAACAAAGAGGTGGGCAGAGCAAAAGCCAGCTTTCCCCTCAAGAGCACAGGGTGACCTGGAACTTTCCATCTCCATGGCCTTTCAGGGAAAGAAGGCAAAGCCCAGTATCTTCCCAAGGTTGGGAGTGTAACATGAGACCCCTATAGGACCATATTCTCAGTGAAATGGCAAGATACCGACAGCTCCCCTACCCTCACCTGCAGAGACACAAGGAAAATGTCCATATCTAAATTGGTGCTGGGGGTCCCTGCATGGCACAGTTACTGGGCTCACCTGCCAATTGAAAGGCTGGAGCTCACCCAGAGGCACCTCGGAAGAAAGGCCTGGCAGTCCACTTCCAAAAATCATCCACTGGAAACCCTATGGAGCCCAGTTCTATTCTGACACACATAGGGTCACCATGGGTCAGAGATGACTCAACAGCAACTGGTTTTATGCTTAACAAAAAATTACCCCTGACATGGGTTAACTACCTAAATTCGTGCTATTTGTGTGGCCTAAAATTTCAATCAAGTGCTGAGTTTATAGAGGACCTGAGCAGAACTGCTCTCCCAAACCTGAAAGATTCCCAACACAGACCCTCTGGAGGAGGCTGCTTTCATCCCAGAGATAAGATTCCCCACAGGGAAAGTTTCAAGAACTATGAGCAAGTCACTAAAAAAGAAATTGCAAAATAGACAAGGAAAATGGAGACAATGAGCAAGAGATGGCAGGAAAAAGAATGAAAAGAAAACCAGGTACAAGACCCAAACCAGTAATATGTTTCATGTAACAAAGACAGACTTGTGAAGGTGCACGAGAAAAAGTAGATTTTAAAAAATGTAATGGCTGAAAGTGAAAAATGTAGTTGTTGAAATTAAATATTCAATGAGTAGATTCAATACCTGGTTAGACAAAGTTGAAGAAGAAAGAAACGTAGAGAAGGAGAAGAAACAGGGGAGATAAATAAGCTAGAAGTTATTGTTGCTGTTGTTGCCGTGGAGTCGATTCCGACTCATGGTGACCACCTTGAGTCACGCGAGCAGCTGGTCTAACCGCAAACTAGAAGTTAGATCAGATTAAGTTAGACAAAATGGGTCAAGAAAGACAAAGAGATAGATACGAAGGAGGCGAGGTCCAGAAGCACGGAAGGCAGAGTGAGGAGGTTTCACAAGTTCCAAAAAGAAAGAGAGAGACAATCGGACACAGCCAATAGTTTCGGAAATAATGGCTGCGATCTTTGCAAAAAAGAAAACCTAATTAAAGACATCACCGGGTCGAGAAGCCCAGTTAATTCCAAACAGAAACAATTAAGGCTCTTTTTCGGGCTGGAACCATGGAGGGTGTGGAAGAAAAGAAAAAGAATGGTCCTGCTGTCCGGGAACCCTTAAGAAAAAGCGAAGGAATTTCAGGATGAAAGATCAAGCGCCTGAGAAAGAAGTTTGCCCAAAAGATGTTTCAAAAGGAAAAGAGGAAGCTTATCTGTGAAAAAGCTAAGCACTATCACTAGGAATACGGGCAGATGTACAGAAAGGAGATTCGAATGGTTAGGATGGCAAGAAAAGCTGGCAACTTCTATGTACCTGGAGAACCCAAGTTGGCAATTCTTATCAGGGTCAGAAGTGTCAATGTTGTGAGCCCAAAGTTTGGAAAGGTGTTGCAGCTTCTTCACCTTCAATGGCACCTTTGTTAAGTTCAACAAGACTTCAATTAACATGCTGAGAATTGTGAAACCATACACTGCATGGGGGTACCCAAACCTGAAGTCGGTGAATAAACTGATCTACAAGCGTGGTTATGGCAAAATCAATAAGAAGCGAATTGCCCAGACAGATAACACTTTGATTGCACGATCTCTCGGTAAATACGGCATCATCTGCATAGAGGATCTGATTCGTGAGATCTATACTGTTCAGAAACGCTTCAAAGATGCAAACAACTTCCTGTGGCCCGTCAAATTATCTTCTCTAAGAGGTGGAAAGAAGAAAAAAACATCCATTTTGTAGAAGGTGGAGATGCTGGCAACAGGGAAGACCAGATCAACAGGCTTATTAGAAGGATAAACTAAGCTATTTACCATGATTGTTTTTGTAATCTGGTCAGTTAATAAAACTGTAACTGCTTTCAAACTGAAGAAAAAAAAGGAAAAATTTAGTCAAAATTTATGCACAGAAACATCATAGTGAACTTACAGAATATCAAAGTTAAAGTTGTTGGTGTAGGTGCTGTCGAGTCAGCTCCAACTCATGGCAGCTCTATATACAACAGAACGAAACATTACCCGGGCCTGTGTCATCCTCACAGTCTTGCTATGTTTGAGACCATTGTTACAGCCATTGTGTCAATCCATCTCATTGAGGGTCTTCCTCTTTTTCGTTGATCCTCTACTTTACCAAGCATGATGTCCTTCTCCAGGGACTGGTCCCTCCTGATAACATGTCCAAAACATAAGACAAAGTCTCACCATCCTCGCTTCCAAGGAGCATTGCGGCTATACTTCTTCCAAGACAGATTTGTTTGTTCTTCTAGCAGTCCATGGTATATTCAATATTCTTCACCAACACTGTAATTCAAAGGTGTCAATTCTTTTCGGTCTTCCTTATTCATTGTCCAGCTTTCTCATGCATATGAGGCAATTGAAAACACCATGGCTTGGGTCAGGCGCACCTTAGTCCTCAAAGTGACATCTTTACTTTTAGCACTTTAAAGAGGTCTTTTGCAACAGATTTGCCCAATGCGGTACATCATTAAAAATATAAAGAGAAGATCTAAAGGCAGCTGAGGAGAAAAGACAGATTACCTTCAAAAGAGGAGCATTTAGCCCAACAATGGAAGCAGGGAGACTGCTGAATGAGCTCTACAATGTGTTGAGATTAAATAATTGCTAATTCAGAAGTCTATGCCTGGAGTGATAGATGGAAGTGTGTTCCCCAAAAAATATGTGTTATAAATTGTAGCCCCTATACCTGTGGTTAGGATCCCCTTTTGGGAACAGGTTTTCTTTGTTATATTCATGAGACAGGATTAGTGCAGGGTATGTCTTAAATGAATCAGCTTTTGGATATAAGCAAGCAGCAAGAAGGCCGAGATGGGAAAGACAGATGCCACGCCACATGAAGATCACCAAGGAACCGAGGAACAGAAGCTAAAAAGACACAAGGACCTTCTCCCCGAGTCAACAGAGAAAAAGAGCCTTCCCCTAGAGCTGGTGTCTTGATTTCAGACTTCTAGACTCCTAAACTGTGAGAAAATAAATTTCTGTGTAAAGCCACCCCCCTGTGGTATTTCTGTTACAGCAGCACTAGACAACTAAGACACCTGGAAATCACATCTTTCAACAACAAGGGTGGAATAAAGACTTCTCAGAACCAAAAGAGATGGTTTGCCATCAACAGACCCTGACTAAGGAAGATTCTTAAGGATACTTTTCAAACCTGAGGACAGTGCGCCCAGAAAGAAGGTTTGAAATGGAAGGGGGAAAGGGGCACAAGGAAAAGGTAAGTGTGAGATAAATGCAAACAACTCACCGCACAAAACCAGGACAATAACGTCTTGTGATGTAACAACAATGTGAAATTTGTAGCAACTAAAGCAAATCAGTAAAAAAAAGTCATGATTAGAGTCATTTAAGTCTTTGTTACATATTGAGAAGGTTAAGGAGATCAACTAATTTTACAATTTGATTAGGTAAGTGTTTGAGTGATGAAATTTTTAAGCCAACGACTAAAAAAATAGAAATACAGTGTAAGTTATCCAAATTTTTAGAGAAAAAAAAATGCCAATGCAAAATAAAACAAGAAAGGAAAGGAAAAAATAACGAAGAAACATTAAGAAAATAACACAACATCAGAGAATAATTATAATGCCAGATGGATCGCTGACTAAACCAAACATACCTAACATAAATGCCACATTTAAAAGGCAAGGATGACCAGAGTAGATTTAATGAAATACAACTATATTCCACTCACAGAAGTAACAAGAAAAACATAGGGAATGGAAAAATTAAAAGACCAAAATATATGTAGTGAATCTAGTTATATTAATACCAGAAAAAATATACTTCAAGTCAAAGGCATTGTAAAAACTAAAGGAGAGCCACTATATGATGCTAAAATATTCAAGCCATCAAGGAGATGAATTTGAAAATTTATATACAACTCGTAACGTAGCATCAAAGTATGGGAAGCAAATATGAATCCACAATCACAGTAAAACTCTCAGTTATCGATAGAACAAATAAAGAAAAAAAAAAACCCAAACTGTAAAGAATACAAATGTTTGGAATTGCACCGTTAACGAGCTGCACACAACAACAGAAGAAGGTGGATTATTTTAAAACGCACCAAGGATACTGATGAAAGTCAACAGGTACTTGTCCATAAAGCATGTCCCAATACGTTTAACAGGATTTATATCATACATGGAAACTCTGGTGGTGTAGTGGTTAAGAGTTCTGCTGCTAACCAAAAGGTTGACGGTTCGAATCCACCAGGCGCTCCTTGGAAAACCTATGGGGCAGTTCTACTCCGTCCTACGAGTAGAATCAACTCGATGGCAAAGGGTTTGTTTTGTTTTTTTAATCATACATAACATGTTTTAGGACATAAGGACATTTAAGTTCAATTTAAATAACGACAATATAACTAGAAAACTCCTTATGTTTCAAAAACAAACTCACAAATTACGATTGGATCAAATATATCACCATGGAAATCCACTGCTGTCGACATAGACTGACACAGTGGCTGCAACCATGGGCTCAAGCGTAACAATGATCTTGAGGATGGCACAGGACCTGGCAGTGTTTCGTTCTGCTGTACATGGCGTCGCTATGAGTCAGAACCCACCTGTGGGCACCTAACAACAACGACTCTTTGGACAGGGGGCGTAAGCCGACAGAAACTGGAGGAAAATGTGCTCTAGAAAGAGAGGAGCTTGAAAGCGTGAGATGTGAAGTCCGCGGCTTTTGCCCCAGGACACTCTCCCATCTGCACATGACCTGGGGCGGCAGAAGGCTGCAATACACTGTCTTAAGGTGTCATAGGAAAGAGTCTGGGGCTGAGAGAGCAGCTAGCCACAAAGGCCGGGCCTGAAGGGTGTCTGGAAAGGAGGGAGCTGAAAAGGGGTAGACCTGAAAATCTGAGAGCAGGAAGGAACGAATGTAAACCTCAGCGGCCACCCACTAAAGGCATTAACTGAAGTCATGTAATGTTGGGTGCCATGGAGTCGATTGTGACCCTATCAGACAGAGTACAACTTGCCCATAGGATTTCCTAGGCTGTAGTCTTCACAGGAGCAGATCACCAGGTCTTTTCTCCTGCAGAGCGGCTGGTGGGTTTGAACCACCAACCTTTGGGTTAGCACCCAGCTTAAGCATTGCACCACCAGGGCTTCTCAATTGAAGTTAACTGTCTGATGAAACAAAAATCACTCTTCAGAGGAGCACTTCAATGGGAAAAGGAAATGTCATCAACAAATGTCACGGAAACACCTGACTATCCATATGGAAAAAAATAAGCATCCATCCTTACCTCACACCGTACACAAAGATTAATTTGAAATGGATCACAGACTTAAACATGAAAGCAAAAGCTACAAAGCTTTAAGACAAAAAGAGACAAATACCACCGTGACCTCGGGGTAAGCTAAGATTTCTTACAAGACATAGAAAGCAATAAGCATGAAAGAAAACGTTGATAAATTAACTTCATCTCAATGAAAAACTTCCCCTATTAAAAGACACTGTCAAGAAAATGAATAGGCAAGCAGAGGACAGAGAAAATATTTGTAAATTATATATCTGACAAAGGACATGTATCTGGATTTTATAAAGAACACATAACTCTCAATAATAAAAAGGCAACCAACCCAATAAAATTGGACAAAAGGCTTAACTGGATATTTCATACAGGAAGCTATATGAATGGCCAATGGGCACTTGAAAAAGTCCTCCAAGTCCCTGGTCATTAGGGAAATGCAAATTATAACCACGTACCAGTTGCCATGAAGTTGATTCCAACTCGTGGAGACCCCGTGTTTGTCAGAGCAGACCTGTGCTCCATAAGGTTTCCAGTGGCTGATTTTTCAGAAATAGATCTCCAGGTCTTTCTTCATAGGAGCCTCTGGATGGACTCAAACCAGCAACCTTTCAGTTAGCAGCCGAGTGCTTAACCGTTTGCACCACCCAGGGACTGCTACACACATAGAATGGTTAGATATAAGAAGACTGAAACCACCAAATATTGTCAACAATTTGGAGGAACTAGAACTTTCATACATACTGCTGAAGAACGTAAAACGCTTCACCCACATAGGAAAAAGTTTTGTTTAAGTTTCTTATAAAATTAAGTATACACCTACCATTTGATCCAGCAATTCTGCTGCTAGGTATATACAGAAGAAAAGTGAAAATATACGTCCACAAAAAGACTTGCCCACATATGTTCAAAGCTGCTTTATTCAGAATATCTAAAAACTGGTAATGACCCAAATGCCCATCAACAGGAGAGTAGATAAAAACTAAAATGAAATTAAATTCCCAAAGTACGAAGTGTTGACGAGGATGTGGAGTAACCACACTGAAACTATTTCCATACCAATGGTGAAAAACTAAATTGGGACAACGAGTTTGGAAAATAACTTGTCATTGTTAAAGAAGGGAAACTGAGCATGATTACGTGCAGGCAATTCTCTATCTAGGCTGCACAAAGCATTGCCTCTTGACCGTCTGCATCAGGAGAGAGATACAAGGAGGCTCATGGACACCCTGTTGGTAAGAGCCTAAAACTAGAAAACTGTCAACAACCCAGGCATCCTTCAGTCTAGATGAATAAATAAAATATGTTTGTACATTCATGCAAAGGAGAACTCTATACCAGTAAGTGAATTTCAGCCACAGGAGACATTATCAGTGAACGGCAGGAACATGATAATCTCAGGAATATAAACAAGTAGAAGTGATTCCATTTCATGCAGTATGATTTTGTTTTATAAAATTCAAAACCATGCAAAATTATATACTATTTTGTTATAACTATATATGCAAACAGAATAAAACTATAAAGATGAGTAGAGGAATGATGAACACTACATCTGGGATATTTGTAAATTATATATCTGACAAAAAGGACGTGATCTGGATCATATAAAGAACACATAACTGATGGAAAGGTCCATAAGGGCTCTAAAGGTAATGCCAGTTCCTTTAGCAGGGCACTCTGGGGGCACAAACGGTTCAAACCCACCCAGCTACTCTGCAGGAGAAAGACCTGGCAACCTGCTCCCATAAAAATTACAGCCAAGAAAACACTATGGGGCCATTCTACTCTGTCACATGGGGTCACCATGAGTCAAAAATGACTCAGTGGTGCCCAACAACAAAGTTTCTTTACCAAGGCTGGTGGCATGGGTTCTCATTTCATTATTATTCTGAGCACCCATGTGCAGAGTTTGTTGTTGTTAGCTGTGGTCGACTTGGCCCCCAACTTGTGGCAACCCCACACACAATAGAACCAAATGCTGACCCGTCCTGTGCTACCACATGATTGGTTGCAGCTCAAACTATTGTGATCCATAGGGTTTTCAGTGGTTGATTTTCAGAAGGAGATCCTCAGGCCTTTCTTCCTAGTCCATCTTAGTCTGGAAGCTCCCCTGAAATTTATTTAGCATCATAGCAACACACAAGCCTCTACTGACAGATGGGTAGTGGCTCCATAATGAGGTGCAGTGGCTGGGAATCGAACCCAGGTCTCCTGCACAGAAAATGAGAATTCTAGCACGGAACCACCACGTCCCCCTATACAGTTTATTTGTTGTTGTTATTGTTAGTTGCTGTCAAGACAATTCCCACCCATGAGTGCAGATTACAACTGCTCCATAGGATTTTCAATGGCTGTGATAGTTCGGAATAAATCACCAGGCCTGTCTTCTGAGGCACCTCTGTTGTTGTTAGGTGCTGTCCACTCAGTTCCAACTCATAGCGACCCTATGTACAACAGAATGAAACACTGCCCTGTCCTGAACCATCCTCACAATCGTTGTTATGTTTGAGCTCGTTGCTGCAGTCACTGTGTCAGTCCACCTAGTTGAGGGTCTTCCTCTTTTTCTCTGACCCTTAGCACCTCTGGGTGGGTTCAAACTGCCAACCTTTGGGTAGTAGTCAAGCATGTAGCCGTCTGCACCACCCAGGGACTGTATAGTTTACAGATGCTCAAAATTCCATGAAAATGACGTAGAAAGCCCTTCTCTACAGTCCTTCATTTTCTCAGCAGAGTGGATACTTCTGCTTGTTGCCCGAATGACCCATCAGTGGATCCCCTTAACCCTGCGTGATCCTTGGAGCAACACTTCTCATCCTTGAGACAACTGGGAAGGAGAGAGGAATCTTACACCCTTTTTTGTCCCACAGAATTTCATGGTGATCCAGGTGATAGTTGGGAAGATGTTAGATGTAAGTAGACAGGAAGGGTTGGTGTTTGTTGTTGTTAGGTGTCTCAGTTGGGAGACGATGGTGGCTCAGTGGTAGAATTTCCACCTTCTGTGCTGGAGACCGGGGTTCATTTCCTGGCCAATGCACTTCATGTGCTGACACCACCCACCTGTCAGTGGAGGCTTGTGTGTTGCTATGATGCTGAACAGTTTTCAGCGAAGCTTCCAGACTAAGATAGATAAGGAAGAAAGACCTGGAGCTCTACTTCCAAAATTTAGCCAACGAAAGCCCCATGGATTACAGAGGTTTGATCTGCAACCACTGCTCATGGGGATGGCGCAGGACTGGGCAGCATTTAGTTCTGTTGTACATAAGGTCCCTGTTAGTCAGGGCCAGCCTGATGGCAGCTAACAGCAGCAGGTGTATGAGTCCGCCATTGCTGCATGACAAACTCTCTCCTATAGGGTCGCTATGAGTCGGAATCAGCTCGATGGCTATGGTTTTTGTTTTGTTTTGTTTTTTTACTGAGCCAGGAATGCACCGGGAGCCTCAGCCCCATCCCCCCTTTGAACCCTCGCAGATGCACTTAGGGTTTTGAAAGCGGATGCCGTACCTGTGCCGCGTGTCACTACATCCGCCCGGGCAGCCCAGGAAAGGAATGCGTGTGGACTTTCACCTCTGGGCGTGCAACAGACTCTAAGTGGCCCCACCTGGGTTCAGAATTCGCCACCTGGTGCAACACCAAACAGGCCAGGGTTTCCAGAAATTTTTGGAAGTGCAGATAAGGGGCAAGAAGGCGTCGGGTTTGGGAGGAGTGTGCAGTCCTCTTGGAACCCGGGTGGTCCTGACCCCTCCGCGTGGCCTTCCACGCATGGGTGTGGGGCTGGGGCGGGACCGCTTTCCCCACCTGGTCCCCTTCTGGGCGCTAGAGGGGCCTGGGACCCGCCTCGCCTTCCCTGCGCCGGGCTCAGCGCGCCCTTGGTCCCATGGACCAAACGCGTCTCCACTTTCTGAGAACGCCATCTCCAGAATTACAGGGTCTTTGAGGCGTGGCTGAGCCTCGTGTTAAAATTGAGGTGGAGTCTCTCGAGATCAATTTCTGGTGCCACCGTTGCATTTAGGACGTCTGCCGTTGACTTAGAAAAATGAAGTCCTTTCTGTACCTCCTGGGAAGGTGCGCGCTGGCCCCGCACTCTTGCCTACTGTACAATGGTCCTTTTCTTGTCATAAGTAATCTTTTCTCGGGCTCTAGCTGAGATTTCTGGGGGAGGTCTGAGTGTGTGGAGGGAGGAGGGGGCCAGGATGGTCGTTTAGATGGGCAATGAGCAGGGGTGGGGTCTCCACAGCCACCCCCAGCCTCACCCCCTCCCTAGCTCAGCTCTAGGAGTTAGAGAAGGCAGGCAGGAAGGTCATCCGGACTCAGGAGATCTTCTTCATTATTGGCACCTGTGCAAAAATTCGTATTCAAATCATCCACTGATCTCTCCTTAATGTGGCTTATCTTACTTTCAGAAGAGAGAGGCGAAGAACCGGTCAAGATATAGTGTTATCTCCATATGGCCTAGAGGAAAATATCGACTGAGTTCTGATTTGCATGAAAAAGGCAAAGGCTGACCTTGGCTTCTAAGGCAACTGGCGGCGCTGGGCCCCTGAAGGGCGCCCATTAGCACCCTGGGCTTCTCTCCTGCCCCCACAGAGCCTCCTGGGTGGCCGGCTGGTGGCAGAGACACATGTTGGGGTCCCCCATTCTTGAGCCTCACACCCTCTGTTCATCTTCCTCCCTCTGGCCTCTCCTGGAGGACAAGGTCCCCCCACCAACCCGGGGTTTGCAGGACAGAAAGGCTGCTAGTAGCAGACCCACCTCCGAGGTGGACATTCACCCAGCACAGGTGCACTCAGGGTGGGTACCGCACCTGAGGCAGCGGGCAGACTCCTGCCACACTAACCGCTGTTATATATGTACATTTATGTTTCTGTTTACTAAATATATGTTTAAAACTATAGATTTTTTTAAAATACAAGTATGTATTTTTAAAAAATAGGAGTCCTGGTGGCACAAATAGATAAGCACTGGACTACTAACCAAAAGATTGGCAATTCAAACTCACCCAGAAGCACCTTGGAAGAAAGGCCTGGCAATCTGCCTCTGAAAGGTCACAACTTTGAAAACACTATGGAACTCAGTTCTACTCTGCACAGATGGGGTCACCATGAGTTGGAATCAACTCAATGGCAACTAACAACAATAAAGATATACATATATATATACATATATATATATATATGTATATATATATAACCACAAAAAACCAAACTTATTGCTGTCGAGTCAATTCCAACACATGAGACCCTATAGGACAGAGTAGAACAGCCCCATAGGGTTTCCAGTGAGCAACTGGTGGATTTGAACTGCCCATCTTTTGGTTAAGAGCCGTATCTCTAAACTACTGCACTACCAGGGCTCCATAGACATACATACATATATATTAGAGTTCTAATATATATATTAGTCAGGGAGAAACAGAATCAGCAGAAAATATATATATATATATATATATATACACACATATATATATACACACACATATATATATATATATATATATATATATATAGTTGTTGTTAGGTGCGGTTGAGTTGGTTCTGACTCATAGCGACCCTATACGTACAACGAAACAAAACACTGTCCCATCTTGTGCCATCCTCACAATCGTTGTTATGCTTGAGCCCATTGTTTGCAGCCACTGCGTCAATCCATCTCGTTGAGGGTCTTCCTCTTTTTCACTGACTCTCTACTTTACCAAGCATGATGTCCTTCTCAAGGGACTGATACCTCTTGACAACATGTCCAAAGTATATGAAACGTTGTCTCCATCCTTGATTCTAAGAAGCATTCTGGTTATACTTCTTTCAAAACAGATTTATTCATTCTTTTAGAAGTTCATGGTATATTCAATAGTCTTTGCCAACACCACAATTCAAAGGTGTCAATTCTTCTTCAGTCTTCCTTATTCCCTGTCCAGCTTTTGCATGCGTATGAGGCAACTGAAAACACCATGGCTTGGGTCAGGTGCACCATAGTCTTCAAGGTGAGATCTTTGCCTTTCAACACTTTAAAGAAGTCTTTTGCAGCAGATTTACCGGATGCAATGTGTCTTTTGATGTCTTGACTGCTGCTTCCATGGGTGTTAATTGTGTATGCAAGTAAAATGAAATTCTTGACAACTTCAGTCTTTTCTCCATTTTTCATGATGTTGCTTACTGGTCTAGATGTGAGGATTTTTCTTTTCTTTATGTTGAGGTGTAATCCATACTGAAGTCTGTGGTCTTTGATCTTCATCAGTACGTGCTTCAAGTCCTCTTCACTTTCAGCAAGCAAGGTTGTGTCATCTGTATAACGCAAGTTGTTAATGAGTCTTCCTACAGTCTTGATGCCCTGTTCTTCTTCACAGAGTCCAGCTTCTCAGATCAAAGAAGAAGGAATGGTAGTTGTACAATATGGCCTTGGTAATAGAAATGATGCCAGAGATTGCATGATAGAATTTTGCAAGACCAACAACTTCTTCATTGCAAATACCTTTTTTCAACAACATAAATGGCAACTATACATGTGGACCTCACCACATGGAATGCACAGGAATCAAATTGACTACATCTGTGGAAAGAGACAATGGAAAAGCTCAATATTATCAGTCAGAACAAGGCAGGGGGCCGACTGTGAAACAGATCATCAATTGCTCATACGGAAGTTCAAGTTGAAGCTGAAGAAAATTAGAACAAGTCCACCAGAGCCAAAGTACAACCTTGAGTATATCCCACCTGAATTTAGAGACCATCTCAAGAATAGATTTGATGCATCAAACACTAATGACTGAAGAACAGAGAAGTTGTGGGATGATATCAAGGACATTATACATGAAGAAAGAAAAAGGCCATTAAAAAGACAGGAAAGAAAGAAAAGACCCAGATGGATGTTTGAAAAGACTCTGAAACTTGCTCTTGAATGTTGAGTAGCTAAAACAAAAGGAAGAAATGATGAAGTGAAAGAGTTGAACAGAAAATTTCAAAGGGCATCTCAAGAAGACAATGTGAAGTATTATAATGACATACGCAAGGACCTGGAGTTACAAAACCAAAAGGGAAGAACACGCTCAGCATTTCTCAAGCTGAAAAGAACTGAAGAAATAATTTAAGTCTTGAATTGCATTAGTGAAGGATTCTAAGGGGAAAATATTAAACGATGCAGGAAGCATCAAAAGCAGATGGAATGAATACACAGAGTCACTGTACCAAAAAGAATTGGTAGACGTTCAACCATTTCAGGAAATGGCATATGATCAGGAACTGATGGTACTGAAGGAAGAAGTCCAAGCTGCACTGAAGGCATCGGAAAAAATAAGGCTCCAGGAATTGAAAGAATATCAATAGAGATGTTTCAACAAATGGATGCAGTGCTGGAAGTGCACTCATCTATGCCAAGAAATTTGGAAGACAGCTAACTGGCCAACTGACTGGAAGAGATCTATATCTGTATTCATGCCAATTCCCAAGAAAGGTGATCCAACTGAATGCATAAATTATCAAACAATATCATTAATATTACACGCAAGTAAAATTTTTCTGAAGATCATTCAAAAGCAGCTGTAGCAGTGTATCAACAGGGAACTGTCAGAAATTCAAGCTGGATTCAGAAGAGGACATGGAACTAGGGATATCGTTGCTGATGTCAGATGGATCCTGGATGAAAGCAGAGAATACTGGAAAGATGTTTACCTGTGTTTTATTGACTATGCAAAGGCATTTGATTGTGTGGATCATAACAAATCATGGATAACATTGCAGAGAATGGGAATTCCAGAACACTTCATTGTGCTTATGAGGAACCTGTACATAGACCAAGAGGCAGTCATTGGGACAGAACAAGAGGATATTGCATGGTTTAAAGTCGGGAAAGGTGTGTGTCAGGGTAGTATCCTTTCACCATACATACATCCATACATACATATATATATATATGCACCACACACACATATGTATAAAAACCCATTACCATCAAGTCAATTCCGTCTCATAGCGCCCCTACAGGACAGAGTAGAACTGCCCCATAGGGTTTCCAAGGAGTGGCTGGTAGATTCAGACTGCTGACCTTTTGTTTAGCAGCGAAGCTCTTAACTACTGTGCCAGCAGGGCTCCACACACATATATTAAAAAACCAAAAAAACAAACCCATTGCCATCAAGTCAATTCCAACTAACAGGGACCCTGTTCCAGAGTAGACCTGCCCCCATAGGTTTTCCAAAGCTGTAAATCTTTACAGAAGCAGACTGCCACATCTTATTCCTGCAGGGCTGCTGGTGGGTTCAAACTACCTTTCAGTTAGCAATGAGGGTTTTAACCACTGGGCCACCAGGGCTCCTTTTATATATACATATATGTATATATATACACACTCACATACACACACGCATATATATACCTAAAGAGAGATTGATAGCTTGATACTAAGGAATTGGCTCATGTGGTTGTAGGGCTAGCAAGTCCAAAAGCCATAGGTCAGGTACCAACCAAAAAAAAAAACCAAACCCGCTGCCATCGAGTTGATTCCTACTCATAGGGACCCTATAGGACAGAGGAGAACTTACACATAGGGTTTCCAAGGAGTGCCTGGTGGATTCAAGCTGCCGACCTTTTGGTTAGCAGCAGTAGCTCTTAACCACTGCACCAGCAGGGTTTCTGTAGGTCAGGTAGCAGGCTGGAAACTCCAGCAAGAGGTCTATTTACAGACTTGAGGCAGAATACGCCTTCTCTCAGAAACCAGAGTTTTTGCTTTTAAGACTTTCAACTAATTGGATGAGGGCCACTCACCCAGCCAGGGGGCCCTGCTGCTGCTCCCAGCCCCACTGACGAGCAAGCAAGCAGCCTTTCTCTGGGATGGCTGGGCCAGGATCACAGCCTGCCTGTGGGTGAGGGTGCATGGACCAGGCTATGCCATCTGCCTCAACATATGACCCACGTCCTGCCAACTCCAGATGTTCCAATTAAAGTTCTGATATTCGCCCCCCTCCCCGTTCTTTTATTTTTCACCGAGTGTTTATTATAGGTGGAAGAGCGCCCCAAAAGGCATGCTGGATTTCTGACCCTTGTACTTGTGGATGTGACCTTGCTTGGAAATAGGGCCTTTCTTTGAAGACGTTATCAGTTAACAACGTCATACTGGTGTAGGGTGGATCCTAATCCCATCTGAGTGGTGTCTTATAGAAGAGGAGAAAAAACATAAACAGTCACACAGAGGGGAGAGCAGACACCATGTGGAGATACATCTACAAGCCAAGGAACACCAAGAAATGCTGAGGGCCTCCAGAAGCTGGAGGAGACACGAGGGGTCCTCCCCCAGATCCCTCAGAGAGAGCCCAGCCCTGCTTACACCCGATTTTGGACTTCTGGCCCCTAGAATTGTGAGAGAATGAATGTCTTTTGTTCTAGGCTGCCCAGTTTGTGGACTTAGTCACCGCAGCCTAAGAAGGAAGCCACGTGAATTCCAGAGAAGTTGGGTGCTGCAGAAAAGCAGGGGTACCTATGACTTTTGGTCCTGCCAGCCCCCAATGTTCCCAGCTAATGCCCTGGTGTTTTCCCTCCAGCCCCCACCCATTTCTAGGGGGTAGCCGCTCTGCACCCCACATTTCTTTCAGTCGGGAGCATTTTCCCACTTGACCTGCTCTTCATGCTGTCCCAGTCTTTACCCATCAGGTGCGTGGCATGTGCATGGTGGAGGGCCTCATTTTGATGGCTGGCCCTCCACATCTGAAACGAACAGTGTCCTTTTGGAGTGCACAGTCTCCCCTCCCATTTTGGTTCTAGAGGGGCAGCCAATTGGGTCCTACACACTCTCTGCATATCATGAAGACATTGTGGAATTTGGTGAGCTCATGGGGTACATGTATTTTGGCAAAAAAATAAGCCCACTCTTTGATGTGTCAAAATAATAACTTACCAGGGGACAGTGGAGAGCATTCTGGAAGCCCTTCTGACAAAGCTCTGTCTTAGCTGAGAAAGAAGAATCCAGCCCCGCTTGCAAAAAAAAAAAAAATCAGAGCATTCCCACCCTCCAGGACAACTGGAAACCGAATCACCAGGGTCGGACCTTCATCCTTTAAAAGTCTTCCCAACTGAACTCAGTTAATTATAAAATTATTTCACACTCCCTTACTTTGATTTGCTTCCACCTCCCAGTGCCTAGTGCCGAGTAATTAAGCTCTGGCATTCAGGTGCAGCATAGCATGACCCTGAGTCCCGGTTCTTGCACAAAGAGGAATCGGGGGTTGGGTGGACTGACAACCTCAGTCCAGGTCCAAGTGTGGGACCCAGCCCCACTCCGCTCACCACAGCCACCTGCCCTTCCTGCCTAGAAAGGGTTGCTGGGGGCAGATCACTCTACAAATTAGCAATTAAAATCTTTATTTATGAAATCAACTTGTGGATACATGCCTTATTAAAATGCAAACTATTATTCCAGATGAATTTTAAATAAGGAATGAACAGAAATGCTAGAGATTGACGCAGTGCACAATGCAAGAACACCTTCAAAAACAATTTGCTAAATATTAATGAACTGAAAATGTCATTTCTGGTCCAATTACTACAAGTAATTAGTTTTTTTTTTTTTTTAATTATGAAGGAAGTGGAATTTTAATAAGGTCAATTTTACAATTACAGTTTAAAACATACTAATTACATTGTCATCACATCTTATATAATAAATGGTATTGACTTGCTAACATCTGTTGATTTTAATGTAAATAACGCAAAACTCATTGTGTTGAGTTCTTGGAGAAGTGGCAGTTTAATGAGAACAAGATTATGTATAGACCTGGGAGGTGAGTTCAGCCAGGAGGCTCAGCAGAGCTTGGATGCTCCATGGGGTGGCGTGAGGGGAACACGCGGTTACATAGAAGGCCGTGGGCTCTGCTTTCTATGTTTTCTTGCCAGCAGCCAGCATGGAGGAGGAGTTTCTTGGTGCCTTTTTCTGACACCCCATGAATAGAGAGAGGGTTTTTCAAATAACCAGTAACCAGTTGTCATCAAGTCAACCCTGACTCATGGCAACCCCATATGTGTCAGAGTAGAACTGTGTTCCACAGGGTTTTCAATGGCTGATTTTTCAGAAGCAGATCTCCAAGCCTTTCTTCCAAGGTTCCTCTGGGTGTACTGGTTAGCAGCTGAGTGCTTTAATTGTTTGCACCATCCAGGAACCGCAAGGCTTTACAAAGACCAAGTTCAAAGTGAGCCAGGGTTGAAAGATGTTAGAGGGCTCCTGCTCAGGCATTGTTACTCCTACCTGTGGACACAGCCAGAGGGCTCTGACGTACATGTAGACTGACTCATTAACCAGCGCCAAGCACATAAACGGATTCTTCCTCTTCCTCAGCCCTCCCTAGCCTACCTTTCTTAGTCACAAAGCCACAGCAATACTGGAGGACACAGCTGTGACTTCTCTCCTTCCCTTACCCCCAGCCACCCTGGTGTCCCTCCCTGTGCTCTGCTGAAGCCATCGGAGCAGGTGGCTGGGTTGACCATGTGCAGGCAAAGGCTACAGTATGATGGGGAGGCTCACTGAAATCAGAGGTGCCAGGTGTCCCAGAAGCATGAACACCTGCAGCAAATGACCCAAATAACAGCAGCAAGGACCAGGCATCACACTTGAGCACTGTGCTCTTTTGAAGAACTATCTCTATGGGATCAAATCAACAAGAGCTACTCAGAAGGTTAGATGAAAAGCTTAGGGGACAGTGACTTTATGTTAATGGGGGAGGAATAATTTGGAAAAGGAAGATGAGAATGATTGCACAACTCAAAGAATGTAATCAATGTCACTGAACTGTACATGTAGAAACTATTGAATTGGTCTATGTTCTCCTTTGTATATTTTCAACAACAACAGAAATAAATTAAAAAGAAAAAAAAGACAACAAGCTCCCTCCCTGCAGCTCTGCACCTCCACCTCCCCTTAGGACCCTCACGTGGGTCTGTAGGAGTGCTGGTAACTCACCCTGGAAGGGCGTGGGCAGGGCCACCGTCCTCTAGGGTCCCAGGAACTCAGAGAGGTTGAGAGGCAACCCCAGGTCATAGACCTGGATGTAACAAAGACACTCCCTCTGCAGCTTGGGGCCTGTCATCCCACAAAAGGATTCAGCACCAGTGAACAAGAGCACCTAATAAAACCTGGTGCCTGGTGCCTGGTGCCTGGTGCCAGGCTCAGAGGACGCTGAAGGGAATTTCGCCAGGAGCTGCCCTCACTGTCTCCTCAGATAAGGATGAGTATGGGGCACTTCCTGCAAGGGAACAGCTTGTGATCATTAAAATGGTTTGTGGGTGTTTGTTATATCCCCAGGAATGTCTTGTTGAATTCTAATTACCCAGATTAAGATCCATTGATATAATTATTGAGATACATAAAAGTTTTATTTAAACATGTTATCCTAGGAATGAATACCCCTGGGACAATAAACTCCTTACAGTCTCTTGCTCTGAAGCTTTTCAAGCATGCAAGGGGGCTGGGGGCACCAAGCTCAATGACATTCTGGAGCAAGATCTCCTGGGCCGAGGTCTAAGGAAGTTCCTCTGGGCGGTGCCTGTTTCCTATGCTTCCCTCTGATGAAGCAGGTCCACGTGGTGGGCACTGTGGGTCAGGGGGCTTTAAATTCTCACAACCTGTGAGGTAATTGTGTTTGTCCTTCCCATTTGAAGGATGAGAACACTGAAAGTAGAAGGGTTGAGTAACTTGTCCCAAATAGCACAGTCTTAATGAGTGACAGATGTGTCACTTTGATGACTGAGGTGCTCCTGTCCCATATGCATGTGAAAGTGGACAATGGAAGAAGGAAGACTGAAGATGGAATTGTGGTGTTGGTGAAGAGTATTGAATATACCGTGGACTGCCAGAAGAACGAACAATTCACTCTTAAGAAATACAACCAGAATGCACCTTAGAAGCAAGGATGGCGGGACTTTAGCTTGCTTATTTTGGACATGTCATCAGGAAAGTCCAATTGCTAGAAAATGGCATCATATTTGGTAAAGTAGAGGGTCAGTGGAAACCCTCCAACAGCCACAACAATGGACTCAAACGATCATGAAGGTGGCGCAGGACTGGGCAATATTTCATTCTGTTACATAAAGTCGCTATGAGACAGAGTAAACTCAATGCTAACTAACAACAGCAGCAACAACAAGATAAGCAGCAGAGCTGGATTTGAAAGCAGCAGACTCCTGACCCCATATACGCCTGCCCCTCAGCCTCTACAGTAGGAGATTCTCCATGCCTGTCTTCTTTATTGATGCACCAGAGGGAAGGCCAGCAAGGGGTGCAGAGTTTGTCCAAACATAAATCATCAACCCCCTACAAGTGAAGAAAAGATGACTAGGTGCACTCATTGCTAGGTCAAACGAATATACTCTTCTTACAGAAAATCAAAATTCAGAAGTTGGAAGAGTGGCTCACGGAAAGATTAGGGTGACTCGTCAATCACACAAACAAAATCAAAATAGATTAGAGATGTAAGTGGGAAAACCAAACCAAAACTGAGAAACTTTTAGCAAGAAATATAGGGGGGAATGTATGAGCTTGAGGTTAGAGAGCTTTCTTAACCAGGACGCACCAAGCATAGAGCACAAGGGAGGGGCTGCTTAGTGTGACTGCATGAAAACTAAAGTTATCTGTGTAACAAAAGATAAATGAAGTAAAAAGGCAAATTACAGAATCAGAGAAGATATGTTCCATATGTATAAAATGCAAGAGGAATAGTATCCAGAATGTACCAAAAAAAATGTACAAATCAATAAGGAAAAGACAAATAGCTCAGACGAAAAAATGGGCAAAGGATAGGAACAGACAATTCAAAGAGAAAGTCTGAATGCTAAGCAGCACATGAAAAGATGCTTAAACTCAATAGCAATCTGATTAGCAACCTGAAAGATTAGCAAAATAAAGTGCTGATTAACAGCAAGTCTTGGCCTGCTGTCACACTCTGGTCTGGCATGTGTAAATCAGTTCAAGCTTCTAAAATGAAAAATGGCAGTGTCTTCTACAGCTGATGATGTGTATTCCCTGCAACTCAGCAACTTAATTCTAGATATGTGTCCTATACAGACCTTTGCATGTATGTATGAAGAGGCTTGCACAAGATTTTATTACTTTGTTGTTTGCAATAGCAAACACTTTAAATAGCCCTGTGTCCACCCACAGAGAATAAGTCAGCACGTATTTTGGGGGGACACAATGCAATCCATAAGATTAATACAAATATTTTTCTGCAGATTATTCAAAGTAAAAATATAAAAATGTACACAAAAATGTTTAAATACTACCTTGAGGGCAGTGCCTTCCTCTGGGGAGGTAAGAAAGGGGATGAGGTCAAGGCATGCGTATTTGCTTTCTATGGCTGTGTAAAAGCTACTATAAACTGAGTGGTTTAAAACAACACTCATTTATCACCTCGTTGTTTCTTTGGGTCAGCAGTCCTGGGCAGGGCTGAGCTGCGTCCTCAACTCAGGTCTCACAGGCTGTGTGCAGGATGTCTGTCAGGCTGCGGTCTCATCTGGAGGCTCGACTAGGGGAGAACCCACTTCCAGGTTCACTCGGGTTAGTGGGATAATTCATTTCCTTGTGTCTGTAAGATCGAGGTCCATGGTTTATCACTAGCTGCTGGCTGGAGGCCACTGTGATAGTTAATTTTATGTATCAACTTGGCTAGGCAATGGTTCCCAGTTGTTTGGCCAAATACTAGTTGCTGTCATGGAGTAGTTACATGTGGTTCAATCAGTTGGTCTTGGGTAGACCAGATTACCTTCTATAATGTAATATAAGGTAATGACCTTCCGTAATGTAATATAATGTAATGTAATGTAATCACCTCTGATATTGCAATCTAGTGTAATATAATCAATCAATCAGTTGAGGTCATACTGGTGTAGGTTGGATCCTAAACCTAATCCCTTCTGAGTTATAAAAAGAGCAGATTACACACAGATGCACACACAGGGGGAAGACAGACAATATGTAGGAATCACCAAGGAACCAAGGAATGCCCAGGACTACCATCAAGGAAGGAATTGACACAGCCAAGACTCTAATTTGGACTCCCAGCCTCCAGAACTGTGAGGCAATAAATGTCTGTTCTTTAAATTCACCCACTTGTGTATTTCTGTTACACAGCACTAGGAAAGTAAGGCAGTCACTCTCAGCTCCTCAAGGGTACCCGCAGTCTCTCAAGGCTACCTTAGCTTCTTGTCACATGAACTTTCCCAACATGGCTGCTTCCTTCATCAAGCGAGCAAGGAGAGTCTAGACAGTGAGTCTGCCAACAAAAGGGAGTCTTATTAATGCAATGTAATCACAGAAGTGATGTTCCGTCACCTCTGCCATATTCTATCAGTTGGAAGCAGATCACAGGTACCACCCATACTCAAAGGCATGAACACCAGAAGGTGGGGACGAGGGGGTCACCTTAGCTTCCGTGTACCACAGCCTGGCTTCAGAAGGGGATTTGCATTGTTTATTATGTTTTCCTTCTTGGACAAATCTGAAGCTAGTATAATTCAATGTCAAAATTGGGTGCAGATGATAGAGAATATGTGGGTGGCTGTTAGGCTGTTTCATCTACTTTTTTTGACTGGATGAAAACCAGTCATGATGACAAGAAAAGAATAATCAAGATCACCGTTCCTCTGTACCTGCGTGGGCTGAGGTATTGAAGGAGAGTGTTTATTCTTCAGTCCAGACATGTCCTTCTGTCTTAGTCATCCAGTGCTGCTACAACAGAAATACCACGAGTGGATGGCTTTAACAAACAGAAATTTATTTCCTTACAGTAAAGTAGGCTAAAAGTCCAAATTCGGCATGTCAGCTCCAGGGGAAGGCTTTCTCTCTCTCTTGGCCTTCTCATCAGTGTTCCCCTGGACTAGGCGCTTCTCAGCACAGGGACCCAGGTCCAAAGGACGCGCTCTGCTCCTGGCACTGCTTTCTTGATGGTATGAGGTCCCCAACTCTCTGCTTGCTTCCCTTTCCTTTTATCTCTTGAGAGATAAAAGGTGGTGCAGGCCACACCCCAGGGAAACTCCCTTTACATTGGGCCAGGGTTGTGACCCGGGTAGAGGTGGTGTTACAATCCCACCCTAATCCTCTTTAACATAAAATTACAATCACAAAATGGAGGCCAACCACACAATTCTGGGAATCATGGCCCACCAAATTGATACACACATTCCTGGGGGGGACATAATTCAAACCGTGACACCTTCTATGAAAAGTATACTTTACAGACCCAGAATTCCCTGCCTCTACTCTCAGACCCGCACTGTGGGAGATGAGTTTGGGGAGCCTGTGCTGGTACATGTGCTCAGCCTCTTCTTTTCCCCATTCCTCATGGGTTTCAGCTACCACGGGAAACCTGGTTCTGCACTGCTCCTCCAGGCAGAGGAGTTCCAGGGGCAGGCTCCCATGTGGGGTGGAAGATGCCCAGGGCTTGCCATAACTAGGGTAACAGGACCATCCAATCTGGGGTGAGTGTCAAGAGACCCTGTGTAGCCACAAACCTCAACCATAACAGCAGTGCGATTTTCTATAAGAGCTTTATTGAGATGGAGTTCATATACTGAGTCAAGGGTCCCCAAGGTAAAACCCAGGTTCAGTGATTCACTAGAACTCACAGGGCTCAGTATTATAGCCATACTCATGGCTAAGATCAGCAAACTCAGCAAAGGGAAAAGGTGCATGAGGTGAAGTCCAGAGGAAACCAGGTGCAGGCTTCTAAAAGTCCTTTCACAGTGGAGTCATACAAGTTATGCTTAATTTCTCTAACATTGATTCATGGCAACACATTGCAGGAAGCTTGTAACAGAGTATATCCCTTATAACATGGCTGGCATTCATTTCACTTATTCGTAAGCTGTCATTGTTCAACAAATTGTTCCTACTATTGTTTTGAAAAAACAGCTATTAGATGAATTAAGAATAAAGAATAATAAAAAGTTTTCTTTTTCTTTCATTTATTCTTTCTCTAATGCTCTTTACTTCTTTGTGTAGATCTAAGTTTCTGACCTGTGTCATTTTTCTTCTCTCTGGAGAACTTTTAACATTTCTTGCAAGACAAATCTACTGGCAACAACTTCCCTCAGTTTTTAGTTTTTGTCTGAAAAATTATTTCTTCACTTTTGAAGAATAATTTCACTGGATACAGCATTCTAGGTTGGTGTTTTTTATTGTCTGTTTTGTTTTTCTTTCAATGCTTCAAATACTCCACTCTTCTTAATTACAGGATTTGTGAAGACAATTCCAATGTAATTCTTATCCTTGAACCTCTCGAGATAAGGTACTTTTTCCCCTTTGGCTTTTCAAGATTTTCTCTTAGTCTTCGGTTTTCTTCAGTTTAGATATGATATTTCTAGGTGTAGTTTTTTTTATTTTTATTTATCTATCTGTCAGAATCGACTCGACAGCAATGAGTTTCGTTGGTTTCATCTATCTGTATACATATCATCCATCTATCTGTCTGTCTGTCTGTCTATCTATCTATCTTGTGTTTACCCTGCTTGGTGTTATCTGAGGTTCCTGAACCTGTCGTTTGGTGCCTGTTACTAATTTTGGAAAATTCTTGACCATTACTACTTCAAATATTTTTTCTGCTCCTTTCCGTCTTTCTTCTCCTTCTAGTATTTCCAATGGAGTGAAAATTTTTTCCATTTATTTTTAATGTAATTATTGATATGGTAGGATTTACTTTTGCCCTTTTTCTACTTGTTTACTATATGTCTTATGTCTTTTCCTTGTTTTTCTATTCCTCCATTACTGCAATCTATGTTTTAAATAAATATTTTATTAAAAAAAAAATTACTGTTGAGTTGACTTCAGTTCATGGTGACCCATATGTGTCAGAATAGAACTGTGCTCCATAGGGTATTCAGTGGCAGATTTTTCATAAGTAAATCACCAGCTCTTTCTTCCAAGACACCTCTGCATGGACTCGAACCTCCAATCTTTCAGTTAGCAGCTGAGAGTGTTAACCACTTGCACCAGTCAGGAACTCCAGATATTTTATAGAGTACTGTTTTAACTCCTTTGTTGTTTCTTTACTGTAATATTATGAGATATTTCCTTAATAGAAATTTCAGTTAAGATCTTATAAAAATCTAGTTCAGATTAATACCAACTTAAATCAATACTACACAAAAATTTTGCTCCAGTGTAGTTCCATTTCCCCCCTCTTGTGTCATTATTTTCATAGAAATTACATCTTTATACATTATAATCCTGTCAGCCCAGTTTTATAATTATTGTTTTATAGAGTTTTCTTTTAAATCAGGTAGGAGATGAATGCTTTACAAACAAAAATAATTTTATAGTCTTTATGTTTACTTATGTACTTACTTTTGCCAGTACTCTTTATTTCTTCGTGTGGATTCGAATTACTGTTCAGTATCCTTTTATTTCAGTTGGAAGGATTCCCTTTAGTATTTCTCATAGAGAAGATATGCTAATGAAGAAGTCTCTCACGTTTTGTTTATATGGGAATGCCATACTTCTTCATTTTTGAAGAATAGTTTCTCTGCATATAGAAATCTTGGCTGACTTTTTTTTTTTTTTTCTCTCAGCACTTTCAATATGTTATCCCACTGCCTTCTAAACTCCATGGTTTCTGATGAAAACTCAGCAGATCTTCTTATTGAGGAGTCCTATATGGGATTAGTCATTTTTCTGTCACTGCTTTCAAAAGTCTTTCTTTGTTTTGTCTTTCGACAGTTTGACTATGATTTTTCTATGTGTCGATCTCTTTGAGTTTACCCTACTTGGAGTTCATTGCGTTCTTAACCGTGTAGATTAAAGTTTTCCATCAAGTTTGGGGGGGTTTCCGTAATTATTTCTTCAAATATTCCTTCTGTCCCATTCTCTCCTCTCCTTCTGGGACTCTCATTTTTCATATGTTCGTACATTTGATGATGTCTTCCAGGTCTCTGAGGCTTTGTTCATTTTTGTTTAATCATTTTTTTTTCTCTCTGTTCCTCACACTGGATTATCTCTACTGATAATTTATTGGATAATCTTTAAGGTTATCAATATTTTCTTCTGCCAACTCAAATCTGTATTTAAGCTCCTGTAGTGAGTTTTTCATTTCAGTTCTTGGACTTTTTAACTTCATACATTAAATTTGATTCTTTTTAAAATATTTCTTTTTTTATTGACAGGTCCCTGGGTGGTACAAATGATTTGCACTCAACTACTAACTGAAAGGTTGGTAGTTCAAACCTACCAGTGACACTGCAGAAGAAAGGGCAGGTGGTCTGCTTCCATAAAGATTGTTGTTGTTGTTAGGTGCCATGAAGTTGGCTCCAACTCATGGTGACCTTATGTGTAACAGAACAAAGCATTGCCCAGTCATGAGCCATCCTCGCAATCGTTATTATGTTTGAGCCCATTGTTGCAGCCACTGTCAATCCATCTCATTTAGGGTCTCCCTCTTTTTCACTGACCCTCTGCTTTACCAAACATGATGTCCTGCTCCAGCAATTGATTCTTCCTGATGATGTGTCCAAAGTAAGCAAGACAAAGTCTCACCATCTTCTCATCTAAGGAACATTCTAGCTGTATCCACAAAAATTACAACCAAGAAAATCCTATGGAGCTCAGTTCTACCGTGTAATACATGGGGTTTCCATGAGTCAAATCAACTCAATGCAACAAGTTTTGGTTTTTTCTTTTTAAAATAATTTTTATATCTCTATTATATTCTCTACTTTGTGAAACATCATTCTCACATTTTTATTTAATTGTTTAGATATGATTTCTTTTAGTTCTTTGAATATATTTAAAATCTTTGTCTAGTAAGTCCAACACCTGGGCTTCCTCAAAGACAGTCTCTTGATTTTTTTTTTTCCCCTGTGTATACACCATATTTTCATGTTTCTTTACATGTCTTATAATTTTTGGTTGAAAACTGTTCATTTTAAATAATGTAATGTGGCAACTATGGAAATCACATTCCACTCTGATGGGTTTATTGTTGTTATATTGTTGTTACTATTTTGTTTTGTTGTTGTTGCTGTCATTTGTTTGTTTAGAGAATTTTCTGTATTAAATCTGTAGAGTCTGTATTCTTTATTGTGTGTGGTCACTGAGGTCTGTGCTCAGTGAGCTTAGCATTCAGCTAATGGATGAAGAGAAATTTTCTTGAATGCTTTGAACCAACAAATCATTCACCCTTTGCTGAGGGACTCTGTGTGTATGTTGAGACACATCTTCGTTGCTCCAGCAGTTTACAGCTCTGCCTTAGCCTTCATTTCTTGCTTGTGCAGTGCAGATCCTCAAGGTCAGCCAGAGATGAGAGATTAGGGCCTTCTCAGGTCTTTCCTGGACGTGTTCACAGCCCTGTACACACATGTCAGGCCTCTTTAAAGTTCCCTATGGACATCTCATTCCCCTAATTTTTATGTTGAGATTTTTATCTCTTGTTTGCCCCAACTAGTAGTCTTGTCTCAGGCAGCTGCAATTTTAAAAATTGCCATTGACTGTTTTTGAAAAATATCCTGGGGTTAGGAGTTTCCTCTTAGTGATCTCTGAATCATATCAAATAATGACAAGCCATGTGAATCAGGCTTTTCCAGGGAGCTTCCAGAAGGTCAAATAGTGACAATTCTCTGGGCTTGGGGCTTGAGGAAACTCAAACCCCATTCTGCACCTTCCCATGGCTGCCAGTCTGCTGACCTTCACAGCTACCACAGTTTTGAAACTGCTGGTTTTCAGCACTACCACACAATTGGAAGGGGAGATCAGAATAGGGCAAGTAAAAATGCAGCAGAGCTCACTGTTCATATCAATGTTCAGCTGGTCTTCCTGATTAAATATTCCTCAAATTCTTGAAAGCCTGTAATTAATTTCCAGAGTTCTAAAAAAGTTTATTTTGACAAATTTTTTCCAATGTTATGGTTGCTTTGATGGAGAAGTGGATTTTCTGGGGTCTTTATTTCACCATTCAGGAAATCCTGCCCTCCAGGTGTAGTATTTTGATCTCCACTGCCTCTCCTTGTCTCTGCATCCAGGACTGAGCTCAGTGGGGAGAACAGGGTGTCCTCCCAAGCTCCCCCATGTCCTTACCTAAAGGAGAGTCCTTGTTAGAAGCACACAGAGAGTGCCCACTCCCCCAACCTCCAGCAGTGTCTGACGCACTAGGGGTCCAGGATGGGCATAAGCAATGATCAGTGGGGTATGAGGCACAACATGGTGAGTTCACGACCACAGAAAGCCAAGAGGAAATTGGGCCTAGAGATGGAGGAGTCAGCTCAAAATTTCAAGAATCCACTCTCCTTTGCTAAGCCCTGATGGTGGGCATTGGCCTGTGCTGAAGGACTAGGAGTACAGCTCAAGGCCAGTTCTTGGGTGTGGGAGGGGGCATAGAGTGCTCAAAGGTGGGAAGGATCTTGTGTTAGGGAACAAACAAGATACTACTTTGGCTAGGATTGCTAATGAAGCATTGGGCCAGAAGGATCCTGCAAATGGTGCTGGGGCCAGAGTGGTTCCTGGATGGTTACGGACTGCGGAGGTTGACACTGGGATGGGAGGGCATGGAGGGAGGGGAGAGTGGGTGTAGGTCACGCAGCAGGACAGATGGTTCCACCCCAGGTGATAAAATCCAAACTGTGTGTGACTTTAGCCCTGTAGAGAACTTTTTTTTTCTGTGGTGGTGGAATATATATAGCTCCCTGTCATGATTTGAATTATGTCCCCCAAAAAATGTGTGTATCAATTTGGCTGGGCCATGATTCCCAGAATTGTGTGGTTGGCCTCCATTTCGTGATTGTAATTTTATGTTAAAGAGGATTAGGGTGGGATTGTAACACCACCTTTACCCAGGTCACATCCAATGTAAAGGGAGTTTCCCTGGGGTGTGGCCTGCACCACCTTTTATCTCTCAAGAGATAAAAGGAAAAAGAAGGAAGCAGAGAGTTGGGGACCTCATACCATCAAGAAAACAGTGTCAGGAGCAGAACAAGTCCTTTGGACCAGGGTACCTGCGCCAAGAAGCTCCTAGTCTGGGAGAACACTGATGAGAAGGCCAACAGAGAGAAAAAGCCTTCCCCTGGAGCTGACACCTGAATTTGGACTTTCAGCCTATCTTACTGTGAAGAAATAAATTTCTCTTTGTTAAAGCCATCCACTTGTGGTATTTCTGTTATAGCAGCACTAGATAACTAAGACACTTCCTTTCCCCCCAGATCCTGGTAACCACTAACAAACTTGAGTCTCCATGCATTTGCTTATTCTAGATATTTTATATTTAAGTGGGATCATACAATATCTGTTCTTTTGTGTCTGACTTATTTCACCCAGCATCGTGTTTTCAAGGCCCATCCATGTAGTAGCATGTGTCAAGACTTCATTTTTCTATATGACTGAGTAGTATTCCATTGTATGGAGGGACCACTTGTGTTTATCCATTCATCTATTGATGGACATTTAGGTTATTTCCACCTTTTAGCTATTGTGAATAGTGCTGTAATGAACCTTGGTGTACAAGTATCTGTTTAAGTCCCTGCTTTTAAGTCTGTTGGTATACATATACCTAGAGAGAGCCCCTGGTTGCACAGTGGTTAAGAGCTTGGCTGCTAACCAGAAGGTCAGCAGTTCAAATCCACCAGTCACTCCTTGGAAACCCTATGGGGCAGTTCTACTCTCTCCTATAGGGTCGCTATGAGTCGGAATCAACTCAACAGCAATGGGTTTTTTGTTTCTTTTTTGTTGTTGTTTTTGAAGTCTCTTGGTATACGTATACCTAGGAGTAGCCCTGTAGGAAACTTTTAACCTCATGGCTCAGGGTTTCATTAAGAAAGGAGCTGTTGGTGGGTGGAGTCTTGGCCTCACTCGTGCTTGTTAACTTGTTAGAAATGTCAAGCTTGGACCCTACGCCACACTTGCTACATCTGGACCTGCATATGAACAAGTCCTCCAGGGATATTTGAGAAAATTGTTTGTGAATGAGGCACCAGAGTCCCCTAATGCCTAACATGTGCCTGGCGCAGACCTAAGTCCCCTCGCAGCACAGCCTCTGGTCTCCACCCAGCGCTGTCTCCATTTCCCACATGGCATGGTCCTGGTCAGCACTGGGCCACTGCCCTTGGTCCCTGCCCAGCACAATCCCCAGTCCCCACCCAGCACAGCCCCTGCTCCCCACCCAGCACAGCCCTTGGTCCCCGCTGGACCTACCCTCCTGACCCCTCGTCCTGTTGACCAGCACACCCCCACACCACCCTCCTGGGCTGCTGTGTTCTCACATGACAGCTCTGATACCGGTCTTGCCCTTTGTCTGGCTTTTCTCTTGTTTCCCCCAAACTAGAATAAAGCCTGGGCTTGAGGCTCGGCCTGGACAACAGAAATCGCAAGTGATTTACAGGAGTCTGCTCACCCAGCACTGAGCCAGGGTCTGACCTCCAAGGAGATTTCCACAGTGAATTCCAGGCTGAGCAGGCCTCACTCAGGATCATCCAGGTGATCCCGTGGCCCTTGGTGGCCCCAATCTTAGAGCCAAGGCAGGTCAGGGCAGCATGGTGCTGTGGCCGGCTCCCTCTCCCCGGGCAGCCCTCCAGCCCCCAGCCCCCAGCCCCTGGTGTCCAGCCCTAGAGCTCCTGGGGCTCCTGTCAGAGAGGTCCCAGGGGAACCAGAGCAGAGGACAAAGCCAACATGAGGACATCCAAGACGCATCGCGGTGCCATCCAAGCTCAGCACTAGGGGGTCCGGGGACTCCCCATTCCCTCTTTTTTCTTCTGGTTCAACCAAATAGGCAGCCTTAATTGCCGAACTGATGGTTTACAGGAACATGTCATATAAGATAGAGTGAAAATCTTCCCATTGCCTCAGAGAACAGGCAATTGGAAAATATTGAAAGTTAAGTTACGTATTTTTAGGGAAGCTGAGCTTAACAACCAGCATAAAAGCATTTTGATTTTGCTCATAGACTCCAACCACTCTGTACAACAGGCCTAAGACAGACGCAGCAGAGGCTGTGGTCATCCATTTTAATGAAACGTTTTGTTCAGGCCCACCAAGCGGAGCCCTGGCTGGGGCGGAAGGCTTGATAAGGCAGAGGTTCCATAAGACTCCTGGGTAAATTAACATTTGAAAAAAGAAAGAAAAGGGGGGGTTTCCATTTTTATTTACTTTTTCTAAGTAAGATAAGTTCTGACAAAAAAAAAGCTTCAGGGTTGAATGTGCTAACAGAATGCTAAGACTCTGCAACTTCAGAACAAACACAGACACACAGACACATACACACAGACAGACACACACAGACAGACACACACACACACAGACACACAGAGACACACACACAGACACACACACAGACACACACACAGACACACACACAGACACACACACAGACACACACACACAGACACACAGAGACACACAGAGACACACACACAGACACACACACACAGAGACACACACACACAGAGACACACACAGACACACACTCACACACACAGACACACACTAACACAGACACACACACTAACACACAGACACACACTCATACACACAGACACACACTAACACACAGACACACACTCATACACACAGACACACACTCACACACACAGACACACACTAACACAGACACACACACTAACACCCAGACACACACTCATACACACAGACACACACACACAGACACACACTCATACACCCAGACACACTCATACACACACACACTAACACACACATACACTCACAGTAACACACAGACACACTCACACATGCTAACACACTCATACACAGACACACACACACACACACTCACACACAGACGTACACTCACACAAACATACACACACACACACACACACAGACAACACTCACACGGCTGGCTGGAAAACTCCATACTATGTACTTTAAAACGTGAGCCAGCCAACTGCTCACCCCAGGCTAGGGAGGCAGCCACAGGCAGAAACTTTGTGTTTTGCAAATGACCACTGGGCAGGTCTGTCCTGAGGGACAGTCTGTGCACCCCTCCTCCTGCCAGCCCCCCGGCTCTGTTCCTGCTCCCAGGCAGAAGCAGAGCCCCCACCGTGCAGCTGCAGCTTGCTCCTCTGGCTGCGCAGGCGCTCACAGTCCTCAGCGGGCGGGCTTGTGGTGTGGCTCATCACAGCTCCGTGTGCGCTACCCCAAATTCAGGGAGCCCCACTTGCCTCGGGAGATGGCTCCGATGGACTTAAGGCTACTGTGTGGGTGTCCTGGGCCTGCTGGGACCACAGAGTAGGGGCTTCAAACAGCAGACAGTGCTGGAGGCCAGAGCCGAAGTCAGGGAGTCAGCTGAGCTGAGCTCTCTCCTGGGCTCCAGGGGCGGCTCCTTCCCGGTCTCTCCAGCTTCTGGTGGCCCCAGGCGTCTTGGGCTTGTGGCTGCAACATCACTGCCTCTGCCTCCATCTTCACAAGGCCAGCTTCCCTCTGCGTCTCTCTGTGTCTTTTCTCCTCTTTTGTAAGGACACCACTCGATTAGATCAGCACCCACCCTATTCCAGTGTGACCCTGTGTTAACCTAACTGATAGCATCTTCAAAGACCCTACCTCCAAAAGGGTCACATTCACAGGTACCAGGCTTAAGACTTGAAAATGTCTTTTTGGAGAACACCATTCCATCCACTAGAGTGGAGAGAAACGAGCAACGAATAGTAATGCCAGGTGCCTTCCGACCCCAGGCAGGGAGTAGAGTGTGGACCTGGGCCCACAGGGAACCTGCTGGAAAACAAGCTGAGCGTTCCGTCACGTGGAATCAGTCATCCCACTCTGTCCTTACCTCTAGAGGAGTTATGGACTGGAGAATCCTTGTTTAGAATTTTTTTTTAGGCATAGTACCTAAAAACATATAACCATATATGACATTTACAGCTAAGATTCTGTTATCCAGAGTGGGCAGTCTAGGGAGGAAGCTTTTGTTGAACGAGGAGTGGGCAAATTATGTGTGTGAGTGCATGTATGTGTGTGTGTGTGTGTGAGTGTGTGAGCCTGTGGGGTTGTGTATTGAGTGAGGGGCATGTGAGTGCGTGTATATTTCAGGTTTTGGGTGCACGTTTAGGTGGGTGTGTGGTGTGTATCTCTGAGGACATAGGTGCAGTTGTGTGTGTTTGGATGTGTGTGGGGTGTGTGTGTGTGTGGGTATGTGGGTATGGGATGTGTGCGTGAATATGCATGTAGGGATGTGTGTGAGTGTGCAAAAGGAGATGTGTGCATGAGTATGAGAGGTACGTAGGTATAGGAATGTATGTGCATGCGTTTGAGTTTGGGTACACAGTGTGTATCTATGTGGGTGTGCGTTTGCGTTTGTGGCTGTGTGGGGATGTGGGGATGTGTGCTGGGTGTGGTGGGGTTATGCGGAGGTCATGAGAGTGTGTATAAGTGTGTGCACATGCACATGGGTTGTGTGTGTGTGCAAGTCTGTTTGTGTGAATGCATGTCACACTTTGTTGATTGGTGCGTGACGTGTGAAGTGTGTTGCTCCTGTCTGCTGTGATATTACAGGAGGCTGGTGTCCATTGTGTTGGAGATAGAGCTTTTAAATCCATCAAGCTGGAATAGTATTTGAGATTTGGGCATTGCTCATCAGACACACAATAACCAAAGTTTGAAGAGAGGGGTTTAATCAACTCCGCTCATTTTTTCCGGTTTTAATTGGCATTTCCTGTTACAGTGATAGCAACTGTATCTGCTAACAAACCCAAAATCCACCTAATTATTCTTGCTCCACCCAGCACTGGAGTGAGATCCCCCACTGCTATAAAATGTCAAATTCTCTCTGTCATAATGAACCAAATAATTCATAAATGCCAGCAGTCAGGATGTTTATATTTATCGCCTCTTAAAGGATTGATCAGTTATCAGATTTACATTTCTTTGGACATGCATTGTTTTTTTTCTTGAACTGCTTGGTATAAATTAATGAACAGCAACCGGCATTAAAATTCAACAACAATTTCTCATTATTCCTTGGGGTCAAGTCAGTAGAGGACAAAGAGTAGGTGACATGACATTGGGGTGTTTGCAGCTTAAGTGGGCACACATAGGTGCAGGTCTCCGGGAGAGCAAGGCCACTGCTCCGCCCTGTGTTCAGGCCCATGTCTCCCTCAGGGGTCTTCTGTGGACCACTAGTTCTGTGAGGTGACATTTACTGGACAAACTTACTGAAATGCTGTTTAACGGCCATAAGATGTCCAGCCTCCTGCCACGAGCACATTTGAGCCTGGGTGCTGGAGGAGGGTGATCTCTGGACCAAAGTGAACAACTCCCACCCACCCTCCACAGCAAGGGGATTTCCTCCCTGGGATCTAAGTTTCTGTCCAAGTCTTGCTCAATCAACACGGATCTGATAGGTGACTTACCATGTTGGGAAAGGAGGCTCTCAGCTGACTATTAAGGAAAACCCGGTGTTTGCAGACACACCCTGCAGGGGGCTCTCCTCTGCCTCCCCACCTCCAAGAGCACAGTGGTATGGAGCCCACCCTGCTCTTCTCTCCCAGGTCCCCTGCCCCCTGGCCCCCGTCATGCCTACCTCTCCATAGCACCGGAGGGGCCTCTCCAGTTGTCTACACACCTGCCCCCCGAGGGTGGCCTATTGTCTTCCTCAGCTCTGCCTGCACCTAGCACCTTTGGGCAGGTGCATTCAGTGTAAAGGGGGTGGAATAGGAGCCAGGCCCTGTGTCCGCATCTCAGCCCGCAATCAAGCTGGGACTGTGTCTCTGGTGGCCCGTAGGTCTTCCTCAGTCGAGTGAGCCTCCAGAGGGGAGACACCAGGAGCGACAGGTGCCCCCCAAGTGCCAACAGCTGGAACCATGCAGGTGGCTCCCACAGACGGCCACGGTCTCCTCTGAACCCCACAGCGTCCTCTACAGGAAGGGGCTGACCTGTTTCCTGGGTGAGCACCTCGGAGGTCTTACACTAAGTGTCATCATCGTTCCACAATTGTCACCCTAGTTTGTTCATGCCAAACCCTCTTGCGAAATGAAGTGCCACGGCACGCAGGGAAGCCACTTGGGGCCCATGTGGACGCACTTTCTGGATGTCACCAGCAGCTCCTGGAGCCTGAGCACAGCCGCCCACAGTGCAGGTCAGCTCAGCAGGAGGCCTCTGGGAGCTTATGGGATGGCAGGCCTGTCTCTGCACACAAAGGCAGGCCACCCAAACCCTGGGCGTATCCTTCATGGTAATGAGGACGGAGGTGAAGGCCAGTGCTTGTGAACGGGAGATGGGAAAAGCTGAAAACTCAGAAAATCAGTCCTCCCAGATACCAGACAACCCGCACTGGGCCCGTCCTCGTCCCCATCTGTGTGGACAGGCTGTACCCCCATAAGGACATGTGGAAGTCCCGACCTGTACCTGCAAATGTGACCCTTTTTGGAAATAAGGGTTTTCCTTCCTTATGTTAATGAGGTCAAACCTGAGTAGGGTGGATCCTAAACCTCATCCCTCTGAGTGGCGTCCTATAAAAACAGTAGAACAGACACAGAGATGCGGGGTGTGGGGGACGCCACGTGACAACAGAGGCAGATGTATGTACAAGCTCAGAAAGGTCAGGGGGGATGAGGGCTTTGTTCTTTGCCATAAAAACAGACATTTTTATTAATGTTCTGTACTGACTTAAACTTTGAAGGGGGAAACGTGATGGTTGAAGTGAAGCCAATAGTTCTATGCTCTCCGGCAAGTTTCTGGGGACAGACAGGAGCTGTGGTGCTCTGGCAGGAGGCAGGGTGGGTCCTTCTTCTTCCTTGCACTGCCGTGTGCTGTTAGGGGCCTACAGGCAGACAGTGATCACCCACCTCCTGGCCTCAACTGTCACCCCTGCCTGACTCCCCCTCTGCCCTTCCTCCTACCCCTTAAACTACTGCCCCACATCCTCCACAAGCGCCCTCTGAGCACCTCCAGCATCTCCTACGTGCCAGCCCTGTGCCTGAGGATGACCTCTGTTGGGACCTAGCGTGAGTGAGCACCTTGCATTTCCCCACCTCTGTGCCTTTCTCTCACACTAGAGCTAAGGTCCTTTGAAGGTACTGAGCAGCAGCTTCCTCCCAGCCTGTTGCCTTCCAATTGAGTTCACATGTAAACTGATCTTACTTAGCTGAAATTATGGCAGATAAACTATTTTCTGGCCTTCTGGTCTTTATTTATTCATTTTTGTGTGTTTCATGTTTATCAGTCAGGATGTGTTGGTTGCCAGTGACAGAATCCAGTTCACATCAGCTTCAGCCAGAGAGAAACAGGTGGACTCCGGAACAAAGTGAGAGTAGAGGTAGAGCTGGCATCAGGGTGATCTAGGGTGAGGACTTGCATACAGGATTCCCTGGACATCCAGCTGTGTGGCAATTCACACAAGCCATAACATTAACGATAACATTCTATGTATATCCAATTTGTAGCATACATGGTGCAAGCAGTTTACTTGGATCCACAATCAACACCCATGGAAGCAGCAGTTAAGAAATCAACAGACGCATTGCATTGGGCAAATCTGCTGCGAAAGACCTCTTTAAAATGTTCAAAAGCAAAGATGTCACTGTAAAGACTAAGGCACACCTGACCCAAGCCATGGTATTTTCAATCTCCTCATGTGCATGCAAAAGTTGGACGATGAATAAAGAAGGCCAAAGAAGGATTGATGCCTTTTAACTGTGGTGTTGGACTGCCAAAAGGATGAACAAACTTGTCTTGGAAGAAGTAAGTACAGCCAGAATGCTCCTTAGAGGCAAGGTTGGCAAGATTGCATCTTACATGCTTTGGACATTTTATCAGGAGGGACCAGTCCTTCGAGATGGGCATCATACTTGGTAAAGTAGAGGGCCAGTGAAAAAAAGGAAGACTCTCAACGAGATGGATTGACACAGTGGCTACAACAATGGGCTCAAGCAAAGCAACGATAGTGAGGATGGTGCAGGACGAGGTAGTGTTTTATTCTGTTGTACACAGGGTCACTATGAGTCGAAACCAACTCAACGGCACCTAACAACAACCTCTATAATGAACAGTTCCACACCGGTTCACTTTGTGCCCGGCCGCAGTCCACAGGATCTTTCCTGGAGGAAGGGTGAGCACTGCCCACTGGCCTTACAATCCACCTCCTTCCATCTCATGTGGTTGTTAGTTGCTGTCGAGTTGGCTCCAACTAACTCATGGCAACATTTTGCATGACAGAAGAAAACACTGCCATCTTCACAATCGCTATGTTTGAGTACATTGTTGAGGCTATTGTGTCAACCCATCTCTTTGAGGGTTTCACTGACCCTCTTCCTTACCAACCATGATGTCCTTTTCTAGAGATTGGTCTTTTCGGAAGACTTGTCCAAAGTAAGCAAGACGAAGACTCACCATCCTTTCTTCTAAGGAACATTCTGGTTGTATTTCTTCTAAGATGCATTTGTTTGTTCTTCTGGCAGTCCACAGAGTAGTCAGTATTCTTTGCCAGCACCACAGTTCAAGTGCATCAATTCTTCTCCTGTCTTCTTCTTCTTTCTTCTGTCCATCTTATGGCACAGCCCTGTTCCAGAGCCTTGGAGTCCTTGGCTGGACGTTTTGTCTCTGATCAGGGGAAGAATTACAAGGGAGTGGAGGATTGTGAGAGGTTTGAGAAGCTGCTGAAGGAGGAGAACATCACCTACTCCCAGGTTCCATTGGCCAGACCTCAGTGGGGCTGGCAATGTGGCACAACAGAGTGCTTGTGCAGAAGAGGGGAAGTGGTTGTTGGAGAGTGCTGCCATGCCCTGCTGGTGTTTCTACACCTGTATCTACACCTGCATCTACACCTGTATCTACACATCCATCTACACCTGTCACTGTACACTTGCATCAACCTATATCTACACTTGTATCTACACATTTATTACTCCCATAACAATACATCTGCATCAATACCTGTATCTACACCTGCATCTACACCTGCTTGGAGTCCAGGTGTGCTGTAGGTTTATCTAAAAACAATATGCCTCTCTCTCTGCTCTATTCAGTTGATGTATGTATCTATGCTTCTTCTAGGTCCTACTGTCTTACTCGTTGATGCTCTGGAATATATTTTACCATCTTGACACTCTGCTCATCCCCTTTTTCTTGAGGAGCTGAGTCTTAGGTTGGATTCTCTAGAGAAGCAAAACCAGTGAAGCATATAAATATATATAGAGAGAGAGATTTATATGGAGGAAATGCCTCACTTGATTGTAAAAGTTGAAACGTCCCAAGTCCATGGATCAGCATAGAGGTTTCTCTCAATTCACGTAGCTGCTGGGGCTGGCAAACCCAAGATCCATAGGTCGGAGAGCAGGGCTCTTGGTCACAGTCTGTGAATATCAACAAATCTCAAGATTGGCCGATAAGCTGCTAGCTCAAGTCCCAAGAACTGGAGCCCTGTCAGAAGAACAGGAGGCAGCCACAGGATCCAGAGTGAGCAAAAAAGCCAGAACGTCTGTTATATTCAGATGCAGGCCACACTCCCAAGGAAACTTCCTTTCAACTGATTGCTTGCTCACAGCAGATTCCATCATGGGAGTGATCACGTATAAATGCTGAGAATCTTGGCCCAGCCAAGCTGACACAATCTTAACAATCATAAACTCTTTTAATCTTTTCGCTCTTGGGAAACAAAATCTTGCATTTTTTTATATTCTACTCTGCAATCAACACTTTCTCACTTTTACTATCACCTTATTTGATTTCTTTTTGTCTAAATCTGAATAATTTTCTTAAGAAAATGATGCCATATCCAAACATTTCTCTAGGTATTTGGAACACTGTGAGAAACTGAAATATGGTGCTCTTGAATAGCTGGCTTCATCTTAATAAATTTATGAAAAATTGTATTGGCTGTACCAAGGTCAGGGCACAGCTGGCCTGCAGTCCCCAGAGGAGTCACAGCATGGCCACATGAACTGCCTGCTCATCGCTGCTCCATCCTGCACAACGTGACATTTAACAGGGCATGTAAGGTCATGTGGGCTAAGTGGGAAGGAGTTAATTTATATAATACTGAGCAACAACTGCACACACATACATTTCTTATAGTCTATCAAGTTAATGGGATTTTGTAACCATACACAGTGGAGAAAGATTATTTAAAGCTAAATGATTTGCTTAAGAGACTAGAAAGGATGTATTTCTGTGATAATTAAGGGGCTGATCTCTTAACCTCTGCAATAAGATATGGTTGATTATTCTTTAAATTGTAGCTGACACAGAGTATACCAGAAGAACTAATTTAATTTCATTTCTTCTTACTTTTTTTGGCTCTCTCTAGCCCTGGGCAACTCTGAGTTTCACCATGATGCACCAATGCAGCGAGGGACTCATTCACCCTGCTGGCCCTTCCCTGGTAAAGAGAACATTCCATTTTGCTAACCATATTTGCTGTTAGGTATATCTCTTCAAGGTAAACTGCTCAAAACACCAAACCATTATAATTCTCAACTTATTTTCAGAACAGAAGCCAGCAGTAATTGTTTGGCTTTGTGACAGTTTTCCGCACCCGTGCACTGCCATTATCAAATTACAGGAACCAAATGGACTTCAAACGAAAATGTTTATTACAATCCCCAATGCACAGCCACATTAACCCCACGCCCAGGCGCTGGGCCAGTGTCAGCAGACACATGGCTGACCTTCATAGCCCCCCAAGCAGCCAGATGTACACGGACTTTTGCTAGCTCAGTCTTCCTTTGATTTAAATTTTCTTTCTTTCTTTCTTTCTTTTTTTTTTTTTTTTGCTGTAACACTTTGATCCTGACTATTCTAAAAACCAAAGAATGCCTGTGTGAAATGTGAGGGGACAACAGTATAATGATGCTTAGGAAAACTGACATTCAGACTTGCTTCCAGGGTTTGCGAGGAAACGAATAGAGCTCCAGCCCTTTGAAAAAAAAAAAAAGATCCTGGTGGAGATTTGAGCAGAGACAGATTCAGAGACTAGGCACTCATCACCACCCACAGAAGGAGTATTGGGGCTGGCTGAGGAACTCCAGGGGGGTATCAGGAGTTCAGCTGTAGAATTCTTGATTTCCATGCAGGAGACAAGGGTTTGATTCCCAGCCAGTGCACTTCATGTGCAGCCACTACCTGTATGTCAGTAGAGATTTGCATGTTGCTGTGATGCTAAACAGGTTTCAGCAGAGCTTCCAGACTAAGATGGACTAGAAAGAAAGGCCTAGAGATCTACTTCCAAAAACCAGCCAACAAAAACCCTATGGCTCACAAAGGTCCAATCTGAAACCGATCACGGGGATGGCGCAGAACTGGGCAGAGTTTCATACTGTTGAGATGGCAGCTAACAACAATAACCACAAGAAACTCCAAAATCATTGGGCAGAGGCCAATGAGCAGGAGACAGTCTTCTAGGGTTGGAACAAGGCAGCAGTTCCAGGAAGCAAGGGGGCGGGGGAATGATGAATAACTGCAGGTTTGGGGACCCTGGGCTAGTTATAGGATTGGAAATGGGAATGAGGGTGTGTGGAGGGTAGGGGATTTCCCTCTTTGGTCTCTGTTATTGGGAGCCATTCTACCCTGAGGTTAAGCTGTCCCAGGGGGACTGCACAGCTAGGAGACGCTGATGGAGCATTTCTATGCTGGGTACACCCAGGTCTGTGGTGACTGAACAATGCATGGTCTAAAGTGTACACTTGGAGCCAAGCCAGGGCACACTTGTATGTGGGGCAGAGGGTTTCTTTGCTGTCCCTGAGTTGCCCTGCCTTTACTGCCTGGAGAGGCAGACTTCCCTAGGGGTCTGAAGGAGAGAGCTCTGCGGACCAGCAGAGCTGCCAGACACGGTCCCTGTGGGTGTGGACATGAGGGGCAGACCTGTAGGCGGCCCTTCCTGTGTGCTGCAATGCCCATGTTTGCAATTGATGGACCCCCGTGATGTGTGGCCAGAGGTGCTGGCCCACTCACCCACTCACCAGGAACGCTTATTACTCCCTGCAAGTTCCTCAAAAGACACTCTCACACTTTCGCTTTCTTCTAAGCCCCGACCCAGGTCTTTATTCTCTAGTCTTCTAACTGTTGCTGATCCTTTCAATCACATCCATCATTTCCAAGGGACCTCCATTCTCCTCCGTTCTCACCTGTCGACATCCCCATCACCTCACAGAGACTACACTTATCCTTACCTGTCAATACCCCCATCACCTCACAGGGACCTCCTCCATTCTTACCTGTCAACACCCCCATCACCTCACGGGGACTTCCTCCATTCTTACCTGTTAAATCTTCTATCATCTCACAGGGACCACCTCCATGTTACCAGCAGAGGCGCCCTTGCATGGAAACAGAGATGGCATCCCATGGTTAAGATGTGCTCTGTGCACAGATGAGGGGTGTTAATGAATGGCCACCTTAGCTTTGAGAGTGGTCAAAACATTCCCAGCCGTACAGCAGGACCCCAACAGAGAAAAAACACACTAAGGGAAAGCAAGTGGGCTTCTAGGTGGAAAAGGTGAAGCAAACAACGGTGATAGGAAGAGGAGTGAAGAGGATGAGCAAAAACAAGTGCACAGGAGGGGACAGGGGTGTGGGGAGGACAGGAGGGAGAGGCAGGCAGTGAGTGGGTAAACATGTTATTTTTCATACCTATTGGGAAAGATGGTCAAAAGTGGTTTTCACTCACAAGGGATGGGTAAGAGCATGCAGTCACAGTCTTGTCCCAGGACTTGGTAATACTCGTGCTTTCTATCATAGTGTAGTGTGAAGGCACATGGACCATCTGAGCATCCTGCAGAAGCTGATATTGGTCCACTACATGGATTACCTAATGTTAACTGGACCAGATAAGTAAGAAGTTTTGAGCAATCTGATAAGCCACAAGAGCTCTAGAAGGTGAGAGATAAACTCTACAAAGATTCGACGGCCTACCTAATTAGTGAAGCTTTTAGAGGATCAGTGATCTGAGACCTGCTGGACATTCCCACCAAAGTGAAGAACAAGTTACATCACCCTCCACCTCCTACTGCATCTTACCTGAAAGCAGAAGTTCCTTCATGGAGCTTTGTGAATATTGAGTATGGAAAAGTATGTAAAAATAGCTAGCAGCATTTTGACTTCAGAATAAGTGTTTGATTAATGTGTCCACTCCTCTTTACCTTCTTTTGGAGCAGATTTACCCAATGTGATACGTTGTTCAATTTTTTGGCTGTTGCTTCCATGGGTGTTGATTTTGGATCCAAGGAAAATGAAATCCTTGACAAATTCAATCTTTTCTCCATTTATCATGATGTTGCTTATTGGTCCCATTGTGAGGATTTTTGTTTTCTTTATGTTAAGGTGTAATACACATAGAAGGCTGTAATCTTTGATCTTCATCAGTAAGTGCTTCAAGTCCTCTTTGCTTTCAGCAAGCAAGGTTATGTCATCTGCATATTGCAGGTTGTTAATGAATCTTCCTCCAGTCCTGATGCCCCATTCTTCTTCATGTAGTCCAGCTTCTCAGATTATTTGCCAGGCATACAGATTGAATACGTATCATGAAAGGATACAACCCTGACACACACCTTTTCTGATTTTAAACTATTCAGTATCCCCTTGCTCTGTTTGAACAACTATCTCTTGGTCTATGCACAGGTTCCACATGAGCACAATTAAGTGTTGTGTAAACAGTTAATTCCGTTAAGAGTACAGCCTAAGAGACCGTATGAGGCAATTCTACTCTGTCACACGGGGTTGCTGTGAGTCAGGATCTACTTGACCACACACAACGACAGTTACCAGTAAATATCCTACAATTATTATTTTTAAGAAGCCAACCTGGGACATACACCAAATGCTATTCCTTGTTTTTTTCTTGGAGGAAAAATAAAGTGTGGTGAATATATCTGTTGTCGTTGTTCGGTGCTGTCCAGTCAATTCTGACTCATAGTGACTCCATGTGACAAAGTAGAACGGCCCCATAGGGTATTCCAGGCTGTAATCTTTACAGGAGCATATCACCAGATCTTTCTCCCATGGAGCAGCCAGGATAAGTTCAAACCACCAACCTTTTGTTTAGCAACTGAGCGATTAATCGTTGCACCACTAGGGCTAATTTATAATGTACACCAATTATCAGGTTTGTTATTTTATAATAAATGTGTGCAAACAAGTAGAAGCAACAGGTCACTGCTCTCTCTGAAACAATGAGGTAAAAATCAATAATTTACAAACTCCAAGTTTTTGAGCTGGAAAGATGGAATGCAATTTAGATCCTCAGTCATTTCCCGGACAGAGCAGTGTGGAAAGGAAAACTGAGCTAGAAGTGTAGAGCAAGGTTGCCTAGTCTTCTGATGCTTAGGAGAAAACAATGTCCTATTCAAAGACACAGGACAGATCTCACCCTGGAGACATTTGTAAACAGAAGTGGACTGAATCTGACTAAAACTGTTCCATGGCCCTGACCCAGCTCAACTCCTAATTGAAATGTGATCAGCATCTCAATTTCTCTGCTTAACAGAAAAAAGGAATACTTTCTGGAGAAAATGTTGTAAACTTCATTCTCTGTGTTTTATTAATAAACAATGTCCAGCATGAAATAAAAACTTCCCTGACATGGAAGAGGCAGGAAAATATGACAATAAGTAAGGAGGAAAATACAATAGAAGTAAGCTTACAGAAGATACAGATGTTGGAGTTTGCAGAAAAGGACTTTAAGGTAAGTATTAAACATAGGAAGAGCCCTAGTGACAGAACGGTAAAGTGCTCAACTGTTAACTAAAAGATTGGTGGTTTGAACCCACAGAAGTATTCTATAGGAGAAAGACCTGGCAATCTGCTTTTGTAAAGGTTGTTGTTGTTGTTTGCCAAAGAGTCGATTCTGGCTCATAGCAACCCTACGGGACAGAGCAGAACTTCCCCATAGGGTTTCCAAGGCTGTAATCTTTACAGGAGCAGATTGCCGGGTCTTTTCTCCCATGGAACAACTGGTGGATGCAAACTACCAACCTCTTGGTAGCAGCCAAGTGCTTAACCATGGCCAAGAAAACTCCATAAGGAAGTTCTACTCTGTCACATGGGGTTGCTATGAGTTGGAATCAACTCAATGGCACCCAACAAAACAGTTATATATAGGAGGAAAAAGAAAGAGAAAAATATGGACAAAAGTAATGAAAAATAATGACAATACCCACAAAGAATTGGAACCTATTTTAAAAAATAGTCAAATGAACACATTAGAACTGAAAAAATACAATATCTGAAATAAAGGACTCACTGGACACAAAAGAAGATAGAAACTCAAAGAAAGGTCAAAAGAAAATATCCAAACATATATAGGGTAAGAACAGGATAGAGAGAATCAGAAAAGACCATAAGAGACATGTAAAACAGAGTCAAACATCTAACATATGTATAATTGGACTGCCATAAGGCTCAGAGACATGAAATGGAACTTATACACATCGATATCCTAGGCATTAGTGAGCTGAAATGGACTGGTATTGGCCATTTTGAATCAGACAATCATATGGTCTACTATGCCAGGAATGACAACTTCAAGAGAAATAGCATTGCTTTCACTGCCAAAAAGAGCACTTCAAGATCTATCCTGAAGTACAACATTGTCCATGATAAGATAATATCCATATGCCTACAAGGAAGAGCAGTTAATATGACTATTGTTTAAATTTACACACCAGCAACTAAGGCCAAAGATGAAGAAATTGAAAATTTTTACCAACTTCTGCAGCCTCAAATTGATTAAACATGCAATCAGTATGCATTGATAATCATTGGTGATTGGAATGTGAAAGTTGGAAATAAAAAGGATTGGTAGTTGAACAATATGGCTTTGGTGATAGAAAGAATGCTGGAGAGCTCGTGATAGAATTTTGCAAAACCAACAACTTCTGCCTTGCAAATACCTTTTTTCAACAACCTAAACGGTGACTATACACATGGACCTCATCAGATGGAATGTGCAAGAATCAAATCAACTACATCTGTGGAAAGAGATAATGGAAAAGCTCAAGGTCATTTGTCAGAACAAGGCCAGGGGCTGACTGCAGAACAGACCATCATTTGATCGTACACAAGTTCAAGCTGAAACAGAAGAAAATTAGAGCAAGTCAACAAGAACCAAAGTACAACCTTGAGTATATTCCATCTGAATTTAGAGACCGTCTTAAGAACAGATTTGACACATTGAACACTAACAACCAAAGACCAGACCAGTTGTGGAATGACATCAAGGACATCATGCATGAAGAAAGCAAGAGGTCATTAAAAAGACAGGAGAGAAAGAAAAGACAAAAATGGATATCAGAAGAGACTCTGAAACTTGCTCTTGAAAGTAGAGTAGCTAAAGCGAATGGAAGAAATGATGAAGTAAAAGAGCTGAACAGAAGATTTCAAAGGGCACCTTGAGAAGACAAAGAATTATGATGACATGTGTAAAGACCTGGAGTTAGAAATCCAAAAGGGAAGAACACATTCAGCATTCCTCAAGCTGAAAGAACTGAAGAAAAAATTCAAGCCTCGAGCAGCAATAGTGAAGGATTCTATGGGGAAAATATTAAGACTCAGGAAGCATCAAAAGAAGACAGAAGGAATACACAGAGTCACTATACCAAAAAGAATTGGTCGATGCTCAACCATTTCAGGAGGTAGCATATAATCACAAACCGATGGTACTGAAGGAAGAAGTACAAGCTGCACTAAAGGCATTGGCGAAAAACAAGGCTTCAGGAATTGATGGAATACCAATTAAGATATTTCAATAAATGGGTGCAGTACTGAAAGTACTCACTGGTCTATGCTAAGAAATTTGGAAGACAGCTACTGGCCAACTGACTGAAAGAGATCCATATTTATGACTATTCCGAAGAAATGTGATCCAACTGAATGCAGAACAATATCATTAATATCACTGGCAAGTAAAATTTGGTGAAGATCATTCAAGAGCGACTGCAGCAGTACATTGACAGGGAAATGCCAGAAATTCAAGCAGGATTCAGAAGAGGATGTGGAACCAGGGAAATCTTTGCTGATGTCCAATAAATCCTGGCTGAAAGCAGAGAATACCAGAAAGACATTTACCTGTGTTTTATTGACTATGCAAAGGCATTCCACTGTGTGGATCATAACAAATTATGGATAACATTGTGAAGAATGGGAATTCCAGAACACTTCCTCATGCTCATGAGGAACCTGTACATAGATCAGGAGGCAGTTGTTCAAACAGAGCAAGGCGATGTTGCCTGGTGAAAAGTCAGGAAAGGTGTGCATCAGAGTCGGGTCCTTTCACCATACCTATTCAATCTGTATGCTGAGCAAATAAGCTGAGAAGCTGGGCTATGTGAAGAAGAACAGGGCATCAGGATTGGAGGAAGACTCATTAACAACCTGCGTTATGCAGATGACACAATCTTGCTTGCTAAAAGCAAAGAGGATTTGAAGCACTTACTGATGAAGATCAAAGATTACAGCTTTCTGTATGGATTACACCACAACATAAAGAAAACAAAAATCCTCACAACGGGACCAATAAGCAACATCATGATAAACAGAGAAAAGATGGAGGTTGTCAAGGATTTCATTTTCCTTTTATCCACAATCAGCACCCATGGAAGCAGCAGTCAGGAAATTAAACACTCATTGCATTGGGCAAATGTGCTGCAAAAGATCCCTTTAAAGTGTTAAAAAGCAAAGATGCCACTTTGAAGACTAAGGTGCACTTGACCCAAACCATGGTGTTTTCAATCGCCTTCTATGCATGGGGAAGCTGGAAGATGAATAACGAAGACCGCAGAAGAATTGATGCCTTTGAATTACCTTGTTGGGAAGAATATTGAATATATCATGGACTGCTAAAAGAACAAACAAATCTGTCTTGGAAGAAGTACAGTTAGAATGCTCCTTAGAAGAGAGGATGGCGAGACTACGTCTCACATACTTTGGACACGTTATCAGCAGGGACCAGTCCCTAGAGAAGGACATCACACTTGGTAAAGTAGAGGGTCAGCGAAAAAGAGGAAGACTCTCAAAGAGATGGATTGGCACAGTGTCTGCAACAAAGGGCTCAAGCATAACAACGATTGTGAGGATGGTGCAGGACTGGGCAGTGTTTCCTTCTGTTGTACACAGGGTTGCTATGAGTCAGAATTGACTGGATGGCACCTGACAACAACAAGCTGCAGAGAGAGAAAACGAGATGGAAGCATATTTGAAAAGATAATGGTCAAGAACTTGATAAAACTTGGAATCTATCAACCCACAGACGTAAGAAGTCCAGCAAACTCCTAACTAGATTAACACAAAGCAAACCAGTACCAAAGTCCATTAGAATAAAACTGCTAGAAAGAAAATGATGCATCTTCAACACAGGCAGAGAAAAAGAAGACACGTTGTATTCAGTAAACCTTTCAAACGAGAATCTTCATCTCAGACTCTGCTTCTGAGTCTTAGGATCCCCAACATAAGACACTTGTAAATGAGAACAAACATTTGATGTGGGACAGTTTGCATGATTAAGTGGACAGTTTGCATGATTAAGTGGACACTTTGCAAAGGAGGGGACTAAAAATCTTTCTCAGAAATGTAAAAGGTGAATATAATTTTGAGCGATTCTTATCTGAAATATTAAAATAAAATGGACATGTCCTTAGACCAGCTGTAAAGTTTTGACATCCTCAAGAGTAGGCAATCACAGAAAATAAAAAATTTAAAAAATGAAGGCAATATGAAAATCGTCAGACTGCGATGGAATTGCCCTGTCATATGAGAAATGTAAATTTGATAAATACAGATTTTAGTTAAATGTATCATCAGGCAAATTGAAAAGTAAGCCAATTAGTTCTAGGTGATTTGACACTTAGTGATTTGGTGCCCAGTGATCTAGTTTATGCCCAGAGAAAAGGATTCAGAAAGCCAGGCATGGAGGTCGTGGAAGGCAAATGGAGGGAGGGGAATGATTAGTGGGGTCTGAAGGTCTTTCCAGGAGTTTGGAGATAAGAGAGGAGCATGCACAAGTCCCAGTAGCCTTTCTCAGGGTAGCTGAGGCACCTTTGTTGTTGTTGTTAGCTGTCACTGAGTTGGCCCCGACTCATGGCAACCCCATGTAAATGGAAAAAAACTATGAGGATCAGACAATGTTCCATTGTGATCCATAGGGTTTTCATTGCCTGATTTTCCAAAGCAGTCCATCTTAGTCTGGAAGTTCCACTGATCCCTAAAAATAATGCTGCCTGGGGAGGTCTGGACATGTAAGGCTGTGAGAGCAGGAACCTGCCATCCCTCCACCTCCTCCTGGTGCCATGGGTCCAGGGACCTCGGTGGAGGGCCCCAACATGGCAGATTCTTTACAACATCAAAACCACAAGTCTCCCATGGTCAGGAGTGGGCAGACCACATTCCATGAGGTGCCTGCCCCCTCGAGGCTGCCTCTCAGAGCCCAAAGCTAGCCTTCTTCCAAGACGGCAATCAAGATGGGGACTCTGCCTCCATCAGTCCTTCAGCTGCATCTCTGTTTAAGACTTTGGACAATTAAGAGTAGATGGAGCAGCACTGTTCACAATGGCTAAAAGGTGAAAACAACTCAAGTGTCCATCAGTAGATGAAAGGATAGGCAAAATGTGGTATATACAATACCTTAGAATACCTCTCAGCCTTAAAGAGAAATGAAGTCCTGATGCACCCCACAACATGGGGGAACCTTGAAAACATAATGCTGAGCAGAATCAGTCAGTCACAAAAGGACAAATATTATATGATCCTACTTATATGAAATAACTAGAATAGGCAAATGCAGAAAAAAAAGAAAATAGATTAGAGGTTACCAGTGACTGGAGGGGAGGTACAAATGGGGAGTTATTTCCCAGGGGATACAGGGTTTGTGAAGGGGGTGATGAAAGCTTTTGGGAATAGACAGTGGTGATAGTTGCACAACAACTGTGAATACAATTAGTGCCACCAGATTCTATATTCAAAAATGGTTAAAAGGCAAGTTTTATGTGCTATATATTTTACTACAATTAAAAAAAAAAGGCAACAGCAACAACACACACAAAAAAATGGATGGAGACACTTCCTCATTCATCTTTTCTTCCCATGATTAATGTTCCACTCCCGTTGTCCTACCAATCTCTGTAAAGGGCACCAGGCCCCTTCACTAGCCCCCAGCCCCCAAGCCTGGCACATGTCCATAAGAAACAACAGACGTGTCAAGGGTGAACCTTAAAGCTGGAAGAGAAAACTGGGTTAGAATGTATAAAATTCAGTAGCACGTGTACCTTTTAATAATACTCTGGCCAGCAATTTCCAACTATGTTTTCTAAGATAAAAACCATCATTTGGAACGGATCCCTCTCCCAATCTAATGTAAACAAATGTAGATAATGCGCCTGGTGAGATAAAGTAGATGATCTTGATTGCAATGATGACTGCCACTGTTTATGCCCCTTTCAAAGCACCCCTCCTGAACACACACTCATCCTCTGATCTTCATTCTCTTGTTTTCTGATGGCAGTTGCAAGTTGAGTGGTTTGGATGTAATTTTCTATTTTGAATTTGCTGTTTGTTTCGTGCTATTCTGCCCATAAACTATTCTGATATTGATAACGTAACCACTGAAACGACTGTCTGCCTGAATCAGATATTAAATTAAGGCCTCTGGGTTTTGCAATACAGTAAAAGGCAGATTGGGGTTCATCAATGTAATGAACTGAACGTCTCCCTATGCTTTCTCTGGAAGGATGAGCCAGCCCACCTGGGGGTGCTCTCAGCCTGGCCCCTCCAGCAGTCAAGTGAACCCAAGCCCATGCACCATCTTTATTATTGGATGTTATTGTTAGGGCTGCAGTTTCCCTGACGGAGCGAGGAGAACAAAGCGTGAGGAAGCACAGAGCCATGCTAGATGAACAAAGATGTTCCTCCCGGGCCCCCGGGTGCCCTTCCTTCCTGCTGCTCCCGCTCTCATCTCTAAATGTTTATGGTCATCTCACACTCCATTGGCTGGGATGAGGAGCTTCACGTTGGGCTCCGACTGGCCAAGGGGATTTTAATGTGTTCAAATGCGGAGCAAGAACACTCTGGCATTATATTGTTCGCATTCTGCAGGAAGTGCAAGTGTGTCCCCAGGCTCCCTTCCATTTCACAAGCCACGTCAAGGGCTGAGGCTGGAAATAGGCTCCAGGGAAAATTCACCACAAGCCAGAACAGGGGCCTCCTGGGTGATGGAGCCAGAAACTAAGACTGTCGCGAGCCAGCTTGGAGGGCAGGGGTATCCCAAGGAAGGGTGAGTGAAAGTGAGGGTTACTTTGGCACAAACCCAGGGGGAAACAGGGGCCACTGGGAGGCCCACACCCATAGTCGTGCATCCAGAGATGTTGCTGCACACGTTGAAATGGGCAAGGTTGTCTCCTACAAGGCCAGTTGTCTCTGCACTTATTCATAATGCTTTCATTATTATTGCTGTTCTGTTAGCTGCCGTCAAGATGGCTCCAACTTATGGCAACCCCACGTACAGCAGAATGAAATGTTCCCTATTCCTGTGCCATCCTCATGTTGGTATGTTCGAGTCCATTGTTTCAGCCACTGTGTATTTTTAGTGCCTGGTGGGCTCATCTTCCAGCACTATATCAGACTATGTTCTGTTATGATTAATAGGATTTTCATTTGTGAGAATTTAAGAATAACTGACATAATTTAGCAATGGCATAGTTCTCCATCAAAGGCAGAAACTGGGTTCTGTAGGAGTGACTCCTGCCTTGGGTTGGAGGCTGGACTAGATGATGATATTTATTAGGATGCTGGTGGTAATAAAAAACACAAATTCATTATGACTCATAATGGCCTAAATGATAAAGAAATGTCAGTTAACTGCTACTGTTGTATAACAAAACATCCAAAAACTTAGTGTATTAATTAAAGAAACCACAAGTTTTGTTTTTTTTTTTCATAAATCTGTAGTTTTGCTAGGTGGTTCTTCTGCTGATCTTGCTTGGTCTCACCAATGTGGCTGCATTAATGTGAAAGGTGGGTATTATGGATTGAATTACGTCCTCCAAAAATGTGTTGTGAATCCTAACCTCTACGCCTGTGGTTATAATCCCATTTGGGAATGGATTGTCTTTGTCATGTTAATGAGATAGGATTAGTGTAGGGTGTATCTTGAGTCAATCTCTTTTGAGATATAAAAGAGACTAAACAAGCAAGCAGAGAAGAGATGGGGTAAGACAGATGCCAAGACATTTGGAGATCTCCAACGAACCAGGATGCAAAACCTGAAGAGACAAGGAAGGACCTTCCTCCATAGCCAACAGGAAGAAAAAGTATTCCCCTAGAGCCAACACCCTGAATTTGGACTTTTAGCCTCCTAAACTGTGAGAAAATAAATTTCTGTTTGTTATAGTCATCCACTTGTAGTATTTCTGTTATAACAGCATTAGATTACTAAGACAAAATTTGATACCAAGAAGTGGGAGTGCTGCTCTAACAGATACCTAAAAATATGGAAGTGGTTTTGGAATTGAGTAATGGGTAGAGGCTGGAAGAGTTTTAAGGTGCCTAACAGCAAAACCCTAGATTGACTTGCAGAGACCATTGGTTGAATTATGGACGTCAAATGCAATTCTGGAGAAGGCTCAGAAGGAAGTGAGGAGAGCCATATAAAAAGTCTCTATTGTCTTAGAGAATACAGGGGGACATGTGGTTTCTCCCTGCTGCTTATAGTAAAATTCAAGAGGAAAGAGATGGACTTAAAAAGGAAGTGTGCAAAATGAAAACAGAACTTAAATATTTAGAAAATTGTGTTGTACAAACTAAGGATACATGTCCTAGAATGTTCACCAAGAGCATGGCTACATAATCTTTTGTTAAAGATACTAAGCCTGTGACTAATGGATCTGACCAACTACCTCAGCAGAAAACCCATCAGCTTAGACTGAATTGGACAAAGAGTGAAAGGAAAGAATGTTGTCTGCCTCTTTGGATTTTACAGGCAGAAAACAGGCCAAAGGAGCTACATCTGTTGCCCTCCAAGAAAAAAAGACGACCATCCCTGGAGCATCTCAGAGACCAGCAGAACTGTTGGAAGGAGCATACGAAGCAGGGCCTTCCCAGTTTCAAAGGGTGGGGCCATGGCCTCCTGGATCTCAAAGGATGAGCCACAGCCTCCAAGGTTTCAAAAAGTCTGATCTTCACCAACTTGGTTTACTGAGTGTGGGTTGCCATTAAGATATGCCAAGGGGATGGTACCACTTTCCAAAGCTGAGGAGATGGGACTGCCATGCCCAGGGAGCAGAAGAATGGGGTCTCCCAGTGCCAAGGGGGTGGGATCGCCATTCAAATGTGCTAGGAGAATTGGGCCACCAAAAGCCAAGGGAGCATAGTTGCTGCCCAAGGGGGCCTGGAAGGTGAAACGGAAGCCCAGGGCTGAGGGGCCTCTACCCAGAATCCAGAAGGTGTGGCCAATACCCAGAGTCTAGAGGACAGGGCCATTGCCCCAATGGTCCCAAAAAATAGAGGATTGTTTTTAAGCCTTGAGAGAGAATGTAAATTGTTCTGCTGGGTTTTGGACTTGCCTGGTGCCTGTTTTTTTTTTTTTTTTTATTTCCAAATCTTCTTTTCCCCCAAATTCTACCATTTGTAATAGAAATGTCTACCTTGTGCCTGTTCTAGCCCTGTACTTTGGAAGCAGATAACTTGTATTCTAGATTTCATAGGTTCACAGATGAAGAGGAGTTTTGCCCCAGGGTGGAATACACCTAAAGTCTCACCCATATTTGATTTAGATGACTCAGATGAGATTTTGGACTTGGAGTAGATTTAGGACTGTTGGGATGATGTGATGGGGTGAATGTGTTTTTCATGTGGCAAGGAAATGAATTTTTGGGGAGGCAAAGGGTGGACTCTTATAGATTGAATTATGTCCCCCCAAAATATGCATTGTAAATCTTAACCTCTATGCTTGTGGTTATAATCTTATTTGGGAATGGGTTGTCTTTGTTATGTTAATGAGGCAGGATTAGTGTAGGGTGTATCTTGAGTCAATCTCTTTTGAGATATAAAAGAGACTAAACAAGCAAGCAGAGGATAGGTAGGGTAAGATAGATGACAAGACACAATGAGATCTCCAAGGAATCAGGAAGAAGAAGCTGAATAGACAAGGACCTTCCTCCAGAGTCAAAAGAGAGAGAAAGACTTCCCCTAAAGCCAGTGCTCTGAATTTGGACTTCTAGCATTCTAAACTGTGAGAAAATAAATTTCTGCTATAGCAGCACTAGATAACTAAGACCCTGGGCTAGGAACTGTGTCCAGTTCTGCCAGCTGGGACTCCTCTTCATGTGGTCTTTCATCTTCTAGGAGGCTTGTGAGACTTTTCATGGCAGCGTTCTTAGAGGGCAAGAACAGAAGCAACAAGACTTAAGGCCAAGACTCAGAAGTCATACAATGTTACTTCCACCACATTCTAGAAGTCAGAGCAGGTCGTAAGTGCAGACAATCAAGAATTGGGAGATCTGCTCACCAGCATTCATTGCAGCACTTCTCACAATAGCAAAATTATGGAAAGGACCAAAATGTCCACCAATAGATGAACGGATAAACAAAATGTGGTATATACATACAATAGAACACGACTCCATCATAAAAAGAAATGTGGTCTTGAAACATACTACAACATGGATAAACCTTGAAAACATCATGCTAAGCAAAAAAAGTCACCCAAAAAAGGACAAATACTGTATACTCTCACATAAATGAAAAAAGAAAATATATAGAAACCAAAGTTTATTAGTGGTTACTAGGGGAGGGAGGAATGGGGAAAAGGAGAGTCTTTGTTTAGAGGGCATTCTTGTTGTTGTTATTGTTAGGTGCTGTCCAGCCGGTTCCGACTCATAGCGACCCTATGCACAACAGAACAAAACACTGCCTGGTACTGCACCATCTTCCCAATTGTTGCTATGCTTCAGCCCATTGTTGCAACCACTGTATCAGTCCATCTTGCTGAGGATCTTCCTCTTTTTTGCTGACCCTCCACTTAACCAAGCATGATGTCTTTCTCCGGGGACTGATCCCTCCTGATAACATGTCCAAAGTATGTAAGATGTAGTCTCACCATCCTTGCTTCTAAGGAGCATTCTGGCTATACTTCTTCCAAGACAGATTTTCTCCATCTTTTGGCAGTCCATGGTATATTCATTATTCTTCGCCAACAACACAATTCAAAGGTGTCAGTTCCTCTTTGGTCTTCCTTATTCATTGTCCAGCTTTCACATGCATATAAGGCGACAGACAACACCACGGCTTGGGTCAGGCGCACTTTAGTCCTCAAGATGACATCTTTGCTTTTCAACACTTTAAAGAGGTCTTTTGCAGCAGATTTCCCAATGCAATCGGTCTTTTGATTTCTTGACTGCTGCTTCCACGGGTGTTGATTGTGGATCCAAGTAAAATGAAATCCTTGACAACTTCAATCTTTTCTCCATTTCTCATGATGTTGCTTATTGGTCCAGTTGTGAGGATTTTTTGTTTTCTTTAATGTTGAGGTGTAATCCATACTGAAGACTGTGGTCTTTGATCTTCATCAGTAAGTGTTTCAAGTCCTCTTCACTTTCAGCAAGCAAAGTTGTGTCATCTGCGTAACGCAGTTTGTTAATGAGTCTTCCTCCAATCCTGATGCCCCATTCTTCTTCATATAGTCCAGCTTCCCGGGATTATGTGCTCAGCATACAGATGAATAGGTATGGTCAAATGACACACACCTTTCCTGACTTTAAACCATGCAGTATCCCCTTGTTCTGTTTGAACAACTGACTCTTGATCCATGTACAGATTCCTCATGAGCAGAATTAAGTGTTATGAAGTTCCCATTCTCCGAAATGTTATCCATAATTTGTTCTGATCCACACAGTCGAATGCCTTTGCATAGTCAATAAAACGCAGGTAAATACCTTTCTGGTATTCTCTGCTTTCAGCCAGGATCCATCTGACATCAACAATATCACTGTTTCCACTTCCTGTTCTAAATCCAGCTTGAATTTCTGACAGAATCCTGTCGATATACTGCTGCAGTCAATTTTGAATGATCTTCAGCAAAATTTTACTTGGGTGTGATATTAATGATATTGTTTGATAATTTCTGCATGCAGTTGGATCACCTTTCTTGGGAATAGGAATAAATACAGATCTCTTCCAGTCGGTTACCCAGGTAGCTGTCTTCCAAATTTCTTGGCATAGATGAGTGAGCACTTCCAGTGCTGCATCCATTTGTTGAAACATCTCAGTTGGTATTCCATCAATTCCTGGAGCCTTGTTTTTTGCCAGTGCCTTCAGAGCAGCTTGGACTTTCTCCTTCAGTACCATCTGTTTCTGATCATTTGTTACCTCCTGAAATGGATAAATGTCAACGAATTCTTTTTGGTATGGTGACTCCATGTATTCCTTCCATCTTCTTTTGATGCTTCTTGCGTCGTTTAATATTTTCCCCATAGAATCCTTCACTATTGCAACTCGAGACTTGAATTTCTTCTTTAGTTCTTTCAGCTTGAGAAATCCTGAGAGTGTTCTTCCCTTTTGGTTTTCTATCCCCAGGTCTTTGCACATGCCATCATAATACATCGGGGTGCCCTTTGAAATTTTCTGTTCAGCTCTTTTACTTCATCATTTTTTTCCTTTTACGTTAGCTACTCGACTTTCAAGAGCAAGTTTCAGAGTCTCTTCTGACATCCATTTTTGTCTTTTCTTTCTCTCCCGTCCTTTTCATTACTTCTTTCTTTTTGTTGTTATTGTTGTTCATTGTTGTAGTTTAAGTGAAAGTTTACATTTCAAGTTAGTCTCTTATACAAAAATTTATATATACATTGTTATGTGACCCTAATTGCTCTCCCTATAAGGTGGCAGCACACTTCTCCCCTCCAACCCAGATTTCCCATGTCCATTCAACCAGCTCCTAACCCTCTCTCTCTTCTCATCTCACCTCCGGACAGGAGCTGCCCATTTAGTCCCATGTATCTACTTGAGCTAAGAAGCACACTTTTCACGAGTATCACTTTATGTCCCACAGTCCAGTCCAATCTTTGTCTGAAGAGTTGGACTCGGAAATTGTTTTAGTTCTGGGCTGTTAGAGAATCTAACGGTGCTTTCAGGGATTCCTCCAGTCTCAGTCAGACCATTAAGTCTGGTCTGCTTACTAGAATTTGAGTTCTGCACCCCACCTTTCTCCTGCTCCATCAGGGACTTTCTGTTGTGTTCCCTGTCAGGGTGGTCATTGGTGGTAACCAGGCACCATCTAGTTCTTCTGGTCTCAGGCTGATAAAGTCTCTGGTTCATGTGGCCCTTTCTGTCCCTTGGGCTAATACTTTCCTAGATGTCCCGTGAAAGCATGGTCCCTAGACCCCTACCCCTGCTACTCTGTCTCTCAAAGTGTTTTATTTTATTCAGGAAACTTCTTAGCTTTGGTTTAGTCCAGTTGCACTGACTTCCCCTGTAGTGTATGCTCTCCTTTCCTTCACCTAAGATAATTCTTATCTGCTATCTACTTAGTGAATAACCCTCACCCTCCCTCCCCACCCTTGTAACCATCAGAGAATGTTTTCTTCTGTGTTTAAACCTTTTCTTGAGTTCTTATAACAGTAGTCTTATACAATATTTGTCCTTCTGTGACGAACTAAATTCACTCAGCATAATGCCCTCCAGATTCCTCCATGTTATAAGATGTTTCATGTTTCAACTTTGTTCTTTATCGTTGCATAGTATTCCATTGTGTGGATATACCATAATTTGTTTATCCATTTATCCTTTAATGGGCACCTAGGTTGTTTCTATCTTTTTCCTATTGTGAATAGTGCTGCAATGAACATGGATGTGCATATATCTATTCATGTGACGGCTCTTATTTCTCTAGGTTATATTTCAAGGAGTGGGATTGCTGGGTTGTATGGTACTTCTATTTCTAGCTTTTCGAGGATGCATCAAATAGATTTCCAAAGTGGTTGTACCATTTTACATTCCCAGGAACAGTGAATAAGTGTTCCCATCTCTCCACAACCTCTCCAGCATTTATTATTTAGTGTTTTGGGGATTAATGCTAGCCTTGTTGGAGTGAGATGATATTGTAGTTTTGATCTGCATTTCTCTAATGGCTAATGATCATAGGCATTTCTTCATGTGTTTGTTAGCCATCTGAATATCTTCTTTGGTGAAGTGCCTGTTCATATCCTTTGCCCATTTTTTAATTGCGTTGTCTTTTTCTTGTTGAGGTTTTGCAGTATCTTGTAGATTTTAAAGATTAGACACTGATTGGATTTGTCGCAGCCAAAAATTTTTTCCCAGTCTGTAGGTTGTCTTTTGACTCTTTTGGTGAAGTCTTTTGAAGGACATAAGTGCTTCATTTTTAGGAGCTCCCAGTTATCTAGTCTCTCTTCTGGTGCTTGTGTATTGGTACTTATGGTTCGTATTCTCTTTATGCCATGTATTAGGGCTCCTAGTGTTGCCCCTATTTTTTCTCCCATGATATTTATCTTTTTCGATTTTATATTTAGGTCTTTGATCTATTTTGAGTTCATTTTTGTACGTGGTGTGAGGTATGGGTCTTGTTTCAGTTTTTTGCAGATGGATATCCAGTTATGCCAGCATCATTTGTTAAAGAGACTGTCTTTTCCCCAATTAATGGGCTTTGGGTCTTTGTCAAATATCAGCTGCTCATAGGTGGATGAATTTATGTCTGGATTCTCAACTCTGTTCCATTGGTCTATGTATCTGTTGTTGTACCAGTACCAGGCTGTTTTGACTTCCGTGGTGGTATAATAGGTTCTAAAATCAGGTAGTGTGAGGCCTCCCACTTTGTTCTTCTTATTGAGAAATGCTTTCCTTATCCAAGGCCTCTTCCCTTTCCATATGAAGTTGGTGATTTGTTTCTCCATTTCATTAAAAAAAAATGCCATTGGAATTTGGATCAGGATTGCATTGTATCTGCAGATCGCTTTGGGTAGAATTGACATTTTCACAATGTTGACTCTACCTATCCATGAGCAAGGTATGTTTTTCCACTTATGCAGATCTCTTTTGGTTTCTTGCAGTAGTGTCTTGTAGTTTTCATTGTATAGGTCTTTTATGTCTCTGGTTAGATTTATTCCTAAATATTTTATCTTCTTGGGGGCTATTGTAAATGGTATTGATTTGGTGATTTCCTCTTCGAAGTTCTCTTTGTCGGTGTAAAGGAATCCAATTGATTTTTGTATGTTTATCTTGTATCCTGAAACTTTGCTGAAATCTTCTACTAGTTCCAGTAGTTTTCTTGTGGATTCTTTGGGGTTTTCTGTGTATAAGATCATATCATCAGCAAATAAAGATACTTTTACTTCTTCCCTACCAATTTGGATGCTCTTTATTGCTCTGGCTAGGACCTCCAGCACAATGTTGAATAAGAGTGGTGATAAAGGGCATCCTTGTCTGATTCCCATTCTCAAGGCGAATGCTTTCAAACTCTCTCCATTTAGGATGATGTTGGCTGTTGGCTTTGTGTAAATGCCCTTAATTATACTGAGGAATTTCCCTTCTATTTCTATTTTGTTGACAGTTTTTATCATGAATAGGTGTTGGACTTTGTCAAATGCCTTTTCTGCATCCATTGATAAGATCCTGTAGTTCTTGTATTTTGTTTCATTGATATGATGGATTATGTTGATTGTTTTTCTAATGTTGAAGCATCCCTGCATACCTGGTATAAATCCCACTTGATCATGGTGAATTATTTTTTTTAATATGTTGCTGAATTCTATTGGCTAGAATTTTGTTGAGGATTTTTGTGTCAACGTTCATGAGGGGTATTGGTCTGTAATTTTCTTTTTTGTGGTGTCTGTACCTGGTTATGCTGGCTTCATAGGACGAATTTGGGAGTATTCTATCCTTTTCTATGCTCTGAAATAGCTTTAGTAGTAATGGTGTTAACTCTTCTTTGAAAGTTTGGTAGAATTCTTCAGTGAAGCCATTTGGGCCAGGGCTTTTTTTTTGTTGGGAGTTTTTAAATTGTCTTTTCAATCTCTTCTTTTGTTGTGGGTTTATTTGGTTGTTCTACCTCTGTTTGTGTTCGTTTAGGTAGGTAGTGAGTTTCTGAAAATTTGTCCATTTCCTCTAGGTTTTCAAATTTTTTAGAGTACAACTTTTCATAGTATTCTGTTATGATTCTTTTAATTTCAGTTGGGTCTGTTGTGATATCACCCATCTCATTTCTTACACAGGTTATTTGTTTCCTCTCCTGTTTTTCTTTTGTCAATTTAGCCAATGGTCTATCAATTTTATTGCTCTTTTCAAAGAACCAGTTTTGGTCTTGTTAACTCTTTCAATTGTTTTTCTTATTCTTTTTTTCATTTAATTCTGCTCTAATTCTTGTTATTTCCTTTCTTCTCATGCCCGAGGGCTTCTTTTGCTGCTCTCTTCTACTTGTTCAACTTGTAAGGTTAATGTTTTGATTATAGCCATTTCTTCTTTTTGGATGTGTGCATTTATTGCTATAAACAGACTTCTGAACACTGCTTTTGCTGTGTCCCAAAACTTCTGGTAGGACATGTTTTCATTCTCTTTTGAGTCTATGAATTTCTTTATTCCGTCCTTCATTTCTTCTATAACCTGATAGTTTTTGAGCAAGATGTTGTTCAGTTTCCATGTGTTTGGTTTTTTTCATAGTTTTTTCCGTTACTGATTTCTACTTTTATGACTTTATGGTCAGAAAAGATGCTTTGTAAAATTTCAGTGCTTTGGATTCTGTTAAGGATTGCTTTATATCCTAATATGTGGTCTTTCTGGAGAATGTTCCATGTGTGTTGGAAAAGAAAGTATATTTGGCTGCTGTTGGGGGGGAGTGTTCAGTATATGTCTATGAGATCAAGTCGGTTGATTGTAACATTTAGCTCTTCCATGTCTTTGTTGAGCTTCTTTCTGGATGTTCTGTCCTTCACTGAACGTAGTGTGTTGAAGCCTCCTACTACTATTGTGGGGCTATCTCTCTTTTCAATGTTGTTAGAGTTTGTTTTATGTATTTTGGAGTCCTGTCATTGGGTGCATAAATATTTATTATAGTTATGTCCTCCTGGTGTAGTGACATTTTCATCATTATACAGTGTCCATCCTTATCCTCTGTGGTGGATTTTACTTTAAAGTCTATTTTGTCAGAGATTAATATCGCCACTCCTGCTCTTTTTTGAGTGTTTACTTGATATATTTTTTTCCATCCTTTGAGTTTTAGTTTGTTTGTGTCTTTAAGTCTAAGGTGTGTCTCTTGTAGGCACCATATAGACAGATCGTGTTTTTTTATCCAAACTGCCACTCTCTGTCTTTTATTGGTGCATTTTGTTCATTCACATTCAGCGTAATTATTGACAAGTATGAGTTTAGTGCTGTCATTTTGATGTCTTTTTCTGTGTGTTGTTCAGTTTCTTTGTTCCACTTAATTTTCTGTGCTGACTCGTTTTTCTTTATACATTTTCTCGTCATCTTTTTCATTGTTGTTGATTTTGTATTTGCTGAGTCTTTATGTTTTTCTTGTTTTTTATTTTGACTTGTAGGATTGTTAAGTTCCTTTGTGGTTGCCTTAATATTTACCCCTAGTTTTCTAAGTTTATACCAGTCTTTTATTTCTTTATATGACCTTGACTTCCTCTCCATATGAAAAACCTATGTCTACATTTTTTAAGTCCCTCTTTTTTGTTTTAATGTTGTCATCTTTTACATATTGACATCTGTTTCCCTATTTTCAGTGTTTCAGCTTTGATTTATTTTTGTGACTTCCTTATCTGAGTTGATATCTGGTTGCTGTGTCCTGTGCTCTAGCCTTGCATTGTTATCGGGTGTTATTGATTTCCTAACTGGAGGACTCCCTTTAGTATTTCTTGTAATTTTGATTTGGTTTTTGCAGATTCCCTAAACTTCTGTTTATCTGTTAATGCCCTAATTTCACCATCATATTTGAAAGACGGTTTTGCTGGATATATAATTCTTGGCTGGCAGGTTTTTTTTTTCCTTCAAGGCTTTATATACATCATCCCATTGCCTTCTTGACTGCATGGTTTCTGCTGAGTAGTCCAAGCTTATTATTATTGACTCTCCTTTGTATATGACTTTTCATTTATTCCTAGCCACTCTTAAAATTCTCTTTCTCTTTGGTTTTGGCAAGTTTTATTATAATATGTCTTGGTGAATTTCTTTTGGGATCTACCTTATGTGAGGTTCGATGAGCGTCTTGGATAGATATCATCTCATCTTTCACGATATCAGGGAAGTTTTCTGCCAACAAATCTTCAACAATTCTCTATTCCTCGTGATATAATCCCACATAATTCTTAGGGTTTCTTCATTTTCTTAACCCTTTTATCTGACTTTTCCTCAAATAAGTTGGTGTCAAGTGCTTTATCTTCAATTTCACTAATTCTCACTTCCATTGCCTCAATTCTGTTCCTATGACTTTCTATTGAGTTGTCTAATTCTGAAATTTTATTGTTAATCTTCTGGATTTCTGATTGCTGTCTCTCTATGGATTCTTGCAGCCTGTTAAATTGTCATTATGCTCTTCTCTAATCTTTTTAATTTCCTCTATTGTGTGTTCTGCATTTTGATTAAGTTCCTTCCTAATCTCCTGAAGAGTTCTGTATATTAATCTTTTGTATTCTGCCTCCAGTAATTCCAAGAAATTTTATTCCTCTGGAAAATTTCTAGATTGTTTATTTTGGGAGCTTGCTGAAGCCATCATGGTCTGCCTCTTTATGGGATTTGATACTGACTGTTGTCTCTGAGCCATTAATAAGTTATTATATTTCTTTATTTTATGGTTGCTTACTACGTCCTAGCTTCTTGTTTTGTTTTGATATGCCCAAATAGGCTGCCAAATAGGTTAGTTAGCCCAGTCACCAGCACCCTTAAAGCTCCAATTTCCTGCCCCCACTTGGCCAGACTTGTCACTAAGTATGTGAGCCCAGGAGTCTGCCCACTCCTCCTGTATGGATTCAGCTCAGGTGTCCAGGTAATTGGCCACCAAGTGTGTGGTGCAAGCTCTCACCTACATTTTTAGACAAGGATGAGTAATTGGTGTAGGCACAGGCATCCAGCTCAGCAGGGGGAAACAGGCTGAGCAAGGCAGGGGGCCAATGGCCACCACCGAGTGTCCAGGAAGAGAGCGTGTCCCTGTTCCCTAGAGAGTGTAGATGGGTGGTTTTTGCAGCCAGACTACGAGCACCCAATGCTCTTGGCTGTAAAGACTGGGGGACACCTCTTATTCTTGGGCCCCTGTAGCAGTTGGCTAGGTGGTGTGGGTGGAGCTACCAGTCCTCAGGCCCCTGATGTGGGTAGGCGAAAACCCTGCTTAATGGACAGAGCAGTGTGAAATGTCACAAACCTGCCAGTTCATAGCTGAAACAGTTGAAGTTAGACTTCAGGTATATACCCTGTTGTACTGTGGTAATGAGGGCCTACACTGTTGAAATGGGCCCACACAGGTCTATGCAGGGGGAAAGGCATTCAAAGTCAATGGATCCTTTATGCCTGTGCCTAGGCAAAGGAGCTGTGCCTACCCTGAGTTCCTGGCTTAGGGGATCTGGCAGATTATTTTTTCCCCTGTTTGTTAATTTGTTCACTCTCCAAGGCCAGGAGAATGGCTCAGGGTGTGTGACAGGTCCTACTTCTGGCCTAGGGGTCTCAGCAATTCCTGAAGCTGGTCCAGGACCCATTGCAGAGCAGGGAGCGCAGAGGTAAATGGGAGAGAGGTTTTCCCCTAACAGGGGTGTTTTTGATCCACGTGGTAGGCCGGATGCAAGTACTTATCTTTCTCTGATCGAGAGCTGCTTCTCACTGCTTCTGGATGGCCAAGTAGACTCCTGAGCACCACTGCTTGCCTGCCTCACTGCTCACCCCCAAGCTGATCAGGCCTGAAGGACTCAGGCTTTCACAGTGTCAGGTGTGGTAACTCCTCGCTGCTTCCGAACCATCTCTCCCTCCCCATGCCACTCAATCCAGTTCCTCAACTTTGCCTTTGATGTTCAGGGCTCCTAGATTGTCATATATAATCGATTCACTTGTTTTTTCATGTCTTGTGTAAGAGGGAACACTGGAAGCATCTGACTACTCTGCCATCTTGGCCCCACCCCCCAACCTCTTGCTTTCTTCATGTATGATGTCCTTGCTGTCATCCCACAACTAGTCTGGTGTTTGGTCATTAGTGTTCAACCTGTGAAATCTATCCTTGAGATGATCTCTAAATTCAGGTTGGATATTCGCAAGGTTGTACTTTGACTTTTGTGAACTTGTTTTAATTTTATTCAGTTTCAACTTAAACGTGCATATAAGTAATTGATGGTCTGATCTGCAGTTGGCCCCTGGCCTTGTTCTGACTGTTGATATTGAGCTTTTCCATCATCTCTTTCCACAGATGTAGTCAGTTTGATTCCTATGTATTCCATCTGGCGAGGTCCATGTGTATAGCCACTGTTTATATAGGTGAAAAAAGACATTTGCAATGAAGAAGTCATTGGTCTTGCAAAATTCAATCATGTGATCTCTGACATCATTTCCATCACCCAGGCCATATTTTCCAACTACCAATCCTTCTTCTGTGTTTCCAGCTTTCACTTTCCAATCACCAGTAATTATCAGTGCATCTTGATTGCATGTTCAATCAATTTCAGACTGCAGAAGTTGGCAAAATTATTCAATTTCTTCATCTTTGGCCTTAGTGGTTGGTGTATAAATTTAAATAATAGTAGCATTAACTGATCTTCCTTGTAGGTGTATGGATGCTGTCCTATCACTGACAGCATTGTGCTTCAGGATAGATCTTGAAATGTTCTTTTTGTTGATGAGTGCAATGCCATTCTTCTTCAAGTTGTCATTCCTGGCATAGTAGACCATATGATTGTCCAATTCAAAATGGCCAATACTAGTCCATTTCAGCTCACTAATGCCGAGGATATCGACCTTTATGCATTTCATTTCATTTTTGACAATTTCCAATTTTCCTAGTTTCATACTTCTTTTATGTTAATGGTGGTGGAATAATTTGGAAAAGGATAGAGAGAATGATTGCACAACTTGAAGAATGTAATGAATCTGTTTGAATTGTACTTGTAGAAATTGTTGAGATGGTTTGTGTTTTGTTATGTATATTTTCACCACAATAAAAAAATAATAAAGGGTCGGGAGAAAATGCCATCTCTTGATTGGATGAGCTGCAAAGAATCTGTAGCCATGTTTAACCTACTATAGGAAGTTAGTAGCTCAGGAAACAGGAAGTTCAGAGGTAAGGTGGGTGTCAGGTGGCTAATTCAGTAGCTCGAGGATATTGACAAAAGTCCAGGTTCATGCCTTCTCTTTGCTCTGCATCCTTCATGTGGGTCCCATCCTCAGGATGGTAGAAAGATGGCTTTGACAGTTCCAGGTGTCACATCCAGGTGCAACAACACCCAGAGATAAGGAGAGACTGCCTCTTTCCTAACAAAGAGGGAAATTTCCCAATCCCTGTAATTGACTTCCCTTTATATCTCATTGGCCAGATCTGGGTCATATGTCCATTTCTACCAGTCGCTGGCAAGGGGAAATAAGGTCACTTGGACCAAGCAAGACCATCACTGCAGCTTGGGGAGAGGTCAGCATCCCCTGAGGCCCTGGGCTGTTTGGACATCTGAACAAAGTCAGGGTCTATTGAGAAGTAAAGGTCCCTGGGTGGCGCAAAGGGTTAGTGCTTGGCTGGTAACTAAAAGGTTGGAAGTTCAAACCCTCCCAGTGGCTCTGTGGAAGAAAAGGCCTGGTGATCTGCTTCCATAAAGATGCCAGCCAAGAAAACCCTGGAGAAGTTCTACTCTGTAACACACAGGGTCATCATGAGTCCAACTTGACTCCACAGCACAAGGCAACAACAACAGCAGCATTGGGCAGAAGGGTCGGAGAAAGGAAACTCAATAGGAAGCAAGCCAAGAGCATCCACCTCTGGGAACCTCAATGGAAAGCTCTCGTTCAATACCACATGATCAAAATCATGTGTTAGGCTTAGGTTACCTGCTCTACAGGCAGAAGAGAAAATCTCCAGGGACTTAGAATCTGATGGACATTGTAATCCCCAAATAAACACCACACATATCTGAGAGTGAAGAGTTCTAGTTTCTCAACACAGATCCCCATTTAGCTCCAAGAGTTGTAAACCTTAATTTAATCTGACAGCCCCTACCATCTCCAGCTTTAAGGAGGCCCCAGAGCACTGGCTTGCCTTCCAATATTATCTGTGATTGATGTTGAACTAATTACACCAAAGTCACACTTATACAATTGAGTAGAAATTATCTGCAGGTCAACGTTCTCTTGGCTTAAATGGTTGTGTGCTGGAAGTTTATCTTCAAAAAGGCTACAGTCAAGAGTCTGAGAAGTACAGCTTGTTTGCCACAGAAAGTTATCTTTCTGTTAGCAAGAAAGTCAGTTTAAATAATGGTACCAACAAGATTTAAATTCAAACTTTTGGGGCTAATATATCTTGGACATATTTTGTATCACACACGAGAATCAAAATGAGTGCAGATCAGCAAAGATGCAACACATCTCTCTCCTAGTTCTTTGGTAGGGTGGATCTTAGACATCTACTATGTTAATTGTGGGCTCGCCAACAAAGTTACCCACCCAGGTAAGTGCTGCCCAGCACTAAGGGTGGCTCAAACAGAGCTGGTGGGGCCATGGTTGAGATCTCCATCAAACCTTCTCCTTCATGGGGTGACCCGTGGGTCTCAGCATCCCCTCAGAGTGTTAACCTGTAGTGACCAGCATGAATCCTGCCTTGTATGTTCCCCTGACTTCACCTACCGGGTCCCCTTATGGTCTCTGAGGCCCAGACACCACTTTGATGACTAAGGTGCACTGACCTAAGCCATAGTATTTTCAGTCACGTCATATGCATGTGAAAGCTGGACAATGAAAAAAGGAAGACAGAAGAATTGGTGCATTCAAACTGTGAATGCAATCAAACTGTGATGAATATTGAATATACTGTGGACGTCCAGAAAAATGAACAAATCAGCCTTAGATGAAATACAACCAGAATGTTCCTTAGATGCAAGGACAGTGATACTTAGGCTCACTTACTTTAGATATATTATCAGGGAATATCAATCTCTAGAAAAGAACATCATGTTTGGTAAAGTAGAGGGTCAGCAAAAATGACGGAAATTTTCAATGAGATGGATTGACACAATAGCCACAACAATGGATTCAGACGTACCAACACTCATGAAGACTGGACAACTTTTCTTTCTTTAATACACAAGGTCATCATGAGTCTGAGCCGACTCAATGGCAACTAACAACAATAAATGAGTTGTTGGAGCAGGAAAGCATTGAAGCCTTCCAGCTTGCATTTAAGCAAGCCTCTTTTTGTGGAAGACACTGAAAGATCACAGAGATTAGACCCGGCGAGTGTGATTAGAAGGCAGCCAGCAGCAGTCCCCATGGGTCTGGTCTTCCCTAGTAAAACTGCATCCCTTTTTGCCCAGACTGTGGGATGTTAAGTCAGGAAGCACCTGACCTGGGCAGAGAGACTCTAAGGGGCCCCATGATCTCCATCTCTGGTGTCCACACCCTGGTGTATCCCCTCCCTTTGAGTGTGGGCAGGACCTGTGACTTCTTCTCATCCCAGAATATGGCAAAGGTAGTAGGATGCACATGGTCATGTGATTATGTTGCCTCAGATTGTGTCTCCCGTCTTGATGGAATCTCTCTCTATCTCTCTACCTCTCTCCTCACTCCCTTCCTTTCTCCACTCCTCTCCCTGTTTCTGATTCTCCCTTTGACTTTAAATAAACAAGTGGCCATGTCACAGGACCCCACTTAGCAAGAAACCACAGCGGCCTCTAAGATCTGAGGGCAGCCTCCAGCCAACAACCAGCAAGAAACTGAAGCCCTCAAGCCTACAGCCACAAGGAACTGGATTCTGCCTACAACTCCAGGGAGCGGTGAATCAAATTATACCCCAATCAAGACTCAGAGGAGACCACAGACCTGCTGAGGAACCAGGCACACTGCACCTGGATTCCTGATCATGGGAACCTCAAGGTGACAAATGGTGCTGTTTTAAGTCACTGTGTGCTAATTTGTTATGCAGCACAGCTGACTAATCGGACTCTTGTTCACATTTGTTCATGTCTCACCTTTTCAACGAGGCCCTCTGGCCCCTGTACCCCTACTCCTTCTACCTCCACCTGCCACGCCCTGACCCCTTCTCTGCTCCCGTTTCAAGTCCAAGTCCCTTTCGAAGTGGTCATGTAATTTGTCTGTGCACTAGGCTGTGCATGTGTCTCAGCTGGGAGTTTATGAGCTCCGCAAGGGTAGGAGCCTGCTCCTCACTTGACACCATTGCATCCCAAGAATCCAAGAGAGTTGGATACGTAATTGTTAGGTGCCGTGGAGTCAGCTCTGACTCATGGCAACCATATGTTCAACAGAAAAAAACGATGTCCGGTCCTGCACTATCTTCATGATCATTGATATATTTCAGTCCATTGTTGAGGCTATTGTGTCAAGCCATCTCATTGAGGGTTTCCCTCATTTTCACTGATGCTCTACTTTGCCAAATATGATGTCCTTTTCTAGTGACTAGTCTTTCCTGATGACGTGTCCAAAGTAAGCAAGATGAAGTCTCACTGTCCTGGCTTCTAAGGAGCATTCTGGTTGTATTTCTTCTAAGACTGATTTGTTCATTCTTCTGGAAGTCCACAGTCGGTTCAATATTCTTTGTCAACACCACAGTTTAAATGCATCAATTCTTCTTTCTTCTTTTTTTTATGATACCATACCCGTTGCAGTCGAATTGACTCTGAGTCATAGTGACCCTATAGGACAGAGTAGAACTGCCCCATAGTTTCCAAGGAGTAGCTGGTGGATTCAAACTGCATTAAAGGATGACTGGTCAACCAGTCAGCTCATAGTAGTATGAGGAAACTGAGTCACCAGGGTGGAGCTGAGAAGTACAAAGGTGAATGTCTGTTTGTTACGTCTCGACTGGCAGTATTAGGCAGCACCACTGGATGCCTGCCTCAGCTCAGGCCCCTGACCCACCTCCTCCTTCCCAGGCCACATCACCTGTCATGTCAGCCCTCCCCAGGCACGGGGGCCACATCTGCTCCATCCCTATGCTTCTCCTTCCCCCCTCGTACCCTCACGCAAGTCCGGCTCGCCTTGTCCCTCACTTCTCAGCCTGCTTCTTCTCATCTCCTGCTGCAGAGCTGATGCCCTAGGGTGGATCCGAAGGTCTCCCTTTAATTTTTTATTTCACTGCTCCTGTCTTGAATGCACATTTTCTAAAAAGGAAAAAAGGCACTAGATTTGTTTTTCAGCCCACTGTTTCCCAGAGTCCTTTCTGTCCTTCATTTTCTTCCCCCACCCCCCACCCCAGGACAGTTGCTGGAGGAGGGGTGGGTATTGTCTCCATTTATAGATGAGAAAATGGAGGGCAGGATGGTAAGCAGCTTGAGGTCATGTAACTGCAAAGGGGCTGAGCTGAAACCGCACGAATGCTGAGCTCTTAACCACTGCACTCATCCCTGCTTTGTAGGTGATGCCTGCTGTTTACTCCCTTCCTGAAGCCACTTTACACACTTTCGAGGACTCCCATCCCCATGTGGACACCTGGTGTCCATCCTGCCACTGACATCCCCTTCCGCCGTGACCCAACATCACATCCTCCTCTCGACAGCCTGGATGCCCTCTGCAAGCTTCCCCCATGGTCCTGTCTAATGCAGGAGCAATTATACTGGGGCTCCTCTTGCAGGGGAGCTTCCCCAGAGAGGCCCCCTGTGACCCCATCCTCTGAGTGGATTCCTGGGGAGCAGCAGAGGCACAGCCCTCACTATGACATAGGGCTGGCCTTTTTTCCCTGTGGTGACACCGCAGGCTCAGCTCTCAGAGGCTGGAATGGGAGAAAAGGGAGATGGTGCCTTTCTCTTTTGGTTACTTGTTTCTACACATACCTCAGCTTCCCAATCAGACCCTCTACACATTGTTCAATGGGCTCTGTGGAAGATGGCGGCCTGGTGTGCTCTCTTGCTCTCTGGATGCAGTGCCTCTTACCCGGTAAGCCTTTTGCATTTTGGATGGTTAAGAAACCAGGAAAACCCAGAGGAGGAGATGGGGTGCAGGGAGGAGACTTGCTATTATAGCTCAAGTGTGCTACTCCCTTTCCTTGCCACTACAGTGCTGTGAAGTCTGTGATAATTTTCCTATGTACAGATGGGAAAACTGAGGCTCAGAGATGGAAGTCCACTCTCCTAAGTCTTAAAGCTATTTATTGGTTTCTTGGGGCTGCCATAGCAAATGCCACAAACTGGGTGGCTTTAAAGACAAGAAATTCGTTGTCCCACAATTCTGGAGGCTAGAAGTCCCAGATCAGGGTGTCATCCATGTTGATTCCTTCTGAGACTCTGAGGGAGACTGCTCCTGCCTCTCTCCCAGCTTCTAGTGGATCCCAGTGTTCCAGATGTCGGGTCACATGGTGTCTTTCCTCTGTCTCCCTGTCTCTGTGTCTCTTCTCTTTTATAAGGAAAAGACAGATGGGGTTAGGGCCCACCCTACTCCAGTATGACATCATGTTAACCTGCCTGATAACATCTTTCAAGACCCTGTTTCCAAACAAGGTCATCTTCACAGGTACAGGGGTTAAGACTCCCACATGTCAATCTGGGGGACACCATTCCATCCATACCAGCTATGAAGGGCAGGATTAATATTGAACTAACTTTAAAGTACCTTTCCTTCTCTGCCATCCCAGCCACCTGGGGCCTTTGCTGGGCACCATCTGGCCTGTGCAGGCTAAAGGTAGGTGTCACACATACACTGATGAGGGTGATTTTCTCAAGGTAGAAGTGAAGTGTCTGGAGGAAGGGCGTCTCCTCACAAAGACATGTGTGGGTGAGGGGCCCTTCGTGTCCTTCCATGTGGCCCACTAGTGCCCCCAACCCCTGGCACAGTTGTCCTGTGTTGATGTCGATGTTAGTGAGGGTGACCACAAGGAGGACATGGAGCAGTGGGAGGCCCCCTGTGGGTTAGTGGTGAGGAGGGTCCCTGCCACCGCCAGACGGAGGGCAAGGGATTCTGGGCCATGGCCTTTGCCTTCCTGTCTCCTTCTCACTTTCTGGAGAACAGGGTGGTGCTTGCGCTGCAGACTGGCTGTTATCTATGCCAGCACTCGCCCTGAGTGTGTAACCCTCCCATCAATCCATGTGAACCCGCAGTCTGGATTTCAGTGTGTCTCATTGACCATTAAGTCTGAAATAACTCACATGCCTGCTGCTGGAGAGCGCGTTGACATCGTTCTGAGCGGGTGGTTCCTGAAACACTGGATTCTGACCGGTTCTGCTGCTTAATATGCAGCACTTCATAATTACAGTCATGGGCTGCTGGCCAGGGTGCCGGCAGGGGGCGGGTGGGAAGAGAGGCACAGGGGTCTTCCATTCCCCAATTAAAGTTAATTAAGACCTGGAGATGGAGAACGCTCACGTAAGCTCAGACACCAACGGAGCCTCCCCAGGAGAGCAGGGGGCCGGCTTTCTGAGCATCTGCCTGCATCCACTCAAGAAAGCCACCGTGCTTCCAGGCCTCCAGAGCGCCTTCCTTGGCAGCTGCCTTGAGGCAGGCAGGGGCTGGCCCCTTGGTTGCAAGGACAGAAACTGGAAGTGCAGTCCTGCCCTCAACAAGCTCACAGAGCCACCAGGTGACAATCTAGAAAGCGGAAGTCCATGGACCCAGTGATGAGCGAAGACAGGAAGCTGCAGGCTCAGCACTGAAAAGGCTGAGGCTTTGGCCAGGAAGGGCTTCTGAGGAGAGGAGGGCTGAAGCTGCATGCTAACAAATAAGCAGGAGCTGCCCAGAAAGAGTGGCGGAGAGAACGGTGTATGCACAGGAACAGGTGCACCAAGCAGCATGTCCACATGACTGTGACCTGGCGGGCCACTCCTGCTGTCCAGGACCCTCTCTTCTTACCACTCGAACAGCAGAGTCTCTTGATCTTCCCTTGGCCCCACCTCCTCCTCTTCCACCTGACAGCTAAATGTCAGCATGTCCAGCCCTCTGCTCTACCCCTCTTCTTATCTCCACTACATGCTCATCCTAGACAATGCCTGTGTTTGTGCTTCAAACCTCAGCCTCCCTCTCAAGTTCCAGACTCTTACAAACTTCTTCTTTGGGCATCCAAAGGGCATCTCCAACTTAACATGAACAATTGTTGTTGTTAGTTGCCAGTGAGTCAACTCCAACTCACGGGGACCTTATGTACAACAGAACAAAATGTTGCCCAGTTCTGCATCATCCTCATAATCTCCAGCATGTTTACATCCATCATTGGAGCCACTGTGCCAATCCATCTCACTCAAGATCTCCCTCACCCTTGCTGGCCCTCTACTTCACCAAACATGATATCCTCCTCCAGCGATTGATCCCTCCTGATGATGTGTTCGAAGCAAGCTAGTCAGACAATGCTCTATTGTGGTCCATAGGGTTTTAATGGGCTGATTTAACAGCCTTCCAGATTAATCAGCATGTTCACAATGCTCCGCTACTCATTCTGCTTCACATAATTTATCTCATGTTTAAAAATAAAGTCTTTTTTGCCTTATTAGGGGGCAAATCTTTGCTGCTGCTCATTTGGAGCGAGGACCGAGGGCCACCAAGCCACCGCCAAGCCACTGCCAACTAATGGTCTTCACACTCAAGGGCTTGTGGGCTGCACCCATCCCTGCCTTCAGCCCCCTCCTGCCCCGCACCCAGCTGAGGACACAGGAGTCTGCCTCCTCTGCACAGCCATGAGTAATTAGTTTGTGAAACTATTTGCCTGTGACATTACGGATCAAAAGACAGTGACGGGTGAACAAATGCGTCACTCTGGGAAGTCCTGTACTCAGCGTGCCTCCTCCTCCCTCATGCAGGGAGAGAGAGAGCAGCTCCCAGCCAGCAAAAAGGGCAGTGCTAACTAATCTCAGAAAAGGCAATGGCACCCACAGTGTGATTTGAACTGTGGGCAGCCAGGAGACGTGTGAGGTAAGCTGTGCACGGGGCCCATTTTGTTTACCTGTTTTTCACTAAAGAACAGTGAACACAGGATTAATCCTGCACTAAGCAGGTAACAGGTCGTGAGGGAGAATGCACCCATCCTGATTTTGATGGTGGGCCTGCCCCCAGGCCCCATGAGGGCCCACGAAGAAGCTGGCTCAGAGGGGCTTCCCTTCCAGGAATGAGTCCCACTGCACCCCAGGACGTCCTCAAGTTGGGTGCAAACTCAAGGTGCAAACAGGAAAATGTGGATGTGTTTTCCAAAATCCAGCAGAAGTGAGCAGACGGTGGGCTGCAGATGATGTTTTGGGAAGCCAGGGTCCTCCCAGGTCAGAGTGGACCCCTGGGTCAGTGTAGACCCCTCAAATTAGCATGGGTGAGAGGGTCAGGGGAGCGGCAGCCCCCAGCCCTAGGCCCATCTGGGGCATGGAGAGCTTTGACCCTGTGACTTCTGAGGAGCCTGAGCTCACAGAGAAAGGTGACATCGGGGTAATGGCAGGGACGGCTGGAGCTCAGGGGACTTCAGGGTAATGGTGGGGATGGTTGGAGCCCAGGCGACATCAGTGTAATGGTGGGGACAGCTGGAGCCCAGCCGAGGTGGGACCCGTGTCCTCCACCTACACTGCTCTTGCACTGGCCTTGGACACAAGCTCTCTCTGGAGACATTTCTTGTCGGTAGAACTAGGGGTTGCAGTAGAATGAGGGCCACATGGTACCAGGTAGGTGAACTGTGGCCACAGGCAAGCCTCAGATCTCAACAGATTAACAAGGTGAGGGACCCCCTGCTCACGCTCCAGCCCGAGGTAGCCTGGTGGGATGTTCTGGGTGCTGCTCCCACCAAGGGGTGGGGAAGATCCTGCCTGCCAGAGGGCACATGTCTCTCCTGTTCAGTCCCATGCAGCTCGCAGCAAGGCACCCCCCAGTGCTGGCGGCTGGGCACTGCATGTCGGCACCTGGAGGACCACAGGGACCAGGCTGAGACCATCACCACAGGCCACGCATCTTTGCCTCCATGATTCTGGGATGTGCAGAATCTGGAAACACTGAATTCCACCCAAGACCCCTGCTGTGGGTTGACTTGTGTCCCCCCAAATACGTGTGAATTCCTGGCCCCTCGACTGGAAGGCAACGGGTTTGGCTTTTTTGGTTTTGGTACCTGTGGATGTGATCCTGTTTGAAAATAGGGGTTTTCGTTATGTTAATGAAGTCTTACTGGAGTAGGGTGGGTCTTAAGCTAATCTTTTCTGAGTAGTGTCTTGTGAAAAGAGCAGAATAGACAGAGACACACACGGGGGAAGACAGACGCCATGGAATCAAGGAATGCCTGGAGCTAATGACAAGGAAGGAATTGGCACAGCTGAGAACCTAATTTGGATTTTCGGCCTCCAGAACGCAGAGACAATAAATTACTTTTCTTTAAGGCCACCCACTTGTGGTACTGGGAAACTGAGACAACCCCATGCCCACCCTGCACGGCTGTAAGCCTGGGTTGGGGTGATGCTGCATGAGGCTGCGTTTCAGAAAATGGCTATCACTCTGTCCCTAAGGACCCCAGTGAGCCTGGGCTGCCCTGCCCCAGCCTAAGGAAGACACCTCTCCTTGTAGCCGGAGCATTCGAATACAGCCTCATGGGGTGCAATGGAGGTGCTATCTTCAGACATTGCTGAGTCCAATGTCACTTTGATTAATGTGAGCTGCTTGACCCTGTGGCCACCTGATTCCAGAACTATCCCCACATTCCCGAGGCTGTGGAGAGAGTGAGCTGGGTCTGTGCTGGCTGCTCCTCACCCAGGCTGCTGGGCACCCCGCCCTGCCTGGGCCAAGATGCTGCAGGATCTGCTGAGCCCAGGGCCACCTGGGGCTTCCTCCGTGCACCCATACTCCCCACACACAGCCCTGAGCCCTGTCTCCTGCAGACACACCCACCAACTACACACAGCCCCACTCCGAGGGCCTCACAGTCTCCAGGAAGGAGAGACAGGCACAAGCAGAGCCTGCTGGAAATGGGCCATGGGGAGTGAGATAGGAGGAGCAGGAGGGGTGTCCTGGGGAGGGGCACGTTGCCTGGAGGAGGGGTAGGTGGAAGGAGAGGCCTTGAGGTGGGACAGCACAGGACAACCTCAGCAACAGTGAGTTGCCACCCCTAGTCAGGGAAGGCCCTCACCCCGAGTCACTCATGATCAAACGTGTATGGAGTAACCACACATCAGCAAGCCTGGGCTCACATTCTTGTGTGGAAGATGGATTGAAAACCCAAACCAACAAACAAAATGGCTCAACATGCTGGGTCTCACTAAGGATACTAACTAGGTGATGGGATAAATGATAAAGGTGACTCTTGTCTTGTGCTTAGGCAAGACTTCTCAGAGGTGGTGGCATTTGAGCTGTGTCTTGATTTGCTAGAGCTGCCATAACTGAAATACCACCAGTGGGTGGACTTAAAGAACAGGAATTTATTTTCTCACAGTTCTGGGTGTCCACTTCAGGGTCTTGGCCATGTCAATTCCTTCTATGGCCTCTCTCTTTGTTTCTGGTGTCAGCTGGTGATACTTGGAGTTCCTAGGCTTATAGATGCATCTGAATCTGTCATGTGTCTTTCTCCCCCCACTGGGTGTATTCTGCTCTTTTTATAAGTTGGAAATTATTAGGTTTAGGACCCACCCTACACTGGTAAAAAGCTTCATTAACATAACAACAAAATGTTACAGGGTCACATCCATAGGTATAGGAGTCAAGACTTCAGTGCATATTTCAAGGGAGACATAATTCAATCCATAACAAGCTGAGACCTGACAAAGACGAGTGCCATGCGAAGAGCCCGGGTTGTTAGTGTGTGCTAAGGTCCTGGGGCAGGGGGTGGTTGAAGAAGGCCAGTTCACTGGAGTGTGGCAAGCAATATGGAGGGCAGCACTAATGGAAGTGGAGGCATGGCAGATGACAAAGGGCAGAGACTCAAGCAGGGAGTGGGGTCTAGGGAAAAAATGCTCATGTTGGGATGAAAGTGGCATTTGACGTAGGTTGAAATTTCTCAGTTTAGATAAAAGCAAATTTGGGAACAGAAAAATGTATGGTTAGTTGCCAAAAATGCCTACCTTTATATTAATTCTCCATTTACAGCTTAAACCTAGAGACACCAATTGAAAGACTATAACATTATTAGCTCCTGGGCTGACACTTTGATCCATGATATTTTAGCCTGCAGCAGAAATTTTATTGCTGCATTATAAAGTCTTAAAAAATAGTGTTTCTCATAGATGTACTTGACAGTAGCTGCAAAATTTGTACAAGCATAATTATGCTCCCAGAGACACATGGTGAGGGCATTTTAAAGTCAGGAAGCAGTTATTTTCTATGTTTCCATTTTCTTTTCTCTTTAAATGAGTGTTTACACATTTCATAAAGCCAGTTCCCGTGCAAATGTTCATAGTTTTAGCTGCACAGATACACCACTAGAAAGCAGAACAGGCAATGGATGCTGGGCTCCTACAGGGTCAGGGCCAAAGTGCTCAAAGCCATCGTTAAGCCCTGAACCTGCCTCTTATCAGCACCCAGGCTTTGCACCAGTGGGTGCGTCTTTGCTCAGGAAAACCAAATACATCAGGGTTGACAAGTCCATTTGGAAGTGGGTCTTTAGGGGTAAGCCTGGACCCAATGAGGGAAGCTAAAATGCCTCCTCAATACCCAGTAAGAGCTGAAAATGACTTCAATTTGATCACAAATGGAATTGAACATTCCTTGGGTATCTCCTTAGTGTGTAAATTGGCACACCCTTATTGCTAGGCATATTGAGAGCTGCCTGTCTGTCTTCCATGCCCCACACAGGCTTCTACCCTTCAGGGAGATCTCTCTGTTTCCTACTACCAATAATATAGATTCCTGGCATTATCATCATTGTCGTCATTATCACCCTCATCATCGTCATCATCCCCACCATCACCATCATATCCGTCATCCCCAATGACATCACCATCATCACCATCCTCATCATCCCCACCATCATCTCCATCATTGCCATTATCATCACCATCACCTCAATTATCACTGTTATAATCACCATCCTCATCATCATCACCATCATCATCACCATCACCACAATCAACACCATCACTCTCATCTCTATTATTCCTTTTACCATCATCATAATCATCCTGATCTCTACCATCACCATCATCTCCATTATGACCATCATCATAATAACCATCATCACCATCACCACAATCACCATAATCTCCACCATCATCGCCATTCTCCCAATGTCACTATATCATCACCTTCAACGCCATCACTATCATCACGCTCATTTCCACTATCGTATCATCTCCATCTCCATCATCATTCTCTCCATCGTCACTATATCACCATTGCCATAATCACCACCATCACCATTATCTCCACCACTGTCACCATCTCTATCATCCCCATCATCATCATCATCATCACCTAATCTCCATCATCTTCATCATCTCTTGCATCACTGTCGTTGTGATTATCACCATCATTTTCGTCACCATCACGATGACAATAATCGTGATGACGGCTCACCTTTTTAGAGAACTTGCCAAGAATTTTCTCACATAATGTCATGTAACCTGAACCCAGAGCACAGTTATGATGGTGGAGAATGAGGATGAATGGGGTTACATATATGAAGTGCCTGGCATGCAGTAAACTTAGTTGTAAAAGCTTTTGTTATAATGAGTGTCTCAAACCTGGGTGCCCTTGGAAGCTAAATTCATGAGAGAAACTAAGTTTGCCTTCAGCAGGCTTTCATTCTCATTTAGAACACAAAACAGTCCCTTGATCATCCAGTAATTTATTACCAATGTTGAGTTAGCAATAGCTAAGCGCCAGGAGCTGTGTGAGACACTAGAGCACATAGTTTGCCCTCATGCTTCTCCCTTCTGTAACCAATGGGGTTAAACTGTTCCCTCTCCTCCCATCACACACAGGGTCTGTGAGTTACTGATAAGGCATTCTGTGTAGCAGCCCAAAGTCTTCTTACTGCTTCTCTGCTCAAGGCTGCTTCACTAACTGCCATACCCCCATTCAGACATGAGCAATAAGCCGCAAAGCTGTCCTTGGACAAACTTCATACATCATGCTCCCCAAAAAACACACGCCCCCTAGCCACCATATTGCACCCCCCCCCCCACTGCATCCCCATACATATTAATTAGTTCCTGGAATTACCTACCTATTCCCAGAAACTTCATGAATTCTGCATAAGTTCCCTATCCCAAACCCTATAACTGCCTTAGAATCCCCAACCTCAGGGAGCTTGATATGAGACTTAGTCTCTGAGCTCCTTGGTTGACTAGCTTGCAGTAAAGTCCACTTTCTCTTTCTCAAATGCCTGGTGTCTCTCAATTGACTCAAGCAGTCACACTGGGTAGGAGCCACCCTCATCAGGTTACACCACCCCAGCCAGGAGCCTCATATAGCCAGAGGGTCCAAGCAGGAGGGGATCTTAAAGGCCAACTCTCCCAACTTAGTTGTGCCAATGCTGAAAATCAGGGGCTTGTGGGCCAGAGAGCATGAGCAGTCTGGCTGAGTTAGGTCCCACTCACAGGCATAAGTCCTCATCCAGGCTCTGCTGTCACACTGCCACATAGCTCCTTTAGGGTCTCAAAAACCTACCAAAGACTTCCTAACTTGGCATCTCTTCAATTCAATTCCACAGATTTATGGAGCCCTCCCGAGTGCAAAGTGCAGGCTGGCTCTGTCAGAGACAGAGAAAAATGTGAGGCACAGTCCTGCCCGGAGGACCTTTGTAATTTGGTTAGTGAAACAAGACATCCCTGTATGAAAATGTAAACACCACCAGACAACAGCACAAGGGACACCACAAGGCTGTCCATGAATCATCACCAGGTGGAAGATGGTATTGGTGGGCTCCGGCAAGTGACATTCACTCCCCACCTCACTCTGAGGAAGGAGGCCAGCACCTCACTTCTTACAATCAAGTCCAGGATGCCCACCCCTCTTTGCCACTGCCTCCCCTGCCCTGGCCATGCACAGCTCTCCTGTCCTTATAACACTCAGGGACCCACCATCCCCCCCTAAGCCAGGCCCGGCCATCCACACAGGGAAGTGAGCACAGCACATCGCACACAGAAGATACAAGCTGGGCATCTACACTCACCAGTATCCACTGCCCAGCATCCTTGGTGGGACTACTTGACTGGGGCATCGCACACAGAAAGTACAAGCTGGGCACCGACACTCACCAGTATCTGCTGCCCAGCATCTTTGGTGGGACCACTTGATCGGCAAATGGAACACAAAAGGTACAGGCTGGGCATCTATACTCACCAATATCTACTGCCCAGCATCCTTAACCAGACTGCCCAATGCATGTGAGTGGATGGGAGAGTGTCTTAGCAGCTGAAGCAGGAAGGGGCCAGGACACCTTCACCCTTTTCTCTTGCTCTTTGACAGGGGCTGTGAAGACTGTGTGTTGAGATGGAGTAAGCAAGAGATGACCACACAAAGTAGAGGACAGCCGCCTGGAGAGTCCCCCGGCCCGTAGCAGACTTTCTGTGAGCAAGAAGACAGCACGTGGTGTCCATCCCTGAATCCAGTGAGTGTTTGCCCAGTGTAAGCCAAGCCTCACCCCGACCAGCAAGCTCTGCTTGGCCCCCTGGGCTGGCAGCCCCAGCCCACTGCCTCAGGCTCGTTCTCCGCAGCCTCTATCTTGGCCCCCATGAAGGAGCCCCTGCGGGCACTTTCCTTCCCACAGTCTAGATGGCAGGATGGACTCAGAAATGGGTGTTCCCGGACACTTTTATCAGGCTGGCGTTCCCAGGTTGTCTCCGGTTTACAGATCCACCCATATGGCAGATGTGTCTCACCTGTACAGCCTCACAAAGGACATCTACATGAGAAGACAGGCCAGAATCTCCATGTCACTCAGAGGTGGCTCTGGGACTGTTACAGATTGAATTGTAATCTCCAAAAAAATATGTGTTGTAAATCCAAACCCCTACATCTGTGGTCAGCCCGGCTGGCGTAGTAGTTAAGAGTTCAACTGCTAACTAAAATGTTGGCAGTTCGAATCCACTAGTCACTCCTTGGAAACCCTATGGGGCAGTTCTACTCTGTCGTATAGGGTCGCTATGAGTCAGAATCGACTAGATAGCAACGGTGTGATTTCTTTTTTGTGTGTATACCTGTGGTTAAATCTCATTCGGAATGGGTTTTCTTTGTTATGTTGATAAGACAGTATTAGTGTAAGGTATGTCTTAAATCAATCTCTTTTGCGATATGAAAGAGAGCAGTTCAAGCAAGGGAGCAAGTAAGCAGAGATGGGGGAGGACCGATGTCATACCACATGAAGATCACCAAGGAGCCAAGGAACAAGGCTCTCCCCCAAGAGCAGACAAAGGGAGAGAGCCTTTGTCTAGAGCCGGTACCCTGACTTCGGACTTCTAGCCCCCTGAAATGTGAGAAAATAAATTTCTGTTCATTAAAGCCACCTAGTTGTGGTATTTCTGTTATAGCAGCACTTAATAACTAAGACAGGGTAGGTACACACTCTGAGAAGGGCTGCAGGACCCCCACGGTGGAGATGTGAAAAACACAGAAGTAAGTGCTCCTGGTCTAAGACCACATGGGCTCCCAGAGGAGCCCAGGACAGGTCTGGAAGCCACATCTCCTTGCCCCCAATGCTGGCTGTTACTGAGTGCTACAGTTGAACTATGTCCTCCAAAAAAGGTCTGTTGAGGTCCTAGTCCCTGTAACTGTGAACGTGACCGTCTTTGGAAATAGAGTTTGTCTTTTGTTATCAGTTAAGTTAATAAGGTCATACCAGAGTAGGCTGGGTCCTAATCCCTTTGGAGTCATATCTTACAAAGTGGAGAAGGACATGAGGACACAGACACATGCAGAGGGAAAACCCTATGAGAAGAAACATCTACAAGACAAGGAACATCAAGAAACGCTGGGTCTGTAGAAGCTGGAAGAGACAAAGAGGAATCTTTCTCCAGAGTAAACAGAGAGAGCATGGCCCTGACAGTGTCCTGATTGGACTCCCAGCCTCCACAACTGGGAGAGAACTGACTTCTGTTCTTCAAAGGCGCCCACTCGGTGTTGCTTTGTTTCAGCAGTCCTGGGAGGCTGACACTGAGATTCATCGGGAAGACACCTGCTGGCCACGGGACCTCCAGAGACGTGGACCACTGCCCTGGCCTGGACATCGGCGACTTGGGAGGAGCTCTGTCCTGGCCTGGGCCTTCTTGCTGTCAGCAGTGGTTGTTCCTGGGCGCCTGTGTCCCAACTATCAAGCCTGAAGCCCTCTGAGTGACCCTTCCTCCTCCACCTGCAGCCCCTCATGGCGAGTTCAGTCAGAGAGAAGAGCCACCAAGTGAAGGAGCAGGGCACAGCCCGAGGCCCCATGGCCCAGAGGCCAGGCTGTGGGCCTCAGGCGGCTGGTCGCAGCCTGGGCCCCACCCCTCAGCATCTGCAGAGAAGTTCCCAAAGAAGCTGAGGGTCCTGACTGGAAGGAGGTTCCAAGCTGGAATTGCACCTGGCATGGGGAGCAGGGCAGAGTCTCCTTGTCCCATTGCTCCTCCCCAAGTTTATCCAGCAGACACTTATTAGACACCACCTGTGTTCCCCATGCAGCCCTCAGCACTGAGGACCCAGCACTGCAGGGGGCAGGACCTCCCGCCTCAATGAGCTGACCAACCAGACAAGATCAGGCAGGTAAAAGAGACCCCAGGGGGCAGAGCAACAGGGTCAGCCCAGGACCCCCCTTTATCCCACTGAGGGGTGATGGAGGCAAGGATCAGAAACCCACACACAGAGGGTCACTACTGAGCTTTGCAGTGCAGACCTCACCAGGGTATAAAGTGCTGAGGTGGGGGCAGGGGTGGTCATTGCCCTCACGGACTGCTGGGGACAGAGCCCCATGAGACCCTCTCATTTGCATGAGGCACCAGGAACGTCACAGCTGAGCATCACATTCAACATGACCAACCACGGCCAACAAACATTTCTTCCTTAAACTTTATGAGCCACATTCACGTTTGATTTAAGTGCTAAGAAATTTTTTAAAGTTTCAATAATAAAAGAAAGAAAGAAAAGAAACACCCTTGGGGTCAAAAATGAGAGCTGGCAAGCTCATAAATTGGAATTGTATAAGTGCTCTTGGTTCCCTCTGCCACGGAGGAACACTGAGAGTGAGCGGCACTGCCAGATTTATTACAAATGGGGTCCCCTCTGTAAGAGGGCTGGAGCGTGTGCTGGCCTGGGCTGTGGCGCAGGCAGGCTTTGTCACCTCACATTCCCCGCAGCCCCATGATGTGCCCACTGGTCCCAGTGGGTGTGGCTGGGTGCTCGGGCCTTCCGGGGCAGAGGTGAAGGGTGACCTTTAAGTGTGTCAAGAGGAAGCATCATGTCCTGGAAAACCATTTACAAAGGGCACCTGTGCAGCACACTTAAACTTGATTACATAGAGGCTGTTTGGACATGCTAGCCTGTGTAAGCATTGCACACACAATGACATGCTCCACATTCCATTTCTTTCCTTTTGGGGCAAACCCAGCCCTGCAAGAAGCACCCACAGCCCGAAGTCACATTTGGAGTCACGTGCAAAGCTGCATGGAGTCCCTGGGTGGTGCAAACGGTTAACGTGGTCACTGCTAACTAAAAGGTCAGAAGTTCGAGTTCACCCAGAGTCACCTTGGAAGAAAGACCTGGTGATCTATTTCTGAAAAATCAGCCACTGAAAACCCCATCGAGCACAGTTCTACTCTGACACACATGGAGTCTCCATGAGTCGGAGTCAACTCCACAACAATTGATTTATTTGACAACTAGAAATTGTTTAATGTTACTTGGTATTATTTACTAGTATTCTTTATCTGGGAGTAGTTGGGTGGTACAAAGTGTTAAGGGACTCACTGCTAATCAGAAGGTTGGAGGTTCTAGTCCACCCAGAGGTGCTTGGAAGAAGGACCTGGTGTACTTCTGAAAAATCAGCCATTGAAAACTCTGTGGAGCACATTTCTACTCTGGCACACATGAGGTCACCCTGCGTCAGGGTCAACTCGATGGCAACTGGTTTGGTAGAGTGACATACAGCTCGATGGTGACCCCATCTGACTAGTTATGTGCATCAGATAGAGACCCCCAGTCCCCACCCCTAAGTGGCTGAGACACTCCCTGAACTCTCGAAACAGTTGTTCTGGGGACAAATGGACAAATAAACCAGGTTTTGTAGCAGCAAAGATGCAAATTGGCATCTGTGTGTGTTCAAACCCAGATAACAGAGTTGTTGAGAAACTGGTCTACCAGGAAGCATGGCAGGCACCTACCATATCTGGGAGGAAATATGGCCCAGGTATGCAGTTACGGGGATAGCGGAGAGTTCTAGACCATGCCAGGTGTATGGGGAGGGGTCAGCAGCACAGGGATCACCAGCTAGGGCTCTGGGACAGACAACCTAGACTGGACCACAAGGTCCTCCACTCTGTATCCGTGAGACCTGGGCATGTTATTGCGTTGCCCTGTGTCTCAGGTTCCATATCATTAAAATGCAGGCAATGATAGCATTTACTCCACAGAGCTGTGTGACACAGGCACGTAACACCTAGCTCAGTGGTCTCCAGATACCTGCATGTTTGCCAGGTCACTGGTACTCTTATGCAGAATAAACTTGGCTCTGCCTTCAACACACTCATGGTGGGCTAGAGCAAAGAAATGTACATTTGTTTATGGGCTCATTTTTTAAATTTTTTTTCTTTTCTTTTTTTTTTTTTTTTTTTGTCTTGCTTGATTTACTTTTTCCAAAGAAAAGTAACTGCTCATCTATCTGGTGGCCCTCACTGGGCTGGGGACAAGGTGAAGATGAAAGACACCACCCCATCCTCTGTGACCACGTCGCATCTTTGAGCCCACGTGTATCTAACACTGCAATCCCATCTCCATAATCTCCTCCAGAACTCTGTTGGGACCGTCTTCATACACCTTCTCACCAACCTTCTGCACTTCAGCACAGCACATTGTTGTCGTTGTTGTTGTGTGCAGTCGAGTGGATTTTGTTTTTGTTTTTTGAAAATCGATAATAATAATAATGTTTCCAGGTCTTTGCATATTTCATTATAATACTTTACTTTGTCTTCTCAAGCTGCTCTTTAAAATCTTCTGTAAGCTCTTTTACTTCATCATTTCTTCCATTCGTTTTAGCTACTCTACATTTCAAGAGCAAGTTTCAGAGTCTCTTCTGACATCCATTTCGGCCTTTTATTTCTTTCCTGTATTTTTAATGACCTTTTGCTTTCTTCATGTATGATGTCCTTGATGTCTTCCCACAACTTACCCGATCTTCAATTGTTAGTGTTCAATGCATCAATATTTTCTTGAGATGGTCTCCAAATTCAGGTGGTATATAGTCAAGATCACATTTTGGCTCTCTTGAATTTGTTTTAATTTTCTTCAGCTTCACCCTGAACTTGCATATGAGCAGTTGATGGCCTGTTCCACACTCGGTCCCTGGCCTTGTTCTGACTGATGATATTGAGCTTTTCCATCATTTCTTTACACAGATATAGTCAATTTGATTCCTGTATATTCCATCTGGCAAGGTCCATGTGTATAGTCACCATTTATGTAGGTGAAAAAAATGTATTTGCAATGAACTAGTCACTTGTCTTGCAAAATCTTATCATGCAATCTCCCCAATCGTTTCTATTGTCAAGGTCATATTTTCCAACTACTTATCTGTCTTCGTTTCCAACTTTCACATCTCAAACACCAGCAATTATCAATGCACCTTGTTTGCATCTTTGATCAATTTCAGACTGCAGAAGTTGGTAAATACCTTCAATTTCTTCATCTTTGGCATTAGTGGTTGGTGCATAAATTTGAATAATAGTTAATATTAACTGGTCTTCCTCATAGGCATATGGATATTGCCCTATCACTGACAGCACTGTACTTCAGGACAGACCTTGAAATGTTCTTTTTGACAATGAACACGATTCCATTTCTCTTCAACTTGTCATTCCTGGCATAGTAGACCATATGATTGTCCCAATCAAAACGGCCAATACTAGCCCGCTTCAGCTTATCATTCAAGTTGTGAGGATTTTTGTTTTGTTTATGTTGAGGTGTAATCCATACTGAAGGCTGTGGTCTTTGATCTTCATCAGTAAGTGCTTCAAGTCCTCTTCACTTTCAGCAAGCAAGGTTGTGTCATATGCATATTGCAGGTTGTTCATGAGTCTTCCTCCAATACTGATCCCGTATTCTTCATATAGTCCAGCCTCTCGGATTATTTGCTCAGCATTCAGATCGAATAAGTATGATGAAACAATACAACCCTGACAGACATCTTTCTTAACTTTGAACCATTCTGTTCGAACAATTGTCTCCTCGTCTATGCACAGGTTCCTCATGAGCACTATTAAATATTCTGGAATTCCCATTCTTCTCAATGTTATCCAAAATTTCTTATGATCCACATAGTCGAATGCCTTTGCATTGTCAATAAAACACAGGTAAACAACTTTATGGTATTCTCTGTTTTCAGCCAGGATCTATCTGACATCAGCAATGATATCCCTTGTTCCACATCCTCTTCTGAATCCAACTTGAATTTCTGGAAGTTCCCTGTCAATGTACTGCTGCAACTACTATTGAATGATCTGCAGCAACATTTTACTTGCGTGTGATGTTGATGATATTTTTCCATAATTTCTGCATTCTGTTAGATCACCTTTCTTTGGAATGGGCACAAATATGGATCTCTTCCAGTCAGTTAGCCGGCTGCTGTCTTCCAAATTTCATGGCATAGACAAGTGAGCACCTCCAGCACTGCATCCATTTGTTGAAATGTCTCCATTGGTATTCCATCAATTCCTGGAGCCTTGTTTTCACCAATGCCTTCAGTGCAGGTTGGACTTCTTCCTTCAGTACCATCAGTTCCTGATCATATGCTACCTCCTGAAATGACTGAATGTCGATCAATTCTTTTTGGTACAGTGACTCTGTATTCCTTCCATCTTCTTTTGATGCTTCTTGCATCGTTCTTTATTGTGCCCATAGAATCCTTCACTATTGCAACTCAAGGCTTGAATTTTTTCTTCGGTTCTTTCAGCTTGATAAATGCCTAGTGTGTTCTTCCCTTTTGGTTTTCTAGTTCCAAGTCTTTGCACATGTCATTATAATACTTTATTTTGTCTTCTCAAGCCACCCTTTGAAATCTTCTGTTCAGCTCTTCTACTTCATAATTTCTTCCATTTGCTTTAGCTACTCTACGTTCAAGAGTAAGTTTCAGAGTCTCTTCTGACATCCATTTTAGTCTTTTATTTCTTTCCTGTATTTTTAATGACCTCTTGCTTTCTTCATCTATGATGTCCTTGATGTCATTCCACAACTCCTCTGGTCTTCAGTCATTAGTGTTCAATGCGTTAAATCTATTCTGGAGATGGTCTCTAAATTCAGGTGGGATATACTCAAGGTTGTACTTTGGCTTTCGTGGACTTGTTCTAATTTTCTTCAGCTTCAACTTGAACTTGCATATGAGCAACTGATGGTCTGATCCACAGTCGGCCCCTGGCGTTGTTCTGACTGATGATACTGAGCTTTTCCATCGTCTCTTTCCACAGATGTAGTCAATTTGATTCCTATGTACTGCATCTGGCAAGGTCCACATGTATAGTCGCCGTTTATGTTGTTGAAAAAAGCGATTTGCAATGAAGATGTAGTTGGTGTTGCAAAATTCTATCTTTCTATCTCCAACAACATTTCTATCACCAAAGCCATATTTTCCAACTACTGAGCCTTCCTCATTTCCAACTTTTGCATTCCAGTAACAGTAATTATCGATACACCTTGACTGCATGTTTGATCAATTTCAGACTGCAGAAGTTGGTAAAAATCTTCAGTTTCTTCATCTTTGGCCTTAGTGGTGGGTGCATAAATTTGAATAATAGTCCTATTAACTGGTCTTCTTTACAGACAGATGGATATTATCTTATCTCTGACAGTGTTGTACTTCAAGATAGACCTTGAAATGTTCTTTTTGACAATAAGCACGATGCCATTCCTCTTCAATTTGTCATCCCTGGCATAGTAGACCATATGATTGTCCAATTCAAAATGACCAATACCAGTCCATTTCAGCTCACTCATGCCTAAGATATTGATGTTTATGCATTCCATTTCATTTTTGATGATTTCCAATTTTCCTAGATTCATACTTGATACATTCCACTTTCCAACTATTAATGGATGTTTGCAGATGTTTCTTCTCATTTTGAGTCATGCCACATCAGCAAATGAAGGTCCCAAAAGCTTGACTCCATCCATGTCATTAAGATTGACTTTACTTTGAGGAGGCAACTCTTCCCCAGTCATATTTTGAGTGTCTTCTGATCTAAGAGTCTCATCTTGCAGCACTATATCATACGATGTTCCTCTGCTATTCATAAGGTTTTCACTGGCTACTTTTTGTCAGAATTTGACCGCCAGGTCTTTCTTCCTAGTCCGTCTTAGTCTAGAAGCTCAGCTGAAACCTGTCCACCATGGGTGACCCTGCTGGTATTTGAATACGGGTGGCATAGCTTCTAGCATCATAGCAATACGTAAGCACCCACATACAACAAACGGACAGATGCATGGGTGAACCGAAGAGTGGTATTTGAAAATATAAACCAGATAAAATCACAACCCTGTTCAAATTCCTCCCATAAGTTCTTACAATGTTTTTTAAAAAAAGATCTTAAATCTTTGCCGTGATTTACAGGGCTTTGGTCTCCTCATCTCTCATCATCATCTCCAGCAGGCCTGCCTGCTGAACATGACAAGGATGTTCTTGTCTCAAAGCCTGCTCTCTTTGATTCCTTCAGAGAGCCATGTGGATTTATCCCTCACTCCACCCAGGTCTCTGCTCAAGTGTCAACTCCTCAGAGATGCCTCCTTTGTCCACCCTGTTTAACACACTTTATCTTCTTTCCTTGCTTTGTTTTCCTTCACACCACTTATCACCTCATATAAGTTTGTCTATTTATTTATCATCGTTGCCTGTCTCCCTGCTAGAATGCAACACCTGGAGATCAGGCACTCTGCCTGTCTTGTTCTCTGTTGTATCTCAATGACTAGAATAGCACCAGGAACGTAGAAGGCACCCAATACCTGTTTAATGAATGAAGGATAAAGTGAGAAGCAAAGGATCAGGACCTTGGACCCTCTACCCCTGAATCAGCCATGTTAGCTCTGTCTTTGCCTGTTTTTATGTTGCACTCCTTAACAATGTTTTCTTTCATAAAGAATTCTACTGCTGATAAGAAAAGGTGGAAACTACTGATTTGTTTAGTCACCAAGTCTTCGTGATTCATCTTTCATGATGCTCATCAAATAGGTCCTTCCTCTCCATCCAGACTGTTCTTCCTCTGTTGAAACACAGGACATCGTGCCCAAACTGGCCTCACAGTTGCCCAACTGGCTCCTTGCCTCTGAGTCTCTCTTTTAAATCTATAACCTCACATGCAGTAGACCTTACTTCCTAATCAGTGCTTGACCCAAAACAACCTAGGAAGGGACTTCAATGACTCTGCAGGATATATAACTTAAAGTCCATACTCTTTGACCACAAGCACCACGACTTTCTCCAACTTAACTTTCGGACTTTTCTTCCATTTCCCTTGACCCTCTCCCTCAGCCCCCATCCAACTGCTCCACCCGTTTCTCTGCAAATTCAGCAAGTGTATCTGCATCAAGGAATGGTACCCCTGCTCCCACCCTCCTCCACCTGACTAAACCTGCCCTCCTCCTAGGTTGGCCAGTTGTCACTTCCATGAAGTCTCGCCTGGCTCCATCGACCCTCAGACACATCTATCATCTGATTGCAATGTTTCTGTGTGACTCATCTTCTCAAGTCCATCTTGTCAACAATTCGAGGGCAGAAAACCATTTCTTAACAATTTATTTCTTTTAAAAAAATCTGCAAGTGTAGAGAGATCAAAGTTCATTAGTGGTTACCAGGGGCAGGCGGGAGTGAGGAGGTAAAGAAGACACAGTGTTTAGGGGGCACTCAGCTTCTGTTAAGGGTGATGGAAAAATTTGGGAACGGTTAATGGTGATGGTTGAACAACATGATGAACATAGTTAATGTCAGTGAACTATACATGTGAAGATGGTTGAAATGGCAAATGTTTTGTTACCTATATATTTACCACAATTAAAAAAAAAAAAAAACTTCAGTGTCTTATACAAACTCCTTTTTTCTTTGGTCCTCAGTCACATTTGGGTAAAAAATGACTCACACATTTATAGCTCTAGACCAGGCTGTTCCAGGGAACTCCAGACCTATATATCTAACACTCTACCCACCATTATATTTGGGTATCTCATAGGAACATCAAACTCAGCATGCTAACAACTCACCCCACACTGGATCTTTGTCCAGTAACCACGGGAAAAGACTGAAACCATGAAAAGCCAAAGAATTTGTCACAGAGTAGCTCATTCTGTAGCAGGACCAGAAGCTTAGGGGTCATCTTTGCACTTCCCTTTCTGCCAGCCACATCCAAGGAGTCACCAGATTCTGATGACTCTACTTCCTAAATACTTGGTCCACGTATTCCTAAATCCTGCTTCCAACCTGGTCCAAGTCTCCAACAGCCTCCTAACTCACATCCTATGATGAGTCTTCTCAACTCCCGATCTACTCTCAGTGTGCTAACCAGGGCAGTGCAAACCCAAATCTAAGCATGTCACTCCCCTACTTTGTCTCTGGACTTCCTTCCTGTTATTCATTGCCTGAAGGATCAAAGTGCAGTCCTTTACCCAGCAGAACAAGCCCAGCACATCCTTCCTTAGCGAAGTCCCCCTGCCTTCTCAGACAGGGCCAGTCTCCCATTCCTCCATATCAGAGCATCTGGCTGCCTCTGCTCAATATCCATCATGGTGGTCATCATCCATTTCCATCAATAATATTAAAGTCAATATCCAAATAGACTGTAACCATGAAGAACCAAAGACCTTGTCACAAGCCCAGAATAGATTCTCAATGAGCAGGAGTGCTTTGAATGAAGTCTGTGCTCTCCTTGACTCCTGTGACTCTTTGCCCTTCTCAAGGAATTTACCCCCAGTGGCATTTCCAATCTTTCTCAGAGCATCATCTGGTTGATGCCATCTGCTTTCTCAAAAAACTAGGAGGGGTCCAATTATCCCCACATCAGCGTTCTCTGCAGACACGACAAACCATGGTGGCAGATTTTCTTTGAGTGGCTTTGTGTAGAGGTTACTGATAATGGGCCACAGCCAAGGAATTTACACCCGATGCAAAGGACAAATATCTCAAACTCCTCCACGGGAATTGCTTTCCTTTCTCTTTAGCTCAGGATGAGACTTGTGGCTCCAGCGTTCAGTGCTCAGAAGAAGCAGGGTCAAGCCAGCAACACATCACCTGCCTCTGACCTCAGGCTGCCTGCTCAGGGCCATCTTGCCTGCCTCCTCCCAAGACAAATCCAATCCTGGGACCCTCCCCCTTGTTTCTACACTCTAATTCTAATTAAAGTCCTTTCAAAACATGATGGCTAATCTTTCTAAAATGCCGCTTTGATCATCTGCCTTCTGTGCTCCATAACCAATAGAGTTTCAGCTAAAGCTCAAACTCCTTGCAGGTTTCAACTCAAGGTACCTGTGAGGCCCTGCTTCTTACAGACCTCGTGACAGCTCTACCTGTCAAATGATCTGCTCCTCCACTGCCCTCTGAACCCTCCGAAGTACATGCTCCTGTGCGCTGAGCCTCTCCCACCTTAATGCCTCCATCTTTCCCTGAAAGGCAAGTCCAGTTTTCCTTCAAGATTTTCCTCCAGGAAGCTTTCCATGACCCCCCTACATTTCACTGCTCACACTGTGAACCCGAAATTGGGTGTAGTGGAAGGTGCCTCAGAAGGAAGCCTGGCAGTCTTCTTCCAAAAAATCAGCCACTGAAAACCCTGTGAAGCACAGTTCAACAGTCACCATGAGTTGGAATCAGCTTAACAGCGACTGGTTGGCTGGTTGGTTTGGATGTGTTATAGATATATTTTCATGTGCAGGCTCAGTGGGATTGCAATGAGCATCACAACAGCCTCTCAGCCTTACCTGTCGGGGCACCTTCACCTGCACAGGTAGGTGTTCCATAAAGGGTTGATGATCGCTGATGACTCATCACTTAGAACACCCTCATCCTTTCCCAGCAAGATTCAGGGTCCCCAGCTGGTTTTGCCCAATGTGTGTGGTGCTTGTGGCAAGGGTAGAAGTAAGGTGCAGAAAGAGAAACCAGCTCGTCTAGCTCTGGATTCTGACTAACAGGTGCTGAGGAGTTAAGTAGAACCAGTCCTCAACCAGGTCACAGCCTGGGGGACAACCTCACCTCTGCAACTTATTAGATGTGCAACCTGCAAATGATCTGAGCAAGTCCCTTCTCTTCTCTGGCCTCAATTTACACATCTACAAAATGGAATAATAGCCTCTGCTTTATCTATATCTCAGGCTTATCGTGAAACTCTAGACAGTGGCTGTGAACACACTTGGTAAACAGTAAGCAGCCGTACACATAACTTTTCTAAATTAAGCATCATAATCATTATTGTAACTTGTATGATTACAGTCCAGAGTGTTAGGTCATTTAGGGATTCCAAAAGTGCCAGAAAACACAACAGAATCCACTGTTTTCTCCTGAAGAACAAACAGCTTGTTCCGTCTCACACTTCTATTCAGAGCTGGGATTGAGTGAAGCTGCCACAGCTGGTCCATGGTGAGAAAACAGGAGTCTGACGCAGGCCAGGCCCGACCATCAATCACTGGGTTGTCCTGCTGTTGTTGCAGATCGCCTTCCATGTAAACATCCCCAGGGCCCTGCACCAGCTGCCGTCTGTCCTGCTCTGATGCTGCTCCACCTGAGCACACCACACAGGAGCATCCCGGAGACTGGCGGTCAGCACCAGAGCTCTTCAGGGTTGCGGGATCAGAGAGAGCCCACACGGCTGTCCCTCCAGGGTCTCCTGCAGGGAGGTGCCTTCTGACTCTGCAGCAGGACCAGGGGCCCGGCATCCGTCTTCGCCGGTGCCACTGTCAAGGCCCTGGGTCCCCAGGCCCCATCCACACCTGTGGCAGTGTCATCACCTCTGCACCTGCAATCCCAGGCCTGCTTCAGGCCCTGGAGGTGACCTATGTGTCGAGGTGCCCAGCACATGGCAGGCGGTGCATGGCAGTGTCTCAACTTCACTTTGAGGAGAGATACCCCCACCTGTGAGAGGAGTCAGCGCGTGTCCCAAGCACAGGGGACAAAGGGACAGGTGTGCACCATTCCTGCCCTCAGAGTACAGCAGAATGGGGTGGGGGAGGGAGGCATGTAAGCAGGCCTGCACACACGGCCCCACTTTGGAAGCCTGGCATTCTATCACGTGTGACACTTTGCACAGAGCCATGCTCCGTGGCAGCATCTTCCTTCCAGGGTTCGTGCTTGTCCATCTCAATGACTTCAGGTCTTTTAGTGGGGATGGTAGAAGAGACCTGTATCAGTTAGCTACAACTGCGTAACAAATTACCACAAGCTAGTGGCTTAGCACAGCCCAGCTTTATCATCTCACATTTCCGTGGGTCAGGAGTCCAGCAGGGCTTAGCTGGGTCCAACGTTCAGGTCTACAGGCTGCGACTGAGGTGTTGGCCAGGACTGTGGTGTCCTCTGAGGGCCTCTTCCAATCAAGCTTATGCAGGCTGTTGCAGAATCAAGATCCTTGGAGTTGTGAGACTGATGCCTCAGCCCCTAGAGGCTAGCCCTCTCCGTGGGAGGTTCACAAGATGTTTACTTCTTCAAGCAAACCTGCGGTGCTGGACCAGGAGAGGCTCAGCCCCTGTTTTCAAGAGTGTTCACCTGATTAGGCCAGGCCCACCGAGATCATCTCCCTTTCAATTAACTCAAAATCAGCTGCTTTGGGACCTTAACTACATTTGCAAGATCTCTTCACTTTTGCCATATAATGTCACCTAATCATGGGAGTGACACCTGTTATATATGCTGGTCCTGCCACACTCAAGGGGGTATTATGGAGGGTGTGTGACCAGAGGGCAGGAATCTTGGGCCCATCTTTGAATTCTGCCCACTTGAAGAGCTGAAAGCTAGCAGATTTGGGTTTAAATTCTGACCCACCTTTCTCTCCATGGCCTCTTTGGGGCTCACAGTCACCCCCTATTGTTATTCTTCTTGTTATTGTTGTTGTTGTTATTGTTGTTAGGTGTCATGGATTCCAACCCATAGCAACCCCATGTGACAGAGTAGAACTGCCCCATAGGGTTTCCTAGGCTATAATCTTTATGGGAACAGATTGCTAGGTCTTTTTCCTGTGGAACCTCTGGGTGGGCTCGAACCTCTGACTTTTCAGTCAGCAGCCAAGCACTTAACCATTGCTCCTTCCCTCCACACTATAGAGACTAAAATCACCTCCACTTTCAGGCTACAGGCCTGAGGGAAGCCAGACCAAGCCCACAATCCCCCCTTGTCCAGAACAGTCTTAGTGCAAAGCCGAGCTTAGCTGCCAGAGTCCACATACTTCGTCCCTCACTCTCCCACCTGGCAAGAGTCCATGTCAATACAGCCCACCTCATCGCCCTTCAGAGGAACCCTCCCCATGTGCAACCCTCCCCAGAGCCCCTCACTACACCCTCAGGTGGCCTTGCTGCCCCCCCAAAGTGCTGACCTCCCTTCACTGACCAGTGACCACGCCTGCCTCTGCCTCTCACCAGGTTCTGCTCGGCACCAGCACAAACGCAAAAATGAAGCTCAAAGGAGGGAAGGGGGATGTGCGGGCTGTTGGCAATTTTTAGCATCTGGTTTCCAGCTTTCTGTGTGATGAGGTCCCTTAGAAGTGCTATTTGTGGTCAACTCTAAGGGCAGAACAAGGAGGCTCCAATGGTGCCCAGGTCCTCGCTCACCCCCCAGCATGTGGGGAAGGTGGAGCAGGACCTGACTCGGTCATGGAGTGGACAGGAAAGGTGTCCCATTGCCCACGCCCTGCAGCCCCCACTGCCCCGGCCGTCAGGACCAGCCCTGGGGGTCCAACTTCTGCTGGAACTCCTGAAGGAGTATGTTTTTCTGGGCTGCGATCAGGCCATTTAGAGAACACGAATGAAACACAGAAGTTCCACGCCAGCCGCTCTTCCCAAATGAAAGGCGTCAGTAGTTCACGGCGGTGAGGCATGGGCATGTCTGGGTTGGGTCAGCCCGTAGGGGAAAGACGGTTAGCCCAGAGCCCCAGGCCTCCCAGGGCCTCAGCAGTGCCCAGGGCAGCCTGTGGTCTGGCCGTTTCCAAAGACCAAGGGCATGATGGCCAACAACTGTGCACCCAGACTTTAAGAGACATCCCTGATTCAGACTCTGAGAGCCGGCCCTATGGTCAACTGTCCATCTTAGAGTGGACTCCGGCCTGTGGTCAGGAAAACCTGTTCTGTAAAGAAAACTGGTCTATAAAGCCCACACAGGAACGCATCCCAAGTCTTCACTGCCACTCTTTGAGATCTTAAAGTGCTCACATCCTGAAAAGAAGGCTCTCCACTGACCAATGGGAGCCTGTGGGAGACCCCAGCAGGAGGGTGCTGAGGGGGCAGTGGATGTTGGGATGAAGAGTCCAGTCAGGGGCCCAAGCTGAGGAGACTCACCAAGTCCTGGGTCAGCTCCTCGGGCTCCCCTTCAGAACCCATCTCAGACTCCACTCTCAGACCCCTGCTTGGGCCCCACCTTTGACTCAACTTTGGATCTCCCCCATACCTCACTGGCCTCACAAGTTAGGGAGGCACAATGCTGGTGACCTGATAACAAACGGGGATCCACAGGGCAGTGTTGGGAGCTGGGAATGCAGTGTCTGCTCAAGGAGGTTATGGTGCCAGGTGATTACTGGGGTCCCCTGGAGTCCCATCTCCCCTGGGTCCCCCATCTCCCTTGGGACACCCACCTCCCCTGGATCCCCCTTCTCCTTTGGGTCCCCCATCTCCTCCGTGCACCCCATCTCCCCTGGATCCCCTGTCTCCCCTGAAGCACCCACTCCCACTGGGTCCCCTGTCTCTCCTGGATCCTCCATCTCCCCTGGGTCCCCCATCTCCCTTAGGTGTCCTGACTCCCCTGGAGCACATGCCTCCCCTGAGTCTCCCATCTCCTCTGAGTCCCCTGTCTCCCCTGGGTCCCCCATCTCCCCTGGGTCCTCATCTCCCCTGGGGTACCTGCCTCCCTTGGGTTCCCTGCTTCCCTTGTGTCCCCCATCTCCCCTGGGTCCCCCGTCTTCCCTGGGTTTTCATCTACCCTGGGTCCCCTGCCTCCCCTGGGTCCCCACCTTCCCTGAGTCCCCCATCTCCCCTGAGTCCCCCATCTCCATTGGATCCCCATCTCCTCTGGGTCCCCCATCTCCACTGGGGCACCACTGGACATCTTTCCACTCTAAGAGGCCATGAGGTCCCTTGGGGCTTGTCAAGGGAGCCACCAGGTACCACCCAAGCAGAGTCCACAGGATACTCCCACAGACATGAAGACCCTTTGTCCCCTTGAAGCTCCCACGTTCTAAGTGTGGTGCAGGCTTCTGTCCTCCTCCCTCTGAGCCAATCTGGTCAGCAGCCCTTCCATCCACTGCCCAGGGACTGAACAGGGGTGGCCATCCCCCTCGGCCCCCTCGGGTGGGAGTGCCTAGCACTGCAGCTGCCAGGACGCCAAGATAAATAAGACGTCACGTGGAGCAAAGAGGGGGACGTGCAAGTCACCAAGCGACACGCAAAGCTAGGCGCAGGCTCCGGGCAGAAAGCGTGAACAGAAGCGATTTTCAGAACGAAGGCATCCACAAGGTGCAGGGGGCGGGGCCTCCCTGGTGGCTCACCCTGCAGGCGGTCGCTGGAGCTCCCAGTGCGGAGGCGGGGCGGAGGCTGCGCGGAGGTGGCGGGAGCAGCAGAGCCATCTCGTGCTGATTAACCTGCGCGCTGATCACAGATAGCTCTGGGGAGTTGACGCAGGGGTGGGGGCTGAGAAGACAGGAAAGACAGTGGCAGAGAGGGAGGGGGAGAAGCTTTGCGTTTGCTGGACTGCAGGAGCGTGGAGAGAGACTGGACAAGAGGCCGGAACAGCCCACGTGAGAGCTCTGGGGGCCAGAGAGGAAGAGTGGATTCCGTCGGAACGCAGTGGCCAGTCATGAGGTTTCCAAACCCCAGGGCGTACGGAGACAGCTGGCTGCAAGGAGGAAGGAGGGCTCAGGGCCACGGCAGGACCTGCAGTAGCCCAGGGGTGGGGGCACTGGGGGTCCTAAGTGGGCCGTGGCCTCAGAAAGGCTACTGTAAAAAATGCTCTTGGTTTCAGAAACGGAGCAAAGCCGGCTGATGTCCTGACCGTCTGTCTTTTCTCAGAAATGAAGTGAAGACATTTTGTGCAGGCAACAACAACCAGCCCCTTTCTGAATGCAAAGGAAGGTCTCCTGACGAACCTTTACAAGGAGAACTGGGGAGGAATGATCCCTGGTGGGAGAATGTCACCCTCCTCCAGGGGCAGAACCTCCGAGACACCAGGAGGAGCCAGTCCGGCTGAAAACCAGCCGCCGCGGCACCCATGGGTAAAAGCGCCTTGGCTGTGCTGCTCCTCCTTGCATCGGTGGGAGTTCCGTATACCCCGAGAGCTGGCGGGGACTGTGGGGCCAGGCGCTAGGTAAGGAGGCGTCAGCTGCACCCACCTCAGGGCCTGACACCACGCACTTCGCAGACATCACTGCTGTGCAAGGCCTTCCTGGGAGACCGCCGAAGCAGGACCCAGCAGGGTGACTTACTTTGAAGGGTCTTCTTCCGGGGCTAGGGATCCCCGTGACTCGCAGATGTTTGTGGCACATGGGCACTGGCTCTGGCCAGCAGGCGCATCCGAATGGCGCCCAGAGCTCAGGAGTGAGAAGGAGCCAGGGGCCCAGGAGATGGATTAACACCGGGAAAGTAATTTTCCATTAACATTTCCAATTTTGGTATGTTAAAGAGAGTGGAAGTTGATTTCACTGCAACATCCTGTGGGGAAATTAGTTTATTTTGCTAAAGTATCTTAATAACTACAGTGACATCAAGGTTAATTGCTTAATCGGGATTGCCACAGCGCAGGCCCACTGAATTCCCCACACAATCTGTGCTGTGATTAGTGCCAGGGCCTCCATATTTGGAAGACGTTTTCCCCAGAACAGCAGAACTGGACAAGGTGATCGACAGGTGGGGAGGACGCTCTCAGCGGGTATGCTGGGCCAGTGTCCCTGAGGCCCTGGCGCCATGACACATCTGGAACTTGGCTCTCCAGGGCCATGGGAATTTGTCCAGGCCTGCCTTCCTGCATCCGCCCCAGCAAAGGGAGACAACGAGAAACAAGAAGTATTCCAGCACACCCCTCTGTCGGAGTGAGAAGGGGCCCCCGGGGCCCTGGACAGTGATTGCCTGTGAGAGGGGCTTGGGGACACACTTGTCCTTGGCTGTGGACACAGTGACAAGGACCAGGAAGTCCGTTTACAGTGCCTCGGGTAAACCATCAAAGATTATCCCGGAGAACATGTGACAGAAAATAGCCCACTCGTAGATCCTGGGTAAGCCCTGGGGACAAAGGGGCTTCCTGAAAGCTGCGGGTTCAATTCCAGCCAACACCCCTCGTGCGCGGTCATCACCTATGTCACTGGAGGCTTGGGTATTGCTAGGACGCTGAACAGGTTTCAGCGGCACTTCCAGACTCAGGCAGATCAGGAAGAAAGGCCTGTGGGTCTGCTTCCAACCATCAGCCAATGATGGACTAGGAAGAAAGGCCTGGAGATCGACCTCTGAAAATCAGCCAGTGAAAGCCCTATGGAGCACAATCTACAGCTGATCATGGGGATGGTAGAAGACAGGACAGCATTTCGTTCTGTTGTACATGGGGAGGCCAGGAGCTGGGGTTGACTCAACGGCGTCTAACAACAAGGGCTTGGCTATGGAGCCACATTCCTTGACCTCACCGCTAGTAGACTGGCTACAAACCAGGCAAGGGTCCAGATATTCACCTGGGCTTGAGCACATGCGCCTGTGCAAACCTTCTCCACTGGGCATTCTCTGCAAACACAAGAGAATCCAGATGTCACAACACTGCTGCCCTGGGAAAGCCGTGTCCTGGCAGAACTCACCCACCAGAATTATTTGTGGGGAGGAACACCTGGATGCGGGCCCTGGAGCCCTCCTGGGCAGTATCCATGGCAACAGAGAAGAGCAAACAGGAGCATCACTACACAGCAAACGGACAGCTCGTTTTTAAAATCACCGCTATCTTTTCTGAGGCCTGGAGTGTTCCTGAAGTCTCCAAAGCACACTGTCGCTTTGACGTCCGAGCAACAGGTAACACCCATATTCACAGAAGGACTTCAACGCTCTCCTTCTCCGTGGGGAAAGCTGATGAGAATCTGAAATAGCTGATGAGTGAGAATCGTGGCCTAAAATACCGAGAGGCGTGCTCTGCTAAGGCCCTGGCCCCGTGCTTTTTCCTGCAACTCCAAGACAGAGGAGGCAGAGAGCACTCACTTCTAGCGGATGTTCAGAAAAGATCTGTTTCCAGATTGGAGAAAGCAGCCATGCTCTCTGTCTCTCTCCTTGATACAAGACTAAGTGGCATGCACGTGTTGTGTACGTTGGAGTAAGCTCATGCCCTTCTAGCTTGCTACTTATCTTCCCTAAAGTCCATCCACCAACCCTCAAACACACATGCTCCCCATGAGCTATGATGTAAAGTGCTCCCCAGACAGGGAGCTATCTTCTCCTGGCAGGGAACCCAGCAGGGGCAGAGGCTTACAGAGGAGCCTTGCCCCTAGAATGGGGTCTGCTCAACAGGTTGCTCCTCTGGATGCAATAATAGAGGAGTTTGCATTCTTGAGAGGTTGCAATTCAGGTCATTTTGTTTGGAATGATGAGGCCACTTGGATCCTGGGACACCTGAAGGGAGGGAGAGGAAGGGTCAGGCACTTGAAATCCTAAAGATGGGAGAGAGGAAGGCTGGGGAGATGAGGAAGGGAAACACCGGCTCCAAAGTCATAACAAATTATGGATACCATTTAAAAGAGTGGGAATTCCAGAACGCTTAACTGTGCTTATGAGGAACTTGTACATAAATCAACAGGCAGTCGTTCAAACAGACCAAGTGGATACTGTGTGGTTTAAAGTTGGGAAAGGTGTGCATCAGGGTTGTATCCTTTCACCATATTTATTTAATCTGTATGTTGAGCAAATAATCTGAGAAACTGGACTATATGAAGAAGAACTGGGCATCAGGATTGGAGGAAGACTCATTAACAACCTGCAATAGGCAGATGACACAACCTTGCTTGCTGAAAGTGAAGAGGACTTGAAGCACTTACTATGAAGACCACAGCCTTCAGTATGGATTACACTTCAACATAAAGAAAATAAAAATCCTCACAAGTGGATCAATAAGCAACATCATGATAAATGGAGAAAAGATTGAAGTCAATGATTTCATTTTACTTGGATCCACAATCAACACTCATGGAAGCAGCAGTCAAGAAATCAAAAAATGCATTGTATTGGGCAAATCTGCTGCAAAAGACCTCTTTAAAGTGTTAAAAAGCAAAGATGTCACCATGAAGATTAAAGTGCACCTGACCCAAGCCACGGTGTTTTGAATCTCCTCATATGCATGCAAAAACTAGACAGTGAATAAGGAAGACTGAAGAAGAACTGACGTCTTTGAGTTGTGGTGTTGGTGAAGAATTTTGAATATACCATGGACTGCCAAAAGAATGAACAAATCTGTCTTGGAAGAAGTATAACCAGAATGCTCCTTAGAAGCAAGGATGGTGAGACAGTTTCTCACATACTTTGGACATGTTAGCAGGAGGGACCAGTCCCTGGAGAAGGACATCATGCTTGGTAAAGTAGAGCATCAATGAAAAAGAGGAAGACCCTCAATGAGATGGATTGACACGCTAGCTGCAACAATGGGCTCAAGCATTAACAACAATGATGAAGATGATGCAGGACCAGGCAGTGTTTTGTTCTCTTGTACATAGGATCGCTATGAGTTGGAACCCAGTTGACAGCATCAAATAACAACAAAGTCGTTGAGGCTGTTGAGCCCGTTGTTGGCATTCTATACTTTTTCAAAACACACAGAAGAGTGGGGGGTTTCTTTAACATAAAATCCTGTTCTGTCGAGTCTACCCTGACTCATGGTGACCCCATGTATATCAGAGTAGAACTATGCTTCATAGGATTTTTAATGGCTGGTTTTTCAGAAGTAGGGGGCCAGGGCGTTCTTCTGAGTCACCTCTGGGTGGACTCAAACCTCCAACCTTTTGGTTAGCAGCTGAGCACATTCACCTTTTGCACCACCCAGGCCTCCTCCTTTAACACAAGGCTCAGGTAAATTCAATGTGTCAGTGGTCATCTCAGTAGCAGGTGACTACGCCCCTCCATCCGTGACCTGTGCCCTGAAAGCGGGACACTGCACATCACTGTGGGGGCCAGGGACTCCTCAGAGTGCTAGTGATCACTGTGAATGCCTCCCGTGGCAGACTCCCACCATGCTCTGCAGAGAAGTAAGGGACCCATCCCAGCCATGAGCAAGCCTGCCATCAACAACAGCCACACCTGAAAGTGACTCACTCCCAGCCTCCTGTCTACTCTGCATTCCCTAAGCAGACACACTGGCAGCCTACAGTGACCACCTACTGGCGGAAAGGTGCATCTTTGTCTGTCTACAGGCGCCAGACTGCTGTAACAATGTAACAGAGAGGCTCGGACAAGTCCAAGAGTCCATACGAGAATGAGTCAACGCCAAGGTCACGGACTTATAAAGCACTCCGTGGACATCCAGGTCTTACTGGCACTGAGCAGGCCTCAGGGACACGATGTCTCCCATGATTAGAATCCATGGCCCATTGACCATGGGGTGCATGGATTCATCTCATCTGCAGACATTTACTGAGAACTCATTGTGGGCCAGGCACTGTGCATGGGATGGAGGGTTGGAGGGGACAGGGCCTCACCATGTACACAGCAACAGGTCTGCAAGGTGCGTTTCACAGAAATCAAAGGTGTCAGTGCATAAAGAGACACTTGCCTTTAGACGCTGGGTGACTTGTCCACACCGCCTCCCCAGGCCCACCAGGCTGGGAGGAGGGAGGCTCAGTCTAGGGTCCTGGAGCCGAAATGTAAGACCAAGATGCTTCCTGATACTTGGTGGATGCTCAGTCCATGTTTGCTGAGTACATCACACGCTAAGTTATTTCTTAAGGAGCAATAGGTGAACGTGATGGGGAGGAAGCCTCCAGCTCCATGCATGGCTCACTTGTAAGGGGGACATGGTGCCCCCCCGCAATGTGGTCACCTGACCCTGTACCTGGCAAGGAGCAGGAATCCCCAACAGCTGCTCAAGTGCACGGGAGCAGTCTGACCCTTTGAGGGGCTTCTCCGCAGAAGACACCACAGAGGGTCTGTGCACGCTGGGTGCAAGACGGGGCAGAGGAGACTCAGGGCCTCTCCTGCCCTAGAAGCCCCAGTGGCACAGACGGTGAACGTGCTCAGCTGCTAACAGAATGAGTGGAGATTTGAAGAAAGGTCTGTCGATCTACTTCCAAAAAAATCAGCCACAGAAAACCCTATGGAGCACAATTCTACCCTGACACACGTGGGGTCACTTTGAGTTGGAGTCGACTCTGACAACGGGTTTGGTTTCAGTTCAGTTCCCACTCTAGAACTGATTCTAGAATGCCACCCAGCTTTCCTTCTTGACCCGCACTCAGAAGGCTATTCATGTTCTCATCCCATATTCTTCCATAAGGCTCATTTGGAAGATCTGTTGTCCGTAAACTGATGGTGCTTCTGCGGGTTTGCCATTTGTAAGAAATGCAAACTTATCTGTGAAATGATAGCTCAGTAATTGTGCTAGGGCTCCCATTTCAAGACACTTTTCTGTGCCCAAATATTTAGTTCTCCCCTCTAAAATTCCACCAAAGTAAGTAAATGCAAAGTCACACAAAACCTATAACAGCTTTTGGAAACAGAGGAGAGCAGCATGATGAGCCAGAACTTGGGGGACTTTGTCTAGGTAGAGAGACGACAGTTTGGGGTTGTGACCTCCTAGAGGTGGTACTCAGAACACAAAGGGACACACGCATTTCTGGGGACTCAGGGTAGGGCATGGGCACAGGGGTGAAGAGGAAGGCAGGACCTTGTGGATGGCACCATTTCTGGTGGAAGAGCAGCCAGTCCTGCATGCACCCTCAGACTTTCATGAGGAGAGGCAGCCCCCAGGGGAAGCGGAGTAATGCCTTGTCCTCCTCCCCTGAGCCACTGGTGGGTAGGAGGGTCCAGCCACTCCCGCCTAATCTTGTGCTCCAGTGACAAAACCAACACATGCTTGGGAAACAGTGAGTGTGCTGCCATTTCCCCCTCTGCATTTTTCTTCGGCAGTGGCGCTCTGGCACATGTAGGCAGCTGTGGAAGGAGAAAGTAAGAGTGGTCCAGGGAGCTGCTGGCGCACAGTAAATGTCAACCCCAGAAAGGCTGGTTCCTGCACCTGGAGCAGATGCAGAAATAAAAACTACTTCGAGCCTCTTCACTGCATGCCAGCCTTCCCAAGAGCTTGCTCCCTAACTGGCAGCAAAAGAACTCTTTCTTAGAAAAATAAAATAGTGGAACATGAAAGTATGATCTTTCCCCCCGTTGTCTGACTTGTGAACTGGAACTCCCATCTGATCACAAACGTGGAAGACAACGATCCCCTTCTGTAAAGAACAACAAACAGACAAATAAACCAGAGCAGATTGAATACTTAGGGTGAAAATGTACTGGAATGTGTTAAAATAGGCGGGGTAAAGGCATCCGACCTCCTCTAACTTCGCTAGGGGGAAGGAGAACCAAGATCAACAATCCAAGGCTGATTCCTGTAAGGCAGAGGTCAGACATACCTCCTCTCACCAGCCCTTTCTACCAATTATGACACCATCTGTCCCTCCCACGGCACTCTCTATAATTCATTGCAATGACCACATGGATCTCACAGACAATACTCATGATTATGGGGTTTATTAGGGAAGTAACAGGTTACAAGTCAGATTCAGGTACACTCATGTCTGCAGACACACCTCTGTCTGATCCCTTGGCCTCTGCCCTGCTTGAGCAAGTGTTACAGAGTTCTTTTAGCTTTGCCAGTAAGTGCCCAGAGGCATCCCACTCTACCAGTAAGCCTCCTGCGCGAAGACACTCAGCTTTTTCACTCTGTGGGCTGAAAAGCCCACCAAGCTGTCTCCTGATCTCTCTTACCATCTCCTGCCTCTGCTGTTGCTGCTTCTCTGCTGCCACTTCTCACCATCTTCAGTGTTACAGCTCTCTCTCTCGGTCTCCTGGTTCCAGGAACTTCTCAGCATAGGAAGCCCAGGTCCAAAGCACACGCTTCACTCCTGGCTCTTCTTAGTGATGACAAGATCCTCCTTCCCTGCCTCTGGGATGGATCATTTCAAGCCTAGTGGGATGGCAAAATTTACCAATCCCTTTGGTAGGCCCCAATTACCTTATTTGCACAGTCCCACCTGTCTTGGTCATCTAGTGCTGCTATAACAGAAATACCACAAATGGCTGGCTTTAACAAACAGAAGTTTATTCTCTCACAGTCTAGTAGGCTACAAGTCCAAATTCAGGGCGTCAGCTCCAAGGGACCGCTTTCTCTGTTGACTCTGGAGGAAGGTCCGTGTCATCAATCTTCCCTTGGTCTGGGAGCTTCTCTGCACAGGAACCTCAGGTCCAAAGGATGCGCTCTGCTCCTGGCTCTGCTTTCTTGATGGTATGAGTTTCCCACGTGTCTCTGCTTGCTTCTGTCTCTTATATCTCAAAAGATTGATTGGCTTAATATCCAATCTTGTATACCTCATCAGTATAACTGCCACTAATCCATCTTATTAGATCATAGGGATTGAATTTACAACACATAAGGAAATCACATCAGATTACAAAATGGTACACAATTATACAATACTGCTAATCATGACCCAGCTAAGTTGACAGATATTTTTGGTGGACACAATTCAATCCATGACACCACCCAATCATTTGGGTGGGAGTTACAAGACCATGGCAAGAAAGGCTACAGAAAACCAATACATCTCACCACAAATGTTAGTGTAAAACTACTGGAAATCTCAAATTTAGATTGTTGACAGGCATCAAGATTTAATTATATCTAAACAAAGGGAATAATCGCATGAGAATGAGCTCTTTTCAGATAAAAACATAATAATTTTGAAAACACAATGAGGGAAGAGAACAGCATATTGAATGTGTCAAAAAAAATTGATAGTGGTTTAGCCATTCAGGAAAAGAAATTGTCCAAGATTTTGAAAGGAAAAGATAACAAAGATAAGAGACATGGAAGTTTCAAGAGATAAAATGCCCTTGTATTAGGAATTCTGGAGGACTGGGCACAGCAGGACCAAGACAGTGATGCTGGCCTTCCATGCTGTCAGCACATCAGAGGGAGGTTGTTCACCAACATGTCAGCATACATGTGAGGCAAGAAGTGTGAAGGCTAATGTGCATGCTTTCTTTTCTTTTGAAGATGATACTCTATTGTCTTCAGGCAACCGTTGTTGCTGAGGAGAAGTCTGTTGTCTTACTATTGTTCAATCTTTAGTAATTATTCTTTCTATTTAAATGGAAATGCAGCTAATGCTTCTCTATCAATATGTGAGGATAATTTGGGGTTGATAGTCTACATATGTTAAATAAATTGCCTCCTTTTCAGAGAGAAACAAAAGAATATATATATAACAACATAAACATTGATGCAAAAATCTGAAATAAAGCATTAACAAATTTAAACCAGCTCTGATTAATAATAATTACATATCACCACTAATTAGAGTTTATGTTTAAATGCAATAGGTCAGAATCAGAAAATCTATTTTCACATACAGAATATCAGTATATCAATGGAAATATTTCAATGGGTACATTTTATTGATATTATGTATGTTTGATGCAAAAGTAATATTAGCATCATAAAATTAAATTTTTGTCTTTGTTCCCTCCAAAACATTTTTTTTTATGCTTGGAATCTCTGTGCTTTGTTTTTGGGTTGAATTCCTTTCTGCTCTCTTATACCAACAAGTTCTTCCTTTCACAGTGGACATTATAGAGTATCTCATCAATTGAAGTGGTGTATTTCTTATTTCAATGACAATAGGTTTCATGTTAAGTATTTCTAATTTGTTCTTTTTTGTTTCTATCTAATGGACAGAAAGTTACTTCTTTTAAACCCTTTTTCAAACTGTTCTATTATCTTTATTCTTTTCTTGGAGAGAAGTCATCTCCCGGGTATTGATTTTAGTGGTTTTATCTCTGAGGATCATTTTCCCTTGTGCATTTTGAAATTTAGTTTGCAGATTCATCTTGAGTGGGGCTGAGGCAGTCTCCTCATTCTCTCTCCTTTTATCCCTCCTGACTTGTGGTCCTGTGGTTGCTTTTGCCTGCGTCCACTGCAGTCTGAAGTCCATAGGTAGACCTCACTTCCATGCCTTGGACTTTCAATCGTGGTTGTTGTCAGAAGCACTGCAGACCCAGGTGCAGAAACAGCAGGCACTTGATCACGTGTGAGGAGCACCCTCCCCCCATCCTCTACCGCAGAGGTGTGCATGTTCATATAAGCAGATACCCCATACCATGGCCAGTTTCTCCCTTTGCCAGGCTCTTCTCAAAGTGGAGTTGCAGAAAACTTTGGTGCTTCCTCAAAAAGTTAAACATAGAACTACCATATGACCCAGAAATTCCACTCCTAGGTGTACACCCAAGAGATTTAAAAGCAGTCACACAAATAAACACAAGTACACTAAAGTTCATTGCAGCACTGTTCACAGTGGCAAAATGTGGAAACAACATAAATGTTCATCAACAGATGAATAGATTTTTAAAAGGTAGTATATACATACAGTGGAATATTACTCAGCCATAAAGAGAAATGAAGTCCTGATGTATGCTATGGCAAGGATGAAACTTGAAAACGTTATGCTAAGCAGAATAAATCAGATATGAGAGGACAAATGTTGTATGATCTCACTTATATGAAATTACAAGAATAGACAAATGTATAGAGACCAAAGTTTATTAGTAGGTATCAGGGATGGGAGGGAGTGGGAGAGGGAAGCCATTGTTTGGGAGGCAGTGGGTTTCTGTTTATGGTGAGGAGAAATTTGGCAATGAGTATGAGTGATGGTTTGCACATGATTATTGTAATTGATATCATTAGATTGTACACCTGAAAAATGTTGAATTGGCAAACGTTGTGTTATATATGTTTTTACAACAATTTAAAAAAATGGAGAGGTGGGGAGAGGCAAGATGGCCAACTAGTAGATGCACTAAGCCATCCCACTACAACAAAGACCTTAAAAACCAAGTAAAACAGATACAGATATCAATCCTGAAACACTGAACCTTAAAATTAAGGGATAAAGTATTAGATTAGAAGCACTGAGAAGAAGAAACTGATAGAAAATATGGAAGGAGTAGAGATATAGAGTGGAGATTCCCAGCCAAACAACACAACTTAGCACGACCATCTTGGAATAGAGTCAACAACCCCACACGCAGAAAGGCACCTCTATGGAATTCCTAATAAGAGATGCAGGTCCAGCAAGGACACACTCGGGGTTAAGTAAGACCACGTTTGCTGACTGCAACACAAGGAGGAGTGCAGGCTCTCTCACCCAGTAACCTCAGGAGCATGCTCATACAACACCCACCCCTCTGGAGAATAGCAGCAAGAACTGCCCCATCCTAGCAGCCCCAACTGCTGGGAACCACAGTGCTAACCCACCCTATTGCCCTCTTCCATCTAGCTGCTCTGCCCCTAACTTTGCCCCCCTCCTGCCTCTCTCCTCAGCCCTGCTGGCCAGACTCTCAGACCCCTCCCTGCCAACTCGGCACCCACATCATCACTCTCCATGGCCAGAGGGGAACCAGCCCTGATCCCCAGATCCCTCTCTGCCAGCTCAGCTGCCATCTCCCTGCATGCTGTGGCCGTGAGAGAAATTGGCCTGGACACTCAGATCCCTCCCCACCAGCTTGGCCCCTGCCTTGCTACACCCCACAGCCCTGAGAACTGACATGGACCCTCAGACCCCTCCCAGAATGGGTCCACCGCCATCTTGGGCCCCACTCCAGACCCCAGCCCCGGCTCGGATCACACCACAGACAAATGACCCGTCTCTGCCCCTTCCCCCCTGCTGGAACTACCCTGCTGCACAGTATCTGAGTCTCTGGTCCTGCACACTCAGACAAGTTGGTGAGAACTTATCTTGCTCACAGATGAGCAAGCCACAAAACACACCCAGCCTGCCCGCCCAGATGTAACCAAACAAAACAAAAAAGCAGGATTAAACAAACAAATCTACAATCAATAAATAAAGAAAATAAGACCTGACTGAATGTCTCAGAGACAGTAGACAATATTGAAACATATAAAAATAGAGGACAAGATGGCTCCAGTAAGTGACAAAAATAAAGCACCAGATGACATTCTGGCAGAAGAGAAGGCACTGGAACTACCTGATAGGGATTTCAAAAGTCTAATATTCAGGGCTCTCCAAGAGATTAGAAAAGAGATCAAGGAAAACACAGTCAAAATCAAGGAAAACAAAGACAAAGCAATAGAAGAATTAGTACAAGAACAAAATTGTCAAAATAAAACAATTAGAAATCCAAAAGATAAAAGACAAAATTTCAGAAATGGACAACACAATAGAAGGTTTTAGGAGCAAATTTGAAAGAATGGAAGACTTAATCAGCAAAATTGAAGACAAATCCATGGATGCCATTTTGATGAAAAATTGAGGAAAGAATGAACAAAAATGAAGAAAACCTAAGAACTATGTGGGATACAGTCAAGGGCAAAAATTTTCACTTGATCGGAGTTCCAGGACAGAGAAGAAAATGGAAAACGCAGAGAGGATCATTGAAGATTTGCTGACAGAAAACTTCCCTAATATGAAAGATGAAAAGCTGACCATCCAAGAAGCTCAACAATCCCCATAAAGGATAGACCCCAAAAGAAAGTCACCAAACATATCATAATCAGACTCACCAAAACCAAAAACAAAGAAAGAATCCTGAGAGCAGCTCGAGAAAAAAGAAAAGTCACATACAAAGGGGAAACAATAAGACTAAGCTCTGATTACTTGGCAGAAACCATGAAGAGAAGAAGGCAATTGGATGATATGTATAAAACTTTGAAAGAAAAAAATTGCCAACCAAGTATAATATCTCCTGCAAAAAGCTCTCTCAAATATGATGGTGAAATTAAGACATTTGCCGATAAACAAAAACGAAGGGAATCTGTAAAAACTAAACCAAACTTACAAGAATTATTAACAGGAGTCCTTTAGTTAGAGAACCAACAGACAGCAATAAATTCAGACCAATCAATAATCACACTGAATGTAAATGGCTTAAATGCACCCATAAAGAGACAGAGGGTGACAGGATAGATTTTTAAAAAATGACCCATCAATATACTGTCTACAAAGAGACATAACTTAGACACAAAGACATAAATATATTAAAAATCAAAGGATGGAAAAAATATATCAACTAAACATCAACCTCAAAAGAGCAAGAATGGCAATACTAATCTCAGATAAAATAAAATTTAAAGGCAAAATCCACCATAAAAGACAGGAAGGACAATACATAGTGATTAAAGGTACAATTCACCATGATGAATAACCATAATGAATATCTATGCACCCAACGACAGGGCTCCACAATACATAAAACAAACTCTAACAGCACTTAAAAGAGAAATTGACAGTTCCACAATAATAGTAGGTGTCATGGATTGAATTGTGTCCCTCAAAAATATCTGTCAACTTGGCTGGGTCATGATATCCAGTACTATATCATTGTCTACCATTTTATCAGCTGATATGATTTCCCTATGTGTTGTAAACTCTATCACTGTGATGTAATAAGATGGATTAGCAGCAATTATACAGCACTTAAAAGAGAAATTGACAGTTCCACAATAATAGTAGGTGTCATGGATTGAATTGTGTCCCTCAAAAATATCTGTCAACTTGGCTGGGTCATGATACCCAGTACTGTATCATTGTCTACCATTTTATCAGCTGATATGATTTCCCTATGTGTTGTAAACTCTATCACTGTGATGTAATAAGATGGATTAGCAGCAATTATACAGCACTTAAAAGAGAAATTGACAGTTCCACAATAATAGTAGGTGTCATGGGTTGAATTGTGTCCCTCAAAAATATCTGTCAACTTGGCTGGGTCATGATACCCAGTACTGTATCATTGTCTACCATTTTATCAGCTGATATGATTTCCCTATGTGTTGTAAACTCTATCACTGTGATGTAATAAGATGGATTAGCAGCAATTATACTGATGAGGTCTACAAGATTAGACAGTGTCTGAAGCCAATCTCTTTTGAGATATAAAAGACTGAAGTGAGCAGAGACATATGGGGAGCTCATACCACCAAGAAAGCAGTGCCGGGATCAGAGCGCATCCTTTGGACCTGAGATTCCTGCACTGAGATGCTCCCAGACCAAGGGAAGACTGAAGACAAGGAACTTCCTCCAGAGCCGACAGAGAAAGAAAGCCTTCCCCTGGAGCTGACATTCTGAATTTGGTCTCATAGCCTACTAGACTGTGAGAGACTAAATTTCTCTTTGTTAAAGTCATCCACCTGTGGTATTTCTGTTATAGCAGCACTAGATGACTAAGACAGTAAGAGACTTCAACACATCACTCTCAGTAAATGACAGAACATCTAGAAAGAAACTCAGCAAAGATATAGAAGATCTAAGGGCCATAATCAACTATCTTGACCTCATAGACATATATCAAACACTCCCCCCAACACCAGCAAAGTATACATTCTTTTCCAATGCACATGTAACATTCTCCAGAATAAACCACATCTTAGGTCACAAAGCAACTCTCAACAAAATCCAAAACATTGAGATAATACAAAGCATTTTCTATGATCATGATTCCATAAAAGTAGAAATTAATAACAGGAATAGCAAGGAAAAAAATAAAAAACATGGAAACTGAATAACACCTTGCTTAAAAACCACTGGATAATAGAAGAAATCAAAGATGGAATCAAAAAATTTCTGGAATGAAATGAGAGTGAAAACACATTATACCAAAACCTTTTGGACACAGCAAAGGCAGTGCTCAGAGATGAATTTATACGAATAGATGCACACATCAAAAAAGAAAAAGGGGATAAAATCAAAACATTAGCTACACAACTAGAACAAATAAAAAGAGAAGAGCAAAGGAAGCCCACAGCCACCAGAAGAAAGGAAATAATAAAGATCAGAGCATAAATAAATGAAATAGAGAATAAAAAAACAATAGAAAGAATCAACAAAACCAAAAGTTGGTTCTTTGAAAGGATCGACAAAATCAACAAACCATTGGCTAAATTGACAAAAGAAAAACAGAAGAGGAAGCAAATAACCCAAATAATAAATGAAATGGGGGACATTACAACAGACCCAACTGAAATAGAAAAGGATCATAACAGAGTACTACAAAAAACTGTACTCCAATAAATTTGAAAACCTAAAGGAATTTGACAAATTTCTAGAAACACATTACCTACTTAAAATAAAGGAACCGAGGTAGAAAATCTGAACAGATCCATAACAAGAGAAGAGATTGAGAAGATAATGATAATTTTAAAAAAACTCCCAACAACAACAACAACAAAAAGGCTGGCCCAGATGGCTTCACTGGAGAATTCTACCAAACATTCAGAGAACAGCTCACACCAGTACTACTCAAACTATTTGGGAACATAGAAAAGGGATACTTCCAAATTCATTTTATGAAGCCAGCATAACCCTTATACCAAAACCAGGCAAAGACACCACAAAAAAAGAAAATTGCAGATCAATACCTGTCATGAATATTGTTGTTATTCTTATGTGCCGTCAAGTCAGTTCCAACTCATAGCAACCCTATGTACAACAAAATGAAACACTGCCCGCTACTGCACCATCCTCCAATCATTGTTATGCTTGAGCCCATTGTTGCAGCCACTGTGTCAATCCATCTCATTGAGGGTCTTCTTCTTTTTTGCTGACCCTTTACTTTACCAAGCATGATGTCCTTCTCCCAGGACTGATCCCTCCAAAGTATGTGAGACATAGTCTGGCCATCCTTACTTCTAAGGAGCATTCTGGTATATAGAAAAGAAAAGAATCACATGATTATCTCATTTGATGCAGAAAAGGTGTTCAATACAGTTCAACACTCATCCCTGACAAAAAGTCTTAGTAAAATAGGAATAGAAGGGAAATTCTTCAATATAATAAAGGACATCTATACAAAACCAACAGCCAATATAATTCTCAATGGAGAAAGGCTGAAAATATTCCCCCTGAGAACAGAAACAAAAAAAAAAAAAAATGATGCCCTTTATCACCACTCCTATTTAACATTGTGCTGGAAGTCCTAGCTAGAGCAATAAGACAAGAAAAACAAATAAAAGGCATCCAAACTGGTAAGAAAGAAGTAAGCCTGTTCCTATTCACAGATGATATGATGCTACACATAGAGAATCCTAAAGAGTCCAAGAAAACTACTAAAACTAATAGAAAGATTCAGCAGAGTAGCAGGATAAAAGATAAACATACAAAAATCAGTTGTATTCCTATGCACCAATAAAGAGAACTGTGAAAAGGAAATCAGGAAAGCAACACCATTTATAATAGCCGCCCCCCCCCCCAAAATTTTAAAACTTAGGAAAAAATTTAACCAAGGATGTAAAAGACCTATACAAAGGAAACTACAAAACCCTACTGCAATAAACCAAAAGAGACCTACATAAGCAGAGAAACATACCATGCTCATGGATAGGTAGATTCAACATTGTGAAAATGTCAATTCTACCCAAAGCAATCTGCAAATAAAGTGCAATACCGATCCAAATACCAAGAGCATTCTTTAACAAGATGGGGAAACTATTCATTAACTTTATACGGAAAGGAAAGAGGCTCCAATTAAGTAAAGCATTACTGAGGAAGAACAAACTAGGAGGCCTCGCATTACCTGACTTCAGAACCTAGTATACGGCTGTGGTAGTCAAAACAGCCTGGTACTGGTACAACAACAGACACACTGACCAATGTAACAGAATAAAGAACCTAGATGTAAATACTTCTACCTACTGCCACCTGGTCTTTGACAAAGGTCCAAAGTCCATTAAATGGGGAAAAGACAATCTTTTTAACAAATGGTACTGGAAAAACTGGATGTCCATCCGTAAAAAATTGAAGTAGGACCCATACCTCACACCATATACAAAAACTAATTCAAAATGAATCAAAGACTTAAATGTAAAATCAAAAACTGTAAAGATTATGGAAGAAAAAGTAGGGTCAATGCTAAGGACCCTAACATATGGCATAAATAGGATAAAAACCATAACTAACAACACACAAACACCAGAAGATAAGCTAGATAACTGGGATATTCTAAAAATTAAACACTTATGCTTATCAAGACACTTCACCAAAAGAGTAATACCAGAATCCACATACTGAGAAAAAATTTTGGGTTATGACATATCTGACAAAGGTCTAATCTCTAAAATCTACAGGAAAATCCAACACCTCTACAACAGAAAGGCAAATAATCCAATCAAAAAATGAGCAAAGGATATGAACAGACACTTTACCAAAGAAGACATCCAGGTGGCTAATAGATACATGAGGAAATGCTCACAATCACTAGCCATTGTTGTTGTTAGGTGCCATCAAGTCAGTTTTGACTCATAGCAACCCTGTGTACAACAGAACAAAACACTGCCCAGTCCTGTGCCATCCTCACAATCACTGTTATGCTTGAGCCCATTGTTGCAGCCACTGTGTCAGTCCATCTCATCGAGGGTCTTCCTCTTTTTGGCTGACCCTCCACTTTACCAAGCATGATGTCCTTCTCCAGGAACTAGTCCCTTCTGATAACATGTCCAAAGTATGTGAAATGAAGTCTGGCCATCCTTGCTTCTAATGAGAATTCTGGCTGTACTTCCTCCAAGACAGATTAGTTTGTTCTTCTGGCAGTCCACGGCGTATTCAATATTCTTCACCAACACCATAATTCAAAGGCATCAATTCTTCTTCGAACTTCCTTGTTCATTGTCCGGCTTTCACATGCATATGAGGCTAATGAAAACACCAAGGCTTGGGTCAGGTGCACCTTAGTCCTTAAAGTGATATCTTTGCTTTTTAACATTTTAAAGAGGTCTTTTACAGCTGATTTGCCCGATGCAATGCATCGTTTGATTTCTTGACTGCTGCTTCCAAGGGCATTGATTGTGGATCCAAGTAAAATGAAGTCTTTTACAACTTCAGTATTTCCTCCCTTTATCATGATGTTGCTTATTGGTCCAGTTGTGAGGGGTTGGGGTTTTTTTTCTTTATGTTGAGGTGTAATCCATACTGAAGGCTGTAGTCTTTGATCTTCATCAGTAATTGTTTCAAGACCTCTTCACTTTCAGCAAGCAACGTTGTGTCATCGGCATATAGAAGGTTGTTAATGAGTTTTCCTCCAGTCCTGATACTTCGTTCTTCTTCATACAGTCCTGTTTATCGGATTATTTGCTCAGCATAAAATTTGAATAAGTATGGTGAAAGTATACAACCCTGACGCACACCATTCTTGACTTTAAACCGTGCAGTATCCCCTTGTTCTGTTTGAACAACTGCCTCTTGGTTTAAGTACAGGTTCCTCATGAACACAATTAAGTATTCTGGAATTCCAATTCTTCACAATGTTATCCATAATTTGTTATGATCCACACAGTCGACTGCCTTTGCATAGTCAATAAAACACAGGTAAATACCTTTCTGGTATCCTTTGCTTTCAGCCTAGATCCATCTGACATCAGCAATGATATCCCTTGTTCCACTACCTTTTCTGAATCTGGCTTGAGTTTCTGGCAGTTCCCTGTCAATGTACTGCTGCAACTGCTTTTGAATGATCTTCAGCGAAATTTTACTTGGGTGTGAATAATTAATGGTATTGTTCTATAATTTCAGCATTCTGTTGGATCACCATTCTTTGGAATGGGTACAAATATGGACTTCTTCCAGTCAGTTGTCCATGTAGCTGTCTTCCAAATTTCTTGGCATAGATGAGGGAGCGCTTCCAGTGCTACATTTGTTGAAACATCTCAATTGGTATTCTGTCAGTTCCTGGAGATATTAGAGAAATGCAAAATCAAAACTACAATGAGATACCATGTCACCCCAACATTACTGGCACGAATCAAAAAAACAAAAAAATAATAAATGTTGGAGAGGCTGTGAAGAGCTTGGAACTCTTATGCACTGCTGGTGGGAATGTAAAATGGTACGAACACTTTGGAAAACAATATGGTGCTTCCTTAAAAAGCTAGAAATAGAAATACCAGCAATCCCGCTCCTAGGAATATATCCTAGAGAAATAAGAGCCAACACATGAATAGACATATGCACATCTATGTTCATTGCAGCATTATTCACAATAGCAAAAAGACGTAAACAACATAAGCGCCCATCAACAGATGAAGGGAAAAAGAAATTATGGTACATACACACAATGGAATACTATGCAATGATAAAGAACTATGATGAATCTGCAAAACATCTCACAGCATGGATGAATCTGGAGGGATTATGCTGAGTGAAATAAGTCAATCACAAAAGGACAGATACTGTATGAGACTGTAATTATAAAAACTCATGAGAAGATTTACACACAAAAAGACATAATTTTTGATGGTTACGACAGAGGGGAGAGATGGAGAGGGAAAAATACTAAACAGATAATAAGTAAGCAGTAACTTTGGTGAATGGTAAGACAATACACAATACTGGGGGAGTCAGCACAACTTGACCAAAGCAAAGTCATAGAAGCTTCATAGACACATGCAGACTCCCTGAGGGACTGAATTACTGGGCTGAGGGTTGGGGACCAGGATCTCAGGGGAACATCTAGCTCAGTTGGCATAGCATAGTTTATAAAGAAAATGTTCTACATCCAACTGTTGTGAGTAGCTGTCTGGAGTCTTTAAAGACTGCCAGCGGCCATCTAAGATACATCTACTGGTCCCATCCTGGCTGGAGCAAAGGAGAATGAAGAAAACCAAAGACACAAGAGAAACATTAGTCCAAAGGACTAATGGACCAAAACTATCACAGCCTCCACCAGACTGAGCCCAGTATAACTAGATGGTGCCTAGCTACAACCCCTGACTGCTCTAACAAGGATCACAATAGAGGGTCCTGGACAGAATAGGAGAAAAATGTAGAACAAAATTCAGATTAACCAAGAAAAGACCAGACTTGCTGGTCTGACAGAGACTATAGAAACCCCAAGAGTATGGATCACGGACACGTTTTTAACTCAGTATTGAAGTCACTCCGGAGGTTCACCCTTCAAGCAAAGATTAGACAGTTCTATGGAAACCCTGGTGGTGCAGTAGTTAAGAGCTATGGCGGCTAACCAAAAAGTCAGCAGTTCAAATCCACCAGCTGTTCCTTGGATACCCTAAGGGGCAGTTCTACTCTGTCCTATTGGGTCGCTTTGAGTTGGAATCGACACAATGGCAAAGGGTTCAATGGATTTATGGGGCAAACAACAACACACGTGAGGAACGTGCTTCATAGTCCGATCAAATATACGAGAATGAACGGTCACACCAGCCCACAAGCAAGGATAAGAAGACAGGAAGGGACAGGCAAACTGGACGAATGGAAATGGGGTGGAGAAGTGGAGAGCACTGACATATCACAGGTTTGGCAACAAGGTCACAAAACAATTTGTGTATTAATTGCTTAATGAGAAACTAATTTGCTCTGTAAACTGCCAGCTAAAGCACAATAGCAAAAAATGTAGAACTAATGGGGATGACATTTAGGCTCCGAGGCAGAGCTAAATTCAGGCTTAGAAAATGTTGGCCAACTGTTCAAAAAATAATGGAGTTGCTCCAGCCGACACTGTGGTTTTCAGCATTGAGCAGGCTTTGGCCTCTTCAGCAGTGGGTACAGTTAGTCACTTTCGCCCAGAATATGACATGCTGGGCAGCTTAAAACTATAGCCAGGCCCAGAGCAGGGGCCCGAGTTTCAGCCCCTCTGGGTGTCTGTTCTGCACTGACTCATGGAGACAGGTATCTTGCTTTCACTTCTTGTTTTTTTGAAGCATGTTTCTATGCTCTGGTCTCTTTTTGTGTATGTTACCTGGCTCTGCTATGTTTTCGGAGCGGAGAATACTATCAAAGAAAATCTGGCTTACAATGCCATCTCAAACATAAGTTGGGTTTTAATTGAGTATAACAAATAGTAGAATATCAGTGGAGTCCCTGGGTAGCACAAAAGGTTAAGCGCTTGACTACTAGCCAAAAGGTTGGTGTTTGAACCCACCCAGAGGCACCTCGGAAGACAGGCCTGGCAATCTGCTTCCTAAAGGTCACAACACTGAAAACCCTCTGGAGTAGTTCTACTCTGCACACTCTAGGTCACCATGAGTCAGAATCGACTCGACAGTAGCTAACAACTGCATGATCAGAATATCAGTACCATTTAAAGATTACAAAGAACACAGAAAGACTAGCAACTTTTGAGAACTATACTGAAAAATAAGGAGGAAATGGGAATTATAAGACAGAAAACATAAAAGAGGATAATAAAACCAAGCTTTACTGTTATCACAGTAAATCCAAAAGGGGCAGACTCTCATTTAGGGAGGAGAAAAGGAACAAATGAAATGAGATGGAAGAGACAAAGGAATCCGACTCCATACTATACTAAGTAAAATAGAAGGGACAAAGGGATCCGACTCCATACTATACTAAGTAAAATAGAAGGGACAAAGGGATCCGACTCCATACTATACTAAGTAAAATAGAAGGGACAAAGGGATCCGACTCCATACTATACTAAGTAAAATAGAAGGGACAAAGGGATCCGACTCCATACTATACTAAGTAAAATAGAAGGGACAAAGGAATCCGACTCCATACTATACTAAGTAAAATAGAAGGGACAAAGGAATCCGACTCCATACTATACTAAGTAAAATAGAAGGGACAAAGGAATCCGACTCCATACTATACTAAGTAAAATAGAAGGGACAAAGGAATCCGACTCCATACTATACTAAGTAAAATAGAAGGGACAAAGGGATCCGACTCCATACTATACTAAGTAAAATAGAAGGGACAAAGGAACCTGACCCCATACTATACTAAGTAAAATAGAAGGGACAAAGGAATCCGACTCCATACTATACTAAGTAAAATAGAAGGGACAAAGGAATCCGACTCCATACTATACTAAGTAAAATAGAAGGGACAAAGGAATCCGACTCCATACTATACGAGAGGCAGCGTGAGGGCAAAGACTCCAGAGCTGTGCTGCCCACACTCAAATCTTGATCAGGCCATTCACAGGTTGGTTAACCCCAGACAAGTAATGTGTTCTCTGTGCCTCAGTTTCCATATGTATAAAACAGGGCTAATAAATATTATTATCATATGTACTGTTATACATATTATAAAACAACTCAGAATCTATTAAAAAACAAAACCAGTTGCCGATGAGTCCATTCCAACTTCTAGCAACCCTATAGCATGTATTAGAAATGCCCCATAGAGTTCCCAAGGAGTGGCTGTTGGATTTGAACTGCCAACATTTTGGTTGGCAGCTGTTATGGATTAAACTGCGTCCCCCAAAAATGTGTGTCAACTTGGCTAGACCATGATTCCCAGTATTGTGTGATTGTCCACCATTTTGTCATCTGATGTGATTTTGCTATGTGTTGTAAATCCTACCTCTATGATGTCAGTGAAGCAGGATTAGAGGCAGTTATGTTAATGAGGCAGTATTCAATCTACAAGAATAGTTTTGTATCTTAAGTCAATCTCTTTTGAGATATAAAAGACAGAAGCAAGCGGGGGGAGGGAGGGACTCATACTACCAAGAAAGTAGTGCCAGGAGCAGAGCATGTCCTTTGGACTCAGGGTCCCTGTGCTGAGAAGCTCCTAGTCCAGGGGAAGATTGATGACAAGGACCTTCCTCCAGAGCTGACAGAGAAAGCTTTCCCGTGGAGCTGATGCCCTGAATTCATACTAGTAGCCTCTTAGACTGTGAGAGAATAAACTTCTATTTGTTAAAGCCATCCACTTGTAGTATTTCTGTGACAGCAGCACTGGATAACTAGGACAGCAGCCGAGCTCTTAACGACTGTGCCAGCAGAGGCTATTGCAGGGATTCAGTGAGTGAATGTGGATGACGTACCTAAAACAGGGTCTGAGGATGAGTAAGCACTATAATTGTTACTAATAGTGTTATGAATACTGTAATTGTTACTGTGTTGTTATGAATACTATTACTGCTGCTAACAGTAGCATCTTGACCTGGAGACCAAACGACAGAGCAAGGTTAAAAAGAAACCAAAGAAACTGCAGCTCAGGCCAATGGAAACAAGCAACTGGAAAAGCGGGGTGACCCAGTGTGATGTTAAGTAAAACCCATGGCTAAGTGCTCTAGATGGGAAAAGAAGCTCTTTGAGGTTGACCCCATGATCAGTTCAGAGCCAGGCTATAACCAGCAAGACTCTTAATGGGCTGAGTAACACAGTGTAGAAATAAATATACAATAAAACATTCAGAAAAACAAGGAGAAGGTGATAAAATCACAGTTGAGGACAAACAGACTTGAAAGCACTCCTCTCAGGCTTGGCAGGCAAAACATAAGTAAGGGGAGAATATTAGTGCAGTGAATATTCTCTACACAGTAAACCTGCTAGAACGTTATACTATAAAAACAGAGACTATGCATTGATTTCAAATATCCTCGGGACATTTAAACACTTGTATCCATGAAATGAGAAAACATCGTAAAATACCTCCAGATTTGAAATTGCTTAGGCAGCTTTCTTTGGACACAATTTGTTGTTGTTAGGTGTTGACCATCAAGTCAGTTCTGACTCATAGAACCCCTAACCACAGGAGAATGAAATACTGTCCAGTCCTGCACCACCTCACAATTGTTATGTTTGAACCCACTGTTGCAGTCACCGTGTCAATCCATTTCATTGAGGGTCTTCCTCTTTTTCACTCTACTTTACCAAGCATGATGTCCTTCTCCAGAGACTGGTCCCTCCTGATAACATGTCCAAAGTATGTGAGACAATTCTCACCAACTTCTCTTCTAAGGAGCATTCTGGCTGTACTTCTTCCAAGACAGATTTGTTCATTCTTCTGGAAGTCTATGGTGTATTCAAAATTCGAGCCTCAAGTTGCAGTATTGAAGGATTCTCTGGGCAAAACATTGAATGACACAGGAAACATCAAAAGAAGATGGAAAGCATTCACAGAGTCACTGTACCAAAAAGAATTGGTCGACGTTCAGCCATTTCAGGAGGCAGGATATGAGCAAGAACCCATGGTACTGAAGAAGCCCAAGGTGCACTGAAGGCGTTGGCGAAAAACAAGATTCAGGAATTGATGGAATACTGATTAAGATCTTTCAACAAACAGACGCAACATTGGAAGAGCTCACTCATCCATGCCAAGAAATTTGGAAGACAGCTACCTGGCCAACAGACTGGAAGAGATACATATACGGGCTCAAAGTGACAATATTTATTACACTGTTTGGTCAGAGATACCTGAATTCCAATTCCAGTGCTGACCTGTCCTAACTTGGGGACCAGCTAGCAAGGTTCTCATCTGACAATGGATTGATAACAGTGTCAACACTGTAGAATCATATAAATTAATGAGATGGTGCATATCCATCGGTCCCCGCATGTTTGCTGTTATTGTTAATAAATCGTAACCCCCAGATGGAAGGACGAAGCCCTGAATGGGTGAACTGCTCACAGCGGGCACTTAGGCTGTTTGTGAGCAGGAAGTGAGATCTAGAAACAGAACAAAGTGCCTCACTGGCAATTGTTAATTATTTTTCTCCCTTCTTTTTCCTCTTCCCAGACCATGACTAGTTTAAGAGCATGTACTGTTTTGTTGCTGTTTGTTTGCTTGTTTTCGCTTGACTCTTTAACTGAATTCCTCCCTCATCCGTTTTTAATCTGTCTGGCTGAGAAGAGAGCCCTGTTAATGGTTCTATATCTAATAGGGAGAGTGTAACAGCTGTGCCATCAATCTGTGTTCCCTGTCTGTTTCGGCAGCAGCCTACACGCAGCGCATACCTGGCAGAAGATTTGAGAGCTAGCTAATATTTCTGCTCCATCTAATCGGAGCCATTCTTGTTTCCATGTCCTGCTCAACTCAGGCACTGGGGGAGCCTGGGTCATGGGCTGGATGAAGGGGTCAGCAAGGGACAGAGGGGGTCCCACTTCCTCAGACCCCTGGACATAAACAGCCCAGCACTAGGCTGAGCAATTTCATTGTTGCCTCTTTCCTTAGGCTCTCTTTTTCTTATTTAACCTTGTATCTTCCAACTTCTTCAGAGTAAAACGCTGCATCTAATCATTAACACCATTAGCTACAGTAGCTGTAATAGCAACATAATCCAAGCAAGGGTTTTGCATTTTTGCAGTTTGAAATGCAGTTTCTCATCCATAGCACCTGTGAACCTCAGGACAACCTTTTCCAGAAGGCACCTTGCCGTTCTATACCCCATGGTTTGTACGCTCTCCCCACCTCAGCCGTTCCTCACCCTGACAAACCCTTCCACACCCAGCTCCCGCACATTCTGGAGCCCTTGCACAATTGCAGTCAGTAGTATGAGAAGCACTGTGCAGGGGACACCAGCTCTTAGCTGTCCTCTCCTGGAAGGAACACAATGTCATGCCTGCTAATGGCTGCCTGGGCAGAGCTGCATCGTGTGGCCTCAAACTATCCCCAAGGAAGTGGGGAAATGTGAAGGAGTCCAGGGAACATTTGGAAAACGCCGTCATGTTTAATAAAGTGGAAGGTCATGGAAAAGGAGAGAAACCATCAATGAGATGGATTGACACAGCGGCCACAATGGGCTCATACATACCAACGGCTGCGTGTGGCACAGGACCAGGCAACGTCCCATTCTGTTATACATAAGGCGGCCATGAGTTGGAGCCAACTCAACAGCAGCTGACAACAACCACAACTGTCTCTGGCACATGGGGAAAAACAAAACAAAATCAGAGTCCTGCCTCATGTCATACACATACACATCCAGGTCCTAACCATGAAAAAAAACCATAACAGATTTAGAAAAAAATGAAAGAAAATATCTTTGTAACATTGTATTAAGGCAGACGGTGAGACTTCATCTCACATACTTTGGCCATGTTATCAGGAGGGATCAGTCGTGAAGATGGCGCAGGACGGGGCGGTGTTTCGTTCTGCTGTACGTGAGGTCACTATGAGTCGGAAGCAACTCGACGGCACCTAACAATAACTATTAGGCCAGGGTTTCTAGAAGACACACATACTTTTTATAAAGTGAAATGCTGATAAGTTTGATGACATTAAACTTTTAAGTTCCTGTATAAAATCGATACCATAAGCAAAGTGAAAAGGCAAGACACAGGCCGGGGGAAAAGAAGAGATTTACAACACTTCAGAGCAGTTCATAGCAGAATCGTTTGGGAATAACTGACATACATATGAAAAGATTCCGCCAGAGCTTCGGGATAATCAGTGCCTACACCACCTACACACACACCTGCAGAGATTCGGGGCACAAGTGCGGCTGCAGGAGTGAGATCCCCACCGCTAAGCCCCGAGCTGAGAGGAGCTGAGGGAAACCAGACAGCTGGCCAGCTCAGCAGTGACTTCTGGGTGCCCTGCCCAGAGCTCAGGGTTCTGAGTTGCCCTCTGAGAGGCGACTGCACTTCTAGGGTAGCTTCTCTCTGAGGGGTGACGATGAGGCCCTCACCTGGTGGCGTGATGAGGGATTGCCTTCTCCCTCCACCTGCCCACCCCATGCACAAACACATGGCACCTTGAATTTACAGGTGAGGGGCAGCCTTTGGCTCTTTCTGCAAAGATGACGGGACAAGAGAATCCAATCCCTAAGATTATGCCCCCATGGGCCAAAAAAAAGAGCTATAAAAGACAACAAGCTGGATTACAGAGCCCTCAGAAGATTCCAGACAGATGACCAAGGATTTGCTTCTTTGGGGCAAGACATTAATAATATGAAAAAGAATAGGAAACCACAAGCAGAGACCCAAATGGAAGCACTGCGCTTGAAAACAAAGAGTACCACACGGCATCCAACAGGAGAATGGGTGCCGCTGCCGACACAAGGGAAAATGAGAACATCAGAACCAGAAGCTCCCGGAAGCAGTAACTGTTGTTGTTAGGTGCCATCAAGTCAGTTCCAACTCATAGTGACCCCGTGTACAACAGAACGAAACACTGCCCAGTCCTGTGCCATCCTCACAATTGTTGTTACGCTTGAGCCCATTGTTGCAGCCACTGCGTCATTCCATCTCATTGAGAGTCTTCCTCTTTATTCACTGGCCCTCTACTTTACCAACCACGATGTCCTTCTCCAGGGACTGATCCTTCCTGATGACATGTCCAAAGTATGAGTGGTAAAGGACTTGTAAACCAGAAATGAAAGGCAGGAGACATGGGAGATAGAAGGAGAAGTGCTCACTCCTGAGGAATAGACTTCGGGGAAGAAAATATAAAAAACGGAGAAGAAGTATCTTACTCTCCTAAAGTGGCTGTGACAAAATACCACAAAGTGGGTGGCTTTAAAGAGTATGTTTGATTGTCTCACTGTTCTGGAGGCTGGGAGTCCGGAATCAAGGTGTCTGCGGGGCCGTGCCCTCAGAAGTCTCCAAGGGAGGATCCGTTGTCTCTCTCGGCTTCTGGTAGCTCCAGCTGTTCCTTGTCCGTGGAGGCATCTTCATATGGCTCCCTCTTCTTCCATGCATCTGTCTGTGTGCCTTCTTCTCTTTTATGGGGACACCACTCACATAGGATCAGGACCCACCCTGCTCCAGTATGCACACGTTAACCTAACTGATGACGTCTACAAAGGCTCTACTTCCACACGGGGTCACATCCACAGGTATAGTGGTTAGGACCTGAACACATGTGTTTGGGGCACACAATTCAGTCCATAAGAGGAAGTAATGCCTGAAGAAATGATATAGTTAAATTCTCAGGGTTAAAGACAGATGAAAAAGCCTGATATTGAAGGGATCTGTGGGGGCTCCAGAGGACATTGAGGAGAACATTGAGGCAAATGTGGAAAATTCGCATAAAGATTGAGGATATTGTGAATCAATAAAGATGATAAAGGCCTACTGCAGAATAGTGGGCACCACTGGAGCCCGTGGGTAGCACAAAGAGTTAAGCACTTGTAATTGACCCCCAGACACCTCAGAAGAAAGGCCTGGTGATCCACTTCTGAAAAATCAGCCACTGAAAACCCTATGGGGCACAGGTCTATTCTGACACACATGGGGGCACCATGAGTGGGGGTCAACTCGATGGCAACTGGTTTGGTTTATTAGGGGTTGGGCACCACTGGGAGGGAAGTATGGAACAATGATGGTGAAGGAGTAGGGACCTTGGGTGAATTTTAATGTTTTTCTGAGAGAGAGAGAGGGAGAGAGATGAAGCAAAGCATCATGATGTTCACATCTGTTGTGTCTGGGTGATGGACAGATGCATACATAATAGAAAAGACATTATTTTCTGTACGTTTCTATATGTCTGTAATATTTGATCTTACATTTTTAAAAACAGACTGGTTATTTGTTTTTAAGGACTAGTTATAGCCTCTGACAAAGGGCCATAGTTTGGGAAGCTGATGAGTCTCTGCTCCTGGATTGTGATGGGCAGCCCATGTCCCTCCCACACCCTGTGCCCACCCCTCCCTTCGTGGGTTGGAGACCCTTTCATGGGGCAGCAGGGTGGGCGTGAGGCTGCAGCTCATCTCTCAGGACACGGACGTGCACGGGCCCATGCAGTCACTTAGGATTCTGCCACAAGGGGCCATGGCTTCCAGGTCATCAGTCCAGGACCAGCACCATGGTGGGTGCGGCCACACTGTGATGAACCAGAGAGTAAAGCCCTTGAGCCCCATCAGGCGCTGAGTGGACTGCGGAGGACTTGGACGCCCCTCCAGCTCCCTAGTCCATCCCAGCCCCATCTCAGGACAGGTGTGGCAGACGATGGTCCAGAGGAGGGGAGAATCCGAAGCAGATCCCTCAAGGGAAGAAGCATGGCTTCTGGTGGAGGGGGGGCCTGTCAGTGCAGGGAAGGCCGGTCATGTCCTCACTCAGCACTGTGCTGGGCACCAGTTATCAGAGACACTCGAAGGAGGTGAGGTGCCTCGGGAGGAATCAGCCACTGCTGTGCTGACTGGAAGTTGTTGTGGGTGTGAAGGCACATTCCTCCTCCTCCACCACCTAAATCCTCTCACCTGAAGGCGGGAGAGAGAGCCTCTTGTTCACCAGCGCGCTTCCCCTCTCCCGGCCCCTGGGCCCCGCCCAGAGATACTCCGAGATGCCTGGGATCTGCATGTGCTCCCCTGGCTCGTCAGCCACAGAGCAAGAGGAACCGTACACATGTGCACACATGTGCACACATACACATGTACACATGCACGTGCATGCACACACAGAGCCACACATGCACACGTGTACGTGTGTGCGCACACATAAGAACACGTATGTATATTCAATGCATGCACACACAATGCACTTATGCACACGTGTACATACACACATACACATACATGTGCCCCTGCATCGGTGCTGGGCATGCTGCCTCACACAGAGTTGCTGACCTAGGAACACTCTGGAACAATAAACAAATAAACGGAGGAGCATCATGTGTCCTTGTGAACCTGTAGCTGTCCCAGGACACCTTTCATCCAGGGAGGCTCCCATCCTCATCCTGGTGGAGTAAGGCCCAACCAACCACGGGGACCTTGATTCGTCAGCCTTGGGGATGAGAACAAGTGGGGACACGTGGCCCCCCAGGTCCCAGAGGGCCTCCGTGCAGGGAGGCCTGTGTGGTGCAACAGACCCGAGGGCTTCCATCTCCAAGCACACAGTGAACGGTGGTGTTGCTCTGTATTTATGTCACGATTAGCATATGATCATCTTGAAACGTTGTCATTATGCATGATATTACCATGTTAGCAGGAAATGCTGCACACACCATGTTTATATGGTTCCGTGTAATTTGTTTATTGGTTTATGTAGATACGATGTGCAGATATCATCCAGGGGAGGACAGAACAGAGGGCAGTGCAGGGCGTGCTGTGCTCACGAGGCTCCCTGGAGACCAGCAGGAGGCTGCTCGGGGACCCCCGGAGGAAGCTGCGCTCCTTGGGCCTACCCAGGAGCTGGGGGCAGGGGACGCACAGCCTGATCTCTAGGCTCTGCCCCAGTTTGGAGCAATGCAGTGAACCTGCCGCGGGAGTCCAAGGAGCATCCAGAGGCATCGGTGCAGGCGGGGCTGGACAGGCAGGTCCCTGGACCGGGACACTGGGGATGGGCATTGTGGGGGAGGGGCATTCAGGGCTTGATCACCTGTGGACTAGTGGGGGGGTGCCATGGGGTGCCTCAGGAGCACCAGCCCCCCGTGAAGGGGACTTTGGGTGTATGGGATGGGCGGGGTTGTCTGGGACCCTCTCACCATAACACAGGTCCAGCACAGCAGGCCAGGGCTTCAGGGCATATTGGGCGGTCAGTGGTCACTCTCTTCATTGCCCCTTCCTGGAGAGGTGGGGCAGAGCCCAGGGCTGTGAGCCAGCATCACACAGCCATTATGTGGCAACACTGTATGCAACCGAGGCCTGTCAGCAAGAATCATACAGTCATTATGTAGCGCTACTGAGTGCAGCCAAGGCCTGTGAGTCAGCATCACATAGCCATTATGTAGCACCACTGTGTGCAGCCCGGGGCTGTGAGCCAGCACCATGCAGCCATTATGTGACACCACTGTGTGCAGCCTTGGACAGGACCGTGAGCCAGCATCATACAGTCATTATGTAGCACTACTGTGTGCAGCTTCAGACTGTGAGCTAGCACCATGCAGGCAATCTGTGGCACCACTGTGTGCAGCCTTGGGCGGGGCACAGGGATACAGAAACGAGACACTTTCTCATCCTCCAGGGGCTCACAGGCCACCAGCAGAGCCGACTCCAGACCCCTCTGCACTCCCACCCCCAATGTGCCTCCCCAGAACCGCGCCCCCCGCCCCCTCACCGAAGCTGAGGAGCTGAGCCTCATAGAGGGTGTTAATCCGTCCCGTCCCAACAGGAAGTGAGAGGCTGAGCCAGGATCCCGGCCTGTACCCCCGGCCCCCGCCCACACCCAGCACACCACAACCCCTTCCAGCCTTGAGTTTCCTCCACAAGGAAATGAGGACTCTGAGCAGATCATCTCCAAGTTCCACAGTCGCCTCTAAGACGTTCTCCTCCCATTAAAATCGAATCCCATGGCACCTAAACTCCAGAGTGGATGGGGAAGGGTGGAGCTGGGCAGAGGCCGAAGCATGTGCAGCTCCAGGTTGGGGGTTCAGGCTGGCCTTCTCTGCTTTCACACCCTCTGTCAGAACAACCCACACGACCTCCAGGATGGAGACCCCAAGGTCAGCTCCCCTTCATGGTGACCCCATGTGTGTCAGAGTAGAACTGTGCTCCATGGGGTTTTCAATGGCTGATTTTTTGGAAGTAGATCACCAGGCCTTTCTTCTGAGGCATCTCTGGGTTAGCAGCCTAGCACATTCACGGTTTATACCAGCCTCTCTTTTGCAAGTCTCTCTTGACCTAGAAGATAATTAAACGTCTGCCAAGCTGTCCTCATCACTAACAGTAATAGCTTTCCCTCACTGAGTTTCACCAGGGTTATTGTAGCAAAAAATGTCTACAGAAAAAGTTAAATCAGTGATTCTTCCTAAGGAGGATAATTAATTGAATGTCAAGTAGGAAGAACCTAGAGTTTTGAATAAATGTAGAGACACAGTTATAAAAGCAAAATATTATCATTTGTCCAACATAATTATTTTCTTGGAAACAGTTGATGATTAATAAGGCACATTATAAACATGCTCCTGTGCATCAAATTTCATCTCTCTGGTCTAATTAACATGCTACAGAATTGCTCTTTTGGTGGGTAAAGACATTTCAAATATATATTTCATGAAATCCAAGTTATTTGTCATACTCTCAAAGAGGAAAAAATAAAATATGAAGAATGCTGCCATCATTTAAACACTTTATTGCACAGCGGTATTCATATAAATTATTCTTTCCAGTCCTCAGATGGCACAGAAAGTCGTCAGCCGCAGGCACCCCCAGAGGGCATAGGCTGTGCTCTACTGTCTCCCCGTGTCCCAGCATCTGCTCCCCAGTGCTGCCTCAGGGGCCTTCTCATCTCACGGGTTCTGGAAAACACAGCCCAACTAAGCAAGGCCTTCCATCACCAAGACTCCAAAAACAAGAAACCCTTTGCTGTCAAGTCGACTCGGACTCATGGTGACCCCAGGTGTGTCAGAGTAGAACAGTGGGTTTTTAATGACTGAGTTTTCGGAAGTAGATCACCAGGACTTTCTTCTGAGGCACTGCTCGGTGGACTCGAACTTGCAAATCTTCAGTTAGCAGCAAAGTGCAATAACCGTTGTCACCACCCAGGGACTCCTGCCTTGTTTTAAACACTTTGCCATCAAGTCTGTTCTGATTCATGCGACCCTGTGTGTTACAGAGTAGAACTGAGCTCCATAGGGTTTTCTTAGCTGTAATCTTTAAGGAGGCAGATCTCCAAGACTTTCTTCTGCTGCACCATTGAGTGGGTTCAAACACCTTTGGGATAATAATCGGTCGCTTACCTGATTACAACACCCAGGGACACCTCACCAGGAATTCCCAATCACATCAACCCCAGGTGCCAGTAGGGTGCTAACTCCAAAAGATGCATCTCCGGATAGCTTCATGGAGTCATTAACAATTTGACCTTCACAGAGCTGGTGTGGGAGGTATAGTCACTAATCCTGTTCTACAGGAGAGGAAACTAAGGTAGAGATGTAACATCTACACAGCTAGGAAAAGGGAGGGTAAGGATGGCCTCTCCATGGTCCCGTTTGTACGAGAACTGATTGCAGCTACACAGACAGCCCCAGACAGGCACAAAGCAGTGTGATGTCCTGAAAATACTGGGACTTCAGAAGACGCCCTGGGGGAGCTGTTGGGAAACTGCTGGTTCATTGTTCCTGGGGGAGGAACTTAACCTCTGAGAGTGTCGTGAAATGTTGGGGCTTCCTCTGCAAGAAGAGAATGAGATATCGTCAGCAGAGGAGGCCCCAGCAGGGAGCCCAAGCTATCAGTCCCTGTCTTAGTTACCCAGTGCTGCTGTAACAGAAACACCATGGATGGTTGTCTTTAAAGAACAGGAATTCATTCTCTCACAGTTTCAGACTACAAGTCTAAACTCAGGGTGCTGGCTCTAGGGGAAGGCTCTCTCTCTGTCAGCCCTGGGAGAAGATCTCTCTGTATCTGTGGTCCTGGTGTTCCTCGGTTCCTTGGCCATCTTCACATGGCATCTGTCTTCCCCAGTGTGGGCTCACTTGTCTCTGTGTCTGTGCTTCTCTTTGTATCACTCAGAGGTGATTAGGTTTAGGACACACCCCACACTCATAGGGCCTCAATAGCATAACAAAGAAAACCCTATTCCCAAATGGGGTCACATCCATAGGCACAAGGGTTAGAATTCCAACACATATTTTGGGGGGGCACAATTCAATCTGGGACAATTTGTTCTCCTTGACTATCTCTGAGCCCTGGGGTCTGCAGCAGACACTGCTAACCGCCCACCCCTGACAGGACAGACACATCTCCCTCCTTCCTTCTCACAGAACCCACACCTAGCTCAGTAACCCTTCCTCCTCATGTCCACAGGAGCTGACCACGGGCCACGCCCCTTGCCAGCAGTCAGTGATGTGGTTCCAGGTGAGGAGAGCTGAGGAAGGGTTCTGGAACAACTCTGGTTTCTGCTCCTTGCTGATACAAAAAGATGCCCAACGAGAAACAAGACCTGGTTGATCTTTCCATCTTTGGATACTTTCCTAAGGATGTGAGACCTGGAGCTGTTGCAGTCATGTTCAGGCCATGAGGCGAGCTGCCTCCAGTCGAAGCTGATGGACCAAGAGTGGGAGATATGAGAGGTGGAAATGCCTAGATCCTGGTGACTCTTGTTGTTGTTAGGTGCCATCGAGCTGGTTCTGACTCAGTCACCCTGTGTACAACAGAAAGAAACACTGCCTGGTCCTGCACCGTGCTCACAATCATTGTTATACCTGAGCCCATTGTTGCAGCCATTGTGTTAATCCATCTCATTGAGGGTCTTCCTCTTTTCCACTGGCCCTCTACTTTACCAAGCATGATGTCCTTCTCCAGGGACTGATCCCTCCTGACAACATGTCAAAGGATGTGAGAAGCAGTGTTGTCATCCTTGGATACTGGGTACCAGGGCAACGAGGTCTTTCATGTATCTGTCTCCCTTTTCAGTATTTCCCCTCCCTGTTGTCTGATGGCCAGCTGCCGGTCCGTGCTGTTTGGATGCAGTTGACACAGCATTTCCCCCTGGGCAACTGGCTGCTGATTCTTAAGCTCTAGGAGGCCCCTACGTACCAGAATAACCGCCTGAGCAGGACCATCCCAGGGAGCTCAGTGAGGACAGTCCCAAGACCCTGCTGTCTCCCAGTGGTTCCTGGACTTTTCCAGAAATGGGAGTCACTGTTGAGTTGGATCATGACCCGCCTTTGTCCCAGAGTCCCTGAGGGTGCCGGGTCTGAAAGGAGCCCCAGGCAGTGCGAGTCAGTGCTGCTCAGGATACAGGCCTCTAATGAGGACAGCCTTTGTCCCACCCCAGCAGGCTGAGTGTCTATTGTCACCACATGATGACTCTGGGACAGAGCACTGGGATTCCGGGAAGGGCGAGCTGCGAGCCCAGGGCCCAGGCATGGAAGCCAGGGTACTCTCTGCCCTGCAGCCACTTGAGGGTCCATTCTCCACCCTGCAGCCAGAATGATGCATCCAGAAGCCAAGTCCCGACATGCCACATCCCTCCTGAGGCCCTTCAAAGGCTGCACACTGCCCCCAAGGTAAAACCTAGTGAGGGGGACGCAGGCGGAAGGAGCAGAAGGGCCAAGTCAGAGGGTCTGCCGGCCACTGATGCCGATCTCCCCTGGCTCCCTCTGCCCCTCCCCTCTCCCTCCCTTCACCCTCCTCCCTCCCTCCTCCCTCCCCTCTCCCTCCCTCTGCCCATCCCCCTCCCTCCTCCCTCCCCTCTCCCTCCCTCCTCCCTCCCCCACCTTCCCTCCTCCTCTCTCCCTCCCCCACCCTCCCTCCTCCTCTCTCCCTCCTTCCTCCCTCCTCCCTCCCTCCTCCCTCCCCTCTCCCTCCCTCTGCCCGTCCCCCTCCCTCCTCCCTCCCCTCTCCCTCCCTCCTCCTCTCCCTCCCTCCCTCCCCCCTCCTCCCCCTCCCTCCCTCCTCCTCTCTCACTCCCTCCTTCCTCCCTCCTCCCTCCCTCCTCCCTCCCCTCTCCCTCCCTCTGCCCGTCCCCCTCCCTCCTCCCTCCCCCTCCCTCCCTCCACCTCTCTCACTCCCTCCCTCCTCCTTTGCCTTTTTTCTCCTCCTCACACTGCATGTTTTCTCTGTGACTGGTCTTTCTTTGTGCTCAAACCACCCCCTCATCTCAGTGGCCACCTGGTCCAGCTAGGGGTCAAGCCCAGAATAAGGCTGAAAATTGTAAGTCTCACAGCATCAGACCTTGGCTGGAACAATATTTGTAATAAGGAAACAACTTGGTGTACTGCTCTTACAATAACCCTTTATCTGGGGGAACCTTCCCCGTGTTTCTGGGTCCTTTTAACCACACTAGCATCAGTATCTTCTGTGCTGGAGTCTGAATTCCCAAGGTGAGAAACAAAATCTAACTTGCTTTGCCCCACGCTGGGTACTCTTGTTGTTAGCTGCCATCAAGATGACCCCCAACTCAAGGCGACTCCATGCAAGATGGAAGAAATGCTGCCGGTCTTGCGCCATCCCCGTGCAGATAGGACTTTGTCCTCCACAGGGTCCTCACTGGCTAGTTTTCAGAAGTAGATCACCAGGCCTTTCTTCCTAGTCTGCCTTAGTCTAAAGTTCCACTGAAACCTGTTTCAGCATCATAACAACACACAAGCCTCCACTGGCAAATAGGGGGTGGCTGCTCATGAGGTGCATTGGAGAGGAATGGAACCTGAGTCTCCAGCATTGGAAGATGAGAATTCTACCACTGACCCACCCCTCCCCTCACTGGGTGAGATAGGCGGGATCAAATAAAGTCTGAACAATTTAGTCCCTCTCCCTTGTATATCACTCCTTCACTGATGTCTCATTTGATTTCATCTGAAAAGTGTGGCGTGAAGGTTTCCAACATAATTGATCCAAAGAACCCATCCTCATCCCATGCTCACCTATAGGATAAGGGTCAAAACATTTGCCCATAGCTTTGATTTTTTTTTCTGGTAAAAGTTTTTAATCCTGACACCCACCAGGATCTTTCCAAAATAAAGTGGAACCAGGGGGCTCATTTCTGTCCCTGTTTTTACATGTGCTTTGGGATACAGGGCTCTGACCTTCTGACGGTAAGGTAAATCTTCAGCGCCAATGCAATCTAGTGGAGGAGGCCGGAAAGACAAAACGAAGCCCCCGTGTCTCCCCAGAAGTCTGCATTCTGCGAACTGGTGGGGGCGGGAGCTATCACAAACTCCTCACAGAACATCGGGACACTTGTCCACAGAGGAACACTCTTAGACCATGATGAAATCTGAAAGGAGAAAGGAAACATGATCACTGCATAATGACTTTTTTTATGAGGAACCATAGGGAGAAGAGGAGAACAAGGAAGAGATGATAAATAGCTTCCCGTTGGGTGTGCTAACCAATTCCCAGTAGGGTCTTGCTGCTCAAGTCTAGTTGGGATAGCGTGATGGTTAATGTTATGTGTTAATTTGGCAAGGCCATGATTCTCAGTATTATGTAATTACCCTCCATTTTGTGAACCATATAGAGGAGTTTCATTGGGGGTGTGGCCTGCATTCAACATATATGGATGTTCTGGCAAAGCTCGCTCTCGGTCTTAAATCCAACAATTATCATCTGACCTCCAGTTCTTGGGACATGAGCCAGCAGCCTTCTGTCTGGCCTGCTGATTACAGATTCTTCAGTCCCTGCAACCATGTGAGTCAAGAGAAGCATCCAGCCTGATGCCTGACCCATGGATTTGGGACTTGCCAACCTCCACAACTATGTGAGTCATTTCCTTGAAATAAATCTCTCTGTACATATATTTATATATATATATGTTTCACTGGTTTTGCTCCTCTGGAGAAGCCAGTTTAAGACATTTGGTACCTAGAGTGGTTCTATAAGAACAAAGTGATAAGGATGAGTTTTTGAATTGGTTCTCAAGTCTGGCTCATCTTAAAGGCGCTGGTGACTCTGCCTCCAATAGTAAAGAGGGCACTGCTAATCCATGGTGTGAGGTGGTAACAGAAATACGCAAAATATCACCCCCACTGGATCAAATATTTGTGAGAGACTAGGTTCTGGGTAATTACATATTTAATACTTTCCTACAATTTTGTCAGAATGAGAAGTATCAAGAGGCTGGTTGGTTGGTTCAACTTTCACTAGACAAGGTGGTGAAAGAAAGGAATGAGCTCAAAGCTTCAGAGTCACAGTTCAAGTGCCACATATGAGACCTGAAAATTGCCACTTGTACCCTGAAAGAAAGCTTTATTTTCTTGTAGTAACAGAGCTGATATTGACAAAAACGAAACCCAGAGACTTATCGTAGTGGCTGAATTGCAATGCCAACTGAATTCCCAACCTCGAGTGGTGCCTGAAGTTAAAGTGAGGGCACTGATTGAGAAGGAATGGGATCGTCAAACTTGTAATGGGGGCATATAGGCAGATAATCAGGAAGCTGGGTACATTGAGCCCCTAAATTCCATTGAATCATTCCTGCCTACAAAATCAGCACTCTTACTCCCATCTGAAGAGATTACTTCATCTTTGCTAAGCCACCCTCCCCAGTAAACCATTATCTGTTCCACCCACATCCGATGAAGTTAACCCAGCTGTACCTGAAGAATCCTTGTCTGAGATATCACCTGGGGCAGCACCTGGGGTATTTGCGGCATCACCTGAGGCTCATGCCTTACAAGATATTGATGAATGTCCCCAGGACCCACCCCCATCACCTATTTTTTATTCTAGACCTATAACTAGACTTAAGTCCCAGCGAGCTCCAAGAGGTAAAGTACAAAATGTGACCTAGGAGGAGGTACACTCCACTCCAAAAGAACTGTTTGATTTTTCTAATAAATACAAACAGAAACCTGGGGAATATGTGTGGAAAAGGCAATTAAGAGTGTGGGATAATAGTGCAAGGAACATAAAGTTGGATCAGTCTAAGTTTATTGATATGGGTCACTAAGCACAAATTCTTCCTTCAGTGTTTCAGCTCTAGAAGTTAGAAAAGGATCTAATAGTTTATTTGGTTGGTTTGCTGAAGCATGGATTAAGCAATGGTCTACACTAAATCAAGTTGAAATGCCAGACCTGCCTTGGTATACTACAGAAGAAGGTATCCAACAGCTTAAGGAAATTGACATGCGAGAGTAGATTTATCAGGTTGGACTCACAGACCCATCCATGTAGTGCCCAGATGACCCACCCTTTACCACAATGGTGAGGAATAAATTTGTGAAGGAAGCCCTGGCATCCTTGAAGACTGCTGTGATTGCTATTTTATGTAAGTCAGATTTGACAGTGGGAACTGCCTTAACTGAATTAAGACCCATAACTATTTTGGGGCTGATTGGATCTTGTGGTAGTAGGAGCCAAATGGTGGCATTTAATCAACAAAGATAAGGTGGGTGTGATTACTATAATGGACAGCAGAGTCAAAGTAGTAATCAGAATAGTCTGACTCCTATGGACTTATGACACTGGCTACTCAGTCATAGTGTCCCAAGAAGTGAAATAGATGGGAAATATACTAAATACTTACTTGATCTGTACAAGCAGAATTCTAGGTCAAGTGAATGGCAGTCTAACTCAAATCACCAGAGTAGAGAGTCACGGCCCCTCAGTTAATTCCCAGACTTGAGCCAGTTTACAGATCCACAACCCCTTGAATGAAGGGGAGGCTGTGTCCCCTTAAGGAAGGACCTCACTACACTGCCAAAACTTTATGCTGTTAATCTTTCTCTCACCCTTCCCCAAAGGGATCTAAGGCCTTTTATGAGAGTCACTGTTCATAGGGTAAAAGGAAATAATCAGACTTTTCAGGGATTACTAGACACTGGCTCTGAACTGACACTAATTCTAGGAGACCCATAGTATCACTGTGGCCCATGAGTCAGAGTAGGGGCATGTGGAGGGCAGGTTATTAATGGAGACTTAGCTCAGGTATGTCTCACTGTGGGTCTAGAGGGGCCCAAAACCAATCCTGTAGCAATTTTCCCAGTTGCAGAATGCATACTTGGAATAGATACACTCAACAACTGGCAGAATCCCGAAACTCGATCCCTGACAAGTGGAGTAAGGGTTATTATGGTAAGAAAAGCCAAATGGAAGCCATTAGTACTGCTTCTATCTAGTAAAATAGTAAACCAAAAGGAATACCATATTCCTGGATGAATTGCAGAGATTTCTGTCACCATCAAGGAGTTGAAGAATGCAGGGGTGGTGATTCCCACTGCATCCCCATTCGACTTACCTATTTGGCCTTTGCAAAAAACAGATGGAATTTGAAGAATGTTAGTGGATTATCAAAAATGTAACCAGTTGTGACTCAAACTGTAGCTGCCATTACAGATGTGGTTTCATTGCTTGAGCAAATTAAAATATCTCCTGGTACCTGGTACGCAGCTGATGGTCTCGCTAATGCCTTTTTCTCCATACCTGTTTTGAAGTACCACCAGAAGCAGTTTGCATTCAGCTGGCAGGAGCAGCAATACACCTCCACTCTCCTACCTCAGGGCTATATCAACTCTCTTGCTGTATGTCATAATTTAGTCTGCAGGGACATTGATCGCCCTTCCCTTCCACAAGAAGTAACACTGGTCCGTTACATTGATGACAATTTGCAGACTGGACCTAAAAAGGAAGAAGTATCGATGACTGTAGATTTATTGATAAGACATTTGTGAGCTGTTGTTGTTAGATACTGTTGAGTTGTTTCCAACTCATAGTGACCCTATGTACACAGAACAAAACAATGCCTGGTCCTGCACCAACCTCAAAATCATAGTTACGCTTAAGCTCATTGTTGCAGCCATTGTGTAATTCCATCTTATTGAGGGTCTTCCTCTTTTTCACTGATCTTCTACTTCACCAAGCATGATGTCCTTCTCCAGGGACTGATCCCACCTGATAATATGTCCAAAGTATGTGAGACGAAGTCTGGCCATTCTCACTTCTAAGGAGCACTCTGGTTGTACTTCTTCCAAGACAGATTTGTTCATTCTTTCGGCAGTCCATGGTATATTCAATATTCTTAGCCAACATCACAATTCAAGGCATCAATTCTTCGGTCTTCCTTATGCATTGTCCAGCTTTCACATGAATATGAGGCTATTGAAAATATCATGGCTTGGGTGAGGTGCACCTTAGTCTTCAAGGTGACTTCTTTGCTTTTCAACACTTTAAAGAAGTCTTTTGCAGCATATTTGCCCAATGCAATGCATCTTTTGATTTCTTGACTGCTGCATCTATGGGCATTGATTGTGCATCCAAGTAAAATGAAATCCTTCACAACTGCAATCTTTTCTCCATTTATCATGATGTTGCTTATTGCTCCATTTGTGAGGATTTTTGTTTTCTTTATGTTGAGGTGTAATCCAGTCTGAAGGCTGTGGTCTTTGATCTTCATCAGTAAGTGCTTCAAGTCCTCTTCACTTTCAGCAAGCAAGGTTGTGTCATCTGGATATTGTCACAGGTTGTTAATGAGTCTTCCTCCAATCCTGATGCCCCATTCTTCTTCATATAGTCCAGCTTCTTGGATTATTTGCTCATCATACAGATTGAATAGGTATAGTGAAAGGATACAACCCTGTCTCACACCTTTCCTTTAAACCATGCAGTATCCCCTTGTTCTGTTCCAACGACTGCCTCTTGATCCATGTATAGATTCCTCATGGGCACAATTAAGTGTTCCAGAATTCCCATTCTCCACAATGTTACCCATAACCTGTTATGATCCACACAGTCAAATGCCTTAGCATAGTCAATAAAACACAGATAAACATCTTTCTGATATTCTCTGCTTTCAGCCAGGATCCATCTGACATCAACAATGATAACCCTGGTTTCACGTCCTCTTCTAAATCCAGCTTGAATTTCTGGCAGCTCCCTGCTGATATACTGCTGCAGCCACTTTTGATGTTGTACTGTAGGGGCTTGTGTGTTGCTGTGATGCTGGAAGATATGCCACCAGTATTCAAATAACAGCAGGGTCACCCATGGAGGACAGGTTTCAGCAAAACTTCCAGACTAAGACAGACTAGGAAGAAGGACCCTGTGGTCTACTTCTGAAAAGAATTAGCCAATGAAAACCTTATGAATAGCAGCCAAACACTGTCTGATATAATGCCAGAAGATGAGCCCCTCAGATTGGAAGGCATTCAAAATACGATGGGAGAAGCGCTGCCTCCTCGAAGTGGAGTCGACCTTAATGACGTGGATGGAGTCAAGCTTTCAAGACCTTCATTGTCTGATGTGGCATGACTCAAAATGAGAAGAAACAGCTACAAACATTCATTAATAATCGGAACATGGCAGGAAGTATGAATCTAGGAAAATTGGAAATCATCAAAAATGAAATGGAACACATAAAGATCGATAGCCTAGGCATTAGTGAGTTGAATTGGACTGGTGTTGGTCATTTTGAATCAGACAGTCATATGGTTTACTATGCTGGGAATGACAACTTGAAGAGGAATGACGTTGCATTCATCATCAAAAAGAACATTTCAAGATCTATCCTGAAGTACAATGCTGTCAGTGATAGGGTAATAGCCATATGCCTACAAGGAAGACCAGTTAATACAACTATTATTCAGATTTACACACCAACCACTGAGGCCAAAGATGAAGAAATTGAAGATTTTTTCCAACTTCTGCAATCTGAAATTGATCGAACATGCAATCAGGATGCACTGATAATTACTGGTGACTGGAATGCAAAAGTTGGAAACAAAGAAGGAGGATCAGTAGTTGGAAAATACGGCCTTGGTGATAGAAATGATGCTGGAGATCATATGTTTGAATTTTGCAAGACCAACGACTTCTTCATTGCAAATACCTTTTTTCACCAACATAAACAGTTACTATACACATGGACCTCACCAGATGGAATACACAGGAATCAAATCGACTACATCTGTGGAAAGAGACTATGGGAAATCTCAATATCATCCATCAGAAGGTCAGGGGCCAACTGTGGATCAGACCATCAATTATTCATATGAAAGTTCAAGCTGAAACTGAAGAAAATTAGAACAAGTCCACGAGAGCCAAAGTACGACCTTGAGTATATCCCACCTAAATTTAGAGACCATCTCAAGAATATATTTGATGCGTTGAACACTAATGACCGAAGACCAGATGAGTTGTGGGATGACATCAAGGACATCATACATGAAGAAAGCAAGAGGTCATTAAAAAGACAAGAGATAAAGAAAAGACCAAAATTGATGTCAGAAGAGACTCTGAAACTTGTTCTTGAACGTCAAGTAGCTAAAGCAAAAGGAACAAATGATGAAGTAAAAGAGCTGAACAGAAGATTTCAAAGGGCAGCTTGAAAAGACAAAGTAAAGTATTATGATGACAAGGGCAAAGACCTGGAGATAGAACACCAAAAGGGAAAAACATGCTCAGCATTTCTCAGGCTGAAAGAACTGAAGAAAAAATTCAAGCCCGAATTGCAATGCTGAAGGATTCTATGGGGAAAATATTAAACGACGCGGGAAGCATCAAAAGAAGACAGAAGGAATACACAGAGTCACTGTACCAAAAACAATTGGTCGAAATTCAACCATTTCAGGAGGTAGCATATGATCAGGAACTGATGGTACTGAAGGAAGAAGTTCAAGCTGCACTGAAGGCATTGGCGAGAAACAAGGCTCCAGGAATTGACAGAATATCATCTCAGATGTTTCAACAAACAGATGCAGCGCTGGAAGTGCTCACTCATCTATGCCAAGAAATTTGGAAGAGAGCTACCTGGCCAACCAACTGGAAGAGATCCATATTTATGCTTACTCCCAAGAATAGTGATCCAGCTGAATGCGGAAATTATCCAACCAAGTTATTTAGAGATTATGTATGGTTTAAGGAAATGTGTATAGGTGCCAAGTTGACAAGGGGTGGAAGTGACAGTTAATGTTATGTGTCGACTTGACTAGGCCATGAGTTTCAGTAGTATCTAATTATCCTCCATTTTGTGATCTGATGTAAGCAGAGTTTCCTTGGGGGTGTGGCCTGCATCCAATATATATGGATGTTCTGGCAAAGCTCTCTCTCTCTTGATCCTGCATCCGACTCGTCAGCCTCTGACCTCCAGTTCTTGGGACATGAGCCCGCAGCCTGCCACCTGACCTACAGATTTTGGAATTTATCAGCTCCCACAACCCCATAAACCAGCAGCCTGCGATCTGGGGTTCATCAGCCCATGTTAGGAGAAGCCTACAGCCTGACATCTGATCCACGAATTTGGGGTTTGCATGAGACATTTCCTTGCAATAAATCTGTCTATATATTTATATAGATAGGCACTTCACTGGTTTTGCTCTTCTAGAGAACCCAGCATAAGACAGATGGGCAGTAAACTGCAGACTTTTTTTTCTCCAAAAATACTATACACCATTAATAATAAAATAACTAAATGACAAAACTATAAATGCCACTTACTACCTCGGTAAACTAAAAGAAAAAGAATATACTTTCATCTCAACAAATGCAGGAACAGTATTTGATAAAGTCCAACACCCATTTATAGTAAAAAAAAGTCTTAGCAAAGTAGTCACAGATGGGAACTTCCTAACCCTAATAAAGGTGCTCTTCAAAAAGACTAGAGTAAATGTTATCCTTGATGGATGAATACAAAATACCTCCCTTCAACATCAGAAAAGACAAAGATCCTGCTTTCACTACTCCAGTATTCAATAACCAGCATAAAAAGCCCAGGAAAAATGAACACAAATAATAAGAGTTGCAAAAGATAGGGGAGAAAAATTGTCATCTGCAGATTATCTGATTTTCTGGATTTAAAAACACATACGTAATACCTAATAATTGTCAAAATTAATGAGAGAGTCTCTCAAGATTGTTGGATTAAAAAAAAAAATCAATATGGCCAAGCAAATTTTTATATATCAGCAATGAATTATAGTTCTTAAAGTATCTTTTACAATAACAGTCAAAACCTCATGTAGGAATAAATCTAACAAAAGTTATGCAAAACCTATCTGTGGAAAACTTACAAAGCTTCATTGAAATATATTAAATAATACTAAGGAAAATACATACTATAATCATGATGTGAAGGTTAATTATCACAGATGCCAATTTTCCCAAGTTGATTCCAGGAGGTATTGTTATGGAACTTGGTAAGCTGATCCTTAAAATGTAAAGAGCAAAGAGCCAGTAACAGTCCAGACCCATCAAAAGGAGAATAAAGAATAAGATTTGCACAGAGATGAGGGTTAGTAACGTGCCCTACCAACTATCAGGACTGATTCTAAGCCACAGAAATCAAGATGGTGTGATACAAGCACAGGCTTAAACAAAGTATCCCCTGGGGCAGAGGATAAACCCAGTGGAAAGCTCACACCGGACATATCTGGAATTGCACAACAGGAAGGAAAGTGTGAACCGCTCCACAAAATGTCCTGGGACACTTGGTTGATTCTATGGGAAAAACTGAAATTGGATGCTGTTATGGATTGAATTGTGTCCCCCAAAAAGATGTGTTGTAAATCTTAACCCCTATACCTGTGGTCTGGCTCCCTGATAACACAGTGGTTAAGTGCTACAGCTGCTAACCAAAAGATCGGCTGTTCAAATCCACCAGCCACTCCTTGGAAACCCCTATGGGGCAGTTCTACTCTGTCCTACAGGGTAACTATGAGTCGGAATCAACTCAGTGACAATCAATTGTTTTTGTTTTGATTTATACCAGTGGTTATAATGCCTTTTGGGAATAAGGTTTTCTTTGTTATGTTATGAGACAGTATTAGTGTGTCTCAGGTCAATCTCTTTGGAGATCTAAAAGGAGCCGAGTAAGTAAGGAAGCCAGGGAGCAGAGATGAGGGAAGACAGATGCCACATGAAGATCACCAAGGAACAAGGAACAGGAGCTGAAGAGACGAGGACTTCCCTTAGAACCAACAGAGAGAGCCGTCCCCTAGAGCCAGTGCCCTGAATTCGGACTTCTAGCCTCCTGAACTGTGAGAAAATACATTTCCATTTGTTAAAGCCACCCACTTGTGGTATTTCTGTTACAGCAGTACTAGACAATAACAGAGAAGCCTACTTCAAACCATAAACAAAAAATAGATTGATTAAGAATATAAGTGTGGAAGATTAAAATTTAAAACATTTAGAATACAACATAAGAGAATATCTTTAAGTGTTTGTTGTCATGATAGGTTTCTCTTAAAGGTAGAAAAAACAAAACCATTAATCAAAAAAAAAAAGGAGGGAGATATCTTCAACTTCATTAGAATAAAGACTATCTGGTAATTCTCAGTGGACATTTGTCAATGTCTGGAGACACTGTTGGTTGTCACAACTTGGGGGTGCTAATGGCACCTAATGGGCAGAACCCAGGGATGCTGCTAAACATCCTACAGCCCCCGCCATAAAGAACAGTCCAGTCTCAACGGCGAGGTTGAGAAATCTTGCTCTCGTTTATCAAAAGGCAGCCTGAAGACACTGAAAAAGAAAAGCTACAGACAGGGAGAGTATCTGCAACATATTAAATTGGACAAATGATTAGTATCCTGAAGATTTTAAATAACTCCTAAATTAATGAGAAAAACACAAACAACTCAATAGAAAATTTGGTGAAGATGAAAGCAAAGAATCTGTAGCCCAGTAAATACATGAAAAGAGGTCTACCTTATTGATCATCAGATTAAAGAAAATTACACTTGGCATAAAGTCCATTTTTATACCTGCTGGATAGACTATTAAAAAGATTTGCACTTGGCTGCTAACCTAAAGGTTGGAGGTTCAAGTCCACCTAGAGGTGCCTTGGAAGAAAGGCGTGGCAATCTGCTTCTGAAAAGTCAGCCATTGAAAACCCTATGTCAGGGTCAACTCGACAGCAACTGGTTTGTACTTAAACCCATTGCCATTGAGTCGACTGCTACTCACAGCAACCCTACAGGACAGACTAGAACTGCACCATAGGGTTTTCAGGGAGCGGCTGGTGGATTTGAACTGCCAACCTTTTAGTTAGCAGCCAAGCACTTAACCACTGTGCACACTTATTTATGATTGACATTTCATAGTTCTTTAAAAATGAAGGATCTTTCTGCATTTATTTAAAGCTTAGGAGTTTATTCCATCATGTAGTTCCACGTTTTATTAGTATGAAGAAAATTGACATATAACACATCAAATTAAGTATCGATGTTCACCAAAACATGAAGTACAGCCCTTAGACCCTCCTGGCTGGTGCAGCTACATGAGGGGGAGCCGAGAGGGTGTGAGGAGCCTTGAGCAAGGTCATCCTCCCCCGTGTTCCCAGCCCGTTCCCTGCCACAATGACGCGAGCGTCTTAAACTGCAGTCCTTCCTTCACTAATTAGGGCCAGAGTGCTGAACCGTTCATTAAATCCAGGTAAACAGAGAGCTCGAAACAGCCACTAATCACCAGCTAGAGACAAGATACGCAGAGCATTTGAGTGCAGCTGGGACTTGGCAGAAATGAGAAAAGCAGAAATCCGTGCCTTCCGAAGGGGAGGAGGTGCTGCAAGAAAAACAGGACAGAAGAGGGGACACTTATTCAACCTTGTAAAATCAGCTTGAGGGCAGTGTCTGACCTCCTCTCTCTTCACAAGGGGGAAGGAGACTCAAGATCAACAGCCCAAGGCTGGTTCCTATGAGGCGGAGGTCAGACACACCTCCTCTTTCCGCCATCTTTACCAATTCTGAAACTAACCATCCCTCCCACAGCACTCTTTACTTATCTGCTGCAGTCAATAAGTCATTGCAGTGGCCAAGCAGAACTCACAGACCCTACCCATAATTATGGGGTTTATTAGGGAAGTAACAGGTTAAAATTCAGGCTCAGAAACACTCAAGGACACAGTTCTTCCATCAGGACAGCCTCTTCCCAGCCATGCTCGCAGGCACACCTCTCCCTGACCCTCAGTCTCTGCCCAAAGGCATTCAGCTTTCTGTCTCCGTGGGCTGGGAAGCCCTATGCGCCTTCTCCTGTGGGTCTCTCCTGCTGGTCTCTCCTTCCTGGGTAGTGGTGGGCTCTTCTCTTTCCCACCTCTGGGGTGGCTAATTTCAAGCCCAGCAGAATTGCAAAGCTGACCGATCCCTTTGGTGGGCTACAATTACCCTATCACACAGTCCCACCCAATCACCTGGGTGGGAGTTACAAGACCAAGAAAGGCCACACAAAAGCAATCCATTACATCACAAGCCTCAAGTAAGGAAGTCAGCAAAAACCACATAGAAAAGCTTGCAAATTTTTGAAAAAAGATTGGATAATTGGATAAATATACTTCTACTACATCAAATACAGTAAATATTTCATGTTTTCCACAGTTTGTAAGTTAGCTGGATTATTTCTAGGCTAGGATTATTCACTGCTTCCTGAATTAACTCCTAGATTTATTTTATTGCCAAAGATTATTCACCAAAGTCAGTCAGTCACAAAAGGACAAATAGTGTGTGATCCCACTTATCTGAAATATCAAGAATAGGCAAACCTGCAGACACCAGAGTTCTCTCATTGGTGATGGGTGCAGAGTTGGAGGGGAAGGGAATTCATTGTTACGAAGCACTGACCATCTATTACAGGGATGGGAAATTTGGCAAAGGATACAGGTGATGGTTGCACAACATGATTGATACAATCAATGTCACTGACTTGTACATGTAAAAAACATTGAATTGGCAAATGTTGTGTTACATATATCTTCACCACATTAAAAAAAAAATTATTCACCTGAAGAGACTGGGGCCATGATGAGAGGATGGGATCAAAGACAGGATGGCTGTGGAAAGGGGACACTGGCATAGACCAGAGCTGTCCTGGGCACATGGGGACACATGGTCTGTTGTTAAATGACGAGTTTCCTGATCGATCCCTGAAGATCAGAGAACATGTCTTTTTATCCCCCTTCATTCTTCATTTCCTGTTGTTGTTAGCTGCTGTCGAGTTAGCCCCCAGCTCATGGCAACCTCATGCCCAGTCCTGCATCTTCCTCCATGATTAGCTGTGGTTGGGACTATTGTGATCCATATGGTTTTCACTGGCTGATTTTCAGAAGTAGATCTCCAGTCCTTTCTTCCTAGTCTCTCTTTGTCTGGAAGCTCCACTGAAACGAATATCATGGATTGAATTGTGTCCCCAAAAAATGTATGTCAACTCGGCTAGGCCATGAGTTGTAAATCCTACCTGTATGATGTTAATGAGGCGGGATTAGAGGCAGTTACATTAATGAGGTAGGACTCAATCTACAAAATTAGGTTGTATCTTGAGTCGATCTCTTTGGAGATATGAAAGAAACAAGTGAGCAGAAAGACAAGGGGACCTCATACCACCAAGAAAGTAGTGCTGGGAGCACAGCACTTCCTTTGGAGCTGGGATCCCTGTGCTGAGAAGCTACTAGACCAGGGGAAGATTGGCTACAAGGACCTTTCCCCAGAGCCAACAAAGACAGAGCCTTCCCCTAGAGCTAGTGCCCTGAATTCGGACTTCTAGCCTCCTAAACTGTGAGAGAATGAAGTTCTGTTTGTTAAAACCATCCACTTGTGGTACTTCTGTTTTAGCAGCACCAGATGACCAAGACAGCATCATAGAAAAACGCAAGCCTCCACTGACAGAAGGTGGTGGCTGCACATGAGGTGCATTGGCCAGGAATTAAACCCAGGTCTCCTGTGTGGAAGGTGAGAATTCTACCAGTGAACCACCACTACCTCACCTGTATTTCCTAGTGACTCACTCAGGGCAAAGAAGAGAGAGGTGATTTCCCTTCCAACATGAAGGGAGTGGTGCATTTGAAAGTCTTTTCTTTCCCTGTGTGGTCAGGACCAAAGCCACCAGGAACTGCAATCTATCCAGCTATTCACCTATCTATCTATCTGCCTGTCTCTCTCTCTCTCTATCATCTATCCATCTATCTCTACATCTATCCATCCATCCATCTGTCCATTCATCTGTCTATCCGTTTATCATCTATCCATCCATCTATTTACCATCTATTTATCTGCACTGAGATATATATATATATATACATGTAGAAAACCTTCCATTTCCACCCAAACGTCTATCCAAAATGTATCTGTGGCTCATAAAACTCTAATCTTAAAAAATAATCATAACTCACTTTTGATCTGGGATCCTATTGATAAATGCATCCTAAGATGTCCCTGTTGACTGCAGCAGCTGCTTTTCAAGGGAGCGTTTCCTCTGTGTGCGGCATCTGCCACTCGCTCCTCACCTGTGGGACCTGGCTGAGTCTGTGCTCAGGATGACTGCTAGCCTGGCAGGCCTGGAGGACAGGGAGTTAAATAGGTCACACAGTCAGCATCTGCAAAAATAGCTCATTTATCATACCCACGACAAATCTATCAAAAACACAAGCTTATTGGCAGCAACATGTCACCCCAGGAAAGGTTAATGGATTTGGAATGCAGTGGAAATCTCCACAGAAGCTGGCATCTCTGAACGGGTTTATTTTTCAGTGATGTGTCTCTTTGTCTTGAATGCCGTAATTGAATAATCTATTCATCATTTACTGAGCTGCATCGTGATGTGCCATGGCACCGCCATGTTTCTGATGAGTAACAGGGCTTGACAAAGGCAAAATGGGAAAAGGAAGTCAAGCAGAACCAAAAAACCAAGAGTCATTTGCAGGGATGCTAGAGTCCCGGGGGAGAAGCAGTGTCTTTGGAGAGGGAGGAAGCATTTGAGACCAAAACAATTAGTTAGGGTTTTTATCCTCTTTGACTTTTCCATGGCAAAGGGGAACACTCAAAAAATGTTGGCCGTCAGACCACAGGTTTTGACCAACATGGCTATCTCTTCAGCTCAGCTATCAGATAGGTTCCCTCTTGAAGGAGCAACAGTGGTTTCACCCTACTTAGCAAACTGTGTTGTTATCTTAATTTTGAATGAATAATGAATGTGTAATGACAGGTGACTTAGGATTCTCTAGAGAAACCAAACCTGTGCTATAGATAGATACAGATAGATAGACAGATAGACAGAAAGAAAGGGAGATTTACTTCAAGGGATTGACTCATGCAATTGTGTTGTTATTGTTAGGTGCCGTCGGGTGGGTTCCAACTCATAGTGACCCTGTGTACAACAGAACGAAACACTGCCCACCCCTGTGCCACCTCACAATATTTGTTATGCTTGAGCCCATTGTTGCAGCCACTGTGTCAATCCATCTCCTTGAGGGTCTTCCTCTTTTTCAATGACCCTCTATTTTACCAAGTATGATGTCCTTCTCCAGGGGCTGGTCCCTCCTGATAACATGTCCAAAGTATGTGAGATGAAGTCTTGCTATCCTTGCTTCTAATAAGCATACTGGCTGTACTCCTTCCAAGACAGACTTGTTCATTCTTCTGGCAATCCATGGTATATTCAATATTCTTCTCCAACACCATAATTCAAAGGCATCAATTCTTCTTCAGTCTTCCTTATTCATTATTCATCTTTTATATGCATATAGATGGTTGAGGACACCATGGCTTGAGTCAGGCACAATTTTAGGGGCTGGCAATTGTAGGAGCATGCAATTGTAGGGGCTGGCAAGTCCAAAATCCTTAAGTCAGGTGGCAGGCTGGAGACTCCTGCAAGCTTGTGTCCCAAGCTCTGTAGGTCAGATGATGGGAAAAGTGAATGAGATTTCTGCCAAAATATATATTTATAGTCTGAAGGCAGAACACACCCTAGGAAAACTCCTTTTTCAACTGATTGATTGATGGCATTATATTACATTAGGGAGAGTAATCCACTTTGCTTAAGGCCAACTGTAACTACTCCATAACAGCAACTAGACTAGCGTTTGACCAAACAGCTGGGAACCATGGCCTAGTCAAGTAGACACATGAAATTCACCATCACAGCAGTCTATCAGCTATCTGTCAGTTTGTCATAGCATGTTGGCTCATGTGTTGCTGTGATGCTGGAAGCTATGCCACCAGTATTTCAAATACCAGCAGGGTCACCTGGCAACTGACATTTAAATTGTGGTGTTCATGAAGCATACTGAATATACCATGGACTGCCAGAAGAATGAACAGATCAGTCTTAGAAGAAATACAACCAGAGTGCTCCTAAGATGCAAGGAGGTGAGTCTTTGGCTGGCTCACTTACTTTGGACACATCATCAGGAAAGACCAATCACTAGAAAAGGACCTCATTATTGGTAAAGTAGAGGGCAGATGAAAACAAGGAAACCCTCAATGAGGTGGACTGATACAATAGCCACAACAATGGGCTTAAACATATCAACCATCATGAAAATGGTGCAAGGCCGGGCAACATTCTGTTGTTACACATAGGGTCGTCATGAGTCAGAGCTGACTCAACAGCAACTAACAACAACTGGCAAGAAGCACTTGCCTTACACCTCATGTCTCAGACAAGACAGAGGATATGGGGTGCATGGCACCCAATAGGGATTTGTCTGAGGAAGAGCATCTCATTCATGAGAAGTATCTCCACCAGAAAGTGCTAAGTCAACTGGCTCCCAGTGAGCACAGGGCAGTCTTGTTGAAATAAAACCTACTCATGAAATGTAAACACACTTTAATTTCTTAAGAGTCCTTGGAGATCTGGCCCACTAATGTTGGTATTTCCATGCTGTTTGTGCTTTGGATAAGAAGTTCTCTTAGCTGTAGTCCCCGCTGACCTCTTAGAGAAGCACCGGAGATCCCATAAAAGAGTGCAGAAACTTCTGGGAGACAAATTAAAGCAGGAAGCACATTCCAGATCACTGTGTCCTTAATCTATTCCAATTGCTCCCTCAACATTGGCATGCAATGTGGCTCCAGGGGTCTCTAAGACAGCTCACTAACGCGGCAATAGCTCTTCATAGAGATGTAAAGGCCACCTACACATAAGTGCACCCCGCCCGCTGCCACTCACAAAGGTGCTGTGGCGTCTTCGAGAGGGAAATCTGTTGTCATGAAACTGAGTGGAGTCTCCTGCTTTCAGCAGCAGGAGGAAGGCTTGGAGAGAAACCCTTCGCTGCAGCTGTCTTGTGGGGCCTGAAGTTGGAGACAGAGGCTCATCCAGTGAGAGAAAAACTCACCCCCGCTGCCAAGTCCTTCCAGCATTCGAATCCCTCCTCTGCGTGCAGCCACCGAAGTGAGCACTCAGAAATAGAAATCACTAAAGCATCCCCCCTGGACCAGCTGTTCTAGTCCATGAAGCCAGCTTCTTAGGTAGGGGCACCGAGGCCCTCCTTCCGGGCCTCGGCCAGCCAGCCTCATCCACTTCCTGCTCTCTAAGTTTGTGCCCCCCTCTCACAGGGACTCCCGGCAGCCAGCACCCAGCCACCAGCACCTGGCCAGCCAGCACCCCCTTCTGCCATGAAAGTCCTGGAGTTCCGAGAGTGGTGGGGATGACCACACAAATGGGCTCTCACACACAACAGGCATGCAGTGCACCCAATTCACATTACTCCCAGGCTCGCAAGGATCCCATGACAAGTGTTGATGGGTGTGTGCATGATTAAGCCACCCCCACCCCCATCTGTCAGTATGTCGTACTGTGGTGGCCTTCATGTTGCTATGATGCTGGAAGCTATGCCACCAGAATTTCAAATACCAGCAGGATCACCCACGGTGGACAGGTTTCAGCAGAGCTCCCAGATTAACACAGACTAGGACTAAAGGCCTGGTGATCTATTTCCAAAGATCAGCCAGTGAAAACCCTGTGGATCACAACAGAATATTGTCCAATATAGTGCTGGAAAATCAGCTCCCTAGGTGGAAAGGCACTCAAAGTACACAGTGGCTGCAACAGTGGACTCAAGCATGCCAATGATCGTGAAGATGACACAGGACAGGGCAACATTTCGTTCCATTGTTCATGGAGTCATCATGAGTCAGAGCCAACTCCACAGCAACTAACATAACAAAGCATGGCTAAGGGAGCCCAGAGGGCATGTGACTTGACCAAGGTCACATAGCTCCCTGCAGAAAACTGGGGTTCAGCCCCGCATCCCTCGGACACACCAGCTCTCTTGTGAGCCAGACCTCTTGAGAGTGTGGACCCTAAAGGGAAGCAGGAACCAGCGTCCCTTCTGCCATTCAACACTGAGCTTCATCTTGTCCCCCTACCCTACTGAGCAAAGGACCACATGCCCAGGACATGGTCCATGCATGCAACGGTGAGGACATGAGATGGAGCCTGGCACTTTGGGAGGGTCCGTGAGTGTATCCGGGACAAAGGATCAGCCACCTCCCCTAGCCAGTTACACTGGCAAGAGGAACCCCCAGGGGTGGCCCAGATTCAGTCCCTGACAGATCAAACTTGCAACCAGTGGCACCTCAGGGGAGCCCTGAGCAGTGACGGAGCCTCTGATGAGGGGCTGACCCAGATGAGGGTACTGGAGACGCTACCTGGTGGAAAGTTCAGAGCACATTCTGAGGATGAGGGGGCTTCCTGAGAGTGGGGGGAATGCCTCCATCTAGACCGGCAACAGCTTGTATGTAGGCTTCTGGGAGGGGGGACATGTGGAGGTTGAGGTCCTAACAGAGGGCAGGGGGCTATACTCAGGGAAGAGGGGTTTTGGAGAGGAAGCAGAGGATGGTCACCCAGGGCTGCAGATGACTCAGTTGTCAGGGCAACGGGAAGTAGCGAGAAAGGTGGAGGAGGTGAGTGAGTGGACTGACACTGTTCCCAAAGGACCCCTCCAGGTGCAGAGTGGATGCTGGACTGGAGGATGCACTACAGAAACTAGCTGGGACTGGAGTGGGGAGCCGAGCAGGAAGGAGACCCTGGGTACCTGTGTGCCATCTGGGAAGAAAGAAGCCAGACTTGGTGACCAGGTGGCTCTGCAGAGCGAGAGGGATGATGCCTCAATGTGTGTGACCGAGCAGGCTGGAATTCAGGGGCCAGAACCCCCCACAGGGAGTAAGCTATCCACCCAGGTGCTTGAAGGAGAGGATGGCCATGATACTGCACGGGATCCCCTTGGGCTCCAGGGTCTCAGAGAGAGTGGCCAGAGACAGGAACAAGAAGTCACATGAAGCACAAGGACACAGAACTCAGGCCGTCTCTCCCAAAGCCCTGCAGAAGCAGCATCTGGAAAACCAGACAGCACCAAGGCTCCAACCTAGACCTGTTCAAGAAGACCCTGCCAGCATCCCACTGCACGTCCTAAGGCAACAACTCTTGGAATGAAACCACCCTGTCTAGTTTACGTGTCCGTAGGCGGATGGGTTTACTTCTAGGTTTTCAGTTCTGTTCCATTGGTCTATGTGTCTGTCGTTGTACCAGTACCAGGCTGTTTTGACTACCGTGGCTGTATAATAGGTTCTGAGATCAGGTAGCATGAGGCTTCCTACTTTGTTCTTTTTCAATAATGCTTTACTTATCCAGGGGTTCTTTCCTTTCCATGTAAAGTTGGTGATTAGTTTTTCCATCTCCTTAGAGAATGCTGTTGGAATTTGGATTGGGACTGTGTTGTATCTATAAATTGCTTTGGGTAGTATTGACATTTTCACAATGTTAACTCTTCCTATCCATGAACATGGTATGTTTTTCCATTTATGAAGTTCTCTTTTGGTTTCTTACAGTAGTGTTTTGTAGTTTTCTTTGTATAAGCCTTTTACATCCTTAGTTAGATTTATTCCTAAGTATTTTATCTTTTGGGGGGCTAATGTAAATGATATTATTTTTCTGACTTCCTTTTTGAAGTTCTCTTTGTTAGTGTAGAGGAATCAGTGACCTTTTCACCCTTACACACAGCTGGTGACAAGAGAGTGGCAAGTCACAAACCAAACACCTCACCCCAAGCACGTGGACATGCATATCTTCAATCCAAACTCAATGTTGGCTTGTTCTGCAATATTGTCCTAACATAATCACAATTGATCCTGAGAACCCCTGATGCAGGTTGTTGTCTCTCTAATGCCCATCCACCTAGCCTGATGCCAAAATCAGAGACACCCACCATTCTGAGCAGTAACTACAGAAGCGTCTTGGAGCACACACTGAGTACCAGCCCCGTGCCCAGAACTTTGCAGATAGTGTTAATCCTCCCAGCATCTCAGCAACAGATACAGCATCATGCAGGTGCTGGGTCAGCTGTGAGGGAGGAGCCACCATGGAAGCAGGTCTACCTGGCACCGCCACCCAGGTGTTTCAGCCATTCTGGGGATCTTGGACACACACCCCTTGTACCCCGCAGAGGTGGAAGCAAGCAATGACAGAAAAGAGTTCTGCAGCTCAGGGGATCATGGCCACTCTAAATGTACTATTTCGAGCTTCTTCAACTTCATCTTAAAACCCCACACTGCGGAACGGAGTTCTCCAAGCTGCCCCTGCAGACCCCAGCCAGCATGGGGAGCTCAGCCACGTTTCTCCAGGAAACAGAAAATAGCACTCAGGGCCCAGCACACAAAAATAATTAATTAAAACCATGAGTCGCAAGCCTTATTACTGAGGCTCGGGGGCACAAGAAGTTTGTGCTCAACTGTTAACCTAAATGTTGATGGTTCGAACCCACCCAGAGGCACCATGAAAGAAAGGCCTGACTACAGTTCTACTCTGTAACACATGGGGTCACCTGAGTTGGCGTTAACGCAATGGCACCTTGGTGCTAGAGAGTGTGGGGTTGAAATGAATGATGAAGGCTGCAATTTCGGGCAACGATGGACCTGAGGGTGTGATCATAGGGTGAGGTGGAGAGAGGACAAGACAGCAGGAAGGGATGAGAAGGAGCATGTGGCCATCGACGAAGATGCAGGCAAAACCAGGATAATAAGAGGCGTCTTCAGAGAGAGGATCCACCAAGAGCTGGAATTACAGCCTCTGAGGTAGGACTGAGGGACCAGCAACCCACAGCAGAGGCAGCAATGGGGGAGCCATCAGACAGTGGGGTGGAGGGGATGGAAGTACACCCAGCCTGGAGGGCGGAGAGGAAGGGTAGCATCCTAGGAGACGCCCGCATCTCTGTTAGACCTGGAAGTGCCCAGCAGCATCAGAGAAGGGTGAGAACAGAAGGCTATGCCGACATGTGCCCCAAAGGGAAAAGGGCATCATTTGGGGAGCCAGGAGGGAAGAAGAGTGGAGTCAGATGGGGGTGTTGTGCCAGCACACAGAGCCCTAAGGGGTGCAAACCCCACTGATGGGGACAAGAGGTGCCTGGGGTCTTGGATTTCCTGTGGGGACTGAGATAAGCAGGGACACTAGGCCTGAGGGGCTTGTCCTGGAGACCAGGCAGAGAGTGGCAATGGGGCCACGGGTGCTGGCTGGGGACGGCATTCAGAGTGAGTTTAATAAATGCAGGTAACAATGTGACTTTGAGCCGTGGCCCTAATTTAGGAGGCACAGTGAGCTCAGCAGCTGTTTGCAAGTGGACGTGGGCGAGAGTGGCTGCAGGAGGCTGGCTGGTGGTGACGGAAGGGTGCATGGTCCGGGCTACAAGCAAGAAGGGGCTCTGCTCCACTGAGTCACCAAGCCCCACGGCACACAGGTAAAAGGAGGTGTCTGAGAGTGGCGTCCACCGTGCCCAGCCTGAGGAGGTGGAGTTTATATTTGACCACCTTCTGCAGACAGTTAAGGAGTCCTTGTCCGAACGAGGGTCACACATTCACGTCTCCATATTTACTGGGCTGTGCACCTTCTTGGCACCGCTTGCTCTCCACGCATCTCTGTCCAAGGTGCAGAAGTGCCTGACTAATTGTAAATGGTTTTCTCGTTGCCAATTCTATTAGAATTAGTTTTCAATATGCACCCTGCACCCGCAAGAGGGCTGCCTCTTTCTCTGCACTGAGAGTTCCCTCCAGCTCTCTGTGTGGCAGTAAGGACCTTGTCAATGGCTTCCCTAAGAATCTATGTTAATAACACACCCACGGAACAAGAAAAAGCAGGCACCATCAAGTTCTCCTGGAACTGGCACCAGGCTCCCCCCAGACAGCAGCTGGGAACCCTATGTGTCAGGCACTACTCTGGTCTACCCTTGTCTGGGTGGAATAAGCAGGAACCAAATTGACTACCTCTGTAGAAAGAAATGATGGAAAAGCTCAATGTCATCAGTCAGAAGAAGGCCAGGGGCCAATAGTGGAACAGACCATCAATTGTTCGTATGCAAGTTCAAGTTGAAGCTGAAGAAAATTAGAATAAGTCCACAAGAGCCAAAGTATGACCTTGAGTATATCCCACCTGAATTTAGAGACCATCTCAAGAATAGATTTGATGCATTGAACACTACTGAATGAAGACCAGACGAGTTGTGAGATGATATCAAGGACATCATATGTGAAGAAAGCAAAAGGTCATTAAAAAGCCAGGAGAGAAAGAAAAGACCTAAATGGATGTCAGAAGAGACTCTGAAACTTGCTCTCGAATGTAAATTTTTAAAAATCTGTTGCTGTAGAGTCAATTCTGACTCATAGTGACCCTATAGGATAGAGTAGAACTGCCTCATAGGATTTCCAAGGAGTAGCTAGTGGATTTGAACTGCTGACTTTTTGGTTAGCAGCCAAACACTTAACCACTGTGCTACCAGGGTTCCAAAAGAAATGAACAGAAGATTTCAAAGCGCAGCTCGAGAAGACAAAGTAAAGTACTATAATGAAATGTGCAAAGACCTGGAGTTAGCAAATCAAAAGGGAAGAACTTGCTCAGCATTACTCAAGCTGAAAGAACTGAAGAAAAATTCAAGTCTTGAGTTGCAATATTGAAGGACTCTATGGGCAAAAAATTGAACGACACAGGAAGTGTCAAAAGAAGATGGAGGAAATACATAGAGTCACTATACCTAAAAGAAATGGTCAACATTCAGCCATTTCAGGAGGTAGCATATCATCAAGAATCGATGGCACTAAAGTAAGAAGTCCAAGCTGCGCTGAAGGCACTGATGAAAGGCGAGGCTCCTGGAACTGTTAGAATACCAACTGAGATGAGTCAACAAATGCATACAGGGCTAGAGGTGCTCACTTGTCTATGTCAAGAAATTTGGAAAACAACTATCTGGCCAATTGACTGGAAAAGATCCAAAGAAAGGTGATCCAGCAGAACGCAGAAATTATCAGCCAACATCATTAGTATCACACACAAGTAAAATTTTGCTGAAGATCATTCAAAAGCAGTTGCAACAGTACATCAACAGGGAACTTCCAGAAATTCAAGCTGGATTCAGAAAAGGACATGGAATGAGGGGTATCTTTGCTGATGTCAGAAGGATCTTGGCTGAAAGCAAAGAATACAAAAAAGATGTTTACCTGTGTTTTATTGACTATGCAAAGGCATTTGACTGAGTGGATCATAACAAATTATGGATAACATTGCAAAGAATGGGAATTCCAGAACACTTAATTGTGCCCACATGGAACCTGCACCTAGAGCAAGAGGCACTCGTTCGAATGGAACAAGGGTCTATGGCATGATTTAGAATCACTAACGGTGTGTGTCAGGGTTGTATTCTTTCACGATACTTATTCAATCTGTATGCTGAGCAAATAATGTGAGAAACTGAATTATGTGAAGACAAACATTGCATCAGGATTGGAGGAAGACTCATTAACAACCTGTGACAATATCCAGATGACACAACCTTGCTTGCTGAAAGTGAAGAGGACTTGAAGCACTTACTGATGAAGATCAAAGACCACAGCCTTCAGTCTGGATTACACCTCAACATAAAGAAAACAAAAATCCTCACAACTGGACCAATAAGCAACATCATGATAAATGGAGAAAAGATTGAAGTTGTCAAGGATTTCATTTTACTTGGATCCACAATCAATACCCATGGAAGCAGTAGTCAAGAAATCAAATGACGCATTACATTGGGCAAATCTGCTGCAAAAGACCTCTTTAAAGTGTTAAAAAGCAAAGACGTCACTTTGAGGACTAAGGTGCACCTGACCCAAGCAATGGTATTTTCAATCGCCTCATATGCATGAGAAAACTGGACAATGAATAAGGAAGATCGAAGAAGAATTGATGCCTTTGAATTATGGTGTTGGCAAATAATATTGAATATACCATGAACTGCCAGAAAAACAAACAAATCTGTCTTGGAAGACGTACAGCCAGAATGCTCCTTAGAAGCAAGGATGACCAGATTTCGTCCACATACTTTGGACGTGTTATCAGGAGGGACCAGTCCCTGGAGAAGGACATCATGCTTGGTAAGTAGAGGGTCAGCGAAAAAGAGGAAGCCCCTCAATGAGATGGGTTGACACAGTGGCTGCAACAATGGGTTCAAACATCGCAAGGATTATGAGAATGGCACAGGACTGGACAGTGTTTCTTTCTGTTGAACGTAGGGTCGCTGTGAGTCGGACAGCACCTAACAGCAACAGCAACAACTTGTCTGAGTCTCTTAGTGCTGCCATAACAAAAAATACTATACTTCGGTGGCTTCAAAGAACAGGAGTTTATTTTCTCACAGTTTTGGAGGCTAAAAGTCCAAATTAAGGTTTTGGCCATGTTGGTTCCTTCTGTGGCCTCTCTGCTAGTTTCTCATGTCTGCTGAAGTCCTTGGCGTTCTTTTGCTTCTTCTTCTTCTTCTTGTTAGTTGCCATAGAGTCAATTCTGACTCACTGTGATCCCATGTGTGTCAGAGTAGAACTGCTCCATAGGGTTTTCAAGACTGTGACCTTTTGGAAGCAGATAGCCAGCCCTGTCTTCTGAGGTGCCTCTGGGTAGGTTCGAACCACCAACCTTTCAGCTAGTAGTCGAGCGCTTAACCGTTTGCTTCTTAAGGACTCCCCTTTGCTTGTAGACAAGTCCTAATATGATGTCTGTCTCCCCCCATGTGTGTGACTGTGTCAATTCTGCACTTTTTATAAGACACCACTCAGAAGGGATTAGCGAAGAACTCCCCCTATCCTGGTATGGCCTCCTTAACATGACAAGACAAAATCCTTATTCCCAAACAGGTACAGCAGTTAGGATCTCCATATTTCTTTTTTGGAAACACAATTCACTCTGTAACACTGCGGGTGCTGTTTTTACTGACAACACATTTAACAACAAATCCTGACAACAGACACAGGTTTCCACCAAGATCTCCAGGTTCCTAAGGGAGAGATTCATAATGCTCATTGTACATTCAATAACAAAATGTGAATAAATATGTCACACAAATACCTATGAGTGGGAGCTCTTCTCAGCATAATCAAATGCATACTTTATAATAATACATTGGGGGAATCCACATATCTCCTCGAGATGTTAACGTAATATGGATGCTGACTTATAATGCCAATACATCCCATATGCAATTATGTGCCTCTTTGTGGTTGGCATTTGGGAAGTTGTCCCAGGTGCTCAGAAAGTAAGTGTCACAGGCTTCATCATAGAGAACGGTGACCCCACCCCCTTGCTGGGGCATCTTCAATAGTGAGCCCCTGATCTCCAGGGCAGGGGACAGTAACAACCCCCAGAGGGCTGTGTGTCCCAGAGAGTAGAGGGGTTCTCTCATCATGGGTGACCCTGCTGGTGTTTGAAATCCTGGTGGCATAGCTTCCAGCATCACTGCAACACGCAAGTCACCACAGTACAACCCACTGCCAGAAGGTGGGGATTAGTTTTATAAAAGCACTTTATATATTAAGGTTTACAGTTCAACATCAAAGCGAATCCGTTTTTTCATGAGTTCCGACAGCAACCTGTTGAGAAGGTCAGTCTGTCAAGAAGACATCACCCGTCTCACGTTTCTTGAGGAGATGGAGCAAGTTAGGGCGGCTCCATTAGAGTCCAGAGAGGTTTTCAGGGGACATTTTTAGAAGCTGGGCAGATAGATGCCGTGCCCTTTCCTAGGAAGAGAAGAGCTTGTTTTACAAATGTATTCAGGGTGGGGGGTGGGGGAGTGTGGGGAAGAGAGGAAGCAGCAGTGTGCAGAGTGTGGCATCTGGGGGAAGAATAAATTAGAACCTACTAGATTTCTGTCTTGTCTTCTTCCCACCCTTCACAATGAACCACATGAGCAGCGGTTTTTTCCCATGGGTGCAGATGCACCACAGGCACAAACCAAGGACCTGTGTTTCCAGACCATGTCTGCACACACTTGAAGTAAGGCATTCCAAGAGTAGAAAAAGTGCCTTGAGAGCAGCAAGGGAGGAAAAACGGCCTTCCTTTGTAGGGGGCTTTGAGAGTTGCTTGAGGCAACTCTGTATTTCTGTATCCGGAGTATAAAGATGGTGATCTCCCTGCTCCAGCGGCCACTGCACAGGTGTGGGACCTGTGTGGAGGGTCCATGTATCAGGGGTAGGTGACCACAGTCACAGTGTCTAGCAGCTGCTATGGCAACATAAACTAAGGATCAGTCAAGAGTCTATCAAATTTACAATTTCCTTCTGTACTTAGATAAATCGACTCTGTGATATATAAATATACTTATTTATTCCTTTCCAAAAATGTATGTGTGTGTGTGTGTATATATATATATATATATATATATATATATATATATATACAGTGTATGCATGAAAAAAAATCGTTGCTGTCTAGTCAGTTCAGACTCATAGCAACCCTACAGGACAGAGTAGAACTGCCCCAAAGGGTTTCCAAGGAGTAGCTGGCAGTTTCGAACTGCTAACCTTTTGGGTTGCAGCCAAACACTTAACCACTGTGCCACCAGGGCCCCATATACATACATACCAGGGTGTATGTATGGGGGGGGGTGTATATATATATATGTATACATATATATGTATATATACACAGTCATGTGTCACTTAACATCCACAATATGTTCTGTGAAATAGGGCATTATGTGATTTGAACACTGTGCAAATAGCATGTTATATACAGGCAGTCCCCAGATTACGAAAAAGTTCCGTTCCTAAGTCTGTCTTTAGCTTGAATTTGTACATAAATTGGCACTGTTAGGTACAGTTCATATGTAACATTAGTTAGTCAAATGTTTGTCTTAGTATATAGAATACAGTGTACCTTTCTATGCATAAAAAAAATTAAAGAAACACTTCCAGATACACTAAAACATCTTAAACATAATCAGTAATAATAATAATGTTTTCATGCATGTTGAAAAGTAGCACCCATTTGTTATTAGGAACCATTGTATGTACCTCAAAATTTTGATATAATAGGCTTTGTGGGGGTTGGGACCATGACCTATATGCGGTCAGATGTTGCCCGAACAGACGTTATGCCATGCATGACTGTATATATATATATATATATATATATATATATATATATATATATATATGGATATAATGTATGTATGTACAAGGTGTGTGTGTGTGTTGAGTGTGTGTATATATATATATGTATACAGATGTTTGTGTGTATGCATAGGGGTGTGTGTTTATATATGTATATGGATATTTGTGTATATGTATAAGCGTGTGTGTGTTGTGTGTTTGTATATATATGTATATATATATATATACACATAAGAATGTGTGTATGTATAGGGGTGTGTGTGTATGTATACAGATGAGTGTGTGTATAAGGATGTTTGTATGTATGTGTGGGTGTGTGGGTGTGTGTGTATGCATGCAGACGTTTGTATGTGTAGGGATGTGTGTGTGTATATATATGGATGTTTGTGTAGATGTGTACTTCTGTGTGTATGTATAGGGGTGTGTATATATGTATACTGATGTTTATGCATATGTATAGGGGTGTATGTGTGTGTATATATGTATACTGATATTCATGCGTACGTATAGGGGTGTGTGTATGTGTGTATGTGTATATCAATGTTTATGCATATGTATAGGGGTGTGTGTGTGCATCAGCTATTACAACGGCCCTAGGGAACTCCTACAGCATTCCCTCAGTCATCAAAAACACTATAAATCTATCTCAGAAGAAATAGGACAAGAATTCTCCCTGGAAGCAAGGATAGCACATTATCAGAAGGAATCAATCGCGAGAAGAACATGTCCTGTTTGGTAAAGTAGAAGGTCAGGGAAAAAGAGGAAGACCCTCAATGAGTTGGACTGACACAGTGGCTGCAACAATGGGCTCAAACACAGCAACGATGGTGAGGATGGTGTAGGACCGGGCAGCATGTTGTTCTGTTGTACATGGGGTCACTGTGGGTTGGAGCCAATGTAACAGCACCCAACAACACCACCACAATACATGTACATATGTAGAGTGTGGGTGTGGATCTTATCAAGTGATATAAGTAATTATGTATTTGTGTGATACTCAATTATGTATTTATATTATATATAAAATGCACTGGCCAGAAGTTATGTTCCAAATTTTTCTAGGCCTATCATACTACCAAATGCTTTCATATATTTAATAATTCTGTAACCAACTATACCTACTCAGACAAGAGACCGTTTATCACCAGTCACCATGACTCCTACGACAATTAGCATGAATGAATGGATTCACATTAGAATCTGCAGCAACCTTTAATTTTACCTCTTGTCAGACCTGTGATCGTGTGATCTGCCAACGGGTGCAGGAGGGTCTCTGCACTGTGACAGCCAGCCGGGCATGTGGTGGGTCCCTGGGGTCAGCCAGGAGCTGGGAGGGGATTCTTCACACTGCGTTTCTTCTGATGACTGACAGGAGGTGTTTGCGTCCCCAGGGGCTGCCGTAACAAAGCTCCACAAAGGGAGGGTTAGATCCGTAGGAACTGTCCTCTCACAGTGCTGGAGGCCAGAAGTCTGAAATCAGGGTACCCCCAGGGCTGAGCTCTCTCCGAAGGCTTCTGGGGAGGATCCTTTCCTGCCTCTTCCAGCTTCTGGTGGCCCCAGATGTTCCTTGGCTTGTGGCTGCATCACTCCATCCCCACCTTCCTTGTCACATGACCACCGTCCCTCTGCGTCTGTCTGTCTCTGTGTGTCTCTTCTTATACGGGCGCCAGTCATAAAGGACTGTCGTCCACCCTACTCTAGTATGACCTCATGTGAGCTTAATTCATTACATCTGCAAAGACCCTGTTTCCAAACAAGGTCACGTTCACCGACACTGGAGTTTATGATTTGAACATGTCTTCGGGGGGACACCATTCAACCCAGCACAGAGGCAATGCTGCACGGCAGAGAGAACCAGAGCCTCTCGGTGTCAAAGGCATGAGCACCGAGCCCCTCCTAGTGACAGCTCTCTCATCCACACACTGGGGAAGCACAACTAAGCCTGGGGGCTGCACCCCAGAACCAAACTCACAAGTGCCTGCACGGTGCCTGCCGCCGTATGAATACTGGTCATCATAAGCTCATTTCTAAACACAAAGGTAAGTCATATCCCCACTTTCTTGCTTCATCATCCTGACACCAGCCGCCCACATGGCACTTTCTCTCTCTGACTCTAACCACCCAGAGTCGGGTCTCCACAAGTTAGGACTCTGTCCTTCCAGCCCCTGTGAAATAAGCAAATAGCAGCCTCTCTGCTGGCTGTCACTAACCCCAGGGAGTTCGAGAATTCGCTAGAAAGACTCACAGAACTCACAGAAACTATTACCTGTACTTACATTTACCCAGTTATTAAACCAGAAAGGATACAAGAGGCACATAGGGCAAGGTCTGGGAGAGTTCCCAGCATGGGGTCTCCTTTGTCCCCAGGGACATGCCACCCTCTCTCATGCCCAGATGTTCTCACTGATCCAGGAGGCCCCAGAGAGAGTGCTCCAAGGTCCCAGGTCCCCTGATTGAGACCCATTGATTATGCATGACTTCAGCCTTAGTGCATAGTTACGATAGATCCAATCAATGAATATGCATGACTGCATCAGTCCCCCCTCCCTTCCTGAAGTTAGTCTTCCAGGTGTGGGCCCACTAGCCCCTACTTGCCTTGTTATTTTGGAAAACAAAGGCATCTTGGTTGCTCGGGTTATTTTCAGAAACCAGAGTCAAAGGGAGTGCCAAACCAAGTTCTTTGTCCCATACCTCTCAAGGTGAAATGCCCCCCAGCTTTGTTGTGAGCTGGCTCCTGGTGGGTGGCCCCGTCCGAAGAGAGGGAGCCCAGAGTGGTCCTGGGATTGATGGTCAGCTAGACCTTCCTAATTGCCTCCTGCTGTCCCTGGAGCTTCTAAGGAGCACACAGCCAGCTGGACCCGACCTAAATAATGAACGCACTTCGTCTCTGAGGCTTCCCGCAACACTGGATTTTGTGTCCAACCCTTTGTGTGAAGGGCAGCTCCTTATTAAGCTCCTCGCTGGAGCCACCTCCTCGTCCCACAAGCCTCATCAGCTCCTCCTCCATTCTTCAAAAGCAAAACTCGCTGACCCACCAGTACATTCACCTCCTTCCTATTTTGTTTTAATTGGGAGACAATGGAAGAGTGAGGGAAATTCATTTGTATTCATGGCATCAATAATTTAATACAAAAAGAGAAGAAAATAAGAGAATGCACCATCCACACATGGAAATCGGGTTAACATTTATTACTTGTGATAATGAAAAAAGTTTTTAATTAGGGATCAACTATTCTAAGTGCAGGAGTAGGCATGGGACATGATTACCATATTCTCTACATAACAATTTTACAAAGATAGAGTGTTAGGAAGGAAATATATCAAAAAAATTAACAGGGGATGTCTCCGGACAGCCAAGTTGTGTATGATTTATTTTTAACTTTCTTCTTTCCGTATTTCTGTGTTTTCAAAACCCTCTATAATGAGCATTTTTTAGTTTTTTAATAAAGGTATGTTAAAAGAAGAGAGAAGTTGAAGTCTTTAAACATTATCCAATGCCCAGTGAAGACTGCTAACCTGGCATCACTTGTGCATTGCTGGATGGAAGCTTTGAAGGCAGAGTGAGTATCTCCAACCTGGGATCTTCTGGGCTTATTCTGAAGTTACATGTGTGTGAGAAGGTTGATTCTTTTTTCTGAAGCAGGAAGAAGCTGCTTCTCACCCTGGACATCAGGTGAGGATTAAAGCAGTTGCTGTTGAGTCGATTCCCTTCATGGCGACCCCATGAGTGTTAGAGCAGAACTGTCCTCTGTAGGGTTTCCAATGGCTTAATTTTTGGAAATAGATCACCAGGCCTTCCTTCTGTGGCACCTCTGCATGGAATCATACCTCCAGTCTTTCAGTTAGCAGCCTATTGCTTTCACTGTTTGCCCAGGGACTCCCAGGCAGGGGTGAGGGAGCCCTGAATCTTAGGTCTGGTCCCACCAGGCATGATGAGCTTGGTGGAGGAATTACATTTGGCCTCTTCAGGACTCAGATTCCTCAGCTGGGAAATGAAGGAAAAGAGGAGGATGTGAAACAGCCAACCTCTCAGTCCCTTCTGGTTGGAAATGTCATCCAGGCCATTCCTGGTGTGTTCAGAAGATTGGCCATAGCCAGCCTCATTGCTGAGCATTCATGATGCCAATGAGCACTGAGCTCCATCCCCCACACATGGCATTGCTGTGATCACTACGGAGCTCCTCCATCCTCTCGCTGTTGTCACCTCCACATGTGAAAATCCACCTTCATTGACCACAGATGCAACACAGGCTCCAAGCTGCTACCTTCACAGCAGTTCTCCCCAAGGAACATCAGCTCACTTCAATCCAATTTAAAATGTGCCAATCGGTATAGTCCATGTGACACCGGCCCTACACCTGGAATTGGACAGGGTTGACTGGTGAAAAAGGTGACGGTTCCACCTGGCTAAGATGGAAGTTTCCATGTGCAGACAGAAGCAAGACCAGAATATAGAATATCTAAGGATGCTAGTGGCTTCCAGCGGGCTGGCAAGCTGCCCCTAAAATACCTATACTAACAATTTACAACACACTAAAGATGTCGAAAGAAGAAAGCTCACACCTCCACAAAAAACTAAGAGTGACAGACGAAGTAAAGTCAGAATCTGGAGAAACTGTTACAACCAGAGGGAAGATGGAGGAAGACTGAAATAATGAAATCCTAGAATTCTCCCAATAGCATAGCCTGATTCCATTTGACAAACAGAAACTACTTTAAAAAAACATAAAAGTGAGAAGAAGCTTCTTAATAATTCAGCACTCTATCCATAAACCTAGAGATGTTTGGTTCAACATGTTTGGAGAACTTATAGACGCCTTTCTCTACCCCTTGGGTGACAGTTCTGAGCAGGAGATAGTGGACCCCAGAAAACCACTGGGTACTGCCCAGAATGTTTAGGAGGACTTCCCATTGCACTGTGCAGTCTGAGAGTTGGGGTTTCCATGAGACAGGGGAAGAAAAAAGCTGGCAATTGTGCTTGCTAGGAAATGGGGCTCCTCATGGAATGCACTAGAACAGAGCATCAGCTTACCAAGCAGCTGGGCCTCCACAGCATGAGGAAATAGTCCCAATAACAGAAAAACACCATAGCAGAAGTCTAGTCCATATGAACACAATTAAGATGGAATTGACCCTGAGGGAAATCTAGTGAGTGACAGGCTGGAGATGTTGTAGAATGCAACAGAAAAAGATAAACAAAAACAAAAAGTGAAAAAGAATTAAGGTCCAACTGATAAATAAGTGGCACCTCTGAGAATCTGAAACACAGAGAACCAGAACTGCAAGCAGGATGTTAGAAAGGAAGAACTGAACTAAGGAAAGATTTGTGTGCAGGTAGCACAAATTACAAAGAACTGTTGCAGAGACACTCTGGGAGGTGTGAGAGGCAGGGGGAGCTGACCTAAAGGATAAAGAAAAAAGCTTTTATAAAACAAGTCTGGCAGTCTCCCTCCTACTTCCAGACCATATATCTCACCCCCTCATCATCAGCTCCCTTGGGTACTACACACGTCTCAGACCAGCAGGTCCCAAGCCAGCCCACTCCTCCTGCAGTCTCCCCAACTCAGAAATGGCACCTCCACCTACCCACCCACAGCTCAGGCCAGACCCTCACTGCCATTCTCAATGCCTCTTTCTCTGTCAGAGCCACATTCAATCTGTCAACAAATCCTGCTCTACCTTCAAAATTATCCAGGAGTCTGGCAACTTCCCTGCACCCCGACCAGGCCCAAGCCACCACCATTGCTCACGTGACTTACCGCAAAGCCTTCCTTACCCGTTACCCTGTTCCTGTACTTGCCCTCCAGCCAGAAGGGTCATTTTAAGCATAGTTGACCCTGTCACCTCTGCTCAGACAATCAGATGGCTTCCCAGAGTTTCCACAATGGCTATGGGGTCTTATCCAGTTGGGCCCAGGCTACTTCTCAGATCTCATCTCCAAGATCACCTGCCCCACATGTGTTCCACCTGCTCAGGGTCTGTTCACATGCCGTTGCCCCTGTCAGAAGCTCTCCCTCAGAAAGTCCTCCTGTCACCTTATCAGGGCCTTCCCTGCCCCCTTTAGAGGGGCTGCTAGATTGTCCCTGCTCCCCCGACTCCTTCTGTCTTTGTCTCCATCTTCCTCCCTGCCACCATCAGGCATATTGCTCATTCACTTCCTTGTTATCATCCCCACTCTGACCTCTGTCAGTTCAGGAGAGCGGGGATGTCCCCTTTGTTCATTAGGGCCCACAGGACCTAGAATTGGGCACTTGGAGCCCCATCAACATTTACAGAATAAGTGCCTGAGTCACTAGTGCTCCTTGCCCCACTTGGCTCTGTACTTCCCCAAAACTGACCTGACCTGACCACCCTCTCCATCCCCAAGCCTCCACCATCTCCTCTGGAGCCCCTAGTCTGTTGTCTGCAATCTCTACTCTCCAACGTCTTTACCTTCATCTCTAAATGGAGCTGGGAGTTTTCTGAAAGCAACATCCTCCTGCCACCCTCTATGGCGGAGCCGCTTTTCTCCCTCGCCCATGCTCTATAGCATCCACCCTTCCTCTTGCCTCATCACCCTGCCCTGTGATGCTCTGGCACCAGACTGGACCTCTCGGTCTCTCCTTGTCATGGTGGTCTATCCCCCTCTGGTCACCACCCTTACTTGGAGAGCCTAGTACCTGGTTCAACACTTTCTCTCCTCTATGGCCCGCCATCAGCCCTGGTGGGAGGAGTGTCGTAGTGTCTTAGTCGCCTAGCACTGCTGTAACAGAAACACTGTAAATTGTGGCTTTAACAAACAGAACTTTATTTTCTCACAGTTTAGGAGGCTGGAAGCCTGAATTCAGAGGACCTGCTCTAGGGGAAGGCTTTGTCTCTCTGTTGGCTCTGGGGAAAGGCCTTTGTATCTTCAGTTTGTTTCCTGGTTCCTTGGAGATCTCCATGTGGCTCGGCATCTATCTTCCCATAACTGGGCATTCTTGTTTAATCTGCTTTTTTTATATCTCAAATGAGATTGACCCAAGCTACACCCTACACTAATCCTGCCTCATTAACATAACAAAGACAACCCATTCTCAAATGGGATTATAACCACAGGCATAGAGGTTAGGACATACAACACATATTTTGGGGGGACACAATTTATAACAGCTGAGGACACTCCATCAAACGTGAAACCTGGACCACCCACTCCCTATGACCTTTTCACCTTCCACTCAGTCAGGGGTCAGCAGGCTTTGGGCAGTGCTGACCCCTCCCCCTACTTGGATCAGCCCACCCCATGCCAGCCCCTGCTGCTCTGGGGCTCCTCCTGGATCTCTGGTGGACCGAGTGGGCTTTGGCCCCAGAAGGCCCTAAAATGGGTCAGCGAAGGCTACTCCATGCCATCAGCACATGGTGGGAACTCACTTCTGGTTCTTTATCCATCCAGGATTATGTCCAGTGCTGTGTCCAGCATGGCTTAAAAAGGGTTTGTAGTGAGAAGAAACGACACCAGTGAAACAACCCAGCAAAAACACACAAGACGCTCCAGTGACAAAATGGCAAAACCCAGAGTTGCCCTGAATTTGAACAGTAGCCTTCTCCCTTTATAAAAATTTTAAGGAGAAATTAAAATTTAAATATTAAATTCCCCTGCAAGTTTAAGTTCAAAAACACTTAAGTCCAAAGGAATTAAAGTCAAGTCTCCTCCTTTTGTGAGTCTAAGTTCAAAAATCCAACATTCATTCTTCCCGGTTTCTTATTCTGCTCAGCTTGCCTACAGGGTCCTTCATGCCGAGGGGGATAGGGAATCGGGGTCTTTCATTAGGAGTCACAGTGGGCACTTGGTCCAGGAGGTGGTGAGCTTCCCTCAGGGCCTCAGGGGCTCTGACATCCATGCCAGTCCTCTCGTGGGTCTGGCTGTAGAGTTCAGAGTGTCCAGGACACACAAGGAGCCCTGTCCCACCACACTGGAGTAAGAGACTGGTCTTGCTCCTGGAGCAGCTCCACTGGGGTCACACATAACCCATCATCACTGATAGCTGACATCCAGATGCCCCCCAGGCTTCCCCTGATAGTGAGTATAAATGTCACATTCACCATTTTACTCTAAATCACAATGGTCTGAACCCCTATTCTCACTAGGAGGACATGGGGCCTTGTCTCAGCATGCCATCTCAGACACCCCCAGGAATAACACGCACACCTCAGGGTCTAACACTCATACCACCCCCAGAACTGTCTCAGCACCCCAGCCAGACACCCCCAGGAATAACACCCATGCCTACAGGTTTAACGCACAGGCTTCTCCAGACGTTTCCCGTCTGTAGGCCCCACTGGGCATCCAGGCGGGGTGTGGGGAGCCATCTAACGTATCCTCAGAACCTAACATCCCTGCAATTCTTCCTCTCCATGTCCATGAGAGCCCACCCTGCTCATGGCCCCCCAGCACAAGGTCCTGTCCCTCTGTCTTGACCTTGCAGCTATCCTCACGCCTCCCCTCCCCAGGGCCGGTCACACCCCGGACAGTGGGGAGACACGGGTGAGTGGGTACAGCCCCAGAGTCACACAGCACTTCCCAGGAGGGCCTCGAAGCTGGGGGCTGTAATTTCGAGTAAAATAGCGAATGTGAGATTTCCACTCACCATCAGAGGAAGCCTGGGGGCTTCCTGCCTTAGCGCCCACGAGAAAGGAGAACAGCACACTGGGGTGTTGGCTTTATGTGGGGGTGCTGCGGGCCACAGTCCAGGAGAACTACGTCATGACAAAGCACCTCTGAAAATCCTCCAGGTTCCCGTCCCAGATGTGGCTCAGAATCACAGGGGCCAGCGGGTTGCTGTGAAAAATACAAAAAGAAAGAAATGCTGAGCAGCCAGAGCCCGGCCCTGCCGCATGGGAGCCTGGGCTAGGGGCTGGGCCTGTGCCTCACCTCCACACAGGTGATGCCCACAGGCGTGCCTGCAACACAGCTTCATGGAGAGGGATGTCGGCAGCAGCCGTTGGTCTGTGCTGCACCCAAGGGCACCGCAGACGGCGTGGGGGCATCAGAGTCAGCCAGTGGAACAGCCACCAGAGCAGGGCATGCCAACCCCCTAGGGCTCCAGCCCCCTACCGATCGGGCACCTAGGGGACGTCCCTGGGGACTGGGGCATTGAGAGGCCAGGGGCTCAGCAGAGGGCTCTCTCCCCATCTTGGGTCTTTCTAGGAGAAGATGCTTAGAGACAAGGAAGATAGGACGGGCGGAAACCCCGAAATAGGAAGAGGGGCGATAGGGTAGGCTGGGGAAAGCCCAGAGCACCTTTGTGTAAAATTCCTCCGCTTTCCATGCCGTGCAATCCTGCGCATCCGCTGTCACCGTCTGCCTTAGTGATCGTGTATAAAGTCCCTGCGACACTAATCAGTGAATCCCAAACCTACTTGCCTCGATCTCAGGCGGGAATGGGCATGTCGGGCAGTTCGATTGTTACACCACTCTGCACGTGCCCTCAAATGACCACAAGACAGCTGTATCAGTTTGGGGTTACAAATAAATATTAGTGAGTAAGAAAATTTGCAGATACAGAATCTGCTAATAATGAGGATTGGCTGTATCTTAATCAGACTGCTATCCAAACAAAGCACCTGGAGAATGGGGACTCCCATGGGGAGACAGAGATGAAGTGGGGTGTCTTAGTTATCTAGTGTGCTGTAACAGAAACACCCCAAGTGGATGGCTTTAACAAACAGGAGTTCATTTTCTCACAGTCTAGGAGGCTAGAAGTCCAAATTCAGGGCGTCAGCTCCAGGGTAAGACTTTCTCTATCGGCTGTGAAAGAAGGTCCTTGTCCTCAATCTTCCCCTTGTCTAGGCACTTCTCTGCTCAAGAACCCCAGGTCCAAAGGACACGCTTTGCTCCCAGCACTGCTTTCTTGGTGGTATGAGGTCCTCACCTCTCTGCTCACTTCCCTTTCCTTTTATCTCTTGAGAGATAAAAGGTGACGCAGGCCACACCCCAGGGAAACTCCCTTTACATTGGCTCAGGGATGTGACCTGTGTAAGGGTGTTACATCCCATCTTAATCCTTTTTAACATAATCTAATCTTGCCTCATTAACCATGGGAGAGATTAAGATTTATAACACAAGGAAATTACAACAATTAAAAAATGGAGGACAACCACACAATACCGGGAATCATGGTGTAACCAAGTTGACATATATTTTGAGGGGACACAATTCAATCCATGACATGGGGTGATTGAAGGAGAACACAGCCATTTGGATGGGTGGTGACAGGGGTTTATGGTCTGAGGGCAGGATACTGTGTTAGAGATTAGACCGTGTCCCCCCAGAATATGCTCTGAAATCCTAACTCATGCACCCGTAAATATAACCTGTTTGGATTAGGGGTTTTTGTTATGTTACCGAGGTGCAGGGTGTGTCCTAAACCTAATCACTTCTGAGTTATAAAAAGAGCAGAACAGACACAGAGACACGTGAAGGAAGACAGATGACAGAGACATGTATGTACAAGCCCAGGAACAACAAAGATGGTTGGCACCTACCAGAAGATGAAATAGACAAGGAAGGACCTCTCCCTAGAGCCACGCCCTGAATTGGGACTTCTGGCTTCCTGAGCTATGAGAAAATAAATGTCTGTTCCTCAAAGCCACCAGCTCGTGGTATATTTTGTCACAGCAGCACTAGGAGACAAGACAGTTCACCCTACAGAAAAAGAAGGGGCACCAGGAGTTGAAAGGAGGGGAGCCCAGCTCCTCTGAGGACACATCTGTCTCTGACAGGTCTAACCCACATCCTCCCAACCAGTACTGACTTCGCGGTTGGCATTTGCAGGCACTGGCCAGGACCCTGAGGTGAACCAAGGTGAAGAGACAGGAAGTTCTCGGCCTCTGTAGCTCTGCCCCTCTGCCTGGAGCCAGGAGAGAGGGCGGCAGGAGAAAGGACAAATGTGCTCAAACCTACAGAGAGCCTGGGCACAGGGCACAGCACCCACCCTGTGATGGCATGGCACTCACAGAGCTGGTCATCAGTTGGTGATCACTTAGATAACCAGGTGAGGGCTGCGGTTCAATGCATCTTAACCCCACCCCAAACAGGGACAAAAATGGCTTCCCACAGAGGGTGTCAGGTTTCATGCCATTTACATCTACAAAAGTACTGCTTCTCGCCTCACCTACATGTTCTTGTTGTTAGTTCCCGTTGAGTTGTCTCCGACTCACCGAACCTTACACAAAACAGAACAAAGCATTGCCCGGTCTTGCGCCATCTTCACGATTGTTAATATGTGTGAGCCCATTGTTGTGGTTACTGTGTCAATCCATCTCACAGAGAGTTTCCCTTGTTTTCACTGACCCTCTACTTTATCAACCATGATGTCCTTTTCTAGCAACTGGTCTTTCCTGATGACACGTCCAAAGTAAGTGAGGCAAAGTCTCTCCATCCTTGCTTCTAAGGAGCATTCTGGTTGTATTTCTTGAAAGACTGACTTGTTCATTCTTCTGGCAGGCCAGGGCATATCCAATATCCACAACTCAAATGTGTCAATTCTTCTTTGGTCTTCCTTTTTCATTATCCAACTTTCAGAAACATATGAGGTGACTGGAAAGACCATGGCGTGGATCTAGCATCAAGGAAATGGCCATGAAGCCAACAAGCTTCTCAGAGCAGATCAGGAGGAAGTTCATGGATAGATGAAGTTATGAGATTGGGAGAAATAGTATAAGAAACGCTCTTGCAGGCATTGGTCCCATCGGTGACTGTCGTTGTTGTGATGATAAAATGGAGTTTGTATGAAACTCCTCCCAAACAAGAATAAAAATCTACTCGGGAGCAGAGACCATAGCTAAGTTTCAACCAAGGCTGCCCATGGTTTCTCACACTTCACTTGATTTAAACTCACGATTTACAGTGTCTATTTATTTTTTAACAGAAATTGCCTCATTGATAGATATCTCATCAACAACTTTTCCATCACTCTCATTAATTCTGGAGGAGAATCCCCCCTCATTTTCAAGGAATGTTCTTTATGTAAACAAACTGGTTAATCAGACAATTTGTCGAGCTCTTTAAAATGCATTCTGTCTTAAAAGAACAAGTAATCACAATATGAAAATCACAGCATTTCTAATATGTCAACTAATTCTTCCATCATAGTTTTAGAAAAATGAGTTCCCGTAATTTATTTATACACCTCCTCTAATTTCATTCATAAATAAATAACTGCCTTTTAACTTGTGTTTGAGAGATCGGGAAGGTTGGGAGAGCTGGTGAAAAGTGGCATCGCTCCACTGTTTTCAAGAAGCAAAGAACGATGTACAGGGCTCGGGCCATTTAGGGGGGAATTTTGTGGAAGTGTCAGCCCAGAGCTCATCTCTAGCCGGTCACAGCGTCTTCCTGAAGAGTGTTGTTCTGTTCTGTGAACCATCACCTCGGCTTCAGATCACTGGCCAGAACTGCAAGTATTCATCAGAAAAGGGAAAGAAGGAGAACTTAGGCGTTCCTTTGAAGTGGTGAGCATCTGGCTGAACTGGCCTTTCACCACCAGCCAGCAACCCTAGGAGAGGCCCCAATGGAAACCATGGTGGCTGCCCAGACCCCCTCAGGACAGAGGCCGCGGGGAGAGCTGGAGACACAGACTCTCGTGTGAACCCCTCAGCTAGAGAGAGCACCCCATCCAGGCCAGGACCCCACCTCTAGGCAGCCACAACCAATGGCAGCCCTCCTCTGAGGTGAGCACCTGCCTGCTTTTCAGGGAGGGGCTGCCCCACCCAGACTCCAGGAGCTGGGCTGAGGCTTTGGAGTGGCTGCTTCTCAGGTGTCCCTCCCGCCCACTCCTGCGTGCCTCACTGCCCCACGGGTGGGGTCCCCAGAGCACTCCCAATAAATCTCCTGCACACAATCTGTCTCCAAGGCTGATGGTTGCTGTCCAATCAGCGCCGACTCACGCGGACCCCATGTACTATAGAAAGAAACATTGCCCCATCCTGTGCCGTCTTCACAGTTATTGGTAAGCTCGAGTCCTTTGTTGTGGTTATTCTGTAGTTTGAGTGCCTTCCAATCTAGGGGCGCATCTTCTGGCACTATACTGAACACTATTCATTGTGATCTATAGGATTTTCACTGGCTAACATTTGGAAGTAGATCACCAGACCCTTCTTCCTAGTCTGTGTTAGTCTTGAAGCTCCGCAGAAACCAGTCCACCACGAGTGACCCTCCTGGTATCTGAAATACCAGTGGCAGAGCTTCCAGCATCACAGCAACACGCAGACACCGCAGTATGACACACTGACAGACAGGGTGAATTTCAGCAGACAGTCCCACTAGCCTTTCTCAAGAAGCACACCCGTGCATGTCCTGGTCCCCCATCATGAAAAGGTGTCCTTGCCAACCAAGGCTGTCCAGAGGAGGAGGGGACCAACACAGCCAAGCCTTCATCTTTCCAATTGTGAGAACTGGTGAATGAGCTGGCGAGGGGCATTGCTCTTAAGCCAAGGGCTTTGCTGAGCACAGCAGCCTGGCCACGAATCAGCTGAGCTATTTGCATAGGGAGAAGAAAGCAAACTTCAGTCTGAAGCCTTGGCTTTGGCAAATACTCCTTTCAGATGTCTCTCACGATGGAGAGGTAAATGTCAAGTAGCTCTCGCTCCCCCCTGCACCTCACACAGAGAGGGGTGAGTTCCTCCAGCGAGCATTGCCAGGTGAGGGGGTGGCCGGACCGACCCCAGGACCCAGGAACTCCCCACCCGCAGCCCCACGTGGGTGCCGCACCCACCCTGGGAGAAAGCTGTATGGGAACGGGGAGGCTGGGGGGTCCGAGCACCTGGCTGCCCCCCCAGGGGACCCATGGACCCGTGGAGCACTGCACCCAGGGCTCCACCAGAAAGCCGTCTCCCATGAGGATCCGAGCCCCACTTCTAGGACCTCATTAGGGTGCTGCTTTGGAGGTCTTCCAGAACAGCAGGGCTATGCGCCCCTTCCAAGACAGAGACCCTGGGAATCAGCACCTTAACCCCACGCTCATCTCCTCACAGAGACCCCAGGAGAGGGGGAGCATGAGGACATGTCCCCTCCACGCACTGCTCTAGCCCCTGAGACCCCAAGGGAACTGTTTTGGGGTTTTACTGTTTTGGGGTTCCTCAGTTTCTGGGGCTCATCTTCTTGGGGAGACAACACACAGCTCTCTTCTGTTTTTGAAGACATTTGAAATCAGCCTGTGTGTTTAAGCACTTAGAAACAGCAACAGGTTTACCAGCTGGCTCAGGCCTCTACTCACAGGGCTAGGGGCATGCCTAGGACAAGATTTAAATCACCCTCATAATGAAAACTGCAGGCACTTCAAGCCCCCTTAACCAAAAGTCATAAAGTCACTTTACTCCCTGTGCCAAAATGCCATGGTAATTAACAGTTCTGGAATTTAAATAATTGAAATATGTAATTTGTCAAAGTCAAAAAATGCATCAATACACTGAAACCATACGCGTGTGAACAGTGCAGGGCAGGGCTGAGAGAATTTCACGTGTGAACAGCGTAAGCAGGGGCTGAGGAAACCCTCGCAGCCCAGATTACGGATTTGTATCCGTGTTTCAAACCAAAATCGAAGGAGGTAGGGGGTGTTTGAAGAAGGCCAGTCTCCTTCCCAATTCTGCTCCCCAGAGGACTGCGGAGTGGGCGAGTGGGCGAGGCGGAGGGATCAGGGGCTGAAGTGGACCGTGGACGGCAGGTTTCCAGCACATTCTGCCTCCTCCCTTCGCGCGCAGCACCTGAGAAAGGCAAGCAGGACTAGGTGTGGGAAGGCGCCTCCACACCTGCCCACGTCGCCCCTAGGTGAGACTCTCCTTCCAAGGGCTCTGCAGGTGCCCAGCCGGGCAGCTTCTGAGCCCCCCCCCCCCCCAGGAGAGAGCGAGGCGGCAGGCCCCTGAGCGGTCTGCTCGCCCCAGGCCACTACAGGTACGCTTTTCTTCTCAGGTGGAGAAATGCATTAAAGTGACCACCCACTAAGAAACAGCTAAAACCCAGGCATTAACCGACGATCGTTTACATTTGAAAGACAGTGACTCCCTGGTTCATGTATTTACTTAATTTCAACTTAGGCTCCCCCAAATCCCTAAATCAACAGTGGATTCTGCAAATTATCGTGTAAGAGGAAGCTGGAGCTGGTGGACGGGTGGCGCGTCCCCGCGAAACAGCGGTGAGACAGCGCCACCTGCAGGGGCTCAGCCGCCGACGCACCTCCCGCCTGCCGGGCGGCCGCACAGACCTCCCTGCTCAGATCCAAGCCAGATAACCCGGAGTGACGCCACGAAAGGAAGCAGGCCGGGCTGTGTGCTGAAACACAATCGCCAGCACGGGTGCCATGACTCGGGAAATGCTTACATGCAACGGGTGCAGTTAATGGGAACTAATTTACGGCGAAATCTTCATCTGAATAGGTCCTCGTGTGTGTAGCCGACCTCGGCCCCAATGGCCATCGAGAAGAGAGGATGCGTGTAGTAGGGTGTGTGTTGAGGGGCTGTTTTCAGAGACGGACGTAGAAGAACCCTGCTGTATTGGCGGGCTCGCAGCGTTGGAGGCGGCAGTGGCTTGTGTTGAGATGGGAAGTTATCTGCTCACAAAGAGGAGCACAACCACTGGCTCTGGTTTTATAGATGTAAACACCCACTCCCTGCTAAGCCGCTCCACCCAGGCCACCTCCACCAGTGCCCTGGAGTTCACTTGACCCCTGCCACACCATGTGTTGCAAGGTAGAACTGCGCTCCTCCAGGGTTTTCAATGGCTGATTTTTCAGAAGTAGATCACTAGGCGTTTCCTCCAAGGAGCCCTGGTGGCGCAGTGGTTACGAGCTCAGCTGCCAATTAAAATGTCGGCAGCTGGAATCCACCAGCTGCTCCTTGGAAACCCTGTGGGACAGTTCTTCTCTGTCCTGTAGGGTCGCTGCGAGTCACCACTCGACAGCAACGGGGTTTTTTTTTAATTCCAAGGCACCTCTAGGTGGACTCAAACCTCCAACCTTCTGTTCAGCAACACCTGTGAGGGCACCTGTGAGAGCCCCACAAGGACCTCTGGAGACTTGACAGGAGGGAGCAAGGGCTGATGACTGGAATCCTTTCCTTCCTTCACGGATGGCAGCCGTTGTTTGTTCTTGTTTCAGTAAATGGCTCTTCCCTTGGCTTGTGTGGAATCAAGTTAGGGATGTAGATAACACATCATAAAGAGAGTGCTCTGTGCAGTCTTGAAGGATGACCAGATATTGATCAATAGCGGCAATGGGGAAGAATTCAGGCATTTCTCCACCCAGGCATCCACCATCCAGCCACCCGTCTGCCTGTCTTTCCATTCATCAATCCATTTGTCATCCTTCATTCATGAACTTTTCACCCTTCTATCCATCCACCCATCCGTTCATTCATTCATCCACCCACTTACTCAGTAATTCATTTATCTATGCATTTATCCATCCACCCACCCACCCATTCATCCATGCTAACCACGCATTGATTCCACAAACACAAACTGATCGCTTGCCGTGGACAGAGCCCTGGGCAGGGTGTGAGTTTGGAATGAGAAATGAGACTCAGGGGTACCCTTACGTTTAATATCTTACCAGAGTGTGGATGGAAGCTCAAGGCCTAGAGTGCGACAGAGCTGAAATCAAACCCTCACTTGACTGTTAGTGGGATGGCCTTGGGTAAATGGCCTAACCTCTCCAAGTCCCAATGTCCTCATCTCTAAGTAGCAGGCAATGGTAGGACCTACTTCTGAGTATCATGGAAAGAATTATAGGAGACAAATCATGTGCCCCATGCAGCAGAGTACTTGGAGGTCCCGGTAGACGTCTGCTCCTGCTGTCATCCTCATGATTCCTCCTGTGCCCTCTTCCTTCTCCAGGGAGCATGAAGATGAGTGTCGGGGCTAGCTGTGGAGGCAGGAGTGTCCTCCAGTACTGAAGAGCAGGTGTGATTGTTGTCCTCTCCATGTTCAGCCACACTCTCAGCTGTCTCCTTTGCTGGCACCTCATCTCTGCTCTCCCCCAACTGGTCACCCTTCTCCAGACGTTCACAGTCATCACCACTCAGTCATCACACAAACACCCTGAATCTCAAATCAGCCTCTGAGCTCCAGAGCCCCATCCCCATCTGCTGCTGGAGACCCCACCGGCCGCCCCACAGGCTTCTCACATTCACAAGTCCTGTTAGACCTGTGAGCCCATGACCCCAACTCCACTCCAGGGCCCCTCCATTCCTGCACTGCCAGGAGCAACTTATCCCCAAAAGAGAAATCTGGAGTCTCCCCAAGCCTTCCTCCATCCTTCCAACAGGGTCTGGAGACTCAGAGGAGGCTCTTGTGTTCACCCCCACGTGTCCAGATGGGGAAACTGAGGACCAGGAAACCTCAGGGAGAGGCAGGGCCCTCAGGGAGGGGCAGGGCCCTCGGTGGGGGGCAGGGCCCTGGGGGGGGCAGGGCCCTCGGGGGGGGGGGGAGGGCCCTTGGGGGGGGGGCAGGGCCCTCGGGGAGGGGCAGGGCCCTCGGGGGGAGGGGCAGGGCCCTCAGGGAGGCAGTCCTGGCCATTTTGGTGGGATTGGAAATGCAGTCCCCTCCCGTTCTCCTCCCATTCCTTCCCTTCACCTCCTCCTCCCCCTGCCCTTCCTCTTCCCCTTCCCCTTCCTCCTCCCCTCTTCCTCCTCCCCCTTCACTTCTCCCTGGGGCTGGTGGGGACCCCCTAGTCTGTAAGTGGGAGAACAGGGTCTGAACCCTGGCTGGCATGTTGAGTAGGCAGACACCCCACCGCTCCCTAGGGAGCCACATTGGCAGCCATATGACTGGCCCCTTAGAGCCCTCCCACCTCTCCAGCAGTCTGGCCTTCTTGAGGGCCTAGCTCAGGCCCACCTTGTCCATCCATGAGGCCAGCCCAGCACTGGGAAGTACCTAGCTGACAACGGCTCTTCTGTGCCCTGAGGGCTGGCTGGGTGCCAGGCCCTCCTCAAGCTGTCCCTACATGTGTTCATTGGGCAGGCCACCTCACATGGGATGACCCGCCTGCTCCGTCCACTAGACTGGGGCTGGAGGCGTCTTGTCTCAGGAGCCCCAGTGCCTTGTCTGGATGAATGAATGAATGAATGAATGAGTGCATGCCACCAACTGGCCAACCATTAGCAGGGCCTCGCTGGCACCCAGGAAGACCTGCCCATGGTGGCTGGACATGTGCCTCCCCAGTCCCTGGGGTCTCCATCCATCCAGCCTGATAACCACGAGGTACGGCCCCTCAAGGACACCAGCCGCACACCTGTGTCTTGTTCTTCGTTCAATCACCCTGGCGCCCCTCAGCGGCCCACACAAGCTGCCTCCCCCCTTTACCGCCTTGTTTCCAGCTGGTTCCACGTCTGCACTCCGTGTGGAAGCCACAGCCCACAGCAAGTCTGGCTGGTGCCCCAGGGTTTAAAGACTCCACTCGGTGCCCAACAGGGCCCACAGGCCCAGCTGCCGGCTTCAGAAGGCTGAGGGTGATGCTGGAGACAGGCAATCTGAGGCCTGGGGACTTGGGGGGGAGCTGCGTAAGGCCTGGTGGGTCCTGGAGTCAGGCATCTGAAGCCGGGGTCTTGGGGGTTGCAGGCGGCCTCTCCTTGAAGGGATTCAGGCCACCACATTTCAGTGAATGTCACCTCTCGTTGGGAACACTGAACCTGATGCACATCCATCACCAGGAGCAGCCAGTGCTTGGGAGCCCCGCCCAGCCCAGCCCCCACACCTGATACCCAGTGCCCCCTCCTCCACTCCAGTCACCACATCTGGGTTCCCCCTCCCAGCCCAGCCCCCACACCTGGTATCTAGTGCCGCCTACTCCACCCCAGTCATTACACCTGAGATCTCCCCACCCACCCGAGTCACTTATCTGCTCAGTGATGCCATTTCATGCCCCCGCCCTTCTCTTTCCGCAGCACTCACAGGAGTGATGCCGTTCTGTTCTTGGAAGGGTGAACCATCACGCTCAGACCAGCCCTGTCCCCTGACCCTCCTCTCAGACAGGATGTGGCATCAGGCACAGACACCATGCCCTGCTATGCCAAGAGCAGGCTGACCCCCCAGCCCAGACAAGCCTGTGTCTCATTCAGCACTGGCTCTGTCGAAGGGGGTCGTGGGACGTAGGAGGGGGCTGGGAGGCCATCCTGCACGCCCCCGCCATTGAGCAGGGAAAATCAACACCCTCCAAGTTTAAGGCCAGACGATACTGCTCTTGGGGAGCAGATTCGCTTTCATTTTTCCAAATGGCTCCATTTATTACCTACTGAGAATTCATTTGAATCTCTAGTGCTTCCAAACTTTCTTCATTTCCCTGTTTATTAAGAAGCTCAATTACAACCTGAGCAGCTTGATCTAACAAAGCCAGGCCAAGAGCATGTTTTCTCTTTATCATTCCCCAGAGGCTGCAGGAGGGCTTAGCCAGGATGGGAAGGCAGCCCTCCATGTCCGTAACGCTGGGAACAGGGACCAGGCACCACTGCTAGCTCCAGGTGAGCTGGGAGCCCAGAGCTGTCGGACCCCTGGGACTGTCCCCGGCCCCAGCCCTAGCCCCTCTCCACCCATCAGCTGAGTAAGCTCACGGCAGCCCCGGGGGCTCGGTTGTTGTTAGCTGCCGCCAAGTCAGCTATGACTCACAGCAACCCCATGTACAGCAGAACAAAACGTTACTTCTTCCCACGTCATTCCCACAATTGCTGGCATGGCCATCATTACAGCTATTATGCCAATCCACCTCACCAAGGGCCTCCCTTGCCCTTGCAGGCCCTCTGCTTCTCCAGACACGATGGCCTCCTTCAGCAATCGATCCCTCCTGACAGCAGGTCCAAAGCAAGTAGTTTGGGCAATGTTCTCTTGTGATCCATAAAGTTTTCATTGGCTGATTTTTGCAAGCAGATCACCAGGTCTTTCTTCCTAGTCTGTCTTAGTCTGGAAGCTCCACTGAAACCTGTTCACCATGAGTGACCCTGCTAGTATATGAAATACCTGTGGCATAGCTTCCAGCGGCACAGCAGCATGCACACCGCCACAGTGTGACACAGTGACAAGGAGGTGGTGGCACGTGGCTTTAGGTCCATGCTCATATGTTCATCATGTAACAGCCCACGTTTCTTCCACATTCTGAGCAGTTTGCTCTAACTGTGCTTACCCCTCACCCAGCTCTGCAAGCCCAGCCCTGTTATCCTCCTCACCCACTCACAACCAACACAGACGAAGCACAGAGAAGTCAGGTAACCTGGCCAAGGTCACACAGCTCTCGATGGCAGTCTGAACCCTGCTGGGTGTGCCAGGGGCAAGGTGACAGACCACAGGAGATGCTGGAGTGGTTCCGGGGACCCAGGCACAGGGCTTATGAGGAGACTCCAAGTGCTCCTGCAAGAAGGACAGGGAGAGGTTTTCGGCATTGAAACTTAGAACAGAGACGGACAGAGAGAAGTCAGCAGGGCTCTGGGAGCCATTAGAAGCAGGCACTGGGGGCTTAGGGCTGCTTGGGGTGGCCCCAGTTACTACAATATGGAACAAGAGGGGGGAGCCGCCTGGGGACCAAGATGGAGAGTCGTAGGAGGTGTCACGTGTGAGCCGAGGCAGGGCCCCCCCTTCCCCCACAACCCCTCACTCAGGCGCAAGGCTTTGGGGTTGGGATAAATTGAAAACAAAACTTTAAGCTCCAACCCCCTTGGGTAAACTGTTCCTCAGAATTAATTTCTCAATAAATTGTTTTGAGATTGTCTGGCCATCTTTTCTAAGCCGCGAAGTTTTCCCAATTAGACATTTTCATCTAAATGGGCCGGCGTCTGAACGACACCTCCATCTCTCAGCGTATTGACATCTGTCAGGCCATGGTTTATGGGGATAGTATGAGCTCCCTGTGGCGGCTCTGCTCCAGTCCACCTGCATTCTTGAGAAACTGAAGGAGGCACAAGGCTGAGGGGTGGGGGTCAGCCCAGCCACAGCTTGAGGCTGCAGGTGGGAGGGGTGCAGGTAGTTTTGGGAAGAGGCTCGGTGTGAGGGAGGAGAGGGAGCCCAGAGATAGTTGTCCTGGCGGTTCAGTAGCCAGGTTGGGGCTGGTCCTGGTCACCTGGGGCCGCTGCCCCCTAGATGGCAGGACAAACGCAGGAGGAGCCCAGCCAGTCACAGCACCAGGTTCTGTGGAGTTTTGTTTTGTTTTTTTAAAGTCTATAAACAATGAATCCAAAAAGAAAACAGAAAAAGATGAGGACACAGGAAGACACCGCCAGCGTCATCGCTGGGAGCTGATGGCGCAGATGGGAAGTCCCCGTGGCTGCTGGAAGTCAGAGCTGAAAAAGCACTGATGAAGCCCAAGCAGGGGAAGATGCTGGATCTTATTACAAAAAAATTAAACATGCTTATTCATAAACGTTCAATCATTTAAAAAGCAAACTATTGCCTAGAGGAAAGGCTTTTCTTGTTCATGCATGTCAGCATTTTCCAACTTACCAGCAATGAGTTTGTACTACTGTTCCCAGAAGAGAAGCAGAAGGTCTCATCTGCTGGCATGTGTGGGGCGGGGATGGCTCGGTCACTCCCAGGCTCCATCCCTCCTTCCCAGGCCCCACTCAGGGCCGGGCAGCCCACCCTCTGCCCCCATGTTCAGGGTCCACGTGTCCCCTCAGGAGGCCTTCCTGGGCCCCCTCCCCTCTGCACGTAGGGCCTGTACTGCTGACGTGGGATGGAGACCCAGCACCAGGGCAGTCCCATACACTTTCTGCTCGTCACGCCTCCCGGTCACCTGCCCCCTGGTCCACTTTGCATCCAATCACCCCATCCTGAGGCCTGGTGGCCCACACCAAAGGGTATCCTCCTAGGGCAGGGCCAGTGTGACCCCTGCACGCATTCCCAAAGTCCCTGCTCCCAAAGGCATCCCCTCAAACGAGAGAAACGTTGATGAAAACCCACCAGATGCAAATCACATAAAAGCCACCAACCATCACCTTCCTCGTGCAGCGCTGGGGAGCTCCAGAGAGACAACTGGATGATCTGTCTTTCCTTCTTACCAGAGACAGAATGCCCAAGTGGCAATCTGTAATTCGAGCTCATCTGCATGGCTGTAAACTTTCCAGAAGGAGTGCTCCCCATCAGAATCATGATTAGCTAGTTAGTACCTTTCCCTGGGAGCGGGCCCAGACTGGCAGAGGCCTCCCGCACCACTCCTGAGAGCCAGCTCTGCACACAATGCTGTCTAAGCCACTCCCCATCACCCTTCAGCAGTGTGTGTGCCAGAAAACCCAGGAGGCAGCCCTGCCCTCTTCTGGCTCCTCCTACGGATATGTAGTCCATCAGCCCCTGATGAGTCCACCCCAGGTGAGGCTGAGTCTGAATCCTCTACGGCCAGTGGAAATCACAGCTAGTACAGTGGTCTGTTAGATGGAACTGTGTCCTTCCAAAAAACACATTGAAACCCTAACCCTGTACCTGTGACTGTGACCTTGTCTGGAAATAGGGTCATTCTTTTGTGATCTGTTGAGGCAAACGGGGTCATTCCAGAGTAGGGTGGGTCCTCATCTTCATCCCTTCTGTGTGGGGTCTGATCAAAGGAGATTCCCACACATAGGAGACGGACATTATGTGAGGACGGAGGCAGACACATCTGTGAGCATCAGAGGACACCAAGGATCACCAGCATTCTGTTGCACATAGGGTTGCATGAGTTTTAGCCAACCCCACGGCACCCAACAAGACTCGAAGCCAGAGGAACCCAGTGAAGGAGAACTTCCTGACACAAGTGAGGAAAATTGTCATGATGAAAAGGACAAAGACGTCCCAGAGGAAGTGACCCAGCCAAAGAAAAAAATGAAAGGAACCCTCCGCGATATTTCACAATATAGAAAGTGCAAAGGTTAAGCTGTAGGAAGTTGATCCAAACTTAGAAAAAAGTATGACAACTCTCCAAGGCATAGAAGAGCTGCTCACTTCATATCCTGAGTTATCTGACGAGAGGAAGGCAGACGCTGTTCCAACTGCTCTTGATAAGTTATTGATAAAGAAGCAAAACACTAACTTCCAGTGTCCCCAATGTTTTAAATTACAGTACACAAAACGTGAGCCTTACTACATTTTTTTCATTTCCTTATGCATTATAACCAACAGTAAGATAGTTTTTAATGTTTTAACAAAAAATTTTAAGGGTCCTGGAACCTACTGATGGCTTGGTTTGGGCCATTTTTGCAGTCCTGCAGTGCAGTGCTAAGTGCAGACTGCCTGCGTGTCAGCCCTCCCACGTGTCAGGCTCTGCGTTTGAGGTCTACATGTATTTCCTCAACTGAGCCTCAAAGCAACCCTGGGAGCTTCTAATGTCCCCAGTTTACAGATGAAGAAACTGAGACATGAGGTGCTATTTCCCCCATCTGACCTTCAAAGCAACCCTGAGGGGTGGTTTCCAATGTCTCCAATTTACAGATGAAGAAACTGAGGCATAAGGGGTTAAGCAACTTGTGTAGATCACACTGGAAATCCCCCCGGGAAGCCACGTGGCCCCAGAGCTCAACACTCAACACTCACACTTGCTGCCTCTCCAAGTACCCCTGCCCCGGGCTCCCATGGGTTAGAACTCCCTTTCACCACTAACGCTGCCTAGGTCTCCTGAATCCTAGGTTTGTTCTCTGTGTATCAGTGCACTCCAGCTTCATCAGCTCCCATAAGCTCAGCACACCTTCAGCCAAACAGCAATGAGCAGCACAGAGCTCTGCGGCATGCCTCTGGAGACCGCCTCTGCTGCTTCAGAAAACAAAGGCTAAGGAATCGCCAGAAAAACTCATTTTTTGCTAAATGTTTCCCCGTAGCTGTTCCCATCGAGTCAATTCTGACTCATAGCAACCCTATATGAAATGTTTAGGCTCTTGAATATAATCCCCAGTTCTTCAATATGTGATCTAGTCCACTGAGGTAGTTGGGTAATTTTTTGCATCAAAACTGCCTTAATCATGTAGTGCTGCTGTAACAGAAAGACCACAGGTGGGTGGCTTCAACAAACAGAAGTTTATTCTGTCACAGTTTAGGAGGCTAAAAGTCTGAATTCAGGGCACCAGCTCCAGGGAAGGCGTTCTCTCTGTGTCGGCTCTGAGGGAAGATCCTTGTCATCAATCATCCCCTGGTCTAGGAGCTCCTCAGCACAGGGACCCCAGGTCCAAAGGACACACTCTGCTCCTGGCACTTCTTTCCTGGTGACATGAGGTCCCTTCTCTCTGCTCGCTTCTCTCTCCTTTCATCTCTTGTACGATAAAAGGTGTTGCAGACCTCTCCCCAGGGAAACTCTCCTTATGGGGTCAGGGCTGTGACCTCAGTAAGGGTGTCGCTTCCCATCCTAATCCTCTTTAACATAACCTAATCCTGCCCCATTAACATAACTGCCTCTAATCCTGCCTCATAAATATCATAGAGATTAGTATTTACAACACGTAGGATAATCACATCAACTCACAAAACGGTGAACAACCACACAATACTGGGAATCATGGCCTACCAAGTTGATACACATTTTCGGGGGATGCGATTAAATCCATCACAAAAACCGTAACTATTAGAATTTGCAAAATAGTAGATCAACTTTTCACAATCTATTCAGACTCAGTAAGGTTCCGTCTGGGGACTTCTCAGCCAGGAGGAAGGAGAGAGGGACCCTGCTCCCACCACACGCTCTGGATATACGTTATGTGCCTATCTGCAGTTCAGTTCCTCCGGCTGTTCTAGAATCACAAGGCCAGTCCCTGCTGATGGAGTTATTCTCTCAGCTCCAGGGATAATTGAAAGTTCAGAGAAAATCAAAAGTTAATTAAAATAAGAATATGTTATTCTGCAATAATGCATTCCATTTCCAAATGTCCAGGTAATTTAATGGAGCTAAACGAAGCCCGTCCGCTTCCTCTTCATTCTTCAGCTCTCCCAACGCACCTCCTCGGGGGCACACAGCCGTAAAATGCCCCTTTGGTTTCCATTCTCTGCACTCAGAAGCTTTGGCGTTTCCGTCACCCAGTAATTCCATCCATTAATGCAAACCTCTGACTTTAAAGATGGATCAAGCACCTTGGATCTGGGTGATGGACGGAGACTCCTCCCCCGCAACCCTGGTTTTGCAGGCTGGTCTCACCGGAGGGTGGGTGGGCCGCAGCCGGCGCGTTTGATCAGAAGGGTCCGGTCGTAATGACTCAAATCAGCTCTTCCTGTAGATTTCAGAATAAGCAATCAAGTCCTCTGATAAGATTTAAGACAAAGAGAAGAGCTTATGCAGTCAGGTTAAGCCTCTTGCAGTAGTGAGGGAGGCACCCAGCTCTCTCTGCAGTGGACGGGGGTCAGAGAAGGGGCGAGGGCAGGAGTACTCAGTGCTGGGGGAGGGGCGAGGCCCATGGGGAAGGGCGAGGCCCACGGCCTTGGGGAGGGGGTCAGGACCCCAGGAGACACAGCACCCAGTGCTGGCCCTGACTTTGCCTGTGCTGGTCCCCCCCACCTCAGCCCCTTCCTCTTTCTCAACGGCAGCAGAACCCCCACCCTTGACCGTGGCAACTCCCCCTGGACATTATCCTCAGCGGTTCCCCAGGAGTAGCCAGAAGCCCCCCTGCACCCCACGGCATCCGAGCACTTCTTTCCAGGCTCACCACCGGGTTGGACTCGCTGGGGTCCCCCAGAGTCCCATGGGCATCCGGGAACCTGGGCTCTAGTGGATCTCAGCCACCTTGCCCGTGCAGCGTCTGGGACAGGAGGCCTGTAACAGCCCAGGAGTGACCAGAAGCCCAACAAAGACCCCAGATGAGCTGGGGGGGTGGGGTGGTAAGGAGGCCATTCCCTCGGACGTGTCCTAGCACCACAGGGCTGCTGTAACAAGGTGCCACAAAGTGGTGGCTCATAAGAACAGAAATGGGTTCTCAGGCTCTAAAGGCTGAATCAGGGTGTCCACAGGGCGGTGCTCCCTCCGCAGTCTCCGGGGGAAGATCCTTCCTCGTCTCTCCGGCCTCTGGTGGCTCATCACATGCCCTCCTTCCGCTGTCCGCCTCTCTGTCGCTTCCCCTCTTTTATGGGACACCACTCATGGGACTGGATCCCTGGTGGGGCAGTGGTTAAGAGCTCGGCTGTAACCTAAAGGTCAGCAGTTCAAATCCACCAGCCGCTCCTTGGAAACCCTACGCGACAGTTCCATTCTGCCAGAAAAGGTCTCTATGAGTTGGAGTCAACTGGACAGCAACCGGTTTTTGGTTTACTCACAGGATTCGCACCTACCCTACTCCAGTACGACCTCGTGTTCACTGATGAAATCTTCAAAAACCCTATTTCCAAACAGGGTCACCTTCACAGGAATTGGGGTTAGAACATGGGCGTAGCTCTGGGGACACAGTTCCACCCACTGCAAGTGGTCTGGAACGACCCCTAAGGGGCAGTCCCCCCAGGAACCTTTTCTCAAGAGCTCAGGTGTGAGGAGAGAAGCCACCAGCAGGTGGCGCCCACCGTGCTCCTTGCCCTGCAGAGGGGAGGCAGGAGAGCAGAGGGGACACAGGCTTAGGGCAAAGGGCAGGTCCCAGCCCACCAGTCCATCCCTGCTGGTCATCGCAGGCCAAGGCGAGTGTCCCAGGGGCCGTGGGTTCAGAACACAGGGCAGGTCCCAGTCCATCTTCCCTCCCAGCCTGCCTCTCAGGTCGTGCCCAGGCGAGCCCTCCCCAAACACGTGAAAGACCCCATGTGCCAGACACTGGGAACGGCCGACGCCTCTGGGAGCTGGGCCCACTTTGAAGGGGGTGTCTGGCACGGGCTGGGGGAGGGGTGCAGGCACGGGGGCAGGAGCTTGGCTCTGCAGGGTGTGCAACGCGCCGGCCCCCACACAGAAAGCCTCGTCACTGTAGCGGACACTCTATAATCAAGACTGTCGAGACCAGCTGTAGCCAGGCACATGGGTAGGGGGACAGCCAGCTCCTCGGGTCACACCCAGAACCCGTGGCTCTGAGGAGGACCCTCACTATGCCCACACTTCCCTCACGCAGGACCAGAGGTTGTTGAATCCGTGCGCACACCTCCTAACATCGATAGCATAGACGGGATTTGTCCAGAGCACCCCCAAGACGGACAGACCCCTCTCGGAGCAGCCTCCAGCCCCCCCAGGTACAGCCCCACCCTCACTAGGCCTGGTCCTGCTGGCCAGAGCCAGCAGCCTCCTCTGGGGCCGTGGGCGTCTGCCCCACTTGCTCGCTGACTGACCTTGTCATTTGACCCTCAGATGGGGGAGGGGGCTGGGGCCCCACAACCCATGTCTGGGGGAACCATGGCTCCATGTGCCCCAAGCAGCCCAGGAGGGAGCAGCCCATGGCCAGCCGAGGTCAGTGGCACCGTGGTGCTATGTGGAGCCCTGTGGGCAGGTGGGGCTGAGATCCACCTGAGCCTAGGCATCGGGAGTCTCCACCCTAGCCTGGGGGTCCCCACGCGAGCCTGAGGGTCCCACTGGCTCCTGCAGGACAGTGGTGAGCAAGGCAGGACCAGGACTCGGACAGCAGGATGGGCACAAACTGCAGGGTGGCATCCAAGGCGAGAATGCCCTGGCCCTTCTCCCCACCTCTGGGGTGAGTGTGGACCCCGTGAGCAGGCTGAACGCTGAGCCAGCCTCACCGCCCCTGCGGTGTCAGGGGTCTGGGACTTGCCCCCCATCTCAGTGGCAAGAAGATGCTTCTTTGTTCATTGGTTAATGTCATCCTCTACTGGACCATGCCGGCTTTGCAGGGCACTACACCAGCCCATGGAAGGCACCTGAGTATCTGCTGGGTGCACAATCGAGCCCCACCACCATCCATTCCTCAGTCGGGGAGCAGGGTGGCAACGAGACCTCAAATGTCCCACTGCTGGTGAGTTCCGGCAGGGATGAGCCAGTCAGCCAGTACTGCAGGGACACAGCACAGCCCCAGAGTCCACAGGAAGGCGTATCCTGACATGAAGACGAGATCCTGCGTGCCATGCAGGACCACGAGAGTCTGTCTGATCCAAAACCAGAGCTCCCCATTCCAAAGTGGCCACAGGTGCCCAGGACAGCCCCTGCAGCTTCAGGGACACACAGGTCACCTGTGGGAGCAGGCCCTGGTGCCGGCAGTGAGCATGCAAGGAGGGACAGCCCCTGGCCTGCACCAAGGACCCGTCCTCCCGATGCCAGATGCTTCTAGGCTTATCCTAGACTGAATCGTGTCCCCCGAAAAGATGTGTTCAAGTCTTAACCCTGGTGCCTGTGAACGGGACCTCGTTTGGAAATAGGGTCTTTGAGATGTTATCAGTTAACATGAGTCATCCTGGGGCAGTTGGATCCTCATCCCTCCAAGTCGTGTCCTTAAAAAGAGGCCATGAGACAGAGAGACAGAGGGAAGACGCCACGTGAGGGTGCAGGCAGAGACTGGAGTGATGGCGTCCACACGCGGAGGAACGCCGGCCGTCACCAGAGGCTGGGAGAGTGGCAAGAACAGACCAGCCTGAGCCTCAGAAGGAAAACGTGGCCGACACCCCTGGATGCAGAAAGGCTCTATGGGCTTCACTGCCCCCTGAGGCGCGCGAGGACTGATCGGCCTGAGTCCAGGTGAAGGGGAAGCCTCGTCCTCCCTGACTTCCTCTTTGCCCTGCAGACGCGCAGACTCCTGGATCCTGAAAATGCGTCTGGGCTCAGCATCCACTCCATCTGGCTCCGCCCCACGTCTCGCTGCCACTCGTCTGTGAAACTGTGTTTCCGGCCCAGAATCCAATCCGGTGAGGGATGTTGCCTCGCGGAAGCTGCCTCCGTCCCCTGCACAGCTGTCACACTTCGGGTAGTGTCCCATCGAGTCTTTCCCTGATCAGGCATAGAAGATGAGACTCAAATCCAGTTTCTTGGAATTACGCATCTCGGGGACAGGGGTGCAAGTATCCCCTGGAACTACTTCTCCTTGGGCAATATGACATTTTTAAATCCTAAGAATGGTTGCTTTTTAAGCACGTGTTTGCTCAAGGCACTGTCGTCCTCCCTCTGTCGATTTGCTGGGTTGTTACCTGGCTGGGTGTCTGCGAGCCTCTTAGCTGCCTGCAGGAGGAAGCAGCCAGGAGGTGGGACCAGAATGAGCGCCTCATCCGGGCCCACGCATTAAGAACGACGTGATGGGCAGGGAGGGTGCGCACGCGGGTTAGGGGTGGGGTGAGCAGGTAGGGGCTGCTCCTGCTGAAAGGGCCCCTCCCCATGTGGTGACGGGGGAGGAGCCCAGCTGAGACCGCAGGGCGTGCAGGTTTGGGGCGTCAGAGCCCAGGTGCATGTGGGCCTGCAGCAGTGTCCAGCCGCTGCAAGGAAACGGGAAGCCTTGGGGTTCTGAGAAGTTCTCCATGCAGAATTCCTCCAGGCCCAGCTCGGTCTTCCCCCAGGGAAGCTGAACTGTGCCGCTGTCCCGAGGCCCTCTGCGCAGGAACTGTGCCACCCTCCAGCCCCTTCCCCAGCCAAGTGCAGCGGCCTTGGAGCAGGGGGAGCTCAGCACCTGGAGGGGGAAGGGAAAGGGAACACTCACAAGTTAAAAACTCCATTACCATCGAGTGGCCCCAACTCATGGCGACCCCATGTGTGTCAGTGTGGAACTGTGCTCCATAGGGTTTTCAGTGTCTGATTTTCTGAAAGTAGATCACCAGGCCTTTCTTCCAAGGTACCTCTGAGTTAAACTATCAACCTTTTGGTTAGCAGCCAAGCTGGGGCTCCCACAAGTGGAAAAAACTCGTTTTGGGGGAATTTACTGAGTTGTGTTCACTGGTCTGCGTGTGAGGGTTTGCACACCTCTCCCCCCAAAGCACACCCAACCGAGCCCAACCAAAGGCCCCAGGTGGAGCCCACGCCTTCCCCTTGCATCCCCGAATTCACTCATTCATTCATCCATTCATTCATTCTGTTGGTAAGTCAGTGGTTGAACTAGTCCTGGTTGAGAACCACAAGGCCACAGACAAAGCAGACCTGTGAGGGGTATGTTCCGGAAGGAGTAGACAGAGGCTGTCAGTGAGCATGTAATATGGTCGGTGCCTAGAAGATGGCCGTCTTAGTCTCCTAGTGCTCCTGTAGCAGATGCCACAAGGGGGGTGCTTTAAAGAACAGACGTTTATTTCCTCACGGTTCTGGAGGCTAGAAGTCCGAATGAGCATATTGGCAAAGTCTGTTCCTTCCTTGCCAGCAGCCCCAGGCATTCCTTGGTTCCTTGAGTCCTTGGCTCATAGACAATCCTATGGGACAGTTCTACTCTATGGGGCAGTTCCGGTCTTGTCCTATAGGGTCGCTATGAGTCGGAATCAACTCTATGGCGGTGGGTTTGGTTCAGGTTTTTTTTGGGGGGGGGGGTTGTAGACAATCCTCAGGTGGCATCTGTCTTCCCCTATGTGTGTCTTTCTGTCCATTCCTTGGAAGTGTGTGGACATACTGGACCCTGATCCTATGGCGGTATCTTAGTCATCTAGCGCTGCTACAACAGAAATCCCACAAGTGGTTGGCTTTGACAAAGACGAGTTTATTTCTTCAGAGTCAAGTAGGCTAACCATCCAAATTCAGGGCGTCAGCTCCAGGGAAAGGCTTTCTCTCTCTGTCGGCCTTCTCATCAATCCCCCCTCCCCCCCCCCCACTAAGAGCTTCACGCCCAGGGACCCTGAGTCCAAAGGACACGCTCTGCTCCCGGCACTGCTTTCTTGGTGGTATGAGGTCCCCGATTCTCTGCTGGCTTCCCTTTCCTTTTATCTCTCATAAGGTAAAAGGTGGTGCAGGCCACACCCCAGGGAAACTCCCTTTACATTGGATCAGGGACGTGACCTGGGTGAAGGTGATGTTACAATGCCACCCTAATCCTCTTTAACATAAAATTACAATCACAAAATGGAGGCCAACCACATAATTCTGGGAATCATGGCCCAGCCAAATTGATACACACACCTTTTGGGGGATATAATCCAAACCATGACAGGCGGCATTGTCTTGCTCCATTGCAGCGCCCCGGGCTGTGGGCTTCCCCAAGCCTCCCCCAGGCTCGTCCCACCCCAAACACACCACCACCTTCCCGTGGGTGCTCTGCGCCTCCACTATCAAGTCACCCCGGACGGAATTCTGAATCAAATCCTCACACCGCTGAGATCTGAAGACTCATACTCTTCGTGGAAAGCAATCATTTTAGAAACGATCCCGGCTAAGCATCCACTTCAGCTCACTTTGGGTGGTCAGCTTGGCCAGGTGGTGTGGAAGGGCCCGAGCCTGGCAGCTGGAAGCCCAGGGCTCAGCCTGCAGCCAGGCCGCCTGCTGGTCATGGAGTGGCTGTGACCTGGCCTGCATGCAGCCCTCCACCTTTGTCCTTGGCCACCTTTCTCCAGGCTGTGCTCCCTGAGAGCCATGGCAGCTGGCCGCCCACGCCATCCAGCCAGGCCTGGCCTGGAGCCGAGCCTGTGTCCTGTGTAGCCGACCGTGTCCGTGACCTGTAGTTACTGTGCTCCGTAATTGCGTTTTTGCCGGTCAACGTGAGATCGTTTGATTTCAGAGAGCGGGTTCTGCTTCAGGCCTGCTGTTGTGGGGCTTCTCCCACCCCCACTGCCCACTGCACCCCCAGCCAGGATCAGGGCCCCAGGGTTCCAGAAGGTTCAGGAAACAAGTACAGCACCCAGGCTGACTCCACTGCATCCTGCTCACCTTCTCCTGCACGCTTCGGCCCGTCCCTGGGCCCCCAAAGGCCCCACCTCCCCAGTGCCTCGACTCTGGACACAGCCCAACTCTTGGGGGAACTGCACCCTCCAAGGAGGAAGCCCAACCTCCCTTCTGCATGAAGGCCCTGCTGCTGGCTCATCTCTGCCCACCTGGGTCCTGGTGGCCCCAGGGCCTGGTCCCCACGTCGGCCTGCATGGCAAGTTCTCCAAGGTAGGGGGGACAGTGAGGCCAGGCCGGGACAGAGCCTAGCCGGGTGCGCCATAAAGATGACTCTTCCAACTTCACTGCCAAGACCTCGGCCTGCCACCTCCATAATGCCAGCCCCAAGCACCCGCTGCCGGATGGCCCCCACCTAGTGTCAGCCCCAAGCACCTGCTGCCGGATGGCCCCCACCTAGTGTCAGCCCCAAACACCCACTGCCGGATGGCCCCCCACCTAGTGTCAGCCCCGAGCACCCGCTGCTGGACTTCCCCTCATTGGGGCTCACTGAAAGACACACACAGCCCTGGACAATCCACCATCTTCTGGTCCCACCAGGACCTCCACCTGCACCCCCTCTCACCGCTCCCTGCCCCCACAGCCCCTGGCGTCCACAGCCCCTCATGGTGACCAACCCCTGGAGCCCCTCCCCTTGGACCTCCTGGCTGAGGTCATTGGAGCCCTGGCCCAATTAACCCACCTCCCGCCCCCTCTCTGTCTGCTCCTGTGGGAACAGCCTGGCTAGAGAAAGTGCAGACAGCTCTCACTTCAAGTTTAAGCCTCCAGGCCCCAGAGTGCTGGCCTGCCCCACCCTCTTCATGCCCAACATGCAGCAGCACGCCCAGCCACCATCCTCACTGTGCTGCAGGGGAGGCTCCACACCTGTTCCTGGGGTCCCCTCCCCGTGTCTGCCCTGCCCTTGGACAGGTGGGAGCAGTGCATAGAGGCGGGTGGTGGGGAGTTGGGCAGGGAAGGGGATGACATTAGGCCTGAGGTTCAGGGCAGAACCTCTCAGAGCGGAAGCCCAAGCAGCAGGAGCACCCCAGGAGCTTGTCAAAATGCAAACTTCTGCCCCGCCCCAGGCCAGAAACTCAGAGTAGGCCAGGCACCTGAACCCGGGTAAGAACGGGTACCTGAACCCAGGTGAGGCCAGGTACCAGAACCCAGGTGAGAACAGGCACCTGAACCCAGGTGAGGTCAGGTACCTGCACCCAGGCGAGGCCAAGGAGCTGAGTGTGAGAACTTTGTAGAACCCCCTCTGGACAAGACAGGCTCCAGCCAGGGCACAGTCACATTCCATCTCAACAGGCGGTGGTGGACACAGTGCTGAGGCTCCAAGGGGCTCTTGCAGGCCCACAGGGAGGAGGCACTGGAGGCAGGAGGCATCCGTCAGCTCAGGGGATCAGCCTCACACAAACACACACGCACCAGTGGCTGAAGATGGAGGTGCCCCTGCCAAGGGCAAACGGCTAATGCCCCCAGCCCCAGAGCATCTGCTGGCTCTGCTGCCCCCTAGGTCCCCCACCAGGACCCCCGCATCCCTGAAACTTAGCCCACAGGGTCTCCGGGCCCCCATCCAACTGGAAGGCCAGGTCAAAGTGGTGCCCGTGGCCTGGCCAGTTGGTGAGTGTGTTGACTACCCTCCTGGTGAGGGTGCAAGTCCCCGGAGAATTTGCGTGTGCTGTGGAGGCAGAGCCAGCGTGGGTCAGATGGATTGAATGTGAGACACGAGAGAGGAAGAAGTAGGGTGGGGTTCTGTCCTCTGAGAGGCAGAAGGGCAGGAGGGGCGGGGCTTTCTGGAAAAGTCATAGGCTCTGTCTGGGCACATCAAGTTCAAGTTCAGTTCAAGGAAGACAGACGTGGGGTGGGCATGTGGACACAGGGTCTTGAGTCCAGGGGCAGGTCTGGGTCAGAAGTGCACTTGGAATACTCTTTTTTCCGCAGAAAATTGAATTGGCTGCACAGGCTATTCAAACTAACAAAAGAACTGGCGAGGTTGCTGAATGCACGGTCAGGAAGAAAAAATCAATAGCCTTCCTACACGCCAGCAACAAGTACACAGGGTACTGTTTCTTACAGGAACCATTTAAACAGCAACAAAACCAGTGAGGTACTTAACAATGAATCTAAGAAAAGAAGTGCAAGATCTCAACAGAGAAAATTCTCAGGCCTTATCAAAGAGCAAACCAGAGAAGAACAAATGGAGAAGACGTGATGTTTATGAATGGGATGACTCGCGGTGAAAGTGCTGGTTCTCCCAATACAACTTCAACCAAAACTCCAACCCAGGTTCAACAGGGAGATCCTAAAAGCCAACAGTTCATACAAAGGGTCATGAATAGTCAAGGGAATTTTGAAAAAGTAGAAGAGGAAGAAAAAACTGAAGTTGTCAATAATTTCATTCTGCGTGGATCAACAATCAACCCCCACGGAAGCTGCAGTCAAGAAATCAAATGACATATTGCATTGGGCAAATCTGCTGCAAAAGACCTCTTTAAAGTATTAAAAAACGAAGATGTCACTTTGAGGACTAAGGTGCACCTAACCCAGGCCATGGTATATTCAGTCGCCCAGTATGCATGAGAAAGCTGGACAATGAAAAAGGAAGACTGAAGAATTGATGGATTTGAACTGTGGTGTTGTTGAAGAATATTGAATATACTATGGACTTCCAGAAGAATGATGTCTTAATCATCTAGTGTTGCTATAACAGAGATACCACAAGTGGATGGCTTCAACAAAGAGAAGTTTATGCTCTCACAGTCTAGGAGGCTAGAAGTCCGAATTCAGTGGGCCAACTCCAGGAGAAGGCTTTCTCTGTTGGCTCTGGAGGAAGGTCCTTGTCATCAGTCTTCCCCTGGTCAAGGAGCTTCTCAGTATAGGGACCTCGGGTGCAAAGGACATGCTCCCCTCCTGGTTTTGCATTCTTGGTGGTAGGAGGTCCCCCTGCCTCTCTGCTTCTCTCTTTTATGTCTCTAAAGAGGTTGACTTAAGACTCAACCTAATCTTATAGACTGAGTCCTGCATCATTAACACCATAGAGGTAGGATTTACAACACAAAGGAAAATCACATCAGATGACAAAGTGGTGTACAATCACACAATACTGGGAATCATGGCCTAGCCAAGCTGACAGATATTTTGGGGGTACAAAATTCAATTCATGATAAACAAACCAGTCTTAGAAGAAATATAACCATACTGCTCCTTAGAAGCAGAGATGGTGAGACTTCAACTCTCTGGACACATCAGCAGGAAAGATCAATCTTCAGAAAAGGACTTCGTGGTTGGTAAAGTGGAGGGTCAGGGAAAACAAGGGAAACCCTCCGAGAGATGGATTGACACAATAGCCTCTACAAGGTACTCAAACTTCCCAATGACCATGAAGATGATGCAGGACCACAAAGTGTTTCATTCTTTTGGACCTAATGTTGCCATGAGTCGGAGCTGACTTGACAGTGACTAACACAACAGAAGGAGGAACTCGCTCAGCCAGACCTCTATCTTATTGAGAACCTAGGACCCACCAAGCACCACAGAGAACTTGGAAGTGGCAGAGGCAGCTATTGAACCCGGGGCTGAAGCCCAGGTCACTCACTGAATGCTGCTGGGACAACAGGAGTCCTGGTGGCACAGTGGTTAAGAGCTCAGCTGCTAACCAAAAAGGTCGACAGTTTGAATCCACCAGCCACTCCTTGGAAACTCCATGGGGCGGTTCTACTCTGTCCTATAGGGTTGCTATGAGTTGGAATCTACTGGATAACAACAGGTTTTTTTTGGGGGGGGGAGGGGGGACAAGAGGCAGAAATAGAATGAGACACCCCTCCTACCATACCACAAAACACACCTCAGATGGGTTAAAAGGTGACGTGGAAAAGCAATGTGATACAAAGAAATCTAAACCATTGCCACTGACTCATTCCGACTCACAGTGACCCTATAGGACAGGGCAGAACTGCCCCACGGGGCTTCCAAGGAGTGGCTGGTGGATTTGAACTGCTGATCTTTTCGTTAGTAGCTGAGCTCTGAACCATTATGCCACCAGAAGAAAACTGAGATAAACTCTACCACAGAGTAGGGAAGAGGTTCTCTGAAAAGTCACAAAAAGCAGAAGCTGCGAAGGGAAAAAAAGCTCATGAACTGTCAACATTAAAATTCAAACTTTCACTGTGAAAAAGGCACCATAAACAACATCATAAAGAAGCCTGGGTCAGGAAGCCGTACTCACAGGGCACAGGGCAGAGAAATGGTTAGAACCCAGGATGAGACGGGCACTGGGCATTAAAAAGAAACAGGGAAAATAGTTTTAAGCATCTGGTCACATTGCCCTGTGACATGTTCTCGTGCCTTGTGGTGGTGTTTGTGATTACTAACATCTTGCTCCCCCACGGGGCTGCACCCATCACAGAGCAGGCACGTGTCTACGTCACTCAGCACCAGGTTCCCTCAGAGCCAGAGAACCCATTGCCCCTGAAGGAACAGTGGAGAGCCTGCAACCAGGCCGAGCCGCCGTCCCCACGGAGGGGAGATGCTGGGTGCCATGCTGCTCTTACAATGTACCTAAAGCCTGCTGTGGATGGACTGTGTCCCCAAAGAAGATATAACATCTTAAACCCTGTACCTTCCAAAGTGATCCTGTTGGGAAATAAGCTTTTATTTTGTTATGTTAATGAGGTCACATGGAGTAGGGTGGGTCCTAAACCTAATCCCTTCTGAGTGGTGTCTTATAAAAAGAGCAGAGTAGACACATACACACTCGGGGGAGAGAGCTGCCATGTGACGATGGAAACAGAATCAGCCACTGCTCAGGAGTGCCAAGGATTGCAGCAGCTACTAGAAGCTGGCCTTCAGGATGGATTACACCTCAACATAAAGAAAACAAAATTCTCACAACTGGGCCAATAAGCAACATCATGATAAACAGAGAAAAGATTGAAGTTGTCAAGGATTTCATCCTACTTGTAGCCACAATCAACACTCATGGAAGCAGCACTCAGGAAATCAAAAGACGCATTGCATTGGGCAAATCCGCTGCAAGAGACCTCTATAAAGTGTTGAAAAGCAAAGATGTCACCCTGAAGATTAAGGTGCAACTGACCCAAGCCATGATGTTCTCAATCACCTAATACGCATGTGAAAGCTGGACAATGAATAAGGAAGACCAAAGAATTGATGCTTTTAAATTATGGTGCTGATGAAGAATATTGAATATACCATGGACCGCCAAAATAAGGAACAAGTCTGTCTTGGAAGAAACACAGCCAGAATGCTCCCTAGAAGCAAGAATGGCGAGACTATGTGTCACATCCTTTGGACGTGTTATCAGGGGAGATCAGTCCCTGGAGAGGGACATCATGCTTGGTAAAGTGGAAGGTTAGTGAAAAAGAAGAAGACCCTCAATGAGACGGATTGACACAGTGGCTGCAACAATGGGCTCAAGCATGACGATTGTGAGGATGGCGCAGGACCAGGCAGTGTTCCATTCTGTTGAACACGGGGTCGCTATGAGTCGGAACCGACTCTACAACACCTAACAACAACACAACAACAATACATCGTCGCCCCTTCATCCTTCCAAGGTGGCTTTGGCCAGCCATGTAGGTGTCACTCGTGAGTTCCTAGTTACATGATCTATTTATTACCCAGGAGCGAAAGGTGGTTCTTATGTTGTGAAGTAATCAGCACCTCCCCATGGATCAAGCCATGGCAGCAATGGAGGTCTGAATGAGCAGCACCCAAGGATCGCCTGCCCAGCCTGCTGGGTGCATGGGACACTGCCAGAGCCAGTGGGGTACATGTCCCAGACACAGTCTCTCACAGACCCACTGTTGCCCGATAGCAGCTCAACGTTTCAAACCTCTGCAGGTCTGGCTTGGCCCCTCCTCGCCCCGCAGAGAGGTTCAGCGGTGGTGTTGGGTGGAGACGACCAAGAACAGGGACAGAAGTGGATAGGAGCACCTGCTTTGGGGTCAGACAGCTCCACGTTTTAAGGCAATCCTATCACTTCCGGTGTTTCCACCATACTTATCTCAGACTCCTGGGGTTGCTACAACAAATTACCACAACGTGAACGGCTTTAAAGGACAGAGATTCATTGTCTCACAGTCTGGAGGCTGAGAGTCTGAGGTCAGGGTGTCGGCCACATAGATTCCTTCAGAGGCCCTGAGGGAGAACCTGTTTCTTGCCTCTCTCCTGGCTTCTGGGGGCTGCCAGCAGTCCTTGGCACTTCTTGTAGACAGAGTCTCACATGCTGTTTTCCTCCTGTTTGTATGACTCTGTTTCCGTGTCTGTCTCTGTGTCTGTCCTTCTCTTTTACAAGATGCCACTCAGAAGAGATTAGGATTAGGACCCACCCTTCTCTGGTATGACTTCATTAACTGATAACGTCTGCAAAGAAGAAATTTATTTCCCCAGATAAGGTCAAATTCACAGGTGCGGGGGTTAGGACTTCAACATATCTTTTGGAGGAACACAGTTCAATCCATAACACCTGTGGAATGGGGGTGCTAATGACTTGCAATTGCATTTCTTTTCCTGATTACCTCATTATTGTTTGTCCTCAATAGACTATAAGCTACGTTAGGGAGGGTTGAGACCAGACCTATCTTATCCCTCATTGCATCCCAGCCCCTGGACAGAGCCTGATACCAAGCAGGGGATCACTAGTTGTGGGTGGGTGGGCAAGTAGATGGATGGATGGATGGATGGATGGGTGGGTGGGTGGATGGATGGACTGACGGACGGACGGACGGATAGTGGGTGGGCGGACGGGTGGATAGATGGATGGGTGGGTGGGTGGGCGGAAGGATGGATTGATGAGAGGGTGGGTGGGTGGATGGTGGGTGGATGGGTAGATGGATGAATGGATGGATGGATGGATGTACAGGGGTACTAACAGAGTTGTTAGGAAGATTAAGTGACACACTGCTGGTAAACCCTCAGAGCAGAGTGCAGCACGGAGGGTCACCTGAGGACATTGCCTTCCAGGATCACCGCTACCAGTCCTTCTCCACTGTCCCTGGAGCAGCCAGGGTACGGAAGGACAGGGAAACACTGTACCAATGGCTGATGAAGGTGAAAGCACTATAAAAATGTGTTCAGGGGAAAGAGAGATGAAACCACCTTCTCCGTGGTGACATCACACCTGGGGGTGCCTCTGCGTGGGGCCCGTGCCTGCCTGGAGAGCAGCAGATGGCCTGGTTGGCAACCTCGTGAATCACTCCTCGGTGATCAGCAGCACACACACAAACATGAGCATAAATAAAGAGTGAGAAGCTGCTGTCAGGAGGGACACTGAGGGGACGCAGCACGACAAGCCAGGTGCGGGTTCAGCTAGGAGCATGTGACTGGTATCTATTACAGGACGGGTGAAGCACACACCAACCCATTTTCTGCACCTAATGTGTTTCTGAAGTAGGAACATTCTGTGCAGCCCAGGAGAAGTTGTTCAGTATGTTTAAACCACGGGTCAGCGAACATGGTGGCAGCAGCCCCCGGGGACTCCAATATCAGGAATAGGCTCTGGTCATGTTGGGACTGATCACTGGTTTCCAGTAAGAAAGCAGGAGCCCTCCTCCAGCCCAACATAGCAGCAAAGCCATGTCTGCAGACCCCCGTGCTCAGACCCCCGAGCACCCTCTGATGCCTAGCTCCGTCCCTCCAGCCATGGTGCTACGTGCCCCTTGTTGGGAATACCACTGGGAGCCCTGGCTGGTGTTCCTGGGCTTCCATGGAGGCACAGCCGCAACTCAGGGAGGCCTCTGCTCCCTTGCTCCCTAAAAGGCAAACTGCCCAGACTTCTGCAAGTCACCCCCCAGGCGATGTTCTGAAGAGCCCATGCCCTCACCCCTGTGTGCTGAGCAGGAAGACGAAGCAGTTTGGCAGGATGAGTTAGGTCTTAATGAGCCCACTGTGACCATGTGCTTGCTCAGGCTCTCTGAGCTCAGCCACAGATACATCCCTCCTTCACAAACATGATACCAGGACAGCTTATGTGCACACAGGGATCCACAGCTAACACGAATGTCAGAGTTCACTGGTGGCTAGACAGCAATGGGTACCAGCACTGTCATGAGTAACCAACACTGGACTCTGTCACTTCCACCCGTACACAGAAGGTAAAACCATCCCTGAAGGCAAAATTTCCCCGGTGTCCCCAGCTTCAATCCATCCTGCCTATGCAGACCCCACACCATCCCCGGCTCCCTCATCTGGGAAATGGGGGGCCTGGACTCAGAGTCCCAGAATAGAGTCTGCTGGTGACCATGGTGGCAGAGTCAAGGGCAGGATGGTCTCCCCTGCCCCTGTCTGCTTTGGAAAGTGTCCACGGCACCCTACCCGGCATGGGGAGGATGGCAGCATTTCAGGCAGACATCCTTACATCCACGGAAGATGTCCTCTTAGTGGGCTGCATGTCCATGTCCCAGATCTGAGAGTATGACCCTGTTTGGAAATGGGGCCCTTGCAGGTACAATTAAGGTAAGGATCTAGAGATAAGCTGGTCCTGAGTTACGAGACCAAGCCACAAAACCAAACCCGACTCATGACCACCCCATGAGTTACAGAGTAGGGCTGCTCCACAGGGTTTTCTTGGCTGTAATCTTTATGGAAGCAGATTTCCAGGCCTTTCTTCTGTGGCACCCCGGATGGGTTCAAACCACCAACCTTTAGGTTTTGCCACCGAGCACAAGCTGATTGCACCCTTAACCCAATGACAAGTGTCCTCACAAGAGGTAGAAGGGGAGAAGACACAGAGTCCTGAAGAGGGGAGACCATGTGGGGATGGAGCAGAGATTACAGTGATGCAGCCACAAGCCAAGGAACACCTGGGGCCACGAGAACTGCATGAGACAAGGAAGGGAGCCCTCCCTATAGCCCTCAGAGAGCGCAGCCCTGCCCACACCTTGATGTCAGACTTCTGGCCTCCAGAACTGTGAGACAGCAAATGTCTGCTGTTCTAAACTACCCAGATCATTTGTTACAGCAGCCCCCAGAGACTAATACACCCTCTGTGTCAGCTTAGATTTCCTGTTGCATTACATGGATATATCTACATTTAGGGCCAACATGACCTCTGCATCCCTACCTGCAAGAAGAATAAACACTGAACGGGGAGAGAAAGCTCATCCCACAGGACAGCCATGCTCGAGGAAGGCTCCGGAAGGATCACAACCTCTTCTGTAAATGTTTGGGTCTGTGTGCACATATACTGCAAGCATTTTCCACCCTGTTACTCAAGCGTAAAATGCTTACCTCCGTGGTTTCATGAATGATTTACCAAAAGAAAGACGTCAGATTTTTTTTTCCTCAAACTTAGTATGCAGACACCTTGCTAAATCCCTTCCTGTTAAACTTCCCAGGCCCTTGCAGGCCACACACCTCTGTTCTGTGTTCTAGCCTAAGGAGGCTTCCTGGGAGGGTCAAAACATCATGAGCGCACATCATATGCAACACAGCTGCCTGGACTCATCTCCTTGACTTTCACCTCCCTGCTCTTCCCACCTTGCAGGTGAGAGGCTGAGAGCAGGGATTCCTATAGAAGGTGGCAAGGTGACAGGTAGACCAGGTGCCTGCTGCCAGCAGCTTTTCTGTCTGTCTCTGTGTTGTTACACAGAGGGCCGCCGTAACAGGGACACCACAGGTACGCAGCCTGAAAGAACAGAAGTTTATCATTTCACAGTTCGGGAGGCAAGAAGCCCAAATTCAAGGTTTGGCTCTAGGAGAAGGTATGTCTTTGTCTCTTTCAGCTTCTAGAAGCCAGCAATCCTTGGAGTTCCTGGGCTTGTAGACACACCTGCCTCTGTCATCAGACAGTGTCTGTCTCCCCCACGTGCACGCGTGTGTGTGCATGTGTGTGTCTGTGCACATGCATGTGTACGTGTGTGTGTATGTGCGTATATACCAAAAAAAACAAACCCGTTGCCATCGAGCCAATTCCAACTCACAGCAACCCTATAGGACAGAGTAGAACTGCCCCATAGGGCTTCCCAGGAGGGGCTGGTGGATTCGAACTGCCAACCTTTTGATTAGCAGCCTGAGCTCTTAACCACCGTGCCACCAGGGCTCCATAAATCCATAGGTCAGGCAGGGGGCTGGAGACTTCGGCATAGATCAGGTGACAGGAAGATTGCAGAGCGGAGAGACAGCGCGTTCTACCATAATATCTATTTATGATCTGAGGGCAGATCACACCTAAGGAAACTCCCCTTTCAAGATGGACTGGTTACATTACATTTGATTACATTATAGAATAGCAACTAGTCTAGTGTTTGACCAAACGACTGGGGACTATAGCCAAGGTGACACATAGAATTCACCATCATAGGAGGCTTCCCGATGCCTTGGGACATAGGCTGGGCTTTTAGGGCAAGAGGCCTTCCCCAAGCAGAAGGGAAGCAGGACAGGGGGCCACTGGAATGTGTGTGGAAGTCCCAGATCTCCCACCCTGCCCACCCAACGCAGACATCTGCTCTCCAAGTCCTCAGAGCCCTGTGGGGTGACTGGACCCAAGGTGGATGCAGCTCCCAGGGACACATAATAAGCATCCATGTTTTCCTTAATCAGTTTCTGAGGACGGAGCTCCATGGAACAGGAAGTACATGCTGCAGGGTCTCTGGTGCAGGAAGAGCAGGCTAAGAGCTCACCACCTGTCCATTGCTGAATGGGGGGGAAGGAGGAAGGGAGAGAGGGAGGGAGGGAGGGAAGGAAAGAAAGAAAGGGGAAGAAAGGAGGGAAGGAAGGAAGAGAAGGGAATGGGGAAGGAGGGAGGGAATAAAGAAAGGAAGGAGGGAAGGGGGAAGGAGGGAGGGAATAAAGAAAGGAAAGAGGGAAGGGGGAAGGACGGAGGGAGAGAAGAAAGGATGAAAGGACAGAAGGAAGGAAGTGGGAGGGAAGAAAGGGAGGGAGGGAAGGAGGGAGGGAGGATGAATGGATAGATTGATGGATGAATGGATGCAAGAATAGATGGATGGATAGACGGTTGGGTGGCTGGACCAGATGATACCACTTCAGAATAAAGAAATTAAAGAGCAGAGGGGAAGGGAAATTACTTCTAACCTATAACACACAGAGGCAGAGAAGCAGAACCACCATCTGGGTTTGGGAATTGTAAAAGGACTCCTGACCAAGAACAACTAGCAGGCAGTTGATAGGGAAGTTAATGGCATTGTGGTGTGGGGACGTGCAGCCAGCAGAGAGTCACACACAAGCTGCGGAAGGGTTTTAGGCTAGAATCAGAAGGAGGAGAGCTAATCCCAAATTAGAATCAGGAGATCTAATTATAAAAACAAAGTCTAATCAAGACATTTATATAAAAGAGGTATAAGTTTGAATCAAAATAGAAAAACAAAGGGTAAGGGAGTATCATACTAAAGTTGATCTTATCATTTGCTTGCAAAGTGTTCTTAAGTATAAATGTTTTAGATTCATGAAAAAGTTGTCCAACTGTTATAAGAAAAAGGAGGCAAGCTTTTACCTTAGAAGAATTTAGAGACTTTGTGAGTGTGTTCTGTCAAAACCAAAAAAAGCCAAATCCATAGCCATCCAGTTGATTCCGACTCATAACATGAAGAGATATTTGTCTCGTTTCAGAGACAGCAAGCCAGAGCAGTTCTGTCATCACCTGGTGGCAGTGTGCCAGAATTTCAGCATCCACAACTAATCCAAGGAGAAATAAAATGGCACACTGCAAAAGCAGAGGAGAGGTGAGGGTCAGTGAAGACCAAGACCCTGAGCACATCAGTATTAGCACTTAGAACGAGGACAGGGGCCGACTGCAGAACAGACCATCAATTGCTCATATGCAAGGTCAAATTGAAGTTGAAGAAAATCAGAGCAAAATAAACTAGAGCCAAAATATGACCTTCAATATATCCCACCTGAATTTAGAGACCATCTCAAGAATAGAATTGACACATTGAACACCAATGACCAAAGACCAAACAAGTTATGGAATGACATCAAGCACATCATACACAAAGAAAGCAAAAGGTCACTAAAAAGGCAAGAAAGAAAGAAAATACCAAAATGGACTTCAGAAGACATTCTGAAAGTTACTCTAGAATGTACAGTAGCTAAAGCAAAAGGAAGAAATGATGAAGTAAAAGAGTTGAACAGAAGATTTCAAAAGGCTCGAAAAGAAAAACTGCAGTATTATAATGACATGTGCAAAGACCTGGAGTTAGAAAACCAAAAAGAAAGAACATGCTCAGCATTTGTCAAGTTGCAAGAACTGAAGAAAAAATTCAAGCCTCGAGTTGCAATATTGAAGGACTCTATGGACAAAAAATTGAAAGACACAGGAAGCATCAAAAGAAGATGGAAGAAACAGAGAGTCAGTGTACCAAAAAGAATTGGTTGACGTTCAACCATTTCAGCCATATGATGTTTAACAATATGATCAAGAACCCATCATACTAATGAGGAAGTCCAAGCTGCACTGAAGGGAATGGCAAAAAACAAGCCTCCAGGAATCGACGGAATACCAACTGAGATGTTTCAACAAACGGATGCAGCACTGGAAATGCTCACTTATCTATGTCAAGAAATTTGGAAGACAGCTTCCTGGTCAACCAGCTGGAAGAGATCCGTATTTGTGTCCATTCTGAAGAAAAGCAATCCAACAGAATGCAGGAATTATCGAACAATATTATTAATATCACACACAAGTACAATTTTGATGAAGATCTTTTAAAAGCAGTTGTAGCAATACATCCTCAGGGAACTGCCAGAATTTCAAGCCAGATTCAGAAGAAGACATGGAACCACAGATACCTTTGCTGATGTCAGATGGCTCATGGTTGAAAGTAGAGAATACCAGAAAAATGTTTACCTGTGTTTTGTTGAGTATGCAAAGGCATTCAACTGTGTGGATCATAACAAATTGTGGATAACACTGCAAAGAATGGGAATTCCAGAGCACTTAATTGTTCTCATGAGGAACCTGTACATAGATCAAGAGGCAGTCATTTGAACAGAACAAGGGGATACTGCATGGTTTAAAGTCAGGAAAGGTGTGCATCATGGTTGTATCCTTTCACCATACCTATTCAATCTGTATGCTGAGCAAATAATCCAAGAAGCTGGACTATATGAAGAAGAACGGGGCATCAGGATTGGAGGAAGACTCTTTAACAACCGCCATTATGCAGATGACACAACCTTGCTTGCTGAAAGTGAAGAGGACTTGAAGCACATACTGATGGAGACCACAGCCTTCAGTATGGATTACAGCTCAACATAAAGAAAACAAAAATCCTCACAACTGGACCAATAAGCAACATCATGATAAATGGAGAAAAGATTGAAGTTGTCAAGGATTTCATTTTACTTGGATCCACAGTCAACACCCATGGAAGCAGCAGTCAAGAAATCAAAAGACACATTGCATTGGGAAAATCTGCCACAAAAGACCTCTTTTAAGTGTTAAAAAGCAAAGATGTCACTTGGAGGACTAAGGTGCACCTGACCCAAGTCATGGTATTTTCAATCACCTCATATGCATGCAAAAGCTGGACAATGAATAAGGAAGACTGAAGAAGAATTGATGCCTTAGAATTGTGGTGTTGGCAAGAATATTGAATATACTGTGGCCTGCCAAAAGAACGAACAAATCGGTACTGGAAGAAGTACAACCAGAATACTCCTTAGAAGCAAGGATGGTGAGACCGCTTCCCATGTACTTTGGGATCAGTACCTGGAGAAGGATATCATGCTTGGTAAAGTAGAGGGTCAGTGAAAAAAGAGGAAGGTCCACAAGGAGATGGATTGACACAGTGGCTGCAGCAATGGGCTCAATCATAACAAGGATTGTGAGGATGACACAGGACCAGGCAGGGTTTCCTTCTGTTGTATATAGGGTCGATGGGTCCGAACCGACTCTACGGCACCTAACAACAAAGTGTTAAAAAAAAAAAAAAAAAACAAAGAAATAACTTTGAGGACTAAGTTGCACCTAACCCAAGCTATGATATTATCAATCTCCTCATAGGCATGGGAAAGCTGGAAAATGAATAAGGAAGGCCAAAGAAGAATTAATGCATTTGAATTATGGTGTTGGCAAAGAATATTGAATATACCATGGACTGCCAGAAGAATGAGCAAATCTGTCTTGGAAGAAGTACAGCAAGAATGTTCCTTAGAAGAGATGATGGCAAGACTTCATCTCACGAACTTTTTACAGGTTATCAGGAGGGGACAGTCCCTGAGAAGAACATCATGCTTGGTAAAGTGGAGGGTCAGCAAAAAAAGAGGAAGGCCCTCAAGGAGATGGATTGACACAGCAGCCGCAACATTGGGCTCAAACATAGCAATGACTGAGAGAATGGCACAGGACTGGACAGTGTTTTGTTCTGTTGTGCATAGGGTCGCTGATGACTCGAGCCAACTCATGACACCAGTAACAACAGCATTTTTAGACAGTCTGATGACCAAACAAACCCCATTTTTAATTTACATTTCCTTGAATATCAGTATGTTTGAGCATCGTTTCAAATGTTTTTCACCATCTTTATTTTTTCTGTGATTTGTCTATTCCTACCTCTGCTCACATTTCTATTGAGTTACTATGATTGCTGTGATTGCTATTATCACTTTATCACTTAGTCAGTTTTTTTAATAAACTGTGGCAGTTAACCTTTTTATCGTATATTTTGTAAATATACTTCCCACTCTGTTTCTTTTCACTTTTGTTAGGATGCCTTTAGCCAAGCAGACTCTTTGTGTTTGCCTGTTTTATGTCTTATATATTCTAATCAGTTACTTTTTTCCCATTATGGGTTCTAGGTATTGTGTTTTTCTTACGAAGTCCTCTTAAGTTCAGCATTATACAAACATTCCCTTCTTTCTTCTAATAGAATTATAGATTGTTGTGATGGTTGGCTCTTCAGTATATAGTTTTTCTAGAATGGCATGAGCCGGAGAGCTGTAACTTTATTTTTATTTTCTAATCACAGGTCCATCATTTCTTGTACAGCCTCCCCCCACCCCACTCAAAACGCTTTATTGACTATGTACCAAATTCCCATCTATTCACCCCAGACATTTTCAATCCAAGCATATCGACCAAGAAAATGCCACGGTGTGTGTGACTCTTTGGTACCAGAAGAAAACTAAAGCAAAGGAAGCCCTTTCCCAGGTGATGGGGAAGGAGGCTGATGAAGGAAAGATGCTGTCTTAGCTTCCTGGAGTGGCCATAACAGAATCATCACACTTGGGTGGTCTTAGCTTCCTGGTGCAGCCATAACAGAAGAACCACCCGTGGGTGGTCTTAGTTTCCTGGAGCCACCATAACAATCATCACACATGGGTGGTCTTAGCTTCCTGGAGCCACCATAACAGAATCATCACACGTGGGTGGTCTTAGCTTCCTGAAGCTGCTGTAACAGAAACACCACAAGGGCCTGCACGTCAAAGCTGGCTAATGAGATCTGACACTAATTGGAGGTGATGAATGCCCTTCACCAATCCCTCCTGCTGTTCTCAAGCGCTGCCTGCCAAAAAGGTGGCATTGAATCTGCACGAACCTCCAGACTCCTCCCCAGAAGCCTCCTGGGGTGACCTGAGCTCTCTCCCAGCTTCCTGGGAGAGCCTCAGTCACCCCGAGATGCCAGGTCGGTGCAAATACGTGGGCCTGGTCCTCTGCAGCAGCCCCCCTGAGTGGGAACAATGGGAACAGCTTGCTGAGAAATGAACGTTTGCGTGCAGGGCTGGCTTCTCTCCAGAGCAAGAAGAGAGGATTGGGGACATTGTTTGATGAGTTGATCAAAGAACGAACGACTCTCCTTTCACTCCTCCAAAACGTATTTATGTGCAAAACTTGGATCTGCATCCCTCAGGAGGCACCAACAACCGCGTTGGTGTGGTTAGTCCATTGTTGTGGCTTTGGTGTCAATCCGTCTCACTGAGGTGCCTCTCACTTTCACTGATCCTCCACCTGATCAACCACGACATCCGACTCTAGTGATTGGTCTTTCCAGAAGTTTCACCATCCTCACTTCTAAGGAACATTCTCGTTGTATTTGTTCTAAGACTGGTTTATTCATTCTCTGTCAGGGCAAGCATATTTGGCTTCTCTGCTTGGTGCTGAGTTGGAAGCAGGGACAATTAAGGAAGCTGCCAGTTATTAATCGAGTCCAGGCCATCCTGAGCTGTTGTTACAGGGATTGATGTTTGGCTTTCTGGGCTGGAGGTGGCAGGTGTGGTCAGAGTTCTCGTTTCACTTCTGGTCTGGCCAGGGCCCCTTTGTTCCTTCCGTCTCTCGAACCTTTTCCCATCAGCAAACTTGGGTCTGGACCCCTCCCTTCTTGCCCTTACCCTGGATCTCTGCTGAAGGCCCCTCACTGCGTGGAGAATCCAGGAGCACCCAGGCTGTGGGTCAGAGCCCCTGGGCACCGTAGGCCCTGCAACCTGGGCCCACCCTCATGACCTTCCCTGTCTCGCCCCCCCGGAGAAGAATCAAGGAGGAAATGAGCCCCACAAATGGAGGTCAGAATGAGCCCTTCACCTGGGAGGAGAGAAGAAACACAGAAGGGGATGTCCGCCTCCGCACTGAGTTTCAGGGCACGGCCACGCTCAGTCCCGAAGGCATTTCAAGGCACCAGGCATCCTGGGTTCCTCTTCTTGGGGTACATTCAAAGCCTGGATTTTGTGATAATGAGAAATAAATTCATTTTCTCTGCTAGAGCTGTTTGCTTCCACATGCTGCTAACATCTGTTTGGTATTTATCCAATATCCAATAAAACTAGTAAACTAGCAATTAATCTAGACTTCCTTAAAAAGAAAAATGGAGAGATGGAAAGCATTTCATTTTATTCCCGGCCGCAGGAGAGTGTATGGCAGGGACGGGGCACCCGCAGCAGACGCCCGGCCTCCCAGGTTTGGCCCTGGAGGAGCCAGTTCTCCAGGGTCAACTGCTCCCTGGAGTCAGGCGGCATTGCTCAGCTGGCACCCACTGGCCAGGACGTAAGGACCTGCAGGTGCTTGGTTCTAGTGGACACTCCTTGCTGAACGTGTGGTCAGAGGCATCATGGTGTCAATACTGGCTGTACAGGCGGCCATAGGGCACTGAGCTTTGTGGGGTGCCCAATTCAGTCTGTGTCAAAAATTAATTTGGCTAAAACTAAATATCAGGCAGCTAGCACGAGTGTATACAGCCATCCGCACTCTATGTGCCCGGCATAAGTGGGGGCGGGAAGCCCCACTGTAGAAGATACTCTGGTGTTTAACAAGCTCATTACTGTTTTAATCTTGCGAGAGCAGCTCACCACTGTGCTCTGATGGCTCCAGGCAGCCTACAGGGCTGCATCCTAAGTGAGCGCCATGGGGGTGCTAAAAGCAACTGGGGCAGACGCAGGAGGTCCCTGGACACCACGCCAGACAGGCAGCATGCACTGACAAGCATACATACGTGCATTTTTATCACATTATTTTCTTCAGTTTGTTAGCTGAAATTAAGTAAACAAATAAGTATATGTTTTCTGGGGCTATTATATTAAAGGGTGCCATGGATGCCTCTGCCCGGGGTGAAAACATCTTCTTCCAGCCCTGCAACCTTCCGGAGCCCCTTCATCTCGTTGTTTCTCGGGCTCAGGTCTGAGGAGGACTCCTGCTTGGACTCTAATGTCCTCTTGGAGACTGGAAGACCCACTGTGCTAGGAGCGGACACGTGTTTGTAGCAGGTCCATTCTGCAGGTGGGGAAACTGAGGCCCCAGAGAAGAACCTACACCCTGAGGCCCCCACCCTGGTCTTCGCCAGAACTGCAGAGGCCCAGGCTAGAGGTACGAAACTCAGTCCTGACAAGACCCCATCAAGGCTGTTAGAAACTGGCTCAGTCCCCTGATCCTGGACTCTGAGGAGCCCAGGATGGGGGGAGGGGTGTTGCCAAGAGCCAGGTGTCCACAGCCCCCCAACCTCCCATGTGTGAGAGAGGGGCTTCTGCCCAACCAACGAGTGTTCAGTCTCCACACAGGGGGGCAGACCCAGCCCTGTACGCCGACTAGGGGCAGACACGGCCCCAACACACTGACCAACCAGCCTGTGGACTCCCCACTCCACACCCTTGGGTGCGATGACATTTGACATCTCTAGCACTCACTTTAGAAAGGAGCTGAGCCCTTGGCCATGGCCCCTCCAGTCCCCAGGAACTGCCTCATCTTCATCAGCTCAACAGGCAGGGTGGCTGTCTCCAGCCCAGGCTGCCCCACCAACAACATGGCAGATCCACGGCCTAGGACATCAGTTCTTGTGCTGTGGATACACGGGAGAAGCAAGAGGCTGTTGTTGTTGATGCTGTGAGCTGCCATCTAGTCAGCCCAACTCATGGCAACCCCATGAACAATGAAACAAAATGCTGCCCAGTCCTGACCATCCACAGGATTGGTTGAGGATCGGACCATTGTGACCCATAGGGTTTCACTGGCCAATTTTCAGAAACAGATCACCAAGCCTTTCCTCCTAGTCCCTCTTTGTCTGGAAGCTCCACTGGAACCTGTTTAGTCAGAGCAACACATAAGCCTCCACTGACAGACAGGTGGTGGCTGTGCTTGAGGTGCACCAGCCAGAAATGGAACCTTGTCTCTGGCATGTTGTTGTTGTTGTTAGGTGCTGCCAAGTCAGTTCCAACTCATAGGTACCCTACGTACAACAGAACAGAACACTGCCTGGTCCTGTGCCATCCTCACAATCGCTATTATGCTTGAACCCATTGTTGCAGCCACTGTGTCAATCCATCTCGTTGAGAGTCTTCATCTTTTTTGCTGACCCACTACTTTACCAAGCATGATGTCCTTCTCCAGGGACTGATCCCTCCTGATAACATGTCCAAAGTATGTGAGATGTAGTCTTGCCATCCTTGCTTCTAAGGAACATTCTGATTGTACTTCTTCCAAGACAGATTTATTCATTCTTTCAGCAGTCCATGCTATATTCAATAGTCTTCGCCAACACTGCGATTCAAAGGCGTCAATCCTTCTTCGGTCTTCCTTATTCATCGTCCAGCTTTCACATGCATATGAGGCGATTGAAAACATCATGGATTGGGTCAGGTGCACCTTAGTCTTCAAGGTGATATCTTTGCTTTTTAACACTTTAAAGAGGTCTTTTGCAGCAGATTTTCCTAAAGCAATGTATCTTTTGATTTCTTGACTGGTGCTTTCATGAGTGTTGATTGTGGATCCAAGTAAAATGAAATCCTTGACAACTTCAATCTTTTCTCCATTTATCATGATGTTGCTTATTGGTCCAGTTGTGAGGATTTTTGTCTCCGGCATGGAAGGTGAGAATTCTACCACTCAACCACTGCCTGGAAACAGGCTTGAGGATTTAACCGGGCAGGATTAAGTTGACTTTCACCCCAGGTGCAGCCAAGGACGGCCCATCCAGGAAGAAAGCCCAAGATGGCCTCCTCACGTGAAGACTGGAGCTAACTGAAATGTACATGGTTTGTCTGGGTTGATTGGAACAGGGCTGTAATCTATTAATTTATCATCTCTGTTTCCATCAGGGACACTTTTTGTAGTCTACAGAGAGTCAGGGGGGAAAGTTCTTGCAAAAGCCAGGCTTGGCCCAAGCTAATGTTGTTTCTCAGGCTAATATCTTAAATGGAGTTATTAGAACTGAAAATCACAAATACCCATCACTAAACTGAATAAAAATGGAAATGTCTATTCAAGACATCATTACATCCTCACTGAGATAAAGCCAGCTCTATGCATCCATTAACCTTTCCCTGTGGGGACCTCCCATCCAGGGCTGACGATCAGGCTGGGCGTGTTGTCACTGCCTGATGAATGAGCTGTCCATCCAGGCATCCGATTATTTGACCTTTACTCAGTCAAGAGCATAGGGCTCTCAGGGTTAAGAGGATGCCACTCCAGGTACAACTGATCCCAGGATGAGAATATAGGGTTGTCTTAGACGATAAGATGGGGAGTGGACTCCATAACTTCTGCTCAAGGATCAATCAAACAAAACCCAAATGCAAATAGACTTTCCCCTGCTGACTGGCTTTAAAGCAAAACTAGACCATCCACTTCACTGAAGGGGTCCTGGTCCTCAGAGACCCCAAGGCACCTGAGGGATTCAGAAGGGAATTCTCCCACCTTTGCTCTACAGGTGACATTCTGGGGGCAGTGAGATGGACTGCATAGTCTTAGTTTTAAAGTACTTCCATGTGTGAAGGAACTGGAATCTGAAAATATAAAATAAAATAGTTAAGAATAAACATAATTCATTGTATTGAGCAGTCTCTGTATCGTGTTTTGATTTGGATAGGCTAAGTCTTTTCCCACTAATCTTTTTCAAAGTATTCTTAACTATTTTATTTTATTATTTTAGATTCAAATTCCTAGTTGCATGGAAGTACTTTAGAGCTACGACCATGCATTCTACCTCAGTATTCCCAGGGACACTTCAATATAATGGAGTCCCTGGGTGGCACAAAGGATTAACACATATGCTGAAAAGTTGGTGGTTTGAGTCCACTCAGAGGCACCTCAGAAGAAAGGCCTGGAGGGAGGTGGAGACAACACAGCACTATAGACAGAGGCACCACACTGTCCTTCCACAGCAAAGACCCAAAAAACTAAGTAAAACAGATATAAATGTCAATCTTGGAACCCTAGGCATCAAATGAAGGGATAAAGAATTCATCCAAGCACCAAATGGAATAAGAAACTGACAGAGAACAGAAAACAATGAGAGCTACAGAGTGGAGGTCCCCTATCAGCTAACGAGGCACAGATTCACCATCTCAGATGCCTTAGTCACCAAGAACAGCAGACAGGGAGCACAAGAAGGTAGCTTCATGGAGCTCTCTGAAGGGGACACAACACCTGGTAACCATCTATACATGCTTTCCCACACCTCCACCCTTTTTCCCCCTGCTTGGCCTCTGCCGTTTTCCTTGCCACTTGGATTGGCCCCACCCACACAGGCCAGCACCTTTAGCACCATTTTTTGTTGCTCTTGTGTTTTTGGTTTCTTTTGGTTTCTTCCCTCTCTCACACATCTTCCTTCCTTTCTCATGAACACTTGGCACTGTGTGCCAACTCCATTCCTTCTTGACAGGCTGTGCATCACCGCCCAGCTGGGGAGTCACTTCCCTGGTCTACGCCACCACACCAGTGGGTGCCCTCAGGGCATTTTTTCTTTCTTTCTTTCTTTTTCTCTTTTCTCAGTTTCTTGTCTCTCTCTACCTTCCTTCAGTACCGTTATCCTGAACACCCAGCACCACCTGCCATCTCCGCTCCTTCTTGATGGGCTGTGCAGCTCCGCTTGTCTGGGGAACTGCTTCTGGTGGGTTCCCTCAGGGCATTTTTTTGTTTTTTTCTTTTTGTTTTTCCTCTCATTCTTTTTTTCTTGGTTTCTTATCTCTGTCTACCTTTCTTCTGTTCCTTCCTAATGACCACCTGGCATTTTTTTTCCTCAGCTTTTCATCTCTCTCTCTCTGCCTTCCTTCCTTTCCCTTCTCCTGACCACCTGGCCATGTGTGCCTTTCTCTCTCTCTTTTTTTTTTTTTTTTCAGTTTCATATCTCTCTCTCACCTTCCTTCCTTTCCTCTCTCCCACCCATCAGAGAAAAGAATGTAGAAAAATGAAGAAACCCCGAGAATGATGTGGGATACAATCAAAAGCAAAAATTTGTGAGTAATCAGAGTTCCAGAACAGGGAGAGAAAATGGAAAATACAGAGAGGATCAATGAAGAACTCCAGACAGAAAACTTCTGTAATATCATGAAAGATGAAAAGCTGACTGTCCAAGAAGCTCAACGAACCCCATATAGACTAGACCCCAAAAGAAAATCACCAAGACATATCATAATCACATTCACTAAAACCAAAGACAAAGAAAGAATCCTGAGAGCAAGTCAAGAAAAACAAAAAGTCACATACAGTGGGGAAACAATAAGACTAAGCTCCAATTACTCGGCAGAAACCATGCAGGCAAGAAGGCAATGAGATGACATATATAAAACCCTGAAAGAAAAAAATTGCCAATCACGAATAACATATCTTGCAAAACTCTCATTCAAATATGGTGCTGAAATTAAGACATTTCCAGATAAACAGAAATTAAGGGAATATGTGAAAACCAAATCAAACTTACAAGAACTATTAAAGGGAGTCCTTCAGGTAGAGAACCAACAACATCAGACAACAGCCTGAATCTATGACACAAGACCACATCAGCCAGATACCATCCCAGGTAATAAACTCTCCAGGATAAAGTAAAAGATTCACAACAGGGAACTAGAGAGTTTAATCTGTAAATGACAACAATGTCAGAACAGTAAAGGAGGGAGTAAAGAGTGTAGGTATAGAACTTCCAAATGGAGAGGACGTCAAGGTGATACTAAGTAATAAAAGACTGGTTTAAACTTAGGAAGATTGGGGTAAATTTCAAAGTAACCACAAAGAAAGTTAACAAGCCTACTCATCAAAATAAGGAAGAAAAACAAAGTCTCAGTAAACAGAAAATCTACAAAAATGAAGGAAATGGAAAAAAAACACAAACAAAAGGAATTTTGCACAGAAGAGTAAGAGGAGCAAAGAAAATATCAGCACCACCGAAAAAAGCACTACAACATGGCAGCAATAAACTCACACCTATCAATAATCACACTGAATTTAAATGGCTTAAATGCACACATAAAGAGACAGACAGTGACAGAATGGATTAAAAAAAAAAAAAAACCAGGACCCATCAGTATGCTGTCTACAAGAGACACGCCTTAGAAACAAAGACATAAATTTATTAAAAATCAAAGGATGGAAAAAACATATCAAGTAAACAGCTACCTGAAAAGAACAGGAGTGACATTATCTCAGAGAAAATAGACTTTAAAACAAAATCCACCAGAAAGGACAAAGAAGGGCATTACACAATGATTAAAGGGGCAATCCATCATGAAGAGATAATCATAATAAATATCTACACACCCCATGACAGGGCTCCAAAATATGTAAAACAAATTCTTACAGCACTGAAAAGAGAAATTCACAGTTCTACAATAATAGTAGGAGACTTCAACACACCACTCTCAGTAAAGGACAGAACTTCTAGAAAGAAACTCAACAAAGGTACAGAAGACCTAAAGGCCACAATCAACCAACTTGACCTCTCAGACATATATAGAACACTCCACCCAACAGCTGCAAAGTACACATTCTTTTCCCAACACACATGGAACATTCTCCAGAATAGACCACATCTTAGGCCACAAAGCAACCCTCAACAAAATCCAAAACACTGAGATAATACAAAGCATCTTCTCTGATCATAATGCCATCAAAGTAGAAATTAACAACAGGAAGAGCAAGGGAAAAAAATCATATACATGGAAACTGAATAACACCCTGCTTAAAAACCACTGGGTAATAGAAGAAATCAAAGATGGAATCAAAAAATTCCTAGACTCAAACAAGAATGAAAACACATCATACCAAAACCTTTGGTAAACAGCAAAGGCACTACTCAAAGGTAACTTTATAGCAATAGATGCACACATCAAAAAAGGGACAAAATCAAAACGTTAGCTACCCAACTCGAACACACAGAAAGAGAGCAGCAAAAGAAGGCCACAGGCACCAGAAGAAAGGAAATAATAAAGATCAGACCAGAAATAAATGAAATAGGGAATAGAAAAACATAGAAAGAATCAACAAAACCGGAAGTTGGTTCTTTGAAAGGATGAACAAAATCAACAAACCACTGGCCAAACTGACAAAAGAAAAACATTATAATGGACCCAACTTACATAAAAAGGATCATAACAATACTATGAAAAACTGTGCTCCAACAAATTTGAAAACCTAGAGGAAATGGACAAATTTCTAGAAACACAGTACCTGCCCAAACTAACACAAACTGAAGTTGAAAGTCTGAACAGACACAGAACAAAAGAAGAGATTGAAAAGGTAATTTTTAAAAACTCCCAACAAAAAAAATGCCCTGGCCAAGAAGGCTTCACTGGAGAATTCTACCAAAGATTCAGAGAAGAGCTTACACTAGTACTACTCAAACTATTTCAGAACATAGAAAAGGAAGGGATACTTCCGAATTCATTCTATGAAGCTGGTATAACCCCGGTACCAAAACCAGGCAAAGACACCACAAAAAAAAAAAAGAAAGAAAATTATAGACCAATATCTCTCATGAATATAGACGCAAAAATTCTCAACAAAATTCTAGCCAATAATAGAATTCAGCATCAGATCAAAAAATTGTACACCACAACCAAGTGAGATTCATACCAGGTATGCAAGGATGGTTCAACATGAGAAAATCAATCAGTGTAGTCCACCACATAGATAAAAGGATCACATGATCATCTCCGTCAACACAGAAAAGGCATTCGACAAAGTCCAACACCCATTCCTTATAAAAATTCTAAATAATATAGGTATAAAAAGAAAACTCCTCACCATAATGAAGGGCATCTATACAAAACCAACAGCCAACATCATTCTTAATGGAGAGAGGCTGAAAACATTCACCTTGAGAACAGGAGCAAGGCAAGAATGTCCTTTATCACCACTTCTCTTCAACATTGTGCTGGAAGTCCTAGCCAGAGCAATAAAGCAACAAAAAAATTAAAGGACTTCCAAATTGGTGAAGAAGAAATAAAACTGTCCGTATTTGCAGATGATATGATATTATACATAGAAAACCCAAAAGACTCCATGAGAAAACTACTGCAACTAAAAGAAAGATTCAGCAGAGAGGCAGGATATAAGATAAACATACAAAAATCAGTTGGATTCCTACACACAATAAAGAGAACGATGAACAGGAAATCAGTAAAACAGTACCATTTATAATAGCACCTAAAAAAATAAAATACTTAGGAATAAATCTAAGCAGGGATGTAAAAGACCTATACAAAGAAAACTACAAAATACTACTGCAAGAAACCAGAAGAGACCTACATAAGTGGAGAAACGTATCAGGCTCATGGATAGGTAGACTTAACAGTGCGAAAATGTCAATTCTACCCAAAGCAGTCCACAAATACGGTACAACCCCTATCCAAATACCAACAGCATTCTCTAACCAGATGGAAAACTAATCATTAATTTTATGTGGAAAGGGAAGAGGCCCCAGATAAGTAAAGCACTACTGAAGAAGAATAAAGTAGAAGAATTCCTACTACCTGCCCTCAGAACGTGCTATACAGCAATGGTAGACAAAACAGCCTGGTACTGGTACAGTGACAGATACATTGACCAATGGAACAGAATTGAGAACCCAGATATAAATCCTTCCATCTACGGTCACCTGATCTTTGACAAAGAACCAAAGTCCATCTGATGGGGAAAAGACAGTCTTTCTAACAAATGGTGCTGGGAAAACTGGATGTCCATCTGCAAAAAAATGAAACAGGACCCATACCTCACACCATACACAAAAACTAATTCAAAATGGATCAAAGACCTAAATATACAACCAAAATTATAAAGATCATAGAAGAAAAAATAAGAGTCAATGCTAGAGGCCCTAATATATGGCATTAACAGGACACAAACCATAACCAACAACACACAAACTCCAGAAGATAAGCTAGATAACTGGGATCTTCTAAAAATTAAACGCTTACGTTCATCAAAAGACTTCACCAAAAAAAGTGTAAAAAGAGAACCTACCAACTGGGGAAAAAATTTTGGTGATGACAAATCTGACAAAGGTCTAATCTCTAAAATCAACAGGAAAATCCAACACTTCTACAACAAACAGATAAATAATCCAATTAAAAAATGGGCAAAGGATATGAACAGAAACTTCAACAAAGAGGACATTCAAGCGGCTAACAGACACATGCTCACGATTCTTAGCCATTACAGAAATGCAAATCAAAACCGCAATAAGATACCATCTTGCCCCAGCATTACGGGCACAAATAAAAAAAAACAGAAAATAGCAAATGTTGGAGAGGCTGCAGGGAGATCGGAACTCTTATGCACTGCTGGTGGGAGTGAAAAATGGTACAACCATTTTGGAAAACGGTATGGCCCTTCCTTAAAAAGCTAGAAATAGAAATACCATAGGATCCAGCAATCTCACTCCTAGGAATAGATCCTAGAGAAATAAAAGCCGTCACATGAATAGACATATGCACACCCATATTCACTGCAGCACTGTTAACAATAGCAAAAAGATGGGGACAACCTAGATACCCACCAACAAATGGATGGATACACAAACTATGGTACATACACACAATGGAGTACTGCGCAACGATAAAGAACAATGATGAATCTGTGAAGTATCTCACAGCGTGGATGGATCTGGAGGGCGTTATGCTGAGTGAAATAAGTCATTCTTAAAAGGACAAGCATTGTATGAGGCCACTACTGTAAAAACTCATGAAAAGGTTTACACACAAAACGAAGCATTCTTTGATGGTTATGAGGAAGGGGAGGGATGGGGATGGAAAAACACTAAATAGACAATAGGTAAGTGATCACTTTGGTGAAGGATAAGACAGTACACAGTACTGGGGAAGCCAGCACAACCTGTACAAGGCAAGGTCATGGAAGCTCCATAGACACATCCAAACTCCCTGAGGAACCAAATTACTGGGCTGAGTGCTGTGGGGACCATGGTCTCGGGGAACTTCTAGCTCAATTGGCACAGCATAGTTTATAAAGAAAATGTTCTACCTTCTACATTGCTAAGTAACGTTTGGGGTCTTAAAAGCTTGTGAGCGGCCATCTAAGATACTCCACTGGTCTCACCCCATCTGGAGCAAGGGAGAATAAAGAAAACAAAAGACACAAGGGAAAGATTAGTCCAAAGGACTAACGAATCACAACTACCACAGCCTCCACCAAACTGAGTCCAGTACAACTAGATGGTGCCCGGCTACCACCACCCACAGCTCTGACAGGGATCACAATAGAAGTTCCCAGACAGAGCTGGAGAAAAATGTAGAACAAAATTCTAACTCAAAAAAAAAAAAAAAAGACCAGACTTACTGATCAGACAGAAACCAGAGGAACCACAAGAGTATGGCCCCCAGGCACCCTTTTAGCTCAGTAATGAAGTCACTCATGAGGTTCACTGTTCAGCCAAAGATTAGACAGACCCATAAAATAAAATGAGACTAAACGGGCACACCAGCCCAGAGGCGAGGACTAGAAGGCAGGAGGGGACAGGAAAGCTGGTAATAGGGAACCCAAGATCGAGAAGTGGAGAGTGTTGACATGTCGTGGGGTTGGCAACCAATGTCACAAAACAATATCTGTACTAATTGTTTAATGAGAAGCTAGTTTGCTTTGTAAACCTTCATCTAAAGTACAATTTTAAAAAAGAAGAAGAAGAAAGGCCTGGAGATCTACTTCCAAAACTCAGCCTTGAAAACCCTATGGAGCACAGTTCTACTCTAACACTCATGGGGTTGCCATGAGTCAGAGTTGACTTGATGGCACATGGTAAACCGGTTAATAGTTACTCAATATGATAAGAAATGAGAAAGAAATAAGAGGCATAAGAATTTAAAAAGGTAAAGAAAGAAATATTGTTGTTTTCAGGTGATGTGATTATCTAGATGAACAATTCAAGGTATAAGAGTTACTGGACAAATCAGCAGGGATGGAAACCTTCGGTAGGAAATCCAGTGGAAGCCCAGAGTAGATGCAGCTTCCATGGAGACGTGGGACATCTCAGCCCAGAAGGGGCAGGACGCTGCTGAGGCAACTGGCTTCCCGCATGACAAAGGAAAACATTAGGTGCTTCCATAACAAATTACCCCAAACTGGGTGGCTTATAAGACCAAAAATGCATCATGTCACAGTTCTGGAGGCTGGGAGTGAACTCAGAGAGTCACAGGTCCATGCTTTCTCCAGATGCTCTGGGGGAGATCCTCCCCTCCTTCTCCTGGCTTCTGGTGGCCCCCATTTCCCTGTCATTTTGAACCACCCAGTTGGTGGTACCTGGTTACAGCAGCTACAGGACATTCACACACCTGGTTTCACGGCCACTGTAGACTCCAAGGTGGGTGCTTGTCTTCTGGCTGTTTGCTCCAGCTTGCAGCGGGGTCAGACACACAGCCCACAAAGACGGGAAAGACCTAACTGGCAAGGCAAGACACAGTGTCCCCATGCAGGTCAGAGGCCAGTCCGAAGACGCCGCAGCCCTGGTGTCCACGGCCCACCACCCCTGGCGCAGACACAGCTATGAGGGTCTCTTTCTGCTGCAGGCAGAGGTAAGGCTTGGAGTCCTGTGCACCAGGGCACCAGTCCATGGTGTCTTCTCTAACCAGCTTGGATCCATGGATCGGGAGATCCGTTTTCTGTGGCTTTCAGCCGGCCTGTGGGCTGTTCACACTCTCCAGTGTGCTGGGTGTGCCTTTAACGAAAACAAGAACTTTCTTCCCCAGTTAGTTTCTTACTCATTTAAGATATTTTTTACTTTAATTGGAACATGGGCACGGAAGAATGTAGAACCAACATCCACGGTGAGCAGTTCTCTGTGGGGCCATGTCCGCATCCCAGGGTTGGGGGAGGAGGAGGCTGCCGTGGCGCTGTGGAGCCCAGGGGAGGAGGAGGAGGGTGAGGACAGGCTGGTCTGGCTGTCTGGTCTCGGGATGGCAGAAGCTGCCTGGTTGTCTTCCTTGGTGGTGGAAAGCCGTTGCCGTTTGCCCTTGGACGGTGACTTGGTTGTCAGCCAAGTTCCCATCCATAACCGGGATATTGCACAGCCGAGCCCAGAAGTCCCCAAATAATTTGTCAGACAAGGGTTATAACCATCAGGACATTTTTATTTCAAGCACAGCCTAATATTTCAAGTTCATCCTGTTGCCTAAGTCCAAAAAAAAAAATTCCTTCAGAACACGCGCAATAAACAAGATACAGTGGCCTCATTAGGAGCCCCGTGCACGCAGCAGCGCAGCGACGCCTTTGCCAAGCGCTCACTCTGGAACGTCAGACAGCCTGGGTGCGATGGAGACCCGGCCCCGCTAAGACTCCCCCTCCTCCGCCCCCGAGCAGACAAGAGAGGGTCAGCAAGAGTTGGCACTGGACAGAGGCGTGCCCAAGGCCTTGGTTTGCAAGGACAAGTTATGCTTACCAAGCCCAGGGTCGTGGAAGCAGCAGTGTTGAAGAACCTCCCCCCAACCCCTACTTTTTGCTCCAGAGAAGGGCTTACTGCAAACAACTGACCTGGATGACCTCAGTGGTCGCCTGTGTTTAAATAAACTTTGTTCGCTGCCATCGAGTCGGCCCCCACGCACAGCAGAACGAAACACTGCCCAGTCCTGCGCTATCCCACGGCTGGCTGCAGATTGGGCCATTGTAATCCATAGGGTTTTCATTGGCTGATTTTTAGAGGTAGATCACCAGGCCTTTCTTCCTAGTCCATCTGAGTCTTGAAGCTCCCCTGAAACCTGTTCAGCATCACGCAAGCCTCCACGGACAGACAGCTGGTGATTGTGCTTGAGTTGCATTGGCCAGGAATCGAACCCCGGTCTTCTACGTGGACGACAAGGATTCTCACCCTGAGGCACCACTGCACATCCCAGTCTTACAGATGAGAAACCAAGGCACACGGAATTTAAGCCGTATACTAAGTGGCAGGTGATTAGCCGGACTCAAAACCGGGTGTTCCACTCCAGAGCGCCTTCCTGTCTCTGGGGGACTCTCCTCACTGAACAGACCAGAAGACTGTCTGCAGAAGGAAGCTCGTCCATCCCAGGTATCTCTTGCTTCCGGGCAGGTGGGGCAGCAGGTGGGGCAATCCCAGGACCCCACAGACACGTGTCGTCTCTACAGCCCAGAGCCCTTAGCAGATGCTGACTCCCGGTGAGAACGCCAAAGCAGCTCCTTCCTGCCAGGCCTGGGCGCTGCCCTGACCTGGGGCACTTCCCACCCAGGTGGTGCCCTCACCAGGTGGGGCCTGGCATGCAGAGGTTCCTGGTGGGCACCGAGAGGCCGGCTCTAGCACTGGGCTCCATGCACTCCGCAGACTCCCATGTGGTCCTCGGCAGCCTCCCCCTGCCTGACCCCCTTCCCTCCATCACCCCACCTCTATACCCCTGCACACGCAGTCATCAGAGAGGGCCGCCTAGGGCCATTCCAGAAGGTCTGCGTGTTTACTCACAGAGGTGTAATATCTTACAGCACAAAACACATAACTCCGGAGGTAAGAATCAGCCAAAAAGTCCATGCAGTGCCCGCCCACCCACCAAGGCTGACTGAGCCCCTTCTATGTCCACCCAGGGGTAGGTGTGGGACCTGATGGTGAGGCGTCCTGATGGTGGGACTCAATGGTGGGAAGTCTGACAGTCGGGGTCCCAACGGTGGGGGTCCCAATGGTGGGGACCCAATGGTTGGCACCCTGAGGATGGGGGGTCTGATGGTGGGGGCCCAATGGTGGGGGCCTGATGGTGGGGGATCCGATGGTGGGGAACCCCATGGTGGGGGGCCCAATGGTGAGGGAGCCTGAAGATGGGGGGCCCAATGATGGGGGACTTGATGGGGGCCCCAGCTGATGGGGGTCTGATGGTGGGGGCATGATGGTGGAGACTCTGAGGATGGGGGTCCCATAGGTGGGGTCCCTATGGTGGGGAGCCCAACAGTGGTGGGCCTGGAAATGGGGGCCCTGAGGGTGGGGACCCTGAGGATGGGGGGCTGTATGATGGGGCCCAATGTTAACAGGCCTGATGGTGGGGGATCCTGAAGATGGGGGCCTGATGGGTGGGGGGCCCAATGGTGGGGAGTCTGATGGTGGGGGAGCCTGAGGCACCAGGCAGAGCCCCTGCCATCTTGGGTCTGACCTTCCGAACAGAAAACAAAGCATCACGTGAAGACACTTGGTAGGTCAGAACGTGTCTACAAGGGCTGGGAGAGAAAGACGCTGGGTGGGACCAATGGGGATGGGCCAGCTGGAGAGGGAGGGGTCAGCTGGGGAGGGGAGGGGCTACCTGGGAAGGGGAGAGGTCAGCTGGGGAAGGGAGGAGTCAGCCCGGGAGGGGAGAGGTCAGCTGGGGAAGGGAGGAGTCAGCCCGGGAGGGGAGAGGTCAGCTGGGGAAGGAGGGGCCAGCTGGGGAAGGAGGGGCCAGCTGGGGAAGGGAGGGGCCAGCTGGGGAAGGAGGGGCCAGCTGGGGAAGGGAGGGGCCAGCTGGGGAGGGGTCGATTCCTGTCAGCACATCCAAACTCAGATGTGAAGAGGACTCTGCCGTCACGTCCGTGGTAAAAGAAATTACTGTGCCTTAGGGACGATGACATTTACATAATTAATCTTGTTTATTAGCCATCGATTAAAATTGAAAATTAAATGTGCATGTGTTTTGCATTGTTTCATTATTAAAACCCACGGATGTTCCATAATTCATTAGCGAAAACGAAAGAGAAAGATACAACCGAAATTCTGAACAAGAACTATTTCTAGAGCAGAGACAAACAGAAGCAATAACGGCTTGATTTCTGTACATCAGTATGTGGGATAAATACACAGAGGAAATTAACACCACATTGGGTGCGTTTGAGATGTAACGTATTCATTCACGCTTTAAGGGCCACCTCTTTGTTTGCTGAAGAGCTCTCCTGTTGGGGGTCAAAGGGAAGATAGAATAAAGAAAAGTAAGAGTGGAATGGAAAACAAAATGAAGGGGTAGAGAAAACAGCCCTGTCTGCCTTTCTCTCCTCCCTTCCGCACAGGGAGGGATGACCCAGTAAGCAAGGTACGCGCATGGGCTTACATGTGCTTACTTACTAATCTGTAGTGCACAATTCCACACATGTAAGCACAAGTAAACCTGTGCATACCTTGTGTAATGTAAGCTGTGCGTACACTGCTTGCTGGTTGATCCACCCCCGCTTCCACCTGTGGGCTGCAGCACACTCCCTCCCCACATGTGGGCTGCAGCACACCCCCCCACTTGCGGGCTGCAGCACACTCCCCCTCCCACGTGTGGGCTGCAGCACACTCCCCCCTCCCATGTATGGGCTGCAGCACACTCCCTCCCCACATGTGGGCTGCAGCACCCCCCCCCCACGTTTGGGCTGCAGCACACACCCACAATCTGTGGGCTGCAGCACACCCCACCCACATGTGGGCTGCAGCACCCCACCCACGTGCGGGCTGCAGCACACTCCCCCTCCCACGTGTGGGCTGCAGCACACTACCCCCTCCCATGTTTGGGCTGCAGCACACTCCCTCCCCACATGTGGGCTGCAGCACCCCCCCCCACGTTTGGGCTGCAGCACACACCCACAATCTGTGGGCTGCAGCACACCCCACCCACATGTGGGCTGCAGCACACCCAGCCCACGTCTGGACTGCAGCACCCTCCCCCCACACCGCGTGGGCTGCAGCACGCACACACCTTTCCCTGTAAATTGCCTCTTAGTTTACATGCAGCTCCGACAGCTGTAACAACCAATTCCAGAGGAAGGGAGCGTTCACAAGCCACAGGGAGTTTGTGCACATATCATTTCATTCCATTCTCACCGCACAGCGGGCGCAGAGAAGTCAGAGACTCTGGATTCAAACTCAGAACAGCGCCTGCAGCCAGGACTCTGCCAGCCCTCCCCAGGACCACGGCAGGAAGATGCAGAAATGAAACGTAGGACAGGGATGTGTAGCGAGGGGCCCGGAACAGAGTTGAGATGTTCTGGAGCACATAGCTCTCCGAGGGCAGCAGAAACCGTGAAGTCACGGAGAGACGGGCTCAGCTTGGGTGTGGGGAGCCGGGGGCAGGGTGCCCACACCCTTGCCGCAACAGACTGCAGGGGACTACCGAGCACAGTCAACTCTTTCTGACACTACAAGGCATGTTTTAGAAAGAGTTCCATCTGAAATAGCCAAAGTTAAAAAATAAAATGAGACACGGATTGGGGCTCCAGGGTTGGCACCTCACAAGCTCCCGTCTCCTCTTCATGGCCACTCACCCTGCTGGGGACCGCAGCACCACAGATCCCTCACCCGCCCACTCACTGGCCAGAGGTGACCAGTGAAACCCAGACCTGACCTTGCCACCCCCCACCCTGAGAGCATGGTCAGAGAGTGATTTCATACCTAGGGCCCCCAAAAATGTGGGCTCGGCCTGGTACCTGGGCCCGCCCCAACCCCAAACTGATATCCATGCTCAGGATCCGGTCTTCATGTCATACCCTGTGGGCACCGGCCCGACGTCCCCAGGGACCATCCTTCTCACACCCTGTCTTCCCCAGGCTGTGAGCCCCTGAGGGCCCTTCATTCCTGACCCCAGGGACCAGCCTAGGGCTGAGTACCCTTGGCCATTCAGACCCGAGGGCTCGTCCAGTCTCCATATGAAGATCATCGTCACATCACAGAAGCTGGGATGAGAAAACCCTTATGATGTTTGAAACTGGAGTTGGGATTGTGGTAGTGCTTGGGTAAACAGAGGCAGAGTCAGGACCCAGATGGGCCCTCCCACCCAGTCCTCCACCCACTCTTCAGCCTGAGCTAACCTCCCAGCCACTGAGGGGTCTTCCTGTGTATTTAAAAAAAAAAAAAAAACTGTCGCCGTCCAGTCAATTGCGATTCATAGTGACCCCATGACCCTTCCTGTATAGACCTTGTATAAACGCCTCCACCCCCGAAGAAACAGAACCCAAAAAGTCCTGTAACCATTAAAGAAATTCAAACTCTAATGAAAGCCATTGTTTTTTTTTTTTTTTTTACAATGCCAAGTGTCTTAGTGTTTTAGTGCTGCTGTAACAGAAATACCACACGTGCGAGGCTTTAAAGAACAGGAATTTATTTTCTGCCAGTTCTGGAGGCCAGAAGTCCAAATCAGGGCCTTGGCCGTGTTGATTGCTTCTGTGGCCTCTCTCCTAGTTTCTGGTGTCTGCCGGCAATGCTTGACATTACTTAGCTTGTGAACAATCTTCACGTGGTATCTGTCCTCTCCAGGGTGTATGTCTGTGTCTGTTCTGCTCGTTTTACAAGACACTACTCAGAAGGGATTAGGTTTAGGACCCACCCTACTCCAGTATGATCTCATTATGAATGGAAACCTTCTTTCCAAACAAGGTTTTGTACAGAAGCCAGGACTTCAATACATATTTTGGATGAACACAATTCGATCTGTAACACCAAGATTTAGTATTTGACACCTAAGAATCTAGTCATGTCCTGGGCCTCCACCTTGAGTTAACTCCTTCCCACCTCATGGAGCAAGACCCGCCAATCCCAGCAGAGAATACGGGTTTGTGTTTTCAAGTTTTTAAGTTGTCCAAATTGTCTGCCTTTCTTGAGTCAAGGCCTCTGACTCCCCAGATGCCCCAGCCCCTACTGGCCATGTTGTTGTTAGTTCCTGTTGGACAGCTCCGACTCGTGGTGACCCCATGCACAGTGGAAGGAATCGCTGCCCGGCCCTGCTCCATCTTCATGATTGTTGGTATGCTCGAGTCCTTTGTTGCGGCCACCGTGTATTTTGAGTGTCTTCTGACCTAGAGGGCTCATCTTCCAGCACTATGTCGGACAGTGTTCTGTTGTGATCCATAGGGTTTTCACTGGCTGATCTTCAGAAGTAGATCGCCAGGCCTTTCTTCCTAGTCTGTCTTAGTCTGGAAGCTCTGCTGAAAACTGTCCAACATAGGTGACCCTGCTGGTATCTGAAATACCAGTAGCATAGCTTCCAGCATCACAGCAACACACAAGCCATCACAAAACAAACAGATAGGGTGGCCACTGGCCCTGGGACCCTGTCGTTTAGGTTTGCCATTCAAAGCAAGCTTGACCCGGATGCCCAGTTAGATTACTAAGAGATCCTAGTCTGACCAGATCATTTGGGATTCAAGCTATCCCCAGGCCAAGCACAGGAGGAAATCGGAGCCTGACATCTGCCAGTTCCAATTAAGCTGTGATGGACTGAGCAGGAGGCATCACATGCCTGCTAGCACCGGGGATTAGGGGACCAGCGATCCAGAAAGGACAACAGGCTGGCACTCGGTGCTTGTACGACTCTCTGCACAGCGTTGGTGTGGATATTCTGTTAAAGTCAGCTACGGGAGGGGGAGGCCCAAGCCTGGCCTCCTCCTTGGGACCAGCTCCATTCTCCCTGTGACGTCCACGTCATCCTGGTGGGCAGGAGTGCTCTCTTCACAAGGGCAGGGAGACTCCTGGTCACACCTCGGCCACTAGCCTCATCATTTTGATGGTCAGCACAAGAGGAGGAGGATGGGGAGCCACCCTGCACCCCTGTCCTCAGCTCAGTGGGCAGAAATGGAGCCAAGAGATGGGCCGACAGGTGGGGAGTGTGGAGAGGACGGCTCAGGGCACAGCTCTCCTGGGCATGGGCATGGGCATGGGCCAGGACTGCAGGAGTCTACCAGGAGGGCAGGGCTGGAAGAGCCAGCAGGTCTGGACTCTGCAACAGACAGACTGGAGTGTGTCCAGAGCCTCAGGAAGGGGCAGGAAGACAGGCTGGGATGCCTCCAGAAGGATGAGGTCTGGTCAAGCTGCCCGGCAGAGAGGACTGACTCCCAGGCTTGACAAGCAGGGCTCTGTAGAGTCAATGGTGGGAGTGGAAAGGAGGAGTCAGAGAACAAAGTGGATAGTGTCAAGTTGATTCCAACTCATGACAACCTTCTGTGTGCAGAGTAGAACTGTGCTCCATAGGGTTTCCTAGGCTGTAATCTTTATGGAAGCAGAATGCCAGAGCTTTTTTCCACAGAGTCACTGGGTGAGTTTGAACCACCAACTTTTCAGTTACTAAACCAAAAAACTCTTTGCCATCAAGATGACTCTGACTTATAGCAGCCGTAAAGGACAGAGTAGAACTACCCCACGGGATTTCCAAGGAGGAGCTGGTGGATTAGAACTGCCAACATTTTGGCGAACAGCCAAGTTCTTAACCACTACGCCGTGGTTGCTAGTTGAGCACTAACCATTTGCGCCACCCAGGGACGTCAGCATGCAATAGGTGATCAATAAATTCTTGTTAAGTGTTTTCTGATCAACTGAAAGGCCCGCCCATTGAATTATTCCCACTACTGGGCTGTGAAGCAGATTATGCTGGTGTGGATGATGCTCGAGGCCTTGCAGTTGTTGGGAGGAGGGGCAGCTCCGTGAGTTTGTGACAGTGACCCGGTCATGCCCACATGAGCTCCACTGGATCCACCAAGAAGCCGCTGTCCCTTCCATCCTTCAGCCGTGCTTTGCTGAGCAGGGCTTTGATCTCCACTCTCCCTGCCCTGGAGATTTGGTACACCTCTCAGTAACTGATACAAAAAGCAGACATTTATGGATTCAATTCTGTTACCCAAAAATATGTGCTGTAAATCCTAACCTCTATGCCTGTGGTTATAATCCCGTTTGAGAAAAGGTTGTTTTGTTATGTAAATGAAGCAGGACTTGTGCAGGGTATACGTTGAGTCGTATAAAAGAGATTAAATTAAATGAGCAGAGGAGAGACAAGGGAAGAGAGATGGCAAGCTACATGAAGATGGCCTAGGAGCAGAAGCTCAGAAGAGACAAGGACCTTCCTCCCGAGCTGACAGACAGAGAAAAGCTTCCCCTAGACCCAGCACCTTAAATTTGGACTTCTAGCTTCCTAAACTGTAAGATGTCAGTTTGTCATATTGTGGGGGCTTGTGTGTTGCTGTGATGCTGGAAGCTATGCCACCGGTATTCAGATACCAACAGGGTCACCCACGTCCAACAGGTTTCAGCTGAGCTTCCAGACTAAGACAGACTAGGAAGAAGGACCTGGTAATCTACTTCTGAAAAGAATTAGCCAGTGAAAACCTTAAGAACAGCAGCAGAACATTGTCTGATACAGTGCTGGAAGATGAGCCCTCCAGGTTGGAAAGGACTCAAAAGACTACTGGGGAAGAGCCGCCTCCTCAAAGTAGAATCGACCTTAATGACGTGGATGAAATCAAGCTTTCCGGACATTCATTTGCTAATGTGGCACGACTCAAAATGAGAAGAAACAGCTGCAAACATTCATTAATAATTGGAACCTAGAATGTATGAAGTATGAATCTAGGAAAATTAGAAATAATCACAAATGAAATTGAACACATAAACATTGATAACCTAGGCATTAGTGAGTTGAAATGAACTGGTATTGGCCATTTTGAATTGGACAATCATACGGTCTACTATGCCAGGAATGACACCTTGAAGAGGAATGGCATTACATTCATCATCAAAAAGAACATTTCAAGATCTATGCTGAAGTACAACGCTGTCAGAAATAGAATAATATCCGTACACCTACAAGGAAGACCAGTTAATATGACTATTATTCAAATTTATGCACCAACTACTAAGGCCGAAGAAGAAGAAACTGAAGATTTTTACCAGCTTCTACAGTCTGAAATTGACTGAACATGCAATTAGGATGCATTGATAATTACTGGTGATTGGAATGGGAAAGTTGGAAACAAAGAAGAAGAATTGGTAGTTGGAAAATATGGCCTGGGTGACAGAAATGATGCCAGAGATGGCGTGATAGAATTTTGCAAGACCAACAGCTTCTTCGTTGCAAATACCTTTTTTCATCAACATAAATGGCAACTATACACATGGACCTCACCAGATAGAATACACAGGAATCAAATCAGCTACATCTGTGGAAAGAGAAGATGGAAAAGCTCAACATCATCAGTCAGAACAAGGCCAGAGGCCGACTGCAGAACAGACCATTAATTGCTCATATGGAAGTTCAAGTTGAAGCTGAAGAAAATTAGAACAAGTCCATGAGAGCCAATACAACCTTGAGTATATCCCACCTGAATTGAGAGACTGTCTCAAGAATAGACTTGATGCGTTGAACACTAATGACCGAAGACCAGAAGAGTTGTGGAATGACATCAAGGACATCATACATGAAGAAAGCAAGAGATCATTAAAAAGACAGGAAAGGAAAAAAAAGACCAAAATGGATTTCAGAAGAGACCCTGAAACTTGCTGTTGAACATCAAGTAGGTGAAGCAAAAAGAAGAAATGATGCAGTAAAAGAACTGAACAGAAGATTTCAAAGGGAGGCTCAAGAAGACAAAATAAAGTATTATAATCACATGCAAAGAACTGGAGATAGAAAACCCAAAGGGAAGAACAAGCTAGGCATTTCTCAAGCTGAAAGAACTGAAGAAAAAATTCAAGGCTCGAGTTGCAATAGTGAAAGATTCCATGGGGAAAATACTAAACAAAGCAGGAAATATCAAAAAAAGATGGAAGGACTACACAGAGTCATTATACCAAAAAGGATTGGTCAACGTTCAACCATTTCAAGAGGTAGCATATGATTAGGAACCGATGGTACTGAAGGAAGAAGTCCAAGCTGCACTGAAGGCATTTGCGAAAAACAAAGCTCCAGGAATTGACAGAATATCAATTGAGATGTTTCAACAAATGGATGTAGCACTGGAAGTGCTCACTCATCTATGCCAAGAAATTTGGAAGACAGCTACCTGGCCAACTGACTGGAAAAGATCCATATTTATGCCCATTTCCAAGAAAGGTGATCCAATCGAATGCAGAAATTATCGAACAATATCATTAATATCACACGTAAGTAAAATTTTGCTGAAGATCATTCAAAAGTAGTTGCAGGAAACTTCCAGAAATTCAGGCCAGATTCAGAAGAGGACATGGAACCAGGGATGGCATTGCTGATGTCAGATGGATCCTGGCTGAAAGTAGAGAATACCAGAAAGATGTGATTTATTACCTGTGTTTTATTGACTATGCAAAGGCTTTCAACTGTGTGGATCATAAAGAATTTTGGATAACATTGGGAAGAATGGGAATCCCAGAATACTTAATTATGCTCATGAGGAACCTGAACATAGATCAAGAGGCAGTCACTGAGACACAACAAGGGGCTACTGAGCTGTTTAAAGTTAGGAAAGGGGTGATTCAGGGCTGTATCATTTCACCATACCTATTCAATCTGTATGCTGAGCAAATAATCCGAGAAGCTAGACTATATAAAGAAGAATGGGGCATCAGGATTGGAGGAAGACTCATTAACAATCTTCGTTATGCATATAACACAACCTTGCTTGCTGAATTGAAGAGGACTTGAAGCACTTACTAATGAAGATCAAAAACCATAGCCTTCATATGGATTACATCTCAACATAAAGAAAACAAAAATCCTCACAACTGGACCAATAAGCAACATCATGATAAAGGGAGAAAAGATTGAAGTTGTCAAGGATTTCATTTTACTTGGATCCACAATCAACACCCATGGAAGCAGTAGTCAAGAAATCAAACAATGCACTGCATTGGGCAAATCTGCTGCAAAAGACCTCTTTAAAGTATTGAAAAGCAAAATGTCACCTTGAAGACTAAGGGGCGCCTGACCCAAGCCATGGTGTTTTCAGTCGCCTCATATGCATGCGAAAGCTGGACGATGAATAAGGAAGACCAAAAAAGAACCGACGCCTTTGAATTGTGGTGTTGGCAAAGAATATTGAATATACCATGGACTGCCAAAACAACGAACAAATCTTTTGTCATGGTTTGAATTATGTCCCCCCAAAAATGTGTGTATCAACTTGGCTAGGCCATTATTCCTGGTACTGTGTGATTTTTATGTATGTTGTAAACCTGCCTCTATGATGTTAGTGAGGGAGGATGGGTGGCAGTTGTGTTAGTAAGGAAGGACTGGATGTACAAGACTGGATTGTATCCTGAGGAAATCTCTTGAGATATAAAAGACAGAAGTGAGCAGAGAGACAGGGGGACCTCATACCATCAAGAATGCTGTGCTGGGAGCAAAGCGTGTCCTTTGGACCGGGGTCCCTGGGCCAAGAAGCTCCTAGTCTGGGGGAACACTGAAAAGAGAAAAAGGCCGACAGAGAGAAAAAGCCTTCCCCTAGAGCTGATGCCCTGAATTTGGACTTTTAGCCTACTTTGACTATGAGGAAATAAACTTCTCTTCATTAAAACCATCCACTTGGGGTATTTCTGTTGTAGCAGCACTAGATAACTAAGACATCTGTCTTGGAAGAAGTACAGCCAGAATGCTCCTTAGAAGCAAGGATGGCAAGACTATGTCTTACATAGTTTGGACATGTTGTCAGGAGAGGATCAGTCCCTGGAGAAGGACATCATGCTTGGTAAAGTACAGGGTCAGCGAAAAAGAGGAAGACCTTCAGTGAGATGGATTGACACAGTGGCTGCAACAATGGGTTGAAGCATAACAACGAGTGTGGGCACAGTCCAGGACCAGGCAGTCTTTGGTTCTGTAGTACATAGGGTCACCTTGAGGTGGAACTGACTCGGCAGCACCTAACAACAACAACAAACTATAAGAAAATAAATTTCTGTTAAAGCCACCCACTTGTGGTATTTCTGCTACAGCAGCACTAGATAACCAAAACAGAATTTGGTACCAGAAGAGTGGGGTGCTGCTCTAACAAATATCTAAAATGTGGAAGCGGTTTTGGAACTGGGTAAGGGGTAGAGACTGAAAGTGTTTTAAGGTGCCTAACAGTAAGAGCTTAGATTATCTTGTCAAGGAGACAGTTGGTAGAATTATGGACTTCAAAGGCAATTCTGGTGAGGGCTCAGAAGGAAGTGAGGAGAGCTATAGAGAAAGTCTCTATCTAGTGAATACATTCAGCACCAGCAACAGAACCTTGCTAGAAATGTGGCGTTAAATGTGCTTCTGGTAAGGCTTTAAAAGAAGATGATAGACAATGGAGGAATGATAGTGCTTTTTATGCAGTGGAAAGAACTTGTCTGAATTAAGCTCAAATGTTTGGTGGAAGGAAGAATTTGTAAGTGATGAACTGGATGAGATTTCTAAACAAGATCTTAAGGGGCCACTGGGCAAAATGAAAACAGAACTTAGCAATTTGGAAAATTCTGTTGTACAAACAAAGGACACAGGTCCTAGAAGTTCACCACAGACATGGCTACACAATCTTTTATTAAACAGATTAAGCCTGTGACTGATGGATCTAACCAACTACCACAGCAGAAAATCCATCAGCTTAGGCTAAAGGGGCCAAAGAAAGAACAAAAGGAAAGAACGCTGTCTGCCTCTTGGAATTCTACAGGCAGGAAACAGGCCAATGGAGCTACATCTGTTGTCCTCCAAGAAAAGAAAAGGACCATTCCTGGAGCAGCTCAGAGATTAGCAGAACTATTGGAAGGAGGATAGGAAGCAGGGCCTTCTCTGTTTCAAAGGGTGGGGCCACAGCCTCCTGGATCTCAAAGGGTGGGGCCACAGCCTCCTAGGTTTCAAAGAGTCGGTTCTTCACCAACTCAGTTCCAGAATGTGGGACTGCCATTACGGTGTGCCAGGGGAATTGGGCCACTGCCCAAATCTGAGGGGGCAGGGCTGCCATGCCCATGGGGCAGAAGAACAGGGCCTACTAGGGCTGAGGGGGTGGGGTTGTCACTCAGATGGACTAGGAGAATGGGGCTGCTTAAAGCCAAGGGAAGAGAGTTACCATCCCAAAGGGCTTGGAAGGTGGGGCTGAAGCCCAGGGCTGAGGGACCTCCCCCCAGAATCCGGAGAGTATGGCCAACACTGAGAGTCTGAGGGTGGGGTCATTTTCCAGATGGTCTCAGAGAAGAGAGGATTATTTTCAGGCCTTGAGAGCTAATGTAAATTGTTCTGCTGGGTTTTGGACTTCCTTGTTGCCTGTTATCCCTTCTTTCCCTCCTATTTCTCCCATTTGTAATGGAAATGTTTACCTTGTGCCTGTTCCACCATTGTACTTTGGAAGCAGATAACTTCTATTCTAGATTTCACAGGTTTGCAGATTAAGAGGAATTTTGCCTAAGGATGGAATATACCTAAAGTCTCGCCCATATTTGATTTAGATGATTTAGAGGAAGAGATTTTGGGCTTGAAGTTGATTTAAGACTTTTAGGATGATGTGATGGTGTGAGTGTTTTCCATTTGCATGTGGCAAGGACATGAATTTTTGTGGGCCAAAGGGTAGAGTGTTATAGATTGAATTTTGCCCCTCAAAAATGTGTTGTAAGCCCTAACCTCTATGCCTGTGGTTATAATCCTATTTGGGCATGGGTTATCTTTGTTATATTAATGAGGCAAGATTAGTGTAGGGTGTATCTTGAGTCAATCTCTATTGAGATATAAAAGAGATTAAAACAAGGGAGCAGATGAGAGATGGGGGAAGAGAGATGCCAAGCCACATGACGATTGCCCAGAAGCAGAAGCTCAGAAGAGACAAGGACCCTTCCCCAGAGCCAACTGAGAGAGAAAGACTTCCCCTAGAGCCAGCATCCTGAATTCTAACTTCTAGCCTCCTAAACTGTGAGAAAATAAATTTCTGTTTGTTGAAGCTGCCCATTTGTGGTATTTCTGTTATAGCAGCACCACATCACTAAGACACAGACAAAAACCCATAAAGATCAAAAGAATTTCAACATCCTGATCGAAAACATAACCTAATGAACATACTTGGAACACTGAATTTTACACCTTGTGCGTATCCTTTTCAACGAGTTCCAATATATTTCAAGGCTAGATAGCTCACAAAGTATGTTCTCTGACCACCATGCAGTTAAGAAATAGAAAAGAATAGAAAGCAATAACAAACAGATAACTAGAGAATCTCCGTGGGTCTGGAAATTAAGAAGTAACTTCTAAATAACCTGTCAGAGAAAGAAGACAAATGATTGAAATTGTAAAATAATTTGGAACAAATGATAAAAATATTACAGCTAAAATGTGGGCAGTGCCGCTAAAGCAATATTTAGAGGTGAGACTTTTGGGCCTTAAATGCGTACATTAGAAAAGAACACTCAAAATCGATGTGCTAGGCATCTGTTTCAAGAAATTGAAAAGAGAATAGCAAAATAAACTTCAAGATTTAGAAGAAAGGAAAAATAAAGATAACAGCAAAAATAAATAAAATAGAAAACAGCTATACAATAGAGAGGAATAAAGCAAAAGCACATTCCTTTGGTGTGACTAATAAAATTAGAAAACCTGGGGTAAAATCAAGAAAGAAAACAAAGGGCACAAACAGCCACTATCAGAAAGAAAACAGGAGCATCACAGCAGCATTACAGCTCTGAACAGATGTTTTGTGAGCAGCTTAATCCCAGTAACTTTGAAAATTTAGAAGAACTGGACCAAGTCCTAGAAAAGTATAACTTGCAAACTTATTCAAGAAGAAATAGAAAACATGAGAAGTTCTACAATAATTAGAGAAATTCAATCTCTAATAAGAACAAAATTTTCCTGCAAAGAAAACTCCAGGCACAGATGTCTTCGTGACAAGCTCTATCAAAAATTCAATGAACTAACACCAACCTTACGCAAACATTCCCATGGAATAGAGAAAGAACACTTTCATAACATAATGCTCAAAAGAAAATCAGCATAATCTTGATGCCAAAAATCCACTTAGGACAGTTTGAAAAGGGGAAACTTCAGACTAATCCCACACATAAACAGATACAAAAATCATAAACAAAACATTCTCAAGCTGAACCCACCAATAAATAATAGGATAGATAGTACATCCTAGTCAGGAGGCCTTAAAAGTGGTACAAATGGTTAAGTGCTAAACTACCAGCCGAAGGGTTGGCTGTTTGAATCCACCCAGAGGCACCTTGGAAGATAGGCCTGGAGATCTGCTTCTGAAAGGTCACAGCCTGGAAAACCCTATGGAGTAGTTCTACCCTGACACTTGAGGTTGCGATGAGTTGGAGTCGACAACTAACGGCAACTAACAGCAACACATCACAGTTACATTGAATTTATCCCAGAAATTTAGGGTTTTGCACAGAGAATAGAGTGCACAGAAACTAAGTAACTCACCCTCTGAACGGATGAAAGCAGAAAGACCATTTGGCCATCTCAACAGGTACAGAAAAAGAATCTGGAAAAATTCAGCATTCATTCACAACAAGAAAAAAAAGTCCTTTAGCTAATCAAGAATATCAGGTAACTTACTCTTATTAAAAAAAAACAAAACCCATTGCCATTAAGTTGATTCCGACCCATAGTGACCCCATAGGGCAGAGTAGAACTGCCCCACAGGGTTTCCAAGGAGCTGCTGGTGAATTCAAACTGCTGACCTTTGGTTAGCAGTCGTAGCTCTTAACAACCGTGCCACCAGGGCTCCACTCTTATAAAAAGCACCTGTAAAAACATACAAGAGACTTCACACTTAGCAGTGAGAAGTCAGAAATGCCTATCTTAGTTATCTGGTGCTGCTATAACAGAAATACCACAAGTGGGTGGCTTTAACAAACAGAAATTTGTTTTCTCACAGTTAGGAGGCTAGAAGTCTGAATTCAGGGAGTTGGCTCTAGGGGAAGTCTTTCTCTCTCCCTCGGCTCTGGGAGAGGTCCTTGTCTCTTTTGAGTTTCTGTTCCTCTGCAATCTTCAAGTGGCTTGACATCTATTTTTCCTCATCTCTGCTTGCTTGCTCAGTTGCTTGCCCAATCTATTCTTTATATCTGAAGAAAGATTGACTTAATACACACCCTACTCTAATACTCCCTCATTAACATAACAAAGAAAACCCATTCCAAAATGGGATTATAACCACAGGTATAGGGGATAGGATTTACAACATACGTTTTTATGATGCACAATTCAATCCATAATAGTGCCCCTTTGAGATGAAGAGCAAATCAAAGATTCTTGTTTCTATCGGTGCTTGTCAAATATGAGCTAGACACCTGTTTGCAAAGCAAACATACATACACACAAACAAGACATGAGGATTGAAAAGGAAGACACAAACCTGTACATATTCAGAGATGACAGAGTAAATAATCTACTGACAAACTACAGCCATTAATAAGAGACTTTAGCAAGACTGCAGAGAACAAAATCAATCCAAGATCAATTATTTCTACTTACATAAGCATCTAGAAAATGAATATTTCAAAAAGATACCATTTATAATATTTTAGATATCATCTATAATAATAATTTTAAATAGTTAAGATCTATCAGTATATATAACAAAAGAAGTCCAAGACATGCAAGGAGAACTTTATGAAATTTTATTGCAAAACATTAAAAAAGAACAAAATAATTGGAGAAATACCCACATTCATAAACCGGAGAACTCAATAGAGTAAGATGTCAATTCTCCCTTAACCGATGAATAAAATTGATTTTTGTGGAACTTGACAAGCTGATTCTACAATTTATTTAAAAGTGCAAGTGGTCAGGAATAGCTAATACATTCCTGAAGAATAATAATAAAGACAGCTTGTTCTACCAGCTGTCAAGGCTTGTTATAAAGCCATAGTGATTAAGACAGTGTGGCTCCCAGTTAGACAAATTGATCAGTGGAAGAGAATCAAGTGACCAGAAACAGAACTAGCTTATGTGGACACCCAGTATATGAGAGAGCGGTGCCTCAGAGCAGTGAAAGTCTTTTCAATAAATGATGTTGGGTCGATTAGATACACTTATTGAAAAATAACAAAACTGGACCCCTACCTCACACCATACCCTTGGAGTCAGTAAAGTTTTCCAGTAAAGGGTCAAATAATAAATATTTTTGCCTTGCGAACTATATGGTCTCTGTTGCAACTACTCAATGCTGGCAATATGTAAACAACAAGATGTAAATGAATGGATATGACTGTTCCAATAAAACTCTATTGATGAATCACGCAGTAGGCTGGATTTGGCCCTTGGGCTGCAGTTTGCTGAGTCCTGCTGTACTCAAAAATCAATCCCCGTGAATTACAAACCTAAATATGAAAGACAAAATTCCCTAGTTCTGAAAAGACACTATGGTTAAGTATCTTCATGATCTTGGTAGAGATGCACAAATCACAAAAGGAAACTACTGATAAATTCAGCTAGATTAAAAGTAAGAACTGATATTCACCAAAAGACACTGTATAATCAACCAAAATCTAACATCCAGAACACATACAACTCTTATAAATAGATTGTTTTTAAAGGCCAAAAACACAACTGTTGTTAGATGCCATCAACTGGGACAGCTCCAACCGCCCAAAAAGGGGGTTCCACGTCAGCAGAGGAAGGGGGAGAAACAAGGATGTTCTGGCTTTATCCCACACCCTTCCTCTCGTTGGACAACCAACCAGTTGCATGGAGTCAACTCAACTCCTGGCAATCCCGTGTGTGTCAGAGTAGACCTCTGTTCCACAGGGTTTTCAATGGCTAATTTTTCAGAAGTAGATTGCCAGGTCTTTCTTTTGAGGCACCTCTCGGTGGACTTGAACTTCCTTCCAATCTTTTTGTTAGCAGCTGAGTGCACAAACTGCTTGCCCCACCCAGGTACTCCTGGACAAATGGTGGCCTGCTCTTTTTAAGGCATCAGGGAGAGCCTTTGCTCATGGCTTAGCATTGTCTAGAAAATTTCAACAAAGCATTTTAAGCATCGTAATTTGGAGCTTCATCCTTTGCTCCTTTGATCGGTGTTTGAGCTTACTGATTTTTGTCAGGGCTTCAAACTGTTCGTTCTGGTTCAAATCCCTACTGAGAATTTGCATTTCTAACAAGTTCCCAGGAAGTTATACATAAGAATCACCTGGGGATCTTATTAAAATGTAGATTCTGATTATAGTATATCTGGGGTCAAAAAGCAAATACTCAACAGGGAACTTGTTAGAAATGCAAATTTCCAGCAGAGGTTCAAAGTGGAAGAAACCAGTACAAAGCCCTGATTTTTGTCAAATATGTTCTAAGTAAAAGAAGATTCCATCTCCCAAAGTGACAGTGTCAGAAGAGCTGGAGGGGCCTGTCATGGATTGAATTATGTCCCCAAAAACTATGAGTATCAATTTGGCTAGTCCATGATTCCCAGTATTATGTGATTGTCCACCATTCTGTCATCTGATGTGATTTTTCTATGTGTTGTAAATCCTACCTCTATGATGTTAAAGAGGTGGAATAACTTGCAGTTATGTTAATGAGGCAGGACTCAATCTACAGGGTTGGATTGTGTCTTAAGCCAATCCTTTTGAGATATAAAAAGAGAGAAGGGAACAGAGAGACAGGGGGACCTCATACCACCAAGAAAGCAACGCCAGGAGCAGAGTGTGCTTTGGACCCGGGGTTCCTGCGCAGAGAAGCTCCTAGTCCAGGGGAAGATTGATGAGAAGGACCTTCTTCTGGAGCCAACAGAGAAAGAAAGCCTTCCCCTGGAGCTGACACCTTAAATTTGGACTTGTAGCCTACTAGACTGTGAGAAAATAAATTTCTCTTTGTTAACCCATCCACTTGTAGTATTTCTGTTATAACAGCACTAGATAACTAAGACAGGTCCCAAGGGGTTTATCTGAGGTCATCAATGCATCTCCCAAAATCCATCCAGCATGTGTGAGGGCCCAGGGATTGGAAACATCCCAGAAGCACAGTTGGTCTATAGGCAATGATAGCACATTCCTGTGGGGTAGATTGTGCTAGTGGCCTCCAACCCACTGCCCTTCCTTGTATCCACGACCTTTGCCACATGACTGGCACTTTACCTCCACATGTGGAGTATATCGCCCACTGCTTGATAGAGTTCACATGTGTCTTCCTTTGGCGAACTGAATGAAGCAGAAGGACAGCAGGGCTGTTCTAGTGTAGGCTTTCAGAGGACTTGTATTTCTACCTGCTCTCTTGTATTTCTGTCATTGTCATCAAAAGAATATGCTCAGTCTAGCCTATCAGTCCCCTGAAGCTGATAAGAGACACACAGAGAAAGCTGCCCCAGTTGAGCTGCACAGCCAAGCCCAGCCTGTTGTTGTGGTTGTTAGGTGTCACTGAGTAGGTTCCAACTCATAGCAACACTATGTACAGCAAAAGGAAACACTGCCCGGTCCTGCACCATTCTCACAATCATTATGCTTGATCCCATTGTTGCAGCCACTGTGTAAATCCATCTCGTTGAAGATCTTCCTCTTTTTTGATGACCCTCTACTTTACCAAGCATAATGTCCTTCTCCAGGGACTGATTTCTCCTGGTAACATGTCCAAAGTATGTGAGACGTAGTCTCACCATCCTTGCTTCTAAGGCGCATTCTAATTGTATTTCTTCCAAGATAGATTTGTTCTTTTGGCAGTCTGTGGTATATTCAATATTCTTCGTCAACACCACAGTTCAAAGGCATCAGTTCTTCTTTGGTCTTCCCTATCCATCATCCAGCTTTCACATGCGTATGAGGTGATTGAAAACACCATGGTTTTGGTCAGGTGCACCTTAGTCTTCAAGGTGACATCTTTGCCCAGCCTAGATCACCAAAACACCAGCCAAATCATAGGTGAATGAGAGAACCCAGCCAGCATCAGTAGTCACCCAGCCAAGCCCAGCCTAGATCACCCAAACACCAGCCAAACCATAGGTGAATGAGAGAACCCAGCCAATATCAGCAGAACCACCCAGCCAAGCCCAGCCTAGATTGGCCAATGGCCAATCAAACTGCCAGGTGAATTAGAGAGCCCAACCAAGATGACATGGTTCTAATAGAGCTCATTTTAGAGACCCAGAAGATGAAGGTGAGGGTCTGGCCAGGGCCACTGAGAAAAAGGTAAGTCCTGTATAGGTCAAACATGTCAACAAAATTGGGCTCCAGATGCAGATATCAGACCCCATAATTGGTGAAAAAAAGCAGGACAAGAGGCCACACCCTTTATAGCTCAATGTGTTGAGAATGTCCACATTTACATGGCCAGATTTGGGACAGAAGCAGACTGACCATAGCAGGTGGAATGTTTCATCACCAACGAAGATCAGCAAGTGGGATGCATCTGTAACCTAAGTACAACCAGAGCCCCAGTGGTCCAGTCTCAAGTGATGTCTCATTCAAGGGAACACAGTCCAGTCATCAAAATGACTTAAATCATGTCTTTACTAGTATCTCTCAAAGACATGAAAAGATAGTATTAACTCACAGTAACTGTTCTTAAAATGATCTTTTCCCCTATTTGTCTTGTTCTCAGTATTTTTCCCCTTGAATTCTCTTTTAATTACTAACCCCCAAATCTTTATGAAAAGTGAGCTCTAAACTATTTTTCTCCTCACTCCATTAATCCTGTCTTTCATTCTCCTTTGTCCCAGTTATGCATCACAGAAGACCAAGACCTCAGGTAGAGCCTCAAATTTTTCCCTAGAAAGTAAGAAAAGGAATGAGAACCAGAAAATCGACAATGGCAGACATCTCAGCTTTGGTCTATGTTGTTGTGGTTGTTAGCTGCTATTGATTGGGCTCCAACTCATCACGACCCCATGCACAACAGAATAAAATGTTGCCTAGTCCCACACCATCTTCATGATTGTTGGTATGGTCAAGTTCATTGTTGTGACCATTGTGTGTTTTGAGCTCCTTCTAACCTACAGGGCTCATTTTTCATACTATGTCAAACAATATTCTATTGTGATTCATAGGGTTTTTAGTGTCTGATTTTCAGAAGTAGATCATCAGGGCTTTCTTCTACTCTATCTTGGTCTGGAAGCTCTGCTGAAACCTGTCCACCATGTGTGACTCTGATGGTATTTGAAATACCAGTGGCATAGCTTCCAGCATCACAGCAACATGTGAGCCACCACAGTGTAACACACGGATAGATGAGTGGTGGAGTAGCCTGTAGAGGAAAGGTAAAAGGGAAGGGCTGCATTTATTAGCATGTCTACTTTTATCCTCATCCTATTGTTTTCAATACATATTTATACATATAGCCACACAACATTTATCACACTGTGCTGCAAATATCTTTGGTGTGGATGCATCACCACTGAATTAAGAGCTTTTGGGGAGCAACAAAATCTGTCTTATTTATCTTTAAATCCTCAGTATCTAGTGCAGCATCTGGCATAGAGCAGTTGCTCCACAAGTGTTCAAAGAACTTAAGTTGTAACAAGTTCCATGGGCAGATACGTGACTGAACTGGATGCTTTCCAAGCCCTTCCCGACTGGGAGCGCTGCTCCCACACTCTCACATGGAAAGCGAGGAGTCGGTCTGCTCAAAATCTGTGTTTTAAATTGCTCTGCTATTATATAGTCTTGACCCATCATTCAGAAACTATTCAGATGATGGAATTTAGCTTTCAGCCTTGGTTCGGGAATGCAGGTTCTAATGTACTTCCTGAAACTTATGGAAATGCATTATGTCTCCAAACATGTTCTGTTCTGGAGATAATGATGAGATCGCAGGTGTTTGGAGTAGAGCATCATTAAATGTGCTTGGGCACGTTTGAGCGCTCCATCCTGCAGCCTGGAGCTGAACAGGTGGGGGCAGGGTTCAGCCTGTCAATTCTCATTATCTCTGGTACTTATCATTAGTTGGACAGAAAATCAAGCGATGCTCGTGATGAGAATTCTTGGTGGGAAACAGACCCATTCTGTGCAAAAACACTCAGATCTTGGACCGCGAACAAGATCTTTTGGCAGCACTTATGGTTAATACGTTCCGCTAATTTATTAGGAAATCCTTAGCACTCGCTGTCTCTCAGAATGGATTATCTCCTCTCTGTGAAGAGAGAGGCCTCTAACTAACGTTCGAAAACCTGGAGTCTCAGAAGAGAAGAATGAGAAGGCGATATTTTGCGAACGTCAGAGTTCTTCACCGTCTGTGGGTGTTGGTTGCAATTTCCCTTTAAAAATGAGCTCCCTTCAAGGCACTTAAACATATCTACAATCATTAACCTGAGAGAGTGACTTCTGAAGAAGGAAATACATAAAGTGTTGGCACTCCCTGGCAATTAAATATCAATAAGAAATGAAGATGGAGTTACAGCCCCCACCACTTTCCAGTATCTTCTCCAAACAGAAAGAGGAGGAGGAGGAGAGGAAAGAGGAGGAAGAGGGGAGAAGGGAAAAAATTAATAAATTCTGAAATAAATTTCTTGTGGAAAACAGAATGCAGTTAATAAAGAGTCCACTTTTCAGTTGTTGTTAGGTGCCATCAAGTCAGCTCCGACTCATGGTGGCCTTACACGTAACAGAGCAGAACATTGCCCAGTCCTGTGCCACCCTCACAATCATTGCCGTGTTTGAGCCCATTGTTGCAGCCACAGTGTCAATCCATCTCATTGAGGGTCTTCCTCTTTTTTCACAGACCCTCTACTTTACCAAGGATGATGTCCTTCTCCAGGGACTAGTCCCTCCTGATAACATGTCCAAAGTAAGCAAGCTGAAGTCTCACCACCCTCACGTCTAAGGAGCGTTCTGGCTGTGCTTCCTCTGAGACAGATTTGTTTGTTCTTCTCGTGGTCCACAGCATATTCCATATTCTTCACTAACACCACAATTCAGTAGCAAACCTAAAAGAGCACCTGGCACACAGCAGGTGCTCAATAAATGCTTGTTCAATGGGTGAACGAACGAGTGACTTGGATGTGTTTCATTTTGGCCAAGTGCGTTGGTGCAATCTGGAACTCACACAGGCATCCTAATGCTAAATGCAACAGGGATTTCTAATTAATGCTACGAGAAGGGAGAATTTTCCAAGAAATGTAAACATGTTCTTGAGAGCTTTACTTCCCTGAGGCCACCCAACCCAAATGCCTGCATATGCCTGGTGCGTTTGGGCACTTGGTAAGAGTTTGTTGAAGGAAAAAATGGTTAGAAGGCAGGAGGGAGGGAGGAGTGAGAGAGGAGGAAGGGAGAGAGGTTAGAGCCCTGGAGCTAAGCCCCTAAGGGCAAGGGAACTCACCCCACTAGAATACAGGTGTTTAGACTCCTTTGGCCCCTAATGCCCCGTCCACTCCCTCCAAAAAGCCATGTGGGGCTCCAGCCCCTCCAAGATGCTTGGAGTCAAGGGGATGGGAGAGCCAAGCCTCTCCCTTGGCTCAGTCTCCACTGCAGACCAGGTTAGCCACCCTTCATCAGTTCCTCCTTCTGTGTCCAGCATGAGGCTGCACCCCAAATACCAGCAGAGGAGGGAGGCAGGAGGGGGTGAGGAAGATGCTCCCTTGGAGGTGTGGAGCCCTGGTTCAATGGCCCGGACAGTGCTCTAGGTGGGGTACGGCCTAAAGACCTAGGCAGAAGATGCTGAGCTTACCGCTATCTTGCAGAGGACACTGAGGCCTGGTGGGGAGGGGCTTAAACAACCACAGGAAGGAACAGAAGAGCAAGGCCCCAACCCACCAGTCTGGCTCCCAAGCACGCCCTTAGCCCTGGGCTGCCCGCACTCAAAGCACATTTTATGACCCAACATGGACAAGCTCAGGGTCGGCCCATGGCCGGCTGGCCCTGAGGGCATAAAAGGACAGGAGGCAGAGCCCTGCCCAGGAGGAAGGGACGGGTGCTTCATCCTGCAGTAGTGACTACCCATAGCTTGCTGAGGGCCATCCATACAACCAGTTGTTCCACGTGTATGTTTGTGCACGTGTGTGGGTGTGTGCATGCATGTGCTTATGTGTGTAGGTGCATATGTATGCATTGTGTGCACTTCTGTGTGAACATGTGTGCATGTGTGTGCATGTGTGTGCATGTGTGTGCACGTGTGCCTGTGTGTGTGTGTGCATGTGTGTGTGTGCATGTGCATGTGTGTGCATGTGTGTGCACTGTGCATGTGTCTGTGTATGTGCATATGTGTATTGTGTGCTTGTGCATAGGTGCAGATGTGTGTATGCATGTGCACTGTGTGCACAAGTGTGCATATGTGTGCACTGTGTATGGGTGTGCACATGTGTGCTTGTGTATAGGTGCACGTGTGTGCATGTATGTGCACTGTATACACACAAGTGCATGTGTGGATGTGTGTCGGTGCGTGTGGGCATGTGTGTGCCCTGTGTGTGCATGTGTGCATGTGTATGCCCTATGTGTGCATGTGTGTGCATGCACATACATGTGCGTGTCTGCAATAGGACCATCCAGGTACCCCAAGTCTCTGTGGCCACATCCTGCCCGAGGCCTCCATGTCACCCGTCACCTCGTGGCAGGAGCCCGTGACCTTGCAGACCAAGCCCGGCCCCCCTGCCCATCTGCAGAGGTCACACCTCCCTCATGGATGCCTGACAAGCATGCTGGCCCCCAGCTCAGGACTCTGGCTTTTACCATCTGTCCTAATTCAGGAACCTGGGCATTAATGGGCCTCCAAGTGCCACGCCTGAGCTGGGCAAGGGACTTTAGTGGGGGATGCCAAAAGAAAACTCTGGTTTGGGCTGCAATACAGAGACACCTCCCCCCGGGCCATGGCAGCCAGCACAGTGGAGCTTCCTCAAAGCTCCACAGCCCACCAGCATCTTTGCTGCCGCAGGGACAGAGCCCACTGCCCACCAGGACACCAGGGCACATCGGGAACAACATCCCTTGGACCAGAGCTCCCAGGACATGGACAGCTCAGCCAACCCTATCCAGAGGAGCAGGAAGCCCAGGGCTCTGACGGCCAGGGGGCAAATTGCCCAGAACCCCCCTTGAGATGCCCCCAAGATGCAGCCCCACAGGGAGGCGGCCTCCTGTGCTGACCCAGATTAAAAACCAGCCCAACGGGTGCAGTCACGGAGGATGGTGGAGGCCAAGAGCAGGGGGGGTCCATGCACTAGCACTGACCACAGAGGGAGGGCAGTGCAAAGATTCCCGGGAGGCGGGGGCCTGAGCGAGGGTGTGTCCAGGATGAGCAGGAGTAGCTCACCCCCCAACTCGGGCACCAGGCCTGGCAGACGGGGGCTCCTGGTAAATTAATCATGAAATGGGGAGACCGATGAGCCAACTGAGCTTGTACTGTGAGCGAGAGGACGCAGCCTGCTTCCTGCTCCCTGTTACTTTCAATGAGAACAAAAAAGAGGGGGATGTAAGGAGGAAGAGGCGGGGCCATAGGGCTGGGCCTTGGTCAAGGTTCTCTAGAGACACAGAACCAGTCAGGTGTGTGTATAGAAACAGAGAAGGAGTCCTGGGTGGTGCAAACCGTTAAGTGCTCACCTACTAGCCAAGAGGTTGGCTGTTTGAACCCATCAGACGCACCTAAGAAGACAGGCCTGGTGATGTACTGTCAAGAGATCACAGCCTTGAAAACCCCATGGAGAGTTCTACTCTGTCACATGGGGGCGCCATGAGTCAGAATCGACTTAACAGCAACTGACAAGAACAAATATTTATAGACGTATGTTGTTGTTGTCCTGTGTTGTTGAGTCAATTTCGACTCATAGTGACTCCACGTGACAGAGTAAAACTGTCCCATAGGGTTTTCAAGGTGCTGCCTTTACAGAAGCAGATTACAAGGTCTTCCTTCCTCAGAGCTGTTGGGTGGGTTCAAACCACCAACCTTTCCATTAGCAACCAGGTGCTTAACCCCTGTGCCACCATGGCTCCTTAGATGGGTAGATTTATTTAAGGAACTGGCTCACATCACTGTGGGGGTCGCCAAGTTCAAAACCTGTAGGTCAGGTAACTGGAGACTCCCAAAAGCTTGCATCCCAAGTCTTACGGGAGTGTCCTTGTAAGAGACAGAAAATGATGCACAGAGACACGGAAGATGCCACGTGAAGACAGAGGCAGAGATGGAGTGATGCAGCCACAAGCCAAGGGAGGCAGAGACACCAGGAGCCGCAAAGAGCAAGGGAGGATCCTCCTCCAGAACCTCCGGAGAGAGTGCAGCCCCGCCAACACCTCGATTTCAGACTTTTGGTTTCCAGAACTGTGAGAGAAGGAATTTCTGTTGTTTTAAGCCCCTCGGTTTGGGGAGAATTGTCAAAGCAGCTGCAGGAAAGAGAAACAAGGAGCAAGGGACAGGTTGGGGCTGGAATCCAGCTTGCCCAGCAGCAAGTCCTAGGAAACCAGGGATGGAGGCAGGAGTCATTCCTGGGTTTTTCTGGTGCCTAGCCCTGGCCCTGGAGGACACGGCAGATTGGGTGAGGCAGACAGACAAATGCAACAAGGTAAAGATTTCCTTATTTGAGGCAGAAATAAGGGGCGGTGGCACTTAGAGGCAAGACAGAGTGTACCCATTGTTTGCAATGATTAGGAAGAGGCATTTTAGAAGGCATTAAAGATATGGAAGCTGTTGAGTGCTGGCGCCAGGGTGAGAGGGCAGGAATTTTGTTTTGTTTAAAATGCTAACCTCTTTTCTAACCCACACCTTAATTTTTGGGTACATGCATTAACATATATGTGCAATTTTCATCAGTCCCCCTGCAATAGTGAATACTTAACAAATGCTACAGTTTATTATAAAATCCCTCTCCGATGAGCTTGTAAAATAGCCACAAAGAGAAGAAGAGCCTTTGAATTGAATCATTAAATGCCAAAGAAGCATCAGTGTACACAAAGATGAAAGGCCTCGCGTGAACTGCTGAGGGTTTGAGCCCCACGTGGCAACCTGAAATCTCTTCGTTTACTTGGCTTGCTCATTTGTCTCCCACAAGGAGCTGTCCCAGTGTCCTAGAGCTGCTGTAACAGAAACACCACAGGCAGGGGCTTTAACTAACAGACATTTATCTTCTCACAGTTAGGAGGCTAGAAGTCTGAATCCAGGGCACCAGCTCTAGGGGAAGGCTCTCTCTCTGTTGGCTCTGGGGGAAGGCCCTTGTCTCAGCTTCTGTTCCTTCGTTCCATGGCGATCTCCATGTGGCATCTGTCTTCCTTTCATTTGTGTTCACTTCTCTCTATACCTAATCTGCTCTTTTTATATTTCAAAAGTGATTAGGTTTGACACACACCCTACACTGTCATTAACATAACAAAGAAAACCCTGTTCCCAAAGGAGATTACATCCACAAAAATAACTAAACCCTTTGCCTTGAAGTTGTTTTCAACTCATAACAACCCTGTAGGACAGAGTAGAACCGCCCCATAGAATTTCCAAGGAGTGGCTGGTGGATTCGAACAGCCAATCTTTTGGTTAGCAGCTGAGCATTTAACCACTGTGGCACCAGGAAAATTTTTGGGAGACACAATTCAAACCATAATAGCAACCCAGATGTGGAATGCTTTTTTTCAAAGTATGATCCTTAACCATTTCATTTTCTATGCCTGCTCAGAGTGACCCAAAGGGCAGTTACACCAGGGGGCTGAGCAAAGAGAGCTCATCACAGGAAAATGCAGCAGCCTCAGCACAGCTGATCCAAAGAGACAAAGTAGCTGGTGAATGAGAAAATATGATCTGGTTGAACATTAAATTATACAGGAAGAAGGTGAATAGATGAAGAATGATCATCGTTGCTAGTGGAGATGATGTGCTGCAAAGTTAAATGCTCGTCTGGACCACCAGCTCATTATAAACTATCTCGTCAATTCAGAAGTGAAGCATTTGCTAAACCAGCCAATATGAATTCTCCCCGATTATTGGAAAGTCACAAATGACCTCAATGACATTTATCACAGTTAGAAGAAAACCCATGGATTAAGACAATTATTCTCAAGTGGTGAGTTATTATATTTTCACAACAAGGCTCAGAACTATGATTCCAAGGAGTGGGAGAGGAGTTGCCATGTGTTGTAGCCAGAAAACAGAAAAGATAGAAATGCTTGCCAGGCTGCATGACTAAAAATTTTACAGACCAGTGGTAAATCTAGGTGATGTCCAGGGGGATGATGGATGTGCCCCAGGGTGCATAAAAGGCCGGGAGCTGGAGAAATAAATTCCAAACAGAGGACCACATCTAGAGAGCCAACCTCCATCTATTCTCAATTTGTAAAAAATAGAAGTGGTCCAGAGGGACAAGTTAAATATTAACAAAGAACATCGCAATAGGTTGTTTTGTAAAAGCCTAATTTCCTTTCTCTACATACAAATATTTAATTGGCTCCAAGCGCGTCGCCGTATTTCTGGCCCTGAGTTGGTAGGACCCTCCATTCATATCCATCTTGCCCATCCCGAGCCTATGAGCCGAATACCTTCAACTTCCTAGTAGAAGTCTGGATAGATAGATAGCTGCTGTGAAATCGACTCCGACTCACGGCCACCTTATGGATAACAGAACAAGATGTTGCTTGCTCTTGCATCATCTTCATAACCATGTTTGAATCCATTGTTGCAGCTGTTGTGCCAATCCATCTCACTGAGGGTCCCGCTTGCCCTCCCTGGCCCTCTTCTTCACCAAACATGAGGTCCTCCTCTAGCCACTCATCCCTCCTGATGACGTGTCCAAAGCAAGCGAGTTAGAGATGTTCTGCTATGATCCATAAGGTTTTCACTGGCTAATTATCAGAAATAGATCACCAGGCCTTTCTTCCTAGTCTTCTTAGTGTGGAAGCTCCACTGAAACCTGTCCAGTATGAGTGATTATTCTGGTATTTGAAATACCGATGGCATAGCTTCTAGCATCATAGCATCATGCAAGCCACCACAGTGCAATCAACTCACAGACAGGTGGTGGTGCAGAGGTCTAGGGCACAGTGAAGTGGAGAAAGGTGGGAAGATAAAATTAAAATAAACAAGATATTATGGATTGAATTGTGTCCCCCCAAAATGTATGTTGGAATCCCAACCCCTTTACCTGTAAATCTGACCATGTTCAGAAATAGGGTTTTCTTTTGCTGTGTTAATGATATCATAACAGTATGTGGTGGGTCCTAAACCTGATCACTTTTGAGTTATAAAAGGAGCACAGAGACACACACAAGGGGAAGAGGAAGACAGACAATGGAAGCAAAAGTATCTACAAGTCCAGGAACACCTAGGATTGCTGCAGCTACTAGAAGCTGACATGGACAAGGAAGGAACTCTTCTTAGAGCCACATCCTGCATTCGGACTTCCAGCCTCTAGAACTGTGAGGAAATAAATTTCTGTTCTTTAAAGCCGCCCACTTGTGGCATTCTGTTGCAGGAGGGTCCTAGGAGAGTAAGACACAGGATTTCCTTCTTTGAGGTGGTTTTGCTTCAGTTGACATAGATACGTATCATGGAGCTAGGGCTCATTTTGAAGTACATCTGATTGATTGATTGCATTAGATTAGATTACCTTGTGGAAAGTAATTACATTGCATTGCATTAGATTACATTATGGAACAGTAATTAGTATAGTGTTTGGCCAAACCACTGGGAACCATAGCCTAGCCCAGTTGATACACAAAATTAAACATCATAGTGGGACATTCTGACCTGATCCAGATCATTAGATCCCTAGAAATTTCATCAGACTACAAGTTCCTGAGGTTTTATGAGTTTATCTCTTTTCTATGAGGTATTTGTTACTTCCTGCTCACCAGACCCAAGCAAAAAGATATTATCAACATGGTCGACCAGTGTGATGAGCTGATCAAGTCCTTTGCAGATGAAATTATGACAGATCTCTGGAACATTGACTGAGACTTGAATTAAGACAGTAAAGGTATACTCCTCCCTCTGCCAGGTGAAAGCAAACCGATTCTGGTGATCTTTGCTAATTAGAGAAAAAAAGCACCCACCAGATCAATACCTGTCTCACAGGTGTGAAGACCAGGGGTAACTTTTTCCAGTAGAGAGATTGCCTATTAAATAATGGTGACAGTCATTGTCTGCGTTTACTGTGATCGGCATTTCCCAACACTCATCTGTTTCTTGCACAAGCCAAAGAGTTGTGTTTTGACATTTCACAAATCTAAGATGCCATCTATGTGTCACTAATAAATTTTTTGAAGTTCCAACTAAGTTATGCTACATTAGAGAGTGTAAGAAACATCCGTTACAGAAATTAATTCTATCTATCAAAATATGCAGGATAATGATAACTTCTTGAATGCCATAAAACCCTTCATCCAACCCAACAATTCAACACTGGTAACAACCTATGTGCATCTTTATGCTCCTCTGATTCATACTTCTGCCTTCAAAGTGGGATGTAGCCCTCAAAAGGACACTACAGTTCCCACCCTTGGAGACTCATGGTTGAACAGGACAGACAGACAACCAAACACTTGATAACAACCATGTGTATGTTACCTGTGAAATAAAAACATTATTTTAAATCCACCTCATATAGACAAAAGTTTAATAAGTGTTTTCACAGACCCCACTGTGTTTAAACCACTGCTCAGGGGCCCTACTAGCCCAACTTTATTCTCCCTTTAGAAAAGATAGAAATAGAGACTGAAGGACATGGACAGCTTGCCTCAGAGGGCGTTCTGCACCAACCCCAATAGTGGTGCCATAGACCAGGCCCAGACCCCTACAAAGCCCACAAGCTGTGGGTGGGAGCCCAGACCCCATCCCAGGCAAACCCAACCAACCCCTTATAGGTGAGTCTCTGTGTGGTGTGTGTGTGACCATGTGTGTGTGAATGATGGTGTGTGTGTGTGTGTGTTTGGCCCTAAGGTGTACTATTTGGGTCCGTGGATGGAAGCCAGAGAGACAAGTGGAGAGCAGTTCACCTAAAACACAATCACTTAAAGCCATTCATCTAACGATTAATTTGAATGCCCATTTGCCTGAAAGTCACATTCGTTAGAGCACTCCCTGTATGAATAGACTATTTAAACCTGGGGGGTGTTGTGCGGCTTTCTTTTCTACTCTGTCTAACTTTGTTTACTCCAAGGATCATAGCCGATTGCTGATGACCATCTTGTATTTAGACTAAACAAGGACATCTCAGGCTGCTAATGAGACGCCAAGAACACGCAGGCAAAGGCAGGCCCAGGGAGAAACAGGTGGTCTAACCTTCCCTCTCTCCTCCCCTTCTTTTGTCCCTGGTCCAGGTGGTCTTAGGAAAAGGCGAAGCAGCAACAGGGTCTAAGAAGAGGGAATCTGGAAGGAGCTGGTGACCACCTGCCTCTGGTCATCTGTTGGCAGGCAGTAGAGGCTCCCTTCCCCCAGGCACCAAACAAAACCTAGGTAAACCCAAAGATGAGAGAGCCACAGAGTTATTGAGTGTCTGCAGGGGAAAGGGTGTTTGAGGTTCCAATGCCATCAGTGAAATCAAAAAGGAAAAGGCAGATAGGCTGACTACCTAAAATTCTACAACTTATGGCTGTCAGAAAATGAAGTAATGAGACATAAAGGCAGACAATGGAATGGGACAAGGTACATATGACCTTGGTAACAGGGGAAGTGTGCATATCTATCCTTGTAGAAAAAAATCATTCAAATTTTCAAGAAAATCATGAAGTCCCCCAGTGGCCAAATCAATGAAAGCCATGAATAAAAAGTGTTCAGAAAAGGAAACACAGCTGGTCAAAACACAGGGACATGTTCGTCATCACCAGAATCCAAAATGTGACTTAGAACAATAGAATCAACAGGTGCTGACGTCAGTCCAATGCTTGTCATAGCGTACAGTACACAGTGTACCTTCCTCTACATAAAAAAAATGAAAGAAACACTTCCAGATATAGTAAAAACATCTGTAACATAATAATACAGTAATCATAATAACAATGTTTTGAAGTGCATTGTAAAGTATCGTCCATTCTTATTATGAACCATTGTATGTACCTCGAATTTTTAATATAATAGGCTTTAAGAGGCTTGGTTCAGAACTATGGGTTGTACGTAAGTCAGACATTCGTTAACTCGGGGACTTCCTGTACACAAAACATTTTATACACAAAAATGCTCATTCCCCTTCCATCCTATCTCAACAGTCTCTGGGTGAGCCCGTCCACCCATCATGGCCCCCACCCACCATCTGTCTCCTGGGTGAGCCCATCCCCCCATCATGCTCCCCACCCACTCTCCACCCTCTGGGTGATTCTGACCACCCATCACAGTCCCCACGTGTCTTCATCTATACCCTGGGGGAGCCCATCCACCCATCATGGTCCCCACCCACCGTCCACCCTCTAGGTGACCCTGACCACCCATCACAGTCCCCACCTGTCATCCATACCCTGGGTGAGCCCATCCACCTATCATGGTCCCACCAACCATCCACCTTCTGAGTGAGCCTGCTCCCCAACATGGTCCCCACCTGTCATCCATACCCTGGGTGAGCCCATCCACCTATCATGGTCCCACCAACCATCCACCCTCTGAGTGAGCCTGCTCCCCATCATGGTCCCCACCCGCCATAGTATGAGTGATTGGCTGTCTAGATTGCTGAGAATGAACACCCCACCTCCATCAACCATCTTTCCAGATCATCTTCACCCTCTTTCCAACAACACATTTCTCTACACTCTGTAGCAGCAGTTCCTACACCTGAGCACAGATCCTAGTCGCCTGGTGGACTTCTTAAAACACAGGTGGAAGGGCTGATTCCATGGATCTGTGGTGGGGCTCAAGAACTTACATTTGGAACAATTTCCTGGTGATGCAGCTACTGCTGGCAGGGGACGCACTTGGAGAAGCTGCTCTGGAGCCCCCATAGCAGCCCCTGGTTTGTTGAGGTTCCCCAAAAGCGAGCCCTGAGACAAGGGCTCTAACGCAGGTAGTTGACTTGGACCGTGACCCCAGGAAGCCCCAGTGGGGTGTGGGGCTGTGAGACGGGGGAGGGAAGGAATCAATGGAGAGTGCATATCAGCAGCTACCACTGTGGGTGCCTGCAGCTGATCCTGGTAGGGGCACTGAGGGCTGGGGACCACACCCACATCTCGAGGAGTTGGCTCCGTGAGGTATGAGGGAGCTGGGGCATCTATCCACCAAATGCAGGCATCTCTGGCTGAGAGTGACTGGGGGTGGGGCATTAATTTCCCAGCAACTCCAGCCTTCCACTCAGTGGGCGGGGGGGCCCGGCGGCCAGAGAAGGCCAGCACCCCTAGACACATTAGATGCTGCAGCCGCAAACCATCCCTGAAGTCCGCGCCAGCCTCATGAATATCTCACATGCTGACACACAATCAAGCAGGTCTGAACATTCTGGAACCTGGGGACTACCTGGAAATCTAATTCCTGTATACTTTTATTTCACAGAAATTATGAGTGATTTATGGAGAACACGCTTCCTCGTAAATACATATTTACATTCCAGACGTTATTCCGGGGCAGGGGCAGGTATGCACGCTGTGCGTGCGTGTGGAGGCACACACATATATCTGAGTCCTTTTCCACTATTAAACTCAGCTCTTTCCCATGGGAATTTAATGTTTTCCCTCAAAAAAGACGGGACTCAGAAACAAAGCACATGGCTCTTCAGGGGTCTGTTTCTCTCTTGACTCAAGGAGCAGAAGCCCATGGCCCCAGGCCAGGGGGTCTTCCTGCCCACAGTCAGAAGCAGGACCAGGGGCCATCTGGTCTACCCCTAACATCTGGGCAGGGGCTTTCAGAGCCCCAGGAGCCCCTGGGGAACTGGGGCCATGCTATCTTCCTAGACCTGTGTCTGGCAACAGGAAGTGCAGGCACTGCTGGAGGACAGACACAGAATGCTGAGGGGGAGAGCGCCCTCGACCTCCTGGATGGTGTCTGCTGGCATTGCTGCTTTACCGGAAACGCACCTCAAGGGAAGCTGGGGGCTGAGGTGAGGCAATGGCCTCTCAGAGGGGAGTCAGAAACCCACCCCAACTCCCGAGGGCCAGGGAAGTGTGAGGAGGGAAGGAGGACGCTGTCCAGGCCAAAGCAGCTTGCCCTGCCCAGCCGCAGACCTGGCCTCCCTCTGCAGACCCAGCGGGCCCCACAGGCTCAGTGCTCCAGGCCACTGGGAGGCTCAGTGCCAGTCAGGGCAACTGAGCTGGGTCTGCTCCAGCCTTCCCTCCTGAAGAGACTCTACCTGAACCCAGTTAATTCTGTTCATCCCCCAGGCTGGGAGCAGCTGTGCTCACGTCCACCTCTGCAGCTGGCCGGCCCCTATCAAAGCCACCAAGCCTCTCCACAGCTTTCCAAGGAAACAGAATAACATCTTCATAGCAATAATAATAATAATGGGTAAAACTATTTCAAAATGTCATGGCCACGTTTGGAAATGGGTAGTGGTGACGGCCACGCAACATGATACTATGATAACTGAATTGAGTATGTAAAAAACATTGAGATGGCAGATGTTTAGTTACGTACATATTTACCACAATAAAAATAAGTCGATGAAATTAAAAATTTCATGGCCAGTGTCTTAGCTACCTAGGACTGCTGTAACACAAATATCACAGGTGGATGGCTTTAAAGAACAGAAACTTATTTTCTCACAGTTCTGGAAGCTACAGGTCCAAATCAGGGTCTCTGCATGTCAGTTCCCTCCTCGTTGGTAGTCCGGAGCGTTCCTTGGTTCCTTTGCTTGTAGACGGTCCACACATGGTGTCTCCATCGACCTCCCTGTGTGGGTCTCTGTGTCTACTCTGTTTTTTGTACAGGCAGTCCTTGTGTTACAAGCACGTTCCGTTCCTAAGTCTGTCTTTAAGTGGAATTTATATGTAAGTCAGAACAGTCAAGTACGGTTCATATGTAATGTCAGTTAGTGGAATGTTTGTCTTAGTATATAGTATACAGTGTACCTTTCTATGCATAAAAAAATTTTAAAAAAGCTTCCAGATACTCTAAAACATCTTTAACATAATAATACTGTAATATAATACTAATGCTTGGATGCACATCGCAAAGTAGCACCCGTTTGCTATTACAAGTCATTGTATGTACCTCAAATTTTTAATATAATAGGCTTTATGGGGGTTGGTTTGTAACTACAGGTTGTACATAAGTCAGAGGTTCATAACCGGGGGACTGCCTGTAATTCAGAAGTGACTAGGTTTAGAACCCACCCTACCTGACTGTGCTCTAATTTATATCAAAGAAAGCCCTCTTTCCAAACAGAATCACATCCACAAGTGTAGGGGTTAGGATTCCAACAATACACATATTTTGGGGGGATGTGATTTAGCCCATAACAGCCAGATAACAACAGAGTTGAGATTTGAATCCAGGAGGGAACCCCTCAAGGTGTTTCACCTTGAGAGGAACAGAGACCCCTGCCTGGGTCGCAAACAAAATCCAAAACACCTGAGAGATTTAAAAGGCAAGAGGACAAGCAAACACCACGTGGCAGATGCAAACTGAAACCATGTGGGGCTGGGGGGGCAACGGTAAGAGGCCGCAGGGAATCATTCAACACCAGTGCAGGAAATGAAGTAACAATGCCCGTTTTATACAGACAAAGGGTACAATCCAAATAGTGAAATCACTATACTGCATTTGTGCTCAATAACAATCTGAAACAAATTGTCAAATGAGGTGGAAACTAATAAAAATATTTTCAAATTCGACATAAAAGCAATTATGGTGAAAGATATTTAACCTACAACTCAATCTTCAAAAGTTGGAATGGACAAAAAATAGGTAAGATTGTAGAAAAAAACTGAACAACGTGATTAATAAGGTTTGATTTAATAAATAATCACACACAGATCTGGGGCACACTTTTCCTCCTAAATCCATGAGAGATTTGTAAAAATGTATCATAAATAAGGTCACGCAGTAAGTTGTAAGAGACAGAAAAAACAAGTCTCATTGTCTGAAGCTAGTACAACAACACTCAGGAAAAAATAACAAAAATGAATAACGTTTTACAAAACCCAACTATGTCCAATTTACAACACATATGTGAATAATTCTCTGTTTAAAAGGGAAACCAAACTTTTAAATAGTGAATGTTTCAAAAGTGATAACAAGAAGGGTTCTGCAGTTGGAAATGTGAAAGGCGAGGCTAAAAGGCCAATTCTGAGGAGAGATTCTGGGTTTAAATGCAGTAATTATCAACTAAGAAAACAAGAAAAGAGGTGAACCAGGCTCAGACTTGCCAGAGTCACAAGGAGAACAGAGACGGGAGAAGCCAGCACTCATTCATAACTTGGAAAACTATAACTTTCTTCTCTAAATTTTTGAAAAATTGCTAGTTCTTTGAAAAAGTCCATAAACTTGGCAAAACTCTGAACACCGGTGGAGAAGAAAACACAGCACAGCAAGCAGCCAAGCACGTTTAATTACAAAGGAACGCTCTGGCAAACGCGTTAGTCGTTGGTAAAATGTCTGCTTCAAACCCAACATGCCGCATTTGAAAATTGAAAGCATTTGAAAATTTCAATGAAGTGCGTGACTTCCTGGGGAAAGTGCAATTTTCCAAAAAGGGGTTTAAGATGTAGAAAACGTAAATGGGCAAATAACAGGATAGAACAGATTAACCAGAAATCACCTTCGAAAATGGCTTTGAGCCCAGAGAGTTTCAGTGCTGAGTGCTTGAAAATATCCAAGCGACAGAATATCCCCCACGCGATAGGAACTATTCCAATGCATAAAAAATAGGAGACGCACCTCAATTCATTTTCAACAGGAAAACTCTAATTCCAAAAGCCTGACAAAGACGAAACAAACAATAAACTGTAGCCTCATTTGTGAATAAGTAAAATAGTGGCAATTGGAATCTGGAACATTGAAAGGATCCTATGCCATGCACACCTAGAGCTAAAGAAAGCAGAGAGGAAAATTGAAGTGAGGGATGGAGGAAGGGAGAGCAGAGAGCGGCAGAGGGAGGAAGGGAAGGAAGGAGGGAGGACGGGAAGGAAGAAGAGAGGAAGGGAAGCAAGGAGGGAGAGAAGGAGGGAGGAAGGGAAAGAAGAAGGGAGGAAGGGAAGGAAGGAGGGAGGAAGGGAAGGAAAGAGAGAGAAAGGGAAGGAAGGAGAGAGAAAGGGAAGGAAGGAGAGAGAAAGGGAAGGAAGGAGGGAGAGAAGGAGGGAGGAAGGGAAGGAAGGAGAGAGAAAGGGAAGGAAGGAGAGAAAAAGGGAAGGAAGGAGGGAGGAAGGGAAGGAAGGAGGGAGGAAGGGAAGGAAGGAGGGAGGAAGGGAAGGAAGGAGGGAGGAAGGGGAGGAAGAAAAGAGAAAGGCAAGGAAGGAGGGAGAAAGGGAAGGAAGAAGGGAGGAAGGGAGGGAAGGAGGGAAGAAGGGAGGGAGGAAGGGGAGGAAGAAGGGAGGAAGGGAAGGAAGGAGGGAGAAAGGGAAGGAAGAAAGGAGGAAGGGAAGGAAGGAGGGAGGAAGGGGAGGAAGGAGGGAGGAAGGGAAGGAAGGAGGGAGGAAGGGAAGGAAGGAGGGAGAAAGGGAAGGAAGAAGGGATGAAGGGAAGGAAGGAGGGAGAAAGGGAGGGAAGGAGGGAGGAAGGGAAGGAAGGAGGGAGAAAGGGAAGGAAGAAAGGAGGAAGGGAAGGAAGGAGGGAGGAAGGGAAGGAAGGAGGGAGGAAGGGAAGGAAGGAGGGAGAAAGGGAAGGAAGAAGGGATGAAGGGAAGGAAGGAGGGAGAAAGGGAGGGAAGGAGGGAGGGAAGAGGGAGGGAGGGAGGAAGGAAGGAAGGAGGAAGGGAGGAAGGAAGGAGGAAGGAGGAAGGAGGGAGAAAGGGAGGGAAGGAGGGAGGAAGGGAGGGGAGGAAGAAGGGAGGAAGGGGAGGAAGGAGGAAGGGAAGGAAGGAGGGAGGAAGGGAGGGAAGGAGGGAGGAAGGGAAGGAAGGAGGAAGGGGAGGAAGGAGTGAGGAAGGGAAGGAAGGAAGGAGGGAGGAAGGGGAGGAAGGAGGGAGGAAGGGGAGGAAGGAGGGAGGAAGGGAAGGAAGGAGGGAGGAAGGGGAGGAAGGAGGGAGGAAGGGGAGGAAGGAGGGAGGAAGGGAGGGAAGGAGGGAGGGAGGGAAGGAGGGAGGGAGGAAGGGAAGGAAGGAGGGAGGAAGGGAAGGAGGGAGGAAGGGGAGGAAGAAGGGAGGAAGGGAAGGAAGGAGGGAGGAATGGAAGGAAGGAGGGAGGAAGGGGAGGAAGGAGGGAGGAAGGGAAGGAGGGAGGAAGGGGAGGAAGAAGGGAGGAAGGGGAAAAAGGAGGGAGGAAGGGAAGGAAGGAGGGAGGAAGAGGAGGAAGGAGGGAGGAAGGGAGGGAAGAAGGGAGGAAGGGAAGGAAGGAGGGAGGAATGGAAGGAGGGAGGGAGGAAGGGAAGGAAGGAGGGAGGAAGGGAAGGAGGGAGGAAGGGGAGGAAGAAGGGAGGAAGGGAAGGAAGGAGGGAGGAATGGAAGGAAGGAGGGAGGAAGGGGAGGAAGGAGGGAGGAAGGGAAGGAGGGAGGAAGGGGAGGAAGAAGGGAGGAAGGGGAAGAAGGAGGGAGGAAGGGAAGGAAGGAGGGAGGAAGAGGAGGAAGGAGGGAGGAAGGGAGGGAAGAAGGGAGGAAGGGAAGGAAGGAGGGAGGAATGGAAGGAGGGAGGGAGGAAGGGAAGGAAGGAGGGAGGAAGGGGAGGAAAAAGGGAGGAAGGGGAAGAAGGAGGGAGGAAGGGAAGGAAGGAGGGAGGAAGAGGAGGAAGGAGGGAGGAAGGGAGGGAAGAAGGGAGGAAGGGAAGGAAGGAGGAAGGGGAGGAAGGAGGAAGGGGAGGAAGGAGTGAGGATGGGAAGGAAGAAGAGAGGAAGGGAAGGAAGGAGGGAGAGAAGGAGGGAGGAAGGGAAAGAAGAAGGGAGGAAGGGGAGGAAGGAGTGAGGAAGGGAAGGAAGGAAGGAGGGAGGAAGGGGAGGAAGGAGGGAGGAAGGGGAGGAAGGGGAGGAAGGAGGGAGGAAGGGGAGGAAGGGGAGGAAGGAGGGAGGAAGAGGAGGAAGGGAAGGAAGGAGGGAGGAAGGGGAGGAAGGGGAGGAAGGAGGGAGGAAGGGAGGGAAGGAGGGAGGAAGGGGAGGAAGGAGGGAGGAAGAGGAGGAAGGGAAGGAAGGAGGGAGGAAGGGGAGGAAGGGGAGGAAGGAGGGAGGAAGGGAGGGAAGGAGGGAGGAAGGGAAGGAAGGAGGGAGGAAGGGAAGGAAGGAGGGAGAAAGAGGAGGAAGGAGGGAGGAAGGGAAGGAAGGAGGGAGGAAGGGAGGGAAGGAGGGAGGAAGGGGAGGAAGGAGGGAGGAAGGAGGGAGGAAGGGAAGGAAGGAGGGAGGAAGGGGAGGAAGAAGGGAGGAAGGAAGGGAAGGAGGGAGGAAGGGGAGGAAGGTGGGAGGAAGGGGAGGAAGGAGGGAGGAAGGGGAGGAAGGAGGGAGGAACGGAGGGAGGGAGGAAGAAGACTGCACTAGGCTAAGGTCTGCTGAGCTCGTTAGTATGACACTTTAAACAGATTTATAAAAGCTATTGGGTAAAATAACATTCCCTGGTGGAGAAAACGGAGGGAACATTTTGTAAAAGATAATCTAGGAATAAAAGAACATTCCCTTTTCATAATAAATAATGCTTATCAACTACTCGGCTACCTCAGATATAATGAAGAAAATCCCTATTAAACTTGAGACTGACAATCCCCCCATCACTTCGATGATTTAACATTCTTTTAGAAGTTGTAGTCAAAGCAACAATCCATAAAAGAAAACTCAACTGTAAATATTTGCAAGTGATACATACCTTGCAAACTAGAGAAAATCAAGGAAAGAAGCAAAACAATTAGTGCTGATGCATTTGGGGAGGGGCTGGAAAGCAAACACAAGAGTTTCTCCCAGACCCAGCAACAACGGAGACTCATAAAAGCACAGGAAACATCCGGCTCACAGGACCAGCAGACTCACCGACAGAGCCACCAAAGAACCACCAGAGCCTGGTGGGGAAGAGGCCAGGCTCTTGGCTCTTCTGTGCTGGAAACCAGGCAGACACGGAGTGTGGGGACTCAAGGGACACAGTACAGGGTCTCCCACAGGTGGCTCCAGTCCAGGGAGGACATGGAGCACTGGCCATCCAGCCTGGCCCTTCGCAGGACCAAAGCCAAGACAGTGAGTGTGTGGGCCCACGGCAAGCCCCGGAGGGACATCTGTCTTTGCAGGACGTGGCATCGAGGGCAGAAGTACGTCCCCATGGCTGGTGTGGGAGGCCTGGGGGCAGGCCGGAGCCGGGGTGTGGAACCGGGGCCCTGAGGGCAGGGGAAGCACCTACAGACTCGGACATGGGCGGGACACAGCGGCCAGGTGTGTCCCTCTGTCCTTCTCAGAGAGGTAGGAAGGGCACAGCCTACAGTGAGGACACAGATCGGCACACAGCACCTCACAGCTGGCAGCAGCCATTTAAAACACAGCACCAGGCACCCCAGCTCCCAAACAGGAAATGCTCAGGTCTCCATCTAAAAAAGGCACGGAGGGGTGTTGCAGCCCCGCGGCCTCCTTCACAGCTGGCAGGGGTAAGCTCACCCTACAAGCAGATGCGTAACGACCGCCCGTGATTGGGAGAAGGAATCAGGAAGTCAAGACAGAGCCAGGGAGACGACAGGCAGAGAACTGCAGACAAGCAGGAAAGAGTGGGTAAGGCAAGGGCATGGTGCAGGGCTGGCGACAGAGAGGACTCAGGTAGGACATCGCCAGTTCACACTCGAGGAGGTTCAGGTGGGAGGACTCATCAAAAGAGAGAAACCTGAAGTGAGATCCCCCAGCCGACACTGAAACCCCAACAGCCGGCCAGAATGGGGTTTCTGCTGTAGCATCCCATGCACAGGGAGCCGGAGGAGCCAAGGCCACCTGACGCACAGGGGAGGTTTTCAGATTTTACAACTCAGGATAAAAGGGCATCGCTAACACCTTGCTGCGGACTCCGAGTCCTGTGATGAGGGGGTCTGTGGACCCAGCAGGCCCACACCAGTTCCTATAGACAGGGGACACAAGGTCCTGCAAGCCTGGCTGGTGAAGGCCACAGCCAGACCACAGAGATGCAGGGGACCCAGGCCACCTACAGCCCCCCACCACCACCACAGTCACCGCAGGAGTCAGGATTTGGAGGTGTCTATACAGCTGGATGTGCACAGTGAGCAGGTGACCTGTGATGCCCTACTGGGTGTGGAGACGGTGACAGATTCAGAAGGATGTTTCGCACTGGAGACCAACACACTGTCACCAGGTACAGTGCAGACTTTCCAGCCCAGGTGGTCTTGTCAGAAATCGAGTCCCGGCCGTAAGGATGGCCCCGGAGGTGAGGGCGCTGAAGAGTACACAGGGCGTTACTGTCGACTCAACCCTGACTCACAGCGACCCCCTGTGTGTTAGAGTAGAACTGCGCTTCATAGGGTTTTTAAAGGCTATTTTTTCATAAGTAGATCACCAGGCCTTTCCTCTGAAGAACGCTCTGGGTGGACTTGAACTGCCAACCTTTCAGTTAGCAGCCGAGCGCTGACCCAGGGGTACTGTGGGGGGATTCACTGGCACATCCTGATGAAACCAGGAGACACCGATGCCCCGTACACTGACCCCAGTGTCTGCGGCCATCAGCTGCTCTGATCTGGGACGCTGCGGGAGGCGTGGCCAAGGGTGGCGGCACAGAAGTACCTCCTCACACAAGAAAGGGGGCAAAGTGACAACTAGGCCCTTCCTGGCAGGAGGGAGGTCACACGGCTCGTTGTCAAAGTTGAAACCCAAAAAAGAACACCCAGAAGGGTGCAGCAGCCCCTCTTGATCCCATCCCACTCCCCAGCACACCAGCTCTGGGTCCCAGATACACCCCTTAGGGAACCAGTGAGAGTGGGTCTCCACATGCCTTCTTTTCTGGTTAATCTGACACACTGCTGCAATGTGGGGCTCCATGAAGATTGAGGGGTCTTTAGGACGCCCCAGGCTCACTGAGCTCATTCCTGGAGCAACCCCTGCTCTAGACGTCAACCCTCTTGTCTGAGAACGTCCTGCCTGCAGCCCCTCCCCACCCTGAATGGAGCCCGGACCCTCTCTCTGACCCTCCCCTGTGGCCATCCTCCCACCCTAGGGAACTGAAGCAAACACACGCACTCCTGCCTCCAGCCAGAGAGGGCACTGAGTCCTCCTTTCAGGGTATCTTCCCCGGCTCCCCAAAAACTTCCTCAGTTGACTTGTTTCTGAGCCACTCTGCCCTGCAAGCCCCTCGCCCAGATAGGTTTCTCAGGATAACACAGTAGGGCACTGTCCCCTCCTTAACTCCACAGAACGTGCTCCCATTAATACGACCAGGGAATACGCTCACTTTATTGCCAGTGGCACGGTCATTGCAGCTCACAGTGAGCAGCAGGCTGAGCTAGGCCACCTCCCCCGTCCTTGTGTGGTCAGCATCCTTGCACCTGAGTGTTAGACTCCGCGGCTGCTTCACCAATGATCCATACCTTAGATGAACACTAGAGCAGCCCTTTGCTCAGAATGTTGACATTTTCACGCTGGCCTTGACGTCCCCAGCTATGCACAGAGACCTGCCGCCCTGGCCTGAGACACCCCCCCACCCCTACCACGTCCATCTTATGCAGCCCTCCTCCAGGTGCAGGGCAGCGGCAACAGCCCAGCTCTGATCACACTACAGGGTGGACGCCCGACCTGTCACTCACAGGCTTGCGGCCTCGGACAATTTACTTAGCTTCCCCATACCTCAGTTTCTCCATCTGGAAAACGGGGCCAGTATGAGTCTGTATCTGGCGGGGCCTTTGTGAGGACTGAATGAGCTGACTCGTGGAGAGGCACTGGGCCTTGCACCCAGAAGGCATCACGGGTTCCGCCCCTGACCCCATCTTTCTGAGCAAGTCCTAAAGAGACCGTGTGCGACATCACAGTATCATCTGCCCCCTTCCTGCGGCCCAGGCTGTGGCCTCGCCCAAAACGGAAAACTCACTTGCTGGGAAGGGGCCGGGCTGGGCGGACCCCAGGGGTTCCCCTTTCTGTGTTCACAAACCCCCCGCCATCAAGGCACATTCTAGAACTTAGAAAGGGGCTGACTTCCAGTTCCGTAGGTGAGGACCAAAGCTGCCACGGCCACCACCCCTGCGCTCTGCCCAGGGCCCCGGCCGGGAGTGTGCTGCCCAGGCCGGGAGGAGGCGGGCGGCGGCCAAAGGACCTCTCCCTCCTCCGCTGGCGCCCCTCCCCTGCAGCCCTCCCCCAGGCAGCTCGCGCCGCGAGGATGCCTGAGGGTGCCCTGCCATGCCCGTGAGCGTCCCTGCCCACTGGGCCCTTGAGAGGACACTCGAGTTCCCGCCGCGCCCCGTCAATGTGCCAGGGCCGCAGCCGAGTCTGGTTCGTATGCGATGCGCTGGGCATCGTGTGCGCCGCTAGCACCTGGGGGCTGGTGCTGGGCGCCGCGAGCGCGCTGCTCTCCGAGCTCCTCATCCCTTCGCCAGACTTGGCCTACGCCGCAGCCAACGGCGCGCTCTTCCACCTGCTGGCCTTCCTGGGGCTAGCGTCGCACGCGCGCGCCATGCTCACCGACCCCGGCTCGGTGCCCTTGAGCGAACCGCCCAGGCCCGGAGCTGCCCGCTGCCAGCGCTGCGGTGGCGCCAGGCCCGCGCGAGCCCACCATTGCAGCGTGTGCGGGCGCTGCATCCGCAAGATGGACCACCATTGCCCCTGGATCAACAATTGTGTGGGCGAGGACAACCAGAAGTACTTCGTGCTCTTCACGCTCTACATCGCCCTGGCAGCGCTGCACGTGCTGTTGTTGCTTGGCGTCCCCGCCCTGCGCCACTATGCTCGGGGCGAGTGGAACACCAACAGCACCGTGTCGCCCCGTGGTTCCCTCATCTTCCTTTTCCTAGTGAGTCTGAAAGGCCTCATCTTCACCTCTGTGATGTTCGGGACCCAGATGCACGCCATCTGCACTGACCAGACGAGAATTGAGCTGCTACAGAAGGAGCGGGCCAGGTGGGGCAAAGGCACCATGTGGATGAACTTGAAGGAGGTCTTTGGCCACCACGTCTCGGTGGCCTGGATCAACCCTTTTGCCTCCCAGGAGCCTCAGAAATTGGATGAGCACCACGACGTGGTCTGAGGGCCTCCTCCTAGGATTCCCACTCACATGGGACCACAGCGACTGTACCATCTGCTAAATCTTTTACAGGTGTTTAGGGGGAAATGTAACAACAGCAAACTTGAACAGAAGCCATCATTGCTCCCACGTCCACAGATGAAACCGACACTACAGAAATTTTTAAAACCTCATGTTCTGTTCTGAGCAGAAAGTGAGGCATGTGGAAGCCAAGCTTTGCCCAAAGAAAGTTCCAGAAAATGAGGTGAAATATGTATGCTGCACCTTTTTAACTCTGTCATGTGAAAAACAATCAAATCCACCACAACACTTGCTAATAAAGTATCATAAATGCGTGCTGAACCTTGTTAAACATGCTATCTGTATATATTGATAAAAGGAAGTCTGGTGGCACAGTAGTTAAAGCAATCAACTGCTAACCAAAAGATCAGCAGTTCGAAACTACCATGGCTCTGCTGGAGAAAGATGTAGCGGTCTGCTTCTGGAGAGATTTATAGCCTAGTAAACCCTATGGGGTTATGAGTTGGAACTGACTAGACAGCAGTGGGTTTGGTTTTTTTTATGTATATGTACTGATATAATTCTGTAGAATTTCTCCCCTGGGCTATTATTGTGAGTGAACGGCATAGATAGATTGGTGTCCCTGGGCAGTGGTGCATATGGTGAACATGTTGGGCTGATAACCTAAAGATTGGAGACTCCTCTGAAGAAAGGCCTGGCAATATACTTCTAAAAAATCAGCCATTGACAACCCTATGAAACATAGTTCTATTCCGACACATATGAGGTCACCATGAGATGGAATTGGCTCCATGACAACTGGTTGCACGGATGGATTATCTGATTTTGAACCATTCCTGATAAACCCAACTCCATCATGATGCGTTATTTTGTAATATCTGTTGGATTTGGTCAGCTACTATTTTATCCAGGATTTTTGCATACGTCAATGATCTGAGCCAGTAGGTATTTTTTTCTTTTATTGACCTAATTTGTTTGTGTTTTACTCCAGATCACAGCAGCCGTATAAAATGAGTAGGGTAGCTATGATTCTGTATTTTCTGAACATTTTCTGTGTAAGATTGGCACTAGCTCTTCCTGGAAAATCTGGTGAGATTCACCAACCAGTCAAGCCATCTGAATTTGATATTTTTTTGGTTTTTTTTACTTCGTTTATTTTGAGATCTTTGTAGAGTCAGTAAGATTGCTCAGTGAGGTCTGCTCAAGAGCGGCCTCTGCTTTTGAGCTGTTTTATGCTGGCATACATAGCTCAGGTTCACTCATCCCCATTGCCATCTATTTCACTGTGTGAGCAGAGCGTAATTTGTTTAGCCCTGTTTGCATTTCTGATGGAAATTTAAATTTTCCCATTTTTGTTCTATTAAACAACAGTGATGAACATCTCTGTCCATGTGTTTGTGAGTGTGCATTCAAGTCCGGCTTTCTAAAGTGGAAATGGAATTACTGGGTAGTGCCTAGAAGCAGAACTTCTAAATTTTGCCATATTGCTTTCCACAGTGGATACACCAACTCACTCTGCAGTGGTGAGTTCCTGCAGCTGCACGCAATCACCTGAATTTCTATGATCCGAATCTTCTGAATTTTTACTTAGCTGATGGGGGTGAAATGGTAACTCATTATGGTTTATTTCCAATTTCTCTAATTACTAGTGAGGTTGACATATTTTCATCTGTTTACTGAATATTTGGATTTACTCTTCTGTAAATTTTCTCCATATTGCTATTGGGTTGTTTGTCTTTTTCTTACTGGTCTACAGGAGTTTTTCATTCTGAATACAAATTGCCAACATCTCGTAGTCCGGACTTTTTTTTCCCTCTTTGTTAATGGTGTCTTGTAATGCACAGAAGTTGGTAATGTAGTAAATTTTATCACTTTTTTCTTTTTGATTGTTTGTGCTTTTTGAATCTTCATTAAGAAGTCCCTCCATGTCCTAATGGCATAAGTATATTCTTCCATATTGTCTTCCATACATTTTAAATTTTTATTTTTCATATTTAGGTCAATTTTCCACCTGGAGTAATCTTTATGTATGGTGTAAGGTATAAATCCAGTTTTCTATATATTCTTATAGAGTTACATTTTAGTTGAGTACATTACTACATTCCTGTTGTTTAAAGAAGCCAAATACAACAAAATTATAAACGGCAGATGGTGGAAGGGGAGCTGTCCTAGCAGTTCACCACCAAGCCCATTTCTCTTCCTGAAGAGTTTAAATGTACCCTTCTTAACAGTTACACATATATATTTATACACATATTCATGCACATATAAAATTACAAAACTTTTACATTGGGGTTTTTGCTGTTGTCTTTTTTTTTTTTTTTTTCCCAAGTGGCCTGACATTGTATGTATTGCTCTACAAGTTGTTTTTTACACTTAAACCCTTGGAGGTCTTTCTAGATGAATGTATAGTGATCTTTCTAATTCTTGTTACATGCTTCAAAGTATAATGTGGACACCTGGTTTATTCATCCACATGCCAAATGAGGAATGTTGAGGTCATTCCAAGTTTTCCAGCAATTTATATCTTTGTCCACGACTCATGTGTTCACGGGCACATGTACCCTTTGTCATGCCTTCATCAAGGGTGAACGTAATTTAAATATTGAGAGATATCACCCTATTGTCCTTCAGAAGAGCTATAGTGATAGACTTCCACCACAAGTGAGCAAGAGTGCCCTTCTGCTAATACGCAGCCAATTCTTGTTCCTTTTCATTTGGACTAATCTGAGGGATATTGTCCCTATTTGTATTTCCTATTCTCTGATGAGCCCCTTTTCAAGTTTTTTTGTGGTTATGGATTGAATTGTGTCCTCAAAAAATATATATTGGAATACTAACCCGTACACCTGTGGATGAAGCCCTGGTGGCACAGTGATTAAGAGCTCAGGCTGCTAACCAAAAATTCAGCAGTTCAAATCCACCAGCCACTCCTTGGAAACCCTATGGGACATGCTACTCTGTCTTATAGGGTCACTATGAGTCGGGATAAACTCGAAGGATGTGGGTTTTTTGGGGGGGAGGGGTTCATACCTGTGGATGTGATCCTGTTTGGGAATAGAGTTTTGTTACGTTAATGGGGCCGTATCAGCGTAGAGTGTGTCCTAAATCTAATCACTTCTGAGTTATAAAGAGCAGCATAGACAGAAACAAACAAACACAAACGGGGCAGGGGGAGATACATGCCACAAGAAGATCACCAAGGAACCAAGGAATGCCAGGGCAACAGAAGCTGGAAGATACAGAATGTTCCCCTAGAGCTGGTGCCCTAAATTTGGACTTTTATCCTATGAACTGTGAGAAAATAAATTTCTGTTCTTTAAACGCACCCCACTTGTGGTGTTTCCGTTACAGCAGCACTAAGAGACTAAGATAATTGGTCATCTGCAAACTTGCAATTTCTATTCTCTGCCTCTTTTTTCTTATCCGTTTGCTTGAGTTTTTAATGTATTCTCAACCTTAATCCTTTCTGTAATAGATGGTGCAATTATGCAACAACAATTATTTATTCTTACCTATGATTTTTATGCCAAGATTTCTGGTATCTTCTCTTTCTTGGATTCAGGTCTGTTTTGTTACTGTATATTCTCGAGTGCTTGTTTTAGAGATAGTCTAAGGGACATAAACTCATTGAGTCCATGCATGTCCCAAAATGCCTTTCATTTGCCCTTGCACTTGAGTATTTGGGGACTGGGCAGAAAATTCTATACTCAGAATCAGAACTGTAAATACACAATATCATGATAAATGGAGAATGACGTTGTCAAGGATTTCATCTTACTTGGAGCCACAATCAACACCCATGGAAGCAGCAGTCAAGAAATCAAATGACACATTGCATTGGGCAAATCTGCTGCAAAAGACTTCTTTAAAGTGTGGAAAAGCAAAGAGGTCACTTTAAGGACTAAGGCGCACCTGACCCAAGGCATGGTGTTTTCAATCGCCTCATATGCATATGAGGGCTGGACTATGAATAAGGAAGAGTGAAGAAGAATTTATACCTTTGAATCATGGTGTTGGTGAAGAGTACGGAATATACAATGAATGGCCAGAAGAACAAACAAGTCTGTCTTGGGAGAAGTACAGCCAGAATGCTCCTTAGAAGGGAGGATGGCAAGACTTTGTCTCACATACTTCCGACAAGTTATCAAGAGAGACCAGTGCCTGGAGAAAGACATCATGCTTGGTAAAGTAGAAGGTCAGCAAAAAAGAGGAAGACCCTCAATGAAATGGATTGACACAGTGGCTGCCACAATGGGCTCAAACATAGCAACGATTGTGAGGATCGCTCAGGACTGGCAGTTTCGTTCGGTTGTACATAGGGTCGCTATGAGTTGGAACCCACTCGACAGCACCTAACAACAAATATCCAGTGTAGTGGGTTGAATAGTGTCCCCCAAAAATTCATGTCCAACTTGGATATCAAAATGTGACCTTATTTAGAAATAGGGTTTTTGCTAATTTAATTAAGGAACTTAAGACAAAATCATCTAGCTTTAGGGTGAGCCTTATAAGAAGAGAAGATGCCACAATGACAGAGTGACTCAGAGGGAAGACAAAGGCAGCCACTGTCTACAAGTCAAGGAATGTCAAGGATTGCCAGAAGCCACCAGAAGTTAAGAGAGAGGCATAGGACAGTTTTTTCCTCAGAGCCTCCAGAAGGAACCAACCCTGCCCACACCTTGATTTTGGACTTCTGGCCTCCTGAACTGTAAAAGAATAAACTCCTGATGTTTTAAGCCACCCAGATTGTGATGATTTGTTATAGCAGCCCTAGGAAACTGATACACTCAGGAAGAAGATATTCTGGGTGACACTGGATGTAGGAACCTAACAGAGCAAAGGGCTTCTTTATACTCAGTAGTGGGATCTGGACAGTGGCATCACTAGGGTTGGTGTCACCCAGTAAGATAATTCATTGTATCACCCACCGCTCCCCCATGCTAATAACCACAAAATTGTAACCAAAACACTAGAAAATTTGACAAAATGAGCAACTGTAAACACACTGGCAGCAACGAAAACAACAGCGTGTGCTGGTTACGACGACAAGATTCTCAGTGTCATTGTAATTGGGTGATAATGACAGCTCTGACCAGAGTGCATGAGAAGGTTCAAAAAGTAAGTTAGCACAGAGTTTTAGTCTTATAGGTATATTGATACATGTAAGCTAGCTTACGAAAAATGTTTTGTTGTTATAACTAACTACAGGGATATTTTTATTAAAAAAAATAATAAATGTCTTACTAAACAGACAGTAGATGAGTGGTGTCTTTGGTGAAGGGTGAGACAGTACACAGTACTGGGGAAACCAGCACAACTTGTACAAGGAAAGGTCATGGAAGCTCCATGGACACATCCAAACTCCCTGAGGGACTGAATTGCTGGGCAGAGGGCTGTGGGGACCATGGTCTCGGGGAACAACTAGCTCAACTAGCATAACACAGTTTATAGACAATGTTCTACATTCTACCTTGGTGAGTAGTGTCTGGGGTCTTAAAACCCTGCGAGCAGCCATTTAAGATACTCCACTGGTCTCACTCCTTTGGGAGCAAGGGAGAATGAAGAGAACAGGATACAAGGAAAAGATTAGTCCGAAGGACTAATTGTCCACAGCTACCAAGGCCTCCACCGGACTGAGTCCAGTACAGCTAGATGGTGCCCGGCTACCACCACTCACTGCTCTGACCAGGATCACAACAGAGGGTTCTGGACAGAGCTGGAGAAGGATGTAGAACAAAATTCTAACACACACACAAAAAGACCAGACTTACTGGACTGAAAGAGGCTGGAGAAACCCCAAGAGTATGGCCCCCAGACACCCTTTTAGCTCAGTGGTGAAGTTACTTCCAAAGTTCACCGTTCAGCCCCATAAAACAAAACAGGACTAATGATGCACAGCAGTCCAGGGACAAGGACTAGAAGGCAGAAGGGGACAGGAAAGCTGGTGATAGGGAACCCAAGGTTGAGTAAGGACAGTGTTGACATGTAGTGGGGTTGTTAAACATTGTCACAGGGCAACATGTGTACTAACTGTTTAATGACAAGCTATTTTGTTCTGTAAACCTTCATCTAAAGTGAGAATAGCAGCACAACTGGAAGAACATAATCAATGTCACTGAAGTGTGCCTGTAGAAATTTTTGAAATGGTGTACCTTTGGCTATGTATATTTTCACCAAAAAAAAAAAGGTTGAGAAGGGAGAGTGTTGACATGTCGTGGGATTGTTAACCAATGTCATAAAACAATGTGTGTACCGACTGTTTAATGAGAAACTATTTATTCTGTAAACCTTCACCTAAAGTACAATAGAAAAAGGAATAATAATAATAAATTTCTGCTGAAAACACTGCACAAAAATTTTATAGACAGTTATTTTGGTGTCACCCCCTCTGACAGTATCACCCAGTGCTGTTCACACCCCCCTCCCACACCTGACGCTACAGGATCTGGAGTTAGTTCATGTACTGGTCTTTGCCTCTCTCCAGATCCACAACCCAGCGGAAGACCTCTCCAGGCAAGTGAGCTGGAAATTCTCAGGTTTTATCCCAGGAAATCCCCACTGCTACCTTGGGCTTGGAATAAAGGGGAGACCCCCAGTTGGCCAGCCCCTCTACATGCAGTCCTTTGGCCAATTCCCTGGGCCTTTCCTGCTCTTGGGTCCTCTGGGCCATCTCTTCCTTTGGAGAAGCTTCTACCTCAGGTGGTTCAAGCCATGGTTCATTCTGTTCTTGACATTCCAATCCCATCTCCTTTCCATCTTGTCAGAATTCCTGACTGGTTCTGGTCTGTTGATGGTACCATGTTCTGTATAAGTATGTTATTGTTGTTAGCTGCACAATGGAAAAAATGCTGCCCAGTCTTGTGCCATCCCCATGATTGGTTGTGGATGAAACCATTGTGACCCACGGGGTTTTCATTGGGTGATTTTCAGAAGCAGATCACCCGGCTTTTCTTCTTAGTCCGTCTTAGTCTGGAAGCTTCACTGAAATCTGTTCAGAATCATAGCAACACACAAGCCTCCACTGACAGATGGTGGTGGCTGCACATGAGCTGCATTGGCTGGGAATCAAACCCGGGTCTTCCACATGGAAGGCAAGAATTCTACCACTGAACCACCAATGCCCTCTCTATAAGTATAGCTCTTGCCATAGCTTTTGCATTGAGAAGCTTAGATTGGAAAGAAAAGAAGATGTTTGCCTATCACCTGCCTGCCCTCTCATCCACTCATCACCTGCAGGGGAGGTTGGATGCCCACAGATGGACATTTAAAGTTCCCTTCTGTCTGTCCTGACTTCCAGCCTCTCCCAGCTCATCCCACCCCTCCATCAGTTGTGCACGTGTCCCCCAGAGCTGCACACTCAGGCCTCTTCCTTCACCCTCATCTAGGTCCTTCTGCCTTGAGAGTGCTCCCCAGCCCTCTTCCTGCAAAGCTTCTCCAGTACCCATCCCATCCCATGCTCTCATAGCACTGACAGGGTGCCCTGGGCAATGACATTCTTAGGACAACCTGTCAAGGGTCTGTCAGACTCAATCATCTGAGAACTCTTAAAGAATATGAGGAACTCACTCCCAAGGCCACCTCTGTCATACTTTTCTTACAAGTCTCTTCTTAGGTGTGGGAGATGTTCTAGTGTCATGAGGAGTGATAGACCAGATGACCCTACCAGGCAGCCATCATTAGATCCAAGTGATAAATTCTGCTCAGACCAGCCTAGGGGAGCTAAGTAGCAGGGGCTTCATTGGAAGGACCTTGTGGTGATTAGATGGCCAGAAAGCACTCACAGCCTTCACTCGGGATTGGTCTGCCTGAAATCCTGGGTACCATGACCTCCTTTCTTTGAGCAGCTCTTCCCTCTCCCTCCATGGGGTTCCTGTGGTCTTCCCCAGCCAAGGTGACTCACCTGGGGGGCACACGACTCCTGCCAGTCAAGCAGAGCTCTGTCCTTGAGGGGTGGGAGATGCTTCCTATAGCTGAGCTGAAGGATCTAAATCCAGAGGGGTCTAAGCCCCCTCCTGCTGTGAGGAGGAAAACCACAAGGGAGGGAAGAAAGTGGCAGAGGGAGCGTGAGAGAGTGAGTGGGTGGTAGTCAAGATCCCCAGTCCCTGTGGGCCTTTCCTTGTAACACGGCTCTGCCCCTCCCTAGCTCTGCCCTGACCCCCACGGACTGCAGCTGGCACAGTCCACACTTGCCACATGCATGCTTTGACAGATGAGCTCACTGATCTTTCAGAGTGCCAGCCTTTTCTGACCCGGAGAACAGGATGACTGGGGCTTGTGAGAAACCGTGATCACAGCTCTGAAGGTGGGAGCCCTGGCAGCCTCTCCGGGGCACTGGTGGAACTGTGCCTGAGCACGGCCCTACCTCTGACGGCCCTATGTCAGGACCCCCACCTTTGGCAGGCTATGGCATTTTTGAACTTGCTGAGGTTTGCTTCCAACTTCAAGGGAGCACTTTCCTCATGAGCCTTTTTGATGGGCTTTCATGGGAGGCAGGGAGCATCCAGAAAGCTCAGCCAGAAATTTGGGGAAAGAAGCTGGTCTGATTACCCAATGCTGCCAGGCTATATCTAATCAGGGTGAGAAACAAAAAAGCAGTGAGCCCCAGGCAGCCACCCCTACTCCCATGGAGGGCGGGAAAAGGAACAGGGTGTGGGGTGAGGAGGGGGGGCTCCCTATTTACAAAGACCACAGGGAGGAGGCTTAGGAGAATCCTTGCTGTGGGAGCCCGGGAGCAGCAGGGAGCCAAGCCAGCCCAAAGGAAAAACAACAAAGCCAGCAAGGGGCCCACCTGCAGCTTCCTTCCCCTCCCACCTCCCTGAAGCTGTCAGCGGCGCCAGGTCTACCCACCTCCTCCCTTTTATCTCCCACTCTGTGCAGAACCTGGAAGCTTCTCTCTTAGGGCATAATGAGAAAAAACCAGAGGGAAGGGGAAAAAACTCTCTCATTACTGGTGGGAATGCAGAATTTAGAAAACAGTTTGGCAGTTTCTTACAAAGTTAAATATACATTTACCATCTGACCCAGAAATTCTATCTCCTAGGTACTTACCCACGTGAACTGAAAACTTGTATTTACACAAAAACCTGTACATGAATGTTCATAGCAACCAAGATGCCCTTCAACAGGTGGGTGGATAAACAAACTGTGGTCCATCTATACCATGGAATAATGTGGTGGTGGTTGCTCAGTGCTGTCAAGCCAGTTCTGCCTTATAGCGACCCTATGTACAACAGAGCAAAACACTGCCAGGTCCTGTGCCATCCTCACAAAACTTGTTATGCTTGATCCCATTGTTGCAACTGCTGTTTCAATCCATCTCATTGAGTGTTTCCTCTTTTTCACTGACTCTCTACTCTATCAAAGCATGATGTCCTTCTCCAGGAACTGATCCCTCCTGATAACATGTCCAGAGTATGTGAGATGAAGTCTTGCCATCCTCACTTCTAAGGAGCATTCTGGCTACACTTCTTCCAAGATAGACTTGTTTGTTCTTCTGGCAGTCCATGGTATATTCAGTGTTCTTCATCAACACCATAACTCAAAGGCTTCAGTTCTTCTTTGACCTTCCTTATTCATTGTCCAGCTTTCACATGCATATGAGGCAATTGAAAACACCTTGGCTTGAGTCAGGCACACCTCAGTCCTTAGAGTGACATCTTTGCTTTTTAACACTTTCAAGAGATGTCTTGCAGCAGATTTGCCCAATGCAATGCGTCGTTTGATTTCTTGACTGCTGCTTCCATGGGCATTGATTGTGGACCCAAGTAAAATGAAATCCTTGACAACTTCAATATTTTCTCTGTTTATCGTGATGTTGCTTATTGGTCCAGCTGTGAGGACCATGGAATAGTTCTAAGCCATAAAGAGGAACAAGCTACTGATTCACATAACAGCATGAATAAATGTTAAATGCATTGTGCTGGGTGAAATAATTCAAATCCACAAGGCTACATAGTGTAGGATCCCATTTATGTGATATTCTGAAAGAGGAACAACTATAGGGAAAGAAAACAGATCAGTGGTCACCAGGTTTGGGGGAAGGGGACAGGATTGGCTAAAAAGGACATGTAAAAGATAATATTTAGGGTGATGGAACTGCTGTCTGTATTCTAATGTGGTGGTGGTTGCACCAATCTGTACATTTGTCAAAACTCATAGAACAAAGTATACACTTTACTGTATGAGAATTAAAATAATCAACCAAGAAGTCAGAGATCCCAGGATGGAACATAAACTGTGACAAATGAATCTAACCAGGTTGAAGATGTATGACATAACCTTGCTGAAGTGGTAGAAAGGAAAGGAGCTGACCTAAGTAACTTTGGAAAATGGTGTTTAGGCTGGAAACTATAAAGCTAAAGACAAAATGAACTGTGTATCAGCACTGTACTCTAGTTGATAAATTTGTTTCTCACAAAGGTACAGATTAGAAATTCTGTGACTACTTTGTGTGTGTACTAGGGTTGAACCAATAAGCAAATAAATTGTAGATAATGAGAACCAGGTTTTTCACTGTCAGAGAAAGAAATTACAATTAGTTACAATTAAGCAAAGGGGAAAAGGCTAGAATGACTACCCCTCAAGCTAGATTAGAGTTGGAGATATCAGTATGCACTCATGTTTATTTTAATATGTACAGACTTATGCATACAGAAATGAATTTATTATACAGACATATGTCTCCTGGCTCTGTCGTCTGAAAGGGCTTAGAAGCAGTGGCAGCCCAATAGCAGTGAGCACTCCTAGTCCCCAGATTTTTGTTTCTAAATACCATTCTCTAATAAAAGGAACCAGAGCTCCTTGGAGAAATGGATCCTTGTAGAGCTGGGGAAGGGAAAATAGAAGATGAGCCTACAGCATCTTGTTGCACAAAAACTAAGAAATAGCTAAGAAAAAAAAAAAAAAACAAGGGATAGTGAGTGTCAAAGGGGCACAAAAGGACACAGGAGATCCCAATGGTCAAAGCTGGAACAATTTGGGCAATAAAGTAAATAGCTATTACATTACATTATAACCCAAAGTATAAGATAAATATGTATGACACCATGCTGATATAAGTGATTGAATAGATAAATAAATGCAGGAGAAGGGACAGATCTTTCTTACAGAAGAATTCCAAATAATCAATGTACTAGAAGTGAGGGAAACAGACAATCACCATCAGAACACCACACAATAACTGCTTCAGCGAGACCCACTGACAAGTGCTAAAATTGGTGGGTGGGCAAAACTTTCAGCAGGAAGAAGATAGCTGCATAGCTTCAAAAGATCTATCCTAAAATATTTATTAATTACTGTGGCAGTTTCAACAACTGTCCACAAATTCTTGGATGCTCTTCCTTCTGACACAAAAAAAACAAACCAAACCCATTGCCGCCAAGTCAATTCCTACCCATAACCACCCTATAGGACAGAGTAGAACTGCCCCATATGGTTTCCAAGGAGCTGCTGGAGGATTCAAACTGTCGACCTTTTGGTTAGCAGCCAAATGCTTAACCACTGCGTCACCAGGACTCCTCCTTCTGACAGATGAATATTAATTTCCCTCCCATTGAGCATAGGTCGTTATGAGTTGGAATCAACTTGACATCAATGGGTTTTTTGGGTTTTGAGCGTGGGTTGGACTGAGTGACTCACTTCCAAAAATAGAGTAGGAAATGGGAAAAATAGAAACTTTACATTATACAAGCCTCCTAGATACCACCTTAACCAAGCCATCAAGGTTAACATTATCCATAATAGGTCATACTGATAGCATGTATGCTTGATACAGTGGGATGAGAAGGGCTCCTTACCACTGTGACCTTCTTCCCAAAAATCCATAATCTCAGTCTAATAATGAGAAAACATCAGAGAAACCAAAATGGAGGGACATTATACAAAACACCTGACCAATATTCTTCAAAAGTGCCAATTCATGGAAAGCAAAGGAGGCTGAGAAACAGTAACAGACCAAAGAAGACTAAGGTGGCATGGCGACCGAATGCAACGTGGGATTCTGCATCAGTACAGAAACTGGAGAAATTCAAATAAAGCCTATAGTTGAGTTAATAGTAATGAGTAACAATGTTAATTTCTTCTTTTTGATGAATGCACCATGGTTATACAATATGTTAACATTGAGGGAAGCTGGCTGGGGGATATACAGGAACTCTCTGTACTATCTTTTCCACTATTTTATAAACCTAAGTTTATTTTCTAAAATTATTTCAAAATAAAACGTTAAGGAAGGGGGATACTTGTGAAGCTGGCAAATGTCATGACATTGATTTTTTAATGACAATGCTTTCCTAAGCAGCATCTAACCAGATGTTGGAGTCTTGGAATATCCCAGTTGGATTCTCTTCAAAAATATGAACAAAGTCCTTTGCTACAGAAATGAAAAACCAAACCAAACTTGTTGCCCTTGAGTTGATTCGAACTCATACTGACCCTATAGGACAGAGTAGAACTGCCCCATAGGGTTTCCAAGGCTATAATCTTTACGGAAGCAGACCACCACATCTTTCTCCCACGGAGCTGCTGGTGGGTTTGAACTGCCGACCTTTCAATTAGCAGTCACATGCTTTAACTACTTTGCCATCAGGGCTCCTAAGAAATGAAAAAAGTATATGGAAATTTAAAAAATACAATTAATGAGCAAAAATCTTTAGGGAAAATTATAAAAGACATTTGAAAACCCTACAACTTATTTTAGATTCCAGATCTAGCAAAACTCCATTTTCAAGAGAATGGTATCAAACCCAAATGGTTTTGTGAATCCCTGGCAAAATGATTGATGTCAGAACCGACTGAGAAGTGAAGAGAAGTCAGCACTCCACAGGTTGTTCTACTGTGTCCCGTGACAGGAGGCAGCACCGACAAAACTAAAATCCAATGCCACAAACTGCCTACCACGCGAGGAGGTGGCCTGCTTGTAATGACAGCAATGCATGTCAAAAATCAAAAGAGCTTCACCTCTTCCCAGAGAACTCATAGAAGTTCATCTTTCAGCTGAACCGCTAGTTGTCTTGAAAAGAGGAACGAAGACTGATTTTAAAACCACACAAATAGTTCTCGTTTTCACAAATTACTAAGTTTTAGGAGCTGTTGTTTTTATGTGCCGTTGAGTCAATTCTGACTCATAGCAACCCTATCAGACAGAGAAGAACTGCCCCACAGGGTTTCCTATGCTATAATCTTTATAGAGCAGATCACCAGGTCTTTTCTCCCTCGGAGCCTCTGGTGGGTTCGAACAGCTGACCTTTCAGTTAACAGCTGTGCACTTAACTGTTACACCACCAGGGCTAATGCAGCAAATCCTTTTTGATTCCATGCCACCAAGTTGGAGTTTGGGGTGATTCAGCCTGGAGGAGCCAAGCTTTCCAAAGCATCTAAAAACAGTAGGTCAAGCCAGCTTCAGATCAAGTTAAGGGCGTCCTGCTTCACAGTTGGCTCTGGAAACCACCTTCTGCACTGTCTGGATCCAGGGCCCCTCGTGCCTAAGGGGATGTGGCCTGCTGTTGGGTGCCTGGCAGTACCCCTCCTCCAATCATCTGGTCACACTGACCACCACCAATTAGTGCCATCTGGGTGGTGTCAACAAAAAAGAGTTTAAAGTAACATTCATTTCCTGCACTGTTATTTATTAACAGATTTGCCATTCAGTCAGCAATTTGAAAAAAATCCTTCAGCCGCTCCTCCTCTTTTCCTGCATTTGTGACCTTTTGCCACCAGGAGGCAGTCTTGTGGTCTGAACACAAAATGTCTTGTTTCTCTGAGCAGTGAATTCTAGATACACAGTGAATCCTGGAGAGCTGAAACTCAACAGAGCTGGCTTGTTTCTCTGGATGTTGCAAGTTTTCTGCCTTTGACAGGATGCAGTCTTACCACTTTTCTATCGCTGGTTTTGGTGGAAAACATTTGAATTTCCCTTCTCTGACAGGTTTCTGCCTTACAAAGTTTCCAGCTTCTGCAGGTTTTACTGTATTTATAACCCTGTAGTTTGTAATTAAACAGGTCACTGTTAAGTTGCGGAAGTGGCTGGAGATGGGCAGGAGCCTTTGGTTAACACGGATTGAAGCACCTCCTTCCTCGTCAGCTTTCTGTGGCCTCTGAGCTCTCAGCTTCATATTTCTCATGCTTTAGAGATCAGAGGCAGCCCCCCACCCCACAATCTCAAAGTTTTATAGATGACCTCAGATTTAAAAAAAAAAAAAAATAACTCTTCCCCAGTTATTTCTTTAAAGGGCTGATTTTCCTTACACAGCACGCTGTGAGAAAAATTTAAATGAGGTTTTTGAGTATAGATTCGAACTGGTTACAGGATAATTGCTAACAGTGAAAACTTATAGTATGGCGGTCAGGTCATCAAACTCTAATTTTATTTATATATATAATTCCAGCTAGCACATATTGTCATTTTTATGTCTGCGAGACTTAAGCTTTTACCCCCAAAGTTGTTTTAATTCTGTCTGGGGAGAATGTTTAATCAGAGTTCCAAAAATGGCGCTTCTGTGGGCTCCTCTGGAGATGACATTTGTCAAGCTGCCATCTGAGAGGTAATTTGTGAAATTCACTGGGGTTCATTATTGCAGATATCAGCAATCAATATTTTTCCCTCAAAAAGGACATCAGTTGGTTCTTAGGAACACGCAGAAAGCTTTCTCCTCTGCTACAAACTTCCCTGGAGTGTTCACCGTGTGGGCTACTGGCCACCCCTCAGGGGAGTCAGACAAAGCAAGGGACAGGCGAGAGAGTTCCTCAGAGAGACAGAGACAAAGACAGAGACAGAGAGAGACAGTGAGACAGACACAGAGAGAGAGACACACACACAGTCACAGAGAGAGACAGGGACAGAGAGAGAGGACAGAGAGATAGACAGAGAGGGACAGAGACAGATGGAGAGAGACAGAGACAGAGAGGGAGAGACAGCGAGACAGAGTCACAGAGAGAGAAAGAGAGACAGAGACAGAATCACAGAGAGAGACAGGATCAGAGAGAGAGAGAACAGAGAGAGCCACACTAAACCATCCTCCCTGCTGAGGCTCCATGAAGAGGCTGAGAACTCACCAGGAAGGGATATGAGCTCCCCACAAAGGCCTTGCACATTGGGAAGCTAAGCGAGCTAGAAGCAGACCCGCATGCGGGACCCTGAGGAGTCATAGAGGAAAGCTGCACTAGGAAAGTACCCAGAGTGAGGGCCGACGTCCTTCCCAGAGCAGCTTCCACACCAGTCCTCGGTGGCACAGGAACATGGTCAGACCCAGAGGGAGCACCTGGCCATGAGGCTGTCCTGGGGCTAGGTAATAGTGACCAGGACTCAGCATGGGCAGAGGCAGCTGGGGCTCCTCTTCCCAGGAGCCATGGGAACCAGAGACATGGGGAGGCAGCATCTCTGTGTCTGTCACTCCAGCTCCAAGCATAAAGGGCAGACACCATCGTGATTCTCAGCAGCTCTTCCCGTAAGGAGGTGGAGTCTTCTCCCCACCCCTTGGATCAGAGCTGGCCTGACTTGCTTTGGCCAGCAGAACTTGGTGGAAACCACACTGCGAGTTCCCAGGCTGGGCCTCGGAGGCCTTGCATGCTTCCACTCTCACTTCAAGAACACTCGAGAGCAAGCCGAGGCACGTGGAGCAGAGACGAGCAGTCCCAGCTGAGGCCCTCCAAGCTCGCCAACCCCCAGCTATGCCAGCAGCTGGACACAGAGCATCAGAGGGTCCAGCTAAGACCAGAAGATCCACCACTGAGGCCACCTAACTCTGCTGGCCCACAGCATTATGGGATGGATAAATGGCTGTAGTTTAAAGCCACTGAGTTTTGGGGTCCTTTGTTATGCAGCAAAGACAACTGACACAAGGTACATGGGGTTTAGGTTCACATCAATATTTCATTAAATATTCAGTAGATTAAAAATTCAGTAGATAAGAAGACTACTTAGATTTTATGTAAGGTACAAATAGAGATGGATAGATGGCTACTGTCGAGTTGACTGACTCATGGCGACCCCGAGTACAACTGAACGAAATGTTGCCTGGTCCTGTGTCATCCTCACAATGGCCAGCATGTTCGAGTCCTTCACTGGGGCTGTTGTGCCAATCCATCTCACTGAGTCTTTGCTTGCTCTCACTGGCCATCTGCCTCACCAAACACAATGTTCTCCTCCAGCGATTGATCCCTTCTGATGATGTGTCCAAAGCAAATGAGTTGGACAATGTTCTGTTGTGATCCGTAAGGTTTTCGTGGGCTGATTTTCCAAAGTAGATCACCAGGTCTTTCCGCTTAGTCTATCTTAGTCTGGAAACTCTGCTGGAACCTGTCCACCAAGGGTGACCCTGCTGGTATTTGCAATATGGGTGACAGAGCTTCCAGCATCACAGCAACATACAAGCCACAGCAGTATGACAAGCTAACAGACGAGTGGTACAAATAGTAACCATAAAATGAACACCTGAATACCTACCTCCCCACCTGATTTAAGAAAAAAATCAGAATTCCTGAAGCCACCAAATCTATCCCTCCCTCATCCCCAGAGGGAAATACCATCTTGAATTTTGTATTTACCATTTCCTGGATTTCTAAATAGTTTCATCTGCAAGTAGTGCCAAGCAATGCATTGTTTGGATTTGCCTGCTGCTGGACTTGGTATAATGGAACCACACTGCACCCATTCTGCCATGACCAGCTTTCTTACTCAACAGGAAGTCACTGAAAGCCCCGTACACTGGCCATGGTTCCATCATACAGTGTATCCCACTGTATCAACATATCACAGCCGATTGACCCAGCAGCCCACCACTGCCAGGTATGTGGGTTGTTTTCATTTTTTGCAAAATTACAAAAATTGCCGTGATGAACATCTTTGTACATCACCCCATAGGCCCAGTATGAGAGTTTCTATAGGGCTCCCGACAGGTGTGCTGGGGTACCTAGACGTCCATTCACCTGGCCGTTGGGGTGCCTGGGACAGTCTGAAGGAGTCTCCACTGTTCACTTCATGTTGTTGTTAGGTGCTGTCGAGTCAATTCTGACTCATAGTGACCCTGTGACAGAGTAGCACTGCCCCCATAGGGTTTTTTAGGCTATAATCTTTACAGGTCTTTGCACATTTCATTATAATATTTTACTTTGTCTTCTCAAGCCACCCTTTGAAATCTTCTGTCCAGCTCTTTTACTTCATCATTTCTTCCATTCGCTTTAGCTACTCTACATTCAAAAGCAAGTTTCCAAGTCACTTTTGACATCCATTTTGGTCTTTTCTCTCCTTCCTGTCTTTTTAACGACCTTTTGCTTTCTTCATGTATGATGTCATCCCACAACTTGTCTGGTCTTTGATCTTTAGTGTTCAATGCATCAAATGTATTCAATTGTCTCATATGCATGCGAAGGCTGGACAATGAATAAGTAAAACTGAAGAAGAATTGATGCATTTGAATTATAGTGTTGGCGGAGAATATTTAATATGCCATGGACTGCCAGAATAACAAATAAATCTGTCTTGGAAGAAGTACAGCTAGAATGCTCATTAGAAGTGAGGATGGCAAGAGTACATCTCACATACTTTGGACATGTTATCAGGAGGGACCTGTTCCGGGAGAATGACATCATGCTTGGTAAAGTAGAGGGTCAGTGAAAAAGAGGAAGACTGTCAACGAGATGGATTGACACAGGGGCTGCAACAATGGACTTAAACATAGCAAGGATTGTGAGGATGGTGCAGGACTGGACAGTGTTTCATTCCACTATACATATGGTTACTATGAGTCAGAACCATCTCGACGGCACCTAACAACAACAATCTTTACAGGAGCAGGTTGCCAGGTCTTCAACCCCCAGAGCTGCTGGGTGGGTTGGAACTTCTGACCTTTTGATTAACAGCCGAGTGCTTGACTGTTGCACCACAAGGGCCCCTTTCACCTTGTGTCCTTTTCCATGTGCAGCCTTGTGGGAAAACACTGGAAACTGCTTGTAGGGAAGCACATCCTGCCATGACTATATTTCACCCAGTTGCTCTCCACAGTGATGGAAACCTAAGGCCACTCCCGCAGCCCAGCCTCTCCACATTCTTGCCAATACAAGATACTGTCCAGCACAGACACAAAAAGGAATGAGTCAGGGAGTTGGTGTGAAGCTGGGACTCCACGATCACTCCCCAGCAGGGACGGGTTACCCACTAAGCAAGGTACGCACAGGCTTACTTGTGCGTGATGTGGTGAAACTTATGTGAAATTGTGCACTACAGATGAGTAAGTAAGCACAAGTAAGCCAGTGAGTACCTTGCTTAATCCATCCCTGCTCCCTGACCACTGTGGCGAGTGCTCAGTGCACCCACTGGAGACGTGGTTCCAAGCTTGGCAGCTGCCCTTGTGCAAAAACCCTGGAGGGTCCCGGAGACCACCCAGCCGGAGGGAAGGACGCTCCCTCGTGAGGTCAGAGGGCACACGCTACCTTCCCTGGCACCCCAGGGCCTCCCTCGGGGCCGAGTGTGGTGGGAAGCCGGCACTCGGAGGATAGATGTGGAAGCTCCAGCCTCCCCTTTCGGAGGCCGCAGAAGTCCAGTGGCCCAACTGTCCATCCAGCGTAGATGGCGAGGCACAAAATTTGCCTTCCTCAAGCTTTTATGGAAATGGAGGAGGCCAGGTTCCGTTTGCACACTGAGACTGATGCCTGTATCAGGCGGCGGTCCTTCATCACCCGGATGTGTAGGAGTCTCCGTGTGCCCTACAGGTGTGTTATCCACAACATCAGAGCAAAGCCACTGAACACCCCACACCATCACGGACCATGCTCACCAGGTATAAGGAGCCACAGTGGCCAAGGGCTCCGGTGCAGTCCCTGCCATAGACCCTGTGCAAGAGTAAGCCTCAGTTTCCCCACCTGTGCAATGGGCACAACTCTGCCTCCCAGGCCCTACTGTAAATGAGACAGAGTAAACAAAGGTTCACTGCCACCACGCAGGCCCCACACTGGGGGTTGTTGTTGTATGCAGTCCAGTCCATTCCGACTCATAGTGGCCCCGTGTGACAGGGTAGAACTGCCCAATAGTGTTTCCTATACTGTAATCTTTATAGAAGCAGATCACCAGGTCTTTCTCCCACGGAGCTGCTGGGGGGGCTCCAACCACCAACCTTTCAGTTAGAAGCTGAACATTTAACAATTGCACCACCAGGGCTCTCTGCACCTGGAATAAACTGTCACATTTATAGATGAGGGGGCCGAGCCTCCAGGCAGTGAGCATGGTAGAGGCGGCAGAGCAAGATCCAACCACACCAACCCCTCCCCCACCATCTTCCCCTGCACCAGCGCCTCCTGCAACATCTTCCCCTGCACCAGCGCCGCTGCCACCAGCACCAGCCCTGCTGGCACCATCTCTGATGTGGGAAGAGCGTGCAGGAGGGAGATGAGTTGAGGGAAGAGACCCAATGAAGAAGAACTGGGGACCAAACAGGTGGGGTCCTCAATTTGAGCTCCCTGGAGGAGCCCCACCTACCCATCTCAACCTAGAGGCCCACCTCCCCTCCCTCCTGAGTAGAGCTGCCCACCTGCCCCGGCCCAGCCTCGCCCAGCCTGGTGTTCTGACCACCCCGTTCTCAGGCCCTGGTGTCTTCACTGGGCCAGCGGGACCGCCTCCCTGGGTCCTCTGCCTGTGAAGGGCCGACCAGCTGGGGGTGGGGAAGGGGTGGGGAGGGGACCACAGTTCCCGCTGCCCTGCCTCAGGGCCCCCCACACTCTGTTCCCTCTGTCCACGTGCCATTCCCTCTGTCCATGCACTGTTCCCTCCAGCTGGTACCTTTCTCCACCACCCTGTCAGCCCGCTCAGGTCTGTCTCCCCTTTGAGGAGCCCCAACTCTTCCCAGAGCTGGTGTTAGGTGTCTGGTCCACCTGGGGCTGCGTGGTGAGCACTCAGGGGGGGCCTCCATCACTGTCACCATCATCCCTGCTCTGGGACCCCCAGTGTCTACAACTCAATCAGGAGGCTGACGAAGGAAGAAGAGCTCTCCCCGGGCTCCTGGCGGAACGGGTCTGTCTGCTCCCGAGTCCCAGCCCCAAAAGAGAGCCGGCATGCAACCCTGGTGGCACACGTGAGGAGTGACAACACCCCCCCTTTTGCTGGCTAGGACACAGACTCTGAGGGAAGGGTGTGCCCGGTCACACAGCCAGAGAGCAGAGGGGCCCGTGTGTCAGCCTCCAAGGCCACGCTCTCTCCCTGAGCCATCCCCCCAACTGGGGTAAGACCCCCACACCCACAGCCTTGGGGTGCACCATCCTTGGGGCACATGTGTGTGCACGTGTTTGTGTGTGCATGCATTTGTGTGTGTGAATGTGTGAGTGTGCCTGTGTGTGTTTGTGTAACTGTACGTTAGTATGAAGGGTCAGGTGTGTGTGCATGCGGGTGTTTACGATTGTGAGCATGTGTGTATACACGTGTGTGCCTGCGTTTTTGCAAGTGTGCAGGTGTAGTTTCTACTCGAATGGACCCTGGGGACACGGTGGCTGGTCACCCTCCTGGACTGGAGGACAAGTGGCCAGAATTGCCAGGGAGAAAGGCATTGGAAGACTGCCAACCCGGGGCTCTCAGGAAGGTGAGGGATGTGGCCCGGGCACCAGTCACTGGGCCACTGTGGACACTGGGTTCCCCAGGAAGTGGTCATCTGAGACTCGTGCACTGAGCCCAGAGCCCCAGTGGGGCACCTCGTCCAGGCCCCCCAGTTGGAGCCACAGGGCAGGGGGCCAGCCAGGTATGGTTCAGCACTGCAGGACCTCCCCGCTATGGGCAGGACCGCCTCAGGGACTTCCGCACGGGGCCAGTAGCCAAGGCAAAAACCACCAGGCCAGCCCCCTGCAACAGCTGGACACTAAGAACTCCCTGAGGGTGCCGGGCAGCTGCAGGGCTGTGTGAGGCCGGCCCAGCCAGGACCCCAGGATGGCCTCCCTGCCTCCCACCCTCCCGGGCCTAGGCCTGCAGGGCCCTCCAGAACCTGGGTCCTCCTGCAGGCTCCCCCTTACCACAACACACCTCAAGATGCCATGTCTTGTCGGCTCCAAAGCCCCCTCTGGACCCTGGGTCCCTCCAGGAGAAGTGGCCTCGGCTGGGGCCCCAGGGACTGGCAGGGCCCCCGAGCTGTGCACAGACGCCGAGACTGGCACAGACATGGCAGTGAGGGGACCCCTGTGAATTTGGAAAGGTCCGTGGGGGGCACAGTCCCCTCCAGCTGTCCCCAGCCCTGGTATCCTCTGCTCATCTGACTACAGTGAGCCTGTAGCTACTCTCCCACCAAAAAAAAGAAGCCTAAAAATTGGGAAAGGTTCTAAATCGGCATCTGTCGGAAGTGCAAGGCCAATAAACTCAATTAGATGCCTCTCGAGGAAGCTGCGGAGAATCCATTTCCTTTCATCACAGAAATAGTGGAATTTTCCATATTCCTGCCCCATGATGGGGCTCCCCCAGAGGTGCCACGGGCTGGGCAGCAGCTTAGGGGGGACGTGGGAAGGCACCACCTGAGTGGTCCGGTGGACAGGCAGTGCCCATGGAGCCGAGACCAAGCCCCCTCCTTAGAGACTGCTCACCGCACTCAGCCCCCCTCGGCAGCCCAAGGCCTGTCTGTGCCCGGAGGCCAAGTGGCCCTGCTTTGGTGGGTCTCTGTTGTTGTTGTTAGGTGCCATCAAGTCGGTTCCGACTATAGTGACCGTCTGTATCACAAAACAAAACACTGCCCGGTCCTGCACCATCCTCACAATCGTTGGCTATGTTTCAGCCTGTTGTTACAGCCACCGTGTCAATCCATGTCATTGAGGGTCTTCTTTTTTTCCATGACCTTGAACTTTACCAAGCATGATGTCCTTATCCAGGGACTGATCCCTCCTGACAACATGTCCAAAGTATGTGAGACGTAGTCTCTCCATCTTTGCTTCTAAGATGCATTCTGGCCATACTTCTTCCAAGACAAACGTGTGTGTTCTTTTGGCCATCCAGGGTATAGTCAGTATTTTTTGCCACCATCCTAATTCAAAGGTGTCAATTCGTCAGTCTTCCTTCTTCATTGTCCAGCTTTCGCGTGCAGATGAGGTGACTGAAAACACCATGGCTTGGGTCAGGCGCACCGTAGTCCTCATGGTGACATCTTTGCTTTTTAACACTTCAAAGAGATCTTTTGCAGCAGATTTGCCCAATGCAATGCATCTTTTCATTTCCTGACTGCTGCTTCCATGGATATTGATTGCGGATCCAAGTAAAATGAAACCCTTGACAACCTCAGTCTTTTCTCCATTTATCATGATGTTGCTTATGGGTCCAGTTGTGAGGATTTTTGTTTTCTTTCTGTTGAGGTGCAATCCAGCTCTAGGTTAACAGAAATGAGAGCCACATTCATGACAGTGCTGTGGTGCCGACGCCAGTGTGATCCTCAGGGGAAAGAGTCCATTTCCGGCTTTGCCCCCCCCCCCCGCCCATGTGTCCCTCCAGGGCAGATCCTGTTCACCTGCGTCTGGCAGGAGGGGCAGAGGGGCAGAGGGAGTCTGCGGGGGGGCGGTGATGCGCCTGCCCACGGGCCTCGAGGTTGATTCTCTCACATGCCTGCAGCACAGCCAGCAGCACCTGGCTTCTGAGAACACAGCACATGCACCCCCCACACACACACTGCCCAGGACGCAGACCCCAGGAAGCCGTCACCTGGCCAGACCCCAAGGCAGGCCCCTTTGCAGCCCCGACCTGCCTTTGCCTGAGCCCTCTCCATGCCCACTGCCCTCTGACCTCATGGTTACCACTCAGCATGCCCGCTGGCCTCAGCCCCAAACGTCAAGGGAGTGACCACTGAACCCAAGGGACTTTGTGGCTGTCTTACCTGTGGGTCCGCTGGGGAGACCCCGCAGGCAGCACGGAGGAGGCCGAGATCACGTGGACGAGCTGAAGGCGGACAGGGGAGGCCACTTCACCAGGGACTCCCGCCCAGATTGAAAAGCCCGCTAGAACCCCAGCCCAGACCACAAAGCTTACTGGGACCCCTCTTCACATGCAGACCACAGGGCCCACCAGGACCCCTGTCCCAGACTACAAAGCCCATCAGGACCCACCTCCATCCCCAGACCACAGAACCCACCAGGACCCCCAACCCAGACTGCAAAGCCCATCAGGACCCCACCCCCACCCCCAGACCACAGAACCCACCAGGACCCCCATCCCAGACTGCAAAGCCCATCAGGACCCACCTCTACCCCCAGACCACAAGACCCAGGGGCAGGCAGGGCCCCACCACACCCCCTCCTCCTGACCATCCAGCCCGACCACTCCCTGGAAGACTCAGGCAGACGGCCAGCTGACCCCAGTCAAGGGCACCGACTTCTTTTGGGGGACAAGCAGAAAGAAAGGAGGGGAGTGTCTCATCTGGCCCTCTGTCCCAAGGGACACGGGCGAGGTCTGAGATGGTTTTGGTTGTCATACTGGGGGTGCTCCTGGCATCTGGTGGTGAAACCGGGGCGCTGCTCAGCCCGCTCAGTGGTCGTCCTGAGGCTCCGGTGGAACCAGAGATGGAAGGTATGGAGGCAGGGTGCAGGCCCTGGGCGTCACTCCAGGAGGCGCTAGCGAGCACTTTCTATTGGCCACGGCAGTTTCTACCTGAGAGAGATCATTCAGCAGTTTAACACTAATTGCCAGAGGCGCTTTTCCCGGTTGACAGGCCCCTGGTGGGACCATTGGGGGGTGCGCTGGGACGGCAAAGCCTGGGCAGACACAGAGGACTGGACTTGGCCACCCGGGGCATGAGGACCTGGCCCCACTGTGTCCTGCCGGCTCCCAGCTAACCTCTTCTCCAGCAGCTGGCCGTTGACGGGTCACCAGGAGACTGAGGGTCAGGAGTGAGTGGCCGACCCCCAACCTGGGGTCGCTGGGGGCAGGGGCAAGGCCACACCCTGATCAACAAGCCGGGAGGCTCCACCTGCATCCGGAACCATCTTCCCAAGTTGCAAACTTGTCCCTGTCATCTCTTCACCTCCCTCCGTGTCTAGCTCCAACCCCTAAACCAAACCACGGCTCCACCCGGCATTCGAGGCCCCCAGCGTCTGACCTGCCCCTCCAGCCTCACGCCCACCCCACCCACAGCACATGGCAGCTGTCCTCTGGGGCCCAGGACCCTTCCTCCAATGTCCCACTATCCCCCACAGAGCCTCACTGTTCCTCCTCCAGCCGACCTCACTCCACCCCTCCCAGCACCCAGCGTTGTTCTTCTTGGGTGTACGGCTGTGCTCCCCCCATGCAATCACCCCTCGCCCACCCTCAGCCTCCTAAAGAAAGCAAGTCTTAATAATTCAGCCCCAGCAAGAGCGACTCCGAGGCGGCCCTCGGGAGGACATTTCATTAGCCAGCACAAGCAGAGGAGAAATTCATTTCTGGGCAGAAAATGGTAACAAAAGAATTAACCCACGCACACAGAAACCTTGCACGGCTGAAAACTGAGATGGCTTTGAGATGCTAATATCGCCCAACTGGGAGGGCTGCTGGGACAGGGGAGCAGGTGTGGGAAGCCTCATGTTCTCCACGGAGACAGTGACAGCTGCGGGTGCGGCCCAGACAGAGGGGGCCCGGAGAGCAGCCCCTCGTCCTCAGGCACCTTGGCCCTCGCAGGCTTATTCCTGTTTCTTCCCCTTTGTCCTCGGGCTGGACAAGGGCTTCCCTGGAAGCCACAGCCGCAGCCAATCGTGGGCACCTGCTCTGTGATGTCCAGCTTCTCTGACAGGAATAGCTGTCGGACAGCCCAGCACAGGCCACCCACAGTGAAAGCAGACTCAAGGAGACGGCACTGAGGCTAAGTGGTCTGAAATCAGGAACCTAGCCCCAGGGAGCAGGGAGTCCTCTAGTGTGCTGGGGGGAGGAGACATGCTGAGAACAGTCACGGGGAGTCCTCAGGCCCCCAGAGGACAGCTCAGGGGCTAGAGCAGCCAAAATGCTCCTAGGGGACCATGTGGCTCCTCCCTGCTGCCCGGCACCTGGACCTCCTGGGCATGGTCCAGCCTGAGCGTGTTTATTTCAGGGAACTGACCAATCCAGAGTCACTCCACACACTTGTGACTCTAGCAATGCACACATGCACCCACAGGCACGCACACACATCTGTGTGCCTGGCCACATCTAAATATACACATATGTGCGCGGTCATGTACACACACATGCATGCGTACACATACACGTGCATGCACACATACATACACACTGCACTGCACAAACACGCCAGCACGCACAGACAAGCACATATGCGCGGTACGCACATGCACTCACAGCACACGTGTGTGCACATCCCTGTGCATGCATGCATAAATGCGTGTGTGCCAAGCTCACACACTCACATGTTCGCACACACCATGCCACATGGAAGTCCAGCAGCGCTTCTGGCCGTCTCTCCCTATGGTACCTTCAGGAGTGTATGGGGTTCCAGCCTTGAATACCTCACTCTGGGCCTGCATGGGAGGCAAAAAGGGGGCTGGTGGACCCTGGCAGGAGGGGCCACATGGCCAGCTCAGCCAGCAGGTGCAAGCCCTGTGCCCACCCCACCCAGCTGGGGGCAAGGCACTTGGGTTTCCAACTGTATGACCTTCTTCTGAAGAAAGCCTTCAGGGCCCAAGAACAAACAAACCACAAAGAATCAGGATCCCCCTTAATGAAGCCCCAGTCCAGGGGGCTGGCCTTCAGGCCACACCCCCTGACTACCGCCTCTCAGGCTCCCTCCTCACCCCTTCTGGAACTGAGGGACTTGGGTCTGCACAGCCAGGGACCGCAGTTCAAAGGGCTGGTCCCGTGTCCGTCAGAAGCACCCCGTAGTGGGTGACCTCTGGACAAGAGTGTGGGGACTAAAGAGGCTGTTTCTCGTCATCTTCAGCCTCGGCAGAACTGGGTTCTGTTTTGTACGAAAGGAAGAGCCCCCCCCTATGGCCTGGGGCTCGGAGTGGGACAGATCCTCTCCAGTCCCCAGGGAACTCGGCGTAAACCGCAACACTCGGGAGCAGAGGCTAAACCAGGCCAAACCTGCATTTGCACAGGGCGTAAGTGACACGGGGGCTGTAGGACTTCCCAGGTCCATCCTGGCTCAGTGTGGCCGGGAGCCGGGGCAGCTGGAGGGCGTGGCCTTGCCCCCTGCCCCCTACCGGAGGCCTGTGAGTACCAGACCCCAGCCTAGACTCGGGCGCAGCCAGCTCATCTAAACTCCCCTCAAAGCGAAATTGTCATCTGATGAATCAATGACACCGATAGCTCAAGAAATGCAGCCCCTTTTATTAGTCATTTTGTTGGCGTTCACAAATAATCTGTCACAACTTTTTACTAAAGTAATGTAATTACAACCATGGTAATTAGGTTGGCTCACTCATGATGTCCCCAGCAGATGTCAGCCCCTCCCTCCCAGACAGGCCTCCCCTCCCAGGCGCTCACTTTGAGAGTGCTAATTTATTTTGTTTATGCACAAAAATGTGTTTCTGTGGAGAATTGTGATCTCTTTTTGGAGTATAGCTAGATACAATTTTTAGCACACATATCAATTACTTATAGAAAATACTGAATTTTTCAAAAAGACTTCCCAGGAGACTAGGCTGGGCCCAGCAAGGAAGCAACGTGAGGAAAATTTTTACGGTGTTTTTTTAACCAGTAAAGCTCTGAAGCCATAGGAGACCCCCAGTACTGTAAACAGTTAAGCCTCAACTGCTAACTGAAAGGTTGGAGGTTCAAGTCCACCCAGAGGAGCCTCGATAGAAAGGTCTGACGAACTGCTTCCCAAAAATCAGTCACCGAAAACCCTATGGATCACAGTTCTGCTCTGACACACACGGGGTGGCCACAAGTCAGAGACGACTCAGTGACAACCGGCTTTGTAAAGCCCTGAAAACAGATTGGCTTCATCGTCTTCCGAAAGCACGGGTTTACCCAGTGGTTGCAGGGGTGCAGTAGTGGTTGTCCCGGGCACGTTCTGGGAACATGGGGACGCTGAGTGCCCCAAGGCCTGGAGGAGCAGCGTGACCCCAGAGACAAGTCCCCGCCACCCACACTCATCCACTGTGACCTCGGCACCTCACCTGGGCCGGCTGAGACCCAGAACCTGGTGTCTTAGTTACCTGCTGTTGCTGTCAGAGAAGTACCACCCAGGGAGGCTCTGAAGAACAGGAATTTATCTTCTTCTGGTTCCGGGGACTCGTCGTCCGAATCAGGGTCTCTGTAGTGTCCATTCCTTCTGTGGCCTCTCTGCTGCTCTCCGGTGTCTGCCAGCGATGCTTGTTTGAAAATAGAGGTTTTCTTTTGTTATGTTAACATAACAATAATGAAAAAAAAAAAAAACTTGTTGCCGTGGAGTCGATTCCAGCTCATAGCTACCCTGTAGGACAGAGTAGAACTGCCCCATAGGGTTTCCAAGGAGCAGCTGGAAGATTCGAACTGCCAACCTTTTGGTTAATAGCTGAGCTCTTAACCACTGTGCCACCAGGGCTCTGAACATAACAACAGCAGTAATATAATAACAATGTAACAGTATTATTGTGTTGTAGACGCACCCTCACACGACATCAGTCTTCCCACTGTGTGTGTCTGTGTCTGTCCTGCTCTTTTTATAACTCAGAAGTGATTGGGTTTAGGACCCACCCCACTCAGATATGACCTCATTCACACAACAAAAGAAAACCTCTATCTCCAAACAGGGTCGTGTTCAGGATACTCACGTTAGGACTTCCACACGCATTTTGGGGGCACAATTCCACCCACAAGAGTGGAGAAAATGAGGGTTGGCCACAAGAGCCCATGCTAGGATACTGCTGTGAGCCATGTCCTCTCACCCTCCAGCCCCTCCACCTCTACACCACCTCACACATAGCCCTTTCCTTTGCTAGAGACCCTTCCTCCTGATCCTCTCCAGAGGCATCATCCAAGTTGCTGACCAAAATCCAGCTCCTCCCTGAAGGGAGGTGAGACAAGCCCCCACCTGCACCGCTTACCACGCCACCAAAGGCAAGTCCCTTGAGCCAAAGAAAATTAGTGTTGAAAGAATTAATGTTTAGCTTGCTGTGGGGCCAGGCACAGAATAGCTGCTCAATACAGAGGGTGGCTCTGTCTCGGTTCACTGGGGCGTGTCCTGGACCCTGGGTCCCAACCTAACTAATGGGTCCCTAGGGCCAATAAGTCATGTGCTTATCCAGTCAATACACATTTGTTGGGCTTGATTGAGTAGCCATTCCTGTGACTGAGGACAACGTATCATCATCGTCTTAAAGAGAGTCACTGTAGCAGAAAGAATTGGTCGACATTCAACCATTTCAGGAGGTAACATATGATCAGGAACCGACAGTACTGAAGGAGGAAGTCCAAGCTGCACTGAAGGCGTTGGCAAAAAACAAGGCTCCAGGAATTGACGGAATACCAATTGAGATGTTTCAACAAACGGATGCAGCACTGGAAGTGCTCACTTGTCTATGCCAAGAAATTTGGAAGACAGCTACCTGGCCAACCAACTGGAAGAGATCCATATTTCTACTCATTCTAAAGAAAGGTGATCTTACAGAATGCAGAAATTATCAAACAATATCGTTAATATCACACACAAGTAAAATCTTGCTGAAGATCATTCAAAAGCAGTTGTAGCAATACATCGATGGGGAATTGCCAGAAATTCAAGCCAGATTCAGAAGAGGACATGGAACAAGGGATATCATTGCCAATGTCAGATGAATCCTGGCTGAAAGCAGAGAATACCAGAGATGTTTACCTGTGTTTTATTGACTATGCAAAGGCATTCGACTGTGTGGGTCATAACAAATTATGGATAACATCATGAAGAATGGGAATTCCAGAACACTTAATTGTGCTCATGAGGAACCTGCACACAAATCAAGAGGCAGTTGTTTGGACAGAACAGGGGGATACTGGGTAGTTTAAAGTCAGGAAAGGTATGTGTCAGGGCTGTATCCTTTCACCAAGCTTATTCAATCTGTATGCTGAGCAAATAATCTGAGAAACTGGACTATATGAAGAAGAACAGGACATCAGAATTGGAGGAAAACTCATCAACAACCTACTGTATGCAGATGACACAACCTTGCTTGCTGAAAGTGAAGAGGACTTGAAGCACTTACTGATGAAGATCAAAGACTACAGCCTTCAGTATGGATTACACCTCCACATAAAGAAAACAAAAATCCTCACAACTGGACCAATAAGCAACACCATGGTAAGTGGAGAAAAGCCTGAAGTTGTCAAGGATTTCGTTTTACTTAGATCTGCAATCAACACCCATGGAAGCAGCAGTCAAGAAATCAAATGACGCATTGCATTGGGCAAATCTTCTGCAAAAAACCTCTTTAAAGTGTTTAAAAAAAAAAAAAAAGCGAAGATGTCACCTTGAAGACTAAGGTGCGCCCTGACCCAAGCCATGGTGTTTTCAATCACTTCATATGCATGTGAAAGCTGGACGATGAATAAGGAAGCCCAAAGAAGAATTGACGCCTTTGAATTATGGTGTTGGCGAAGAACACTGAATACACCTTGGACTGCCAGAAGAACCAACGAATCTTTCTGGGTAGAAGTACAGCCAAAATGCTCACTAGAAGTGAGGATGGGGAGAGAGACTTCATCTCACATACTTTGGACATGTTGTCAGGAGGGACCAGTCCCTGGAAAAGGACATCATGCTTGGTAAAGAAGAGGGTCAGTGAAAAAGAGGAAGACCCTCAACAAGATGGATTGACACAGTGGCTGCAACAATGGGCTCAAGCATAACAATCAATGATTGTGAGGATGGCACAGGACCAGGCAGTGTTTCATTCTGTTGTACACGGGGTCACTATGAGTTGGAACCAACTTGACAGCACCTAAGAACATCACCATCATGCCCTAAACCCACCAAAGGGAGGCTATGCGTTATTAATGGGTGGGTAACTGAAAGATTGGTGGTCGATTCATCCAGAGGTGCCTCAGAAGAAAGGGCTGGCAATCTGCTTCCAAAAGGTCACAGCCTTAAGAACCCTAGGGAGCAGTCCTACTCTGCACAAGTGGGGTTGCCATGAGTGGGAGTTATCTCCACAGCAACTGGTTAAGTGTGTTGACAGGGAGATGTGGGTTACTAACAGGTGAGTTTGGCCCTGTTAGGTGTGTTGGCGGGCAGCTGTGGGTTACTTATGAGCAGGTTTGACCTTGCTGAGGGTGTTGGTGCAGCTTAGTTACCAGCATTGATTCACACAATAACTAAGTGGAGCCCATTTGACAAGAAAATGAGCCAACAGAGTTTAAATTAATAAGCTTGTTTTCACAGGAAACTCCACTCCATGGCCCTTAACCCAGGCCTGTCACTCACCCATTGATTCTCTCTACTCTGCACGTCGATCTTAATGCAGCCACGCGCAGACAACCAAATCTATCAGAGCTCCCACCCCACACCCGGCTGCTCACGGCACTGAGAAGAACCAGAGCCTGGTTGGACCCCTTGCCAGGGGCCTGCTGGCAGCTCCCCAGCGGATGCTGCCCGGGCCAAGGGGCCAGATAGCTGGGAGAATGTCCAAGGACCCAGGGAGGCCCTAGGCGAGGTCCCCCAACGGGGGGTGCACTCAGGCTGCTGCCAAAGGAACTCGGGACTCCTCTGCACCCACTGGACCCTTGCCGTCCAGCCCAAGCCCTGAAGCCCTGGGTCTGGCCTCCCCTCCTCTGAGAAGAAAGTCCTCTTCGTGGCTTCTGTTTCCTCCTTTTGCATGGATGGTCTCCAGCTGAGAGAGAGATGAGCGGGACGAGAATAGGAAGCTTGAAAGGAAAATGCTCTTGGGGAAGGTGGATGGAGGCAACCCACAGGGATGCTGGGTGCCACTCAGCGCTGAGGCCCCAAAGCCAGGTCGTGATGGGTGGAACTGCCTGAAGGGAGTAAAAGAGGAATTCCCATACACCTAGGAGGGGGCGGTGGGAGGAGCTGGGGGCTACATGGTGAGTCAAAGGCACTGGGCGCCTGGGTGTCAGGCTCCCTGGCTACCTCCGTGGCCTCTCCTTCCCCGAGCTGTGCTGGCCTAGGGCATCCCCCACCCCCATAGCTCAATCACCCCCAAACACTGAGGTCTCCAGCCCAGCGGTGCCCACCCAGCCTTCTGCCCTGAGCTCCAGAAAGACTCTGTGCCTGGGAATGAGCATCCTGCACGTCAAAGGTGCACCTGGCCAAGGAACCTGGCCACTACGTAGTGCTGAGTTAGAAATAGAACAAAGTAGCTGTAAGCGGTTACAGTGTGGAGGGTCAGAGCATGAGAGGGCGTGCTCTTTCCATTCAGGAATCACATGAAAATATTAATGGACTAACCACTGGGGGATGGGATTGTAAAAGATGCTGAGGTTCTCCCTTTTGTGTTTGTTGGTGAGTTTTGGGCACTGAGCATACTTCCACTCATGGCTGGAGCAGGAGACAAAGAGGGCCAAGGTGAAGATAACCAGATAAGAGGGGCTGTGGACAGCATGAAGAAATGCTTCAGGATCCAGAAGGCAGAGCCATGTGGTTCACCATCTGTGAGGCCTCCTCTGGGCCCAGTAACCAATGCTGGCTCAACAGTGCACCTTTGCCTCTGTCCCTGTGGGCCAGTGAGGTCTCTAAGGTACAGAGCAGTGCTGCGCTCAGAGCTGGTAAGGCAGGAATTCCAGGCATGTCTGCTAGACAGATGAATGGATAGACGGATGAATGGGTGGAGGTGGCTGGGTGGACAGATGGACAGAGAGGTGGATGAGTGGACAAATGAATGGATGGATGGATGGATGGATGGATGGATGGATGGACGGATGGATGGATGGATGGATGGGCAGGCAGGTGGGCAAGATGGACAGATGGTAGATGAGCAGACAAGTGAATGGATGGACAGATGGACAGGTGGATGGATGGATGGACGGATGGATGGACTGATGGATGGATGAATGGATGGATGGACAGGTGGATGGATGGATGGAAAGACAGATGAATGGATAGATGGATGGGTGGTTGGATGGATGGATGGATGGATGCATGGATGGATGGATGGATGGGTGGATGGATGGATGAGTAGGTGGGTGGACGGATGGATGGATGTTTGAATGGTTGGATGGATGGATGGATAGAAAGATAGACGGATGGACTGATGGATGGACAGACAGATGGGTGGGTGGATGGATGGATAGATGGATGAATGAATGGATGAATGAGTGGCCTCTATGTCTTTGGGCCAGGGCACTGAGTTCTTCAAGGTCTGAACAAGGAGGCTGAGGGACAGAAAAGACTGGTGGTGGAAACCTAGAGCTCTGTCCCTCCATGGACGACTCACTCCAACAATGCTGACTCCAGCCACTCCTTCCCTCTGTCCCACATCCTCTGCTCCACTGAGCTGACCACCCCGAGTTTGCCATGCCCACCAGCACACCTACCACCAGAAATTGGCTCAGATATCTCTCTCAGCCTGACACCCCCTCCCTCTTCCACACTGCCTTTTCCCCGCAGTCTTCCTCCACACCGCAGTCCAGCAGAACGTCCATCTGCAGCCAGCTGTGGGCTGGATGCCCCTGTCAGGGGGAGGCCTGGAGATACCGAAAGACACCAAGTTGGGAGTCCAGGGCAGGCTCTGCCCAGCTCACCCAGCCTCCCTCTGCATGGATGGCCTAGCCCTGAGAGGGCCTGAATTCAGGGTGCAGGACACATGAGGGGCCCATCTCTGGAGGGACTGCTGTTTGGCCTGCGTGGGGTCTCACCAGCAGCCTCTCCCTCCCCCCAAGGGCAGGTGCCACAGCCCCAGGTCATAGTTATGCTGTGTACCGTTAAGAGCCCAGCTCTCTGCACCTGGCATAGCCCGGTCCTGCTAGACCCCAATGCACCTCAAGGACAGCCTCATGCCCAGCCAGCAGGGGGCAAGCTTGTGAAAGCAACCTCCCCCTCATTGATTGGAAAGCAGCAGAAGTGGAAGTCGGATGAGCAGGGGCATGCCGGGAACCGCGGCCGGCCCTGGGGAATAGACAATGGGACCTGCAGGAATTGACCAGTGCCAAGTATGGGGGGTGGGAGGGTGGAGTGGCCTCCTGCAGCCAGCGAGGCAGGGAGGGGGCTTGGACAGCACCCGTCAGTGGCCCCTCAGCCCTGTGACCCCCTATATCAGTGATTCCTCCCACCCCGGCCTCCAACACCACAACAGCCAGGACCTCCCTGATGGCTCTGCCTCCTCATTCTAGCCAAGCGAGATCATCCACATCACCTGTTGTGCCCTCAGCATCCCTGCTTCCAGAGGCTCATTTGTCTTGATTATCTCTTCTTCACACTGCAGCCAGCCTCATTTCCAGAAGGTTCCTGAGCCCAAGAAGGGGATTAAATGGAAAAAATCAGCAGGAACAGCTGCCGCCCAGCCTGGCCCTCCCCACCATGCCAGTGGTCCCAGCTCTCAGGGGCCAAGGGGGCTGCAAGAAAGACCAGCAGAGCCAGACAGGGCGGCGTCACTCCCTGTCAGCCCAAACCCCAGACGGGGCCTGCATGTGGATGCTGCCGGCCCACAGGGGGCAAGGCGGTCCGCTCTGGAGGAGCCTGGGTGCAGAAGGAGGTTCTCAGGGCACCCAGCCAGGGAGGCGCCCAGCAAAAGGGAGCTGGGTGGGCCACAGAGAGCCAAGGCAGCATGGGGTGAGCAAGGGCCCTGCAGGTCCTGTGGCCCAGAGCTTCTGGTTATCAGACCCCAGCATGCCCCCTGCCGCCTCAGCTCAGGAGAGACAGCTTTCAGCTCCGACGCCAGACAGATGCTGCGGTTGCTACGGGCAACCGAAAGAGGAAGGACCCCGTCACTCTCTTTCCTGGGTGCAATGGACATGCCCAGCTACAGGTGCGGGGGCACCCAGCTCCAGTGTGGGGGCGCTCTACTCCTGGTATGGGAGTGCCTAGCTCCAAGTGTGGGGGTACCCAACTCTTGGTATGAGGATGCCCAGCTCCAGGTGTGGGGGCTCCCCGCTCCAGGTGTGGACACTACCTCACTGGTTCTCCTTGGCAGGCGTTAGGGCTGCAGCCCATTATTTGGAAAACTGATAAGTAAAAAGGAAGAATTAAACGTCTTACCTGACTTTTCTATACAAATTTTATCTTGGAGAGATGAATAGTTGATGAAGGAACAGAGAAATGCAGCCAATAAGCCGGGAAGGATTGGCAGGAGCTGAGCATAGCCGTCTTGCAAAGTCCCACATAGGAATGGACCTGGGCACTGAGCAGCGGGATGCCACACACCCCCGAGGAAGGTGCACAGGCCCACCTGTGACTGCCTTTTGCCAAAAAAGCCAAACCTGAAGACCATCGACAGGGACAGAGAACCATGTTGAACACTGCAGAGTGCAGCCAGCAAAACCTCAAACGCGGGGAGGGCTGCAGGACAGGTGAGTCCGTTTCTTCAACAAGTAAACTCCAAGGTAAAAAGAAAATTCTGAGACATAGCAGGCCACACATGGATCCTGATTTGAGCAAACCAACATTTTACAAACTGAGGTTATCAGGGAAATGTGTACACTGACTGGATATTTGTTGATATTAAAGAGTCACTGGCAATTATTAATGATATTGTAGGCCCTTGAGTGGAGCCAATGGTTTGTTGTCAGCTACTAACCAGAAGGTTGACTGTTTGAATCTACCCAGCAGTGCCGAGGAAGAAAGGCTTGGTAATCTGTTTCTGTAAGATTACAGGCAGAGTCGGCTCTATGGCAATGGGTTTGGGCTTGTTGTTTGGTTTGTTTGCTTTTTTAAGACATTGTGTTTACATTTTTAAAACAGTTTTCATCTTTTTGAGGTACCACTTGGAATTTATTAAAAGGAAATGATCTGATGTCTGGTATTTGCTCCAAATTATTCCAGTGAAGGTGGTACTGGGGTGGGGTGAAAAACAAGATTTTCCAGAGGGCGTGGGGTTGGTGGGGATATTAATTAACTCAAGCATCTACAGGATCATTCTTGAAGTGGGAGATGGGTAGACTTGTTGCCATGGAGTCGACACCAACTCACAGTGACCCTGTGTGTGTCAGAGTAGAACTGTGCTCCATAGTGTTTTCAATTGCTTATTTTTGGGAAGTAGATTGTCAGGCCTTTCTTCTGAGGCACCTCTGAGTAGACTCAAACCTCCAACCTTTAGGCTAGAAACCAAGTACTTAACCATTTCACCACCAAGGCAGATGGGTTGTTGCTGTTGTTGTTAGGTGCCATCAAGTTGGTTCCAACTCATAGCAGCCCTATAGGACAGAGTAGAACTGCCCTATACGGCTTCCAAGGAGTGACTGGTGGATTTGAACTGCCGACGTTTTGGTTAGCAGCGGAGCTCTTAACCGCTACTATAATGAAAACATTTTCTAAATCCTTGCGAGGGGCTCACACTGGCTCAGGAGCTCTCTCAGTCCGGGCACAGTGTCCAGGAGAGAGGCAACATGCAGAATTTGAGGAAAGAGACAGCCCCCACTCCAACAGCATGGTCAGGGGCAGGAGGAGATTTCTCAGAGTGGTATGAGGTGTGGGGCAGAGGTGCAGCTCTGTGCAGATCGAGCCCCAGACACCCCCGTGAGCCCAGTCCCAGCTCAAAGAGCCACTTGTCAGTCACCATGAGGAAGAGCCAGTGGGCTGGGGGGGCACCTGAGACGCAGCCGCGTTCGCTGTCTCTGCTCTCGTGGGAGAAATTTGGAAGGTTCACTGCATAACCCACAACTTCTCCCTGCAGAGACACAAAGAGCTGCTTCCAGCAAGCCCCACTCCCTGTTCCCGCTCAGCTCCTGGCCCTCTGTTGCCCTTCTTCTTCTCGCCCCAGGGCTGGCACACGCTGGGGACGGGCCATTGGAGACCAGAAGTGAGTGACCATTGGCTCCTGGGCTGGTGTCTCCTGCCCTGCAGTTGGGGAGAGGCTGAGTGAGCTGTGGACATCTGAATTAAGGGCAGAGCCTCGAGCGGGTTTTGATTATGCATCTTGATGACATGAAATCAAATTCCCCGAGTCTATAGCGTAAATTACTGAGAGCAGCGTGCCGAGTCAACGTGACAATCACAAGCCACCGTGCCCAGTGCAGAATTTCACATTGTATATATTTATTTGGAAAAAGCCTGGGCTGCTTGTGGCATGTTGCCAAGTTAATTTGAAAGGTATCAACAGTTAGATGACATCTTCACCTTCAGCAAATACATCTCTGCCTGCTCAGAATGGCAATGCCACCCTGCCTTGGGCAAGCTGTGATACAGTGGCATCAGAAATAGGTGTCAGCTCTCATTACCTGCTCAAGGATAAATCCACACTTATCGGGCCCTGCAGAGGACCAGCCATCCTGAAATCCATCCCAGGCTCCAGCAGTCCCCTGCCGCCACTGCTCCCATCACTCTGCGGGATGCTGCTCCGAGATGCTGCTGGGGTTTTCAGTTGCTGAGTTCGTGTTGGGTATGAGGAGTCATACAGGCTGGGGGCACGGTGGAACGGAACACCATATGTTATCAAAGGTTATCAGTGTCACAGTTGGGGGATCGAGCACCATGTCTGTCTGCTCTCACCCCAGGAAATTATTCATTTTCAAAGAGAAATATTCAGAAGCAAATGTCTCTGGGCTGCAGGCTCAGTTACCCAGAAGAGCGTTCTTGCTAATCACAGAGGCTGACAAAATGAGAACCCCGTGTGTTCACAGGACCACGAGAGAACAAGAAAAGCAGGATGACAGTCCAGGGAGTGTCTCAAGATTCAGAAGAGAACATAAGGGTTTGTATGGGCTTCGGTCACGTCCATTCCCCATTCCTCCTGCACCCCTGACCTTGGCAAGACCACCCGCCCTGTCTCAGTCCCCTAGCTCTGCTGCAACAGAAACACGAGCCGGGGCTTTAAAGAACAGTCGTTTATCTTCTTGCAGTTTTGAATTCAGGGCCCCGGCTAAGGGGACGGCACTCTGTCTGTCAGCGCCGGGGGAAGGTCCTCGTCCTGACTTCTGCAGCCTCGGCGTCCCTTGGTTCCTTGGTGACCATCACCGGTACTCTGTCTCCTTCCTTGGTTTGTGTTTGCTTTTTTCTTTGCACCTAGCCTGCTCTTTTTATCCCTCAGAAGTGATTAGGTTTAGGAGCCATGGCCTCCTCATCAACATAACAAAGAAACCCTATTCCCAGATGCGATTACCACAGGCATAGGGAACAGGATTCCAATGCATACTTTGGGAGGATGCAGCTCAATCCACAACTTCCCTCCCCTGGGCCTCAGCTCTCTGGACACTGCCTCTCTCAGCCACATGGCCATCTGCCTATCACTCTGATACATTCCCCGGAGACTGGCTCCAACTCAGAGACCACCACCTCCCACCACCCACGGGAGGGACTGAGGGGAGCAATCCTAGCAAGCCCACCACCAGCCAAGTTGCCAATTTCTGGGGTCCAGGAAGAAAACCCTGAGCGTGTCTCCAGCACCCCTTCATGGGTGCTCATATATCAGACACCCTGGGGCTGAGAACCCTAGAAATGTCATCCCACAGACCTGCCTCCCCCACGTCTCTGCTTGCACCCCAAGGCCTCACTGGAGCCTGCCCCTGCCCCAGTCAGGTTAGAGTGGGTGTGCCCCCCAGTCAGGTGAGAGTGAGCGTGCCTGTCTGTGATGCTTCCATCTTTGTGTGGGATTCATGGTTGGATTATTGGGGGCATGTGGGTAAGGAGCACAGGCATCAAGGGAGGTAGCACTGTCATGGTCTTTCTGCAGGACTCAGCCTGCTCCATGAGGGTCTGTGGGAGGGCTGGGCGGCCTGTGGGGAGGGAAAGGGCTGTGACAAGCTGCAAGGACTCCCCAGGTCACCCTAAAAAAAAAAAAAACCCTTGCCATCGAGTAGATTCCGACTCATAGTTACCCTATTGGCTTGAATACCCCGGAGGAGCTGTCTTCCCAGAGAGGTACTCCAACCTACAGTGGGGGAGGGGGGTCTGGCATGAAGAACCTGGGGTGCTGGTGGGCAGAGCTCAGGCTTTGGACCAGGCTAGGACCACAAGTCTCAGCTGTGTGGTGTCAGACACGCCTTCACCGCGCCACTGCAGCCATGTGGTGTAGGACACGCCCTCACCCCAGGTGTCTGCAGCCATGTGGTGTAGGACACGCCCTCACCCCAGGTATCTGCAGCCATGTAGTGTAGGACATGCCCTCACCCCGGGTGTCTGCAGCCATGTGGTATAGGACTGTAGGACACACCCTCACCCTACCCCTGCAGTCATGTGGTGTAGGACACGCTCTCACCCCGGGCCTTTGCAGACGTCAGTCAGGATTGCTGTACATCCCTCTCAGGTCGTCGTGAGGCTGAGTGAATGTAAACCACCCACCACGGAGTGGGCACAGCACAGGCGCTCACCTGGCGTTGGCTCCTTTAACTAGTCCAGGAGGTTAAGTCCTGGTCGAGCTTCAGCTTCCTCAACTCTAATGGTCTCTAAGGTCCTTCTGGCCTTCATGTCTGAGGATTTTTAGGATTCTGAGGAGACTGGTTGGAGCGGTGGGAAGGACTGAAGACTCAACCACCGCTGCTGAAGTGGGCCATTCACTCGCAGAGCCTGGACAGAGCCCGGAGAGTTGCGGGCACTGTCCGCGTACTGACTATGGTCCTGCCCGGGCTGCCCTCAGCCCTGACTGCTGCCGCATACAAGGACTGGCCTGTCTCCGTCTGCCCTGAGAGTTAAGGGAAGTCCATGGTGGGTCTGGACGCACACTGGCACCCGGGCTCTGTCTCCTTCACTCCACTCTGCCTGGTCTCCCTTCTCCCATACTCCAAGGGTCTCCTTAGACCCAGGGAGGAGGCTTCTGGTGGTTCCACGTTGGTGTTCCGCAGCCCCTGGCCCATAGTCTCTCTGCTGGAAGAGGACTGATAGTCCCATGAAGGTTCCTGAATCAGCTGCTGGCCAGAGGGATAGGTCACTCTGAACTGCCAGCCTGGTCATGAGGTGGTCACTGGGGAGGGGTTAAGTGCTGAAATAAGCAGCCCAGCCCTTCAGGACCAGTGGAGTGGAGGGGTAGGGTCCCCAAAGGGAAGGATGCTGAGCCTACCCCTAAGTCCAGTAACCCCTCACCCAGACCCAGCTCTGTTCCTTGGCAATGTCTCCATCACCACCCACCTCTGGCAGCACCCTGCCCAGACCCCTGCCATCCTTGGCTCAGAGGACTGTTTCGCATATGACGGAGAGCAGAGACTTTGAAATCTACAGGTCCCTGTCCAAAACTTCACTGCCCACTGCTTTCTGGGAAAGTCCCTTATCTCCTTTGGGCTTCAGCTGCTGCAAGGGTAAAATGAGGATGTACTGTGTCCCTCTGAGGGCTGACGGGGCACATGCAGGCCTGGCACATGGGCAGCGTCCCACAAACAGCAGTCATGGTTTGAGGGCTCCTGGCTTGGCTTCGTCTCTGACGTGTCCTGTGGAGGCCTGAGGATACCCCTTCAGCCCCCATACAGATGCTCTTACAGGAAGACATGGAAGGCAGGACAGGCTAGCGCCTGCGGGGGCTGCAGATGAAAAATGAGCTACACCACCCAGCCTTTCTGAGAGCAAAGCCCTCGGTTGGCCAAGTCACTTCAAACCCAGGACACTCTGGCTGCAGTGACCTGCCATGCCCATGGGCGGCTCGACACTGACGCTCTTCATACTCACTCACTCAGCCAACATCTGGGTCACTGGAGAAACAGCCCCTCACCACACAGTGTTTCATGGTCTCCAGGTCTTGCACAGACACGACTTCTCTTAATTTTCACAATGCTTGTGCAAGAGACAGATCAGAGATTACCATCACCACTGAAGAAACACGTCTGTCCGTTTGTTGTACTGTGGGGGCTTGCATGTTGCTGTGATGCTGGAAGATATGCTACCAGTATTCAGTTACCAGCAGGGTCACCCATGGCCAACAGATTTCAGCTGAGCATCCAGACTAAGACAGAGTAGGAAGAAGGACCTGGCAGTCTACTTCTGAAAAGAATTAGCCAGTGAAAACCTTATGAATAGCAGCGGAATATTGTCTGATATAGTGCGGGAAGAGGAGCCACTCAGGTAGGAAGACACTCAAAAGATGACTGGGGAAGAGCTGCCCCCTCAAAGTAGAGTAGACCTTAATGACATAGATGGAGTCAAGCTTTTGGGAACTTCATTTGTTGATGTGGCATGACTCAAAATGACAAGAAAAAGCTGCAAACATCCATTAATTATTGGAATGTGTAATGTACAAAGTATGAATCTAGGAAAATTGGAAATAGTCAAAAATGAAATGGAATGCATAAGCATTGATATCCTAGGTATTGGTGAGCTGAAATGGACTGGTATTGGCCATTCTGAATTGGAAAATCATATGGTCTACTATGCCAGGAATGACAAATTGAAGAGGAATGATGTTGCATTCATCGTCAAAAAAAATTTCAAGATCTATCTTGAAGTACAATGCTGTCAGTGATAGGATAATATCCATATGCCTACAAGGAAAACCAGTTAATACGACTATTATTCAAATTTACCCACCAACCACGAAGGCCAAAGATGAAGAAACTGAAGATTTTTACCAACTTCTGTAGTCTGAAATTGATCGAATATGCAATCAGGATGCATTCATAATTACTGGTGATTGGAAAGTGTAAGTTGTAGACAAAGAAGAGGGATTGGTAGTTGGAGAATATAAATTTGGTGATAGAAATGATGCTGGAGATCGCATGATTGAATTTTGCAAGACCAACAACTTCTTCACTGCAAATACCTTTTTTCACCAACATAAAAGATGACTATACACCCAGACCTCACCAGATGGAATACACAGGAATCCAATCAACTACATCTGTGAAAAGAGACGATGGAAAAGCTCAATATTATCAGTCAGAACAAGGCCAGGGGCCAACTGTTGAACAGACCATCAATTGCTCATATGTAAGTTCAAGTTGAAACTGAAGAAAATTAGAACAAATCCACGAGAGCCAAAGTATAACCTTGAGCATATCCCACTTGAGTTTAGAGACCATCTCAAGAATAGATTTCAAAGGGCGGCTCGAGAAAACAAAGTATTGTAATGACATGTGCAAAGACCTGGAGGTAGAAAACCAAAAGGGAAGAACGCACTCGCCATTACTCAAACTGAAAGAACTGAAGAAAAAATTCAAGCCTCGAGTTGCAGTGTTGAAGGATTCTACAGGGAAAATATTAAAAGACGTAGGAAACATTAAAAGAAGATGAAAGGAATAAACAGAGTCCCTGTACCAAAAAGAATTGGTCGACATTCAACCATTTCAGGAGGTAGCGTATGATCAGGAACCGATGGTACTGAAGGAAGAAGTCCAAGCTGCACTGAAGGCATTGGCAAACAACAAGGTTCCAGGAATCAACGCAATACCAACTGAGATGTTTCAACAAATGGATGCAGCACTGGAAGTGTTCATTCATCCATGCCAAGAAATTTGAAAGAAAGCTACCTGGCCAACCTGCTGGAAGAGATCCCTATTTATGCCTATTCCCAAGTAAGGTGATCCAACCAAATGCAGAAATTATCAAACAATATCATTAATATTACACTCAAGTAAAATTTTGCTGAAGATCATTCAAAAGTGGCTACGGCAGTATATCGACAGAGAACTGCCAAAAATTCCAGCTGGATTCAGAAGAGGACGTGGAACCACTGATATCATTGCTGATGTCAGGTGGATCCTATCTGAAAGCACAGAATACCAGAAAGATGTTTGCCTGTGTTTTATTGACTATGCAAAGGCATTCGACTGTGTATATCATAACAAATTATGGATAACATTGTGAAGAATGGGAATTCCTGAACCCTAAATCGTACTCACGAGGAACCTGTACACAGATCAAGAGGCAGTCGTTGGAACAGAACAAAGGGATACTGCGTAGTTTAAAGTCAGGAGACATGTGCATCAGGGTTGTATCTTTTCACTATACTTACGCAGTCTGTATGCTGAGCAGACAATCCGAGAAGCTGGACTATACGAAGAACGGGGCATCAGGATTGGAGGAAGACTCATGAACAACCTGCATTATGCAGATAACACAACCTTGCTTGCAGAAAGTGAAGAAGACTTGAAGAACTTACTGATGAAGATCAGAGACCACAGCCTTCGGTACTGATTACACCTCGAAAAGAAAAAAAACTCCTCAAAACTGGACCAATAAGCTACATCATGATAAACAGAGAAAATATTGAAGTTGTCAAGGATTTCATTTTACTTGAATCCACAATCAACGCCCATGGAAGCAGCAGTCAAGAAATCAAAAGACGTATTGCACTGGGAAAATTTGCTGCAAGAGACCTCTTTAAAGTGTAGAAAAGCGAAAATATCACTTTGAAGACTAAGGTGCACCTGACCCAAGCCATGGTGTTTTCAATCGCCTCATATGCATGCAAAAGCTGGACAATGAATAAGGAAGACCGAAGAAGAATTGATGCCTTTGAATTATGGTGTTGGCGAAATATTGAATATACCATAGACTGCCAAAAGAACAAAAGAGTCTATTTTGGAAAAAATACAACCAGAATGCTCCTTGGAAGCAACAATGGCGAGACTGCATCTCACATGCTTTGGACATGTTATCAGGAGGAATCAGTTCCTGGAGAAGGACTTCATGCTTGGTAAAGTAGAAGATCAGCAAAAAAGAGGAAGACCTTCAGCGAGATGGATTGACACAGTGGCTGCAACAATGGGCTCAAGCATAATGATTGTGAGGATGGCACAGGAGCAGGCAGTGTTTCGTTCTGTTGTACATGGGGTCGCTATAAGTAAGAACTGACTCAACAGCACCTAACAACAACAACCACAACAACACTGAGGGAACATCTAAGTCCTCTCCCCAGGAATTCTAGTCTAATAAGTGATGGCTTTGGAAGAGAGGTTTTTTGACTCCCAGCCCAGGCTCTTCCTTGATACAACGTGCAGAAATGGCGTCTTATTCTTTTGTGTATCCTTAACAGCACCTCGCACCATCTCAGGCACACAGCAGGTGCCTAGTGCACATTCGTTGGCTCATGGGCTAAGTGACTCAGTCATTCGATGAATCTGTTTCACATGTAATTCACAGACACACCCTCCTTTGTGAGCCTAATATATTTGGAGCTGTCATTACAACCGTACAACAAGAATGCAGATTAAAGACAGAGCCAAGCATGTGGATAACCTGACGTTGTGTAATAAACTCACACATCCTGGTCATTTACATTTGGTGCCGCCCACCTCCCTCCCCATCCTTGCCAATCAGGACAGCCTCGCCTCCAGTGATGCAGAGCAACCAGTACCAGCTGCCATCAAGTAGATTCAACTCATGGCGACCCCACATGTGTCAGAGTAGAAATGTAATACACAAGATTTTCAATGGCTACTTTTTCAGAAGTAGATCACAGGCCTTTCTTCCAAGGTGCCCTCAGTGGAAGTGAACCACCAACATTTCTGTCATCAGCCAAGCCTGTTCACCGTGTGCACCACCAGGGACTTTGCGATGCAGAATAGTGAGGCACTTGTTCCACAAGAGCATTAGGTCTCCGAGGTCAGGAACCCAGAACTAGAAGAATGAGACCTTAGTTTTGGAATGGACTCTAGTTCCTGAGTGACTTTAGGCAAGCCTCGTCCTCTGAATTCCAGATTCCTCGTCCACATGGTGGGAATGCTGGGCCCTCCCTGCATAGCTAACAAGGGTGTTGCCGGGATACAGTGAGGTCCCGCTAAGAAACTACAGCAGGTGTTTGCACTTGACTGTGTTCTAAACATGGCTCTCCTCCAATGATCAGCTCAAATGCTACCTGGTCACCAAGCACCTAGCCCCAGGGGTCCCTTTATCCAGGCCTCTCAGGTCGCACACCGACTCCGTTTGTGTAAACATCTTACTTCCCAAACCAGGCTCCAAGTTCCCACAGAAGAAAATGGATGGATGGATGGATGGATGGATGATGGATGGATGGATGGACGGATGGACGGACGGATGGATGGATGGATGGATGGATGTAGGCTCTACCCGAAGCCCCCAGTGGTTCAAAGTTCAGGTTGGGAATGCCTGGTCCAGGAGCACAGAGGGATAGATAGGGAGACCTTCTCCTGCTGAAGCAGGAGAGGGGATTTGAACCACAGACCTTCTAGTCCCAAACTCGCAAAGCACTGTGTTACTGCACTCAGTAAGGGCTTCCAACAAAACTCCCTTTGAGCAAGATGGAGTAACAGGACTAGATTTGCCATCCCATCTGAAACAAATGAAAACAGGACAGAATTAATGAAACAATGGTTTTTGAGACGTTGAACATCAGGCACCAAGTGTCAGTGACACCTGAGAGATGAGAGGCAAGCAGTGGCCTAGGATTGCCTACCTATGGCCTGGAAAGCGTCCAATGGTCTCCCTGCATTGGGAGACAGAGCTGAGTGTCCATATTCACAAGACAGATACAGGAGAAGTGAGAGCTGCCCAGCGGGAGAACTTTGATGTCTGCAGAGGGGTCCCCTTGAGTCCTCATCTGAGCACTGATGAGCACCTACAAGTGAGGAAGTCCCGAAGCCGAGAAAGGAACTGAGCCAGCCAGAGTCACCTCCTTCCTGGGTCTGTCGGCTTTTCTCAGCAGACAGACAGACTTGGCTCTTCCGTTTTGAACCACAAGCACCTGTGGTTAGAAGGACGTGAAGCAACCACATCTAGGGACACAGAGCAGATCTGTCGTCTGGGGTTCCTCCAAGCCCCTCCCATACCCCCTCTGCCTCCTAGCAGAAGTGAGGGCCAAGATAGGGGGATGGACCCTCACTCCCCAGCAGGGCCCAGGGGGCTGAGGAGGCTGTGATGGGGCCACAAGGGTGGTAGAGGAGCCTGAGAGGGAGCCAGATGCAGAGACCCCAGAGCCAGGACGGAGGGACGACAAGGCAACCCCTGTGCAGACACACAACCAGACACCAGAGGGGAAGGAGTACTCCCAGTGGATGCCAGAACGGGCGGAGTATGGCAATAGCAGATGCCCAGACACCCAGACACACCCAGTCACACAGACACACGCACACAGTCACACATGCCCACACATACATGTAAATATCTGCAGACACACACATATACACATTACACCCACAAAATAACCACAAAGGGATACCAGTGCATACTGCTGTATAAAGACAAACACACACCCAGTCACACAGGCACACTTGCACACATATAAACACACCTGCATTACATGCATGCACACAAGCACACAGGGACACAGGCATGCACACACACACCACACATATACCCATGCATACACACATATCATATGTATACACATTACAGCCACACGATAAACACACATACAACCATAGAAACACATATATATGCATACTCACACTCACACTCAGATCCACACATGTACACACGTAAACACACGCGTATATACTGACACACAGGCACACATACGCATACATCATAACATATATACACATACACGCATGTAACTTATACTTGGACACATACACCTATAAAGACATAGGATTACACATATATAAGCCACACAAACACATGTACACACTCATATACACACGCACACACATACATATTTATACACATACGCATGCAACATACACACAGACACATGTCCACATATACGCACACTGGCATCCGTGAGGGATCACTAGATGCACCCCAGGGGGTGGAGAGCCCCACATGACCCAGAGCCTGGCCCCACTATAGCTGCTGCCACCAGCCTCCTGGACCCAGCTCACTTCATCTGGTCTCCAAAGTTCTAATGAAAACCTGCTCTGCGGTAGGAGAAACAGGGAGTAACCTCAGAGCCAAGGAGCACCCACGGGCTTATCCGCCTTAATTTATTGTCATATTCACATCTGGATTTTGTCTGGGAGCCGGACGCAGCAGCCACACGCTTTCCCCACGGGGTTGTGACCCCAGGAGCAGCCCATTCCCCGTCGCCCGCCTGGGCAAGGGACGCTCCAGACTGCCAATTTGATTAGGAGATAGAATAACGCCACAGTGAGAGAGTATGTAATTTATTTAAATGGAACAAAATGTGACACGCTTTCGCTGGGACCCAGGCTATACCTGTAGGAGCTTATTTGACACAAATTGAGATTTCAAGGTTTACAGATATTGCAAATGAAAACTCCCCCGTAGGGTGTCAATAAGAGTTCACTGGTTCCTTTTATTTGGCTTGAATTAATCACAAGATAGGGAAAAAAATAGCTTCTATTTTTGAGGGCTTCTTAAATAAAATCATTCTAAGGAACGTAGACTTCTTCCGGAGATATAATTAAATTCCTAAATTGAAGTTTCCAGCTTTCCCCCTCTGGAGTCAGCATATGGAAGGAATCTTGCTGGTGTTTGGGAAGTGGAAAAGCACTAGCTCACCCCATAGCCCTTCCAGCCTGCAGCAACAGAGCCGAGAGGACCTCAGCAACCTCAGGACACCCAGTGGAAAGGGCTGTTGTTGAAGCTGAAGCAAAGTCAATCCCGACTCATGGTGACCCCACGCACAACGGGACAAAACGCTGCTCGGTCCTGCCCATCCCGTGATGGATTGTGGATAAGACCGTTGTGATCCATAGGGTTTTCATGGGCTGATTTTCAGAAGTAGATCACCAGGCCTTTCTTCCTAGTCTGTCTCAGTCTGGAAGCTCCGCTGAATCCTGTTCAGCTTCCTAGCAACACGCAAGCGTCTACTCACAGACAAGTAATGGCTGTGCATGAGGTACCTTGGCTGGGAATCGAACCAACCTCCCGCGTGGAAGGCAGGAATTCTACCACTGCACCACCCCTGGGCCCCGTGCAGACCTCATGCAAGAAAGCATGAACCCTGACTGAGCGTGCACCATGCCTTGGGAAAAGCTGGATCAGATTAAAGGTATTTCAAGGCAAATGCTTGCAAACGGCGGAAAAGCCTGCTAGAAACACACACTTGGTCTACTCTGATCTGTTTAAATATTCCATTTGTTTAAGGCAAAGGCTGGTGTCTTTAACAAACTGATCTGCTGAACAGTCTCCCCACGGAAGACCCGAGCTGTTCACCGTCAGGTTTACATCTGTGCACTTTTATATCACTTGAAGTCTCTCGGCAGGATAGCTCTGACTATTCTCAGTCTTTTAGGGGCGACATAGTCCTTTCTTTCTGATGTGTAATCGGCAACCCCACACGGAAAGTCGGTTTCCAGACTCACAGGGAATCAGAGGCATCAGACTTGCCTTCATCAACGTTTCGTAGCCGTACCTTTTAACAGGTCACTACTGCACGCGTGTTTCTCCTGAGGAGCCATTTGGATGAACATGTGCTAAATTAACCCAAAATATCCATCTCAGCTTCACAGTTGAGTGCTTTTACATTAAATGCCAATGAATGTTTCTAAGCTGTGTGTTTAGCATTGTGGGTTTGAAAACAAACGCAAGAAAAACCATTTGAATGAGAAACGACCTATTGAGAGACAAAATATTCACACGTTTCGGTCAGGTGTTTCCCAGGAAAGCGAGGCATAAAATACTCATGGATTTTTCATGTTCAGAGAAAACTGTTGTTGTTAGCTGCCGTCAAGTTGGCCCCCGCACGCATGATGGATCAAAACAGTAACCGGTCCTGCGCCATCCCCACGATCAATTGTGGGTTTTCATGGGCTGATTTTCAGAAGTAGATCACCAAGCCTTTCCTCCTAGTCTGTCTCAGACTGGAAGTTCCACTGAAACCTGTTCAGCATCATAGCAACAGGCAAGCCTCCACTGACAGATGGGTAGTGGCTATCCATGAAGCCAGAATCAAACCCAGGTGTCCTGCATGGAAGGTGCGAATTCTACCACTGGACCAACAACTACTTTAAGAAGTCTTCCCCTGTGCTACGAGAGGGATGCAAGGGCTGGACTGTGTGTAGAGGGGGCGAAAGGTGGGACTAGGGTCAGCCCCGTCCTTGGGTGGATCATGGAGATGGCATTGTGCGTGGGGTCACCGTGAGCAGGGGGCCAACTTGACGGCAGCTAACGACAGCATCCTCTGAACGTGAAAAATCTGTATTTTTATGCCTCTCTTTCCTGGGAAACACCTGACCGAAAGGTGTGAATAGTTTGTCTGTGGATAGTTGTTTCTCATTCAAATGCCTTTTCTTGCTTTTGTTTTCGAACTCACGATGCTAAACACACAAATTAAAAACATTTATTGACATTTAATGTAAAAGCACTCATCTGGCTCAGACCTCAGCCAGCCAAGAGGTGCCTGGTTTGCACCACCTTGACGGAGGGAGGGGCTCACCACCTGAACAGGTAAGAAGCACCTGGCATGTGCCAAGAAGAGCTGGCTGTGCATACACTGTGGGAACATTCCATGGGGAGGAATTCCAAAGGAAAAGCTGTGGTGTGAAGGGGGTGAGGATGAAGACAGAAGTAAGAACTACTCTTTCATTCATTGGGCTTGACAGTGAGTACAAAAAGGTCCCTTCCAGTGGTCACCAAAGGTCCCTTGGTGGTGCAAACGGTTTGCTCTCGGCTGCTAACCAAAACGTTGGCAGTTCAAACCCATCCAGTGACCTTTTGAAAGGTGGCAGTTTGAAATCCCTATGGAGCGGCTGCACTCTAAAACACGTGGGGTCGCCATGGGTCAGAATCAACTTGAAGGCAACCGGCTTTTGCTGTTTTTAGTGGTCAGGAGGGATCAGTCCCTGGACAGGACATCATGCTTGGTAAGTACAGGGTCAGAGAAAAAGAGGAAGACCCTCAACAAGATGGATTGACACAGTGGCTGCAACAATGGGCTCAAGCATAGCAACGATTGTGAGCATGGCACAGGGCGGGGCAGTGTTTTGTTCTGTGGTGCACGGGTCGCTATGAGTCAGAACCGACTTGACGACACCCAACAACAACAGTGGTCACCACCGCAGATGAAGACTGGCTAAGAAAACACAGCGAAGGTACAAATTGCCCATATCAGGAAGTACATAGGGCACATCACCACAGAACCCACCACCTTACAAAGGAATAAATGATGGATGAACAATTTTATACCACTTGAGGTAAGACGGAGCCCTGGTGGGTGCAGTGGTTAAGAGCTCAGGCTGCTAACCAAAAGGTCGGCAGTTTGAATCCACTAGCCACTCCTTGGACACCCTATGGGGCAGTTCTACTCTGTCCTGTAGGGGCGCTATGAGTCAGAATCGTCAACGGGTTTGGTTTTTGGTTTGGAGGTAGAATGCAAATTGGCCACAACACTTTCAGCAACTCCCTCCAAGAGGTGGGGTCTTTGTCCCCTTCTCTTGAGTCTGAGTGGGACTTGTGACTCACTCGGACTGAAAACACAAACCTGCTGCCATCAAGTGATTCAGACTCGTGGTGACCCCATGTGTTACAAAGCACAACTGCTCCATAGGGTTTTCTTGGCTGTGATCTTCACAGAGGCAGATCACCCGGCCTTTCTTCCAGGGTGCCACTGGGTGGGTTCAAACCACCAACCTTAAGTTAGTAGTTGAGTGCGACTCATTTGTGCTACCAGGGACCTCTTGGACCAACAGGCTGCGTCAGAGTAACACTGGATGTGCTCCAAGCCTAGGCCTCAAGAGGACCCACAGCTGCTGCCTTCATTCTCTTGGAACCCCATGAACCCAGGCAGAGACGCCCAGACCAGACTGTGGGGTGATGAGAGATAAGTCCCCCCACTCTCCCACGGACAACCAGACAACTCCCAGGGGCAGAGACCCCTCACTGATCAAGAGGACTGCAGATGCATAAATGAGCCCCGGCCAGACCAAGAGAACTGCCCAGCTAAGCTCAGTCCAAAGTGACCAAGAGAACTGCCCAGCTAAGCCCAGTCCAAAGTTACCAAGAGAACCGCCCAGCTAAGCCCAGCCCAAAGGGACCAAGAGAACCGCCCAGCTAAGCTCAGTCCAAAGTGACCAAGAGAACCACCCAGCTAAGCCCAGTCCAAAGGGACCAAGAGAACCGCCCAGCTAAGCCCAGCCCAAAGTGACCAAGAGAACTGCCCAGCTAAACCTAGTCCAAAGTGACCAAGAGAACCACCCAGCTAACCTCAGTCCACAGTGACCAAGAGAACCACCCAGCTAAACCCAGCCCAAAGTGACCAAGAGAACCGCCCAGCTAAGCCCAGCCCAAAGTGACCAAGAGAACCGCCCAGCTAAGCCCCTAAAACAACCTTCCTTGCTGAAAGTGAAGAGGGCTTGAAGCACTTACTGATGAAGATCAAAGAACACAGCCTTCAGTGTGGATTACACCTCCACATACAGAAAACAAAAATCCTCACAACTGGACCAATAAGCAACATCATGATAAAGGGAGAAAAGATTGAAGTTGTCAAGGATTTTGTTTTACTTGGATCCACAATCAACACCCATGGAAGCAGCAGTCAAGAAATCAAAACACGCATTGCACTGGGAAAATCTGCTGCAAAAGACCTCTTGAAAGTGTTGAAAAGCAAAGATGTCACCTTGAAGACTAAGGTGCACCTGACCCAAGCCATGGTGTTTTCAATTGCCTCATATGCATGTTAAAGCTGGACGATGAATAAGGAAGACCAAAGAAGAATTGATGCCTTTGAATTATGGTGCTGGCAAAGAATATTGAATATAACATGGACTGCCAAAAGAACAAACAGATCTGTCTTGGAAGAAGTACAACCAGAAATCTCCTTTGAAGTAAAGATGGCAAGACTACGTCTCACATACCTTGGACAAGTTATCAGGAAGGATCAGTCCCTGGAGAAGGACATCTTGCTTGGTAAAGTAGAGGGTCAGTGAATAAGAGGAAGACCCTTGATGAGACAGACTGACACAGTGGCTGCAACAATGGGCTCAAGCATAACAACGATCATGAGGATGGCACAGGACCAGGCAGTGTTTCATTCTGTTGTACACAGGGTCACCATGAGTTGGAACCAACTCAACACCACCTAACAACAACAACTAACCCCAGCCCAAAGTGCCGACCCATCAAATCATGCACCAAATAAGAGCTTTGTTCTTTTTAGGAGATAAATTTTGGGCTGGTTTGTTACATAGCAAAAGCTGATAAACCAATAAATTTGAAAATGTAGATGACAGGGACAAATCTATAGAAAATTTACTAACAACGATAGAAGATAAATCAAAAACCTGAATGATCTTTTGTCTATTAAAGAAATAAAATCTGCTATTAAAACTTTCTCACTGAGAAACCTCCAGGCCCAGACGGTTCCCCAGTGAATTGTTACTAACATTTAAGGAATAAATAACCCTCAGTTTATATAAACTGAGCCAGAGGATTGGAAATACGCATCATTATCCAACACATTGTCTGATGCTAGTATTACCTTGATACCAAAACCTGACAAAAGCATCAGAAGAAAGGTTATTATGGGTCGAGCTCTCCTGAGCATAGATGCAAAAATTTAAAATAGTATCAAATTGGATCCAGTGATATCTTAAAAGGATCCCAAAAAAGCAAACCCACTGCCACTGAGTCAATTCCAACTCATGATAACTCCATGTCTTACAGAGTAAAACTGCTCCTTAGGGTTTTCTTGGTTGTAATATTTACAGAAGCAGATCACCAGGCGTTTCTGCTGCTGGGTGGATTCAAACTGCTAACCTTTCGGATAGTAGTCAAGAACAGTTTATGGCAGTCAAGGACCTGTCTTAAAATGATAACTCATTACAATTGAATTATTCATTTTTTTCTTACTGATTTTATTTAACATTAAAAAAATACTCTCTAGCTGGCTTTAATAACCTATTTTACCAATATATTGAGTTTTTATTGCAATTAGTATGCTTCATTTTTAATATTTCTGCTTTGTTCTCTGTCTAGCCAGCTGTTCTTGCCTCCTAATATTCTTTTCTTGCTTTATGGATGATACTTTTCCTTTGTCTCTTTGAAGATTAAATTTTGAATGGATTTGTAGTGAAATTCCTTTCTGATTATTTTAATTACTTTTAGTTTCTCCACTGTAAATTGTCCCGTTTGTTGAGTCTGCTAACTTCTTCATGGAGTGGGACATTCTTGGATATTTTGTAATTATTGCTTTTGAGTTCAACTTTGAGGAAGTTATTTTTCCTGGGAGATTTCTCCCACAAGTGCCCGGGATAAAGAGACCTCCTTCTTACCCTTTTTCTCAGCTGCGTCTGCTCTTGTTCTCCTTTATGGGTTGAACTGTGTCCTCAAAAAAGATATGTTGATGTCATAACCCCTGTACTTGTGAAGATGTTATTAATTAAGTTAACACGAGGTCATACTGGGGTAAGATGGGTCCTGATCAATTAAGTTGACATGAGGTCGTACTGGGGTTAAGTTGGGTCCTGATCAATTAAGTTAGCACGAGGTCATACTGGAGTAAGCTGGGTCCTGATGCAGTATGACTGGTGTCCTCATCAGAAGAGGGGATGGACACAGGAGGACGCCATGTGACAGTGGAGGCAGAGATTGGAGTGATGCATCTACAAACTGAGGATCGCTGGCATCACCACAAGTTGGGAATGAGGCATGAGACAGATTTTCTCTCAGCCAACACCCTATTTCAGACTCCTACCCTGCCGGATGGTGAGACAATAAATTTCTGTTCTTACAGTCCACCCAGTTCGTGGCTTATAAGGCTTCTAGGAAATTAATAGATCCTCCATGTCTAGTTGCAGTACTTCGGGGTTCCAAATCTGTGCCGATGACAGCTGGGTTCTCCCTGCAGCCACAAGTCAGGGGGGTGAGATGGCCCCATTCCTGGCCAGGCACCATGTTCTTACCCCTGGCTTCAGTGGGAGCTCAGCACTAACTCCCGGGGTCATGGGCAGACAGCTTTGGCTCTCTGTGTTTGCTTCATGGAAGTTCCAAGCTTCATGAAAGCAGCACCTGTGTTGGCTGTCTCCACTTATTCATCCCCCAGGTCTCAACCCAAACACCTTTCACTGACGGCTTACGTGCCCATAACCTTATTCTCGTGCTCTTGCTCGACAGCTTGGCAGCATTAACTCTGCTCATGGTCCTCTCTTTCCTGAAATACTCTTCTCTCGGTTTGCATAACACAATCCTCTCCTGGTTTCCCTCCTGCTTCTCTGACTTCTCTATTTGCTTCTCCTCCTCTTTGGAACTACAGACAGTTTTGCCCTGAGCCCTTTCTTCTTTTGCCTTCACACCCTCTGCCCCAAACTAACCCAAAACAACAAAAACTACCTCTCTGCAAATTAGTCCCAATTCATAACCTAGGACAGACCTCTCCGCTGAACTTCAGACCAACATCCAACAGCTACAGGACAGCTGACCTCAGATGTCTCAGAGGCGCCTCACACCCAATATGTCTAAAACAAATCTTTCCCACAAGCTTAACCTCCCTCCGTTCTTCCTGTCTTCATGAACGACATCACTACCTGGGTTAGTCTACAACTTCCAAGAAGCAGATGCCAAGATGGAATTAGATGTGTGGGAGATGTACTGGGGGAAACGCCTGTGAGGGAAGCGGGAGGCAGCCCGGGGGCTGGAGAGCCGTCAGACCACAGTGCAGGTCTGACCCCTGTGAAGGGGAAAAGGAAGGAAAGGAGGCAGGAAGAGAGGACGTCAGCTCCCGCTCCCCCTCTTTCTTCCATGTCACCTCTGCCACATTCTTGGGAAAGCCCTCCCACATCTCCCTGGTGTGGCCTGTGGGGTGACGCCCCCTCCTGGAGGCACTCACACATTGCAGCTTTCCTATTACCTTAGCTCTGCAAAGGCCGTGACTGCAGCCACCGCTTGTCCAGTCATTTCCCAGAGCCTTGCCCAGGCACCAAGCAAATGTTTATTGAATGAATGAATGCATTGATGAAGAAATGCATGTATTCTCAAGGCCTAGCATGGTGGTTGGCACATAGGAGATGCTTATTAAGTACATTCTGCACGAACGCACGAGTGGATGAATCCATACAGAAAGTAAAATATACAGGGTACTGGATGGTGACTTGCCCATTACAATGTAAAGTCATGCCTTTAAGCCAGCCAGTGTTATGCATTGAATTGTGTCCCCCCAAAATACGTGTTGGAATCCTAACCCCTATACCTGTGGATGAAACCCCATTTGGGAATAGAGTTTTCTTGGTTATGTTAATGAGGACATACCTGTATAGGGTGTGTCTTACGCCAATCACTTTTTTCATATAAAGAGAGTGGATTAAGCACAGAAGCAAACAAGCACAAATGGAGAACGATTGATCCCACGTGAGGATCAACAATGAACCAAGGAAGAGAAGCTGAAAGAGACAAGGATTTTCCCCCAGAGCAGACAGAGAAAGTTCTTCCCTAGGGCCAGCACTCTAAATTCAAAGGTCTAGCCTCCTAGACTGTGAGAAAATAAAATTTCTGATTATTAAAGCCTCCCGCTTGTGGTATTTCTGTTATAGCAGCACTAAGAAACTCAGACAGCCAAGCTACCACCAACTCAGGAATCAAAGAACAATGGAAAAGAAAGAGCTAGCCTCGGAACTTTTCAGAACCGTTGAAGAGGAACACATCATAAGCCAAAGCCAAAAAAACACGCACTTACCTCATGATGTGGAGAAAAGTAACTATTTGGGGGAAAAATAAGTTACCGTTTAACCTCCTACTATACAGATACCAAACAATTGAGTTAAAGTTGAGTGTTTTAACAATAAAACCTAGGAAAAATGTAACTGACTCTACAATTGTTGGGGAATATTGTACATAGAGTTGCTATGAGTCAAAACCGATTCGACAGCCCCTAACAACAACTACATTAAGTAAGAAAGTAATGGAATAAGTGACAAAACGTGGTTGATTTTTTTACACTTTTTTAAAATATTGATTCAAAAAACATCATAAATAGAATTTGAAAAGAGGGTAAAGAGAATAGGCATTAACAGTACACCCATGTTGCTGTGGGTGTCTTCTGTGTGTTGACACATCTGATTCTCCCAGTGTCCTGTAAGGCGGAGGCACTGTCCTCCATACATGGCAGACAAGGACACTGAGGCCTAGGAAGTTCAAGTAACTGGGTGGTCCAGGGGTGAGTGACACAGGCAGGATTTGAACCCTGGCAGTCCAGCATCTGTGTTCTTTACCTCAAAATTGAACAGCTCTTGACAGAGATTCACCATCACCCTGAAAGGCAAAGTGCCAGTGTTCATAATATAGAACTGGCTTTTAAAAATACAAAGTGTCCTGCTAGGAAAATAACATAGCCATATATTTCCTCCCCCACCACACGTCTGTCAGTCTGTCATACTGCGGTGGCTTGTGTGTTACTATGATACTGGAAGCTATGCCCCCCGTATTACAAATACCAGCAGGGTCACCCATGGTGGACAGGTTTCAGCAGAGCTTCCAGACTAAGATAAGGAAGAAAGGCCTAGTGATCTACTTGTGAAAATCAGCCAGTGAAAACCCTATGGATCACAACAGAATATAGTCCAATATAGTGCTGGAAGACGAGACCCCTAGTTTGGAAGGCAGTCAGAATACACAGTGGCTGAAACAGTAGACTCAGACATCAGTGATCGTGAAGACGGCTCAGGACCAGGCAAAGTTCTGTTCTGCTGTGTGTGGGGTATCAGCATCCTTTCTTCACATCAATATTTTCATGTGTTTGCACATAATTGGGATCAATGTGTGTGTGTGCACCTGTGTGTGTGGTTTTGACTGCTTTCCACTTATATTGCACTGTGAGAATTTAAGTCAGTCAGTAAAACCTCCTCTAATATTCATATTTAATGTAAATTTGATCTTCCATATTCTGTTGCATATTGAAGAGTAACAGACAGTACCATCTTACAGATGTTCCACAATTTGTATAGAAATGGCTTTTTTAAATGCCTGGCCCTTTTTGTATATTTATTTTGCTCTCCGGTGTCATCACTGTAAACTTCTTTGTTGTGACTTTGATCCTGATGGACACACTTTTCTGCTCCCATGCTTGTCACCCTCTCGACCCCAGGCCGGGAGGGTCACCCAGGAGCCCCCCTACCCCCAAGTCCGGGAGAAGGAACACGTCCAGGCTCTGAAGACACGTTACTGAATCCCAGTCTGCATCCAACTGTGTGAAGATGTTGGCCTCAGGGAGACCTCGACAGCACGGAGCATCTTCCTTTGTGGAAGCTTTGCCAATGGAAAGGGCACACGTTTCCATTTTGGTTATGCCAAGATCCTCTGAACGAACTATTTCGAAGCGGTGTAAAAAACCCGTTGCCTTTGAGTCAGCTCAGACTCATGGTGACCCCACATGTGTCAGAGTAGAACTGTGTTCCATAGGGTTTTCAGTGGCTGGTTTTTCGGAAATAGATCACCAAGCCTTTCTTCCGAGGCACCTCTGAACTTGAACTGACAATCTTTTGGTTAGCAGCTGAGCTAGTTAACCATTTGCCCCACCCAGGGACTCCATTTACTTACTTGCTCTCCACACAAGCCCCGTAAGGGGGTGCTATGATTGTCCCATCTTACAGGTCGGAAGTGGGGGGCCCAGACGTGGGCAGTGCAGCATCAGCTCTGCTTTAAGCCACATCTCAGTTCCTGGGGCCGCTGTAATAATGCACTACAAGTTAGTGGCTTTAAAGAACAGAAATTCAGTCTCTCACAGTCTGGAAGCTGGGAGTCCGAGATCAGGGTGTCAGCCATGTTAATTCCTTCTGAGGCTCTGAGGGGAGTGTACCCCATGCCTCTCCCCCAGCTTACGGTGGTCCCGAGAGGCCTTGGCTCATACCTGTAATGTTCCTGGCACCCTCCGTCTGTCTCCCTGCCTCTGTGCCACTCCTCCTTTATGAGAACACAACTCTGTAGGATTAGGACCCACCCTGCTCCACGGTGACCTCCTGTTAACCTGACTGATGACAGCTTCAAAGATCCTGTTTTCAGACAAGTCTAGGGTCACAGGTACTGGGGTTAAGACTGCTTTCTGAGGCACAACCAAACCCTCAATAACATCACTCCACTGCTCTGCCATTTCTCCTGCCGTTAGGAACTAAGCACCACTCAACCCCTGGGGCACCTGAGCCCCTCCCAGCCCCTCCCAGCGCACCCCCAGCCCCCCCCCCCAGCCCCCCAGCCCCTCTCAGCAAACCCCCAGCCCCTGCCTTGCAGAAGCTCTTTTCTTCGCTGGAGCTCATTCCTTGAGCCGCTGCTCCCCCCGATGGGCTCCCCGAGAACTACGTGCAGACCTGGTAAGATCACTTCTCCCGTTATGAGGGGCCTGGGGCATCGGCAGAATGAACGCAGGCACAAAGGAGACCACCAGCCCCTTGAGGCCTGACTCAGAGCCCCATCGAGAGGCCAATCACCCTCCGTGGCCGACCCAGATACAGTGTCCCGATTCCCCAGGAGTGGCCTCCTGGGCTGGGCTGCCACGTGGAGGGGGCATGACCTGGGACCGAGCACAGGCAGCGGGGCAGGAGCTCCAGCTGCGAGCAGAGAGCTGCCCCTGCAGGCCTCCAGCTGCTCCAGACCCTCCATCAGATGGGTCTAATGATTGACAGGTGGCACTTAACCCCGAAACCTGGCCCAGAGGTCTGGGTACCCCGAGGAACCTGCAACCTGGTGTGGGGGGGGAGGGTTAGGCGTGGAGTTCCCCCATTCCCCGCCCCCCGTTCTCCTTCCCTGCGTCCTCTCATCTGTCCACCAACCCGTCATAGTCATTGTCATCGGGCAGGTCCCTGCCGTTTGCTTTTGTCTCTGGCGGGTCTGGTAAGGAAAGGAGAACCTGGGCGAGATACTAGGCATTTGGTTCAGGCGTGCAACGAGCTTAGCCACATGGGCGATGCATTTGCTAGGTACGATTTCTGCTTATTTGTTTTAGCTCTAGTGTAAATGTTTCAGATCCATCTCTTCTTGCTTCCTCTCTCTCTCTCTCTGTCTCTCTCTCCCTCTCTCTCTCCCTCTCTCTCTCCCTCTCTCTCTCCCTCTCTCTCTCCCTCTCTCTCTCTCTCTGTCTCTCTCCCTCTTGTTCTCTTCTCCCTCTCCCTCTCTTCTCTCTCTGTCTCTGTCTCTCAATCTCTCCATCTCTCCGTCTCTCAATCTCTCTGTCTCTCTCTCTCTCTCCCGGCTCTCTGTCTCATCTCTCCTTCTCTTTGCCCACCACCACCCCACCCCATGGACTGGCTTCATTTCCTGTTGGGCCACTGGCAGCTTGAGGCCTTCGTCCTCCTCACTTGCAGCCCAGAAGGAAGGAAGACCACCTCTCTCCCCTATAATGTGTCTCTTGCCAAGCCTCTAAAGGACGCTGGCCAGGGTGCGAGCCCATTCCTGGCCAGCCCTGAGCAGAAGGGCAGCCCCCAGAGGCCAGGAGGAGAGCAGCATTCCACAGCAAGGAGATGGGTGGGGCGCAGGGGCTGGTGGAAACCAGACGACATTAGAAATCAGGTGTCTGAGTCCGAGGCAGCCTGCTGATGTCCAGCAGAGCAGGACAGAACGTGCAGTGTAGACTTCAACTCAACAGTCTGATGGAGAAGACAGCCAGCCTGGAGTTGAACTCCCAGCACAGAGGAAAGTGGGGGTTAGTCCTGCCTTCGTGTCCCCCACCCACACCCCGCAAGCTGGTGCACCCAGAGCAGAAGTAAGGCTCCCTGCACTTGCTGAAGGGACCTGGCGGTGTGTTTTTGAGCAGACTGTGGAATTCTGTGATCTCCAGAGTTGTGTGGCTGGGTTTTTCCCTCCTCCACAGTGCTTCTCCCTCTTCTGACATCTTTTATGAACAAACAAGCTCTCAGAGCCTTGGGGAACCTTGGAGATCACTGGGTCCCAACCACCCCCTCCCCAAAGCAGCACCTTCCTTGACCTCCTGGCGGCGCCTCCTCCCACTGCTGTGCGGCCCCCCGCCCAAGCCTGGAGACTGGCAAGGCCCTCAACGTATTCCTGGTGGGACTGAAACACGGTACAGCCAATGTGAAAAACAGTGTGGCTGTTCCTCAAAAAATTAAACACAGAACTAACCTATGACCCAGCAGTTCTGCTCCTGGGTATATACCCGAAAGACTTGAAAGCAGCAACTCAACCAGCTACTTATACACCAATGATCATTGCAACACTGTTCATAATAGCCAAAATGTGAAAACAACCCAAGTGTCCATCAACAGATGAACTGAGAAACAAAATATGGTCTATACATACAGTGAAATATTATTCAGCCATAAAAGAAATGAAGTCTTGGAACATGCTACAACATGGACGGACCTTGAGAACATGGCACTAGTGAAATAAATCGGACACAAGAAGACAAATATGAACAATCCCACTCACGCGAGGCATCTAGAATAGACGTTTGTACAGAGACAATAGTTGATCGGTGGTTCCCAGGGGCGGGAGGGAGGAGGAGTTAGTTCTGACGGGGTACGAAGTGTCTGTTTAGGGGGATGAGAAGCATTTAGAAATAGTGGTGATGGTGGCACAACATGATGAATGTAATTAATGTCACTGAACGGTGCACCTAAAAATGGTTGAAAAGACAAAATGTTTGTTACACATATTTTACCACAATCAAAAAAAACACTACCACTTATCAAGTTTTGGTGCATTGTTAAAAAACAATATCCACAATTATTCCAACTGGCTGCCCTAGGAAAATACTACAAACTGGGGGGCTCATAAGAACAGAAATTTGTCCTCTCTGGGTGGAGGCTGGAAACCTGAGTTCAGAGCATTGGCAGGGCCATGCTCTGTCCAAAGGCTCTAAGGGAAGGCCCTCCCTTGTCTCCTCCAGATTCTGGTGGCCCAGGCATTCCTTGGCATGGAGATGCATCTCCATGTGGCATCTTCCTCTGTCTCTCTGTGTTTTGTCTCTTATGAGGACACCAGTCATGTTGCATTAGGACCCACCCTCCTCTAGAATGATCTCATGTTAACATGATAACTGATGTCATCTTCAAAGACCCTGTTTCCAAACAAGGTCACATTCACAGGTACCAGGGTTAGGACTCCCACATGTCTTTCTGGGGGACACAGTTTAATCCATAACAGCTATTAAAATGCTCCCGTGTTTTCCAACTTCGTATACTGTGTGAAGTCAGATTTTCTTCATATGCTTAAAGCAGACCGAGTGCAGAAGCAGGCATGAGAGTTAAGCTGTCTTCTTAAGCCAGATGTTACAGTTGTTGTTGTTGCTGTTATTATGTGCCATCGAGTCTGTTCCAACTCATAGTGACCCCAGGTACAACAGAATGAAACATTGCCCGGAGCTGCACCATCCTCACAATTGTTGTTATGCTTAAGCCCATTGTTGCAGCCACTGTGTCAGTCCATCTCATTGAGAGTCTCACTCTTTTTCAATGACCCTCCACTTTATCAAGCATGTTCTTCTCCAGGGACTGGTCCCTCCTGATAGCACGTCCAAAGTATGTGAGATGTAGTCTCACCATCCTCACTTCCAAGGAGCATTTTGGTTGTACCTCTTCCAAGACAGATTTGTTCATTTTTCTGGCAGTCCGTGGTATATTCAATATTCTTCACCAACACCACATTTTCAAAGACATCAATTCTTCTTTGATCTTCTTTATTCATTGTCCAGCCCTTGCGTGCATATGAGTTGATTGAAAACACCATGGCTTGGGTCAGGCTCACCTTAGTCCTCAAGGTGACATCTTTGCCTTTTAACACTTTAAAGACGTCTTTTGCAGCAGATTTTCCCAGTGCAATGCGTCTTTTCATTTCTTGACTGCTGCTTGCATGGGTGTTGATTGTGGATTCAAGTTAAATGAAATCCTTGACAACTTCAATCTTTTCTCCCTTTATCATGATGTTGCTTATTGGTCCAGTTGTGAGGATTTTTGTTTTCTTTATGTTGAGATGTAATCCATACTGAAGGCTGTGGTCTTTGATCTTCATCAGTAAGTGCTTCAAGTCCTCTTCACTTTCAGCAAGCAAGATTGTGTCATCTGCATATTGCAGGTTGTTAATGAGTCTTCCTCCAATCTGATGCCCCCTTCTTCTTCATATAGTCCAGCTTCTCGGATTATTTGCAAAAATACAAAACTGTCACTCTTCTCACCTGATTTTTAGTTTTGGAAAATATAGTTACTTTCATAAAAATGTGTTATTTGTGTTAACACATAATAGATTTATTATTTTTAGTGAATTAAATACATTTTTAAATATTTTTTCAGTTTTAATTTCTAATATGGTAAATAGCTATAGATGTTAGCCACATAAACAAAAGCTCTTGGGGTCTTCAGTAATTTTTAAGAGTGTTAAATGGCCCTGAGTCAAAAAAAATAGAGAATTGCTGCTTTTGAGTAAACAGGAGCCCAAGGACATCCCTCCAAGTGCAGCAGGGCTGGGATCTGACTGAAGTGTCTCTGATGCAGGAAGCACAGAATCTCTGCTACCAAAAATCAGAGCCAGAGTCGTTTTTACTCTAGAAACGGCCTAGAAGCCAAAGCAAACACTTCACAGAGCCCATGGAGTCTCACTACACCCCACATGGGCTGGAGGCTGCTTCTGTGCTTGGAGCTACTATGCTGGTTAAAAGGTCCCAGTAGGACATGAAAACACAGTCATCATCATCATCATCCACCTTTCTCCTTCAGCCTCCCAAGCCAGCAGCCCTGTCTCAGCACAGAGCCAGGAGGCAGGGTATGTGTCCTTCTGGTCTTCACATTGCTCAATTATGACTTCAGAAAAGGGAGAGCAGCACCGATCAATCAGCAGCTGTCATGGTGTTACTTCAGGTGCTGACGGGTACACCAACACCAAACCCACTGGCATCAAGTTGACTCCGGCTGTGAACTCCTGTGTTACAGAGTAGAACTACTTCATAGAATTTTTAAATATAATTTAATTGATTTGTTGTTGAAAACATACACCAATTCAACAATTTCTACACGTATAATTCAGTGGCTTCATGGGTTTTTCTTGGCTGTAATCTTTGCAGAAACAGATCACCAGGCCCTTCTTCCATGATGCTGCTGGGTGGGTTTAAAGCACCATCCTTTGGGTTAGTAGGTGAGCACAAACCATCTGCACCACCCAGGGACCTTGAAGGGCTTGCAAAGGGAGAAGACAGGCCCCGTCCTCATGTGGGCTCAGGGTGACTGGGGAATTGGGGTGCCCACACGCAGAAGATCTGTGAAGGGAAGTGGTTCTTGTTTTTCTTTGATTCTTAGCAAACTGGAATCTGATATAGCAGCTCAGCAGGGGGACAGAGAGAGCCCTGAGAACCAGGTGGCCGGGGAAGCTGCCAAGGAAAGGCAAGCCGAGATGGGCAAAGAGGATGGATGAACGTCCAGGTAAGGGTACCTCGCCTGCAGGGCACAGAGGCCACAAGGCATGGGGACCTGGGGCAGTGGCTACTGGAGCAGAGAGGCTGTGTGCAGGGTGGAGGAGAGAGACGGAAGAGCAGCAGCCGCAGTCAGAGAGGTCTTGGGGCTGGACTCTGTCCTATGATGAGGCTGAGACACTGAGTCAGAGTGGCATGGCTGTGATCACACTTGAGGATATGGTGGCCCGTGCAAGCACGATGGGGAAGGGGGTGGGGAGGGGCACTCCTTGACTCAGGCATTACACAGGTGTTGTGGTAACACCTACCCCCTCATAGGTATTTTTATCCCCATATAGGCAATGGGAGGAACCCTGGTGGTGCAGTGGTTAAGAGCTCAGGCTGCTAACCAAAATGCCGGTGGTTCAAATCCACCAGCCACTCCTTGGAAACCTTATGGGGAAGTTCTACTCTGTCCTACAGGGTTGCTATGAGTTGAAATCGACTTGACTGCAATGGGTTTAATGGCTAATGTGGCACAGTGGTTAAAGAGCTTGGCTACTAACCCCCACGTGTCTGTCAGTTTGTTGTACTGTAGGTGTTTCTGTGTTCCTTTGATGCTGGAAGCTACGCCACCAATATTCAGATACCAGCAGGATCACCAATGGCCATCAAGTTTCAGCTGAGCTTCCAGACTAGGATAGACTAGGAAGAAGGACCTGGTAATCTACTTCTGAAAAGAATTAGCCAGTGAAAACCTTATGAACAGCAGCAGAACATTGTCTGATACAGTGCTGGAAGATGAGCCCCCCAGGTTGGAAAGCACCCAAAAGACCACTGGGGAAGAGCTGCCTCCTCAAAGTAGAGTCAACCTTAATGACGTGGATGGAGTCAAGCTTTTAGGACCTTCATTTGCTAATGTAGCATGACTCAAAATGAGAAGAAACAGCTGCAAACATCATTAATAATTGGAACGTGGAATGTACGAAGAATGAATCTAGGAAAATTGGAAATTGTCAAAAATGAAATGGAATGCATCAACATCAATATCCTAGGTATTAGTGAGCTGAAATGGACTGGTATTTGCCATTTTGAATCACATAATCATATGGTCTACTATGCCTGGAATGACAACTTAAAGAGGAATGGCATTGCATTCGTCATCAAAAAGAACATTTCAAGATCTATCCTGAAGTACACTGCTGTCAGTGATAGGATATTATCCATACTCCTACAAGGAAAACCAGTTAATATGACTATTATTCAAATTTACGCACCAACCAGTAAGGCCAAAGGTGAAAAAATTGAAGATTTTTACCAGCTTCTGCAGTCTGAAATTGATTGAACATGCAATCAGGATGCATTGATAATTACTGGTGATCGGAAACAAAGAAGAAGGATCAGTAGTTGGAGAATATGGCCTTGGTGATAGAAACGATGCCGGAGATCACATGACAAAATTTAGCAAGACCAATGACATCTTCATTGTAAATACCCTTTCTCACCAACATAAATGGTGACTATACACATGGGCCTCTCCAGATGGAACACACAGGAATCAAATCGACTACATCTGTGGAAAGAGACAATGGAAAAGCACAATAACATCAATCAGAACAAGGCGAGGGGCCCACTATGGAACAGACCATCAATTCCTCATATGCAAGTTCAAGTTGAAACTGAAGAAAGTTAGAACAAGTCCACGAGAGCCAAAGTACGACCTTCAGTATATCCCACCCGAATCTAGAGACCATCTCAAGAATAGATTTGACACTTTGAACACTAATGACCAAAGACCAGACGAGTTGTGGAATGACATCAAGAACATCATACATGAAGAAAGAAAGAGGTCATTAAAAAGACAGGAAATAAAGACCAAAATGGATGTCAGAAGAGACTCTGAAACGTGCTCTTGAATGTCAAGTAGCTAAAGCAAAAGGAAAAAATGATGAAGTAAAAGAACTGAACAGAAGATTTCAAAGGGCAGCTTGAGAAAACAAAGTATTATAATGACATGTGCAAACCAAAAGGGAAGAACACACTCGATATTTCTCAAGCTGAAAGAACTGAAGAAAAAATTCAAGCCTCGAGTTGCAAAAGTGAAGGATTCCATGGGGAAAATATTAAAAGACATAGGAAGTATCAAAAGAAGATGGAAGGAATACGCAGTCATTGTACCAAAAAGAATTGGTCAACGTTCAACCATTTCAAGAGGTAGCATATGATTAGGAACCAATGGTACTGAAGGAAGAAGTCCAAGCTGCACTGAAGGCATTGGTGAAAAACAAAACTCCAGGAATTGACAGAATACCAATTAAGATATTTCAACAAATGGATGCAGTGCTGGAAGCACTCACTCATCTATGCCAAGAAATTTAAAAGATAGCTATCTGGTCAACCGACTGGAAGAGATCCATATTTGTGCCTACTCCGAAGAAAAGTGATCCAACAGAATACAGGAATTATCAAACAATATCATTAATATCACATGAAAGTAAAATTTTGCTGAAGATAATTCAAAAGGGGCTGCAGCAGTATATCAACAAAGAACTGCCAGAAATTCAGGCCAGATTCAAAACAGGAAGTGGAACAAGGGATATCATTGCTGATGTCAGATGGATCCTGGCTGAAAGCAGAGCATACCAGAAAGATGTTTATTAGCATTTTATCACCTATGCAAAGGCATTCGACTGTGTGGATCATAACAAATTATGGATAACATTGCGAAGAATGAGAATTCCAGAACACTTAATTGTTCTTATGAGGAACTTGTACACAGATCAAGAGGCAGTTGTTTGAGCAGAGCAAGGGGATACTCTAGTTTAAAGTCAGGAAAGTTGTGTGTCAGGGTTGTATCCTTTCACCATACCTACTTGTCATGGTTTGAATTATGTCCCCCCCAAAAATGTGTGTATCAATTTGGCTGGGCCATGATTCCTGGTACTGTGTGATTTTCCTATATGTTGTAAATCCTGCCTCTATGATGTTAATGAGGGAGGATGGGTAGCAGTTGTGTTAGTGAGGCAGGACCTGATTACAAGACTGGATCATGTCCCGAGGCAATCTCTTGAGATATAAAAGACTGAAGTGAACAGTGAGAAAGCATACCATCAAGAAAACAGTGCCAGGAGCAGAGCGCATCCTTTGGACTGGGCTCCTTGCGCCAAGAAGCTCCTAGTCCAGGGGAACACCAAAGAGAAGAAGGCCGACAGAGAGAAAAAGCCTTCCCCTGAAGCTGACACCCTGAATTTTGACTTTTAGCCTACCTTGACTGTGAGGAAATAAATTTCTCTTCGTTAAAACCATCCACTTGTGGTATTTCTGTTATGGCAGCACTAGATGACTAAGACACTACTCTGTATGCTGAGCAAATAATCCAAAAAGCTGGACTATATGAAGAAGAAGGCAGCATTGGGACTGGAGGAACACTCGTTAACAACCTGCGTTATGCAGATGACACAAGCTTGCTTGCTGAAAGTGAAGAGGACTTGAAGCACTTACAGATGAAGATCAAAGACCATAGCCTTCAGTATGAATTACACCTCAACACAAAGAAAACAAAAGTCCTCACAACTGGACCAATAAGCAACACCCTGATAATCAGAGAAAAGATTGAAGTTGTCAAGGATTTCATTTTATTTGAATCCGCAATCATCACCCATGAAAGCAGCAGTCAAGAAATCAAAAGAGACATGGAACTGGGCAAATCTCCTGCAAAAGACCTCTTTAAAGTGTTGAAAAGCAAAAAATGTCACCTTGAAGACTAAGGTGCGCCTTACCCAAGCCATGGTATTTTCAATCGCATCATATGCATGCAAAAGCTGGACAATGGATAAGGCAGACTGAAGAATTGACACCTTTGAATTGTGGAGTTGGGGAAGAATACTGAATATACCATGGACTGCCAAAAGAACAAACATCTGTCTTGGAAGAAGTACAGTCAGAATGCTCCTTAGAAGCAAGGATGGTGAGACTATGTCTTACATATTTTGGACATGTTGTCAGGAGGGACCAGTCACTGGAGAAGGACATCATGCTTGGTAATTTTGTATATGTTGTGAGGTATGAGTCTTGTTTTGGTTTTTTGCAGATGGATATCCAGTTTTGCCAGAACCATTGTTAAAAAAGACTGACTTTTCCCCATTTGATGGACTTTGGGCCTTGTCGAAGATTAGGTGATTATAGGTGGATGAATTTACATTTGGGTTCTCAATTCTGTTCCCTTGGTCAATGTATCTGTTGTTGTACCAGTACCAGGCTGTTTTGACTACCGTAGCTGTATAGTAGGTTCTAAGGTAGTGTGATTCCTCCTGCCTTATTCTTCTTCTTTGATAGTGCTTTACTTATCCAGGGCCTCTTCTTTTTCCATATAGTTAATGATTAGTTTTTCCATCTCTTTAAAGAATGTTGCTGGTATTTGGATCGGGATTACATTGTATTTGTAGATTGCTTTGGGTAGAATTATCATTTTTACATGTTAAGTCTACCTATCCATGAGCATAGTATGTTTTTCCATTTATGTAGATCTCTTTTGGTTTCTTGCAGTAGTGTTTTGTAGTTTTCTTTGTATAGATCTTTTACTTCCCTGGTTAGATTTTTTCCTAAGTATTTTTTTTCAGGGGCTATTATAAATGATATTATTTTCCTGATTTCCTTTTCACTATTTTCTTTATTGGTGTATAGGAATCCAGTTGATTTTTCTATGTTTATCTTGTAGCCTGCTACTCTGCTGAACCTTTCTATTAGTTCAAGTAGTTTTCTTGTGGAGTCTTTTGGGTTTTCTATGTATAGTATCATATCATCCACAAATAGGGACAGTTTTACTTCTTCATTACCAATTTGGTTGTCCTTACATGTTTTCAATGCTTATCAGCAATATATTTGTTCATTTTCTCTGAATTATGAGGACATTCTCATAGTTTTCTTCCCACCTCCTGATTTTGTTAAGAATACCACCAACTGACTTTGTTAAAGTAGTCTCCATTTCCATTCTGTTCTCTAACAATCCTCTAAGTTCTTCAGTGAATTGGATCAATTGCTCACCACTGCCCTGTCGGAATTGACTCAACAACAATGGGTTTGTTTTTGTTTATTTGTTTTGGTTTGGTTTGGATCTTTTTGCCCCTTCCTCACAGCCTCTTCATTCTCTTCTTTTTCATTGGGGCAACCATTGTCACCTGGACTTAGCTGTTGAGTTGCCCTAATAATCATTACTTTTTTTTTTAAAGCTCACTCAATTTTTTAATTCAAGTCCCATTTTTCTTCCATTGCATTTTAAAATAAATTTCTTCTCTTCTGCATATTCATTCCCATATTCAGGAATAACAAATACATTGGACTCCCTTTCTGTGTCCTCTGAAGGTCTTGTGCCTTTATTTAAAAAAAAAAAATACAAACACACATATATGTGTTGTTAGTTGCCTTCGAGCCAGCCCCCGACTCCTGGCAACCCCATGCACAACGAAATGAAACACTGCCCCATCCTGCACCATCTCCATGAATGGTTACCAGCCAGACCATTATGATCCATAGTGTCTTCATTGGCTGATTTTCAGAAGTAGATCGCCAGGCATTTCTTCCTAGTCTGTCTCAACCTAGAAGCTCTGCTGAAACCTGTTCAGCACCATAGCAACATGCAAGCCTCCACTAACAGACGGGTGGTGGCTGCTCATGAGGCTCATTGGCCAGCAGTCGAATCCAGGTCTCCCGCATGGAAAGCAGGAATTCCACCATTAAGCCACCACTGCCTCAGTATAGATAGGTAGATAGATGATAGCTAGATAGAAGGATGGACAGACAGACGGACGGACGGACAGACAGATAGGTGATGTTTGTCCCTCTCCATGTTGTTCTCTGTGAGTCTCAGGCCCTTCCATCCTTCCCTGCAGTGTTTTCAGTCCTGTTTATCCTATTCCTGATTTCCCAAAGTGACTTTCAGCTCTGCTGTGTGGCTACTTTTCTCTATCATTCTTTTGTCCTGAATGTCATCAGCTCACATTTAACCTCCGTTTGTTGTTTCTTTCTCGAGAAGCATCGAGTTGCACATCATCTCCTTGAGGAAATGGAGAGCCTTTCTTTCCCCGGATCACCCCCCGTGGTGTGGCATGGCATGGTGTGGCGTGCACTCCTTCCAGGGATGCTGGGAACTCCCCAGCAGGATCCTCTCCATTTGACTTGGCCAGCTCCTTGTCTAAGAATAGTGGGGAGGGATGAGCTGGGTGGGGAGTGAGCTGGGAGGTCTGCAGCTTCATCCAGGTAGGAAGGACTCTGACACTGGGGCTGGGAAGTGGAAGCCCTATGCAATATGAAAACCCTCAGGAAAATTGTCACCTGCACTATCTTGGAAAACAGACAACATTCCCTAATGAGCTGAAGGTTCTAGGGTGGTGGTTGGGGTAAGCCAGAGTGACAGCATATGTTGGCATATAGTTTTGCTTTTGTTTTTAGCAAATAACTTCAAGAAAGATATGAGCTCAAGACATAATCGGCCAGTTTGCAAAAGCAAAAATAAAAAGAAATAGAAAGGACACAAAAGGCACTAAGTGTAAAAGCCAAAAGGAAATAAATTAGACTCTTCCTCAAATAGATGTATCGATATCTGTACATAGATCCTCGCCAACTGACCAAGACCAACATCATGATAAGCGGAGAAAAGATTGAAGTTGTCAGTACTTGGATCCACAAACAGTGCCCACGGAAGCAGCAATCAAGAAATCAAACCACGTATTGCATGGGGCAAATCTGCTGTAAAAGACCTCTTCAAATTGTTAAAAAGCAAAGATGTCACTTTGAGGACTAAGGTGCACCTGACCCGAGCCATGGTATTTTCAATCACCTCAAATGCATGTGAAAGCTGGACAATGAATAAGGAAGACGGAAGAAAAATTGATGCCTTTGAATAATGGTGTTGGGGAGGAGAATTGGATATACCACGGACGGCCAAAAGAATGAACAGGTCTGTCTTGGAAGAAGTACAGCCAGAATGCTCCTTAGAAGGGAGGATGGTGAGACTTTGTTTCATGTACTTTGGACATGTAGTCAGGAGGGACCAGTCCCTGAGAAGGACATCATGCTTGGTAAAGTAGAGGGTCAGCAAAAAAGAGGAAGACCCTCAATGAGACGGATTGGCACAGTGGCTGCAACAACAGGCTCAAACATAGCAACAATTGTGAGGATGGCGTAGGACCAAGCAGTGTTTCATTCTGTTGTACATGGGATTGCTACAAGTCAGAACTGACTCCATGTCACCTAACAACAACAGCACATATAGATGTATATATACACACATATATATGTATATATATAATATACGACCGACCTTTTGGTTAGCAGCCGAGTGCTTAACACTGCACCACCAGGGATCCCTATATACACATACATATGTATATAATTGTATAAGGGGCCCTGGTGGCACAATGGTTAAGCACGCAGCTGCTAACTGAAACGTTATCAATTCGAACCCACCCAGCGGCTCCATGGAAAAAAAGACCTGGTGATCCACCTCCCCAAAATGATTACAGTCAAGAAAACCCTATGGGGCAGTTCTTCTCTGTCATATGGAGTCACTATGAGTTGGAGTTGATTCAATGGCACCCAATAACAACGTATAATTGTATACAGAATTTCAAATGAACTCGGACAACTCAATAATAGGAAGACAAATACATCAATTAAAAACGGCAAAAGACTTGAACAGAGATTTCATGGAAGAAGACAGACAAATGGCCCAGAGACCCAAGACAAGATGCTCAGCATCATTGGCCATCAGGAAAATGCAAATTAAAGCTGCAGGGAGATGCGCTCTAAGCCCAGAGGGCCACTCCAGCCTCCTCCCCACACACACGCCCCTGAGCATGCTCTCCCTTTCCCTCTCCCTCCCCAAGATGTCCTCTTACCCCAGCAGCCATCTCCAGCCCTTGGCCTGGGCCGCGCTTTCTGTCACTTGAAGCTGCCCCTGGTGTAAGGCGGCCCCAGCTACAGAGACATCACGACGGAGGTGTGGGCTGGAAGACATTCCTTGGTGCCAAACCTGGGGCTGCCCGAGGGAGCAGAGGGAAGGCAGGGGCTCCGGGAGAAGGGGAGCCTCGGCTTCCAGGGTGGGGAGGAAGTGGGGAGCAAGCGTTTGGTCTGCCCCCAGCCTTACAACCCTGTGAGCACCCCCCACACACACACAGAGCCCCTCCAGCCTATGGACACAGCCCAGCCTGGATGTGATTTGTGGAAGCGCAGCAGAGACTCCTGCAGGCCATGTCCACGGAAGGGTGATACTGGAAAATGTTTAATGATCCACGTGGAGCGGCAAGGACAGTGGTAATAAGGAAACAGACATGGGTGCACGAAAGTATAACCAAAGGTTGTTGTTTTGAACACAGCCAGCGGTGCCACAAAAGAAAGGCCTGGCAATCTTCTACCATAAAGACTATGCCCCAGAAGCCCTATGGAGCAGCTCTAGTCTGTAACACATGGGGTCACCATGAGTCAGCAGCGTGACTCAAGAGGCTGCAGCACAGGCCTGGACAGAGCCTTCCCAGAGAGGCCGGCCGTTCAAACAAGGAGGGGACTCAAGGTCACTCAGAGGAAGACTTGGGCAAGTGGTCTTGACAAGAGATGGTGGCATGGGGGCATGACGGTGGCCTCAGGGCTCTGACACTGGCAGGAGAAAGAAGGAAAAGCTGTGCTGGGCAGCCCCACTCTGCTTCAGTCAGTGGAAGAAAGAATTTTCTAGAACATAAAACTACTCAGAAATAGAGCAGGCACCCATGTGAAGTAGTGAGCTCCCTGTCAGCTCTAACTCCCGGAGCTGCAGATGGATCCAAGCGGGACTGTCAGGAACCTCCTGGCCCCAGCTGGGTGACCTCAGGCAGACCCTTCCCTTCCCAGGCCACAGTGTCCTTGTCCCCAAAGTCGCCCTCCGTCTGTGAAGCGAGTCCTAAGCACAGTGATGGATTTTCTGCCGCCTTTGACGGGAATAGCTCACAGCCGCATGTCTGTGTTGGCAGCTCCCCCAAGCCGGTTATTTATACCTTCTTCCCAAACGGGAATGTAAGGAAATGTGTTAGCAATCTTGACTTTATTTCATAAAGCACAGGATGAGGCCAAATGGGAGTCCATTTTTGCGTGAGTGCAGATTATAGGTCTGGAAAATGTAGTTCGCTTTCAGCTGCAAATTTCGTTTAGAAGAAATTTCTTGTTTTGTAAAAAGAAGCTGCGTGTTGACAAATTGCTTTCCCTCGCACTCCAAAGGGATTTCTGTGCCTGAGTCAGTGTGCTGCCTGTCGAGGCGAGGAGGGGGCTCACGTCCCACCCACCCGAACACCCGGCCCCAGAGCCAGCCCGGGCAGATGGAGGCCCAGCCCAGGTCCACAGCACAGGCCAATACCAGCTCACTGCCTGCCCGGCTGCAGACGCAGTCCTTAGCCCCAGCCAGCTGTCCCAGAGCTACCTTGGCCTGCCTGACTTCGGGACAGCAAAATGTGTTGGTGTCAGGGACCCCAGAGCTGGAAAAGTTATCCTGGTCCTCAACCCAGCCACCAAGAAGCTTCAGGGAAGTGTCCCCTGCCCCACCCAGTGTATCCCACTGTTAGGGGTTGAATTGCGTCCCCCTAAAATATGTATTGGAACCCTAACCCCTATACAGGCGGATGAAGGAGCCCTGGTGGTGCAATGGTTAAGCACTCAGCTGCTAACCTAAAGGCTGGAAGTTTGAACCCCCCCAGCCACTATGCAGGAGAAAAGATCTGTCCATCTGTTCCTGTAAAGATTAACCTAGGAAACCCTATGTGGTGGTTCTACTCTGTCACATGGGTCGCTGGAATCTGAATCCTCTTGACAGTCCCCTAACAGCAACAACATATGTGTGTGATCCCATTTGGGAGTGAGGGCTTCTTTGTTACATTAATGAGGCTGTGTTAGTGAAGGGTGTGTCTTAAGCCAATCACTCTCACAATATAAAAAGAGCAGATTAGACACAGAGAAGCAAGCAGAGGTGGGGGAAGACAGATGCCCCACCAAGGGACGATCGCCAAGGAACCAAGGAACAGAAGCTGAAGAGGCAAGGACCTTCCCCAGAGCTGACAGAGAGAGCCTTGCCCTAGAGCTGGCACCCTGAATTCGGACTTCTAGCCTCTTAAACTGTGAGAACATACATTTCCGACTGTTGAAGCCACCAACTTGTACTTCTGTTAGAGCAGCACTAGGGAACTAAGACACCCCCAATGCCGGCTGCTCAGCCCCTTGTCTGAGTCACCCCTGGCATCATTTAGAGGTTCCGGAAGACACCTGCACACAGGTATCACTTCCCCTCCCGCTGCCTCCCTCACCAGGAGCCCCTCCCATCCTGCCAGATCCCTCGGCTGGGCGCCTGAAGCCAGGTCCAGCTCAGCTCTGCCCCCAACCACTGCGCTGTGCAGGCTCTGCTGGGAGAACCCGCCTGCAGCTCCAGCTCCTCTGCCCTCAGCCACATAACAGGTATGTGCGTGTACGTGCAGGTGTGCCCACGTGTGTGTCTGAGTGTATGTTTGTGCACGAGTATGTGGGTGTGCACACGTGTGTGCATTGTGTGTGCCCACATGCATGGGTCTGAGTGTACATTTGTGCACATGGGTGTGCACGTGGTGCCCAAGGGTGAGCTCTCTGCCGATGGACAGGAGAGACTTGGAAATAACAGACAAAACGTCCAGGAGTATAACTGACTGCACACTTGTATATCCGGCACAGCTCGACGGGGACTGCACGTGTCTTGGTGTCCTGACCACTTCTGAGGAGCGGGCACGAGCTTGCAGAGCACGCCTGGACCCCCAACCCCGACTGACCAGGAGAGTGACAAAGGAGCATGGAGGACTGACACACGGCCCTCGCTACTGATGAAGTCTCAGGCGCTGCCCTCTGGCCCCTCTCCTGCCCCCCACTCATTGAGGCAGTCTCTTTCTCCGGGTGGGCTAGAGGAGATGAATGGGCTTTGCTTCCCCCACTCCAGGATATGAAGAAAATCCTCACAGCAGTGGGAACATTTGTTGGGGGGGTGCAGGTCCCCCTTACTGCACCTGTCAGTGGTTCCCCTAACTGATCACGGGGCTGACCTCCGCCTGCCTGCCTGTCCGCCCCTAGGCGCCCTGGAGGCTGAAGTCAAACACTGAAGGTGGCCGAGTGGGCGTGTTAGGCCAGCCCTGCTGTCAGGTGGCAGGGACCTCGGGACCTCCTGCCAGTGTTGGGAAGTCCACCCCCAGTGCAGTGTGTAGGTGACATGGCATGGGCACCTGCCCAGGCCTCATGAGCACCTCTCCCCGGGCCTCACCACCCTGGGGTGGGCCCTGTCATCACCCCTTCACCTGTGAGGAAGGACCCCAGGTCCAGGGAAGTGGACAACTGGCTGAGGCCACACAGGGCACCATGACAGAGTCCACCCCAGGGCCCGGACCACCCAGCCCTTGGCTGGCTGCTGGTTCACTCCAGCGAGGACCACGTGCATGGTTCAGACCACTGCCACCCACTGGCCACTGCACACACCTGAGCAAGCTGAGCCCCATCTGAGCCCTACTCCAGTCTGCAAATGGGGGGCTCGGGGGCGGTGTGTGTCCCTTTCACTACCGTGGCCCCTCGAGGACCACTGGTGAGTATCATCACCAAGGGCCACATATGTAGCTCATTCTAGGTTGGGAACTCCTTTAGGTCTCTTCCACCCAGCGAGGAGGACTTGTTTGAGATCCGCCCTCCTCTCGTACAGAACGTGGTGGGTCCTGGGGTCTCCTTCCTTCTCGTTCCTCAGGGTGTCTGCTGCCAGTTCACCCACAAGCCTAGCTGTGACTTCAAAACCGCTCGACTCAGCAGTCCTGGCTGATAATCACACACACACACACAAATCCCATTCACAAAAGTGGCGCAGAGAACGGATGCTGTGATGGGACCCACGGTAACATGGGAACAAGACACCCACCAAGGCTGATGCACCAGCTCTGGGCCTCCCCACAGATACTGCCTGGCCAAGCAGTCGACTGCCCACGTGGAGGTGAGGTCACCACTCGGGGTCACCACTCCAGGGCATCCTTGGTCACGAGGGTCTGCCATGGGGACGGTCAGCAGTCAGAAGTCGCCACATCTTGACAAGTAGTTCGGTTATCTTTTCTTCCACATAAAAATGATTTTGCAGAATACATAAAATTACAGAGCAGCTCAGATCCCAGGATGAGGTTGTAGAGTTCATGGAGGAGAGACCACCTTCCCACAGAATGCTGCCTCCATCTCAGTAAGGGGTGGTGGACAGGGCCAGGGCCCAGGGAGGACAGCCGGGCCCTTAGGCAGAGCAGGCAGCAGGGGAGCCAGGTCACAGCCCCTACCTGTGCAAAGGTCCCTCAGTGATGACACCCTCATGCTGGGTGGTGAGGGTGGGAGCCTCACCCATGAGCCTGCTGGCCGCCTGCCAGCCCTGGAGATCCAGGGACACTGGGGCTCCCATCCAGCAGTGTGTCTGGCCTGGGCTGGGGGTGGCTTTTGTCTTGTGCCTGGGGTAGAAGGCCGGTGTCCCTGTGGGGAGTGGGAGGGAAAAGAGACAGAGAGAGCACACAGTTCATGCAAATGCATAACCTCCTCACCAGACTAATGAAAAGCATCAATGCATACACATGCGTGTAAGTCAGAGACAGACGCACAGCTACTCCTGACGTCTGCCCTTCTGTCTCCAGAATTATAGTTAGTAATTAGCAGAGAATTTTTACTTCAAAAAACAAGAGTAATAAGACAGTTAATGGTTTCCAAACTAATTACAAACATGGCCATAATTGGAAAGACAACCCCATAAAAATGATAACTTGGCTCCCAAGCTCTGGAAAGATAGAACGCACAGTGAGGCGGCTGTGGACGTCGGCCCCACCCTCCGTCTCTGGGCTGGGCAGCCAAGCCCCCTCCCATTCCCTCCTACCTCTGCCAGCCCAGCATCGTGGTTGGATAGGGGGAGGTTTTGTTATATGTATCATTTTTTAAGCTGTTTCTTTAACAGCATTATTGAGATATAATTCACACACCATCCAATTCACCCATTTAAAGTGTGCAATTCAGTGGCTTTTAGTACATTCAGGGTTGTGCATCCATCAACACACTCAATCTTAGAGCATTCCCACTGCTCTACAAAGAACCCTGTTCCCCTTAGCTCTCCCCTTTCAATCCCCCATTCCCTCCAGCCCTAAGCAACCACCAATCTCCCTACGTCTCTGTGATTTGCCTGTTCTTGCCTTTTCATACGGATGGAATCGTGCAAGTCGTGACCTCTGTGTCTGGTTGCTTTTATTCAGCACAGCATTTCGAAGGTTCTCTCATGTTGCAACATGTATCACTACTTCATTTCTTTGTATTGCTGGCTACTATTCTGTTGTGAGGATACACCACATCTTATCTGTTCATCGGTCGGTGGACATGTGGGTTGTCTTCACTTTTTGGCTATTAAGAAGAGGACTGCTGTGAACGCTTGTACCAATTCATAGTTTTTGTGTGGACTTAGTTTTCATTTCTCTTGGGTCTACAGCTAGGAGTGGAATTGTTGGGTCATATGGTAACTCTATGTTTAACCATTTAAGGAAATACCATACTATTTTTCAAAGCAGCTGCACCATTTTACATTCCACCAGCCATGCAAATGTGTTCCAATTTCTCCACATCTTCACCAACCCTTGTTATTGTCCATCTTCTGGATAATAGTCATCCTAGTGGGTGCAAAGCGCTATCTCGTTGTGGTTTTGATTCACATTTCTCTGATGACTAATGATGCTGAGCATCCTTTCATGTGCTTACTGGACATTTGTATATCTTCTTCGGAGAAATTATCCATTAAACATTAGCATTTTGTGTAGATATTCATTGATATTAATGAAATGCTTAAAATCTATTCATTAAAAAATATCAGGATGGTTTCACAGGTAAGTTTTGTCAAAACACTAAGCAACTGATATTTTCCACCTTGGGTAAACTCTTCCAGGGAATAGAATTAAAAGGGATTAATATCATCTTGATACAAATCTTACATAGAAAGCCCTAAGTCAATCACAATTATGAACATAGGTACAAACCCTCCAAGGAAAACCTGAGCAAACCAAATCCAGCAACAACATTTAGAAAGCAAACTTTATAGCAAAGTAGGGCATATCAAAAATATGCAAATGAAAAAAAATAGCTAATGACTGGCAATAGACCAATAATGATAGCTGATACGTGAAAACCAGTTTCATATAATGTTGTGATGAAGAGGTCCCATTATGCTAACACTAATTTGAAATCAGATTATTGTATTTGGAAAGGAATATACTAACATGGTCACCTCTGGGTGGTAGACTGGCAGATGATTTTTTTCTTGCAGTTTTCAAAATTTTTCTGTAATGGATATGTATTCTATATATAGCAATTGTTGTTAATTCCTTTGAGTCATTACATCACATTAAGACAGCAGTATTAATAAATATTAAATATATATATAATATATATACAACACACACACACACGCATTTGAATGCCCACTCATGATTTTTAAAAATACCAAAGTAGGAATAAAAGGGAATCTGCATAACGTGATAAAGAGTACCCAACCAAACCCTATGGCTAACATCATAATTAGCATTGGTGCTAATTAGCATGATTACCGTCACTAGCAGGGCTCCTGTTAAAACCAGGAACAAGAGATAACGATGCACAGTTCTAGTCAGCTTTGTACTGAAAATCCTAGAGGGACAATGAGACATGGAAAAGAAAATACACAGTATGAGGATTGAAAAAGAATTACAACTGTCACTATTTTCAAGTAAGACAATACCTAAAAGAGAGAGACTGTACTGATAAACTCTGAGAACTAGGAAGAGAGCTCAGCGTGGTTCCTGGACATAAGGTCAATATAGAAAAATCAATAGACTTCCTGTAGAGGAGCAACCATTATAAAAATGTAATTTTTAAATATACCATGTGCAACAGAAAATATAAATCTGGAAATAAGTTTAGCAAATGATGCATAAGATATTTATGAAGAAAACACTAAAACCTAATTCAAGGACATAAAAGAAAACTAAGTAAACGGGATGATAAAATCGCAAATGGGAATTTTTAATATCATAGAGAGGCAATCAGTTCCCAAACTAATCTGGATAATAATGAAATTCCCAACAATATCTTTAAACTTTAGGATGAAGAAGCTGAAGAGAAAGGAAAAGGAGGAGGCAGAGGGAGAGAGAAGAGTGGAGTCCTCAAGGAGGGGAGCTCAGGCAGGGGCATTGCAGCACTGTTTGTTGTTGTTGTTGTTGTTGTTATGTGCCGTCGAGTCAGTTCTGACTCACAGCAACCCCGTGCACAACAGAACGAAACACCGTCCTGTCCTGCGCCAGCCTCACAATCATTGTTGTGCTAGAGCCCATTGTTGCAGCCACTGTGTCAATCCATCTCATTGAAAGTCTTCCTTTTTTTCACAGAGCCACTACTTTACCAAGCATGATGTCCTTCTCCAGGGAATGGTCCCTCCTGATAACATGTCCAAAGTACATGAGACAAAGTCTCACCATGTTAGGAACAGCTAAGACTGGAGAGCGCACAAATGTACCCCAGTAGATGAGTAGATAAATAAGCCATGGATTGTTCTTCTTATGCATCAGCTAAATGAATAAACTAGAGACACAATTATTAACATAGATGAGTCCTTAAAACATCATGCTGAGTGGGAAAAAAAGGGTGAGACAGTAATCATACAATATGATCTCATTTATGCAAATTTTTATAATACACAAAACAACCTTATGTATTGTGTATGGATGAATTCTTCCCCTGGTCTAGGAACTTCTCAGCGCAGGTACCTTGGAATGCATGGAAGTGACATACACGCTTCAGAAGGATGGTTACCACGAGGAAAATAAGAAACTAAGTGTGGAGTGAGGCTGTGGCTTTACATTTTATGCTCAGTTTGTTAAAAGGAAAGAATGTGCAAGCCCGTACAAATGTGAAAAATCATTCACATCCAACTATCTGGGTGGTAGATATGTGGGTTTCCCTTGTATTGTTTTCTCTCCTTTTCTGCATAATTGAGACATTTTGCTAACATTTTTAAATAAATGCAAGATTCTTACTGAGCAATTTGTTGTTGTTGTTGTTGTTGTTGTTGTTAGGAGTTGTCTTAGTTATCTAGTGCTGCTGTAACAGAAATACCACAAGTGGATGGCTTTAACAAACAGAAATTTTTTGCTCACAGTTTAGGAGGCTGTAAGTCCAAATTCAGTGCACAGGGCACCAGCTCCAGGGAAAGGCTTTCTCTCACTGTAGGGTCTGGGGGAAGGTCCTTGTCATCAATCTTCCCCTGGTCTAGGAGTTTCTCAGCACAGGAACTCTGGGTCCAAAGGACTCGCTCCACTCCCGGAGCTTCTTTCTTGGTGGCATGAGGTCCCTCTCCTCTCAGCTCACTTCTCTCTTTTGTATCTCAAAAGAGATTGACTAAACATGCAAACCTAACCCTATAGATTGAGTCTTGCCTCATTAATATAACTGCCTCTAATCCTGCCTCATTAACATCATAGAGGTTAGGATTTACAACACATTGGATAATCACAACAGATCACAAAATAGTGGACAACCACACAGTACTGAGAATAATGACCTAGCCAAGTTGATATACAGTTTTGGGGGACACAATTCAACTCAGAACAGGTGCCGTCAAGTCGGTTTCAGCTTATAGTGACCCTATATACAACGGAACAAAATGCTGCCTGTTCCTGCACCATTCTCACAATTGTTGCTATGTTTGAGCCCATTGCTGCAGCCACTGTGTCAATCCATCTCACTGAGGGTCTCGTTCTTTTTCACTGACCCTCTACTTTACCAAGCATGATGTCCTTCTCCAGGAACTGGTCCCTCCTGATAACATGTCCAAAGTATGTGAGACGAAGTCTCGCCATCCTTGTTTCTAAGGAGCATTCTGGCTGTACTTCTTCCAAGACAGATTTGTTCATTCTTTTGGCAGTCCATGGTATAGTCAATATTTTTTGCCAACACCGTAATTCCAATTCATTAATTCTTTTACACTGCAATGTAAATGACTGACAACAGTTCCTCTCTAGCAGAGGCAGTTTGGCTGTGGGGAGAGAACACACGAAACACGTGAAGCACTGCCTTGTGGCATGACCTTAGCATTGGCAGCTGTGCCCCTGCTCCCCACAGAACTCACTGTAATATTTCATAGACTGACATCCCCAAAATCTCCTACACCAAGTTGACTACCCTTATCAGTCACATGCCCCCCCCCCACCCCAGCCACACCCAGCTTTGATTCCAGATTATACCTAAGCTGCTGCCAGGTGGGATGGTCTGGGTTTGGTATTTGGTTGGCAGATGCCTTCTGAGAGATGCAGTAAGAAAGTCTTTATTAAAGATGGCCAGACAGGACGTTGGCAAAAAATGGGATTAAAGAACTCCAAAAGTCAGTACTTCTATAAGAGAAAAACAAAAGTGTTAGAATCAACTTTTTAGAATTGAAGAAAATAACCAAAAGTTTTCAGCAACCAGAATAATGCTTAGTCAAGAAAAACCTGCTGAATCTTGGTAAAAACAGTGGGCATTGTGGCATTTTAACTTACCCTGGTCCCATCCCACGCTCTCTAGTGCAGGAGTAGCCTTGAAAATAACAACCCACATTCCTAGAACCAGTACCAGTACCACATTCCCAGAACAGACCTTATGCACAAAGAATTGTAATTATTTGTTTTGATGTGTCTGGTGACTCCCTGGAAAACCAGCTCAAAAGGCTTGGCTTTATCTCACCTAACTCTGAACTCTATCAATGCCAAAGCAGCTACTTGGATGGGTGTTTGCTGAAAACATATACAGGAAAATGTTTTAGAGGCTGCTGCCTGAGGCAGTGGATGACAGCTAGGGGAAGCATGAGATGAAAGGCTGGGGAATGAGATGCTTTGGGAAATAAGGGTTTCAAAAAGCTCTGACATACACCTGGGAATCTAGTAGGCTCTGTGCATGTGTGCCCAGCATTGTGTGCATGCTCAAGAAAGACCTGAGAAGACCCTAAGTTCTCACCTCTGGCTGACCTTCAGGCTATGCCCAAGCAAGAAGTAAAGGCTAAGTCAGAGTTATAAACTGCCTGGCTGAGTGTTGAAGGCATGCCCCCAACATACACACAAAGCCTGTCTGCAATGACTGGGAAACATTTTTGGCTACAGGAATTTAAGTAAACCTCTATCCAATCACTAACTGACCACTAAGATAATGGAACAGAGACTTTAGTGGCCACACATGACAAAGAATACAGACTTTACAAAATTACTTCAGAAAAGCCACTAAAGAAACAAACAACTACTACTAAAAGAAGCAACAATAAACCCGGGCGAGGGAACCAGGTGACTTCCAGAATTTCCACATTATACTATTCAAAATGTCTAGGTTTCAACAAAAAATTATGAGGCATGCAGGAAAAAAGAAAGTATGGCTTCTACATGGGGTGGGGGGAATCAATCAATAGAAAATGTCCCTGAGGAACCCCAGATATCTGATTTACTAGATAGACTTTAAATTAGCTATTTTAAATATGTTCAAAGTCTCAAAGGAAAACATGTTCAAAGAACTAGAGGAACCATGAGAATGATATCCCATCAATAAAGAATATCAATAATTAAAAAAAAAAGAACCAAATCAAAATTCTGGAATAGAAAAGTACAATAACTGAAATGAGTTAGGAGTTCAACAGCAGATTTGAGCGGACCAAAGAAAAAGTCAGTGAACTTGAAGATAGGTCAATTGAGATTATCCAATCGGAGGGACAGAAAGAATAAATAATGAAAAATTAACAGAGTCTGACACATGTGGGACATCATCAGTGCACTAACATATGCATAATTTGAATCTCAGAAGAAGACGATAAAGAGAAGGGAGAAGAAAGAATATGTGAAGAAATAATGACTGAAAACATCCTAAATTTTATGAAAAACTTTAACCTACACATCCAAGAAGCTCAAGCAACTCCAATTAGGTTAAACTAAAAGAGATCCACATCAAGACACATCATAATCAAACTGTTGAAAGACAAAGAGAGAAAACTTTGGAGCATCAAGACAGAAGTTATTCATCACATTTACAGTATCCTCAAGAAGATTAACAGCTTATTCTGCATTAGAAATCATGAGGGTCAGAAGGCAGTAGCATGACATATTCAAAGTGCTGAAAGAAAAATTTGTCAACCAAGAATTCGACATCTGGCAAAACTGTCCTTCAAACAATGAAGGAGAAACTAAAACAAAAATGTTGCTAGAAGACTTGTCCTACAAGAAATGCTAAAGAGAGTCCATCCAGCTGAAATGAAGGACCACTAGACAGTAACTCAAATCCAGAAAAAGAAATAAGAACTCTGGTAAAGGTAACTACATAGATAAATGTGAAATACAGTATTAATGTGTTTTTTGTTTATAACTCCTCTTTTTTACTATCTGATTTGAAAGATAACTGCATAAAACAATAATTGTAAATCTATGTTGATGGGCACACAATGTATAAAGATGTAATTTGTAACAATAACAATATAAGGGGGAGTAGAGCTCTACAGGGGCAAAGTTTTTGTATACTATTGAAATTAAATTGTTTTATTGACTATGCAGACAGAACAAGGGGATACTGCATGGTTGAAAACCAGGGAAGTTGTGAGTCAAGGTTGTCTCTGCTTGCTTCGCTCTTCTATATCTCAAAAGAGATTGACTCAACCTACAACCTAATCCGGTAGATTGAGTCCTGCCTCATTAACATAACTGCCTCTAATCCAGCTTCATTTACATCATGTTGTTGCTGTTAGGTGCCCTCAAGTCAATTCTGACTCACAGCAACCCTATGTGCAACAGAATGAAACATCGCCCCGTCTTGAGCCATCCTCACTATCATTGCTATGTTTGAGCCCATTGTTGCAGCCACTGTGTCAATCCATCTCATTGAGGGTCTTCCTCTTTTTTGCTGACCCTCTACTTTACCAAGCATGATGTCCTTCTCAGGGACTGGTCCCTCCTGATTACATGTCCAAAGTACATGAAACGAAGTCTCACCATCCTCCCTTCTAAGGAGCATTCTGGCTGTACTTCTTCCAAGACAGATCTGTTCGTTCTTTTGGCAGTCCGTGGTATATCCAATACTCCTCCCCAACACCATTATTCAAAGGCATCAATTTTTCTTCCATCTTCCTTATTCATTGTCCAGCTTTCACATGCATATGGGGAAACTGAAAATACCATGTCTCGGGTCAGGTGCACCTTAGTCCTTAAAGCAACATCTTTGCTGTTTTAACACCTTAAAGAGATCTTTTGCAGCAGATTTGCCCAGTGCAATGCATCATTTAATTTCTTCACTGCTGCTTCCATGGGTGTTGATTGTGGATCCAAGTAAAACGAAATCCTTGACAACTTCAATCTTTTCTCCCTTTATCATGATGTTGCTTATTGGTCCAGTTGTGAGGATTTTTGTTTTCTTTATGTTGAGGTGTAATCCATACTGAAGGCTGTGGTCTTAGATCTTCATCAATAAGTGCTTCAAGTCCTCTTCACTTTCAGCAAGCAAGGTTCTGTCATCTACATACGTTATCTGTAATTTGTTATGATCCACACTGACAGATGCCTTTGCATAGTCAATAAAACACAAGTATTCTGGTATTCTGTCTGGTATTCTTTGCTTTCAGCCAAGATCCATCTGACATCAGCAATGATATCTCTGGTTCCATGTCCTCTTCTGAATTGAATTTCAGGCAGCTCCCTGTCAATGTACTGCTGCAACTGCTTTTCAATGATCTTCAGCAAAATTTTACTTGTGTGTGACATTAATGATATTGTTCAATAATTTCCAGTTTCTGTTGGATCACCTTCTTTTGGAATAGGCATAAATATGGATCTCTTCCAATCAGTTGACCAGGTAACTGTCTTCCAAATTTCTTGAGATAGATGAGTGAGCACTTCCAGAGCTGCATCTGTTTGTCGAAACATCTCATCTGGTACTCCGTCAATTCCTGAGCCTTCATTGCAGCTTGGACTTTTTCCTTCCATACCATCGCTTCTTGATCATATGCTGCCTCCTGTAATGGTTGAACATCGACCAATTCTTTTTGGTACAGTGACTCTGTGTATTCCTTCCACCTTCTTTTGACGCTTCATATGTCGTTTCATATTTTCCCCATAGAATCTTTCAATATTGCAACTCGAGGCTTGAATTTTTCCTTCAGTTCTTTCAGCTTGAGAAATGCCAAGTGTGTTCTTCCCTTTTGGTTTTCTATCTCTAGCTCTTTGAGCATTTCATTATAATACTTTACTTTGTCTTCTTAAGCTGACCTTTGAATTCTTCTGTTCAGCTCTTTTACTTCATTTCTTCCTTTCACTTTTTGCTAGTCTACATTCAAGAGCAACTTTCAGAGCCTCTTTTGACATCCATTTTGGTCTTTTCTTTCTTTTCTGTCTTTTTAATGACCTCTTGCTTTCTACATGTATGATGTCCTTGATGTCATTCCATAACTCATCTGGTTTTCTGTCATTAGTATTCAGTGCTTCAAATCTATTCTTGACATGGTCTCTAGATTCAGGTGGGATATACTCAAGTTTGTACTTTGGCTCTCATGGACTTGTTTTAATTTTCTTCAGCTTCAGCTTGAACTTGCATATGAGCAATTGGTGGTCTGTTCCACAGTCAGCCCCTGGCCTTATTCTGACTGATGATGTTGAGCTTTTCCATTGTCTCTTTCCACAGTTATAGTCGAACTGATTCCTGTGTATCCCGTCTGGTGAGGTCCACATGTATAGTCACAGTGTATTTTGTTGAAAAAAGGTATTTGCAGTGAGGAAGTTGTTGGTCTTACAAAATTCTATCGTTCGACCTCCTGCTTCATTTCTATCACCAAGGCCATATTTTCCACCTACCAATCCTTCTTGTTTCCTTCCAACTTTCACATTTCGATCGCCAATGATTATCAATGAGTCCTGATTGCATGTTCGATCAATTTCAGACTGCAGGAGTTGGTAAAAATCTTCATCTTTAGCCTTTAGTGGTGGATGAGTAAATTTGAATAATAATCTTATTAACTGGTCTTCCTTGTAGGCGTATGGATATTATCCTATCACTGATAGTGCTGTTCTTTAGGACAGATCTTGAAATGTTCTCTGTGATGATGAATGCAATGCCATTCCTCTTCAATTTGTCACTCCCGGCATAGTAGACCATATGATTGTCCGACTGAATTAAAGGTATGGGGTTGAACTCCTGATCTTCAATAGTCATAGACACAGATGATACTCACCCAGCCATGGTCTTTTCAGTTGCCTCATATGCATGTGAAAGCTGAACAGTGAAAAAGGAGCATTGAACAAGAACTGATGCCTTCAGACTGTGGTGTTGGTGAGGAATATTAAATACACTGTGGACTGCCAGAAGAACGAACAAATCAGTCTTAGAAGAAACACAACCAGAATGCTCCTTAGAAGCAAGGATGGTAAGACTTCAGCTCACTTACTGGGGACACGTCATCAGAAAAGACCAATCACTAGAAAAGGACATCATGACCGGTAAAGCAGAGGGTTGGCAAAGGTGAGGGAAACCGTCAATGAGATGGATAGACTCAACAGCCACAATGGACTCAAACATACCAACGATCATGAACATGGTGCAGACTGGTCGGCGCCTTGCTCCATTGTACACAACGGCCTGAAGACGGTGGCACATCAGTCATGTGGCTGTTTGAGCTCCACTTCTGAGTGTGACCATGGGCCAAGAGGACATGGGAGGATGCCAGGTGCTCAGGAGACATGTGGTGAAAACTGTACTGGGTAAGTGTCATGACCATTGTCGCTTATTTTCAAGGAGCTGCTGGGGGTGGAGAGCAAATGTGGCAAAAACTAGCAATTCTGACTCCACACTCTACCTGCTGAGGTGTGGTGTTCACTGCATCCATTACCTTTCAGCTTTTCCATCAGCTTGAAATGTGTCAGAATAGGAACCGGGAGGAAAGAACTGCTGTTCTGTCACTGTGACCACTGACAGTGAGGAGTGCTTCCTGGCCCACTGAGGAAGCATCTGTGGCTCCCTGGGCAGGAGATAGGCAGGACTCAACACACCTCAGGTCCCCAAGGTTAGCTAGTTCCATCAGAATCCACAGGATCTAAGTTGCCATCTCCCCTGCTGTGGGAAGTAGGCATGCAGTGTGTGCTAGGCTTAGGCTGCCTGCTGCCCGTTGGCATTAAACCCCACAGGCCCCTGTGATGTGGGCCTGCAGACAAGGGGACAAGGAGCTCCAGTCACTGGAAGAGACCACAGGGCTGGGAAGTTATTGAGCCAGGATGTGACCCCAGCAGGGCCCTGGTGCCAACCCCAGGGTCAGGGTCCAAGGAGGAGCCGTGAAACAATAGCCCAAAAGAAGGGATGTGAGAGGGTCTTTGACCTGTGGTCACAGCCTCATCTCCACGTGCCCCCCGTGTAAATCCTAGCGGACTGTCGGCACCACTGCTGGCAGCTCACCAGCGGTGGAGGGTACTTGGGAGGGAGTGGTGCCTCTAGGCCTCGGGACGCGTGGGGGACCTGGTTGTGCTGTACCCCCTCCAGAGCCGGGCCCACCCTGCAGACCCCAGCCCATCTCCACTCCTCTCCAGAGACAGCCCCCTGCAGAAAGGGTTTGCCTGCACCCTGACACGGCCCTCCTCCCCTGCAGCCGCGTGTCCATCCCCAAATTCCCCGTGGGTCCAATCCCACCCCGCCAGAACGTGCCCTGCTGCACTGGTCCAGAGCGGGTGGAGGCTGGGGGGAAGTCTATGGGGTCCACAGAGCCCTCACCTGCCTTCCCCGATTTAAAATCACACGCATCTAGATTTGGTGGTGAAGCCCTCGGGGAGCCGGTGAAGCAGGAGAGGCCCCCTCCATCGCCCGCACCCCCAAACAGAGCCGCAGCCCGCCTCCCCGCTCCTCGCTTCCCAAGCGGTTAATGATTGGCTCCATGTCAGAATCCAAGGGTGCGTCCCTATCCTGCCTAAAACCATTATTTAAACTTTCCCTATTGAATATTTCATGCTATTCTCAGAAACTTTTACACAAAAAGAAATCTCGGTCCGCAGTCAGCACAGCTGCTGGGTCTGCGGGAATCTGCACCGGGCGCTGCTGCCACCTGGTGGCCATTCGGGGCACGAAGCCGGGCGGATGAGGATGGGGTATCAGGGGTACGAAGGGGAACAGGGGTACTGGGGGACGGGGATTGGGGTGTGAGGGGGAGGGACGAGGAGGACGGGGAAACAAGTGAGGAGGGGGTGTGAGGGTGGGGGGCAGGGGTACTAGGTGAGACGGAGGAGGGACAGGGATATGGAGGGACAAGGGACGAGGGGGACGGAGAACAAGGGATGAGGGAGGACAGGGATCAAAGGGGACCGTTGGGCACAGGACAGGGCGTGGCTCCCTCCCCAGCACCCTGGGGCTGCTAGAACGCCCTCCATCCCCCATCCCCACAAAGCTCTGTCCCGGGGCCGGGGCGCCCACAGCACCCACAAGAACAGGACCTCCAGGCTCAACGCAGGGCGAGGAGGAGCCCTAGGCCCCCCACAGAGCTAGGGGGAGGGGAGAGTCCAGGCCTGGGCTACTTGGAAGGTGCCTGAGCCACCAAAGGGAGGGCCACCAAAGTCGGAGCAACAAGACACACACACTCACACATCATGTACACACACACCATGCACACACACACACAGACTCACACACACACACACATACCCATGCCTACTGGGGCCTGAGCCCCGCGGCCGCCGAAAGCCGTCTCTGACTGGGGTTCCCCTGGGCTGTCTCCTGGGCCCCTTCCCCTCCTCCAGTCCAGAGGGAGCAGGCGCCAGGAGAACAGAGGGTGGGATGGTCCACCCCGCACCACAGGGGCCTAGCCGGCACCTGCTTGCTCAGACCAGGCCTGGGGACCTGGCGAGGGAGGAAGGCTGGGCCGCGGGGCTCAGGCCAGGTGAGGCTCCAAGTGCAGACCCACACCCACCACTAGGAGCCAGGCCCACAAAAGTCACTCGACTGCTGTTGTCTGGTTGATTTTCAAACCTGCAGCTTCACATAAAATCAAGAGGCTGAATGTCTTTTAAGATGTATTTTCCCACTTTGATTAGTACGAATGGCTATGACTGTGATGAAGGAAATGCTGTGGGCTGAGCGGGATCTGCTTTGGGGAAGCCCACATGGCAACGCGGGGCCCCGGCCTCATTTGGACAGGAGTGGGGTTTCTCGGCTGTAGCCCTCAGCCCGGCATTCACCGCCCTGGCCTGCGCACAGTGGGTGATTAATTAATGCTGGATGCAGAGGGCAGGGGGGCAAGGGGGGACTCAGAGGACCCAGGAGAGATGACCACAGCGTGGGGGCGTGTGGCTTCACAAGGGACTGCCCCGCGAGGCGACCTGGATCACTGGCTCGGAGACAGGTGTTCCATGGCCCCTGACTGCCCCCCACAGTTGCCCATTTAACAAACGTGGATGGAGTCCAGCGCTTGCCCACCTAGGTGAGCCCACGCCCCACCTGCAGGACTTGTCTCAGCCCCTCTCACTGGTTCCAACAAGCCTGGCCCAATTCCTGGGGTGTTTTCCTTGGGGTGGGCCAGCTGGCCAGAGGGGTAGATGTCCACCCTGACTCCCCACGTGTACTAGACCCAACACGCTGTACCTGTGCCACCTCAGCTCCCAGGAGCGGGGAGCTGTGAGGTGTGTCCAGCCCCTAGCAGCCCTGGACTGAGCTGGGCCTCTGGGAGGCAGGTCAGCTGACTGCTGCCAGATGGCCAACAGCCAAGGAGGAGGTCCTCTTCTCTCATCCCTCGGTCAGTCGCCTGCCTGCCACTGGTGAGTTACCATCCCCGTTTAAAGCCAGCAGGACAGAAGGGGAAGTGACAGCCGAGTCCTCTCCCAGCATCCGCCATGCCACATTTAGGTGTCCTACAGCCAAGTACGGCCACCCTCCACCCACCCACAGCCTCCTGGTGTCCAGCAAGGCCCAGCGCCAATGCCGGCAGGACCTGCCATGACCCCTCACCTGTGGCCACATGTTCTGTTGTGATCCATAGGGTTTTGATTGGCTGATATTTGGAAGGAGATTGCCAGGCCTTTCTTCCCAATCTCAGTCTGGAAGCTCCACTGAAACCTGTCCACCATGGGTGACCCTTCCGGTATTTGAAATACCAGTGGCATAGCTTCCAGCACCACAGCAACATGCAAGCCACCACAGTAGGACACACTGAAACATGGGTGGTAGGGCCTGGTGTTAGCACCATCCAACAGGACCCAGGTCAGCTGAAGGTTGGTGTGGCAAAGCTGTGAGGAGCCCTCAGCTCCCAAAGATGGAGGGCCTCCAGGGGCTAGGGCCATGTCTTCTAGGGGAAGAGGGGGAGCCCCTGACCTCAGCTGCAGATTCATTCCCCACCCCACCTCAGGACTCAGAGGACTCCCTGATGTCCCGTGCCCTGAACAGGATTTGAGGAGCCCCCACCCCAGTAAGCCCCCACTGAACAGTGAGCACACAGAACCTCAACTTTGGCAATTCTGAGTCCTTCCAAGGGCTTCTTATAGAGCCCGCCAGCAGCAGCCTGCGGTCAGGAGGGGATAATGTAGAAAATATGGTGTATTTGAAGATGGCAATTTAACTTTTCACAGTCGAAGAGAACTGAAACATAATTATTTACCTGTGACTGCTATAGGATTAATGAGAAATTTAGGTAACCATTTGTCTACACAATTGGAAGTGCCCCACTAATTGGGTCTTAATACGTAACTGAGTCAGACAGACTGGGAGAAAGCCTCTCTTGGGCGTTTTCTCAGGGACAGGTGGGCTGAAGCAACATGTGAAGAAGCCACAGGGGAGACCCGCACTGTCTGCAAGGCGGCCTCCGGGATGGGAGCTGCACCTCTCGGGGCTGCACCTGACAGTGGATCAGGTGACAGGTGTAGACTTGGAGAGAAGTGAAGTCTCAGTGTGTCACCTGAGATTCAGTTTCTAAATCTTACTGGGCTTTTTGATGCTGGATCCATTGCAGGGGTGGATTAGCCAGTAAGCAAGGGCTTACAGTAAGCAAAAACCAAAAACCAAACCTGTTGCCGTCAAGTCCTCATAGCAACCCTGTTGGACAGAGTAGAAGTGCCCCATAGGGTTTCCAAGGAGCAGCTGGTGGATTCGAACTGCTGAGCTTTTGGCTAGCAGCCAAGCTGTTAACCACTGCACCACCTGAGCTCCAAGCTAGGTACACATGAGCTTAATTGTGTTTACTTACTTATCTAAAGTGAACAATTTCACGTGGGTTTCACCAATCAACGATGTGAAACAAGTGAAATTGGGCACTACAGCTTAGTAAGTAAGCACAGGTAAGCCCATGCCTACCTTACTTCTTGGGTAATCCATCCCTGACACTGGAGTCTCTTCATCTTCGTCTGTGAAGAAGACCCCGTTGTCTGCCTGCCTTGATCTCAGGAAGATGGTGGTCAGGAAGCACTTTGCTCCAAGGGACCTTAAGGGGAAAGACATCAACATCCAGCCATCCACAGTTCCTCCAGCAGACCCTCACCTGCAGCAGGGATGCCCAGCGGGGACACTGGTCCACTGGTCGGCCACTGCAGAAGCCTGGCCATGGAGTTCATGTCATGTCAGGGGAAGGGGAGAGGAGGAACCAAGAGAGGCTGAAGGGAAGAACTCAGGCAGGATCCAAGACAGAGCCTGGGAGGAGCTCCTGAGGGCAGCCAGGCCCCCGCTATCCCCAAAGACAGGCAGGTTCAGCTGGAAAGAAGCACAAGGACCTGGATGCTCCAAGCTGTGTCCCACCCTTCCCTGGAGCCCCCAATCCCAGCCACTGCCATGGCTTCTGGAACCACTCGTTGAGCTGGGCTCAAAACTGCCCCAGAGCCTGGCCACCTACCTCCAGAGGCCTCTTGGGCATCTCCACTTAAGGGCTAAATTCAGCCCAAATTCAGCCCATCCAAAACCAGACATCTTACCTCCCAACTAGCAAAGCAGGTTCTGTCTCTCCGCCCTGGATCACAGGCCTGGCACAGAGCAGCCACTCAACAAATGTTGAATGGATGGATAGATGGGAGGGTGGATGGATGGATAGATGGGAGGGTGGATGGATGGATGGATGGACAGACAGACGGGCAGATGATGGATAGATTGACAAATGGACAGACTGAATGGACGAATGAAGGATGAATGCACAGATTGGATGAATGGATGGACAGGTGGCTGAGCGAACAGGTGGGCGGTTGGATGATGGATGGATAGATGGATTGACAGACGGATGGATTGGATGGACGGACGGATGGATGAGAAGATGGACAGATTAGGTGGATGAATGAGGATGGATGGGTGATGGACAGATGCAGGGAGACAAGTTCCCACCTATTCCTGCCACAATCAATGCACCTCAACCCTCCCAGGCTTCCACACTCCAGCAAAGGCATGGTTCTTGCTGCCTACCTCTCCATACCCCACTGTGTGCATCCCCACACATCCAGTCCCTCAACGTTCCTGTGATATAGGGCCTCTTCTGGAGGGAGACCTGGACTGAAGCCTGCATTCCAGACCCTACAGGCTCCTGTCCTCCATGGGATCCCTGAAGCTTCTGCTGAATAAGTCTCAAGATGTACATATTTCAGCAACTTCCATCTGGACCACCCACGCCACCAGTCAATGCCTGAGCCCTGCCCCTCACTCAGACTTGGCTCCTCCCTCTGAGAATCTTTGGTGGCAGCCTATCCTTATGATTTAGCTCCTTCTGCATGTTGTTCAGCACACAGCCCCCTGCCAAGCCCAGGGACTACCCTGCCTTCTAGGACCTCACAGCCTAGAGGAGTAACAGAACACAGCAGACGCTCCCCAGCATGTTGGACCACACAGGGAGCTGTGGAGCACGGATGGAGGCCCTTATTTGGGAGTGGGAGGGAGGAGGAATCAGGAAGACTGCTTGGAGGAGGTATCCTGAACTGAGTCTTCAGAAATGAATGGACTCCTTTCCGGAGCCATGGAAGCTAGATAAACCCCTGAAACTATTGCCCTGACATAATCTTTAAACCTGAAACTAAAAACATCCCCTGAAGTTTTCTTAAAGCAAACAATAGTCTAGCTTAACTAGTCAAAAATGTCTGCCCTGAGCATTACGCTCTTTTAAGAATTACAGGCAGTCCCTGGGTTACTAACGTCTGACTTATGGACAAGTACTTAAGAATGAACTGCCATAAAGCCCATTATATTAAAAATTTGACTTAAGTACATACAATGGTCATAATAACTAATTCACACACTATTTTGTGACGCTTGTGAAAACATTGTGCAGTTTGGAAGTATTAAGTGTTTGATATGCATAGAAAAGTAAAATATATACTAAGACAAACATTTGACTAGCTGATGCAAAATAAGAACCGTATGTACCTGTTTCAACTTACCTACAAATCTGACTTAAAGACAGACTTAGGGAGCGGATCTCGTTCATAACCTAGGGACCACGTGTATATATATGGGATGAAAGTTACAACAGCAACTCGAAAGATTAGATAGGAACCTTAAGGGGCAGCGAGTTCACGTTAATGGGGGAGGAACAACTCAGAAAGGGAGGATAAGAATGGCTGCACAGCTCAAAGAATGTCAGCGGGTGTCACTGAACTGTACATGTCGAAGTTGTTGGTGCATGTTCTGCTGTGTATATTCTCAACAACAACAAAATAAATTTAAAAAAAAAAAAAAAGAATGGACTCTTGCCAGGCAGCAAGGAGGACAGGGAGAGGAGACAGGAAGAGCAGAAGCCCAGAAACTTTGGAGGGAGAGGGGGTGCAGGGAGGAGGGAAGGGAGGTTCAGGCCAGGGTGCACGGGAGCCTAGGCTGTGGGGCTCAGACCTTTCGGCCGTGACACTCACCTGGAGGGGTGTGCAGACAGACCCTAGGGTGGCCCCGTGACCCCAGGGCCCCACCTCCAGGTGCCACACCCTTGAGTAGCTCCCTCTTCTTGAGGGTCGGCAGGACTCACAATTGCTTCTAACAAGAAGAACACAGCAAAAGTGATGTGACGTACATGAATTGTGAGCGACTGTGTCGTATGTGACTGTAGCCCCCCCCCCCCCACGCTGGGGTCTCTCTCTCCTTTGCAGCCTTGTGGGGAACCTGATGTGACTAGGCGCTGAGGGCCTCTGTCATGGATTGAATTGTGTCCCGCAAAAATATGTGCATCAGTTTGGCTAGACCATGATTCTCAGTATTGTCTGATTTGTTCACCCTTTTGTTATCTGATGTGATTTTCCTATGTGTTGTAAATCCTGTCTCTAGGATGTTGATGAGATGGGATTAGCGGCGGTTATGTTAATGAGGCAGGACTCAATCTACAAGATTGGACTGTGTCTTGAGCCAATCTCTTTTGAGATATAAGAGAGAAGCAAGCAGAGACATGGGGACCTCATACCACCAAGAAACAAGAGTCAGGAGAATAGCACATCCTTTGGACCTGGGGTCCCTGTGCTGAGAAGCTCCTAGTGCAGAGGAGATTGGTGACAAGGACCTTCCTCCAGAGCCGACAGAGAGAGAAAGCCTTCCCCTGGAGCTGGTGCCCTGAATTTGGACTTGTAGCCTCCTAGACTGAGAGAATAAATTTCTCTTAGTTAAAGCCATCCACTTGTGGTATTTCTGTTATAGCCGCTCTAGATGACTAGGACAGCTACCAACAGCCAACTAAAAAGTGAAGCCCTTATCCCCCAAGCAGAAGGAACAGAGCTCAGCCAACAACCCAGAGAAGCAGGGAATCAAATTCTGCCCCAGTCAAGCCTCCAGACGAGACTGCAGCCTGTGTGAGCCCTGAGCAGAGGACTCAGTTGGCCGACTCCTCACCACGGGAACCTCAAGGTGATCAACAGTGCTGTGTGGGCAGCCACCTTGCCATCAGCCTTGTCACACAGCAGGTGACAACTCACACAGCAGGTCTTGGGGGCCAGGGAGTACTCACACTGAGCTCTTGAGGGCTTTAGGCTGAGTCTGAAGGACAGCATGGCGGGAGGCCAGGGCAGACACCCGGGGGCAGGCCACCATGCTCAGCGCCCCCAGCCCCAAACCTGGAGCCTGAGAAAGGGACCCAGCTCCCCCCATAAAGGGAGCAAACATGCCACGTTCCTTTCTGAGAGACCCCTCGCAGGAAGGTGGGGTGGGGGACGGCAAGTGGGCTGGGCAGTCTGTGAGCACGGCGATGGTTGCACGGGGATCCTTCAAGGCCACTGGCCCCATGCCCCCACCCAGCAGCCCCCTTCAGTCTCCAGCTCCCAGAACATTCTGAGGACAGTGAGTATAAATGTGACGTTAGACGTCATCGATAACGTGATTCAATTAAGAGATAATGACAAGGAACAGGAGACTTGTGGTGTCTCAGGGTAATGGGTTCTGATAGTCTAGCAGGGTCCTGTAATAACTCGCAGCTCAGATATCAAGGCATCGTAATGCCCGTTGTTTTGAGAGAATTCCCAGATTTTTCAAACGCCTTAAACTTTAATTTTCCTTCCACAGTCTCCGAGTTTTCTCCAGCCTGTTGCTGATTAGTTCAAGCTAAATCTGCCTTTTCTCATCAAAAGAAAGGATCGCACATTTTATTTTCAATTAACTTGCAGGAATCTATCAGGAGCAGGTCCCGCTGAAACCCATCAGTCACAATCCAATTTCTCAGACTGCCAGGAGCAGGGAGAGGTGCTTTGAGTGGTCGGCCCCTACCTGCAGGGCAGGCCAGAGGGGTGCAGGTGGGCACAGCCCCTCTCTCCTTGGGGGCTGCTGTGTGCAGGAGAGTTGGGGAAAGCCCCCCTGCCCACTTCTAAGACCAGATGACAGGTGCCTGAGATGTCTTGTGCCCCCTGCTCTCCATCCCCCAGCTCTGCCTCTCCCAGCTTGAGATGCAGGCTCTGGCCTCCCCTAGACCCAGCATCTACATGGTGCCCACAGGTGAGGGGGCCTGGCCTGCGGAGGCCTCTTAGCCCCCCAACAAGACTGGGAGTGCTCTTAGGGGCCTGTTATGGGTTGAATTGAGTCTCCCCAAAAAGATATGTTCAAGTCCTAAGCCCAGTACCTGTGAACGTGACCTTGCTAGGAAATTGGGTCCTTGAGATATTATCAGTTAACGTGAGGTCACACTGGAGGAGGTGGGTCCTCACCCCATCTGACGGGGTGTCCTATAAAACAGAAGAGACAGACAACACAACCACAGGCCAAGGAGGGCCTGGAGCCACCAGAAGCTAGAGAGACAAGGAAGGACCCCCCACCGGGGGCTCCAAGGGAGAGCGGCCTGCAGGACACCCATCTGAGGCTCCCAGCCCCCGGAACTGTGAGGGATAAGCCACCCAGCTTGGAGTACTCTGTTATGGCATTCCCCGGGGACACATCCAAGGGCCAGGGAGTCCCACGGCTCTCTGCCCCTTGTCCCGGGAAGGCATGGGCAGCCTGCCGGGTGGGCACACGGGCCTGCTCTGCATTTCTCCTGGTGGGAGTCGCCTGCTGGCCCCGCCAACTCCGTGAACCCTTCTCGGTTTCAATGCAGCCACTTGGGAAGGTGGCCTGTCAGCCACTGAGAGAAAACCAGCCCGACCGGGGCCTTCTGTCCCCTAAACCCAGCTCTCGCCCAGACACAGACGGTGTGCTTGATGGGGTAACGGGGTTTGGAGCAGCCCAGGAGAAGCATCCAGGAGGGCAGCACGGAGGAGGCCTTGTTTTCCGGCCCCTGGCCTGCACCGCACGGAGCGTCTCCTCCGTGGGTCCCACAGTTCCTCTTTGGAATAAATCTGGGTATAGTCTGGAGGCTGCACGAGGGAAGCGTGAGGGAAATGCCAGTATTCATGACGAGGATGGCCAGGCTTTGCCCATGGGAGAACAGACAGATGGACAGGAGGTGGGCGGCGCAGGTAGCAGCGGTTCCAGCACCAGCCCCGGGGGTCCTGCACATGGGGATGCCTTGGGGGTAGATGTGGGCGCCCCCACTTGTCCGCCGGGATGCCACAGAAAATGAAGACTTGCCTGGAGTCCCATGCCCCGCTCCCCACTGGCCTCCCCTGCGGCTCTGAGAGTGAGCATGTCCTGGGGCCCGGCTCCCCAGCCCACCGCGCCCTGTACCGGACGGTGGGCGAGCTGTGGAAGAAGCTCCGGGCAGGTGTGACCAACTATCAGAGACGTCCTCGGGCTCCGGGAAGAGCGTCCCTCCGCTCCTCTCCTAGGATAACAAGCTTCAGGGAGACCAGCCACACAGATGACTAACCCACACGAGGAAGAGGCATTCAGACCCGCAGCAGAGGTGGGACGGAGGAGCCAGGCCAGCAAGGGTGCAGAGAGCCTGCATTCCTGCCCGCAACCCCACCACCTCCCCACCTGCGTCCCCCTCCACAGCTCCACTTCCTCCCACCTAGGTCCCCTCCGGCCCTGCCCTGCCCCCTTCCTGCCCGGCCCCACCCCTCCATCCCTGCCCCACCCTCCCCGACCCCACCCCCCCGGCCCCGCCCCGCCCCACCCGGCCCAGTCCCTACTTCGCCCCACATCACACAGCACCCCGCTCCCATCCTCCCTTCCCCCTGCCCTCCACCGCCTCTTTTCCTCCCGGAGTGTGACCCCCAGGAGATGTAAGCCCATGTCCCGCCCTGCGCACAGGGCCAACGCAGTCTCGGGGGGCCCGCCTGTCCTGAGAGGAGGCGGGGAGGACTTCTGGGCTGCGGGATCAGGGGCGCCGACAGGCTGGACTTCGTCTCCTGGCGGGCAGTGATGAACTGGGGGGCCTGGGGCAGAGGCTGGGGGCCCGCAGTCCAGGCCTTGTGGAGATGAAGAAGGGAGCGGCACCCCCGCGGGGGCCCGGGTGTGGAGACAAGTGGGCTGAGCGCAGGTGGGGGAAGGTCAGGGGGAAGGCCGGCGGCCCTGGAGGATGCCTCGAAGGACCCTCGGTCCGGTGGACACGGAAGGACCCTCAGCCGTCCAGGAGAAGGGCGGGACTGCGCGGAGGCACGACTGGAGACCCCAGGGAGGGGCCTCAGGTAGGAATGGGCCGGACCTTGGCCAGAGCTGTTCTAGGGGAGTAGGGACGGCAGGCAGGTGGAAACCCGGACCGTAGCCTCCGCGCTAGAGGCAGCCTGATACTCGAGACTTGTCCCAAACACTTTGAGACCTGCGCGGGTCCTTACGGAGTGGGAGGAGGGGGGCAGATTTGGGTGGGAACTCTCCCTGGGGCTGCCAGACGTGCGCTCCTCGCCTGCCTGTCCCATCAGCCACCCTGTGCCTTGTTCCCTCGCTCGTCTAGGGGCCAGGACCGCCTTCTTTGGCCCATGGCGGTGTAAGGAGTCCCCTGTTCGCCCGCTCTGTCACGCACGCGCTGTCTTCCCAGGTGACCGCGGGGCCTCCCAGCCCGGCCGTCTCCCTGGCTTTGAGTCCCCCGTCCTCTGTCCTCGCAGCCCCAAGACCCTTCCCAGGCGGCAGAGAACTTACCAAACCAAAGGACCAGGCGCGGCAGGGGCAGAGCCAGGCCAGGGGACAGGGCATCCCGGGAGCAAGGCGGATACCAACACTTCGCAGACAAGTCCATCACAAAGGACCAGGGAGGCCCTCCGGCCTCCGGCCTCCTCCCCCCTCCAGCCTCCCTCCAGGACAGGAGCTGAACCTAGGAGGGTCAGGGAGAATAGAAGCCAGAGGAAGACTGGGCTGGGCTCCGCCTCCTGATGGCTTGAGGTGGGGTGAGGAGGTCCTGGGCGTAGTCACCCCCGACCACTGAGGGCCAAAGAGGAGGGTGTGGGTGGGCGGCAGCAGAAGGGATTTGGGACCCTCAGGTGCTGCGAGTAAGTGCCCCTCCCAGCGCAACGCCAGTAGCTGTCCCCGGTGCTGACGCAGCTGCGGCTCCACTTCAAAGCCGGCAGGACAGTTAAAAGGCCATTCCTGGTCCCCTCCACCAACTGGATCAGCAGCCTTGACCCTAGACTCAGAGCCCTGCCGCGCCACCTGCAGACCCTCGATGCCTGCACCCCTACCCACCCAGGCAGACCAGACCAAGAGGTGTGCGGGGGCGCGAGGTGGGGCATCCCCAGATGCCAGTCTCCTGCAGGCGGCAGGTGGAGTGAACTCTGGACTACTGGACGTACACCTCGGAGGACCTGAGACCAGAAGGAAGCGTGTCCTCTGTGTGCATTAGCCCCTCGACCACTGAGCCTGGGGCAGCCCACTGGCTTAAACTTGCCGGATTTCTATCTGAAGCCCCGGCGAGGAGGGGCGGGCCCAGGACAGGACTGAATAAATGGTGAAGGAACGAGTGAGATGCCTGAGCAGACAGATCTGTCTCAGGTCCATCCACCTATCATTTGAAGTGCGTCTCTGGATCGTTCTGCTGGCTATATTTATAACATATGCACACATACGCACACCATACACACACTCATTTCCACAAGCACACGTGCACACTGGCATGTTCACATACATGCACACTCAGTGAGACACATTTGTACACACGTGCTGAGGGGTGTGGGCGCATGCCCGTACATGCACTTGTGAGTACACTTGCGGGCACCTGTGTGTGCACATGCAGACACATGCACACGTGCATACTCACGGGCACACGTGTGCAGTCACAGCATTCACCTGTGTATATGCGCACACTCACCAGCACGCACTCCCACATGTACTCACATGTGTGCACATACATATGCATATGCATAGGCACACATGTGCACACACTCCCACATGTCCTCACACTTGTGTACATGTGCATGTATGCACACTCACAGGCATATGGGTGCACACACATTTGTGCACACATATTCACACTCAGGCACACATGCACACATGCACACACATACATGAACACACGTGCACACTCACCAGCACACATGCACACACAAGTAAGCACACAAGGCACACACGTGCACACTCCCACATGTACTCACATGTGTGCACATACATATGCACATGCATAGGCACACGTGCACACACTCCCACATGTCCTCACACTTGTGTACATGTGCATGTATGCACACTCACAGGCATATGGGTGCACACACATTTGTGCACACATATTCACACTCATGCACACATGCACACACGTACATGAACACACGTGCACACTCACCAGCACACATGCACACACACGTAAGCACACACAGGCACACACGTGCACACTCCCACATGTACTTACATATGCACACACGTGCACACTCAGGCACACATGCACACATCCAGATGTTCTGACCCGCACGGTAACACACATATGCACACTCAGGCACACATGCACACACAACTCTTGGAGCCCAGGTGGCTCAGGCTCCTACATAGCCCTAGGCCTGACCCCCTTCATGATTAAGCGCCACGTGTTTGTCCACACAGCTGGTCAACACAGCAAGCTGAGGCAGCCTCGGCAGTGTAGGGCCCAGGGAGGCACCATGTCTGAGCTCAGGGCTTCCTGTTCAGGTTAGTGAGATGGCTCTGCCTTCATGTAAATCTCCTCTTGTCCCTGGAAGCCACAGCCCTCAGCCCTGGGCCCAGCACAACCCCTCTGAGGTGCTGGAGTGTGGTCCACACTGTCCCAGGCCTACAGCAGTGTTTGGGGCACACAGCCTCAGGAATGTACAGTTAGGTAGACAGGTAAGTAGGGGCAGGTATCACGGAACCAGAGGGCAGGCTAGGGGCCTCTCCTCGTCTCGGCCCCTCATTCTCTTGGCACTGGCCCTGGCCAGGAGCCTCTGGTCTTTTTACAAGTTCTCCCCCAAGTGTGCAGAGAACATCCAAGGTCAGCCCCAGCCACCTTGACAAAACATCGCTTGTGCCTGGGTGCTAGAGCCACAGGTGGCGTCTTGGAGCACTGATGGATTTTTAATTTTCAATGACTTGGAATCCATCACTTTTCAAGATCAAATAAAATAACCCCTCCAGGATACCAAAACATTTATTTGGAATACACCTCCCAAGACGGCAGGGGCCTCTCTGTGGCCCCCTCCCTCTGCCCTTGACCCCTCTCAGGCCTGTCGGGGGACCCGAAAGGGCAGTGTTTCTGTGCATATTCCCCTTGGGGTCTCATACGGTCCCATCCATTCATCCACTGAACGCCCGACTGACCGCCCCAACAGGGCACCCCTGTTGGCAGGCCCCCCAAGGCTTCAAATGTGAACAAACACAGCCGCTGCCCCACGGAGCTCCTGTCCCTGGAAGGAGGGCGGTGAGCCAGATGGCAGCGGGAGATGTGTGCCGGGCCACGGCGAGTGCTAGAAGGAGCGAAGCAGCTCAGGGCAACGGTGGCTACTTCAGATCACAGGGCCACTCTAGGAGGTGACATTAGAGCATGAATGTGGAGGGACAGGCACCAGGCGCAGGCACCTCTGGATGGTCCGTGACCTCCGCACCCTGTCGACGCTCCTTTGGTGCTGCTCTTCATCACTGCTTCCTTCTGGGGGTCAGCACGTGGCCCCGGGGGCAGCCGAGGAGGGAGCCAGCTCACGACGCTCAAGGGCCCTGCGTAGGCCATGCTTTGTGGGTGCATATGCATGGCTGGTACACAGAGGCGCCCCAAGAGGAGCTGTGGACACCCTGGTGCTCCAGCTAATACCATCCATGAGAGCTCGGGAGGCATCCTGGAGGAAAGGGACCCAGCACCACGTATCTCACTCTGCTCTCCGTCCCTCTCCAGCTCTCCTTCTGACATAAGGGCTGGCCCCCCAGATTCTCTCTGGGAGGGTCTTGCAGTATGTCAATGGCGATGCTGCAGCCCCAGGTGTTCAAACACCCAGCTGCTGGGAAGGCATTGTGCAGCTGTGGCTGGGGTCCTCAATGGCTGGCTTTAGTAAGAGAGATCGCCTGGGTGGGCCTGACTCTATCGGTTGAAGCCCTGCAGAGCAGAGTGAGGATTCCCTAAAGAAGAAGAATTTCCATCCATGCTTCAGCCATGCCCGGGGGGTCCCGCTGCCCTTCCCAAAGCCTGCCCTGTGGATTCTGGGCATTCCCAGTAGCCCACAATTGTGTGAGCTGACCCTAGTGGTAAAGCTTGCGCTTTGTCCCAGCTTTCCCCTCTGCCCCTACCTTACCCTCCGTCCCTATCTTACCCTCTGCCCCTACCTTACCCTCCCCCTACTTTGCCCACCCCCTCCTCTCTCCCCCTACCTAGCCCTCCCCCCACCTTACCCTCTGTCCCTACCTTACGCTCCCCCCACCTTACCCTCCCATCCACCTTGCCCTCCCCCCACCTTACCCTCTGACCCAACCTTACCCTCCCCCCACTTTACCCTCCCCCACCTTACCCTACCCCCACTTTACCCTCTCCCACTATCTTACCCTCCCCCCACCTTACTCTCTGCTCTGACCTTACCCTCCCCCACTTTACCTTCCCCCACCTTACCCTCATCCCTACCTTACCCTCCCCCCACCTTACCCTCGCCTTACCTCTCTCCCCCACCTAACCCTCCCCCATCTTGCCCTCTCCCATCTTACTCTCTGTCCCTACCTTACCCTCCCCCCCACCTTACCCTCTCCCACCTTACCCTCCTCCCTACCTTACCCTCCCATCCACCTTGCCCTCCCCCACCTTACCCTCTCCCAGTACCTAACCTTCCCCCCACCTTACCCTCTGACCCAACCTTACCCTCCCCCAATTTACTCTCCCCCCACTTTACTCTCTCCCCTTACCTAACCCTCCCCCCACCTTACCCTCTGCCCCGACCTTACCCAGTGCCCCCTACCAGTACCGTTTCTCTTCTGTCTAAAATTTCCCACCTGCCTCTGAGTCTGCCTTTGGTCCCTGGGTCAGCACAGCCTCTCCCTTTCCTGCGGTCCACACCTCTGGTAGCACCCAAACATCTGAGCACCACTGCGGTGGGGCACAGGGGGGCACTCAGCCCGATGGACGTGTGAGGCAGAGGGGTCAGACCTGCAGCCAAGCACATGGATATTCACCCCAGGATCTGCTTTGCCGGGAGCGGGCTGCTCCGCCCCGCCATCAGCTTGGACTCTGCAAGTGTGAAGCCCAAGGAGGCTGTGTTTCCAGACCTTCTGCAGGAGGCAAAGGAAGGGAAGCAGTGGCTCCACTGGGGAGGGCCTGGGAGACTACTCTTTTCAATCTCAGCTGCACCCCACTGTCTGCCCCCAGCTGACTTCCTGGGCCCCCTCTCCCCAGAGGTCCGTAGGGTGCAGGGGATGGACAGCGGAGTCAGATCACTGCGAGGCCAAAGCCGGGCGCTAGAGGGGTGAGTAGGGGTGAAGAAAAGTTCTGGTTTCTGGGGAAAGAGAGAGAGGGGCGCCTTCTGCTCTCTCCTCGCCCGGAAAAAGCAGAGACACAGTAAATCCCCGATTCCCAGTGCCCACCGGCTCCGTGCTCACTGCGGAGAGCGCAGTTGTGGGTGGAGGGGGGGAAACCCGAAAGGGCGCGTCCTGGGGGAAGAAGGGACCCTGGCAAGGGTACAGCCATGTATGGGGGAGAGGGTACCCCGAGAAAGTCCCGGAGGACACGGGAAGTCCAGGCTTTGCCCGATGCTCCTGTCTGCGGGGAACCCCTGCACCAGCCCCCTAGAATTCGGGAGGGGCCGCGCCGCTAGGTCAGAGCCAGGTTTGGGGGCGGGGCAGCGAGCGCTGCCCTAGGGTCCACGGACGGGGCGGCGGGGGAGCACCTCGGCCTCGGGGAGCGCCATCTATGCGGCCTTTCCGAATAAACGTTTCCCCGTTTATCGTCTGCCTGTGGGGCCAGAGCCAGTTCTGCTCCTTCACTCTGGGAGAACCGTGCCCGGCGCAGAGGGGCCTCAGGACGTAAGACCGCGGGGACTCGGACAGGCAGATTCCTGGGTCAGCGGGGCCATGTCGCCCTCTGGTGACCGCGTGCGGCTCTCCGACCGAGGGAGACTGAGCCCGCGTCTGAGAGGACAGGGGAACCGTGGTTCTGTGAAGGTGGGGTGTTTGGGCTCCCCAAGGCCGATGACCCTGGCCTCTGCTCTGCACTCCTGGCCACTTGTCCTCTTGCACCTGTATTTTAATTGCAGGTTTGAAGGGATAAGGGCCAAACGTCGGCTTCCACTGGGAGCTTAGTTCACCCAACAGAATGAAGGAAAGAAAGCCCATCCTACCCACCCTCAGAGCACAAAGCTGGATGTCGTTCTGGGAGGATCAGCTGCCCAGACCCAGGCTCCCAGCACCAGCTTGCATGTGGGTGCTGTGCCGGCCTCCTCCGTGGGGTAAGACTGCCCCCACCCCTTGTGCTCTGAAGCTGCTCACTTAACCCAAGCCACCTTGTGGGTACTCCGGGTCCCCATCCCTAGTCCCCAGAAAACATCCCAGGAGTACCAGGATGCCTGGAAACCTCCCACACACACACGTGCACACACATATACACATGACCCCAGAGCTGCAGCCTGGACCCCAGGTGCTCAGGAGACCCTAAGAGACAGGTGTCCCCACCCAAACAAACTGCAGAGGATAGGAATCCGGAGTGTTCATAAATGCCTCAAATAATCAGAAAAGTGTGCCAGGTTTATGAAGAGGCAGTGCCCAACGTGGATGAGACCCAGGAATCCAGGAGCATGGGCCCTGCTCTCTGGCCAGCTGGTAAACGTGTTAAAGAAAAATGAGAGAACACGGAGGTGGAGCCAACATGGCACAATAAACAGACACATCATGCCATCCCTTTGCAGCAAAGACCGGAAAAACTTAGTGCAAAAGATACAGAAGTCAATCCTGGAACCATAACCCGTCCCTGGAGAAGGACATCATGCTTGGTAGCGCAGAGGGTCAGCAAAAAAGAGGAAGACCCTCAACGAGATGGATTGACACAGTGGCTGCAACAATGAGCTCATCAAGCATAACAACGATTGTGAGGATGGCGCAGGACCGGGCAGTGTTTTGTTCTGTTGTACATAGGGTTGCTATGAGTCAGAATCAACTCGACAGCACCTAACACACTAACAAACATTGATTGAAAGGGTAAAGAAATAGATCAAACACCAAATGGAAGAAGAAACTGAAGGAAAACAGAACGAGGAAAGATACGGAGTGGAGGTCTCCTGCCAACTAACATGGCACAGCATTGCCATCTTGGGGCACAGTCATCAACCCTGGACAGGGAGTACAGGAAGGCAACTTCACAAAGCTCCCAACAGGAGACAGAGCACTGGTAACCAGAGAAACATGCTTTCCCACCCCTCACCTTTCTGACCCGTACACCACTTCCACCCCTCCCAACAGGCCACAACGAGGCACCTTGGCTAGAGAGCTACCGGCCTGCCACCAGCCTGGGTCACCTCACCCCCAACTGCTGGCTCTGATCTTGCCATTTTTTTCTTTTTTTCCCCTCTTGCCCTTTTCTTTCTCTCTCCCACCTAGCCCCATACCCCACCTCTACCCCTTCCCACTGGGTGGGCCACGCCATGCTGCCTTGGCTAGAGAGACACAAGCCCGCTACCAGCCCGGGTCTGCCCAGCCCCCAACAGATGGCTCTTGCCACGCCATTTTTTTCCTTTCTTTGTCCTCTTTATACTTTTTCTTTCTCCCTCCCACCTAGCCCTGTAGGACACCTCTACACCTCCCTGCCAATTCTCACTACACTGCTACAGGTAGAGAGCCACTGGCGTGCTGCCACCCTGTGTCCCACCCATACCCACCCACCCCACCTGCTCCCACCCACCATTCCCTGCCATTCCATTTTTTTTTTAATCTATATATATTTTTATCTTTCCCTCCCACCCAGTCCGGTAAGTCACTTCCTCCCTGCCAGGCCACACTGAACTGCTGCAGCTAGAGAGCCACCAGCCTACAACTTCCTGTCCCCAACTGAGACCTGTCTGCCATGTCCACCCCTATTCATGCAGGCTCCCAAGTCCTGCCTGCCCCACTAACTGGCTACCGTATTTTTTTCTTTCTATCTCTTTTCTTTGTTCCCTCCACATAGACCCATACTCAACACCCCCTTCCTGCTGGCCCTCACTGTGCTGCTGTGGCTAGACCATCACCGGCTCAGGCCCAACAGTGCACCAGGCCCACACTGCCCCTCCCCTCCCACCACACAACCAGCTGCTGAAAGGAGAGAAGCAAGCCGATACCACTCCTGACAGCCCTGCCCAACTGGCAAGGGGCTGTGACTGCTCCCACACTGCTGGACCAACATGAGGAGGCAGACAGCACCCACATAGTCTACCCGCAGTCATCTCACCAAACCAGTGTACAGAGAAGCAGGCTCAGTCAGCATGGTGCTGCCCTGCCCATCTGGACAAGATAGTGAGAGCTACCACGCCCACAGATGAGGAAGCAGCCAGGCACACCTGGCCCAGCTGCCCTGACATATCAAAACAAAACAAAGCAGCAGGATGAAACAAATGAACATACAATCAATAAAGAATATAATACCTTCATGTCTCAGAGAAAGCAGACAATATAAAAATATTTAAAAAAAAAAAAAAAAGCAAGACAAGATGGCTGTAGCAAGTGACTAAAAATCAAGAATCAGATGACCTTCCAGTAGAATAACAGGCAGTGGAACTACCTGATATGGAATTCAAAAGACTAATATTTGGGGTCTCCAAGGGATTAGAATGACATCAAGGATAGTATACATGAAGAAAGCAAAGGGTCATTAAAAAGACAGGAAAGAAAGAAAAAAAACAAAATGGATGTCAAAAGAGACTCTGAAACTTGCCCGTGAACATAGAGAAGCTAAAGCAACAGGAAGAAATAATAAAGTAAAAGAGCTGAACAGAAGATTTAAAAGGGTAGCTCGAGAAGACAAAGTAAAGTATTATAATGAAATGTGCAAAGACCTGGAGTTAGAAAACCAAAAGAGAAGAACATACTCGGAATTTCTCAAGCTGGAAGAACTGAAGAAAAATTCAAGCCTTGAGTTGTAATGTTGAACAATTCTACAGCGACCAGTCCCTGGAGGACATCATGCTTGGTAGAGTAAAAGATCAGCAAAACAGAGGAGTTGGAACCAACTTGACAGCAACTAACAACAATGGGGAAAACATTGACTGATGCAGAAAGCATCAAAAGAAGATGGAAGGAATACACAGAGTCATTGTACCAGAAAGAACTGGTCAACGTTTAGACATTCCAGGAGGTAGCATATGCTCAAGAACCGATGGTACTGAAGGAAGAAGTCCAAACTGCACTGAAGGGAATGGTGAAAAATGAGGTTCCAGGAGTTGATGGAATATCAAGTGAGATGTTTCAAAAAATGGATGCAGCACTGGAGATGCTCACTCGTCTATGTCAACAAATTTGGAATACAGTTATCTAGCCAACCGACTGGAAGAGATCCATATTTGAGCCCATTCTAAAGAAAGGTGATGCAACAGAATGCGAAAATTATGGAACAATAATATCATATGCCAAGTAAAATTTTGCTGAATATCATTCTAAAGTGGTTGCAACAGTACACCGACAGGGCACTGCCAGAAATTCAAGCCAGATTCAGAAAAGGATGTGGAACAAGGGATATCATTGCTGATGTCAGATTGCTGAAAGCAAATAATACCAGAAGGATATTTACCTGTATTTTATTGACTATGTAAAAGTATTCGACTGTGTGGATCATAACAAATTATGGATAACATTGTGAAGAATGAGAATTTCAGCACCCTTAATTGTGCTCATAGGAACCTATATATAGACCAAGAGGCAGTCGTTCAAACAGAACAAGGGGATACTACACGGTCTAAAGTAAGGAAAGCTGTGTGTCACAGTTGTATCCCTTCACCATACTTATTCAACCTGTATGCTGAGCAAATAATCTCAGAAGCTGGACTGTATGAAGAAGAAAGGGGCATCAGGATGAGAGGAAGACTCATTAACAACCTGCAATATGCAGATGACACAACCTTGCTTGTTGAAAGTGAAGAGGACTTGAAGCACCTACTGATGAAGATCAAAGACTACAGCCTTCAGTATGGATTATACCTCAAAGTAAAGAAAAAAATCCTCGCAACTGAACCAATAAGCAACATCATGATAAATGGAGAAAAGATTGAAATTCTTCAAGGTTTCATTTTACCTGGGTCCACAGTCAACACCCATGAAAGCAGCAGTCAAGAAATCAAACAACATATTGAATTGGGCAAATCTGCTGCAAAAGACCTCTTTAACATGTTAAAAAACAAAGATGTCACTTTAAGGACTAAAGTGCACCTGACCCAAAGCCATGGTATTTTCAATTGCCTCATATTCATGCGAGGGCTGGACAATGAATAAGGAAGATCAAAGAAGAATTGATTCCTTTGAATTATGGTACTGGTGAAGAATATGCCATAGACTGCCAGAAGAACCAACAAATCCGTCTTGGAAGTACAGCCAGAATGCTCCTTGGAAGCGAGGATGGTGAGACTTCATCTTACGTACCTTGGACATGCTATCAGGAGAGACCAGGCCCTGGAGAAGGACATCATGCTTGGTAAACTAGAGAGCAAGCAAAAGAGAGAAAGACCTTCAACGAGATGGACTGACAGAGTGGCTGCAACAATGGACTCAAGCATAACTACTATTGTGAGGATAGTGCAGGACTGGGCAGTGTTTCCTTCTGTTGTACATAGGGCTGCTATGAGTCAGATCTGACTCAATGGCACCTAATGACAACAATAAGCGTTTAGGAAAGAGATCAAAGAAAACACAGACAAAACCAAGGAAAAAATAGAAAAAATCATGGAAAACACAGAGAAAACCAACAAGCACATAGCCAAAATCAAGGAAAACACAGACAAAGCAATAGAAGAATTCGTGAAAATAATGCAAGAGCAAAATGGCAAAAGAAACAATTAGAAATCCTGCAAAAACAGCAACTAGAAATTCAAATGATAACAAAATTTCAGAAATGGAAGAAGGTTTTAAGAGCAAATTTGAAACAATGGAAGACAGAATCAGCAAGACTGCAGACAAATCCATGGACATCACATTTTTGAGGAAAAATCACAGAAAAGAATGAAGAAAACCTAAGAATTATGTGGGACACAATCAAGAGCAAAAATTTGCACATGATTGGAGTTCCAGAACAGAGGGAGAAAACAGAAAACACAGCGAAGATTTTTGAAGATTTGCTGGCATGAAACTTCACAGATATCATGAAAGACAAAAACTGACCATCCATAAAGCTCAACGAACACCATATTGGATGGACTACAAAAGGAAGTCACCAAAACATCATAATCACAGTTACCAAAACAAAAGACAAAGAAAGAATCCTGAAATCAGCTCAGGAAAAACAAAAAGTCACTTACAAAGGGGAAACAATAAGACTAAGTTCTGATTACTCAGCAGGAAACTATGCAGGCAAGAAGGCAATGGGATCACATATACAAAACCTTGAAAGAAAAAAACTGCCAACCAAGAAAAAGATATCCTGCAAAACTCTCTCTCAAACCTGGAAATTAGAACATTTCCAGATAAAGAGAATTAAGGGGAATTTGTAAAAACTAAACCAAACTTTTAAGAAATATTAAAGGGAATCCTTTGGTTAGAGAACCAACAACATCAAACAGCTAGAGTCTAGTTGTTGAGACCATCAGCCAGACACAAACCTAAGTAAAGAACTCTCAATAATAAAACAAATCTAAGAAACTTAAAACAGGGAAATAGAGATGTCAATCTGTAAATGATGACAGCATCAAAACAATAAAAGGGGGAATGAACGGCATAGGTATAGAACTTTCAAACGGAGAGGAATACAAGTGATACCAAGTAATAAAAGCATGGTTAAAACTTAGGAAGAGAAGGGTAAATTTCAAGGTAACCACAAAGAAAGTTAACAAAACTACTCATCAGAATAAAAAAGAAGAAAAACATAAAATATCAGTAAACAATCTATAATAACAAAAGAAAAGAACAGAAAAGCCACAAACAAAGGGAACTCAGCACAGAAGAACAATGAAAACTTCGGTACCACAAAGAAAAGCACAGCAATAAACTCATACCTATTGATAAGCACACTGAATGTAAATGGCTTAAATGCACCTGTAAAGAGACAGAGAGTGGCAGGATGTATTTTAAAAAAGTATGCCCCATCAATATGCTGTCTACAAGAGACATATATATCTTAGACAAAAAGACATAAATATTTTAAAAACCAAAGGATGGAAAAAATATATATCAGCAAACAGTAACAAAAAATGGTCAGGAGTGGCAATATTAATCTCAGATAATATAGATTTTTAAGGCAAAATCAACAATAAAAGACAAGGAAGGACATTATATAATAATTAAAGGGACAATTCACCAAGAAGACATAACCTTAATAAATATCTATGCAGTCAACAACAGGGCTCCAAAATATGTAAAACAAACTTTAACAGCACTGAAAAGAGAAATAGACAGTTCCACAATAATAGTAGGAGGCTTCAACACACAACTCTCATTAAAGGACAGAACATCTAGAAAGACACTCAACAAAGATACAGAAGATATAAGGCCAGAATCAAACAACTGGACCTCATAGACATATATAGAACACTCCATACAACAACAGCAAAGTATTCGTTTCAAACACTCATGAACACTCTCCAGAATAGACCACATTTTAGGCCACAAAGCAACTCTCAATAAAATCCAAAACATCGATATAATACAAAGCATTCTCTCTGATCACAATGCCATAAAAGTAGAAATCAATAACAGGAAGAGCAAGGAGGAGAAATCAAATACATGGAAACTGAATAACACTTCGCTTAAAAACAACTGGATAATAGAAGAAATCAAAGAGGGAATTTAAAAATTCCTAGAATTAAATGAGAATGAAAACACATCGTACCAAAATCTTTGGGAAAGAGCAAAGGTAGTGCTCAGAGGTCATTTTATAGCAATAAATGTACACATCAAAAAAGAAGAATGGGCCAAAATCAAAACGTTAGCCCTACAACTCAAACAAATGGAAAGAAAACAGCAAAAGAAACCCACAGTCACCAGAAGAATGGAAATAATAAAGATCAGAGGGGAAATAAATGAAAGAGAATATAAAAACAATAGAAAAAATTAATAAGACCAAAACCAACAACACACAAACTCCAGAAGATGAGCCAGATAACTGGGATCTTCTAAAAATTAAACACTTATGCTCATCAAAAGACTTCACCAAAAGAGTAAAAAGAGAACCTACAGACTGGGAAAAAAAATTTGGACATTACAAGTCAGACAAAGGTGTAATCTCTAAAGTTCACAAGAAGATCCGACACCACTACAACAATAAGGCAAATAATCCAATTAAAAAATAGGCAAGGAAATGAACAGACACTTCACCAAAGAACACATTCAAGCGGCCAGTAGACACATGAGGAAATGCTGCTGATCACTAGCCATCAGAGAAATGCAAATTAAAACCACAATGAGATACCATCTCACCCCAGCAATACTGGCACGAATCAAAGAAACTGGAAATAACAAATGTTGGAGAGGCTGCAGGGAGATTGGAACTCTTATGCACTGCTGGTTGGAATGCAAAATGATACAATCATTTTGGAAAATGATATGGAGCTTCCTTAGAAAGTTAGAAACAGAAATACCATACGATCCAGCAATCCCACTCCTAGGAATATATCCTAGAGAAATACAAGCCATCACACAAATAGACATATGCACACCCATGTTCGTAGCAGAATTGTTCACAGTAGCAAAAAGATGGGAACAACCTAGATGCCCATCACTAGATGAATGGATAAACAAACTATGGTACCTACACAAAATGGAGTATTATGCAACGATAAAGAACGATGAATCTGTGAATAACATGGATGAAACTGGAGGACATTATGCTGAGTGAAATAAGTCAATCACAAAAGGACAAATACTGTATGAGACCTCTACTGTAAAAACTCACGAAAAAGTTTACCTACAAAAAGAAACAAACTTTGCTGGTTATGAGGAATTGGAGGAGTGGGAGGGGGAAATACTAAATAGACAATAGATAAATGGTAACTTTGGTGAAGGGTAAGACAGTACACAATACTGGGGAAGCCAGCACAACTTGTACAAGGAAAGGTCATGGAAGCTCCACAGACACATCCAAACTCCCTGAGGGATCAAATTGCTGGGCTGAGGCCTGTGGGGACGATGGTTTCAGGAACATCTAGCTCAGTTGGCATAAAACAGTTTATAAAGCAATATTCTACATTCTACCTTGGTGAGTAGCGTCTGGGGTCTTAAAAGCCTATGAGCAGCCACCTAAGATACTCCACTGGTCTAACCCTTTCAGGAGCAAGAGAGAATGAAGAAAACAAGATACAAGGGAAAGATTAGTCCAAAGGACTAATGGACCACAACTACCACGGCCTCCGCAAGACTGAGTCCAATACAACTAGATGGTGCCCGGATACCACCACTGACTGCTTTGACAGGGATCACAACAGAGAGTCTCAGAGAGAGCTGGAGCAAAATGTAGAACAAAATTCTAACTCCCAAAAAAACACCAGACTTACTGGTCTGACAAAGACTGTAGAAACCCTGAGAGTATGGCCCCAGGACACCCTTTTAGCTCCATACTGAAGTCACTCTCGAGGTTCACCATTCAGCCGAAGATTAGACAGCTCCATAAAACAAGTGAGACTAAAGGGGCACAACAGTCCAGGGACAAGGACTAGAAGGCAGGAGGGGACAGGAAAGCTGGTAATACAGAACCCAAGGTTGAGAAGGGACAGTGTTGACACGTTGTGGCATTGTTAACCATTGTCATAAAACAATATGTGTGCTGTTTAATGAGAAACTATTTGTTCTGTAAATCTTCAGCTAAAGTACGATAATAAATAAATAAATAAAAGTGCCAGAATGCTTTCTTGAAAAATTTAAAAAATTAAAAATGGGCAAAGGGTATGTACAAACACTGCACAAAAGAAGACTGACAAATCCCAAGATCAGCAGACAAGACAGCAGGTAAGCTGCTAGCTCAAGTCCCAAGAACTGGCAGTCAGATGAACAGAAGCCAGCTGCAGGATCCAGTGTGAACAAAAGCCCATGAATCTTGCCAGAAAGTACACCTATGTTGGATGCAGGCCATGTCCCCAAGGAAACTCCCTTTCAACTGATTGGCTACTCATAGCAGATCTCATCTGTGATCGTTAAGGTTGTGTGTCAACTTGGCTGGGCCATGATTCTCAGTGGTTTGGCAGTTATGATGTAGTTTGGCAGTCGTATGATGATGTGACCACCTCCATGACCAGACTTGATATAATGTAATCACCTCCATGATGGTGTCTTAGGCTGGATTCTCTAGAGAAGCAAAATCAGTACTGCACATAAATATATATATATATATACAAAGAGTTTATATTAAGGAAATGACTCATGCATTTGTAGAGGCTGAAACGTAGGTCAGGCAGGAGGATTCTCCTGATTCACATAGCAGAAGGGGTCAGCAAACTCAAGATCAGCAAGTCAGGCAGCAGGACTCTGGCTCACAGGCTGGAAAGACTGACAAATCCCAAGATCAACAGGCAGGATGGCAAATAAGCTGCTAAGCTCATGTTCCAAGAAGTAGAGGCCAGATGAACAGGAGCCAGCTGCAGGATCTAGAGTGAGCAAAAGCCCACAAGCCTTGTCAGAAATTCTACCTGTAGTGGATGCATACCATACCCCCAAGGAAACTCCCTTTCAAATGATTGGCTACTCAGGGCAGATCCCATCATGGAGATGATCACATTATATCAAATCTCATCATGAAAGTGATCACATCATTATACGACTGCCAGAGTACATTGTAACACCAAACCACTGAGAATCACAGCCTAACCAAGTTTACACACAACCTTAACGATCCCAGTCCACCCCTGGTCAAATTAGCACCGGTACACATCTCCTTAAACCACACCTAATCTCTGAATAAAGAAAATTATGAAGTCATACTTGTGCCTAACATGATACAACCAACAGTACAGCCAAAAACGCACTAGCCCTGTTTACATCTTGTATTTTATAAATGAAGAAAACAAAAATATTTGACCAACACATGTTGTTATTGTAAGGTGTCGTTGAGTTGGCTCCAACTCATAGCAACCCCATGTACAACAGAACAAAACACTGCCCAGTACCGATCTATCCTCACAGTCGTTATGCTTGAGCCCATTGTTGCAGCCACTGTGTAAATCCATCTCTTCGAAGATCTTTCTCTTTTTCACTGACCCTCTGCTTTACCAAGCATGATGTCTTCTCCAGGGATTGAACCCTTCTGATAACACGTCCAAAGTATATGAGACAGAGTCTCGCCATCCTTGCTTCTAAGGAACATTCTGGTTGTACTTCTTCCAAGACAGATTTGTTTGTTCTTTTTGCAGTCCATGGTATATTCAATATTCTGGACCAACACCACAATTCAAAGGTGTGAATTTGCCTTCGGTCTTCCTACAAGGCAGAAGTACTCATAGCAACAAAAGTCCTCGTTTCTGCAACTGGTCACATTGTTGTAACTGGTATTTAGAGCTACTGTTGTGGATTGAATTGTGTCCCCAAAAAATATCTGTCACCCTGGTTGGGTCATGATCCCAATTATTGTATAATTGTGCACCATTTGTAATCTGATGTGATTTCCTTAAGTGTTGTAAATTCAATCACTATGATCTAGTAAAATGGATTGGTGGCAGTTATACTGACGAGGTATATAAGATTGGATAGTGTCTTAAATTAATCTCTTTTGAGATATAAAAGAGAGAAGCGAGTAGAGACACATGGGAACCCCGTATCACCAAGAAAGCAGTGCCAGGAGCAGAGTGCATCCTTTGGACCTAAGGTTCCTATGCTGAAATGCTCCCAGACCAAAGGAAGACTGATGCATCACAAGGACCTTCCTTCAGAGCCGACAGAGAGAGAAAGGCTTCTCCTGGAGATGACGCCCTGAATTTGGACTTGTGGTCTACTGGACTGTGAGAGAATAAACTTCTCTTTGTTAAAGCCATCCACTTGTGGTATTTCTGTTAGAGCAGCACTAGATGACTAAGACAGCTACCTTCTTACACCACCCATTCTGTATTCCCTTTTCCATTAGCAATCACCACAGCCGATCATGGTTCTTTGCCTGGTGGGGTGACCCAAACCTTCATTCCTGAAGGGCCTGGACCATTAGTAGTCATGTCAGAATTGGGTTACTGTAGATTTCCATTCCTGTAGCCTTGTTTTTCACCAATGTCTTCAGTGCAGCTTGGGCTTCTTCCTTCAGTACCATCAGTTCCTGTTCATATGCTACCTCCTGAAATGAAACAAAGCTCCAGGAATTGATGGAATATCAATTGAGATATTTCAACAAACGGATGCAGTGCTGAATGTGCTCACTTGTCTATGTCAAAAAATTTGGAAAACAGCTGCCTAGACAACCGACTGGAAGAGATCCATATTTATGCCTATTCCAAAGAAAGGTGATCCAACCGAATGCGGACATTATTGAACAATATCATTAATATCACACTCAAATAAAATTTTGCTGAAGATCATTCAAAAGCAGCTGCAGCAGTACATCAACAGAGAACTGCAAGAAATTCAAGCTGGATTCAGAAAAGGACGTGGAACTAGGGATATTATTGCTGATGTCGGATCCTGGCTGAAAGCAGAGAATACCAGAAAGATGTTTACCTGTGTTTTATTGACTATGCAAAGGTATTTGACTGTGTGGATCATAACAAATTATGGCTAACATTGCGAAGAATGGGAATTTCAGAACATTTAATTTTGCTCATGAGGAACTTGTACATAGACCAAGAGGCAGTAGTTAAAAAAGAACAAGCAGATACTGCGTGGTTTAAAGTCAGGGCATCAGGGTTGTATCCTTTCACCATACCTGTTCAATCTGTATGATGAGGAAATAATCTGAGAAAGTGGGTTATATGAAGAAGAACGCGGCATTAGGATTGGAGGAAGACTCATTAACAACCTGCGTTATACAGATGACACAATCTTGTTTCCTGAAAGTGAAGAGGACTTGAAGCACTTACTGAAGAAGATAAAAGACTATAGCCTTCAGTATGGATTGCACCTCAACACAAAGAAAACAAAAATCATCACAACTGGACCAATAAGCAACATCATAATAAAAGGAGAAAAGATTGAAGTTGTCAAGGATTTCATTTTACTTGCATCCACAAATAGAAGCAGCAGTCAAGAAATCAAAAGACACATTCCATTGGGCAAATCTTCTGCAAAAGGCCTCTTTAAAGCATTGAAAAGCAAAGATGCCACCTTGAAGGCTAAGGTGTGACTGACCCAAGCCATAGTGTTTTCAATTGCCTCACATGGATGTAAAAGCTGGATGATAAATAAGGAAGACCAAATAAGAATTGACGCCTTTGAATTATGGTGTTGGCAAAGAATATTGAATATACCATGGAGTGTCAAAAGAATGAACAAATCTGTCTTGGAAGAAATACAACCAGAATGCTCTTTAGAAGCAAGGATGGTGAGACCACATCTCACATACTTTGGACATGTTACCAGAAGGGATCAATCCCTGGAGAGGGACATCATGCTTGATAAAGCAGAGGGTCAGTGAAAAGGAGGAAGACCCTCGATGAGATAGACTGACACAGTGGCTGCAACAATGGGCTTAAGTATAACAATGATTGTGAGGATGGATCAGGACCGGGAACTGTTTCATTCTGTTGTACATAGTGTCACTGTGAGTCTGGATGGACTTGACAGCACCTAACAACAATAACAACAACAAAAGTTTTCCATTGACATTAATCGCAGGGCATGGTAGTACTAAGAGATGTCCTCAGGGATCTCCTGCATTCCAGAAATACTCTTCTTTACCTCCATTATGTAACATCAATCTGATTTCCTGTTGGTAATCAGGATCAATCACACTAGCCAATATGGTAACTCCCTTCTTTGCCTGTTGATCCAGAGTCATAAGAAGCCCAAAGTAGCCAGGTGTCATTCTTAACTTCCAGTTCAGTGGAATCAGTGATGTGTCTCCAGGTGGGAGCATTCCTCCCTTTGGAACTAAGACCTCTAGATCTGAAGAGCACAGGGTCGCAGGGACAGGAAGCAAAAATTTTGAGAGTGGGTCACTAGGGGCAATAGTGAGTGGTGCCACTCCCATTTCCACCTCTTGATTCCTGGACCCATGGGAGATACAGCACCATATATTGGATGCTGGTTTAGAGCACATACAGCCTCCTGGAGAACATTGCTCCAGTCCTGTAAGGTATTGCCACCTAGCTGGAGCCGTAATTGTGTCTTTAGAAGGCCATTCCATCATTCTATCAAGTCAGCTGCTTCAGAATGATGGGGAACATGGTAATACCAATGAATTCCATGAGCATGGGCCCACTGCCACACTTCATGTGCTGTGAAGCAAGTCCCTTGATCTGAAGCAATGCTGTTTGGGGTACCATGATGGTGGATAAGGCATTCTGTAAGTCCACAGATGGTAATTTTGGCAGAAGCATTTCATGCAGGGAAGGCAAATCCATGTCCAGGGTAAGTATCTATTCCAATAGGAACAAAACTATGCCCATTCCATGATGGAAGTGGTTCAGTGTAATCAACCCCACTGAGTTGCTGACTGATCATCTTGAGGGATGGTGCCATATCAGGGACTCAGGGTTGGTCTCTGCTGCTGGAAGACTGCACACTCAGCTGTGGCTGTAGCCAAGTCAGCCTTGATGAATGGAAGTCCATGTTGCTGGGCCCATGCATAACCTTCATCTCTGCCATCATGGCCACTTTGTTCATGAGCCCATTTGGCAATGACAGGAGTGGTTGGGGGAAGAGAATGGCTGGTTTCCACAGAATGCGTCATCCTATCCACTTGTTAAAATTCTCTACAGCTGAGGTAACCCTTTTGTGAGCATTCACATGAGGCACAAATCTCTTCTCGACCCATTCAGAGAGGTCTAGCCACATATCTCTTCTACATACCTCCTTGTCTCCAATTTTCCAATCTTGTTCCTTCCAAGTCCCTGACCATCCAGCCAAACCACTTGCCACAGCCCATGAATCAGTATATAATGACACATCTGGCCATTTCTCCTTCCAAGCAAAGTGAACAACCAGGTGCACTGCTCGAAGTTCTGCCCATTGAGAAGATTTCCTTTCACCACTGTCCTTCAGGGAGGTCCCAGAAAGGGGCTGTAGTGCTGCCACTTTTCACTTTCAAGTGGTGCCTGCATATCGTGCAGAACCATCTGTAAACCAGGCACAAGTCTTCTCTTCTTCAGTCAACTGATCATAAGGGACTCCCCATGAGGCCATAGGTGGAGACTGGGAGATGGAAGGTAATGTGACAGGAGTGGAGACCATGGGCATTTGGGCCACTACCTCATGCAACTTGTGACTTCAGGCGCTACTCGGCCCAATTTCATATATACCACTTCCATTTAATGATGGAGTGCTGCTGTGCATGTCCAACTTTATGACTCTGTGGGTCAGACAACACCCAGTTCATGATGGGCAGCTCAAGACGCATGGTGACTTGGCGGCCCATGTTTAAGCGTTCTGTCTCTACTAAGGCCCAGTAACAAGCCAAAAGCTGTTTCTCAAAAGAAGAGTAGTTATCTGCAGAGGATGGCAGGGCTTTCCTCCAAAATCCTAAGGGTCTGCGCTGTGATTCACCAACAGGGGTCTGCTAAAGACTCCAGACAGCATCTCTATCTGCCACGGACACTTCAGGCACCATTGGATCAGCGAGATCATATGGTCCAAGTGGTAGAGCTTCTTGCACAACAGCCTGAACCTGTTTCAGAGCCTTCTCTTGGTCTGGGCCCCACTCAAAACTAGCAGTCTTTCAAGTCACTTGATAAAGAAGCCTGAGTAGCACACCCAAATGAGGGATATGTTGCCTCCCAAATCCAAAGAGGCCCACTAGGCATTATGCCTCCTTTTTAGTTGTGGGAGGGTACAGATGCTATAACTTATCCTTCACTTTAGAAGGAATATCTCGACATGCCCTGACATGACTGAATCCCTAGAAATTTCACTGAGGTGGAAGGAGCCTGAATTTTCGTTGGATTAATTTCCCACCCTCTAGCATGCAAATATTTTACCAATAACTCCAGAGTCATTGACATTTCTTCCTTACTAGGTCCAATCAGCCTAATTTCATCAATGTAATGGACCAGCGTGACATCTTGTGGAAAGGAAAGGTGATCAATTTCCCTGCAGACTAAATTATGGCATAGGGCTGGAGAGTTGATTTAGCTCTGAGGTAGGACACTGAAGGTATATTGTTGGCCTTGCCAGCTGAAGGCAAACTGATTCTGGTAGTACTTCAAAACAGGTATGGATAAAAAGGCATTAGTCAGATCAATAACTCCATACGAGGTACCTGGAGATGTATTAATTTGCTTAAACAATGAAACCACATCTGGAACAGCAGCTGCAATTAGAGTCATCACCTTTAAAGTTTTCAATAATCCACTGTCATTCTCCAAGATCCATCCATTTTTTGCACAGGCCAAATAGGCAAGTTGAATGGGGATGTGGTGGGAATCACCACCCTGCATCCTTCAAGTCCTTGATGGTGGCAGTAATCTCTGCAGTCCCTCCAGGAATGCGGTATTACTTTTGGTTTACTATTTTCCTAGGTAGGGGCAGTTCTAATGGCTTCCACTTGGCTTTTCCTACCATAATAGCCCTTACCCCATTTGTCAAGGATCCAATGTGTGGATTCTGCCAGTTGCTGAGTATATCTATTCCAATTATGCATCCTGTAACTTGGGGAAATCACTACCGGATGGGTTCAGGGACACATTGGATCTACTGTGAGATGGACGTGAGCTAACAGTCCATCAATAATCTGACCTCAATATGCCCCCACTCTGATTGGTGGGCCACAATGATGTTTTGGGTCTCCTGGAATTAGTGTCAGTTCAGAGCCAGTATCCAGTAATCCCCAAAAAGTCTAATTATTTCCTTTTCCTCAATGAACAGTCACTCTTGTGAAAGGCTGTAGATCCCTTTGGGGAAGGATGGGAGAAAGATTAACAGTATAAATCTTTGGCAGTGTAGTGAGGTCCTTCCTCAAAGGAAACTGGCCTCCCTTCATTCAGGGGTTGTGGGTCTTTTTTTTTTAAATTATAATTTAGATGAAGGTTTACAGAACAAACTAGCTTCCCAGTAAACAGTGCACATACTGTTTTATGACATTGGTTAACAACCCCACGACATGTCAACACTCTCCCTTCTCGACCTTGGGTTCCCTATTACCAGTTTTCCTGTCCCCTCCTGCCTTCTAGTCCTTGCCCCTGGGCTGGTGTGCCCCGTTAGTCTTGTTTTGTTTTATGGGCCTAATCTTTGGCTGAAGGGTGAACCTCAGGAGTGACTTCAGTACTGAGCTAAAAGGGTGCCCAGGAGCCATAATCTCAGGGTTTCTCCAGTCTCTGTCAGGCCAGTAAGTCTGGTCTTTTTTGTGAGTTAGAATTTTGTTCTACATTTTTCTCCAGCTCTGTCCAGGACCCTCTATTGTGATCCCTGTCAGAGCAGTCAGTGGTGGTAGCCCGGCACCATGTAGTTGTACTGGACTCAGGCTGGTGGAGGCTATGGTAGTTGTGGTCCATTAGTCCTTTGGACTAGTCTTTCCCTTGTGTCTTTAGTTTTCTTCATTCTCCCTTGCTCCCAAAGGGGTGAGACCAGTGAAGTATCTTAGACAGCTTCTCACAGGCTTTTAAGACCCCAGACGCTACTTGGGTTGTGGGTCTTTAAACTCTCTCAAATCTGGGAATTAACTGAGGGGCCGTATCTTAGGCTGGGTTCTCTAGACAAGTAAAACCAGTAAAGTGTATAAACATATAAAGATTTATGTCAAGGAAACAGCTCAAATGATTGTAGAAGCTGGAACATCCCAAGTCCGTGGATCAGGATAGAGGCTTCTGATTCACATAGCCACAGGGGCTGGTGAACCCAAGATCGGCAAGTTGGTGAGCAGGGCTCTTGCTCACAGGCTGTGAAGATCGACAAACTCCAAGATCGGCAGATAAACTGCTAGCTCAATACCCAAGAACTGGAGGTCAGACAAACAGGAGGCAGCTGCAGGTTCAGAGAGGCAAAACCCAGAATGTCCACTTACAGTCGGATGCAGGCCACACGCCCAAGGAAACTCCCTTTCAACTGATTGGCTACTCACAGCAGATCACATCGTGGAAGTGATCCCATATAAACACTGAGAAGCATGGCCCAGCCAAGTTGACACATAACCTTAACCATCACAGGGCGTGACTCTCTAGTCTGGTGATTTGAGTTAGACTGCTGCTCACTTGACCTAGAATTCTTCCTCTTGTACAGATCAAGCAAATATTTAGTAGATTTCCTATCTATTTCACTCCTAGGGACACTATGACTAAGCAGCCAATGCCACAAATCCATACGAGTCAGAGACTACTCTGATTACTGCTTTGATTCCACTACTGTCCATTACATTAACCATGCCCACCTTGTCTTTGTCCCTTGAGTGCTGCCACTTGGCCCCTACCACCACAGGGTTCAATCAGCCCCACTGTAATTAGATGTCTTAATGCAGTGAGGGCAGTTCCCACTGTCAAATCTGGCTTATGTAAAATAGCAATCACAGCAGTCCTCAAGGATGCTGGGGCTCCCTTCACAAATTTGTTCCTCACTGTTGTGGTAAAAGAAGTGTCCTCTGGGCACTCCATATGTGAGCCTGTGGGTCTAACCAGATAAATCCAATCTAACATGCCAATTTCCCTAAGCCTTTGGATACCTTCTTCTACAGTATACCAAGGCAGGTCTGGCACTTCAACTTGATTCATGCTTTAGTGACCCAACCAAATAAACTATTAGATCCTTTCCTAACCTCTCGAGCTGAAATACTGAAGATTCTGTGCTTAGTGGGCCCAGATCACTAAACTCAGACTGATCCATCTTTCTGTTCCTTGCACCATTATCCCACATTCTTAATAGCCATTCCCACACACATTCCCAGGTTTCTGTTTGTACATATTAGAAAAGTCAAGCAGTTCTTTTGGAGTGTAGCATACCTCCTCCTGGGTCACACTTTGTACTTCACCTTTTGCAGCTCACTGGGACTTGAGTCTAGTTATGGGTCTAGAAGCCAAAATGGGTGATGAGGATATGTTTTGAGAACATTCAGGAATGTCTTGTAAGGCATTTGCCTTAGGCAATGCCCCAGGCAACTACTAAGACAAAAAGGCTCTTTAGACTCAGCTTGGTTAATCTCATCAGACAGAGTTGGAGGGGCTAATGATTTTACTGGGGAGGGTGGCTTAGCAAAGACAGAGTAATCTCTTCAGATGGGAGTGAGAAGGATGTTTCCATTGGCAGGAGTGATTCAATGGAATTTTGGGGCTCAGTGTCCCCAGCTTCCTGATTACCTACCCATATGTCCCCATCCCAAGTTTCAGGATCCCATTTCTTCCCAACTGGTGCACTCTTTAACTTCAGACGGCACTCAAGGTTGGGAACTCAGTTAGCGGTGTAACTCAGCCACTCTTATGATAAGACTGGGTTTGGTTTTCGACAATATCCACTGTTACTACAAGAAATAAGGCTTTCTCTCAAGGCACAAGTGGAAACTTCAAGGTCGTTTATGCTGTACTTGAGCTTTGACTCTGAAGCCCTGAACTCAGCTTTCTTTCACCAGTTGGTCTAGCGAAAGTAGGACCAACCAATCAGTTCCTTATACTTCTCGTTGTAACAAAATTGTAGAAAGGTATTAAACATGCTATCACCCAGAGCCTCACCTTTCACCAATACCTGATCTATTGGTAGTGATATCCTGTGTATTTCTGTTGCCACCTCACCCATGGATTAGCAGTACCATCTTACTACTGGAAGCAGAGTCATCAACATCTCTAAGACTAACTGACTTGAGAACCAATTTAGAAAACTCATCCTTACAATTTTGTTTCCCTAGGACCACTCCCACTACCAAACGTCTTAGGCTGGGTTCTCTAGAGAAACAAAACTAGTAAAGTGTATAAACATATAGAGAGAGATTTATATTAAGGAAATGATTCATGTGATTGTAGAGGCTGGAACATGGGTCAGGCTGGAGGCTTCTCCTGATTCATGTAGCCGCAGGGGCTGGTGAATTCAAAATCGGCAGGTCAGACAGTAGGGCTCTGGCTCACAGGCTGCGAAGACCAACAAATCCCAAGATTGGCAGGCAAGATGGTGGTAAGCTGCTAGCTCAAGGCCCAAGAACTGGAGCTCAGATGAACAAGAGCCAGCTACAGGATCCAGAGCAAGCAAAAGCCCACGAGCCTTGCCAGGAAGTCCACCTGTATTGGATGCAGGCTGCACCCCCAAGGAAACTCCCTTTCAACTGATTGGCTGCTCACTGCAGATCTCTTCATGGAGGTGTCCATCATGGAGGTGATCACATTATATCAAATCTCGTCATGGAGGTGACCACATCATTAAACGACTGCCTACTACATCATAACTGCCAAACCACTGAGAATCATGGCCCAGCCAAGTTAACAATCTTAATTACACACAAGAAAAGAAACAATCTTTGATGGTTATGAGGGAGTGCAGGGGTGGGGAGGGGAAATCACTAACTAGATAGTAGACAAGTGTTAACTTTGGTGAAGGAAGACAACACACGATACAGGGGAAGTCAGCAGGAGCTGGCAGTGTTTCGTTCTGTTGTACATAGGGTTGCAATGAGTTGGAATTTACTCGGCGGCACCTAACAGCAGCACAACCTGACTAAGCAAAGTCATAGAAGCTTCCTGACACATTCAAACACCTTGAGGGACTTACTGGGGCTAAAGGCTGGGGACCATGGTCTCGGGGGACTTCTACGTCAATTGGCATAATATACTTCATAAAGAAAATGTTCTATAGCCTACTTTGGTGAGCAGCATCCAGGGTCTTAAAAGTTTGTGAGTGGCCATCTAAGATACATCTATTGGTCCCAGCACGTCGTAGAGAATGAAGAAAACCAAAGACACAAGGAAAATATCAGTCCAGAGGGCTAATGGATCACATGAACCACAGCCTCTAACAGCCTGAGCCCAGAACTAGACGGTGCCCACCTACCACCACCGACTGCTCTGACACGGATCACAGGAGACGGTCCCGGGCAGAACAGGAGAAAAACGTAAAACAAAATTCAAATTCACAAAAAAAGCCCAGACTTACTGGTCTGAGTGACTGGAGGAACCCCTGAGACTATGGCCCCCAGACACCCTGCTAACTCAGAACTGAAGCCATGCCTGAAGTCCACCTTTCAGCCAAGAATGAGACAGGCCTATAAAACCAACCATAACACAAGCGAGGGGAGTGCTTCTTAGTTCAGTCACGTATGTAAGACCAAAAGGGCGACAGCTGCCCAAAAGCAAAAATGAGAAGGCAGGGACAGGAAAACCGAACTATCGGGTACTGAGAACCGAGGGAAGGGAAGGGGGGGAGTGCTGACACACTGCCAAGGATTGCAACTAACGTCACAAAACAGTGTGTGTATAAAATGTTCGAATGAAAAACTAATTTGCACTGTAAACTTTCACCTAAAACATAATAAAATTGAAGAAAAAAGAGACCACCTCACAGCCACAGAGGGGCAGAGTCGAGACCCCCACAGGGCCACACATCATCTCGTTGTTACAGTGCCTTGTTTTCACATCGCTTATGAAGAGCAAGCAGTTGAATGGTGTGTAGGCCAAGATCCCATTTTCAATCAAGAAAAGGACAGGTATGAAGAGGAGCAAGAGAGACAGAAACAGAGACATCCAGAAACAGAGACAAAAGTCAGACACAGAGACAGAGAGAAAAGCAGTGTCATCATGGGGGGCTGGGGAACAGGTGTGCAGACCACACCCCCAACGCTGTCAGGGGGGTGACACTAAAATGGCCCTAGGGCCCATGGTGGTGGCAGCAGTGGGGGAGGGGCCAAGGCAGTGGCATCACTAGGTGACGGCCGTCCTGACCCGGGCCCACGCCAGCCCTCTCGCCCTGCACCAGGGCAGACTCTTAGCCACCAGGAAGGGACCATGGCAGATGGAAAGCATCTGCCAGACGCACGAGAGAACCACGGCAGGAAGCCTCTGTCAGGTTTCTACCGGGATGTTACAAACAACGGAGACTTAAAATCAAAATATGATTAGGCTAACAGAATCCCGTCGCCCCAGTCTCCAGAGAGAGCCACTGGAGAAGAGTGCCCCATCCCCGTGCCCCCAACCCAGGGTGAGAGATGGAGTTAGAATAAAATGGCCACAACCATCCAAATCTTCACTTTTATTTTTTAATATAAAAAATGTACTTTGGAAACCCACCCTACTTTCCCCCTACCATAATGCTTTACCTTTTAAAAATAAAAATAAAGTACTAATTCTATATACATCACATGTACCATACAAAAATGTATCCAAAGTTTCTATTGCTACCAAAGTGTTCTAAATTAAAACAATACAGAAAGCCCCTCATTGTAAACAAAAGATTACAAGTTACAAAAATCAAAGTACACACAACCCATCCAGTCATTATACGAGAACTACCACGTTTCTCCCAAAGCAAGTTGGATCTTTATGTGCCGGTATAAAAATGCTTACCAATATACTTTTGCAAATTTATTTTCATTATAAAGCAAATGAATACAATCTCTACAATAAATAGCCCGCTGGGAGGCCCTGGTGGTCAGGACGAAGGGCCAGACAGGGAGGGCCACGGGGAGATGGGACGTAGGGCCAGACAGGCAGGGCCGCAGGGAGACGGGACACACAGCCCAGCGCGCCGCCGGGGCAGCAGAGAAGTGTTTTTGGTGATTTGCGAGTGATGTGCTCTTTCCACAAAGTACCATTCAAAATAATGTCATTTTCTTTCTTAAAATACACATTTGTCATTGTAAATTTACATCCGTCTTATTAAATACGTGGTACTCTGTGCAAAGAGAATGATTTACAAAATTATTCAACATTCAAAAGTCTTTTAAAAAAAAAGCTAGAGATCAAAGGAGGTGACGGAAGCAGCACCGTCGGCGTGAGGGCGACTCGGCTCACCGGGCCTTCCCGCAGGCGCCCACACTCGCCTCGTCGTGTGACAGGGCGGTTTCTGTGGGAAACTGTAGACAACCTCCCCTCTCCGAGGAAAAGAATTAAAGAGCTATGACTAGAAATCAGAATAAGTTAAGTTTTAAACAATATACAAATATGTACAGCTTATGAACACTATGGACAGGCGCCAGGCAGTGGGGTCAGCGGGCGGCAGCCTCAGGCCATCTGCAGGTCGGGTGTGGGAAGGCGCTCAGTCTATGTCGCTGAGGTCGCTGACCGGCTCCCCGTGGACACGGCTCAGGTGGTTCATGGCGCGGTCAAAGGCGATGCGCACGGCCTTCCGGATGCTGGAGTTCCTGCCCTCCATCATCTTTAGCTTGTCGATGGTTTCGTCAATCCCAAGGGGAACCATCTTGGACTTGGGGAGCCACTGCCTTTAAAAAAACAAGAGATGGGAAAATAAACACCATTTGCATAGTATACCTCAACATGCCTCGTGTGACAACCACACACACACACCTCCAAGCCCTTCTGGATTGCAAGTAGGCCCAGCAGAGCCACCCGAAGCTCAGTTCCCAGGGGTCAGCGGCACAGGGTGAGGGCCAGGCCAAGGCATACACTCTCACATGTGTGTACACGTTCTCACGCACACGCACGCACTCGTAGTTATCTAGAGCCACTGTAACAGAAATAACACTTAGGAAAAGCTCATCAGGTGACAAAATGGTGGACAAGCACACAATACTGGGAATCATGACCTAGCCAAATTGACACACATATTTTTGGAGGACACAATTCGATCCACGACATTCCACCCTCTGACCCCTAAAATTCATGTTGTTGCCACATATAAAACACCTTCTCCCCATCATATCATAGCAAAGTCTTAAATCAACTCCAAATCCAAAATCCAAACATTCCTCCTCATCTGTGAAATCTGGAATACAAGTTACCTGCTTCCAAAGTACAAGGACAAAACAGGCACAAGCTAGACATTTCCACTACAAATGGGAGAAACTGGAGGAAAAGAAGGCGTAGCAGGCACCAAACAAGTCGGCAGAACACATTAGCCCTCAAGGCCTGGAAGTAATCCTCTGTTCTCTGAGGCCAGTACACAATGGCCCTGCCCTCCAGACTCCAGGTATTGGCCACAGTCTCCAGATTCTCAGTGGAGGCCCCTCGGCCCTGGGCTTCAGCTCCGCCTTCCAGGCCCACTGGGAAGGCAACTCTGCTCCCTCGGCTTTAGGAGCACCATTCTCCTAGTCCGAGTGGTGACTGTACCCTTAGAAACACCAGAGGCCATGGCTCCTCCATCCTTTGAGACCCTAGAGCTTGTTGCTATACTCTTTGAGACTGAGGCACTCTGCTTCCTCTGTTCCTTGTCTCTTCAGCTTCTACATCCTCGTTCCTTGGCCTCTCAGCTTCACCAGTTTAAGTGCCTGGAGGCACCCCACTCCACCAGTAAACTTCGGCTGGAAGGCACTCAGCTCTCATGCTCCAAGGGTCAGCAAGCCTAGCTCCACCGGTAAGTGCCTGAAGGCACCCCACTCCGCCAGTAAACTTCAGCTGGAAGGCACTCGGCTCTCTCCCTCCGTGGGTCGGCTCCAGCGCTGTCTTGTGCTGTTCTCCTGGTTCTATGGCTGCCACTTCTCTGCTGCTTCTTGCCATCTGCACCATCTCCAATGCAACAACTCTCCTCGTTTCCCTTCTGAGTCCTCTATCCACTCAGAGTTTCAAAACCACTTCTGCGTCTTAGGTATCTGTGAGAACAGCACCCCACCCCTGGTACCAAGTTCTGTCTTAGTTATCTAATGCTGCTATAACAGAAATACCACAAGTGGATGGCTTTAACACACACAAGTTTATTGTCTCACAACAGAGTAGGCTACAAGTCCAAATTCAGGGCATCAGCTCCAGGGGGAAGGCTTTATCTCTCTGTCGGCTCTGGAGAAAGGTCCTTGTCATCAATCTTCCCCTGGTCTCTGAGCTTCACAGTGCAGGAACCTTGGGTCCAAAGGACACGCTCTGCTCCCAGCGCTGCTTTCTTGGTGGTACGAGGTCCCCGTTTCTCTGTTGGCTTCTCTCTTTTGTATCTCCAAAAAGATTGGCTAAAGACACAGCCCAATCTTGCAGATTTGAGTCCTGCCTCATTAACGTGACTGCTACTAATCCCATCTCATCAACGTCATAGAAACAGGATTCATAACACATAAAAAAATCACATCAGATGACAAAATGGTGGACAATCACACAACACCGGGAATCATGATCTAGCCAAACTGGTAACATTTATTTTGGCGGGACACAATTCAATCCATAACACACTCTCACACACATGCGTGCACTTACACGTAAATGTACTCTCACGTGCATGTACATTCTCTCACATGCGCACGCACTCTGTGTACACTCTCAGGCACACTCACACGTAGATTCTCACACATGCGCATGCACTCTGTGTACACTCACAGACACACTCACGTACATCCTCACACATGCGCACGCACTCTGTACACTCACAGGCACACTCACATACATTCTTGCACATGTGCACGCACTCTGTACACTCACAGGCACACTCACGTACATTCTCACACATGTGCGTGCGCGCTGTACACTCACAGGCACACTCACGTACATTCTCACACATGCGCGTGCACTGTACACTCTCACAGGCACACTCACGTACATCCTCACACATGCGCACGCACTCTGTGTACACTCACAGGCACACTCACGTACATTCTCACACATGCACACGCACTCTGTGTACACTCTCACAGGCACACTCACGTACATTCTCACACATGCGCACGCACTCTGTACACTCACAGGCACACTCACGTACATCCTCACACGTGCGCGCACTGTGTACACTCACAGGCACACTCACATACATTCTCACACATGCGCACACACTCTGTACACTCACAGGCACACTCACGTACATTCTCGCATGCGCACGCACTCTGTGTACACTCACAGGCACTCATGTACATTCTCACACATGCACGGACACGTATATACGCTCACATGCACACACTTTCTTGTAAATGTAGTCACACATGCACTTATATACATGCTCACACGTGTATATGTTCTCAAACACATGCACTCACGTGTCCATGCTCACACAAGCATGCACTTCCACGTAAACGTACTCATGCACACGCACGTACATTCTCACGTGCATGCACTCTTGTGTACGTGCTCTCACACGTGTATACACTCACATGCCATTCTCGTCTACATGCTCACACACCATACACTCACGTGTGTACATGCTCACACACATGCACACACTGAGCACTGAGCCACGTGTGGGGAGTATAAGGGACACAGAGCAGAAGTGGCCACTGGGCAGAGTGCGCAGAGACCCATGGAAGGAGGATCTGAGCCCAGCAGGGCACGAGGCAGCCACACTGGCTACCTCTACAGCTGTGGCCAGCTAGACGCGGACACGTGCAGGGGTGGGCTACCCTGGGCCTGACTTGGTGGCAGCTGCAAAGCAGGCATGCAGTGGCAGGTCAAGGTCGAGAGGAGAAGGATGGGGGCGTGGATCACCCCAGAACAGCTCTGCTGGTCACCGGGGGCCCTGGCAGGTGGTCAGCATGTGCCTCACCACCGAGATGAAGTTGGGGCAGGCATCGATGGGGCTGACGGTGGCCAAGTGGACAAGCCTGAGCCCCTCACTACTCATCCAAGGTGAACAGGGGCCCAGCCCCGCACCACTGGGCCAGGATGGACGGGGGCCCAGCCCCTCACCACTGGGCCAGGATGGATGGGGGCCCAGCCCCTCACCACTGGGCCAGGATGGACGGGGACCAAGCCCCACACCACTGGGCCAGGGCTGATGGGGAGCTGAGTCCCTGCACAGGCAGCCCAGGAGGGTGCTGTAAGGGCAGTGAAGCCCCTATAAAAGGTACCTGGGCACAAAGAGCCTCTAGCACACTCCGCCAAACACCTCACACTCAGACTTGTATGTGTGGGGCAGGCTTTCTAAGAAGGGTCGCCACAGAGGGTCATCAAAGAGACCCACACAGGCTCAGACCTCTTCTCCCGAATGGAGCGTAAACATGGGTCCTGCACTTGGGGATGTCTTAGGTCTGACGGAATGTGGCGTATCGTGGCTCCCCAGTACTCTGGTCAAGGACAGGCTTGGGCAGGGTGTGCCATGAGCGTGGGTGAGAGAGGTGGTGACGAAGAGGTGCACTTAGCAGGAACACTGTAGCAGTCGGGTTAAGAAGTGGGGAAGGGAGTAGCAAGTGCAGAGGCCAGAGGTGGGAGTACGCCAGGACAGGTACACCGGGCAGAGGAACGGAGGCAGGGCAGAGCGCTGGGCCCTGGAGCCCACCTGGGCCCCACAGGCACCATGGGGGACATGAAGCACACAGGTGAGAGACCGAGAGAGGAAGCCGGACCGGGCCAGCAGGGCCTGGGAGAAGCGAGGGCTGACGCTGGCGCCCGGAGCCGTGTCAAGCCGTCCAGTGGGGCCGGGCAGGGCCCTCTTCTCACCCAGCTCCAGCAAAGCCCACCCACCTCGCAGAGGGCCTTGCAGACATGCAGAGCCCAAAGCAGGCACCGCTCCTCACAGAGAAGCCACAGGCATCGCTGCTCACGCTCCGCACGTGGTGCGTTTAACAACCACACGATCGTGGGACCCAACACCAACGCCCGAGACTCCTTCCAGCATGGCTTCCCATCTGTACGTACCAACTTCTCTTGTTGTCAAAGAACAGCACCAGAAACAGCTTCTCGTCAGACTTGGTCTGCATGTGCTCGCCGATCTTCAGCACATCCAGCGGCGGGGCCGGGATGGTGACACCGTTATGGTGGCCGGGCACGCGGGGCATCTTGGGGTCAATAATCTGTGGGGAGGGAACAAACTCGGTCACCAAGACCCCCACAAAGGAGCACATGACAGGCAGCACCACAGGATACCCGCCACAGCAGCCACAGTGCCCACACCCCAGGGGATGTGGGGACGTTGGGCAAAGGACAGAAGTCGGGAAGGTGCCATCCACACACCTACACAGCTCGGGACGGCAGACTCACTTGGCAACACACTTGCCCTTGAGGGCGCCCAACGCTGGTGAGCTTCTAAGTGTGAAACTCACACAGCCCTCAAGACTCAAACAAGCAACGCCACATGTCCTGCCACTCTGTCTCGTTTCCTCCCAGCCCCTCCCCCAGCACCACCAGCAGGCAGGGACCCTGGGGCAGCATGCCACGCATGCACAGCAGTGGGGAGGGCTCCAGGCTACTGGGACGCTCTCTCCCGGGAGCAGCAGCATCTCAGTGGCTCACCTTCCCCAAGGCCTCCTACACCTGAGAGTGTGCACCAACCCACCCCACCCTCGCCTGTGCCGTCCCCTGCTCCCCACAGTGGGGCACATTCTCCACCACCCGCCCCGGCACACCAGCAGGAGGCGGCAGAGGCTGGACGGGGCCCCAGAAGGTCTCTGTCACGATGTCAGGCACAGCCCTACCCCACGAAGCCCCCTTGCGTGCTTACCAGTGCGGGGTAGGAGGGGTAGCCGCTGCACTTGGCCCACACCACTTTCAGGGGCTCGAGCGCGGAGGCCGCGGCATCAGTGGAAATCCACATGCTGTTCTGACCGACTTCTGGGGGAAGAGCACAGGACCGTCAGCGTGCAGGCTGTGCGTCACCGGCCCCTCCCCAAGCGCCAAGGTGCTGCCCATCTCCCCCCACACGGGGGACATGGGAGAGGCCCCGTGGAGATCCCAGAGCCCAGCGTGCTCCCCCAGACTCAGTGAAAGGAAATGCTGGCCCCTCCCAGCAGATGCTGACCAGCGGGTGGGGTTGCAGGTGCAACTCGATCGGGCTTTTCTCAAGCAGGAGGGTGGCTGCGGCTTATACCACACCAGGTACCCCAAATGACACGCCAGCATGCAAGGTGCCCCCACCAACACGCCGCGAACCCCAGTGGAAAGGAGCACAGCCCCTGGCCCACTGCTCCCCCATGGGTCCCAGATTCATGGGGAGAACCTTGCAGAACCGGCTCTGCTCCTGCCACAGCCTTCTGTACCTGCCCCCACAAGACCCTCCCAGACCTGCAAGCATGCCCCTGGGGCCAAGCCCTGCAAGAACCCAGCCCCTCCTCCTCTGACACCAGCCACCCTACCACTCCTGCCTCGGGCCCCAGCTCCCCACCCCAGCAATCAGACACACAGACTGCAGGGGCGGGCTGTGCTCTGAAGCACCAACCACCACCACAGCCCGCGAGCATGAGTCCAGCGACTCACCCGCAGCGATGCGAGCTGCCTTGGCATAGTTGCCGTTCTCGATGCAGGAGATGAGCTCGCTGCGGTCCTCCAGAGTGTGCCTGCGCACCAGGGCTGGCTTGCCGCGGCCACACTTGGGCGTGCTGAAACTGCAGAGCGACAGCGTTAGCATGGAGACCATGTCTCACACCACGTTCCCCAGAGCGCATGCCTCGTGCCGAGCTGCATCCCGCTTGCTGGAGGAGGACGACCCCTTGCCTACTCGGAAGCAGAGGCACAGGCCCTCCCTCGCACTGGGAACCAAGAGGGTCAGGGGTGCCTAGAGGACACACAGCCCAGGTGGGGTAAGGGCAGCACTTCCTGTGTTACAACAGGCCTGCCTGGGGGTCGAGAGATGAGACTTGGGGAGGAAAAGAGAGACTGTAACTTTAACTTAGACTCTGAAACAGGGTCCCTCTTCTGCACTGTCTGGTTCCCGTTTGCGGGCAGGACATGCACACCTGCGTCCCTGGACCCTGCTCACAGGGCTGAGAATCGCCATGAGGATGCCAGGGCTGGAAGCACACCACAGACAGATGGGTGGTGGCCAAGCAGCTGATCCCAGGCTCCCCCACCCCAGAGCATCCCCCATCCCCATCCCGCCGCCCCAGGCTCACCTCGCATCGCAAAGCAGGCTGTTGCTGGAGGAGATGCTAGACTCAGAGGCACAGCGACGCCGGGGAGCAGCCTTCCTTCCCAGGGCGCTGCCCAGCTCCTGCTCGCCCCGTGTACCCCCAAAGCCATTGGTGAGACCTGGAACAGGAACGGACATGCAGCTTAGCAGAGGGACTGTGGCCCTGCCCCCTGACCCGCCTGGCACCTCTCCCCATGCCCAGTCCAGCACCACCCAGAAACAAGCAGAGTGAGTCACGTCAGTAAACAAATGCAGTGAGCGTTCCAAACTCAAATCAAAGCGTGTAGAGAGTGACTAAATAGAAAAAGGCAGTAAACGTCACAGACTCGGATGGAAGGCACGCAGGGAGCTCAGTCCTGACCCAGGACACCACAGCAGAGGGGCACACGACCAACAACACCCCAGCACACAGGAGCCCACGCACGGAGCCTCAGGGCACAGGGAACAGCAGCACAGCACCCATCCAAGCCCTCGAGAGGGCTTGGCGCCATCCACTCACCGTGCGCCATGCAGGCAGGTCTGAGCCCCCAGCCCGCGGCTGCGAGATGCCCAGCTGCCCCCCAAGCTGCCCTTGCAGCCAAACCCACTGGCCTCTAGGTTCTCCACAGCTGAGCTAAGACAATGGTGCACTTCACAGGGCTGAGCTCCAGCCCACAGCTCATCCTCCAGCCTCTGCCCACCTTCCCCTGGAGACCCCTCAGCCTGAGTCAGAGCAGGTAAAGCCAGGGGGAGAGACCCCTCCCTCAATGGTGAGGACACAGCCTATCCACACCCAGGTCTGCGGCCAGACAGGCTCTCAGAGTATGACAGCCGGGTGCTGTGAATCCAACTTTGTCCAAAAAAGAATCTCACCCCTCAGCCTACTCTGGCCTTTAAAAACTAGTTAGAATACCCGTTTCCAAAGGAAATACATAAATCTGTAGATGCAGCATTTCTTCAGGAGTTTTTTGAAGCAGGCGGCAGGATTTCAGCTTTTCTCATCTGTTGTTTTACATTTCCTGCACGTTCTCCACGAGCAGGGATTGCTTCTGAGACCAGGAGGGTGAGCAAACCTTGTGGGCGCCTGTCTGTCCACAAGGAGTGGGCAGTCCCACACCCCTGAACACACCCCACAGCGTCCAGAGCTGCCCCACAGGCGGATTCCTGCCGGACCTGCCTTACTGCCAGCTGGGAGGGAAACCCCAGGCACACTTGTCAGTGGCCACCATGGCTGATCAGCATGAGCATCTGCAGGAACCTGACACAGGCTAAGATGTCGCAGCTTCCCGAGTCCTCCAAACACAAAAGAACTGAACCCCCTTCTCTAGCCACTAAGACGGGGGGGGGGTGCTCCTGGAGGGGGCAGAGAGCACGCTGGCACCCTGGGACCCCGTGGCAGAGACCCCCACACTGACCTGACCCATCAGGGGGAGTCAGAGACAGCCCACCCAACTTACACGGACGAGCAGCGCCCAGAGCCTCAGGCTCCATGGTCTGGAGACAGGGACCCCGCTAAGCGCTGCCACACAGTCCTCAGCAGGGGCCCTCAGACATATGAGAAGACTGGAGGTCAGCGCAGGGGCCACCATGCGGCTCTGCCCCTCCCTTGAAGGCTATGCCTGTCACCACCTGACAGGGCTGCCCCCTGACCAGGTCTGCCACCACCCAGTGGGGCTGCCCCCTGACCCGGTCTGCCACCGCCTGACAGGGCTGCCCCCCAACCCGGTCTGCCACCGCCTGACAGGGCTGCCCCCCGACCCGGTCTGCCACCGCCTGACAGGGCTGCCCCCCGACCCGGTCTGCCACCGCCTGACAGGGCTGCCCCCCGACCCGGTCTGCCACCGCCTGACAGGGCTGCCCCCCAACAGGCTGCCCCCCGACCTGGTCTGCCACCAACTGACGGGGCTGCCCCTCCCCGACCTGGTCTGCCCCCTCAACCCGGTCTGCCACCACCCAACAGGGCTAGCCCTTCCACCTGGTCTGCCACCGCCCAGCAGCCTCCCCCCACCTGGTCTGCTGCTGCCTGGCAGGGCTGGCCCCCTGACCTGGTCTGACACCCCACAGTGGGGCTGGTCCCCCCACTTGGTCTGCCACCCTCTGCTGCCCCCCTCCGGCATGGTCTGCCGCTGCCATACAGGCCCCCCCACACCTGGTGAGGTGACACGAGTTCCTTTATGTGGCCTTTTGCCCTGGTTCTTTGGAAAAGCACCCTGAGAGATTTTCCCCTATGCCCTGAAGAGTGACCTTTGTCCTAGTTTTCTACCCCAGACAGTTTGTTCCATTTCCTGGGTAAACTGTAAACAACTTGGTTTGATACTTTGTGTCTGCCCTGGGCTGCAGCCTGCCCTGTGACTGGTCTATTTTATGCACCTTGCAAGGACTGGCCAATAGACTATTAGATATGCAAATGAAGTGACTCTGGTCCACCAAGGGGATTGGTCAGTTCATGGCCCTGCTAGGGGGAATGCAGCTAAGAGAGCTGAACAAAGCTGCTACACTGGCTGTGAGCTGGGTCAGTTAGCAGTGGAGAGGCTGAGGGCTGGGAGGCTGAGGGCAGGGAAGCCAACAGCAGAGGCCTGCATGGCTGAGAGGGGGCACGCACGCAGAGAGAAGGGCCTGCACGGCTGAGAGGGGGCACGCACGCAGAGAGAAGGGCCTGCACGGCTGAGAGGGGGCACACACACAGAGAGAAGGGCCTGCAAAGCTGAGAGGGGCATGCACGCAGAGAGCAGGCCTGCACGGCTGAGAGGGGGCATGCACGCAGAGAGAAGGGCCTGCTTGATTGCACGGCCAAGAGGAGCTGAGAGCTGTCCCATACTGAAGAACGGAGGGATGTGCTCTCCACTTCGGGGGGCCTTCCACACTTTGCCTGCATGCTTCCTGATCCAAGTGCCTGTTCCATAATAAAACCACTTAACAGTAAGTACGGTTTGTGAGCTGTGTGTGGCCATGCAAGGGATTATCAAACCAGAAGAGTACCACAGGAGGAACGGCTGGTGTCAAAACTGGTAAAAAGATTGAAGACTGAAGGTATGTCTGACCTCTGCCTAATAGGGATCGGCTTTGGGCTGATCCTGGTTCTTACCACTAAGGAATCTAAACAAGTTCTGAAGCCACTACTGGGACACACCTGGTCTGCCCAAAGGTCACCGAGGAGAGGAACTCTCAGTCTGACGCCTGGCTCAAACTGAGGAGATAAGGACAGTCAGCTGGCAGGGACAGCGGGAAACCACAGTGGCAGCGTGCCCACAAGCGTACAAAGGCAACGCAGTGGCTGGACTGAGACGTGGAGCACTGACCAGGAGCCCACCCAACACTGCAGCCTCGCAGACACGCCTAGCCCCCACCATACTTGACTTCGGCCCCTGGCAGGCCAGGTGTGAAGGCCGTTCCAGAAAAGCTTGGAGCACTTCACCACAACAGGCACCTGGGAAGGACCTCGCCAGGGTGTGAGCAGCCACATCCCCCGAGTGGGGTCTGCGAACAACCTGTGGCCCAGAGTTTGCACACAGTGGCGGCTGGGTGGGCAAAGAGGACAAGAGAACAGCATCCCACCTTGAATGAAAGCTCACCGGACAGGACCAGCCCAACACAGCCAAGTATATCAGAAGGCATCCAGGGGGGCTCAGACGCACTCAGACAAGTGCAGCAGGCACACGTGTGACGTGAGGATGACAGCCATCTACAGCCACCCCCACACCGCGCTCTGAGTAGACTGTTATTACCACCCCCGTGTGGACACCGGGCACTCCAACGAGACAGCCAAGGGGAAAATCAAACCGCATGGAGCCTGACCCACAATCCTGAGAAGTACAAGGACAGGCTCCTGACCCGCGACCCCAAGAGGTACAACGACACGCTCCTGACCCGCGATCCCAAGAGGCACGAGGACACGCTCCTGACCCGCGACCCCGAGAGGCACAAGGACACGCTCTTGACCCACGACCCCGAGAGATACAGGGACACGCCTGACCTCTATCTTCAGAAGTACAAGAACAGGCTCTTGATCTGCGATCCTGAGACATACAAGAATGCTCCTGACCCTTGATCTTGAGAGATACAAGGACGCTCCTGACCCTGGCTTCTGAGAGCTACATTAGAGGAGATGCTGTAGTCCAGGTGACGAGTTACCTGTGCACGAAATCTCTCGTTTCACCAGATTTTATGACGTCAATGAGGCACGAAGCCCCGCTGGGGGTAGAGCCTGAACCTGGCCAAAGCCCAGTGGCTAGAGAGGCTGGCAAAAGCAGTGAAGTCACAGGGCCTCTACCCGGGAGTCCGGTGGGGGGCAGCTCCAGCTGGTTGCTTGGTGAGCTGCTGGACAGAGCCACGGCCACAGGCAGCCCGGGCACCCTAACTCTACAGGGCAGAGAATGCCAGTGGCATGTAGCTGGAGTCTGTCCCAGCGTCTCCCCAGTCTAGGCAGAGCGGAGACCTCAGGGGCTTCCAGGGGACAGTGGGGCACTGGGTACCTGAGTCCGGTCCCGCCACATAGGATGGGCAGCTTGCTCTGCACCCAACTCTACTGTCAAGAATCAAATCTGCGGATTCCCACCTCCCTCCGGCTGTTCAGGACCGTCCACAGCACTCGGGCCGTGGGAAGTCTCCCCTCCTTCTTCAGGGTCATCCACGGCACCCGGCGTGTGGGGAGTCCCCAGGGCCTCCCGAGACATCCAGTCTTTTGGAGAAAGCTTCCCAAGCCTCAGAATCACCGTGCTCCGCATGCCGCACTCACCGGGCCCCGTGGTGGCCTTGAGCGCTGCCCCAGGCAGGACCGGGCACAGATGATGACGACTGTCGCTGCGGCCATGCGGCGGGCCAGGTCACGTCCACCCTGCCTGGGCTATGTGCACACACGCCATGTTGGGAAACTGGGGGCTGCCTCCCCCAGGATTGGGGCCTGCGTTCCCACAGCTCCATCGGCTCACTCTCCACATGGCCACATTCACTGGTCCTTTAAACAGACAACCTGTCGCTCCTGATGGCAGGGCTCCCACCCGGTGTCCCAACAACAGCTCGGTGACCAGAGCCGCACAGGAGACCGGGTCACTGATGGGGCCACAGGAGCCACGGCAGCTGGAACATGGTGCAGGCACCTCCAGGATGCATCCAGACACAGCAGCAGGTACACGCATGCTCAGTGGGCAGGCCAGGACAGCCAGGGACGGTGCAGTTCTGAGAGTTAGGGACGCCACCACGTGGGTATTGTGGTGTGGGCGCCACCTGGAAGGCGCAGAGCAAGCATGCATCATTTCCAGGTGGTGATTATGTTCTGTTTATACTTTAAACGTTGCCATTGGCAACAGGAAGGCATTTTTGTGTTTCTCAACCTCAGTGACAACAAAAACACAGCGACTGAGATCTCAGCAACCAGCCGTCCCTGCGGAGAATGGTGCTGAAGAGGGGCCAAGGCGCAAGAACATCACTGCTGAGCGGGATGCCTGGGTCCCTCTTCTGTGACTTGTCAGTTTGCCAGAGTACCACTGGAAGACAGTGAGTGCTGCTCAACAATGCCCTGGGGACTACTGGATGGAACCAGAGAGAAGGGACTAAAGAGAGAAGGGAACCCCATGGAAAACTGAAACAGAAAGGCTGGATGCTGCATGGGAAGCACCACGTGTGCCAGGTTCCTGACGGGTGCTGTGGGCCACAGGCTCCCTCCTCCTGCACAGGCACGGCCCCAGCTTAGAGCATGACCACAACAGGTCAGCACGCTGGCAGCAGGCTCCGGAATCTGTCCAGTTAAGCTGTCTGTGGATGCAGCAAGCTCTACAGAGTTCCTGAATAACACGTGAACGGAGCATTTCCTTTGCTCACTCAGGACCATCGACACGAAGGGAGATGGAGGGCACGGGGTGCCATTTCCCCGAGCCACCGCACAGCAAGACGGCTGGGCAGTGCCGGCAGCCTCCTCCGGGACGGCGACTGTGCTCAGAAGATGCTGCATTGACGGCTTCAACATGACCCACACAAATACACTGACAGGTAAAGGCATCTATCTCTGCATTCCAGCGATCGGCTGACAGAGCTCCAGCTCTGGTTGGGATAAGAGAAAATCATTAGGATCCAAAGCGTTAACTACCCAGCAGATCAGTAGTAGTTAGAATGAAACCTGGACGGCAGCAAAAGGTCACGTAGTCTGACCACGAGGACCCGCAGACCAGCGCCTTCCACGGGCCTCTGCAGACACAACTCACTCACTAACTTCTCTCTCGCTCACCCTCCAACCATCACAGCACCTCATGCACATAAGAGGAATCTCAAAGGAGACAAGTGGAATTATTGGTAGGCTGTCTGTCGATGAAATAAATTAGTAATCACGGAAAGATGACGTTGTGAGCACCCAGTGGAGGCTGAGAGTGCGGCATCCACACAGTGTGGCTCACAGGGCTCGAGTCCTCCCGGGTTCGTGGCGCCTCCCTGCGCCGGGCCTCCACCTTTGTCACACACAGAGCAGGCAGAGGTGCCAGGAGGAGCCATCTCAGAAGGAACGGCTCCTTTTCTTCTCCCTCGGGAATCCAGCCGAGTGGTAGAACAAGCACGCCCCTCAAGCCCAGAGACACTGGTGAATCCAGGGAGTCAGAAGGTCCTCGACTGCAGAAGCTGTGACTGGCGCAAAAGGTCCCAGGCGAGCAGGGGTACGAGGTAAGGGGTGCGTGCACCAGGCAGACCCGGGCAAGGGGTCGCTGCAAGCAGATGTCGGCAGGCCCCCTTGGGGCAGCTGGTCTAGGCCACACCACCAACACTCACTCACTCGCGGGAGTGCTTAGGGCCTCCTCGTGCATCCACTGAATCTACTGCCACTCTGGAACAAGAAAGCAGAGACCTGCGTTCAGTCAGGACCGGGCACATGTCCTCCAGAACGCTCACGGCCAGCATGGTCACTCGAGGTCTGCGTCATGTTTACACTCACCGTCATGGACAACGCACGACGTGCTCCAAACACAGGAAATGGAACCAGGGAGGGCACGCTGTTATCTACAAGGGGTGATGACGAGCAATTCCAAGACACCCGAAAGCAACAGTCACCAGGCTGGTCAATCGGGCCGCCGTGGCCAGATGCCACCGGCTGCGAGCTGGGCAGGGGCACCAGTGGAAGGCGCTGGAGCACACTCGGCCGCGAGACCACCCCCACGCGGCTAGACCGCCCCAGCATGGCAAGACCACCCCCACATGGCTGGAGCAGCTGGTCCGGAGAGCCATGTGGTAACAGCATGACGGGGAGAAAATGGCTCAGAATCTCACTGGGTACTCTCCCGCGAGGTCGTCACAGCCAGAAGCACTCATCGGCCAGTGCCCGGATGGCAGTTCCCATTTAACCGTCACCAAAAAAGAAACCTGACCATCCACACTCTGACCCAACTTACTACAGTAACTGCTGCCAGCTTCTCAATAGCTTAACAAACCAAGTCAAACAGTCATTTTGTATTTGGCTGAGAAAGGCCGAAGTGTAATTAAATGTAATTCCAAACAAACTAAACCAGTTGCCGTGGATTCGACCCAAACTCACGGCGACCCCACGTCTGTCAGAGTAGAGCTGTGCTCCATGGGATTTTCAACGGCTGGTTTTTTGGAAGCAGATTACCTGGCCTTTCTTCCAAGGTACCCACTGTAAAGACCCCACAGGGTCTTGATCTCTCTCCATGAACGCTTCGAGCCAGATGCAGAGAGAATCACATGAGCACCGGCCCCAACATGTGAGCGCAGGCTCAGGGCTCACCACCAACAAGCCCCACTTTGGCCCTGATCCCACAGGGCTGGAGGGCCAGACCTCCACGTCCTCCCACTAAATTGCCCGGAGAACCCAACCAACGCTAGCACAGCCAGTAAGAAAGCACACTTCTCTCCCTGAGGGACAGGAGACAAGCAGAACGTACCAAACCCAAGCCCAGCTTTGATTTACGCAAGTTCCAAACACACTCTCAGAGCAAAGTGTGAGAAGTTTAATCCCAGTGCCACCGCCCATGCTTGGGTATGTTTCTTCCTATCGGAAACCATCCGCTTCACAGGTCACAGAACGTCACCTGAGGGTCTAGAATTGGAGCTAATGTCCTGAGAATGCTGCTGCCCTTCCCGTGTGGGGGCTCGTTAGGTTCAGGAGACAGAGGTGAGGCATGCAGCGAGTGATCGCCCCCAGTGTGCTTTCAGCACGGGGTACCCCTCATCGCACACACACCAACAGAGCCACACGCAGTGAGCAAACACAACGCGCTTTAACGCGACCATGCAAAGGGCCGCATGAGCGTGCAGACCAGCCCCTCCGAGGACCCGCTCGGAACACTCGCTGTCCCCGGGAGGGTGGCCCGAGCGGCCGCGGGGTGGGGGCCCTGAGGGCAGTTCTCGGTGCAGCAGAGACGACTGGGGACGCAGCCCCAGGTGGCAGCCCCACATGTCTGCACATGCCCACGCACCTCAATCGCACCATCGTCAGAAACGCCCGAACGACCACTCTCAAGAGGCAGTGTCTCTCGGTGTGAAAGCAATCAGAGGAGAAGGGAGGGCGAAGGGAACGAGAAAGAGCAAAGCCACCCACACCTGGCTCCAGGGCCCTGCCCCTAGCCCCCACCCACATGGCGGAGCCCTGTGGACCCTGGGCCCCACCTCCACGATGGCTCCAGCCTCACTGAGACCGGGCACTTGGAGCTTTTGAAACACTCTGCATAACAAACCGCAGAAAGAAAGCGCAGCAGGCGAAAGGTGACTTTACCGTGAGCGAACATGCTCGGGTGGAGTGCGACCACCGCATGAGCTGTGCGCGCGCTCCGTCCCGCCCGGCCCCTGCCCCTGCCCCGGCCCGGCCCCACAGTGCCCCGCCCAGCCCAGCCCCTCCCCACACCGCCCCACGTGACCGTTACCTGTGTCCAGGCGCTTTCCTGGGGCCTCCTCTTCCGCCTCGGAGTCGCCACATGTGCTCCGCGACCTTTTCCTTGGCTGCAGAAGAGTCTCCAACCTCGGAAGGACTACAGACAAAAAGGTTTTGGTCCCTAGCTGAGGAGAAGTTGGCTGGGTCTCAGTGTTCTTGGCAGACTTTGGGGGGCTTACACTTTTCGATTTGCAGAAGAGAACAGAGGTGCGTCTGTTCACATCGCTGGAAGGCTCCGCCAGCGCGGGGGCGGCCGGCACAGCGCCTCCGCTGGCGGGAGAGGGCGCCGCAGGGTGTCCGTGCGCCAGGGCGCTCTGAGAGCAAGGGCTATGTGCCTCATTACCAAAAGTGACTCGTTTGAATAGTTTACTCTGCTCGGGGTTGAGTTCTACTGGTTTGAGGGTTGGTGGTTCTGAATTAGTCTCCGAGTCTGAAGGAAGAGGTAATGCATCTGATGGTTCAAGTTTAGGGGGAGATTTATCTCCTGAAAAAATTATAAATAAAGTGATTTTGAAAACTGATAACGATAAAGTCGGTTATAAAACTACTACAATGTGACGTCCACGAAAACACTAGTCAGTCAAGGAAACAAGCATCACACATCGCCGCTCCGCAGTGGCCCGACCCGGCAGGGCCCAGGGGCCCCGGTGCCTAACTTTGGGGGGTGGGTGCGCCTGGCGCCGTAGGCCCTGACATCCCTGTATACGCATCTCCGAAGAACCTGCCCGAGATCACCCCACTTAGGTCAATGTTAAACATGTCATTCGAGTTCCAGACCGTTTCTAGAGTCAACGATCCACTTACCTTGAGGAAGAAAGTTGTTTCACATAACCAAGGGGCCCCTTATGCTATCACTTCTAGATAGTTCTAAACTGGGCTGGCAGAGGTCGGCAAACCAGAGGAAACAGATCTTTACATCTGATTCCGATCACAGTTCTCTAACACCACACCAACAACGAATGTGAGTGGTTATGAGTAATTCCCGTGAAAAACTCCATTTCTCAAAACGTACAAGCTTCTACAAGGCAGTCAATGATAGAAATTACCCCAGAATGTTTTCACGTAATAGCTCTGTTTTTTTTCTTAATTTGACTTTAAAGATAAAAACACAATCACTGGAAGATTTTACTAATATTTACAATTATTTAAAAAGATTTTAATCTTTTTAAAAACGACTTTAGAAAGAATCAAGATAAAATGCACCATCTATGAAGCTCCACAAAAGCAACGGTTTTAGTGCTCACCCCCAGCAGCCTGGTGTGCTCTGTTTTAGGGGACCAAGGACAGGGAGGGAACCCGGCCACAGACCAACAGTACGTGGTGACGCCACATGGTGGCGCCACACTGGGACAGCCCTGAGGTCTCTTTCTGAGCGAGTGTGGTTTGGGCCGAAGTATCACGTAAAAGCAAGAACAAGAACCACCTAGATGATCCTACATATTACATGTCATCACTAGGCACAGTTTGCACTTTAACCTGCAGACTTTCCAAAAACCACTCGGAATACGTACTAACGGATAAAACCAGACCCACTGCCATCGAATCAATTCCAACTCACAGCAACCCTCCAGGATGGAGCAGAACTGCCCCCATAGGAACTGCAAGGCTGTAATCTTCACGGAAGCAGACCACTCTGTCTTTCTCCCACAGAGCGGCTGGCCTTTCAGTTAGCAGCCCAGTGCTTAACGGCTGCTCACCGGGGCTCCTATGTGATACGAATATATATATCTTAAATTCAAAAAGTCATTTTGAAAATGAAAGGCCACACAGCTTCTAAGCTTCACTTATATCCTGAGCCACTCAATTAACTCAGAGCAAATGTCTGGAGAACAACACAGAAGAAAGGCCTCGAGCCACCAACACCCGACCTTGCATCGGGAGGCAGGAGAGACCCGCTGCCCCCGGAGAGCCTCGAGCCACCAGCTCCTCTGCTGTAAGTGAGGCTCCAAGCTCGCCACAGTGTGGTGCCACTGACTCAAATACAAGCAGAATGCTTCCTCGCAAAAAGCTCTGCAGAAGTAATTTTCAAATCAGAGATGCCCAGGACGACAGCACGGGAGCAGAAGGGCCTGGCCGTGGAGAATCCGGACTTCAGGGGCAAGCCTGCTAGTGAGACCACGTTTCCCACACCGCACGGTATCACTGCCGGGCGTAAGGAAGTGTGTCTCACAGCCCCTGGGGCGCTGGCAGGTGGAGACCGGGCGCCTGAGGACTAGAGACAAATGTGCTCAGTGCTGACCACTCACTGGCATGGGGCCGTGCAGACATGGGGCCTTGGCGCCCACCTCCCACTTCACGTGCCAGGTGGGCTCACCGCTGCCTCTCCTTACAGAGGCTCGCACGTGCCTGCTCTTCCTGTCCTCAGCCCCACTCCAGGCCCACATTGGGCACTCTGACCAGCCACCAACATGCCGGTGTGAGCCCTAGGTCTCCCATCCTGGCCTCACCAGGTCAGCAGGGTGACGCCTCCGTGGGCTTCATCCTTGGCCCTCTCTTCTCCTTGCTCCCCAGGTCTTGCACCCCAGCGCAGAGCTCTCAGCCTCACTGAGAATCCCTCACTTCAACCTCCCACTTCACTCAACATGGCATCTGGGAAGCATCCCAGGCACCTTGCTGCTCTGTCTGCGTCCTGTCGGCAAATGGCAACCCAACCTCTCAGCAGCCAGGCCTTTAACCCCCCAATAGGCTGCCTGGGCTCAAAACCCTGAGCCCACCCACTCCTGCCCTTGGCCACAGTGTCCTCACCCCGGCACTGCCCCTCTGGGGTCAGCTCCCCAACCCTGCACTCTATCCAGGCGCCCCGGCACTGCCCCTCTGGGGTCAGCTCCCCAACCCTGCACTCTATCCAGGCGCCCTGGCACTGCCCCTCTGGGGTCAGCTCCCCAATCCTGCACTCTATCCAGGCGCCCCGGCACTGCCCCTCTGCGGTCAGCTCCCCAATCCTGCACTCTATCCAGGCGCCCCGGCACTGCCCCTCTGCGGTCAGCTCCCCAATCCTGCACTCTATCCAGGCGCCCCGGCACTGCCCCTCTGGGGTCAGCTCCCCAACCCTGCACTCTATCCAGGCACCCCGGCACTGCCCCTCTGTAGTCAGCTCCCAGGCCCCTCAGGGGCCTCCCTGGAGGTGCCCACAGCACTAACCGGTGGACAGATGCATGGCAGGGTCAGTGGGCGAGAGCAGAGGCCGGCTTAGCTGACCGGGCACGAGCCCTCCCCAGCCAGCCAGCATAGGGCCCCTCTGTGCTCAACGTCCTCATTCACAAAAGGAGGGAGACAATGCGCCCACGCCTCTAGTACCCAATTGCACCCCTGATGGCTCCCATGTGGCCAATGGCCAGGGCTGCCCCAGCCACCCAAGAGGACATCTACTAGAGTGAGGGCACAGACGTGTGAAAACACTTTTAGAAACATGCAAGTTATTGACAGTCATGTTATTATTAACTACATGTAGAAAATTCTAGAATAAACTCTATGAGACTTGAACATGAAGGAAAGTCTCAAACTTTGTAAATATAATAATCTTTCATTATCCTGAAATTCCGTCCACTGGAACCTGTCACCCACAGAAGAGCACACAGTTCCCACAAGATGGTTCCACCCAGGAGCCTGGTCTGACCTGCCTGCTCAGGACTGACAAGTCAGGCAGGCCCTGGACAGCAGACCCTCAGGACTCCCACCTCCCGGAGCCAGCACAGGGTCATGTCAAAGCCACGAACAGCTTTGGGAAACCACAACATGGCCCATCTGGAAACGTCTAACCCGTGGCTATACTTCCTGCGCCCAGCCCTCACTTCCAGGGACCTCCACGTGGAGGGGTGACGCTCACAGGCAGGCTCCACACTGGTGGCAGATCTAAGCACAGCAGCATCCCCCTGCCCCCCATGCTCCTGTGCACAGTGCCCGTCACCGCATAGACCTGGTGGGGCTCAGAGCTGCACTGAGCCACTCAAATCTAGTGACCCACTCAAATCCAGTGACCCAGACGCCAGCCCGCCACCGGCTAGACGCTCACGAGGGCCACCAGCCGCGGTCTATCAAACGCTGCCCAGACGCCCTCACCCCAAGAACACTTCCTTCCTCATGATTCTGACTCCCCACAAGTCAACTGAAACCCAGCTCTCCATAAAAAAAAAGATCACAAATCTGGGTATCTGAGTTGCTAATCATCCTCTAAGGCTTATCAAGCTGACTCTGCCAACTGCCGTATCCAATTTCAACTGTAACTGAGCCCACATCCAGCCTGTGCGGATAACCAGCCAACACGAGAAGCTCCCTGACAAAACCACCCCGACCTGAAGCCCCGAGCAATCTGCACACTGGGCACCTACGGCCCCCGCTACAGGGACACCTGCCCCGAGAGTGAGCTCCAGCACGTGTGAAGGGGACGCCTGCTGTCGAGACCCCAGGGCCCTGACCTGCAGGCGCCCTCCCCAGGGGGGCTCCCCCACTGCATCTCTGAGCTACCCCAGGACACCCCCTTCCACCTCCTTCCCTTTCCTTCCAGACGCAGATGGCAAGACACCCAACATGTACCTCTGTGTCCAAGTCTCTTCCGATGGAAACAATACAGACATCACACAGATAGTGCTAAATCACAATTCAAGTGAAGTCTGTATTTGACGTTAATCGATCACCACTTTTTCCTCAAGGTGTGCTGATAATATTGTAGTTACGCTTAAGCAGAAAGAGAGCGCCCTTCTCTTTCAGAAGTACAACGTGAGATGCTTCCTGAAATGCCTGATGCCTGGTTTTGGTCCCATGACAAGGTGACAATGGGATTAACAGCCCAAGCACGCAGGCTCTGGCCTGCCCCACGGTTTCCCTCTCTTCCTCTGTGGCTCCGAGTCCTGCAGACCCGCTGCCTCGCCTCCACGGCACTTTCAGGTTGTCTTCTGCTCTCCGCCTACCTCTGTCAGTTACGAGGAGGTGGCCCCGTTCCTCCGTCAGCCGCTGTTAACAGCAGGGTCACGAGCCAACCTCAGCTCTTGGCTCACTCCGTGCTGCCTTCTCACACAGCTGGCACTGCAGCCACAAGGCCCCCGGGCAGGCATCTACGCAGGGAGGCCCCTGGTGACGGTGACCGGCCTGCCCACAACATCCCCACTCACTATCCTTGGGGCCAAACAACTGGCCTGGCCCACAGCAAAGAGGAGGTGCTGTGGAGACAGGGGCACGAGGAGAGGCTGCTCCTGGGGTGCAGCCACACGACAGTGCCATCCCGAGGACCCACCAGGGCACTCAGAGGCCACCTACTGTTGGGGCAGCGGGACCGAGCTGAGCTGGCCACCACGGGGCCCTACAACACCGCAGATGTCAGATGCTCCCAAGACCAGGCAACAGACGTTTCCTATTGAAGAATGAGCCCATCATCTACCACAGGGACCTACTGTGGTTTCCACCACCCGAGAGAAGCTCTCAGAGCGGGCGGTGATGGCAGTAACCTAAACGAAGTAAGCATGAGGCCAGAACAAGAACCGCGCAAGACGAGTGGGAAAAGGGCAGCTCAGGATTCCAGTTTTCCTAAGAGAAAAGAAACATTCAGGGGTTCCAGTTCTGGTTTCTGCCCACTGCCTGGTGCAACCGCCAATGACAACCACAATGGGGACAGTCGTGCAAGATTCAGAGGACACGGTGCCAACTGGGCGCATGGGGGCACCCGAAGCACACGGCTGTCCAGGGCCAACGGGAGCCGGGCTGCACTGCCCTTGTTGACACAGATGTGCCCCAACACAGCAAAGCTACAAAAGGGGGCAAACCACACAAGAATTGTGCGTGTGTCTGTGTCTTTAACGGTTTGGGGATTTTTACTTGGAGACCGGGGGCAGGGGGGAGGCAGAAGGAAAGTTATAAACCAAACTGCTAACAGCTACAGCGGGAAGCATCCTATTCTACTTTTACACTTTTGCGTAAAAGAGTTTTGGGACAAAAATTTGTATCGACTCTAAAATTAGAAACGAAGAGGGCAAAACAGAATTGGAATCGTTTTCTACCAACTTCTACACGCTCAAACAATTTAGTCTTAAATTTTCACTTAAGTCTCACATCACCAAACACAAGGTGGAGAAGCGGCAGCCCCAGAAGGCACACTCACACAACGACCTGTGTAAAAGCTGCCTCTGCCGCGCCCAGCGCTGCACGCGCACAGGTCTCCTTCGTTTCTCTATCGGGTAGGTAAGTCCTTCTCCTGTCCTGACCTCCCACCAATGAAAGCATCCTGGACGCCTGCCTGCCTGCCTGCCTGCCTGAAAAGACACGTCATGATTACTCAGCGGGCCACATGAGGTGGGAGAGGACTGACTGCATGCTGCCGTGCATAGGTGCTGCACACCGGCCGCCACACGTGGACAAGCACTTTGCTCTCAGCTTCCCCTGCGCCTGAGACTGGCAGAGTCATTCTCCCGCCTTCAAAACCCAGAGAGGAACAGTCACGTGACATTCACTCAAAATGAACCCTTCAAAATGCTGCATCTGACAATCCAGGGCTGAACCCTTTCAAAACCCTATTACAATCTCCTTTTAAATTTTTTTTGATGCTGTGTTTTCAGTAATGGAAGACACGCTCAATCAAGGAGTCGTTCTAAACGTGTGTTATGAAATGAGGATTCTAATACATGTTTTGTGGGGCAGTTATGTCCCAAAAAATTTAACGGTTTCATACATAATATTTTGTGGGAAACGTATGTCCCAAAAAGCATTAAAGTTTTCATACATAAATGGTGCCTTCCATTTGGTTACACTGGGCACCTCTGGTTTTCCAAATATGAACCCCTAAAAAAGAAAAAACTCCAGGGCTCCCTGTCACAGGAAACCATAAATATGCTTCGAATTATTTAGTTGCACAAAAGCCAAGAGACAAAAGTCTGACCCGATCACAGTTCCTACTTTAGTGAATTTTCTCCAAAGAATGTCTCTTTCATTTCTTACTATCACACAAGCCCCCACAGAGGGCAGCAAATACTTTTAGCGGGAAAAGTAGCCTCCAAAGAACCCTGAGAGCCCCAGAACGTTTGTGGGCAGTTTCTGTCCCAAGAAGCCCTAAAGGGTTAATTAAGCGGTCCGTCCTCAGTTCAGCAAACACCAACAAAGTGCTGTCCTCACACAGCTCTCGGCTTGTCAATCCTGAATTACACCTTCACTCTTCAACTCACTACAGGAAGGTCTAAATCGGTCTCTTTAAGTAGTTTCCCAGGCCCAAGTGGAGAATAAACCATTCCGTGCCCTGAGCTTTGTGAACTCCAGGATGCCACTCTGCAGCCCAGGCAGCCACGCACACCATCTCTAAAGGGGCCACAGGACACGGCCTCAGGCCAGCAGGACCAGTGCTCCACCAAGTGCCCCGCGCGCGGCCAGCGGCACTGCTCGGCTTACCTGCGTCCCCCGCCTCCTGCTCCAATGGAGCCCCGTCTTCTTCGAAGCTTCCAATACCTGACTCCGCGGGCCGCGGGGGCTGGCTGGGCTGCTGGCTCAGCTTGTTCCGCAGAAGAGCAATTTCCTTTTTTAGCAATTTTGCCCGTTTACTTCTCGACCCACTGGACTTCATCGAGCAGGTCAGGTCCAGTTTGTCCAACAGTTCCCTTAGCTGGTCCTCCAGGGCCATGTGCACACGGTTGGCCGGGTTCAGCAACCTGTCCACTGAAGCCAAACAAGACACTCACGTTAGCCCTTCTACACAGAACATGCCAGCAGGCCAGCCACCACCTCGAAGCCTTCGCCCAAGCCTGCGGTAACAGCAGCTGTGACGGAGACAGAGGTCTCATGTGCTAGGGGCGCAGTGCCTCTCCAGGCCTGCAAGCACTGGGATGAGACCCCGCTCCAGATCAGGACACGCGGCCTCCAGTCCCTACCTGTGGGGCAGACAGTGCCCCCGACAGCCCTCTAAGATGCCTCCAGGACATGACCCACCGAGGCTGTCCCACATGGGGGTATACAACACAGAACTCCAGGTGGACGCACAGAGCCCATGACCCGCAGCCCGACTGGCTAGACCAGCCTCTGCAGGCAGGAGCCATCGTGTGCAGGTACGTTAACCAAGTGCTCCGTGAGCACATCCTGAGGGACCGCATCTTAGCTGAGGGCACCGCGCCGTGGTCACCACGCAGTCCAGTGCACAGTTCAACATCAGACATGCTTACTACAAAACTCCACAAACTTCAACCTCAGCAAACCACCACCACTTATAAAACACAGATTACCTTCCACGAATGAGAAACAGCTCAGAAAAAACTGCTCTTTAGAGAACTTATCTGACGTAAACTGAGGGCACGAGAGAGCGGGAAAGACAAAAAAGTCAGAGGCTGCTCAGAAACAGGTGACCACCATCCTTCAGAAAACGACACCCATGGCTAGCATCTACAGCTCTGCTTCTCAAGGCAGCTACTCAGGGACGGGCGGCCTGAGGATGAGGCCACGGTGAGGAGGCAGCCCGGGTGAGCGACAAAACGGCGCCAGGCTCCCCCCCGAGACTCCATTCACTGGCCAGAGGGGCCACTGCCATGTCAGGTCCGGTCAACACCCATGGCACAAGGGCCACCACAGCAAGGTCCAGAGGCCAGACAGTCCAGGGAGGTGAGGCACCTGAGCTCTCCACCAAGAAAGAGCGGGCGTGAAGGCTGCAGACCCTCAGGACAGGGGCACTCAGCCTGGCTCCATGCTGGACCCACAGGGCAGCCCAGCCCTGCGTGAACGTGGCCCTCATGCCCTGTACTCAGAGCAGCACCGAGAACGTGGCCCTCCCACCCTGCACTCAGAGGAACACCGTGAACGTGGCCCTCCCACCCTGCACTCAGAGGAGCACCGTGAACGTGGCCCTCCCACCCTGCACTCGGAGGAGCACCGTGAACGTGGCCCTCGCACCCTGCACTCGGAGGGGCACCGGGAACGTGGCCCTCGCACCCCATACACAGTAGGGCAGCCCAGCCCTCCTTGAATGTTGACCTCACACCACACACACAGGAGAGCGGCCAGGCCTTGCATGAAGGTGGACTTCACGTCCCGCATACAGCGGGGTGGCCTGGCCCCATGTGAACATGGACGTGGACTTTATACCCTGCCACACAGGGAGGCCAGCCGGCTCCCACGGACCAGGTTTCCACAAGTACGCGGATGCATGAATAGACTGCAACGGGGTGTGCTTGTTAGGCCCATACCACCACCCCAAGGATCCTGGCAGAGGGAGGAGTCCAGGGGGGCTGGGGACCCCTAGGTTCTTTCTCGCTCGAGGACACAGCCCACGCAGCTCTCTCCACCTGTGCAGGCAGCACGCGGAGGGCAATGCCAACTACCCTCCGTGATGCTGAGTCTGGGACTCGGCTGACTGCCCTCCCTCACTGGAAGGCCTGTTGAGTACAAGTCCCTACGAGGCCGTCTCTGGTCTGTATCACCAAGACCTGACTGCGTACCACCCATGGCTCTCCACTGTGTCCCGAGAGAACCCCAAAGGGCCTGGTAGAGAGGAGCTGTGTGCGCGGAGCTAGATGTGTGCGGGAGCTGGATGTGTGCAGGAGCTGCGTGCGCGGGGCAAGGTGTGTGTGGGAGCTGGATGTGTGCAGGAGCTGCGTGCGCGGAGCTAGGTGTGTGCGGGAGCTGCGTGTATGCAGGAGCTGCGTGCGCGGAGCTAGGTGTGTGCGGGAGCTGCACGTGTGCAGCTGTGTGTGCGGAGCTAGATGTGTGCGGGAGCTGCGTGTGCGGTAGCTGCATGTGCACAGCTGCATGTGCGGAACTAGGTGTTTGTGGGAGCTGCATTACGAAGCTAAGCGTGTGCGGGGCTAAGTGTGTGTGAGAGCTGTGTGTCCAGAGCTGCATGTGTGCGGAACTTGCATGTACACGGAGCTAAGCATGCGGGAGCTGTGTGCACAGGAGCTGCGTGCATGGGAGATGCATATGCAGAGCTGTGTGCAGGAGCTGTGTGTGTGCAGGAGCTAGGTGTGTGCAGCTATGTGCGTGCAGCGCTGCGTGTGTACAGCTGCGTGTGCGGAAGCTACGTGTGTGCAGGAGCTAGGTGTGTGCCACTGCGTGTGCAGAGCAGCATGTACCGACCTGCGTGTGCAGAGCTGTATGTTTGGGAGCTGCATGTGCAGCAACTGTGTATGTGCGGGAGCTGCATGTATGCAGAGCTGCATGTATGCAGAGCTGCATGTGGGGGAGCTGCGTGTGTGGGAGGTGTGTGCGGGAGCCCACGGCAGATCGCAAAGGCACAGGAAAGCAATGAGGAGATGAGCAGTGTCCACCGGAAGTGCCGGGCTAGATGCGCCATTAGAACTACCTCCCCTGCCGGCCGCTCCTTCTCATGTCCTAGAGAAGGCAACTGGAAAGTCGGAGTCACAGCTGTGGTTCCCACTGTAGTTCTACCAGACAGCGCCAACACAGAGCTGACAGACAGCACAGACATCAGCTCCAGGCTGCAGGAGTGACCCAGGAGCCGGTGGCCTAAGACCAACCCCTCCTCAGCCCACTGCTTACCGTCCTCCCAGGAGAAAGGCCGCGGGGGCGCCGCTGGGGGCCGCTCGGGCAGGTGCATCCCGGTGGCCTCCTCAAAGCCAACGCTATCCACGTGGCGCCGCGTCTGCCGCAGAACCACGCCTCCCTGATCACGTAGCCTCACTGCTGCTCTATAAAATACGGTGTCCTTGGCATTGTACTTCATGCAGTTATCTACAATGAGATTAAAATCCTCCTCAAACTCAGTGAGGGTTCTATACCCTTGAGCTTCTAACCGTTTCCTCATTGTGGCAAAGTCCATGGGGTGCGTGATGTGATCCAAGTAATCTGGCACCTAGTTTTAGGGAGGAAAAATAACAATTTACAAACTAAGAAAAGAACATTATTGATATACATAATCTATAAGCCCGCTGTAATCACAACCCACATGCGTGCACCCATGCGGATGCAAACATACACGTGCGTTTACACACAGGTGCATGCACACGTATGAATACAAATGCACTCAGTGCAAATCACATTCGCACGGCAGACAAATGGCAGGACTCAGAACCCCGTGCTCCTCCCAGGGGGCCCTCCCTACTCATTACTTTAACTAAAGCATATTACTGGGGGTTGGTCCGCGCAGACACCCACCCACCGCTGAGACGTCTTGCCTAAGAAAGAGCTTTCGCCTACTTCGCTCCCACTACTTTGCAATAAAACGTATCCGCACGTAAAAGGCACTTCTATCTAGTGGAACGCTGACTAGTTCCCAGAGCAAACCCGCCCCACCCGGGAAGGGGCCCACACCACACGCACCTCCTTCAGACTCACGGGCTGGGCGAATATCCGTGCGGGGTCCTTCTCCTGCAGCTGGTCCAGCACCGAGCGCAGCAGCACGGTGAACGGGGTCAGCCGCAGCTCCATGGCCCTCTGCTCCGCCTTCACCTGGGGCACAGCACACGCGGCATCAACCTCCGCAGCCCCCAAGGGCGGCCGAGCCACGTGCGGCCCGAGCCCTCGGCACTGTCAAACGTGCCACAGCCAAGAGGGCGTGGTTTAAACGCAGCGCGCTCCTCTCCGCCCGCGCAGAGGGGGAGCCTCCCGCGAGGCGCAGACACATCAGCGCCGCTCCGCAAAGGAGGAAACTGAGGCAGGGCGCACTGCGGCTCGGGTTCCCACGTCCCGGCACCACGTGCACCACATGCCTCGCTCACGTGGCCTGGCAGGCGGGACCTCCCCCACCGCCCCGCCCGCTCCCGTGGCCTTTGAGGCAAGGTCGGGGTCGCCCTCCCCCAGGCCCCACCACGCGCAGGGCGGACGGACACCCAGCCTCCCGGAGAGGCGCGCCGCGGCGCTCACACGGGCAGACGTGTCCCCGGGCGGCTCACCTGCTCGCGCTTCAGCTTCTCGCGCTTGCGCAGGAGCTCGATGAGCAGGCGCGCCCGCTCCAGGTCATGCCGCAGCCGCTGCCAGTACTTGAGCTTCTCCTTCGCGGCTTTCATCTCCTCGTCGTTTTCTCTCTGAGAAAGTCAACCAGAAGCTTCCATTGGGGGTCTGCAGGGGCCTCAGGCCCCTCCCGGACGAGACCCTGGTGAGCAGGGGGAGCCAGGCCACCAGCCAGCACGCAGGGCCTAAGGCAGGTGGCCTCTAACAAACTCCACGGGAGAGGAGGTCACAGCGAGAGCATAAGGTGACAGGGTCAGTGCTGGGAGAGCAGGGGCAGGGGAACCCGCCCCCCACGAGCCGTAAACCAGAGGCACTCCACCTCACCCACGCCCACCTGCTTGGAGGCCCTGGGCCCCCAAAGCCTCCCCAAGCCTCCCAAGTAGTCTCGAGACGCCAGTACTGAGGTGGAAGTACCGCAGTGGACACTCCACACCAAGCCCCTCTGCCGACCTGTCCTCCGCAGACCTCTGCCTCTACCTGGGCCGCAGCGAGAGCTGGCGGGCAGCCTGGCACTAGCCCTGCGCCTCGTACCAGAAGCCCTGCCCCAGACACTTCCTGTCCCGTCCCAACACCTCCTCTGCAACCACACGCCAGGTGAGGGGCACACAAGGCGCTGCCTGCGTGTGGCTCTGCGCACCGGCCTCCAGGACGCAGGTCCACTAACAGCACTACAGTCTCCATCTCTACATCCCACTGGTGCCTGGGACCCCGCACCCATTTCAACACTACACGGTTAGGATCCAACTGCCTGGCCGTCTCTGGGGGACAGAAGGGCACAGACACGTGAAGGAGCAGCTACCCACCTCAACCATCCTCCCTTAGCTCTGCTGCAGGTGACCTCCCTGGAACGCAGAGCTACACCCTCACAAGCCTGCCAGATGCCACACACACACACACTCCCACACGCACACAGCACAGACACGTACACACGCACACGTACACACGCAGCAGACACGTATGTACACATGCAGACACACAGCAGACACGTACACACGTACACATGTGCTCACAGCACAGACACGTACACACGTGCTCACAGCACAGACACGTACACACGTGCTCACAGCACAGACAGGTACACATGCAGACATGTACGCTCACAGCAGACATGTACATGTACACGTGCACACGCATCATGCACACACAGGCACATACATAAGTACACATGAACACACCATCACACAGAGCACACACCGTTCATAGCACACTCGTGCACTCACATGAACACATATGCACACGTGCATACAGCACAAATCGACGTGCACTCATGTACTGACACGAAGGCATATGCACAGTCCTACACATGTACACATGCATGCATACACACGCCCCCCACCTCTACCTGCCCCAGATGAGTCACTTGTCATCAGTTTCCAGAACACCCCCTTCAGGCCCCATTCTCTTTCTGGATCGCCCCCCGCCCCTCAGAGCACCACCTGTCCATCAAGACAGGGCTAAACAGCGCACCCCACCCAGGTGGAGACCCGTCCCCCACAGGGCGTAGGCTCTCGGTGCTCAGCGCTTTCCACCCACAGGGCCCCCAAGCTTTCCCCAGAGCCCCTACCCATCGTGAGAAGACCTTCCTGATCGTGAGGGTGGTGTATTCCAAAGCCCACATGCTAAGATGTGCCTACAGCACTGTGGGGTCTGCGGGGCTTCTGGCCAAGTCACTGACCAGGGCAGCACAAGGGGACGGGCAGAGAGACAGGAGTCTGCTGGCTGAGGGGGCTCTAAGGCAGCACTGGGGGATGGGCAGACAGACGGGAGCCTGCGGGCTCAGGGGTTTGGGGTCATGGGCAGCAAGGTGCGAGCCTGTGGGCTCAGGTGGCTCAGGGGCAGCACCAGGGGATGGGCAGCGAGGTGGGAGGCTGCAGGCTTGGGGTTCAGGGGCAGCACCTGGGGGATGGGCAGTGAGGCAGGAACCTGCAGGCTCAGGGGCAGCACAAGGGGGTGGGCAGTGAGGTGGAGGCCTGTGGCCCGGGGGCTCAGGGGTAGCACAGCGGGGTGGGCAGTGAGGTGGGGGTCTGCAGCTCAGGGGCTCAGGGGCAGCACAGGGGGGTGGGTAGCGAGGTGGAGGCCTGTGGCTTGGGGGCTCGGGCAGCACAGGGGGGTGGTCAGTGAGGTGGGGGCCTGCAGGCCCAGGGTCTCAGGGGTAGCACAGGGGGGTGGGCAGTGAGATGGGGGCCTGCAGGCTAGAGTCTCAGGGGCAGCACAGGGGGGTGGGCAGTGAGGTGGGGACCTGTAGCTCGGGGGCTCGGGGGCAGCACAGGGGTGTGGGCAGTGAGGTGGGGGCCTGCGGCTGGGGGGCTCAGGGGCAGCAGGGCGGTCCAGCCAGTTGTGGTGTGGCCCAGTCCTTAGGAAGGCCCAGCCTCCAGGTCCCCAGAGCAGAAAGCCTGATTCTCCTTTAACACGATTTAAAATTCTTGGCCACAGATACAGGGTTACTAGAAATATCATCCGTAGAAACAAAATCAGCAAATAAACAGGGGACTTACAAACCCAAATTCCCCAGGAGTACATGTGGAAATCATCTGGCCTATTGGTCTGAAAGCATCGAACCACAGGTACGTGGGAAGCGGAGGGAGAGCTAGGAACTGCTGACAAGCCCTGTCATCGTTTCTGCGATGCTCACAGACCTGGTTTTGATAAAGAAACGCTGCCCAGTGACACAGACGGGACCACAGTCCTCTCAGGTCCCCGAGGGCCACTGTGGGGTCTGCCCTGCACCCCCACGCCTCATCTGCCCTGCTCTCCCTAAGAATACCAGCTCTGGGAACCCCAGGAGGGAGAACGGACTAGAAATCATTTCTACTGTCAAAACGAAAGGGAAATTCAGACGTTTGAAACCATGCTGACCTCAGTCTGAAATGGTGACCACTGCAGAAGAGGGCACACACAGGGACAGACCAGGTGGGCCACCGATGGGGCTGCCCAAGACAAAGGCCCGGCCGCGTCCACCCACCCGGGGAGCAGAGGAGCTCTGGACCGGGGCAGGAGGAGCCAAACCCACTCACCCTGCTCAGACTGGCACACCTGCTCGAGTGCACAGACACTCCCAAGGGCCCCCAAAACGAGAGCACATCCCAGACAGAGCCACACCTGGGCAGCCAACCTGCCAGCTCTTGGGGTAGCGGGGGTAGGGTCCTGGGCCTCCTGCTGCTGAACTCGATATCCCCAAAAGGAGGTGGGGGCCTGAGTTCCCTCCAGGGACACACCAAGAGCAGCACATGCAGCAGCCCCAGAGCAGCAGCGACAAGCAGGTGACAGGTGGCACCCAGCATGCCTGGCGAGGAGAGCCCCACCTGAGGCCGGGGGTACTCACAGGGGGTGGGAAGCACAAGGACCGGGGTGACCTGAGGCTGGGGGTGCTCACGGGGGGCCAGGGAGCGCGAGGACCGGGGTGACCTGAAGCTGGGGGTGCTCACGGGGGGTCGGGGAGCACAAAGACCAGGGTAACCTGAGACTGGGGATACTCAGAGGGGGTGGGGAGCACAAGGACCAGGGGGACCTCAGGCTGGGGGTGCTCATGGGGGGTTGGGGAGCACAAGGACCAGGGTGACCTGAGGCTGCAGGTGCTCACGGGGGGTCGGGGAGCACAAGGACCAGGGTGACCTGAGGCTGGGGGTGCTCACAGGGGGTCGGGGAGCACAAGGACCCAGTACACTAACCAGAAAGACGGTTCTGAGCACCAGGAAGGCCTGCCTGCACTGCACATGGTTTATAAACCACTGATGAATCCCATCAAACCAGAACTGTAGGTGTGGTCCCTGCAGGGGTGGGGGAGCTGGCCCGGCACAGACGAGGGCAGTGGGCGTGCAAGGGAAGACCACCGCCCCACTGCCACCACACACCTCCCCGTGAGCAGGGGCCATGCCGTCCCAGCAGCAGACCCTCACCCGTGGGCCCTCCTACAGTGGCCCCATGAGGCCCTGCAGGCCAGGCACCTCACCTCCTCAGGAACCTCAGCACCCCCCAGTGAAGCTGCTTTTGAGGCAGCAGTGCTCTCAAGCAGGGGTCCACCCTCCCGCCGGCTTGGCACAGAGCAGGCACTCAGAAAACGCGGGCCGGACGATTCAAATTCTAACAGCGAGTATTTTCTCAAGTTTCAAGAAATAAATGCACACCCAACTGTGAAGCTCCACATCGAGCATCACCGGGGCTCCCCGAAATGTCAGAAAACAAGTCCTTACAGGATCCAGGGAGACACCGAGGTTTAGGTGCAGCCCCCAGCTCCTCGAATCCCCCCACTATGTAAAACAGACCCAGGTGTGGAGGGCACAGGCTGACCTGGTTCGGCACTGGGATGAGGGCACCAACCTCCCTGCAGGGGACGCTCAGGGCGTCTGACACACTCAACCCCTCCAGATCAAAGGCTCTAACCTGCTCCAGAAATGCCACACCTATCTGTCTGTGTCCTTCACAGCTTCAACATCCAAGCTGCTGCCACAGCCCTGTCGAGGCCCCGCGAGTGGGGTCCCTGGTCACCGAGTGAGCACTCGCCACCCTCCTAACACCCACACGGTCTGAACCCCCTGCCCCCGCGTGGGGGAGGCCCATGCAGAGTGCACGGCCAGCAGGTCTTTACCCAGCCCGACTCCATGCAGACATGCACCCACCCACGCCCTGGGGTGCAGTCCTTCTCCCCACTCCTGCCTCCCTCCCTCCTCCTGGAGACCACCCCCCAGCCCACCCAGCCCAGCACACAGAACCATACGGACTGGCCCAGCTCCCACCGCACCACACCACCACCTCCCACTGCTCCAATGACCCCACCACCCAGCCCCCCACCACTGGGGCCCCCCACGACTGGGCACCTCTAGTCCCCGACCTAACAGCCCAGCAACCCGCCCCCGCCACAAGCCCCCACGGTCCCCATGACACCCCCCACCCCCACAATCTGCACAGCCCTGTCGTCAGCACACCAGCATCCCCAGCATCCTCCACGTGAGTCCCCTGATGTCTGCAGAGTGACCAACACCGCCCCACAGCCTGACAGCCAAGACCCGGGGGACAAGACCAGGACGGCCCAGTGGGTGTGCCGTGGGGCCAGCTGAGCACTCCGAGGCCGAGGCCATGCCCCACCCATGTGCGGCCGTGGGCCAGGACAGACAGGAGAGGGAGAGGGGCCAGACGTGTGAGGGCCATACCTGCTGGGTGCTGCGCTGGGACTGCAGGCTGGACTGCAGCCTCCGCAGGAGGGGCGCCCCATTCCTTGACAGCCTCTTGAGGAGCCAGTAGCTGTGGGCACGCTCCACAAACTGCTTCTTCCGCTGAATGGCCACCTGATTCGCAATCTTATTTAATCTGAAACACGGAGAAACTCACAGTTTAGCTCTGAAGCAGCACACCCGAGTGCTCAACCCTGGAAACCAGCAACAGCGACGCCGCTTTCACGAAAGCCATGCTGTTTGTAACGCAGCTCTGTCGCTAAGCAGAGAGAGGCACAATATCCAGACCCCAAGCCCCTCGTCACAGTCGCCAATGGGCTGGAGGTCTCATCCACTCTGAACCTGCTGAAGCCTCATCTGTCAACCCCAGAAAGCACACAGGGCTGAGCAAAGCTTCAGCCAGTTTTCATCCCGACGTGCTGTGCGTGCGTGCACACGCGCGCACGAGCACACACACACCGACCTAACCAGCAAATGAGGAGCCTGGCTGCTGTCACATGGAAGCATGTCCCTGGTATCACTGCTCACCACTATGGAGGAGAAAGGGCAAGGGGCACTGACCCCCCCCCCCCCCAAGTCACCCCTGGAAGTAAGAGCTATAGGCCAGGGTTGGCAGCAGATCAGCTACCACCCAGGAAAACAGAACCAGCATCCCAGTCTCCTGGGGCTGAGTGCAAAGGGGTAAAGATCCTTGCAGGACAGAAGGCAGCAATCTGAGGCCCTCAAGCTGGACGCCCTGAGGATGGATGCCCTGAGGCTGCCCAGAGAGTTTCCAGCCCCATCACTGCTTGGCTGCAGAACCAAAAGTGGCTCACCAGCTTACCTCACAAGGACGCTGAGAAAGACATCTTTGCTGCGAAGAAACCAAAAGTTCAGTGGAACAGAAATACAAACTACAACAGAAGGTTCCCTGGTGTGCACTTAAAAGCAAGATTTAGGTCAGAAATTAAGGAATTTTAGGCAAAAATTTTAAGAAAAAGCAAGTCACGAGTTTTACAAGCTAATCAGGCAGCAAAAACATCAAGTGGGAAGGCCACCTCCACCACGTCCACACCTACCACGTCTGAAACAGCCTCAGCCCCTCCAGGCACGGCCGACCACGCACAGCCGCCCCTCGTCAAGCTCTGCAGATGCGTCCCAGTCACTGCCCCTGGGGGGCCTGGACACCACCCACAGGGCTCCAAGACCCACGGTCCCACGCGCAGCGACCGCATTGACCAAGGTGCAGACCCTACGGCCAGCTCCGTGCCAGGACCCAGACCCACGAGGGCAGCACCAGGAGCCCCGTGTGCAGACGCGGACCCCGAGCTGCCCACCGGCGCCTGTGCCCACCCGCAGCCCCAGGAGGAGGCAGGGGTACACACAGCACTACCTCTGCAGCGGCCGCTCGGATGAGAACGGGGAGCTGGACCCGCCTCTGTCCGCAGGGTTTTTTTGTTTTTTTGTCTACCACTGTTAGCTCAAGCATCCTGACGTGCAGTGAAGTACTCAAACCTTGCCGTGTCCGGCTCAGGAGTGTCGCACAGTAACACATCACACGTACGCACTCAGGCTCACTCAGCAAGCAGACGAGGCCGCAGCAGCATAAACGTTTTTTAATGAGTTGAGGCTCCAAAGTGCTTCTAAAGCAAGGTTCTGAAGCACAAACTAAAGCACCTTCCTCAGAGGCAGGGCTTTGAAAGTGCGGCCAGCCAGGCTGTGGGGTCCAGCGCCTTTTGTCACCGCACCTGCTGTCCCCCCATGGTCGGGTGTGGTGTACTCACAAAGCACAGCACGGGGGCTGTGGGAAGACCCCCCTCTGAGCAGCAGTCAGGTCACTGCATTTCTCGCTCCTCTTTAATCACCTCATTTTCAAAAACGGGAACCCATAAACGAGTCGTGTGCGCGTTCCAAGGGTTTTTAAGATTTTTGCCATAAAAAGGGACAAAGTTCCGATACCTGCTACAGCATGGATGACCCCTGAATGCATGATACTCTGTGAGAGAGTCGGACACCAACGCCCACGCAGTGCGTAATTCCATGTACGTGGAGCATCCAGAGTGGCCAAGTCCACAGAGGAAGCAGACTGGTGGCTGCCAGGGGCTGCAGGGAGGCGAAGTAGGGAGTGACCACTACAGGTACAGGGTTTCCTTTGGGGTGATGAAAATGCTGTCTGACTAGACAGAGGTGGTGAATGGACTAAATGGTACTGGACTGTTCACTTCAAAATGATTAATTTTATGTTATGTGAATTTTACCTACTTAAAAAGTTTTGAAAAATAGTTTATATGAATTTTATCTCAATTTTTAAAAAAGCACAATAATCTGAGCAAATCAGATATTAAATAACAGTCACATCAACAGCTGAATGGATAAACAAAATGTAATACAAACATAGTACAGAATATTATCCAACCATAAACAGAAATGAAGTCCTGATACGTGCTAGGATACGGATGAACTTTGAAAATGTCATGCTGAGTGAAAATTGTTGTTGTTGTTGTTGTTGGTAGGTGCCATCGAGTCAGTTACAACTCAGAATGATCCTGTGTACGACACAAGGAAACACTGCCCGGTCCTGCGCCATCCTCATGATTATTGCTATGCTTGAGCCTACTGTTGCAGCCACTGTGTCAACCCATCCTGTTGAGGGTCTTCCTCTTTTTTGCTGACCCTCTACTTTACCAAGCATGATGTCCTTCTCCAGGGATTGGTCCCTCCTGATAACATGTCCAAAGTATGTGAGATGAAGTCTCCCCATGCTCGCTTCTAAGGAACATTCTGGCTGGGCTTCTTCCAGGGTAGATTTGTTCCTTCTGGGAGTCCGCAGTATTAAGCCAGTTGCAAAGGGCAAAGACTGCATGATGTCACTTATATGAAATAAACAAACACATAGAAACCAAACTGTGATGTTTAATGTTATGTCAGCTTGGCTGGGCTGTGATTCTCAGTGGTTTGGCAGACACTAGACTGGGTGCGCTTCCATAACGTTAACATAATGTAATCATCCTCCATTCTGTGAACTGATGGAAGCAGCCCTTCAGTTGAAAGGGGAGTTTCCTTGGGGGTGGGACCTGCCTCCTGTATATAAACGGATGTCATGGCAAAGCTTGCTCTCTCTCGACCCTTCTTGTCACCTGACTTCTGGTTCCTGGGATGTAAGCCTGCAGACATCTCCAGCCTGCCACCTGGCCCACAGATTTGGGACTTGCTAGCCCCCACAATTGCCATGAACCATTTCCTTCAAGTAAATCTCTCTCTCTGTATTTATACATACCTTTCATTGGTTTTGCTCCTCTAGAGAACCCAAAGACACAAACATTAGTGGTTACCAGAGGTGGGAGGGGGAGGGGGCAGTTTCCTCCTAGGGGACATTATGTTAATAGTGGTAGAATAATTTCGAAAGGGATAGTGAGAATGGCCACACAGCTTGAAGAATGTAATCAGTGTTACTGTATTAAATACACACAGAAATTATTGAATTGGAGTGTTTTGTTGTACATATTTTACCACAATAAAATAATTCCTAAGAGTTTTTAAGAAACTATTTCAAAAAATAACTACGTAATCGTTACACAACATGATTAATGTAACTGATATAACTAAAATGCACATCTGAAAAATGTTGGATTGGCAAATGTGCTGTATTTTTATAATTAAATAACTACAAATGTGCACATACGTGGGCTAGTATGCATACACGTGTACCACCTCTGTCTGCTGAGAGGGCCTAGAAGCAATGACACCCCAATAGCAATGAGCACTCCCAGCACCCAGATCTTGGTTTCTAAGACCCTTCTCCTCTAAAACGAGCCAGGGCTCCTTGGAGAAATGGCGGATTCCCAGACTGAGGCAGGGAACATGCTCAACGAACGAGCCAGGAGTGTCTTGTAGTACCACACGTAAGGATGGGCTCGAGAAACAAACACATCAAAGGGCTCAGGAGCCAAGTGAAGGAGCTCCCAATGGTCAAAGCTGGAAAAATATAACAATAAAACAGATAACATGGTACCGGATTATAACCCAAAGTATAAATACCCATGTGTCCATACTGACATACATAAATGTCTGAAAAAATTAACAGGTGAGCAAGAAGATCTATACCTTCCATACAGAATTCCACACAATCTACGTAGAGACTCCCCATTCCAAGTGTGGGCTGTGCACAGTGACATCCCTCCAAAGAGGACATATGCGAGGGCGTAAAGAGGGACTTCACAGTGGAGAAGCTGACAAACACACCTCAGCCAGGTGATCAAGGTCAACCTCACAGTAACGAGTCATGTGGAGGGCAGGCACCCTTGATGTGGTGAGATGAGAAGGGCACTCACCTCTGTGGTCCTCCTTCCCAAAACTGATCGTCTCATCATGAGAAAAATATAAGCCAAATTCCAAAATCCCTTTTGTAGGACTGACATCCTACAAAATCCCTGAGCAGCACTCCTTCACACACTCTGGTCATTGAAAGCAAAGAAAGGTCTGGGGAACTGTCGCAGCCCAGAGGAGCCTGAGGAGGTGTGTGACAACTAATGTGACGTGGCGTCCTGACAGGACCCTGGGACGGGACATGAGGTAAAAGCCAGGGACATCCCAACAGGGTGGTGCTTCACTAACAGCAACAGCAGGGTGGCAGGACGAGTGCCACAGCATGCACAGGGTCACTGATGGACACTGGGTGGCAGGTGGGCTCCCTATACCCTCTGTCACTTTGCTGTGAGTCTAAAACTAACATTAAAAGTTAGTGTTTTAAAACCGGTGATCTGTGGCATAACTACGAGAACAGTCGAAGCTTGCCAGTTCACTGGAAGGCAAGTGCGACCATTAACACCCCCCACCCCGGGTGACTCCCAAGGAAGCCCAAGGCCGAGGGGCTCAGGACCAGCCTTCCCAACCTGGGGGCTGCCCCAGTGGTCACTTCTTTGCTACGGTCACTGGCCCTGCCTCCCCACCACCTGCCAGAACCCTGCTGGGTGCTGAGGGGACCCAGGCTCCCTCTCCTAAGGACACAGCACCAAGCAGCTGAGGCAGGAGTGGCAGGGAGTCCATCGGCCTAGGTGAGCCTGGGAGGCATGTCGCTGCACACAGGGCCATTTCACGCTAATAAAACAACTTCCTCCCGAGGCTCTGCAGGCCCCCATCATGTCATGTAGTAACATGACAGACCAAGGAGACTGCACGCACCACCTCCTCACACCAAGCCTTCCTGCTACAGAAGACAGGCTGCACCCCACTGCTGCAGGAGACAGCAAGCCTGTCAGCCTCACCACAAAGGACTACAGGCCTGGCACCCCACACAAGAGCAAGTGCAGCGTCAGAGCCCTCTGTGTGAGGCACCCCCATTCACAGAGGCAGGAGAGTAGGAGTCCACCATCCACCTGTCCCTGTTCTGGGGCGTCTTTGTCTGACTGTCCCCTTGTGACTGTGGGGATGTTTAGAGGCTACTTTCAAGAAGCAAAAGAAGAGCAGCGGTTACACATGTATGTATGCATGCATACATGTGTACAGGTATGAATATGTGGGTACATTATGTGCAGAGATGTATCTATATGCATATGTACGTACATGTATGCACGTGCATGCGCATATATTCGTATATGTAATTGGCACACAGGGGGCACAAATACTTCTTAGACACAATCAAACACCTGGTGGAATTGGTTTACTGGGTTTCAAGGCTTAGGACCATAGTCTCATGAGACAATTTGGTCAAATGGCATAATAAAGTTCATAAAGTGTATGTTCCTACATCCCAAAGTGGTGAGTAGTGTCTGGGGTCTTAAAGAGTTGGGAGCAGCCACCTACGATACAAACATTGGTCTCTACTCATCTGAAGCAAAAGAGAAAGAAGGAAAGCAAAGACACAGAGAAGCAATTAGTCTATAGGACTAACAGTCTACACAAACCACAGCCTCATCTACCGAGACCAAAAGAACTGGATGGTGCCTGGCTAACACTACCGATCGTTCTGATCAGGAACACAATAGATGGATCCTGAAAGAATAGGAGAAAAATGTAGAACAGAACTCAAATTCTTAAAAAATCCAGACTTACTCGACCAGTCAAGACTAGAGGACTCCCCGAGACTACTGTCCTGAGATACCTTTTAAACTTTGAAATGAAACTACTCCCGGAGGTCATCTTTCAGCTAAACAACAAACTGGCTCATAGAATAAATACCACCAGTGAGTACCATGGTCCTTTAAAAAATCTCTGACACCAAATGGTCAACATTTACTCTAAACCAAATACGAAAAGGTAAGGGTCCCGAGTTCGGAGATGGGCATTTTGCAGATAAACAGAAATGGAAAGCTTAAAACCAGGAGACTCCAAACAAGAGAGGCAAAAAAAAAAAAAACACGCGTTAGAAACACAGAAATGGACCCAAGGGTGGCAGATGCAGAGCCATCCAACCCAGAACCCCGATGAAACCCATCACTCAGAAAACAAACCAAGGATATGGGAACCGTGTACGGGAGATGCGAGCTTTATCCACAGGGCTCACACAGAACCTCAGGACCAGCAGGAGTGGACTGTTTCACACACTGACAACCGGCTAGGCCACTATGTCTCAGCAAACATCGAAGAGTGGGCATCCCAACCACAGCCCCACCACAACACAATGTTACAAAACAATAGTTCAGGCAAATAAACTAGGAAAAACACACTTCTGCATTACTCGTGGGTAAAAGCAGAAATTACCTCATAAACAAGGAAATGCTAAGTAACCACCAGGCCACCAGGGCTCCACAGAGCTCAGCAATCCTGGAACACAGCAGGTCAGGATGGGGTGTCAGGACAGGAGAAGCAGCAGCAGAGCAGCCCTGGGGGAACCCCTTCTTGCTGGAAAGGGGAGTGTGGCCTCCCATATGTACACCCCACCAGGGAGGTGGGAAACTCTACAGAGTAAAAGGCAATGAGGAGGAAAAATTACTGACAAATTGACCATGCTGAATTTAGAACACTGATTCTTAAAAGACCCAAGACGAGAGAAAAATATGTACATATATCCACAAAGGATCAGTGTCAAAACACAAGCCCAGGAAGACCAAAGGTTATTAGTGGCTACCTGGGGCAGAAGGAGAGGGGGAGAGAGGATCATTCTGAGAAGTAGTGGGTTTATGTCTAAGGTTGTGGAGAAACTGGCATCGATGAGGGTAGCAGTTACACAACTTGACTGATGTAATAGCTGCTATCGCTAAGCTGTACACCAGAAAAAAGGGCAAAATGGCAAATGTTGTATTTACGTATAATTGTACAACAGCAGCAACAACAAAAAAAGCAGCAGCCGCAGTTACTGATACCACTTAGGTACCACCAAACACCTCATGGGATTAGTTCTCTTAGTTCAAAGGTTTAGGGCCATGGCTTCGTGGGACTGTCTAGTCAATTGGCCTAATACTGTTTTCAAAGTTTCTTTACTACCCCCTATTTCAGTGAGTAGTGCCTGGGGTATTAAAAGCTTGCCCAGTGGCCATCCAAGATACAAAAATTGGTCTCTACTTGCCTGGAGCAGCAGAGGAAGGAGGAGACCCAGGAATCAGAGGAGGAATTGGACCACAGGTCTGATGCCTCTATGAACTACTGCATCCTTTGCCATGAGACCAGAAGAACTAGATGGTGCCCAGCTATCGTTACTGTATGTTTTGATCAAGGACTCAATAGATGAATCCTGATCAACAGGAGGAAAATGCGGAACAGAATATCAAATGCTCATGGAATCCAGACTTACTGGACCCACTGAGACTGAAGGAACCCCCGAATCTACTGCCCTGAGAAAATCTTCAAACTCTGAACCAAAGCTAACCCCTGAAGTCATCTTTAAACTAGTTTAGTCAAATTAGTAAAGAATGGTCACCTTGAGTACTGCACTCTACTAAAGATTTATCTATGTGAGATCAAACTGACAACAGTAACTCCAAAGCATAGATGAGAAGCAGAAAATCAAAGTTGAAGGGACCTTGGTGGTGCAGTGGTTAAGCACTCATCTGCTAACTGAAAGGTCAGCGGTTCAAACCCACCAACCACTCCACAGGAGAAAGATGTAGCAGTCTGCTTCCGTAAAAATCAAAGCCTTGGAAACCCTATGGGATAGTTCTGCTCTATCACTTGGGGTCACTATGAGTCAGAATCAACTTGACAGCAACTTTTTTTTTTTTTTTTAAGTCAATGGTGGTGTAATAATATGGGTTGAGATGGTGAAAATGGTGACACAATGTGAAGAATGTAACCCATGTCACTGACCTACACATGTAGAAATTGTTGACTGGGTCTATGTTCTGCTGTGCATATTTTCACCAAAAACTAAATTAAAAAGAAAAAAAAAAATCAAAGTACCTCATAAAAACTAAATACTTTTGTACATCAAATGACTGTATCAACAAAGGGAAAAAGACAATGTATAGATTTGGGGAAAATTTTCAGGAACCATATATCAGATAAGGGCCTAATATCCAAAACTTAAAACTTCTACAAATTAACAACAAACAGATAATAACAACCCAATCAAAAAATTGGGCAAAGGACATAGAAAAGCCCAAAGATCCTACAAGAAAGCTATTAGAACTAATAAATGAATTCAGCAAAGTGGCAGGATACAAGATCAACACACAAAAAATTAATCAGGTTTCTATACATCAGCAGTGAACAAGCTAAAAAGGAAATTAAGAAAACATTACCATTTACAATAGTATCTAAAAGAATAAAGTACCTACGAACAAATTTAACCAAGAAAGTGAAAGATTGGTATGCTGAAAACTATAAAATATTTCTACAGAAATTAAAGAAGACCTAAATAAATGGAAGGACATTCCACGTTCATGGATTGGACGGCTTAATATAGTTAAGATGTCAATACAACCCAAAGCAATCTAAAAATTCAAGGCAAACCCCATCAAAATTCCAGCCTTTTTTGCACAAATGAAAAAGCCAATCCTCAAATTTATATGGAAGGGCAAGGGACCTCGAATAGCTACAGCAAACTTGAATAAGAACAATAAAATAGGAAGACTCACATTTTCTGATTTAAAAACATACTACAAAGCTACAGTAATTAAAAGAGTTTGGTACTGGTACAATAATACACATACAGACCAATGGAAGAGAATTTAAAGTCCAGAAGTAAATCCATACATCTATGGTCAACTGATTTTTGAAAAGGGGGCTGAGTCCATACAACTGGGGAAGGAAGAGGCTCTTTAATAAATACTACTGGGAAAACTGGATTTCCACATGCAAAAGAATGAATCAGGATCCATGCCTCACACCATACACAAAAATCAATTCAAAACGGATCAAAGACCTAAATGTGAAAACTAAAACCATAAAATTCTAAGAAGAAAGTGTATGGGGCAAGGCTGTGGCACCTAGTGTTTGACAACAGATTATCAGATATGATAACAAAAGCTGGAGCAGCACAAGACAAAATAGACAGATGGGACCTCACAAAAATTGAATGCTTTTATACATCTAAAGACTATCAACGAAGTGAAAAGACAACCTACAGGTCAGGAGATTTTTCAGAAACTACATATCAAATTGTTGTTTGTTGTATAACAGAACAAAACACTGCCCAGTCCTGTGCCATCCTCACAATCCTTGAGTTTTTAGCCCACTGTTGCAGGCACTGTGTCAATCCATCTCATTGAGGGTCTTCCTCTTTTTCGCTGACCCTCTGCTTTACCAAGCATGATGTCCTTCTCCAGGGACTGGTCCTTCCTGAGAACACATCCAAAGTACGTGTACGAAGTCTCGTCATCCTTGCTTCTAAGGAGCATTCTGGCTGTACGTCTTCCAAGACAGATGTGTTCCTTCTTCTGGCAGTCCATGGGATATTGGTAATCTTTGCCAACACCACAATTCAAAGTCATCAGTTCTTCTTCAGTCTTCCTCATTCATTGTCCAGCTTTCGCATGCATATAACGCAACTGAAGACACCATGACTTGGGTCAGGTGCACCTTCGTCCTCAAAGGGGCATCTTTGCCTCTGAACATTTTAAAGCATATTTGCCCAGTGAAATAAGTTGTCTGATATCTTGACTGCTGCTTCCACATGCGCAGAGTAGAACTGCTCCATAGGGATTTCAAGGCTACAACCTTTTGAAAGCAGATCGTCAGGCCTGTCTTCCAAGGCACCTCTGCGTGGGTTCAAACTGCCAACCTTTCGGCTAGCTGAGCACTTAACCGTTTGCGCCACCCAGGGGCTCCCATTAGCCATTCCAAAAAACAAAACAAGAAAACCGTTGCTATCAAGTCGATTCTGACTCACAGTGATTCCAGAGGACAGCATAGAACTGTCCCATAGGGGTTTCAAGCCTTTAATCTTTACGAGAGCAGACTGCCACATCTTTCTCCTGCACAGCACATAGTGGGTTCAAATGGTGGCCCTTCAGTTAGCAGCTGAGCACTTCACAACTGCGCCACAGGGAAATGCAAATCAAAACCACATGAGAGATCACCTCGCCCCCCCCCCCCCTTAAAACGGCAATGAGCAAAACACGGAAAACGACAAGTGTTGCAAGGCTGTGGAGAAACAGGAAGGCTCCTGCACTGCTGGCTGGAATGTACAATGGTGCAGCTGCTGCAGGAAAGTTTGGCAGCTCCTCAAAAAGTTAAGCACAGAACTGCTGCACAACCCAGCAATTCCACGCCTGGGTGTATACCAGAAGCGAAGGCAGGAACGCAAACAGAAAACTGTACACTAATGCTCGCTGCAGCACTTTTCACAACCGCGAAGAGGCAGAAATGACCAAAATGTCCACCAACAGACGAATGGATAAACAAAATGTGCCATGTACAGACAATGGGGCACTTCGCAGCCATAGAGAAATGAAGTTCTGATGCACGCCACAACACAAATGAGCCTTGAAAACATCGTGCTGAGCGGAACAAGTCAGGGGGAAAAGGGCAAATACTGCTCAATCTCACTCACACGAAATAAGCAAATATATGGAAACCAAAACGTCAAGGATTTCATTTTACTTGGATCTACAATCCAAACCCATGGAAGCAGTAGTTAAGTATTCAAACGCCAAACTGCACTGGGCAAATCTGCTACAAAAGGCCTCTTTAAAAGTGTTAAAAAGCAAAGATGTCACTTTAAGGACCAAGGGGCGCCTGACCCAAGCCAGGGTGTTTTCAATCACCTCACATATGTGCAAAAGCTGGACAGTGAATAAGGAGAATATACCATGGACCGCCAGAAGAACAAACAAATCTGTCTTGGAAGAAGTACAGCCAGAACGTTCCTCAGAAGTGAGGATCGCAAGACTTTGTCTCACATACTTTGGACATGTTATCAGGAAGGATCAGTCCCTGGATAAGGACATCATGATCGGTAAATTGGAAGGTCAGCAAAAGAGGAAGATCCTCAACGAGATGGACTGACACAGTGGCTGAACAATCATGAGGATGGCGCAAGACCTGGCTGTGTTTTGTCCTGTTGTACATTGGGTCACTATGAGTCAGAACCAACTCGACTGCACCTAACAACAACAACAGGAACCAAAGATGATTAATGGTTACCAGGGGTAGGAGGGAGGGGGGAAGGGGGAGCTCTGTTTGGGGGGCATTGAGTTTATGCTAACGGTGGCAGAATGACTTGGAAAAGGACAGGGACGATGGTGACTCTACATGAAAAATGTAACCAACTTCACTGAACGGTAAACGTGGAAGTTGTACCGACGAGTGTTTTGGTGTGTGCATTTTCACCAAAATATTAATTTAGAAAAAAAGACATAACAGTTCAACATAGATTTACCATGTGACCCAGCAATTCCACTCCTACATATATGCCCAAAAGAACTGAAAGCAGAGACTCAAACAGACATATGTACACCAACGTTCACAGCAGCATTATTCACAATCACCAAAAGGTAGAAACCACCCGAGTGTCCCTCCCCAGATGAATGCATAAACCAGATGTGCTCTACACAGAGCAGAAAATCATTCGGCCATGAAAAGGAATGAAGTACAGACACATGCTACAACACGGCTGGATCCTGGAAACACTGTGTTAAGGGAAGGAGCCAGACACAAAAGGACAAATACTGGATGATTCCACCTCTGTAAAACGTACACAATCGGCAAACACACAGACATAAAAGAGCGGTTACCTAGGGCTGGGGGGAGGGGGCAGGCTGCAAGGGTGGGGAGTGATAGTGAAGGGGCATGAGGTATCCTTTTAGGGTGATGAAAATGTCCTGCGATTCACTATGTTGACAGCTGCACAACTCAGTGAGTATACTGAAAACCAGTGAACTGAATTACACACTTTCACTGGTGAACTGTATGGCGTGTAAATTACATCTCAATAAAGCTGTAAAGAAAAAACTACTATTAAACCAAAACATAAAAATTAATTCTCCCCCTGGTGGGAGAAGAGAGGATGAAATGGGACACTGAGGTAAATTCGGTGCTGAGTGGCTTCATAACGTTTATCTATACGGTCTACGTATCATTTGGTATATATTAAATCCACCACCCGTCTGTCAGCGGGCCATACCATGCTGGCTGGTGTTGCTGTGATGCTGGAAGCTATGCCACCAGTATTTCAAATACCGGAAGGGTCACCCATGATGGACAGCTCTTACTGTGAGCTTCCCGACTAAGACAGGACTAGAAAGAAAGGCCTGACAATCTACTTTTGAAAATTAGTCAATGAAAACTCTATAGATCCTAACAAAACATTGTACAACTCACTGGCTTTGGACATGTCATCAGGAGAGGTCATTCGCTGGACGAGGACATTTGATCAAGGGGAGGGCCCGCCCCAGCGAGGGAGACCCTCGGTGAAACAGACTGGCATAACAGCTGCACGGACGGGCTCACACAGGCCAGTGACAACGAGTACGACACAGGGCCGGGCAGCACTTCATTCAGTTGTACACAAGGTCACCATAAGCCGGAATCAACTCAGTGGTTACCTATCTGTCTATATGTGCATCAAGTACTACCAGTTTCACACATATATTAAAATCTACTGTATTAACAGATTGAAAATTCTTCTAAAAGATAAAGAAAATTCATTCAAAAAATTAATAACTACTATCAAAAACTATTTAATACTGAACTATTTAGTAATTGCCAGGACCAAGATAGGATGTCCACTATCACCCTTCAAGTCAACCCTCGACTGGACTGGACCAAGCTGGGTTTACACAGAAGGAAAAGCTGAAGGACTGGGACAGCCCATCCAAACTGTCATTTCCCACAAGTGATACAGTCCACAGAGACAATCCAATCAAATCCACACATAGTACATCAAGCTACAAAATGAAAATACGGTATCTAAATAAATAGCTCAAAACTGTCCATTTTTAAAAAAATATTTATAATACTAACAATATAAGTTACCTAGGAATAAATCTAGTAAGAGACGTGCACGATTTTTATGGAGAAAACGGTGACATTTTCTGAAAACGTGAAAGGAGTCCTACGTGAACAGTAAGGTGGGCCGGGTCCGTGTTCAAGTCAATGATGTGAACAGGTCAGAGCACCTGAGGAATATCAAGGTCAGGGCGACACAGCCAGCAGTCCAGTGAGACGAGTCACAGAACTTCCAACACTAACTACACTCTGCACAGGAGCCCCTGGGTGGCACAAATAGTTAAGTGCTTGACTACTAGCCGAAAAAGTTGGCGGTTCAAACCTACCCAGAGGCACCTCAGAAGAAAGGCCTGGCGGACGATCTGCATCTGAAAGGTCACAGCCTTGAAAACCCTGTGGAGCAGTTCTACTCTGCATACATGTGGTCGCCACGAGATGGAGTTGACTCCATGGCACCTGACACCACCTCCAGCACAATGCACACATTTGCAGCACACATCCAGAGCTCAGGGCAGAGGATTCCTAAGACGGCTCTGAGGAACAGAGGACTGAGAACTGAGCCACCGTGTGGTTCTGACACAAGGGACGACAGGTCGAGGGCACAGACCACACGTGGAAGCCCATGTCAGTGCTGGCCTTGCAGACCAGCGGGCAAAGCGAGACAGCCACACAAGTGACCGTGTGATGATGCAGTGCGCAGTGGGAAGACAGACACACCCACTCCCACCACCCTGGAATCAACTTCCGGAAGACAAGACTTCAGGAAAACAGAGACAAAAGCCTCATGACTCGGGGCAGGGACCGTGTCTGAAAACCAGACACAGATGCACTCTGCCGGGGAGGGGACTGATCCAGCTGACCCCTCGAAAGTAAGACACATCAGCTCATCAAGACGCTGTAAGATTGTGGCTGCTTTTAAGAACACTGTCTGTTGGATACATACACTGATATGTTTACAGATGAAACGATATGACTGGGATTTGCTTCAAAACAACCAGAAGCAAAATGGCAAACATTATCCAGATTTTTACAACAACCAAAAAACACCACGGGAGGAAGGAACGGTGCAGTGAAACTGGCCAGACGGGAGAGGTGCTGAAGCCCAGTCTGAGAACATGCGCTTCTCTCCACCTCCAAGATCTAGCTACCTCAAAGACATCTCAAAAACGAAAAGGCAAGTTGTGCAAACCCATCACGCGCAGACAGAGCCCCACAAAGCTGGGGGCAAGGACGCTCAGGAACCAGGTCCTGCTGGGTGCTCCCGCAGTGGATGGCAGTGTGCCACCCGGCAGCCCAGACCCCGCGCAGGGTCTCCGAGAGCTCCGGAAAGCAGTCTGTGATGCCGCCCGCCCAGCGGGAAGGGCCGGCGGACTGAGAGGCCCGGCGGGAGTGAACGAGAGCCTCCGAGATGGCACCAAAAGCAATGCTGAGCAAGCAGGCCAAGCTGCCAGACGTGACAGACGTGACAGCGCCACGGGCAAGTGTTTGACCCCACCAACCCACGCCAGTCTGTGTGCGCGCACGCGTGTGGACAAGAGGATACACCCAAATCCTCGACTGACACTGCTTTGGCTGGGGTCCCAAAAGTGACCCCTACTGCTGACTTAAGAGTTTCTCTAAAATATTTGTTACATTTGATAACCGAGTGGTGTCAGTCTTGTTTCTTTTCCATTTTTAAACTTCGATCTATAAATCGTGAAAAATAGGAAAACACGCCATTTTTGCCGTTACTAGTACTACTACCACCTGTTGCTGTCAATTACGACTCATAGCGATCCTACAGGTCAGAATAGAACTGCCCCATGTGGTTTCGAAAGCGCGCCTGGTGGATTCGACCTGCCGACCTTTTTTGGTTAGCAGCTATAGCTCTTAACCACTGCACCACCAGGGTTTCCTTTTGCCCTTAAAGAGTATTTACTCAGCCCGCGAGCTGCACTCCGCTGCTCCCGGCCGTCAGTTCTGGGCAGCAGGGTTTCAGTCACGCTGGTGCCTTCTGTTTGCATGCATTTCTGTACACCTGAATCTTCCCACTGGGTGAGACTCACTTTATCACAGCTCCCCCGTCAGCCAGTCATACAAGTCTTTACCCTCAGGGATGTTCTGGGCTCCTGACTCTGGCAACAATCTGTAAACTTGAAGATATTTCCAAGTAAAAAGTTGAGATGAACGCCGGCGCCATCCCTCTCAGGTCCCCGAGCTTCGGTTGTCCATGCTTCACGGGCTCCCCCAGCAGCCAGGCGACCCACCGGGGCGGCCCCAGCAGCACCCCGGGTCCAGCCTGAACGAGCACATGAAAACCAGCGTAGTCCACGCTCTGGACCAGTATACACGGAGACCGGAGCAGCAGTGGGTGTGGAAACAAGCTGCTATCGGCGTTGAAGAAACTTCAAATGGATTTTCAACCTGACTTCCACCAAAGGTATCAGATCTGAGCTCCGGCTTCGGGAAGAGACCCAGCCAGGGCGGGCGTCCTGGGAGCACATGGGAGCAGCAAGGGTGTCACCTACACTGAAGTGTGGGAGCGGTGTGAGTGCAACACCCAGAAAGTAACGCTTGTGAAGGGACTGCCAGGACAGGGAGACCCAGGCAGAGCCCCACAAGGGCTGTGCCTGAGGGTGCCAGAAGCCAGGGAGCCAGACAGGGCAGGAGATGTGGGCCCAGGTGCAGACAGGACACACTCGTTTTCACTCAATAAGCTCGTGAATCATGTAGGATTCAGCAGAAGGCTCCAGGAGAGCGGAGCCTTTCAGCCAATCTTCCTCCCAGCTCTGTCTGTATTCGCCTCAGCTCCTCCAACCAAAACAATCTACTCACCTGAGGCCCTCGACTTCACCACGCCAGAGGACATCCCTGCCGGCTGCAGGCTGGAGGACAGGAGGGCCAGCCCGGGCCAGGGCGGACACAAGACCGAGGACCCCAGCTGAACTGAGACAGCAGTCAGCAGGCATGGCCAGGGGCCAGGGCCGAGGGCAGAGAACGTAAGACACCGCTCAGGGGCTCGCCCGGTGTTTCTTCCCACAGATGGCTGGGCTGCTGGGCGGGTTCCGGCTGGACCTGGTCCTCGGCCCGGAGAGCGGAACGCTGCAGGGGCCCGCTCCACGCTTCCAACAGCAAACACTGCAGCCGCCTGGTCACACAATATGCATTTCGCAACCTCCAGTTTTACTTTTTGGTTTGTTTTCTTAACGCTTCTTTCCAGAATAGCTGCTATTCTAGGACTCCGGGTGCTGTTTCCATTAGCCAGCCCCTGGGAGGTCTGACCAGAGCCTGCAGGTTCGCCCAAAACTCCACCTGTGGACCGGCTCTCCAAGGCCCATCCACCCACCTCCACGAGGGCTCCGGGGCAGGGCTTCCTCCAGAGACCGGGGCTTCTCCTGTCACCCCGCCCCCGGCTAGGGGGCCTTTTATAAAACACGATGAAAAGTGACAGAAAAAAGACAAAGCACACACAGGCCCTAACTTGTTACCACTATTGTGTTCAACAAGCAGGAAACCACTCCGTCCACTACAGACGTTCCTAAACACTCACTTTCCTCTTGGGTCCTTATCTGGGGGCTCGACAGGGTAGGCGCCAGCAGCGCCCCCTGAAGGCCACGCTGTGAGTAGCAGCGCATCCTGATAACTCATCCAAGTAACAAACCAACCTAGGACGACCTACCCATCTGCACTGCATCACCTACACCCCGGAGGACCCAAGCTGGCGGCCAGATGAGGCGGTACGACGACCCCTCGATTCCTCAGACCACTCTTGTGCTAAAGATGACAAGCACTACCAAGCCGCAGAGAGAAAGGAAGATGCTTTAGGAGAAATGTGGCTTGTCACACCAAGGGAACTAGGCGGCTCCAGCTCAAGGAAAGTCCCTTGTCTGTTCCTCGTCTCCCGCTGCGCTCCTTCCACGTGAAGTCACAGGCAGTGGGTGCACAAGCAGAGAACAGGCCCCGTGACAACAAGGGCCCAGGGAGGAAAAGGCGCCACTCCGACAGAAGACGTGTAACCACACAAACCAAATTCTCAGGTGTTTGGGGTCGGGGGTGGGGGGAGCGTCTTTTTTGGTTTTTGGTAGGAAAAGCAAGAAAGAAATTTTCGCTCTTCTTCCAACCTTTTTTTGTATATTCCCCAATTTTAATATGTTGTTTCTATGTTGAAAAAAACTACTTTTCTAAACAGGAGTAGGTGATGCAGGGAAGACAGAACCACAGAAGCAGGATGCTGAGATAGTGGGACGGCTGCTCAGGAGTCAGTGGACCCCTGCAGCCGCCGGCGAGCTGAAGACGGGCACTCACAGCGAGAGGCGCCAAGACGGGAGTGTGCCCCTGACAGACTGCCGCCCCAGCCAGGGCAGGCCAGCTCCAGAGTCAGGGAAGGGAGGGTCCCCACAGAACGTCCACACCTTCATTCCAGGGCCCACCACTTAAAGAACTAAAAAACATCTTTGTGATTTAAAATGCTAAATGTTAAAAAAATTAAACGTACCATCCTCCTCTCCTTAAGAACAGACCATAATCTTGTAATTAATTTATTTCACTTACTTTCTTTTTTACCTAAAACCTTTATTTTTCATACCGTTCAAATGATAAAAGCATCTACAGCCCTGGCAGCACACACGTACGCACACACGCACATGCAGACACGGACGTGCACACACCCTCCATAAAGCCCCACTGCCGCAGATTTTCTTCTCTCCTCTAAGATCTCCAAAACGACTAGTAAGGTGGGCCCCACGACCCTTTGTCAGCAGGACTGGCCTGCACCCCAGCATGCCTCTGAACTCTGTGTTGTAAGAGAAGCTTTCAAAGAGTCTCATCTTTAAGTGTCACCAAGGTGCCAGCCTTAAACAGCCACACACACACCTCTAAGCACAGGGACGTCACCCCAACACTACACTCTGCAGCACAAGGTTAGCACCTTGGTCCTAAGACCAGCCACAGCAAGGCAGGCAGAGGACCCAGCTCTAGGATAACATGGCAGCTCCTACACACCCGGGCTGCGTGCCCTGAGGACCCAGCTCTAGGATAACGTGTCAGCTCCTACACACCCGGGCTGCGTGCCCTGAGGACCCAGCTCTAGGATAATGTGTCAGCTCCTACACACCCGGGCTGTGTGCGCTGAGGACCCAGCTCTAGGGCAATGCAGCAGCTCCTACACACCGGGGCTGTGGGTGCTGAGGACCCAGCTCTAGGATAACGCGGCAGCTCCTGGCCTCAGCCTCAGCTGCACACCCAGGCTGTGCTGAAGCTGGCCACTCTGTAACCTCCGGTCCCTCTCAGTAACCCCTGAGGGGCTTCGACCGCTGTGCTAATGACAGAGCTTCAGACAACCAACCCAGACCTCGAGGTCTGTGGCCAGGAACAGGTGTCCAGATGCGTTTAACTCTACTCAAAATAAAGGATAGCTCACTCCTAAATTGGAAAAGTAAGAACTGAACGCAGGCCAGACTGCACCTTTAGCGTGTGACTTAGCCAAATCACTTGCTTTGAAAATTTAAGTCCAAAGCGCGAGTTCTTCCCAATCACCCAAGGTCATCTCAGACCCGGGAGGCCCAGACTTCCCAATCGCAAAGGCCTTTTCCTGCCAGTTGGCCCCAACTGAGGCAGCCGGTTCCCTAATCCCAGCACCTGACACCCAACAAATCGAAGGGGCGTCTAACGGGCGGAAACACCAGGAGCGGATGGAAATAGGTGCACCTCACAGGACAGGTAAGGCCCACCTGGCCTCTGCCCAGCTCCTGCCTCCCCCTCCCCTGCAGCCGGTGATCAGACGATGCTAACAGAAGGCAGCCCTTTAGACTTCAAAGTTTTTGTTTCTTCTAAGTGGATTTCAGGAAGGCAGAAACATTTGGGCCTTTTAAATAGAAACCTGTGATAAGACACAAATCCTACCCTTTTGTGACCTGTATTTAGAAAGTCAACTGAACCGCCTTTAAAGAGTCAGCCTGGCCGATGTGCAAAGGCATCCACCGCAGTGCCGACAGCGGCCTTCTCTGGAGGAGGGAACTGTGAGCATTTCAGTCACTCTGCTGTCGCAGCTGACTGTCTTTAATGAGTATATACTGCTGTCCAAAAAGGAAAAAAAAATTCACCTGGGGAAAAAAGTTAGCTAGAGTAATTAATCTTTACAAATGTCATTTTAAACATTTAGTTCTTAACACAGGGCAAAAGCTTGCTGTTCCTCTCAGGACAGAGCCCATTGGTCCACGTGCAGGTGCCACTATGCTACTTGACAATTTATGACATTGTAAAACCAAACCAAGCTGCTGAATCACAATCTCCTGATAACCACGAATTATTCTGAATCACAAATGTACGAGAAAACACAAAAAGCTAACATCTATGTTATATGAGAAGCTTCGATATGCTAAAGATCATTTTTACGCTTTAATAGTGCACTGTGATGGGTCTCTTTTATACAGTCTTTTTCACCATGGTCTTGTAACTCCCACCAAATTACTGGGGCTATGCAAATGAGGTGCTTGTGGCCCAGTGAGAGGACTGGACAGCTTGCTAATAATGCAAATAAGGTACATGGCAACCTTGTAGGGGTGGGGCCATGTAAATGAGGTACGTGGGACCCTAACAAAGAGATTGGTCGGTTTTGTCCTCCCATTAGGCTTAAAGGGAGACATGGAGACAGAGCAGGAGAGCTGTAACGCAGAAGACAGCTCAAGACGGAGGCACAGCAGTAGCAAGAGCGATGGTGGTGTGAGATGGCAGGGGTGGCACTTGCTGACCCACGGAGCTAGGAGCTGTGTAATACTTACCAGAGCAGGGCCCAGGCAAGGCCGAAGCCCGAGAGCGGCCAGCCTGCAGACATGGCTGAGAAGAAGCTGTCCTGATGGAAGAACTGTGCCAAGTTGTTTCGTATCGCGAGCTGCACCGACACCTCCCTAATAAACCACTTAACCGTAAGTGCAGTGCGTAAACTCGTCACGGCGCATCATGGAACCCAAAGACCGGAGGGAGAGCGCCGAGGGGAGCAGGAGCAGCTGACATTAGAGATGATGGAGTGGGACGTAAGCTGAGAACGGTGGACGCTGGGGACATCTCCACCTCACAGGAAACAGCTTTGTGCTGATCTTTAGCATTAGAGGCAGGATTTGCTGCAACAATTCCAGACTCACAGGAGCACGGGACTTTGTAAGGGAGAGAACGGAGGGCTGCAAAGTGAGACTTTTGATTCTCACATGGTGACTTGGGTCCTTGTTACCTGTAATGGCTGAAAGGAAAGGAAGAGATGCTCTGCCGCAGCTGAGGGGAGGAAAGCCCGTCTGGAGCCCATCTTGGGGCAAAAGTCAGGGCCCTTAAAGCAGATGAGAGATTTGGGGCCAGGGTCTTCGGGTTCCACACAGCCAGAGGCCCAAGGCCATATGCATATGAACGGGAAGACATTCCAGGTGTGGGGATGAAGAAACTGAAGTGTTTTTAAAAGGACTATGTGTTCATTTGAACGCACTACAGAAACTGCATGCTTCTCCTACCTAGTGTTGTGAAGCAAACCCGAGTGTACAACAGAAACGAAGACTGGCTATTACAGATTACAGACAGCACCTGACTCTGCCTTTAGCCAATCCCTGATCGGCTATGCCACAAGGAGGACTGGGGTTTGCCCACGAGAAACACAGGCTGCTCTTTGAATGCAGCAGCCGTGTGTTGTGTGTACAGGACTGGGGACTTAGGTAGAAAACCCGGAGCTCCACCCAGAATCTATCCAGTCATGAAATTTGCATTTGAAAAGACATACAGACCTACCCATAACTGCTGAGAGCAGAAAATTTGCATTCGAAGGCAGGATCTGCAGAAAAAAACATGACTGCTTTGCTTTTTGAATTTTCCGCCAACAATTTGTCTTTGGGTGCACAGAGACAGGAAAAGTCAGTGTCTATCAGAAGAACCCACTTCCAGAACTGGATGGTAAAGGGAACCAGGGAGAAGACAGCATGGTATGCTAGCTTGTGGTGACCACCTGGGTCCACCTGATGAGTGCAAGTGGGGAGGTGTAGCAGTGAAGAAATGGGCTGAGCTGGGGCATGTTCCACTGGTACCCCATCACCCAGCCCACAAAGGCTAGGGATGAGAGAGGGAACAGGCTGGCTGGTCTGAAGTGCCAGGAGGTGTGTGGACTCCCAAACCTACAGCTGGTGCCCAATGACCTGGCCACAGGGCCTAGGGATGAGGTGACCAGAACCCGACCAAATGAAGAGAAAGACGTTTGACACCGAGCTGGTATAAAGCCCTGTTGCTGTCAAGTCGATTCCAACTCATAGCGAACCCTACAGGACTGAGCAGAACTGCCCCACAGGGTTTCCAAGGAGAGGCTGGTGGATTCGAACTGCTGACCTTTTGGTTACCAGTTGAGCTCTTAACCCCTGCATCTAGATGGCTTGCTCTGGACTGGACCTTGCTTATAGATACAGATGCTCAACGTTCCAACTGAACAGAAAATTCTTCAGATCACGGAACACGCGTGTCTCCCCAGAGCACTGGTTTGATAGGGACGGACGATGTAAACATCGGCTATTTAAAATGCAAGGAGATAAAGGCATGAAGTGGCTGGCTTACGCACTTTTGTAGGTGTGCTTACACTTGAAATGAGGGCAACAAGGGAAGATCCCCACGGAAGAGAATCCTCTTGTCCTGATGGGTCTGGGGAAGAGAGAGTGGGGAAGATGCTGATAGGATTACATAATTCAGCTGTGAGTGTTGATTGTTAACAGGGTTAACTGTGACTGTAAAAACTGTAACTGTAAAAGCTTTAAGTGGGAAAAAGTGGACTAAGGAGGAAGCACCACTGGACTCCAGTACAGTAGCCGAACCTAAGGTCCCTTGACGGTTTTGCCATGTTGACATTTCATGGGGCTCAGAGCAAGGGAATAAAGTGCTTTCAGGTAAACTTTATGAGAGGCCATAAAGGGTGAAGCCAGATGACTTTTGGAGACCCTGACCAAGTCAGACGGACCCTGCAGCAGACCTGAGTGGCTGGCCCCTGAGAAACCTCACCCTGAGGACTCTTTGCCCTACTGAGGGACTGTTAGTGACTGTTGTTGATTGGTAAAATGTCAGGAGGGGGACGCTATCCTCCAAGTATGAAAGAACCATGGCCAGAAAAGCCAGGGGGTGGCCTGCAGTGTGACGGATCGCTTTTATATGGTCTTTCTCACCATGGTCTTATTATTCCCACCAAATGACTGGGTGGGACTATGCAAATGAGGATCTTGTGGCTCACCAAGGGTATTGGATATCTTGCTAATAATGCAAATAAGATGCATGGCACCCTTGTGGGAGTAGGACCAAGCAAATAAGGTGTATGAAACCCCACTGAAGGGATTGGTCAGTTCTGCCATCCTGCTAGGCTTAAAACGAGCTATCGCAAAGGTGGACCGGGGGGCCGGGGGGTGGGGGGATCATGCTACCACCAAGAAGAGGAGACAGGGGCAGAACACATCCTTTGGACCCGGGATCCCTGCACTGAGAGCCTCCTAGACCTAGAAGAGAGAGAGAGAGAGAGAGGTATGACACCAGGATGGCACGAGATGGGGAGAAGCAGGGGCAGCAGAACCAGGAAACCAGCATGAGACGGTGCAGTGGGCTTCCCGGCCTACGGAGCCAAGGCGATTACAGCAGGTGTGCTGACCCACAAAGCAAGAGCTGAGCACCCTCAGGCCGAGGCTTGCTGACAGAGTGGGGTGCCTCCAGGCACTTATTGATGGAGCTAAAAAGCTTTGCAAACACTTGCCCAAACAGGGCAGAGACCGGGCCAATGGACAGAAAAGAGGCCTGCCTGCCAGCACAGCTGAGAAGCTGTCCTGATAGAAAAACTGTATCCTGAGTCATCCCTGATCCCGAACTATAACCTGTCACTTCCCTAATAAACCCTATGAGTATGGCCTGTGAGTTCTGTGTGGCCATTGCAATGAATTATCAAACCCAGCCGAGGAGCAGAGCGTGACGCAGAGGAATGATTGGTGTAGGAATTGCTAAAAAGGTTGGAGGGTGGGGGGTATGTCTGACCTCTGCCTCATAGGAATCAGCCTTGGGCTGCTGATTTTTACAAACAATGAAAAACCTGTCACCTCCTCACTGCATAAAATAACATCAGCTCAGCGTTTCTGAATGACAGTGTAGTCCAGGTAACCACACACACCGTGTGCAGCGAATCCGCCCAGACATCCGTCCGTCCGTCCATCCATCCGTGCCTCCTTGTCCCCAGGTTGTCCCTCTTCCGCCACCACCGTGTGCAGTGCGCCCCGCAGTCGTCTGTCCGTCCATCCCTGCCTCCTGGTCCCCAGGCTGTCCCTCTGCATCTGCCACTTGACACCCCAGGCCCTGTGTGCAGTGCGCCCCGCAGACATCCCTCTGTCCATCCATGCCTCCTGGTCCCCAGGCTGTCCCTCTGCATCTGCCACCTTGACACCCCAGGCCCTGTGTGCAGTGCGCCCCGCAGACATCCCTCCGTCCATCCCTGCCTCCTGGTCCCCAGGCTGTCCCTCTGCATCTGCCACCTTGACACCTCAGGCCCTGCGTGCAGTGCGCCCCGCAGACATCCCTCCGTCCATCCATGCCTCTTCATCCCCAGGCTGTCCCTCCTTGCCTGCCAGTTGACACCCCAGGCCCTGTGTGCAGCGTGCTCCTCTCACAAAGCTGAGCAGGGGCTAAATAAGCAGCAGGCTCCTCTGGCCAAGGAACGGCCACTCTTCCACATGGAGGAGGTACACTGAAGAGACTAGGGTTCCATCATTCAGTCACTTACCTTACACTCTAACGAGACAAAAGGTATTTTAAACAAAACTGAGTGAGCACGGCAAGTCAGTGATGGGAGATGCAGGTCTAGTCTAGAAGAGGAAACGAACGGAAGAGCGGGAGCAGACACAGAGCGGGGTTACCAGCGGCCCCTGGGGACAGGGTGAGGCTGACAGAAGCGGACACGGGCTGAGCAAAGTGGGCTGCCCACAGCAGGCACCAGGGAGGCCTTGGTGCCAGACTCCCAGCACTCCAGAAGGCCGGTGCCCGGGGTCAGGGAGCCCTTACACCGACCTGTGTTTGCACAGCTAAAAGGAACGTGCGAACAACAAGGGAAGACTCCACCTCCTTTCCTGCGGTGTTCCGCTCATGGCCACGTGTCCCACCAGCCCCAGATTACTAAAAACCAATCCTAAAAGGTTCCCAAATTGTGGCAGGGGCAGGGCACAGCATTTTATTGCGTCAAAGGCAGCGAGCGGCAAGACTGGCTGGCTGGGCTCACCAAGGAGGGCAGCCGCACCCTTTCACGACATCGATGCTCCCAACGTAGTGACACTGCATCTGGAGACGTCAGGAAGCTCCGTGGGCAGAGGTGCCCTGACGCCCAACACAGCTTCCCCGCAGACGCCCACACGCCCCCTCCTCACGCCCCGTTCTAAATCCACTCCTGGCCCAGCGCTGGGGCGCACTTACCTCTGAGGGGGTATATAGGGAGCACAAACGGTCGGCAGGACCGCACAGCGCTCCGCCGGGGTCTTCTTGGCCTTTTTTGCCTTCTTCCTGACCTTGGACGTGGACCTGACTGCCTTGACCGAGCTCTCTTTGCGGCAGACGCCGTTTTTCATCTCAACGTCTCCGTAAATGTTCAGAGGCCTCCGGGTGCAGCCCGGTGGCGTGTGGACATCACAGTATGCGGTCTTTCTGACCGAGAAGGTCGTGGCACCGCCGGTCAGCTCCTTCACGGGCTCCATCTTCATGTAGAGGCCGGCCTTCTGGGCACACGTCACATGGAATGCTGTGTAGCAGTTGGCTTTGTGGCACTGAATGCAGGCTCCCACACCCTTCTGCTTGCAGAGGTAGCAGGTGAGCTTCCACCGGGCCGGCGGGATGTTCCGCACGCCGTCGATGGGCTCGATGAAGACCGTGTTGGCGAACCCGACCTCGGGAATCCACAGGGCACACACCACGTGGCCCCAGCGGTCATCGTCCGTCTTCTTGAAGGCACCTCCCTTGTTGGGGCAGAGCACGCAGTCGGCTGGCCGGGCGCGGGACTGCAGGCAGTGCCGGCAGAGCCACTGGCCCTCGGGGATGTAGGGCACCCCGTAGCACTCCTGGTGCACGGCCAGGTTGCACAGGTCACAGAAAAGGATCACGTTGCTGTTCTGACACTCTCCGTCCATGCAAATGCAGCAGACGGCATCCTCATCGATGAAGGACTGCTGCTCACCCTGCTTCTGGTTCTCGCAGTGCGACTCCTTCTCGAAGCGGTCCATGAGAAACTCAAACATGTTCTGCGACACGGCCGAGACGCAGTCACCCTTGCGCTTCTCGTTGATGATGTCCAGCCAGGCGTAGTCCTCCTCGTCCATGTCGTACTCCACCTCGTTGTCCAGCTCCTCGGCCGACTTCTCGATGAACTTGTAGTACATGGGCGGCCGCCGGGGTGCCGACGGGGGGCTGTACTCCACGATCCGCACCTTGGGCTCGGGCAGCACGCCAGCAGAGGCTGGCGTGCCGTGGGCGCTGGGTGGGGCCTCGCTCTTCTTCTTCACCCGGTTGTTTCTGTGGCGCTTAGTTCTCAGGCAGACGGGCGGCCTCTCGCTGTTCTCCTTGTTGCTGTTGCACTCGCTCAACTCCTGAGCTGTGAGGTCATCCTCCAGGATGATCTCCAGGGGGTCGGAGATGCTGATCCTGTGCAGGCGCCCCTCGATCTCGATCTCGACCATCCTCTGCGCTTGGGCGTAGGTCAGCGTCTCTCGCGCCGGGGAGCGTTTAACACCGCACGGGGAGGAAGGGTGCCTGGCTGTGGGTCCTCGGTGGCATCGTCCTCTCCTCCTCATTGGCGATGATTACCTAGACACAGAGCCAAAGTCGCCATCAGTCCCGCACAGTGACAGCACACCCGAGAAAACCGGGGCGAGCTCAGCGGGACTCAGCGGCCCACGCGGGGCCAGCCCAGGGCAACACGCACATCCGACCCCCCTCTGGATCACCCATCCTGGGACTGTGACGGCACTTCTACACCCTCTTACAGCTGGTCCTCAATAGGCCTCGGTGTCCCCCCCCCCAGGTCAGGGCGGAACAGGCGATGGTGCCAGGAGGAGAGGCGGCAGCAGGACGGCCCCCATGTTCCCGCTGAACCATCCCAGACGGCGCAGCTCTGAGAGGCAGCTGCAGCCACATCCTCTCCTTTCCAGACCCAGTCACAGCTGACCCAGACCAACAGCAGGCCCTCATAGCATGAATCCCAGCAAGCAGCCCACAAGTCCTCCAAGTCGCTGTAAGGCACAGGGCCATGGGCTACACCAAGACCCAAGAGGAGAACCCTGTGTGCTACGGGGAGACCGTCCTCCCCTGGGGGACCGCAGCTCAGCTTCTGGGGGCCGCAACAGCAGCACCACCGGATACATCTCTCAGACCCGGGCTTGAATGCTCTGCTGGGCTGTGTCCTCTTCCTCAATTCTCAAGGACAGCCCTCAGGTGTGCACCACGCCAAAGGGCGCCTCTGCCTCATCCTGACACGGTGAGAAATAAGCGGCTCTGCAGAGCTCAGCTCTGGTCCACCTGAGGACCCCACCTGCTGCAGAGCCCCCACCATGGGGTCACCCATGCCGCAAAGCTGGCAGCCGCCCAGGTGCCTGAGGAGGTGGCCGCAGAGATTTAGGAGAATTTGCTCTTTGCGGAGAAGGGCAAAATCAGTGAGTGCACCCCGTCCCTCCACTGCCTGAACATCGCCTGCTTCTAGGGCTTCCCCGACTGAAGACACCTCCAACCCTGGACCCACATGCTGAGCACGGTGTCACCTTGAGGTGCACACTGGGCACAGATGAGAAAACCACTCAGACTTCTCCCCGGGAACGTTTTATTCACAGAAAGCAAAATAACTTTAAGAGCTCAGGTGATAAATAACTACTCCACACTGGAACCCGAGGCCCCACTGCTGCACCTGGCCAGCCACGTTGGTGTGAGCGAGGGGCACTGCAGGAGCCGGGATCCACAGTCCCCCACTGACGTGAGCTGGCTCCGCTTCCTAGGTCTGAAAAAGAAATCCCAGCAGATCCTGGCCACACTGTTTCAGACAAGCCCCTCAGACGGTGGTCTTCTTGTTCTCTGGTCAGAAAGACACCCCCCTCGAATGTAGACACACAGGAACTGCTCTGATGAGGCACACGGCAGACACCATGGTCAGCCGAGACCCAACTCGCCCGCATCTGAGGGGCCTCCCAGCACCCCTCAACCCTGGATTTCCTCTGGGCCGTCAGCAGAGCCCCCACCCAGCACGCACGCCCCACGGGCACCAACCAGAGGGGTCCACCAGCCAGCAGGAGCCCCAAATGCCTCCGGAGGTGAGCTAGGCAGCCCTGGGGTGTCGGTACCACAGCCTTCAAGGTGGGAACCCTAACACACCCAGGGACAGCTGCACAGTATCATTACTGGGGTGGGGCGGAGCAACAGTTGGTTACTCACCAGATTAAAAACAAAGGTATAATTTTCTCCTCTCCAGCAAAGCACCAAGGAGCTCCAACTATAAGAAGCCCTTCAAAATCTAAACCCTCCCAACAGGTACCGAAACCCTTTATCTAACCACATTCTACACGAGGAATTTAACCTAATGCTTAAAGGCGACAACAGCTGTGTCACTTGGAAGTGTAACTGTGACTGGGGAAAAGGCATTTAGCAGCCGGGTCCCGCACAGGACGTCCGAAGGCCTCACTGCTCCACCCTTTCCCTGAGCCACAGGCTCTGTCTCTGACCCTCAGCTCCCTCCACCTTCTGCACAGGGACAAGCACTGCAGTGGGCAGGGGAACAGCAAGGACAATAAGCGTGGGTGTCTAGAGAAATAATTTTACTAAATTCATCCTGAAGAGCCATGAAGTACAGAAGATGCCAGACTGGTGATCGATCCACTCACGTTGCTCAAATTAGTTTTATTCCCTGCCTGGCTCTGGACAGGTCATTTAAGTCCTCCAGGCCACTGCCTGCTCTGCTATAAAGTGGGAACAGGAAGAACAGAGACCTTACCAAGCTCTGCAAAGAATCAACGGGTTCATACAAAGCACCAAGAAGTGCCTGGCAACGCAGGTGCTGCCGTTAGGTGCCGTCGAGTCAGTTCTGACTTGCAGTGACCCTACGAACAACAGAACGAAACACTGTCCTGCGCCCTATTCACAATCGTTGTTGTGTTTGAGCCCATTGTTGCAGCCACTGTGTCACTCCATCTGGTCGAGTCTCCCTCTTTTTCACTGACCCGCTACTTTACCAAGCGTGATGTCCTTCTCCAAGGACTGGTTCCTCCTGATAACACGTCCAAAATACATGAGACGTAGTCTCGCCATCCTCGCTTCTAAAGAGCATTCTAGGTGCTAGGCCAGATAAATATATGCCACCAGAATTTTATAAACTATATTTTAAGCAGTGACAAACACTTAAAAATAGACCCAAGCAGGAGGAAACTTTCCAGGGTGATGGGAATGCTCTTGATAGGAGTGGTGCTTTTGTGGACCTACACACACGTGTCCAAACTCAATCGTGCCCTACCAAGAGTTACATGTAAGTTATACCTCCATAAAGTTACTTCTTTAAAATAGACCCAGGAAAGCTGGCATAGCGGTTCATTTCCAAGTGCTGCCGTGACAATGTTACCCAGTGCTTCATCCCAACACTGCAGGAACGGCTAGCTGACATCCACTTGCTCCCGAGGCCATCCCTCCACTCAACTATCCAGCCGAGCAAATGTTGCACAGCACGCGGCCGAGAAAATCCGCAGAGGTTTGCCAATGTATCTTGTTAGGAAATCTTTAAAGCACGTCCCTATTAACAGGGAGTTTCCTGTCTTGGCAAAACAGTCTTTTACATAATGCGACCCAGCACGTCAAATAGGTATGCAACCGACTGAGAGCACAATGAGGTCCTCGTCGTGATTAAAACGTGACCGGGGGTGCAGACTCCCGGCCCAGGCTTTCGGCGGTAACCATTCGCCGGACCTCCCCGCCGCCGTCAGGGGCACCTCAGGCCGGGCCCACCCTGCATTAGCCCCTCTTCCCGGGGTCACCCTGCAGAACCCCCTCTTCCCGGGGCCCACCCTGCAGAACCCTCTCCTTCCTGGGCCGGCACTCCCTCCTCCCTGGACGCCCCGGGGCCGGAAAGGGCACCGAGAGGCGCCGACGCCCCCGAGTCCGCGACCACCCCAGGCTCCCTCTGCCCGGCGGCGGCCCGAAGCGGCAACGTCCAACCGGCCCCCGCGGCTCCCGGCGGGGCCGGGCAGGAGACACGGCGGCAGGCAGGGCCGAGCCGGGCCGCCACCGCCGCCGGCCGCCCCAGGCCTACGCCGTCGCCCCGGCCTCCCCGCCGCCTCCCGGCCGCCCCGGCCCGCTGACAGCGCCGCCCGGCCGCCCCCGCCCTGCCCGCGGACAATGCGCCGCCGCCGCCGCCAAACATGGCGTCCACACAACAAGCCCACGAGAGGCCGCGGCCGAGAGCGCCGGCGGCGGCCGGGCGGGCGGCCTGCGAGGCGGCGGGGCCGCGTCCGGCCCGGACCCCTGGCCACTCACCTTCGGGGCGCCGCGGCCGCGGGAGCCCGGCGAGCGGGCGGCGGGCGGGCGGCGCGGGGAGCCGGCGCGGCCGAGGCGGCGCTAATGGCGCCCGCGGCTCCTCCGCCAACGGCCGCGCAGGCCCGGCCCCGCCGCCGCTCCTGGGCGCGGGCTCCTCTCGGCGGCGGCGGCGGCGGCGGCTCCGGGCCCGGCGGGGCGGCCGCGGGCTCAGGCGGCGGCTCGGGGCCGGCTCGGGGCCGGCTCGGGGAGGCCGCTCGCGGAGGAGGCCCGGCCGGGGAGGCGGCGCGGGGCGCGGGGAGCTGGGCTGCTCGGACGCCCAGGCCGGGCCGCTCGCTCGCTCCCCAGCGAAGCAAACAATGCGGCGAGCGCTCCGCCCGGCGCGCTGCGTGCAGACGCGCCCCGCCCGCCGCCGCCCCGCCCCGGCCGCCCCGCCGCCGGCGCCGCCACCGCCGCCGCCGCCGCCGCCGCCGTCGCCTCTGCCGCCATGACGCGCGGCCCGGGCTCGGAGCGGGAGGGGCGCCAGCGGGGCGGAGGGGTCCGGGTGGGGGTTCACCGGGATTGGGGGCCCTGAGAGGACCGAGGCGAGGGGGCCCTCAGTGGGGGCTTACCGGGATTGGGGGGCCTGAGGGCACGGTGGGAAGGGGCGAGGGGGCCCTCAGTGGGGGCTTACCGGGATTGGGGGCCTGAGGGGACGGTGGGAAGGGGCGAGGGGGGCCCTCAGTGGGGGCTTACCGGGATTGGGGGCCTGAGGGGACGGTGGGAAGGGGCGAGGGGGGCCTCAGTGGGGGTTACCAGGATTGGGGGACCTGAGGGGACTGAGGCCAGGGGGTCTGGGGAAGGGAGGACTGAAGGGGCACCGGCAGGGGTGGGCTGGCTTGGGAGGGGAACCTGAGTGGGAGCTTACCGGGATTGTGGGAAGCTGGGGGGGCACCGGAAGTGGTAGCTGGACTGGGGTGGGGGTCCCAGACGGGGAGTGAGGAGAACCAGAGAAGGGAAGGCCTGAGCGGGTGCTATTGGGGGCAGCCTGGACCAGGAGTGGGGGGCCTGAGGGGCAGAGAGGGCACCAGCGAGGAACAGGGAGATGTGAAGTGGGGGCCAGACTAGGGTGGCAGTGCTGGTAGGAGGCTGAGGAGAACCTGGGAAGTGGGTTACTGAGAGGAGCCTGAGGGGGCGCCTAGTGGGGTGAGAACTGAGGAAGGGGGATTACCTAGGGTGGTGCTGAGTCCGCGGTGGGGGCACCTGGCAGAGAATCCGCTGTGGGGGCACCTGGCAGAGAAATGAGAACTGGGGGAAGGGGCCTGGGCCGGGAGTGGAGTGGAGGGCACCCGCAAGGGGAGTGATGGGGCCGGGCCTGAGGGAGAGCCAGATGTGGGGCACTGGTTGGGGCAATGGGGGAGACAGGGATGGACCAGGGAGCTGGGTAAAGGTGGGGGGGTAAGGGGCTAAGGGGTCGCAGGTTGGGAGAGGAGGACCAAGAGAGGGCCCCTGAGGGGAGACAGAGGAAGTCCCAGCTTCTTTTTTGACTGTTCTGTGCCCAATATGGGGATAATTAGGTCCTGATCACAGATAGCATTTTAAGATTTTCAAGAAACCGGCCTTTGGGGCAGGAGTTGAGAGGCCACCTGGCTGATGTTTAAAATCCAATGAGAGCATGACAGATTCCATCCTGAGATTAAATCCCAAAATGCTTTGAGACGAGAGAAGCCTAGATGGTTCCTTGGTTTCCTTGGAAGATTTCCAGTTAGTCCCATGGGGGTAAAGGAGTTCCTGGCTGTGTGGGGAGCCCAGCCCTGTGGAGGGGAGCCCAGGTGGCCCCCAACCTGTGGCAGCAGGGAAGGAGAGGGCCTACCCTGCCCCAGGACAGCAAGACGCTATGGTGTCCCTCGTAAGACCTTACTCCACGTGGACAGGCAGGGCAGAGTCACCAAAAGGACTCTCCATCCAGTGCTTTGTTAGAGGTGAGAAGGCCCTGTCCACCGAGTGCCCCAGGTAGGGCCAAAGTGCCGCAGGCCTGCGGGCCAGTAAATGTACCCCACTGTGCCCAGTTTGTGGATTGGTAAGTGAAGGCTTGGAGGTTGGGTCAGGACAGCAGCCAAGGTCACCCTGTGGTCAAACAGGGTCTTGGCCTCAAAGCTGGTTCCTTCTCTAGCCACACGCTTGGGCCGTAGTGGGAATGGGCATGGCACCTGATGACATCCACATCAGGCCCAGGAGCCACATGCCAGCAGGAGCTGCAGATGTCACCTCTGCTCTACAGATGTGTGTCAGAGTCCAAATGTGCCAGGGCAGCCAGCAGTGGAAGATAGCCGAACGCGGCCCACACCCTCCTCTCCTCCAGGTGCCTCTGCTCACCTTGGGCAAACCAGGTACAAACCAACAAGCTCGAAGATGTACAAGAGCGAAAGTCAGACGGTCACATGGAAGAGAAGATGAAAAGACATGCGTGGCGTCCTTTTCCACAGAACAGGAGAGAGACGGGGGACAATGATTTCTCAAATGGTCAAAGTGATGCCCGAGACGAGTGAAGAAAAAGACCCCCACACAGGCATGTCAGAGTGACATTCTGGAATTCCAAGAATAGAGAGAATAGCTCAAACTAGAATGGCTAGTATCAGAAAAACAGCAAATAACAAGTGCTGGAGAGGACGTGGAGAAACTGAACTCTCATCCATTGCTGGTGGGATTGTAAAATGGTACAGCCTCTGTGGAAAGCAGTTTGGAGGTTCCTCAAACAGTGAAGCATAGAATTACCATATGACACAGCCATGCCAGCCCTGGGTATATAGTCAAAAAGACTTGAAAGCAGCAACTCAAACAGATACTTGTACACCAACGTTCACTACAGCGTTATTCATGGTAGCCAAAAAGTTGGAAACAACCCAGCTGTTTATGATCAGATGAATGGATAAACAAAATGTGATAGAAGCATACGAGGGACTATTACTCAGCCATAAAAAAGGAATGACGTTTTAATACATGCTACAAATTGGATGAGCCTTGAAAACATGTTGAGTGAAATAAGCCAGATCCAAAGGACAAATGTATGATCCCACTTACATGAAATATATAGAATAGGCAGATGCATGGAAATAGAAAGTGGTTTCCAGGGGCTGGAGGAGGGGGGATGGGGCGTTAACGCTTTGTGGGTACAGAGTTTCTCTTTGAGGTGATGGTTGCACAACATTGTGAATACAATTAATGCCACTGAACTGAACACTTAAAAATGATTGAAGTGGCAAATTTTGTTATATATATTTTGCCACAATAAAAATTTTTAATTTGAAAAAAGAATAGCTCAAAACTTTTGGAGGGCGCAGTGCAGTGAATTGCTTTTGTGTGGTCCTTTTAGCCATGGTCTTATAACTTCCACAAAATGGTTGGGTGGAACTATGCAGATAAGGCATGTAAAACTCTTGCCGGGATTGGCTGGGATATCCCACCAACGGGATAGGTCAGTTTTGTCATCCCACTAGGCTTGTAAAGAGCCAGTCCCAGAGGTTGAGGGGAGACCTCACTACCATCAAGAAGAGCCAGGAGCAGAGCATGTCATTTGGCCCCAGGGTTCCTGCACTGAGAACGTCCTAGAACCAGGAGACAGCTGTAACTGGAGACAGCCAGCAGCATGAGATAGCGAGGGACAGCAGGAGCCGCAGTGTCGCAGAATCAGCAGATGGCTGCCGTGGACTTGTTGAGCGAGAGAGCTGAGCGCCTTCAGGCAGGAGGCTTCCTGGCAGGATGGGATGCCTCCCGGCACTCCGAGGTGAGCTAAAGAGCTGTAACATTTGCCCTGCAGCCGAGGCCTGCCTACAGGCAAGGCGGGGAAGAAGCTGTCCTGATCCAAGAATTGTACCCAGAGTTGTTCATTACTTCCCATGTTGATCCTGAACCTGAACTGTAACCAAATTACTGAACCCAGCAGAGAAGTAGAGCATGCCATGGGGGGGAAGACTAGGGTCAGAATTGGTAAAAAGTGTTGGAGAGTGGAGGTACATCTGACCTCCACCTCATAGGAATCAACCTTGGGCTGATGGTGATTCACTCTCCTCCTGAAGTTAGACAAGATCTGATGCTGTCGCTTTACAGAAAGTATCTTCCTTAGAGTTAATCAGACTGAAACCACAAAGGAGCAATTCTAAAAATTCTAAAAGAATTGAACCTAGAATCCCATATGTACTGAAACTAGCATTCAAGTGAGACAGCAAGATCAGGGTGTCTTCACAGACCCACAGACTTCCGCATTGACTTCCCACCAAGTCTCTAAAAAATTGCTAAAGCACATACTCTAGCAAAACGAAGAGTGAACTCAAGAGTAAGACATGGATGCCAGCAAAAAAACCACTTTTGACTGTTAAGATGCCAGGAAGAAATTCCCAGATGAACTCAGCACAGCATATGGCGAGGGAGGCATGGAGGGGCGTGAAAGTGCACGAAGGTTAAAAGATTTAAGAATCAATAGAAAAAATAGTTTAAAATGTATATCAGAAAGTTTCTCCTAGAAAAATGGAAATTGGATTTATAACTTTCAAGCCATTAACCGAGGAAAAAGTGAAATGAAGGCAAGTTGACAGATTCAACAAAAAAACAGGAAGGAGAAAATGAGAAAAGCATAGTAAATAAGGAACATAATACGAGATGACAGGAATAAGTTCAAACATGAGCAATCACAGAAATGTAGTTGAATTAAGTTCATCTATTAAAAGACTCTCAGGTATCAATATTGTTAAATACTTTTTACAAAAGATACACGTAAACAAATGACACATTGAAAGTAAAAGGATGGAAGTATATATCCTACAACTTTGTTCTCAGAAATCACCATAAAGAGACTAAAGAACTAAAAACCAGAAGATATTTGCAATACATGTATCTTACAAAGGATTGTTGTTGTTAGACACGCCAAGTTGGTTCCAACTCACAGCAACCCTGTGTAGAACAGAATGAAACACTGCCCAGTCCTGCAGCATCCTCACAATCCTTGCTATGGCTGAGCCCATTGTTGCAGCCACTGTGTCAGTCCATCTCATTGAGGGTCTTCCTCTTTTTCACTGACCCTCTACTTTACCAAGCATGATGTCCTTCTCCAGGGGCTGGTCCCTCCTGATAACATGTCCAAAGTACGTAAGACAAAGTCTCGCCATCCTTGCTTCTAAGGAGCACTCAGGCTGTATTTCTCCCAAGACAGATTTGTTCATTCTTCGGGCAATCCATTGGTATGTTCAATACTCTTCTTTGCCGACACCATAATTCAAAGGCGTCAATTCTTCTTTGGTCTTTCTTAGTCATTGTATAGCTTTTATGTGCATATGAGGCAGTTGAAAACATTATGGCTTGGGTCAGGCACACCTTAGTTCTTAAAGTGACATTTTTGCTTTTTAACACTTTAAAGAGGTCTTTTGCAGCAGATTTGCCCAATGCAATGCGTCCTTTGATTTCTTGACTGTTGCTTCCATGGGTGTTGATTGTGGATCCAAGTAAAACGAAATCCTTGACAACTTCAATCTTTTCTCCATTTATTATGATGTTGCTTATTGGTCCAGTTGTGAGGATTTTTGTTTTCTTTATGTTGAGATGTAATCCATACTGAAGGCTGTGGTCTGTGATCTTCATCTATAAGTGCTTCAAGTCCTCTTCACTTGCAGCAAGCAAGGTTCTGTCATCTGCATAACGCAGGTTGTTTATGAGTCTTGGAAGACAGCTACCTGGCCAACAGACTGGAAGAGATCCATATTTATGCCTATTCCAAAGAAAGGTGGTCCAACAGAATGTGGAAATTATCAAACAATATCATTATTATCACACTCAAGTAAAATTTTGCTGAAGATCAGTCAAAAGCAGTTGCAGTAGTACGTTGACAGGGAACTGCCATAAATTCAAGCCGGATTCAGAAGAGGACATGGAACCAGGGATATCATTGCTGATGTCAGATGGATCTCGGATGAAAGCAGAGAACACCAGAAAGATGTTTGTCTGTGTTTTATTGACTATGGAAAGGCATTCAGCTGTGTGGATCATACAAATTAGGGATAACATTGCGAAGAATGGGAATTCCAGAACACTTAATTGTGCTCATACGAAACCTGTACGTAGACCAAGAGACAGTTGTTCAAACAGAACAAGGGGATACCGCCTGGTTTAAAGTCAGGAAAGGTGTGTGTCAGGGTTGTATCCTTTTGCTGTACTTATTCAATCTGTATGCTGAGCAAATAATCCAAAAAGCTGGACCATATGAAGAAGAATGTGGCATGCAAAGGCTTAGTATCCAGAATATATTAAAAAAGACTTTTCAAATCCATTAGAAAGATACCAACAACCCAATAGAATAAGGTAAAATCCATATTCAGGCTCCTCACCAAGAAGAAAATTAAAATGGCCAATAACCTCACCAATAATCTTGGAAATGCAAACTAAAACCACACCAAACGGGCACAGATGTTAAAGCCTGGCAATACCCAGTGTGGGCAAGAAGGTGAAGCAACTGAAACAGGAATGCAGAATGTAATCTGGTACAGACACCTTGGCAAATAATATGGCATTATCCAGTGAAGTTGAACATATGTGTATCAATTTTCTATTGCTGCCTGACAAACCATTCCCAAAACTTTGTAGCTCAAAACAGCAGTCACTTATTTTGCTCACACATCTGCTATTTGGACAAGCAAGGCTTAGGAGGCATGCAGCATTAGCAGGAGCATGGGGCTGGCGGAGCCATTTCCAAGATGGCACTCAAAGGGCTAGCTGGCTCGTTCTGGCTGTGGGCTGAGGGCCTCAGTTCCATTCCACGTGGGCCTCTTCAGACGCTAATTGGGAGCTTCCTTATGGGATTGTGGCCAGGTTCCAAGCCCAAGAGTCCCAAGAGAACCAGATGAGACTTGTATCATCTTTTCTTTCCTAGCCTCAAGCTCCATAGCATCATTTCTGCTATAATCACAAGACTGTCCAAGATTCAAGAGGTGGGGGGACTGTAGACCCCACTTCTCATCAGGAGAGTATCATAGTCACGTTTTAAAAGGAGCATGTAGTATGGGAGAAGTTGTGAGCACCTGGGGAAAATGTAAGCTGCCACAATGGACATACCCATTCCCAGCTATAGGGTCAACCAATCTTAGTCCTAGGTACAGTCCACTCCTAGGGGTTTGCCCGAGAAACTTGCACTTGTTCACCAGGAGACCTGTGCGTAAACGTTCAGCATTATTTTTAATAGCGAAACGGCTGGAGGAAAACTCAGTGGCCATCACCGTAAAATGGGTACATAAACTAAGGTATATCCATACAGTGGAATATCACACAGCAATGAAAACAAATTAATCATGCTGCCAGGAGCCACATCGCTGAATGTCAGACACGTACTGTCGAATGGAAGAAGTACATCACAGAAGGCTATGTAACATGTCATTCCACTTACACTCAGCAGAGAGAGCTAGGAAGTATGTGTAAGTATGTACACACACACACACACACACACACACACACACACCCCTATACCTGTTTCTATATCTGTTAACAGACTTTGAGTTCATACAGTTCCAACCCAACACCCGAGAGTTCATTCCATCCTTCTTCCTTTCCAGGTTTATAACTCTCTTCTCCAACAGCAAGAAACCTCTCCAGATATTCACTTAGTGGCTCAGTCCCCTCTGTGTGTAACCAGTCTCTGGGCTATACTGACCAGAAGTGTGGCCCCAGACACCTAGACACATCAACCACTACTGTTAGATGCACCAGGCAAAAGCTTAGCCCTGGACACATCACTGCTACCCCTCCCCTCTCTCTCTCACACACACACGTGCACACACACACACGCCATTCGATCTGCCAGCTAAAAGCTCAACCCCAGTGAAGGGCAAGGAGAAGGGCATTGGTGTTATTTTATAATGTTCTGGTCTTTGGGAGTAATAAAGTCTATAACCCTTTACCTTTCTTCTTGATCTCTCCCTAACCTTTAATTTAGTAGAGTACGCTTTTGTGAACTGAAACAAAGCGTTCTTGAAATTCTCACTAACCCCTCAGAAATCAGAAAAACTATTTTGTGCTGACTCTTTACTTTTACCAGAAGTCTATTTATTTGCATAGGTTCAATGAAAACCAGCCCTCCTTTTTACTAGGATAGAAATAGAAAAATTGATTGTGCAACCAAGGCTTACGTGGGTGACATTTGAGACTAGATGGCAAGTAATTCGGCACGACACGCCCACTAAGGAGCGAGGGTTGTGGTGTGTACGTGGGGCCAGTGCCCACACACAGCCCGCAGACTCACGCCCATCTGGTACCTGCTCTCTGGCATGCGATGTCTCAGCCTGACAAGCGATAAGGACAATGCCTCCTGGCAAGCCAGGAACCACAGCTGACTTTGGGGTCCTCAAGGAGACAGAAACACCTACATTAGACGTACTGCAGGCAAACCTCAGGGACATCAGTTTGGTTGGCATTCCTAGCTTTGGAACAGAAAAACAAGAGGAACAACAAACATCTCTGGCATAATGCAGGCTCTGGAAAATATAATCCTACACGCCTTCCGACGACATCTCCAGACAGAAGTTGATTTTCCGGCCCGAGTTGTTATGCAACACCACGTGGCTTAGACGGGCGCACCAAGAAGGAGGCTCATATATACTAATTAACACTCTTGCTACACCTGTGGAGATGAAGCAGGTCAGATCACAATAACACCTGCTTTCTGTGGCCAAGAATAATCTTTGGATGTTGTCACAAGTGGGGACTAACATGAAAAATTATTGAAAACTTATAAATAGGCAAAAGGCTGGCTGTGTGTCCTTTCGGTGACAGGCTGAGTGTAGGTGAGCGGGCCTACCCAGGGGATTTTTTGACTCAGTAAGGGTGGGCTTTAACTTGCAGAAATTGAATGGCTAGAAGGATTCTTGTCTGATAGCAATGCAAATGAATTTTGCCTACTAGTGAGTGATAGAAATTATTTCTGTCTAGTAGAAAATATTACAGTTAGAAAAGGTTATAATTTTATGGCCCTGTAGAACACTAACCAGTTCTGTATCTAAATTAGCACACTTATTCAAGCAAGCTTTCTTTCAGCCAATGCTAAGACTTCTCTCTCTCTAGTGTTTTGAACCAGCTTCATCATGCTGTTCTTTATTAATAACTTAAATAAACCTGACACATACTCACTTCAAGGCTGTACAAGTCATGTTTTTAACTTTTTGAAAATTATGCTTTGACCACTCCTGTATCCAGATGCCTCCTCAGCTGATACCTCCAATTCTGATCAAATACCAAGGGTTCATTCTATCCTTCCCCCTATTCTCTGTTTATGTATTTTTAACTCTTCTCCCATGCAAAAGCTGGACAATGAAAAAGGAAGACAGAAGAAGAACTGACACATTTGAATTGTGGTTTTGGCAAAGAATATTGACTATGCCATGAACTGCCAGAAAAAAGAACAAATCTGTCTTGAAAGAAGTACAGCCAGAGTGCTCCTTAGAAGCAAGGATGGAGAGACTTCATCTCACTTACTTTGGACATGTTATCAGGAGGGACTAGTCCCTGGAGAAGGACATCATGCTTAGTAAAGTAGCGGGTCCGCGAAAAAGAAGGAGACCTCAACGAGATGGATTGACACAGTGGCTGCAACAATGGGCTCAAACATAGCAAGGATTATGAGGATGGTGCAGGACCTGCCAGCATTTCGTTCTGTTGCTCACAGGGTTGCTATGAGTTGGAGCCGACTTGACAGCACCTGACAACGACCACTCTCTTCCCCAACCTCCATCCTCTAGGCATTCACATAATTGCTCAGTCCCTCCTATGTGTAGCCAATCTCTGGGCTGTACTGGCCAGAAGCTTGGCCCCAGACACCTGGACACATCAACCACCACCTCCGCCATTAGATGTTGCAGTTGAAAGTTTGGATAATAGTAAGTCTAACAGGCGTCTCAAATTTAGCGTGCCTGATACTCAGGGCCGAGTGTTTCTCCCCCAAACTTCTCCTTTATCATCTCCTCCTCTCAGTTGATGGAATCTCCAGGTTTCCTGAGAGAGAGGCCTTCCCTCACCACTCACAGCTGATCCATCAGCAAATCCTATTGGCTTCACCTTCAAAATGTGTCCAGAATCAACCCAGTGTCACCATCTCCTCTGTCACCACCCGAGGACCAGGCACCGTCATCTCTCCCCTGGATGATTTCAGCATCCTGACCAGTCTCTGCTTTCACTCTTGCCTCTCTATACTTGGTTCTCTACACAGCGGCCTGAGTGATGATGCCACTCCTCTGCTTAGAACGTTCCAGTGGCTCCCCATCTCCCTCAGAATGAAAGTCCTTACAACGTCTGTAAGATCCTTCATGACCTGCATCCCCGTCTCACTGCATCTCAGACCCCATCTCCTCCCCGCTCCCCTCCCTAACTCTGCTCCAGTCCCGCTGGCACCCAACAAGCCGGGTCAGGTGACATCTCAGGGCCTTGCATTGGCTGTTTCTCTCCCAGTGTTTGCCCCTATGACCACTTGGCTGGCTCCCTCCACTCATTCATGTCTTAACCCAATGGAACCCCCTCAATGAGATCTTCCTCAACCAGACTCCCAACCAGATTCTTTCCATGTCTCCTCCCTGCTGAATTTTTCTGCACGATACTTATCAACCATACACACCGTTCTACACATCTGTTGTTGTCATTGTTATTGTTATTGCTGTTGTTAGTCGCCGTGAAGTCGATTCCTACTCATGACGACGCCATGTGTACAGAGTAGAACTGCTCCATAGGGGTTTTCAAGGCTGCGACCTTGCAAAAGTATTTTGCCAGGCCTGTCTTTTGAGGCCCCTCTGGGTGGGTTCGAACTGCCAACCTTTCAATTAATAATCGAGAGCTTAACCACTAGCACCGCTCAGGGTCTGCATGTATCTGCTTGCTCATTTAGGGACATTTAATCTCCGTCACTAGCACGTACGCTCCGTGGGGCAGAGATGTTTTTCTGTATTTCTCATTGCTGTATGTCCCCACAGCATAGAACATAATAGCCAATAAATATCCACTGAATGAGAAAATGGACTTTTTTTTTTTTATTGGGGTGAAAAATATTGTCATAGATTGAATTACGTTCCCCCAAAAAATATGTGTATCAATCTGGCTGGGCCGTGATTCCCAGTATTGTATGATTGTTTGCCATTTTATCATCTGATGTGATTTCCCCGTGTGTCGTAAACTCTATCACTTTGATGTAATAAGATGGATTCGCGGCAGTTCTACTTATGAGGTCTACAAGATTAGGTAGTGTCTTAAGCCAATCTCTTCTGAGATATAAAAGACAGAAGTGAGCAGAGAGACATGGGAACCTCATACCACCAAGAAAGCAGTGCCGGGAACACAGTGCATCCTTTGGACCTGAGGTTCCTGTGCAGAGAAGCTCCCAGAGCAAGGGAAGATTGATGACACGGATCTTCCTCCAGAGCCGACAGAGAAAGCATTTCCTTGGAGTTGACGCCCTGAATTTGGACTCATAGCCTACTGGACTGTGAGAGAATAAACTCTTCGTTAAAGCATCCGCTTGTGGTATTTCTGTTATAGCAGCACTAGATGACTAAGACACATACACGAAAACATTTGCCAGCACAACTTCCATATTTACAATTCAGTGGCGTTGATTACATTTTTCATGTTGTACCACCATTATCACTATCCTTTTCCGAAGTATTCCATCACTACAAACATAAACACAATGCCCTGCAAACAAAAACTCCCCCTTTCTCCCTCCCTCTCACCCCTGATAACTGTTAATAATTCCGACTCACAGTAAACCCTCTAGGGCAAGAGCAGAACTGCCCCCTAGAGTTTCCAAGGTTGTAATCTTTAGGGAAGCGGACTGCCACGTCTTTCTCCCTCGGTCTGGCTGGTGGGTTCAAATGGCCAACCTTTGGTTAGCAGCTGAGCACTTAATCACTGTGCCACAGGGCTCCTTAATAATCTTTGGTTTCTATCTATTTGCTTATTCCATATAACTGAGATGAATAAATGGACTCTTAAAAAAACCAGTTTAAGAAGTATCAGTTAAATATAGCCCATTAACAATAGCAATAACAACAACAAAACTATAAAACATGCAGGAATAAATTTAATACATGAAGGAAACTACTTAAGCTCACAAGAGAACAACAAAGTCCTAGGAAATATTTAAAAGTGGCGAGAAGTTCAATATTGTCAAGATATCAATTCCTCTCCAAACTAATCCATGAATTCAATGTAATTTGCAACCAAAATCTTATAGGGCTTTTTATGGAATGTGACAAACTATTCTAAAATTCATCTGGAAGAGACAATGTGCAAAAATTACCAAAGCAATTTTTAAAAAGCAGATAAATATCAAAACTTACTCTATGATGAAAGCTTTTGGAAATGGATAGCAGTGATGGTAGTGTAACATGGTGGATGTAACTAACGTCACTAAATTGTACACTTAAAAATGGTTAGAATGGCAAACTTTTTGTTTTACATATTTTATCACTATAAAAAAATGTTAAACTTACTCTATGTGGCTAGAATTATGAAAATAGAATGGCATTTAAAACTAGGATAGACAACTGCATCAGAGTTGAAACAGAGTAGAGATTCTAGAAGCCAACATCTAAAACCAGTGTATATTTGTTGTTGTTGTTTTTAGTTGCCATTGAGTTAGCTTGACTCATGGCAAACCTTCTATCTAACAGAACAAAATGTTGCCAGGTCTTTAGCTATCTCATCTTCTTTGATATGTTTGAGCCCATCGTTGAGGTTGTTGTGTGACTCCATCTCATTGAGAGTTACCTCGTTTTCACTGACCCTCTACTTTACCAAACATGATGTCCTTTTCCAGAGATTGGTCTTTCCCAATGAGAGTCCAGAGTAGGACATGTGTACATGAAAAAGCTGGCATACCAAATCAGTGGTCAAAGAAAGAGCAACGGTAGTGTTGGGACAACAGGCTATTTATCCAAGGAAAGTTAACCACAAAAACAAAATCCAACTGGTTTTAGGATTTTAGCTTTTCAAATAATACATTTGTAAAAATGGCGTGGCAGCAGCGTTAGACGGCCTTGTCTAACTTCACAAGGGGGAGAGAGAATCTTTATCAGCAACAACAGCCCAAGGCTGATTCCTAAGAGGCTGAGGTCTGGCATACCTCCTCTCTCCAAACTTTTTAGCGATTCTAACACCAGCTGACCCTCCCATGGCACTCTCTACTTCTCTGCTGGGTTTGATAATTCCTTGCAATGGCTATTCAGAACTCAGAGACAATATTCACAATTACGGGGTTTATTAATCCTTTCGTTGCCTTTTTTTTTTTTTTGGATGGCACGTTTTCAGTATTGGAATACGTGCTTACTAATTGAGTGTGTTTAAATTTTTGTTTGGTAATATAGATTTTGAGAAATATGATCTGGCAATATAATCCAGCAATGAGGCAAGTGGCACTTTGGAGCCACTGATCCGTGGCTTGACAGGATGCCACTGAGAACTAGGTGGATAATTTACTGCTGGTACCTTTCCATTAAGTTACATGGAGAACCTCTGGTTTTCCAAATATGACACAAAAAAACCAAAACAAACCCATCAGGGCTCCCTAACTATCACCCAGGAAAGCCATAATTATGCTTGTAAGCCTTGTCTTACAGAAATAAAGAAAAAAAAGGCAAAAGTTTATAAAACTAACACATCAAGGAAGTATTACCTAATAGAATGCTCAACCTACACAACAATGAGGCTCCAACTCCTGTCTGCTGAGCTTCACACACTTCAAAAGGATGTCTATTGCTTATAAAAGGGGAAAACTAGAACCCAACTAAAATGCTCATGCACAGAATGGTTACATACAGCAGCACCCCCAAGGTGTGAAACAATGACCTGTAGTATGTTCCAGACCCTGGTCTGCATGCTTTACATATACAAGCTCACATGCTCTTCCAGCAACAATACGAAGAGGAGACTGTATCAGCCTTTTCAGACCAAGGTCGATCAGGGGTACAGTAATTGCCTGAGGTTACACAGTTAGTAGGAGCCCTGGTGGTGCAACGGTTAAGCGCTTGGCTGCTAACTGAAAGGTTGATGGTTCAAACCCAATCAGTGGCTCCGCAGGAGAAAGACCTGGTGATCTGCTCCTGTAAAGGTTACAGCCAGGAAAAGCCTATGGGGCAGTTCTACTCTGTCACATATGGTCACTAGGAGTCAAAAACTGACTCCTCAGCACTCAACAACAACAACACACAGTTAATAGTGGCAGAATTGGGATTCATACCCTGACAGAATGAGTTTTTATTTGCTGATGGTAAACAATCTCATCTGTGTTTTTAAAAGAACTTTCAAAATAAAACTGCAGCATTGACATAGGACAGACCTATAGACGAATGCAACCAAATAGAGAGTCATGGTCAGCTGATCTTTGATAAGAGTGTCAAGACAATTTAATGAGGAGGAAGAAGAGTCTTTTCAACGGAGGGCACTGGGGCAACTGGACCTCCACACGCAAAGGAAGGAAGCTGAACCCTTCCCGTATATCCTACGCAAAACATTAACTCAAAATGGATCACAGACCTAAATGTAAAAGCTAAAATTACAAAGCTCTTAGAAGAAAACAGGAGCAAATCTTGGTGATCTTCAGTTGGGCAAAGGTTTCTTAGATATGACACAAAAAGCTTGATTCACTGAAGAAAGCTATAAATTGGACTTCATCAAAATGAAAACTTTTGCACTACAAAGGATACGTCAAGAAAGTGAAAAGACAAACTACAGTATACGTGATGGTTAAGGTTGTGTTTTAACTTGGCTGGGCCATAATTCTCATTGGTTTGGCAGTTATGTGTTGATGTAGTTTGACAGTTATATAATGATGTAATTTGGCAGTAACATAATGATGTAGTCATCCTCCATGTTGTGATCTGATGAAATCAGCCAATCTGTTGTAAGAGGAGTTTCCTCAGGGGTATGGCCTGCCTCCAATATATATGTGGGCATTCTGGCAAAGCTTGCTTGCTTGCTCTGGATCCTGCATCATCTGACCTCTGGTTCTTGAATCTTGAGCCAGCAGCCTGCAGTCTGACCTGCCAGTTTTGGATTTATCATCCCCTGCAGCTATGTTAGTCAGGAGAAGCTTCCAGCCTGATGCCTGACACACAGACTTGGGACTTGCCAGCCTCTACAACCACGTGAGCCATTTCCTTGATATAAATCTCTCTCTCTTTCTCTCTCTCTCTCTCTCTCTCTCTCTGTGTGTGTTTGTGTGTGTGTGTGTGTGTGTGTGTGTGTAAACCCATTGCCATCAAGTCGATTCTGAGTCACAGTGACCCTATAGGACAGAGTAGAACCGCCCCACAGAGTTTCAAGGAGCGTCTGGTGGATTCAAACTGCTGACCTTTAGGGTAGCAGCCGAGCTCTTAACCACTCTGCCACCAGGGCTCCTGTATAGAGACAGAGATACATGTTTCACTGATTTTGCTTCTCTAGAGAGCCTAGCCTAAGACAGTATAGGATAAAATATTTACAAATCATATATTTGATAAGGGATTCGTATCCAGAATATGCAATGAAATGTTAAAACTCAATTATAAAAAGACAAATAACCCACTTTTTTTTAAATGGACGAAGGACTTCCAGTTTCCAGCTGAGTGAGTAAGGACCTCAGAAGTCATGCTTCCCATCCGCACAACCGAAAAAAGTTGAAAATCTGCAAATCAAGAGCTCTTTTTAGTTCTGTCAAAGTATTGAGGCCGTAGAGCAAACACTGTCCCGAAAGCTGCAGAGACAGACAGACAAACAGAGAATCACCACTTGCTGGCGCAGAGATGTCCCAGATCCAGTGTAGGGTATGAACACTTACAGGGTCATCAATTACTGAAGGCTGAATGTGAACTGGCTTGACAGATAAAAACTCCTGGAGGTCCAGGCACAGGGGCCCCCACACTTCACTGAGTTCCACCCTTAGGAGCCCAGCCCAGTTTTCACTGTGAAGCTAGGAGAAAAACTCCCTAGTGCTTCAGGCGGGAAAACTAACCATTTTGAAATAGAACTGTGTTCTCCTTGGCAACAGTCGGCCCTCAAGGGGAACTGCTTTACCAGAGCCTAGCCGATGGGAGTTTTACTAGAGCCTGAACAACTTGAAAAGTGCCTGGGTGTGGAAAATGGTTTGCACTCAACTACTAACCTAAAGGTTGGCAGTTCAAATCCATCCAGCAGCACTGCAGAAGAAAGTCCTGGAAATCTGCTTCTGTAAAGATTACAGACAAGAAAACCTTATGGAACTGTCCTGCTCTGTAACACGCTAGGTTCACCATGAGTTGGAATCAACTCGACAGCGGTAGAGGAGTCCATGGGTGGTGCAAGCAGTTAATGTGCTCAGCTGCTAACTGAAAGGTTAGAGGTTTGAGTCCACCCAGAGGCACCTCAGAAAAAGGCTTGGCAGTCTGCTTCCAAAAAAAATCACTCACTGGAAACCCTGTGGGGCACAGTTGTACTCCGACACACATAAAGTTGCCAGGAGTCAGAATAAACTCAAAGGCAATGTTTTGTTTTGTTTTTTTGAAACCAAACGCATTGCTGTCGAGTCGATTCCAACTCATAGCGACCCTATAGGACAGGGTAGAACTGCCCCACAGAGTTTCCAAGGAACACCTGGTGGATTCAGACTACCAACTTTTTGGTTAGCAGCCATAGCTCTTAACCACTATGCCACCAGGGTTTCCTAAACTAACTTAAGAAGGGAAATATCCAGCTCCATCCCATCTAGCCTCACATGTAGGGGAAGGAAAATACCCAACCACAGGCCTCTTAGCCTTCTTGTTTCACCTAAAGAGAGGAGAAAAAAAAAGCTGAGAACCACTTGTGAAGATTCCCACCCAGGGGCACAAGTTCACTGAAAGACTGAGAACTAATCACAGAACTCTAGAACACTTCCCTCCCACCACACCCTACCACCACATCAACATCAACAGAACTTTACACCTGAAAGAATCTCGGCTCCTTTTACTTGATACATCATGTCCAGTGTTCAACAAAAAATTACAAGGCATGTGTCTTAGTCAGGTTCCCCAGAGAAACAGAGCCAGTGGGAGATCAGACAAGTGATAGAGAGAAAGAGACTGAGATTTATTTTTAGGAATGGGCTCAAATGATTGCGTGCGGTGGGGGTGGCATTGGCAAGTCCAAAATCTGTAGTTAGGTGATTGGCTGGAGATTCCTTCAGTCTTGTGTCCTAAAATCCATGAGACAGGAAGAGTGAGGAGTGAAGGAGTTCTGGAAAAATGTCTAGGTATAGTCTGGAGGCAGGATACACCTTAGAGAAATCTCCCTATTTGCTCTTAAGGTCTTCAACAGATTGCCTGAGGCCCACCCACATTATGGAGGATAATCTGCTTTACTTAAGGCCATGTGATTTAATAACATGTTAAGAGCTTGGCTGCTAACCAGAAGGTTGGCAGTTCAAATCCACCAGCCATTCAAATCCACCAGCCATTCCTTGGAAACCCTACGGGACAGTTCTACTCTGTCCTTATAGGGTTGCTATGAGTCAGAATTGACTAGACGGCAACAGGTTTAACTACTTATAACAGAGTCTAGACTCGTGTATGACCAAACAACTGGGCACCATAGCCTAGCTAACTTGACATATAAATTAACTATCACAGCAAGCTGAAAAGCAAAAAATACAATCTGAAGAAACAAGCCAAGTGTCAGACGCCAACACTGAGATGAATCAGATGTTGGAATTATCTGACAAGATTTTTAAAGTAGCCATCACAAAAATCAAAGACCACAGCCTTCAGTATGGATCACACCTCAACATAAAGAAAACCAAAATCCTCACAACTGGACCAATAAGCAATATCACGATAAATGGAGAAAAGATTGAAGTTATCAAGGATTTCATTTTACTGGGATCCACAATCAACACCCATGGAAGCAACAGTCAAGAAATCAAAAGATGCATTCTATTGGGCAAATCTGCTGCAAAAGACCTCTTTAAAGTGTTGAAAAGCAAAGATGTCACCTTGAAGACTAAGGTGTGCTTGACCCAAGTCATGGTGTTTTCAGTCACCTCATATGCGCACGAAAGCTGGACGATGAATAAGGAAGACCGAAGAAGAATTGATGCCTTTGAATTGTGGTGTTGGTGAAGAATATTGAATATACCATGGGCTGCCAAAATAATGAAAAAATCTGCCTTGGAAGTACAGCCAGAATGCTCCTTAGAAGCAAGGATTGCGAGACTATGTCTTACATACTTTGGACATGTTATCAGGAGGGACAAGTCCCTGGAGAAGGACATCATGTTTGGTAAAGCAGAAGGTCAGCAAAAAAGAGGAAGACCTTCAACTAGATGGATTGACACAGTGGCTGCAACAATGGGCTCAAGCATAACGAGGATTGTGAGGATGGCCCAGGACTGCGCAGTGTTTCGTTCTGTTGTACACAGGGTTGCTATGAGTTGGAATCGACTAGACAGCACTGAACAACGACAACAATTTACAAATGGATGCATAGGTGGATAGGTATACCAAGAGGTGGGGGAGGGTGTAAGGGAACACACCCGCCTGCAGAGATAGGTTTGTTGTTGTTTTGTTAGGTGCTGTCAAGTCAGTTCCGGCTCATAGCGACCCTACGTACAACAGAACGAAACACTGCCCAGTCCTGCACCATCCTCACAATCCTTGTTATGCCTGAGCTCATTGTTGCAGCCACTGTGTAGTGCCTTCCAACCTGGGGGGCTCATCTTCCTGCACTATATCAATGTTCTGCTGCTATTGATAAGGTTTTCACTGGCTGATTCTTTTCAGAAGTAGACTGCTGGGTCCTTCTTCCTAGTCTGTCTTAGTCTGGAAGCTCAGCTGAAACTTGTCTACCATGGGTGACCCTGCTGCTATCTGAATACCGGTGGCATAGCTTCCAGCATCACAGCAACACGCAAGCCCCGGCAGTACGACAAACTGACAGACACGTGGGGGAGAGATAGGTTTGTTGGTGGATATTTCTGCACACATAACTGTAGGTGCTGCTTATATATTAATACAGACAAGCGAGCACACAAGGGCCGTAGTCAGGTCAACTTCCTAGACATAAGCAAACACCTCGAGGGATAAAGTTGCTAGGCTTGAAGACAAAGGACCATAGACTCAGGGGTCATGTACCTCAATTGGCACAACATAGTTCATAAAGATAAAGTTCTACACCCTACTTTGATGAGTAGCATCTGGAGTCTTAAAAGCTCGCGAGCGGCCATCTGAGATACATCTATTGGTCTCTTACCATCCAGAGCAAAGCAGAGTGAAGAAAACTGAAGACTTAAGGGAGCAATTAGTCCAAAGGACTAATGAACCACATGAATCACAGCCTACATGACCCCAAGTCCAAAAGAACTAGATGGTGCTCGGCTACCACTACTGACCACTCTGACTGGGATGACAACGGAGGATCCCAGCCAGACTGGGAGAAAAATTGTAGAACAAAAAATCAAATTCACACACACACACACACACACACACACACACAAGCACAAAATACAGACTTACTCGTCTGTTAGAGATTGGAGGTACCCCTGACTATGGCCCTAATACACCACTCTGAACTGGAACTAAAGCCATTCCCGGAGACCACCTTTAGGCCAAACCAGAGACAGGCCCATAAAATAAACAATAAGACCCAAAAGGAACGTGTGCCTTAGAACAAACAATTATACAAGATCAAAAGGGCAACATTTGCCAAACAGCAAAGATGAGAAGGCAGGATGGGATAGAAAATTAGGACGAAAGGAAACGGGGGACCCAGGGTGGAAATGGGGAGAGTGCTGACACATTGTGCGGAATGCAACCAACATCATGGAACATTTTTGTACAAGCTATTGAATCGGAAACTAATTTGCTACATAAACTTGCACCTAATGCACAATAAAACAATTTTTTTAAACTTAGAAATGGGGGATGAATTAGTGAGTGCTATAGGGTCACTGTGAGTCGAAATGGACTTGATGGCACTCAACAATGACAGGGGTTAGGGACAGGAAAGAGGGTGGGAGGGAGGTGGGGGTGGTTATAAAAGGGCAACAGGAGTCATCCCTGTGATTTGAAACTGTTCAGTGTTTTGCCGGTGGTGTGGATACAAGAACCCAGTTGGGAGATAAAATCGTGTAGAATTTAATACACCACACAAATGAGCACTTGCAAAACTGGGGAAATCCAAGTAAGATCAGTGAATTGTATCATTGTCAATGCCCTGACGGATACAGTATCGTAGTTCTACAGAAGTTCATACTGAGGGAAACTGGGCGAAATGTACAAGGGGTCTCTCTACTATTTCTTAGAACCACATATGAATCTATAATTATCGCAATGAAGTTTACAATTAAAGAAAATCCACTGCTAGAAGCTTTTACTAGGGAAATAATCAGAAGATTCTATGAAGGTGTAAGAACAGTAACGCTTGCCGCAGAAGTGTTACGATAGGGAAGTAGACTCGCTTTGCATCCTTCGATAGAGCTTTGTGCTCACCTGTCAGTGGGATATTAGGCAGCCATGAAAAACAACCCCATGGACCTTGAAAACATCACGCTGAGCAAAATAAGTCAGCTGCAAAAGGGCAAACTCTGTATGATCTCACTTACGTGAAATAAGCAACATATGGAAACCAAAGATTATTAGTGGTTTCCGGAGGTGGAAGGGAGGGGAAAAGCGGGGAGTTTTTCCATCGGGGGCATTGAGTTTATGTTGACGGTGACAGAACGATTTTGAAAAGGGCAGTGAGAAGGGTGTCGCAACATGAAAATGTCATCAATGTCACTGAATTGCAAACTGGGAAGATGCTGTATTGGCAAATGTTCTGGTGTAGATATTTTCACCGCAATAAAAAACCAGCAACTGACCCTGTGCAGCTGCGATCAATGTTATGGGTAAATGTGAATAGGTCCTTTGTTAAGTGAAAAGAGCAGATTAGAAAAATTATTGTTGCTATGTTGCTGTTGGGTGCCGTGGAATCGACACCTACTCATAGCGAATCTATGCCCCACAGAACGAAACACTGCCCAGTCCCGCGCCATCCTCACAATCGCTGCTGTATCTCAGCCCATTGTTGCAGCCACTGTGTCAATCCATCTCATTGAGGGTGTTTTCCTTTTTCTCTGACCCCCTAATTTACCAACAATGATGTCCTTCTCCAGGGACTGATTACTCCTGATAACATGTCCAAAGTAAGTGAGAGAAAGTCCAGCCATTTTCGCTTCTAAGGAGAATTTTCGTTGTACTTCTTCCAACACAGATTTGTTCATTCTTTTGGCAGCCCATGGTATATTCAATATTCTTTGCCAACACCATAATTCAAAGCAATCAATTCTTCTTCAGTCTTTCTTATTCACTTCCTTGCTTTCATATGCATATGAGGCAATTGAAAACACCATAGTTTGGGTCAAGTGCATCTTAGTCCTCAAAGCGACATCTTTGCTTCTGAACATTTTTTTAAAGAGGTCTTTTGCTGCAGATTTGCCCAATGCAATACATCGTTTGATTTCTTGACTGCTGCTCTCGTAGGCATTGATTGTGGATCCAAGTAAAATGAAATCCTTGACGACTTCAATCTTTTCTCTGTTTATCTTGATGTTGTTTATTGGTCCAGTTGTGAGAATTTTTGCTTTCTTTATGTTGAGGCATAATCCATACTGAAGACTATAGTCGTTGATCTTCATCAGTGAGTGCTTCAGGTCCTCTTCACTTTCAGCAAGCAAGGTTGTGTCATCTGCATAATACAGGCTGTTAATTAGTCTTCCTCCAATCCTGATGCCTCATTCTTCTTCATATAATCCAGCTTCTAGGATTGTTGGTTCAGTTTATGGATTGGATAAGTATGGTAAAAGGATACAACTTTGACACACACCTTTTCTGATTTCATACCACAAAGTATCCCCTTGTTCTGTCTGAATGACTGCCTCTTGATCTATGCACAGGTTCCTGGTGAGCACAATTAAGTGTTCTGGAATTCTCATTCTTCCCAATGTTATCCATAATTTCTTATGATCCATACAGTCCAATGCCTTTGTGTAGTCAATAAAACACAGGTGAACATCTTTCTGGTATTCTCTGCTTTCAGCCAAGATCCATATGATATCAGCAGTGATAACCCTCCTCCACGTCCTCTTCTGAATCCAGCTTGAACTTCTGGCAGTTCCCTGTCGATGTACTGCTGCAACCATTTTTTAATTATCTTCAGCGGAATTTTACTTTCTTGTGATAGTAATGATATCATTTGATAATTTCTGCATTCCATTGGATCACCTTTCTTTGGAAGGGGCACAAATATGCGTCCCTTCCAGTCAGTTGGTGTCTTAGTCACGTGGTTCCACTGTAACAGATATACCACAAGTGCATGGCTTTTAACAAGGAGATGTTTATTCTCTCACAGTCTGGTAGGCCACAAGTCCAAATTCAAGGCATCAATTCCAGGGGAAGGCTTTCTCTCTCTGTCATCTCTAGAGGAAAGTCCTTGTGATGCATCAGTCTTCCCTTGGTCTGGGAGCTTCTCTATGCAGGGACCTGAGGTCCAAAGGATGCACTGTGCTCCCAGCACTGCTTTCTTGGTGGTGTGAGGTACCCATGTGTCTCTGCTCGCGTCTCTCTTTTATATCTCAAAAGGGATTGGTTTAAGACAGTGTCTAACCTTGTAGACCTCATCGGTATAACTGCCGCTAATCCATTTTATTACATCATAGTGGTAGAGTATACAACACGTAAGGAAATCACATCATATTACAAAATGATACACTGTCATACAATACTGGAAATTATGACCCAACCAAGTTGACAGATATTTTGGGGGGACACAATTCAATCCATGACAGTTGGCTAGGCAGCTGTCTTCCAATTTTCTTGGCATAGACAAGCGAGTACTTCCAGCATCGCCTCTGTTTGCTGGAACAGCTCAATCGGTATTCCGTCAATTCCTGGAGCCTTGTTTTTTGCCAATGCCTTCAGTGCAGCTTGGATTTCTTCCTTCAGTACCGTAGGTTCTTGATTACATGCCACCTCCTAAGATGGTTGAATGTTGACCAATTGTTTTTGGTACAGTAACTCTGTGTATTCCTTCCATCTTCTTCTGATGCTTCCTTCGGCGTTCAGCATTTCGCTTGTAGAATCTTTCAATGTTGCAACTTGAGGCTTGAAGATTTTATTCAATTCTTTCAGCTTGAGAAATGCCCAGTGTCTTCTTCTCTTTTGGTTTTCTGACTATAGGTCTTTACACATTTCATTATAATACTTTATTTTGTCTTCTCAAGTCACCCTTTGAAATCTTCTGTTCAGCTCTTTTACTTCATCACTTCTTCCATTTGCTTTAGCTGCTCTGTGTTCAAGAGCAAGTTTCAGAGTCTCTTCTGATGTCCATTTTGGTCTTTTCTTTCTTTCCTGTCTTTTCAGTGACCTTTTGCTTTCTTCAGGTATGATGTCCTTGATGTCATCCCACAACTCGTCTGGTCTTCGGTCATTAGTGTGCAATGCATTAAATATACTCTTGAGATGGTCTCTAAATTCAGGTGAGATATACTCAAGGTCGTATTTTGGCTCTCATGGACTTGTTTTAATTTTCTCCAGCTTCAACCTGAAGTTACATATGAGCAATTGATGGTCTGTTCCACAGTCGGCCCCTGGCCTTGTTCTGACTGATGATATTGAGCTTTTCCATCTCTCTTTCCATAGATGTAGTCGATTTAATTCCTGTGTATTCCATTCAGTGAGGTCCACATGTATAGTCACCATTTACGCTGTTGAGAAAAGTATTTCCAATGAATAAGTCATTAGTCTTGCAAAATTCTATCACACGATCACCAGCATTGTTTCTATCTCCAAGGCCATATTTTCCAACTGCTGATCATTCTTTGCTTCCAGGTTTCACATTCCAATCACCAATAATTAGCAATGCATCTTGATTTCCTTTTTGATCAATTTCAGACTGCAGAAGTTGGTAAAAATCTTCAATTTCTTTATCTTTGGCCTTAGTAGTTGGTGCATGAATCTGAGTAAGAATCATATTAACTGGTCTTCCTTGTAGCTGTATGGATATTATCCTATGACTGACAGTGTTGTACTTCAGGATAGATCTTGAAATGTTCTTTTTTATGATGGACATGATACCATTCCTCTTCCATTTGTCATTCCTGGCCTAGTAGACCATATGATTGTCTGATTCAAAATGGCCAATACCTGTCGATTTCAGCTCATTAATGCCTGGGATATAGATCTTCAAGCATTCCATTTCTTCTCTGACAACTTCTAATTTTCCTTGATTCACACTTCGTACATTCCATGTTTTGATTAGTAATGGATATTTGCAGCTGTTTCTTCTCATTTTGAGTCATGCCACATCAGCAAATGAAGATCCTGAAAGCTTTACTCCATCCATGTCATTAAGGTTGGCTCTACTTTGAGGAGGCAGCTCTTTCCCAGTTATATTTTGACTGCCTTCCAACCTGGTGGGCTCATCTTCAGGCACTATATCAGACAATGTTCACTGCTATTCCTAAGAATTTCGCTGGCCGGTTCCTTCAGAAGGAGATCATCAGGTCCTTCTCCCTAGTCTGTCTTAGTCTGGAAGCTTCACTGAAACTTGTCACCATGAGTGACCGACCCTGCTGGTATTTGAAATACCAGTGGCATAGCTTCCAGCGTCACAGCAACATACAAGCCACCACAACAAAACGGACAGACAAGTAGTGGAAAAATTACATATAATATAATCTTTTTTTAAATCTACAGGCTCATATATAAAAACCTGGACAAGATATACACTGTTTTCAAAATTACCCTTTTGGGGGTGTGGTCATGGATAATTTTCAGTTTTTCTTTATCGTTTCGGACTTGGCTGGACTGCTTATAGGGACTATTATTCCCTGTCATAATTAGGGTTGCTAGATAAAATACAGTACACCTAGTTACATTTGAATCTCAGATGAACGACAAATAATTTTTTACTATGGGTATGTAACAAACAATATTTGTATTTCTAGCTGCTAAATCTGGCAAGCCTAGGTATGACCATAAATTCTGAAGCCATTTCCACCTTGGAAAACAAGAAATAGAACCAAGGCCACCACAGGCTGTTGTCACGCATACCCAGAGGCTAAGCGCTCTGCGAGAGCTTGTCTGAACCCTCTGCACCAGTGAGGGCCGTGCCCTGCTGGGAGCCCCTACCCTGGCTCTGGTTCTTGGGTCCTAGCCCCTTTCACCTACCCAGGGACTCTCTCCAGCAGCAGCCATCTTCCCGCTGAATCATTCTTGCTCCACCATCTATCTCTTTCCTCTCCTCCCTGGACTCACACCCAGCCTTCACGATCTAGCCCCTTCCTCCCTTGCTAGGGCTTCTGCCTTCCCACCATTCCTGGAGCACATGATACTCATTTCTCTTGTGAGGTCTTTGCACCTGACTGCTCTCTGTCCCCACCACCCATCTGTCAGCTTCTTGAACGGTGGTGTCTTGCATGTTGCTGTGATGCTGGAAACTATGCCACAGGTATTTCAAATACCACCAGTGTCACGCATGCTGGACAGGTTTCAGAGGAACTTCCAGACTAAGATGGACTAGGAGGAAGGACTTGGTGGTCTACTGCCGAAAAGCAGCCAATGAAAGCCCTATGGATGCCAACAGTCCAATCCCCAACCAATCATGAAGATGGTGCGGGACCGGACAGCGTTTGGTTCCTTTGTACCCAAGGTCACTATGAGTTGAAGATGACTAACAACACCACTTTCTGCACGTTCCCTCTCACACCTCACTTGGGCCTCAGCTCCCACCCCACCCCTGGCCCCATGCAAACATGGTGCTCCTACTTCCCCTTTCCCCGAAGGCCTCGAGTTTCCTCTTCTACGCACTGCTGCTGCGATGGACCCTCCCCTGCCTCCCGAAGAAAAAGAAATGCGCAGCCTCTTCTGTGAGGCTCCATCCCACCTGTGGCGGTCATCACTGCCTGCTCTGTATCTACCCACAGCTTCTCCCCGTGGTCATCGTTCTCCACTGCCTGCCCATTTTATCTCCTATGCTCCCCTCCCCCTGCCCAATTGACCCCTGCCTCCCGCAAATCCTGGAGATGCCCCCATGCCTCTCCCAGGCCTCACTGCCCCCTAACACCCCCTCCCCAGTGATCCGAGTGGTTTTCTTAAGAGTCACCCCCCGCCAGGGTGGGCTTGACTCCAGCCCAGCCCCCAGGATTGTTCCCGGCCACCTCCACCTCCCATCTCCTGGCCTATCTCTCTCCTCATTCCTTTAGCTTTGGGAACGTTGGTGGGCCCAGCGACTCACCTTCCGCTGGGACAGGACCTGGGGATGGCTTAGGCCCCCCTCTAAGGAGAGGCACACAGTGGGAGGCACCGTGGTCATCTTTACCTGTCTGCATCCTCTCCCTCGCCCAGGGAGGGGGTGCAACCAGAAATAGAAGCCCAGGAAGGTCTGAATGTCAGCCAGGATGGGGCAGGGAGCTGCATGATGGCAGATGGGGTGGCCACCCCTGCTAGGGTGTTCACAGCACACCTGCCCTGTGCTGGAGTTCCTGTACCTGGGCCCACTTCCACTGCATCACACCCCCAGGCTGATGCACCAGGACACCGTGTTTCAAGGTCACCTCCTCCACCCAGACAAGGGCCAGCTCCAAGGCCCCGAGGCAGCCATGGAGGAGTTTTGGATGAGAATTTCTCCCAAGACAGCTTCACGCCTGCAGCAGCCAGAGCTCCCCACCCCCCCCCCCCCCCCACCTCCCAGCTAACACCAAACTCCTCTTGGCTTGTCTTTGGGGATATATGGTGTCCACTCCAGGGACAAGGAGGCTTGAGAGGTTCTGGGAGGGGCAGCAATGCCAACACCTGGATAGGGAGATACCTGGATGGGGAGTGTAGCGAAATGGGTTCCTTTATGTGGACTTTTGCCCTGGTTCTTCGGAATAACAGCTTGAGAGATTTTTCCCCTAAACCTTGAGGAGTTACCTATGCCCTAGTATTCTACCCCAAAGGGTTTGTTATATTTTTTGGGTAAACTGTAAACAACTTGTGGTTTGATGCTTTTTATCTGGCCCTGGGCTGCAGTCTGCCCTGTGGTTGGTCTGTTTTACATACCGTGCAGGGATTGGTCAATAGACTATGCAAATGAAATATCTGTGGCTCACCAAGAGGGGATGGTCAGTTTGTAGCCCTGGTGGGAGGGCCATGCATTGAAACTGAACAGGAGTTTGTAAATATATGCAGGCAGCCCCCCAGAGGTTTTCCAGACAGGAAGCAGACAGAAGCAGAAAGGAGAAAAGGCAAGACAGAAGAGCAAGACAGAGAAGGGAGGCAAGGAACCCTAAATAAGTTGTGACATGGGTTAAGGGCTGTAACGCTGAAGACAGTGACAGGCCTGGAAGAGGCCTTCCGGCAGCGTCAGTGGTGACAGATAGCAGGGCCAAGAGGAGCCTGAGGGGACCGAGGGGAGCCCGTCCCCGAGGGGCCGAGGGGAACCCATCCCCAGGGACCCGAGGGGAGGCTGTCCCCAGGTGGCCAAGGGGAGCCTTGTCCTGAGGGGGCTGAGGGGAGCCTGTCTTCAGGGGCTGAGGGGAGCCTGTCCTCAGGGCCGAGGGGAGCCTATCCTGGAGGGGTTAGCCCTGTCCTCAGGGGGCTGAAAGGAGGCCTATCCTCAGGAATATGAGAGAAACCTGTCCTGAGGGGGCCCAAGAGGAGGCCTGTCTTCAGGGGGGTGAGAGAAACTTGTCCTCAGGGGGCCGAGAGGAGGCCTGCATGGCTAGGGGTGGGGGGGGCATGCACAGCAGAGAGATGGACCTACTTGTTTGCACGGCCGAGAGGAATGGAGAGCCATCCTGCACTGAAGAAGGGAGGGATATGCTGTCCATCTGGGGAGCCTTCCAGTCTTTGTGTACTTGCTTCCTGATCCTGATCCTGAGTTGCACAGCCCTGGTGGCGCAGTGGTTAAAGAGCTCAGCTACTAACAGGAAGGTCGGTGGTTCAAACTCACCAGCTGTTCCCCAGGAGAAAGATGTGGCAGTCTGCTTTTGTAAAGATTTACAGCCTTGGAAACCTTATGTGGCAGTTCTTCTCTGTCCTATAGGGTTGCTGTGTGTTGGCCTCGACTCCACTGGCAACGGTTTGTTTGTTTCTTGGTTTTTAGCTCCTTGACGAACTACTTAACTGTGAGTACAGTTTGCGTTTTCTGTGCGGTCATCACGAGTTATGGAACCCAGAAAAGAAGTAGAGTGCCATGGGGCAACAGCCGGCGTCAGAATTGGTAGAAAGATTGGACGGTGGGGTAAGTCTGACCTCCACCTCACGGGAGTCAGCTTTAGGCTGATGCTGATCTTAATTCTCCTCTCTCCCCCTTGAAGTTAGGCGTGGCCTGACACTACCATTTTCCACAGAGATACCTGGATGGGGGAGATACCCGGATGGGGAGATGCCTGGATTGGGAGATGCCTGGATGGGGAGATTCCTGTATGGGGAGATACCTGGGTGAGAGTGATCCCTGGGTGGGAGATCCCTGGATGGGGGATGTTTTGGGTTCACTTGATCAGCTGGTATTAGCACTGCACAGCCACCAGTGGCAAACTCCTCCCCTGGGGACCTTGCCCCATTGGAGTCCAGGCTTGGCATCTGCCTGCAGCCCACCCTGTGCCCACTGCCCACCTTGCCCTCCTCCTGGGAGCAGCTAAGCCTGTGGGTATCAGGAGGCTTCTCTGAGTCAGACACTGTTCTGGAGGAACTGGTGCCCAAATCACCAAGGACCTGTCCTTCTGGAGAGCAGGTGAGGAGACACGCAAAGAACAAGGGCATTTCAGCTCCAGGAGCATGAGAGACTGGGGCAGGCGACCCGGGATAGGGTGGGCAGCAGCGGTCTTCCCTGGCCGGATGTTGCTGCCAGGGAAAAGCCAGGTGCGAAGAGAGGGAGGGATGGGCCTGCCTTTTCCTGGACAGGCTGGAGGAGGCCGGGGGTCAGGAGCTAGGACTCTTGGGCGGGGGGCTGCCCTGCGTGATTCTAGGCGAGACCAGACAGCCCGCAGGGCGAGCGGAGAGTGGGCTCCGCGGGCCAGAGCGGAGAGGTCGGGGTATTGGGAGGCAGCGCCCGGCGGACGCGGGAGCTGGGCACGGGGTTGGCGCGCTCCTCGCCTCCGCAGGCCCCCTGACCCTGGGCTCCTGAGTTGTACGGACTGGCCCCGGCTCCCGGATGGCAATGCGGACCTCTTGCTCCCCCAGCCCTTGCCGTGCCGGACAGGGGTCACAGGCTCCGGTCCCAACTCCCGCCCCCCCGCCCCGGCTCCGGGCCCCGGCTGGTGATGCTGAGCGGTCCTCGGGGAGGGCGCGCGGGCCTGCGGAATCCTGGGGAGCACAGCGCGCCGGGTCGCTCCGCGGTGGGGTCCCAGGTGCAGGCGCCAGCCGCCATTCCCCCGCCCCACCCTCCGGGTCCTACTTCCTGGGGCGCAGGGAGGCGGCGGGGAGGTAGCCGAGGGCGGAAGGAAGAGGCTAGAGGCCGCAGGGGACTCTGAGGCCTGGGGCGCTCCCACTCCCGCCTGGACCCAGCCTCACCCAGGCCCGGGGGCCTGGCTGCCCCACCCGAGCCGGCGCCACGCCCTGAGGGCACCCCTGCAAATCCTGGGCACAGAGCGCCCCGGAAGTCCGCCCGGCCCCGCGGCTGTCCGACGCCCCGCACCTTGCCTCCATCCCTCAGCTGCACCCGCGGGTGGCTGTTGGGTGGACGAAAGGTGAGCCTGTCCTCCACTCGGGGGAGTCTGGGGTTACTGGTTCAGAATGGACCAGGGGATTCAGGCGAGCCTTGTGGTGCCCCCCAGGCATCCCCTGCTGCCCTGGCCCCAGCGTCAATCTGAGTGGTGAGCTGGGCTCAGAGATCCCCACAAACACAGGAGCCCCTCCTCGCTGTGGTTATTCTTATTTCAGCAGCCCAGAGTCTGCACCCAACCTCAAGGAGCCATGCCCCAACTTCCTCCTGGGGCCCCAACTGGGCTGCCCAGATCCTCAGAGCCCAGCCCCGCCCCTGCCTGGCTGCGACTGGGGATCCCTCATGCCCAACACGGCCGATGGCAGTCTTCTGCATGGGGGGGGGGGGGAGATAGGTGAAGGGAACATGGGTGAGGGTCCCAGCATGGTGACTCTGAGTAGTCGGTGCCCCTGGGCCGTCTCTCCCAGCTACCGAGCCCCCCCCCCCCCAGCCCAACAGCCCGACAGCCTCCCTTCCCTTTAAAGGGCCACCCCCACTGCCAGCGACCCCGCTGCCTGGAAAGGAAGCCCCTCCCCTCCCCACCCCCCGGCCAGGGAAAAGCAGGAGGACCAGGAGGCGGGCCAGGTTCTAGGTCCCTGGCCATTGCAGGGGACTGGCCGTGTCCACCCCGCACCCCTACCTGGGGCTCCACAACACCACCACCCTTCCTTTACGACCAGCCTTGAGAACCTGCCAGTGCTAGACCACTAACCCCATGTCCCATCTAAGAGGGGCTTGAAATCCTAATCACATCCCAGGAACTTGCTCAAGGTCACCGCTGGAATCACAACCAAGCTTCAGGTTAGAACCCCCAAAGGCCACAGTGCACTATGTGTGGAGTGCCGCCAGGCTGCGGAGGGAGTGACAGGGTCGGTGTTTGGCCCGAGTCCACCTTGCAGCAGCTGCTCAGCCCTTCTTCATTCCGAAGTGTGCGCTGAGCTCCGACTCCATGCACGCTCATTGTCCTGTGCCCAACACTGCTGATGTGGGCGCCACGAGGCAAACTCCCCCTGCCCTCCTGGGGCTTGCAATCTGTGCTTACACTCGAAAACTGTCCCAGGAGTTCACGTTTTGGTTGCAATAAAAGATAAGGCACAGTGTCTTGGGCACATGGAAAGTGCTCCGCAAAGATATACTAATGGATGCATTGAAGCTTGCAGTCAGGTACCATGGGTCCTGGCTCCCCTGGACAGTCCCAGGCGAGTCCTGGCCCAGTGATTAGCTACGCCTACTTCTCCTCCAGAGTGCCCCATGTGGACGTAAGCTATATGGCCACATGACTTACAGAACAAGCTCCTTCCTGTGGGGGCCAGAGGACAGGCCACAGAAGGTGGAACTGGGAGACCAGGAGGTGTGGGCTCGCAGCTGCTGTGTGTGCAGCTGGGTATCTGTCAGCACACACTATGGGCACCTATCCACTAGTGGCATGGCTTTGGGCAGTGGTTGCTTTTCTGCTCTGGGAATCTTGTCTTTCCAGCCCAGCTCAGTGTCTGGCAATTGTGAGGACACAGTCAGCCTGCCCCGCAAGGTCTTAGTGAGGGTCTATTCTCCTTGGATTGCACATAAGATACCTGTGCACACGACAGGGGAGGCCCGGCCTCTGGGAATGTGAATTCTAGTAGGGGAGGCAGACCACGAACCAGTCAATACATGATACGCCAGAGAAAAATCGAGTCAGTAAAGGTAGAGATGGAGACTGGGGTGCTAGTCTACAGAGTCTCTCAGATCAGGTGACTATCAGGCAAAGATCTGAAGGAAGTGGTGGAGTAAGGCAGACAGATGTCTAGGGAAGAGCATTCCAGGCAGAGGGAAAAGATAGTGCACACGCCTGAGGTAGGGCATCAAGGAGGGCAGTGGGACCAAGGTAGAGGAGGCTGAGGGGTATGTGGGATGATAGGAGCCAGACAGTGTGGGTCTTGCTGCCGTCATCATCAGGACTCTGGCTTTGACTGTGCATGAAATGGGAAGGAGGGCCCACTGTGCAATGATCGCTTTTATATGGCCTTTTTTGCCATGAGCTTGTAACTCCTGCCAAATGATTAGGTAGGACTATGCAAATAAGATGGCTGTGGCCCACCAAGGTGATTGGACAGCTTGCTAAGAACACAAATAAGGTGCATGAAACCCCTGTGGGGGGGGGGATTAAGCAAATAAGGTGTGTGGAGCCCTAACAAGGGATTGGTCAGTTTTGCCATCCTGCTAGCCTTAAAAGAGAGCCAATCCCAAAGCAGAGGGAGACCTCACTACCACCAAGAAGAAGAGACAGGTGTGGAGCATGTCTTTTGGACCTGGGGAACCTGTGCTGAAAACCTCCTAGACCCAAGAGACAGAGAGCTGTAATAAGAGCTGGTCCAAGATGGCAAGAAGTGGTGAAAAAGAAATGGTGGCAGAACCGGGATACTGGTGCAAGATGGCACAGTGGGCTTCCTGGCCCATGGAGCAAGGCAGTTACAGTGGATGTGCCAACCCACAGAATGAGAGAGCTGAGTACCTTCAGGCAGGAGGCTTCTTGGTGGAGCGAGGTGCCTCTGGGCACTTGTCAGCAGACCTAGGCATGCCAACCCATGGAGCAAGAGAGCTGAGTGCCTTTGGGCTGAGGCCTACTGGTGGAGTGGGGTGCCTCTGGGCACTTATTGGCAGAGCAAGGCTGACCCATGAAGTGAGAAAGCTAAGTATCTTCAGGCTGAAGCTTACTAGCGGAGTGGGGTGTCTTCATGTACTTATTGGCAGAACTAAAAAGCTTTGTAACACTTGCTCGAGCAGGGCAGAAGCTGGGTTGACGGGCTCAGGGGCCAAGGGCCAGAGAAAGGCCTGCCTCCAGGCACGGCTGAGAAGAAGCTGTCCTATTCGAAGAACCGTATCCTGAATTGTAATATTACTTCTCTAATAAACCCTATAACTGTAAGTACAGTTTGTGATTTTTCTGTGGCCATTGCAATGAATTATCGAAACCAGCAGAGGAGAAGAGAGTGCCATAGGAGGGACAGCTGGTGTCAGAATTCGTAAAAAGTTGGAGAGAGGAGGTTATGTCTAACCTCCACCTCCCAGGAAGCAGCTTTGGGCTGATGCTGATGATGATTCTCTTTCCCCCTCGTGAAGTTAGAGGGGCTCAGATGCTCCCACCATGCCATTCTTACAGTTGGTGTCAGGAGTGGGATTCACTGCAATGGCTCCAGACTCATGGAAGAATGGGACTTTATAAGAGAAGAATGAAGGCATGGGAAGCAAAACTTTTGATTCATAGATGGTTGCTTTTGTTGTTGCCTGTAATGGCTGAAAGGAAAGTAAGAGATTTTATGCTGCAGCTCAGGGGAGAAAAGCTGCATTTGGAGTGGCTTGGGGCAAAAGTCAGGCTGGTTAAACAAGATGATTGGTAGGGTACGAGGGCCTTCTGGTTCCACCCAGCCAGAGGCTTAAGGCCCTATGCATATGAATGGGAAGATAGTCAAAGTGTGGAGAAGAGAGGATGAAACTGGAGTATTTAAAAAGGGTTATGTGTTTATTTGGATGTACTATAGATATTGAATGTTTCTTCTACCTAGTGTTGTAAAAAAGATCTAAATGTATAAAGGAAATGAATACTGGCTATTATACGGAGAGTGTGTAGCTCCACCTTCAGCCAATACTTGATTGGATATGCTAAAAGGGGAACTAGGATTTGCCCATAAGAAACACAGGCTGTTTGTTTCAATCTAGTAGTCCTGTATATACAGTATTGGGGACTTAGGTGGAAAACCTGAGCCCCAACTAGAACTGTTGGAGTCAGAAAATTTGCATTTGAAAGGACAGGCAGACTGTGACGGTTAAGGTTGTGTGTCAACTTGGCTGAGCCATGATTCTCAGTGGTTTGGCAGTTATGATGTAGTCTGGCAGCTATGTAATGATGTAATCATCTCCATGATAAGATCTGCTATGAGCAGCCAATCAGCTGAAAAGGAGTTTCCTTGGGGGTGTGGCCTGCATTCAATATAGGTGGGTTTTCTGGCAAAGCTTGCTGGCTTTTGCTTACTCTGTATCTTGCAGCTGGCTCCTCATCTGACCTCCAGCTCTTGGGATTTCAGCTAGCAGCTTACTTGCCAATCTTGGGATTCGTCAGACTCCCCAGCCTGTGAGCCAGCAGCCTGCCATCTTACCTGCCATCTTACTTTGGGATTCATCAGCCCCTGCAACTTGTGAGGCAGTGGCCTGCTGTCTGACCTGCCAATCTTGGGTTCACCAGCCCCTGCAGCTACGTGTCAGGAGAAGCCTCCAGCCAGACCCACAGACTTGGGCCTTTCCAGTTTCTACAATCATGTGAGCCACTTCATTGATTCAAATCTGTGTGTGTGTGTGTGTGTGTGTATACATATATATATAAATGGATGTTTGCAGCTGTTTCTTCTCATTTTGAGTCGTGCCATATCAGCAAATGAAAGTCCCAAAAGCTTGACTCCATTCATGTCATTAAGGCCAACTCTACTTTAAGGAGGCAGCTCTTCCCCGGTCACATTCTGAGTGCCTTCCAACCTGAGGGGCTCATCTTTCGGCACTGTTATCAGACAATGTTCCACTGTTATTCATAAGGTTTTCACTGGCTATTTCTTTTCAGAAGTATACCACTAGGTCCTTCTTTCTAGTCTGTCTTAGTCTGGAAGCTCAGCTGAAACCTGTCCGCTATGGGTGACCCTGCTGGTATTTGAATACCAGTGGCATAGCTTCCAGCATCACAGCAACAGGCAAGCCCCCATAGTATGATAAACTGACAGACGCATGGATCCACAATCAACACCCATGGAAGGAGCAGTCAAGAAATCAAAAGCAGCAGCATTGCATTGCTGCAAAAAAACCTCTTCGGTGTGTTAAAAGCAAAGATGTCACTTTAAGGACTAAGGTGCACCTGACCCAAGCCGTGGTGTTTTCCGTCACCTCATATGCATGCGAAAGCTGGACAAGGAATAAGGAAGACAGAAGAAGAATTGACGCCTTTGAATTATAGTGTTGGCAAACAATATTGAATATACTATTGACTGCCAAAAGAATGAACAAATCTGTTTTGGAAGAATAGGCAGAATGCTCCCTAGAAGTGAGGCTTGTTACTTCCCTAATAAACCCTGTAACTGTATAAGTACAGTTTGTGAGTTCTCTGTGGCCACTACAATGAATTATCAAACCCAGCAGAGAAGTAGAGAGTGCCAGGGGAGGGATGACTCGTGTCAGAACTGATAGAAAGTTTGGAGGGTGGAGGTAAGTCTGACCTTCACCTCATAGCAATCAGCCTTGGGCTGTTTTGCTGATGGTGATTCTCTTTCCCCCTTGAGAATTTAGAGGAGATCAGATGCCCTACCCGGCAATTTTTACAGGTACTTTGAGGCTCTCAGTGGAAGAGTGAGTGTCAGTGCAGAGAGGCCAGGAAGAAGGCTTCCTTCATCTAGACCAGGGGTCAGAAATATTTTCAGTAAAGGGCCAGATAGTTCATATTTTCAGCTTTGTGGGCCTCACGGTCTTTGTCACAACTTTTCAACTCTGCTGGCGTATTGCCAAAGCAAAATGAATGAGTGTGGGTGTGTTTCAATTAAACTCTTGCTAGCTGCCATGGAGTTGGCTCCGAATCATGGCGACCTTACCTGCAACAGAATGAAACATGGACTAGTCCCTCATTATCTCTGTGATCACTGGTGTGTTGGATTCCACTGTTGTGGTATTGGGTCAATCCACCTCACTGAGGGTTTCCCTCATTTTTGCTGACCCTGTGCTTTACCAAACATGATGTCCTTTTCTAGTGATTGGTCTTTCCTGATGACATGTCCAAAGTAAGCAAGATGTAGCTTCCCTATCGTCTTAGTCATCTAGTGCTGCTGTAACAGAAATACCACAGGTGGGTGGCTTTAACAAACAGAAGTTTATTCTCTCACAGTCTAGTAGGCTAGAAGGCCAAATTCAGGGCATCAGCTCTAAGGGAAGGCTTTCTCTGTCTGCTCTGGAGGAAGGTCCTTGTAGTCAATCTCCTCCTGGACTAGGAGCTTCTCTGTGCAGGAACCTCAGGTTCAAAGGACTCACTTTGCTCCTGTGCTGCTTTCTTGGTGGTATGAGGTCCCCGTCTCTCTGCTAGCTTCTTTTATATTTCAAAAGAGATTGGCTCAAGACACAATGCAATCTTGTAGATTGAGTCCTGCCTCATTAACATAACTGTTACCTATCCTACCTCATTAACATCATAGAGGTAGGATTTGTAACACATACGAAAATCACATCAGATGACAAAATGGTGGACAATCGCACAATGCTGGAAATCGTGGCCTAGCCAATTTGATACACATATTTTCGGGGGACACAATTCAATACAGGACACCTATCCTTGCTTCTAAAGAGCATTCTGGTTTTATTTTAAACTATATTTAGGATTCCAACTGAATATGGAAATTATCAAACAATATCATTAATATCATATGCAAGTAAAATTTTACTGAAGATCATTGAAAAGTGGTTGTAGCAGTACATCGACAGCAGCAGTACACTGACAGGGAACTGCCAGAAATTCAAGCCGGATTCAGAATAGGACGTGGAACGAGGGAGATCATTGCTGATGTCACATGGATCTTGGCTGAAAGCAGAAAATACCAGAAAGATGTTTACCTGTGTTTCATTGACTATGCAAAGGCATTTGACTGTGTGGATCATAACAAATTATGGATAACATTGTGAAGAATGGGAATTCCAGAACACTTAATTGTGCTCATGAGGAACCTGTACACAGATCAAGAGGCAGTCATTCGACCAAAACAAGGGGACACTGCGTGGTTTAAAGTCAGGAAAGGTGTGCGTCAAGGTTGTATCCTTTCACCACATTTATTCAATCTGTATGCTGAGCAAATAGTCTAAGAAGCTGCACTATATGAAGAAGAACGTGGCTTCAGGATTGGAGGACGACTCATTAACAACCTTGCTTACTGAAAGTGCAGAAGACTTGAAGCACTTATTGATGAAGATCAAAGACTACAGGCTTCAGTATGTATTACACCTCAACATAAAGAAAACCAAAATCGTCACAACTGGACCAATCAGCAACATCATGATAAACGGAGAAAAGATTGAGGTTGTCAAGGATTTCATTTCACTTAGATCCACAATCCACACCCATGGAAGCAGCAGTCAAGAAATCAAACCATGCACTGCATCGGGCAAATTGACTGCAAGAGATCTCTTTAAAGTGTTAAAAAGGCAAAGATGTCACCTTGAGGACTAAGGTGCGCCTGACCCAAGCCATGGTATTTTCAATCACCTCATACACACGTCAAAGCTGGACAACAAATAAGGAAGACTGAAGAAGAATTGATGCCCTTGAATTGCGGTGTTGGCAAAGAATACAGAATATACCGTGGACTGCCAAAAGAATGAACAAATCTGTCTTGGAAAAAGTACAGCCAGAATGCTACTTAGAAGCAAGAACGGGGAGAGTACATCTCACAGACTTTGGACATGTTATCAGGAGGGATCGGTCCCTGGAGAAGGACATCATGCTTGGTAAAGTAGAGGGTCAGCGAAGAAGAGGAAGACCCTGGACAAGATGGATTGACACAGTGACTGCAACAATGGGCTCCAGCACAGCAACAATTGTGAGGCTGGCGCAGGACCAGGCAGTGTTTCATTCTGTTGTACACTGGGTCACTATGAGTTGGAACCGACTTGACAGCACCTCACAACAACAAAATTTGGATTTCATGTAATTTTCACGTGAAAATAAAGAATACTAAGATATTATTCTTATTTTGAGATGCATAAACCTGCTTAGCTTGTGGGCTGTACAAAAACTGGTGACAGGTGGATGTTGCCTGCTGCCATAGCTTGCTGACCCCTGGTGTATACAACAAATACCAACCACTGCTGTGAGCCAGGCAGCATCGAGGAGACAGCTCCATCACGCAGAGTAAAAAAAGCAAAACAAAACAAAACCCAAACCAAAAACACTCAGTTCCCAAGGAGCTTAGATAAGAAAGTAAATGATAGAGGTCGTGAAAAGGTCCTAAGTCCTCACCTGCCCTGTTCATCCAGAAGAGTCAGGACCACCCCGCACAGCAGCAGAGGAGGTGGGAGGGGTCTGGAACCCCAGGGCAGGGTGGGTGTGGAGTGAGTTGGGGGAGATTGAACTGTTAAGAGACAGGAGGAGATTGGGAGTCTCAGAGCAGAGGGGTGCATGTCCTGACTTGCGTTATTGAACTAAACCATAACTGCTTAAGTAACCAATTCCTGGTTAATACGTTCAGACCTTTAAAGTGAACATTTCATTTCTGTATGCAGTAACCTGTGGTGTAGAACATGGCCACACACGAAAGGCCACATTCAGCCTGCAGAGTTTATTTGCTCTGCACAGAAGTTTGCGTTAGTTTTCAACACTTAGAAGCCGAGATTTTACATTAAAATCCACAGGCCAGATTCCTGGGTGGTGAGTACTTGATCCCTGCCCCCTCCAGTCCAAGGGGCTGCTCAGAAACCCTCCCACCTACCCTTACACCCCTGCTTCCTTGGCCTCTCAACACCTGCTGGACCACAGATTTAATCCCTGCTCTACCATCAAACTGGACAATGAATAAGGAAAACTGAAGAATTGACACCTCTTAATTATGGTGTTAGTGAAGAATATCGAACATGCCATGGACTGCCAAAAGAACCAACAAATCTGTCTTGGAAGAAGTACAGACAAAATGCTCCTTAGAAGAGAGGATGGGGCGACTTTGTCTCACGTAGTTTGGACATGTTATCAGGAGGGATCCGTCCCTCGAGAAAGACATCATACTTGGTATAAAGTAGAGGGCAGGGAAAAAGAGGAAGCCTCTCAATGAGATGGATTGACACAGTGGCTGCAACAATGAGCTCAAACATACCAATCATAGAGATGGCACAAGAGTGCGCAGCGTTTCCTTATACTGTACCTAGGGTGGCTATGAGCGAGTACCTACCGAGGGCACCTAACAAAAACAATAACTGCCATCAAATACTCGGCTGCTAACCCAAAGGTCAGCAGTTTGAATCCACCGGCGCTCCTTGGAAACAATGGGGCAGTTCTACTCTGTCCTATAGGGTCGCCATGAGTCGGAATCAACTCAACAGCAACGGTTTTTTTTTTTTTTCCCTACCGTCAACGAGGCCAAGGCCGCCGCGGGCGCACCTTGTCGTCTTAGACTTAAGAGCTTAAACAGAACAGAGGCCCGGACCCGACAGCGTCGGTGCAGAGCCGGTGGGACCCGCTAGGAGAGGCCTCAGGTGCAGGTGAGCCGGGGTCCAGGTGGGACGCACAGTCCGGGGCGGGTGTGGGTACCTCGAGCCGCACAGCGCCGGCACGGACACCCGCGCCCAGCGGCCCGTGGACACCGCGGGGAAGCCCGTGGTTCGCTAAGGCTTCGGGGGCCCGGGTGAGCGCACCCGCGCGCACCTGCCCCCATCTACCGCCTTCCGTGAGCGCCTCAGCCCTTCCGCGGACCCGCCTCGCCAAGAACGGGCCGGCACGTGCGCGGCGGACGCTCGCGGGACAGCCACGCGGCACGTAAGACTGGCCTTCCTGCCGCCTCGGGCCCGGAAGTCCCCGCGGGCCCCCTGCTCCTGGCCGGCCGGAAACCCCCCGGCGGCAGTTGAGTGGGCGCACGGCGGCCGCCAACGGCCGCCCACGCAGAAACCGCCAGCCCCACCCCCCGCTTCCTCCAGTCCCGCCCTCGCCTTCCCCGCCCCCTGCGGACCCTAGGCTCCGCCTCCTGCAGGCCCCTCCCCCTCCAGGTCTCTCCCACAGCGTCACCCCGGCCGCTAGCCCGCGGGAAGAGGGGCGGGGCGTGGGGGGTACTGCGTCTGCGGGCTCTGGCACTGCCCCGACCACCTGGTCTACGAGGGGTCTGCTGGACGGAAAAGGGCCTGCTTCCCGAGGCGGTGCGGGGGCCGGGGAAGCGGTGCTACAATCGGTGGCGTCATAGGGATGGTGCCGGGGCGGCGATGCGGTGTGGCCGGCGACATAGTGAGCGGGGATTGGGAGGGGGAGGGGCTGTTTGTGGCGGCGTCTTGGGGGCGGGGCTTGGGCTGAGGCGTGCAGGGGGAGGTGCCGTAGGCGGTCCTTCGTCCGGCTGCGGCTGAGGCGTCGGTCCTGGGCAAAGGACGTGCTGCGTCAGGTTTAGCCGTCGCCCGGGCGGGGCCGAGGATGGTGCTACCTTATACGGCGGCCGCAAAGGGGCGGAGCCAGGAGTGGCGTGCGCAGGGAGAAGCGTCGGGGGCGGGCCGTGGGCGTGGCGGCTGTGCGTCCGGCGTCCGCGTCACGGGGGCGGGGCTTGGGTGGTGGCGTCATCACTGGCCGGCGGGCGCGGGAGGGGCGCGGGGGCGAGACAAAGCCGCGGCTAATGAATGGGAGCACGTCCGTCGGCGTCGTCCGTCGGTCCGCAGCCCCGCGGGAGGCGCACCTGCGCGAGCCCGCGATCCTGGTGAGTGCGTGAGACCGCGGGTGGACGGCCGGTCCCCTCAGCTCGGGCCACGCCGGGCCTCTGGCTACCGGGCGCCGGGCGCCGGGCGACGGCTCGGGACGGGGCGGGGGCTCGGAGTTGGGGCTGCGGGCCGGCGGGCGCCCGGGGCGAGGCCGGGGTCGGGGGCGCCGGCTCTATTGTCTGAGCCGTGTCGGGCCGGGGGCGCGCGGCCTCCGATGGCCTCGACCCGCCCGGACGCGCGCCGGCCCGACTCGGCCGGACCCGGCGGGTGCAGGCGCGCCCCGGGCCTGTCTCCGGCCCGGCCGCCCGGCCTCCCCGCACCTAGCCTCCCCGCTTGGCCCGGCAGACGGCTGGCGCGGTGGAGGCGCCCGCCCGGATCCACCCGGTGCGCGCCGCGAGTCGTGGGCAGGCCGGTTCCGCGACCCAACCCCGAAGTGAGAAAGTTGGAGCGGATGCGCGGTCCGCAGCACCGGGCAGGACGAGGAGGGACCCCATCCTCCAATGCAACTGCCTTACAAAATGGATTTTTGAAAACTTTTCTCTAGATGTATTTCATTTTTATTAACGTTTCCAGTAAGAACCAATCAGGGCTCTTATTTAACTATGTTTTAGGAAGCAGAGACAAGTTCATTACCACACGCCTTTAGATCCTATCTGTTTCTGCGGAGAAGTCTTCAAATTTAAGTACTGAAAATATAATTAAATTGTAAGTCATAATTTCGAACATTTTTCCAGTTATACTTGTTTTTCTAGACCTAAGTAAGCTGGGATCATTGTCCTATCTTTTTTGCCCTTTTCTGCATGACTCACACCACCTCATCCCTTAAGAGAACTGCCGTGGGTGGCTCCCTCCTATTTTCTTCCTATTCTGGGTGATTTTCACTAGACACGTGCACCTCTGGAAGAACACTCCCTGCCAGCCTGAGCCACCAGAGAAGCTGCTGTTGGCTTCTGGTGTTTGTAAAAGGGGAAGTTATTTGTTTTGAAGCTAACTCTGAGCAGATTAAGTGCATGTTTTAAGAAGTCCACCTTAGGCATTTATAATGAGGTGCCCCTAAAGTAAGGGGCACCCTAGTGACTTCGCTTGTAGAAATACTAATTTTTGATACATTTTCTATGTCAGGGTGGTACAATTAAGAGACTAGGAAGCATCTAGTTGAGATTTTAGAAAAAGCATTTGCGGGAGATAAGCCAATTTCAGTTAGTAATTGATTTTACTTACCGAGCAAAGTTACCAAGCAAGAAGAAACTGCTTCTAGGTGTTTGACTCTGTACAGGAATTCATACTTTCTATAATTCTTAAACAGATTACGTCTGTTTTCACAGTTTGCATTTTCTCAGGAAAACATCCAGCAGAGGTTAAGAGGTATTCTGTGACTTTAAAGGTTCCAAAGGCTCAGGATGTTTTAGGTGGAGGACACAGCCTCCTAAATTGAAAACAAAATAGATGTTGTACAGTCTTCTTGACAGGTGATTACAGTGACCTCAGGCACTCTGAACTGTCCCCCCCCCCCCCCCCATTTCATGCTGTTTGCTCTGGTTAATTCCTGAGTACAGTGGTTGGTGTTTTTGGGTGTGAAAACTCACTTCTTTAAGGCAGGGCTTCGGACCCTTGGAAGAATCCCTTCAAACCAATTCTTCCTGGGTTTGAACCCCTGCTGAGAATTTGCATTTCCACCTCCAATATACAGAATCAGAATCTACATTTTAACAAGATCCTCACGTGATTCTTATGTATAACTTTCTGGGAACTTGTTAGAAATGCAGACTCTCAGCAGAGGTTCAAAGTTCTTTAAAATCTGCCGTCTGCAGGTGAGGAGCTTGAGAGTACCCTGAGCTGTGCAAAGAATGCACCTCCCACCTTGGAGAAGTGCTCTAAGTGAATTATTAGGGTGGTGGTGGTGGGCGCCGTCGAGTGGGCTTTGACTCATAGTGAGCCTATAGGACAGGGTAGAACTGCCCCATAGGATTTCCAAGGAGCGGCTGGTGGATTTGAACTCTGCCGTCGTTTTGGTTAGCAGCCGAGCTCTTTATTGCTACGCCACCAGGGCTCCAGTTATTAGTGTAGTTGATTGAATTCTGTGTCCTTGCAAAGAAGTCCATATGCAGTATTCATTCAGTAAAGGAAATGTACCCGTGTATTTTTCAGATCTCTGTCCAGCCTGTGATTTGGAGCTTGAATGGAGCTGGGAAGCAGAGCTACCGAAGCAGGAAGTCCAGTAAGTGGTCCTGGTCCAGGCAGTCCTTCTCGGCACTTGGCTTTTGTGTGGCGTCTTTGCCTGCTGTCAGACGGAGTCTTTGGTTTCTGAACTTCTGGTCTGACTGCTGCTCAGCGTGATGATGGCCTTGGGAGTGGAGGGAGGCTGGTTGGATGGCTGCTGGGCGCGACACGGTGCGGGGAGGGCACTCGTCGGGGAACCTGGGGGACAGACCCACGGAGGCTCTGGCCGCAGGCGAGCGCCCTCCCTGCCAGCCTTGTTTCCTCTGTCGCCCCTGCAGAGTTCCGTCCAGAAGGGCAGGGCCTGCCATTCTTCTGATTGCAATGTGATTTTCAAGTCGTTATTTACATCTCAGGGTTGGAGGACGAAAGCTCTGGAATCGATGTTCTCACCTTCATTTCTGTTTCACTGATTGTCGCTGCCTCAATAGGTGGCTTGCTTCTTAAGAGGCCGGGATGTCCTCTCCGAAAGTTTCGGGGTTGGTAGCAAAACCCAGCGTGCTCTTCACATGTAGGTGAAACGATCCAAGTGCTCCAGGAACAGGGTCTTTGTGGTCTGAAAACCGAAGCTCCCATGCTTTTTTCTGAAATGGGCGCTCCGGTTGTTGTTTTTGTTGGGTGCTGTCGAGTCGGTTCTGACTCATAGCAACCCTGTGCACCGCAGAGCAAAGCACTGCCGGTCCCGCACCATCCTCACAGTCGTTCTTATGGCTGAGTCCATCATTGCAGCCACTGGGTCAGTCCATCTCGTTGAGGGTCTTCCTCTTTTTTGCTGACCCTCTACTTTACCAAGCATGATGTCCCCAGGGTCTGATCCCTCCTGACAACATGTCCAAAGTATGCGAGATGTAGTCTTGCCATCCTTGCTTCTAAAGAGCATTCTGGTTGTACTTCTTCTAAGACAGATTTGTTAGTTCTTCTGGCAGTCCAGGGCATTTTCAATATTCTTCGCCAACACCATATATCAAAGGCATTAATTCTTAAGTCTTCTTTATTCATTGTCTAGCTTTTGCATGCATATGATGCAATTGAAAATACAATGGCTTGGCTCAGGTATTAGGAAAAAAATGATTTTCTTTAGTAGTGAGCTGCAGATGGAAACTACAATATTTTTTTAGAATGGAAACAGCATTGCTGTTTATGATCATAAAATAATATGTGCTAAAGCAGTAGAAAAACATACAAAGCAGGAAGAGGAAGTCTTTCATAATTATCAGAGCTAAATTCTATACACACTTCCAGATCCACGTGCACATGAGTACGCGGGCACATGCTTTAAACCACAACACGGTCCCCCCTGCCTTTTCCTCGCAGGTGAAGCCAGGCGAGCAGCCGGAGAGCCCCCTCCTCGCCGGGTGGTCTCAGGTGCGTAAGGGAGCCCTCGGGAAGCCCTAGAACAGGACGCCCTGGGAAGGGCTCGCCTGCAGGTTGTCGGATGTGTGATGGTCGCCGGTTTTCACTGTACTGGGAAGGATAACACAGGCAGAGAAGTACACATCCCGTGAGAGGCCACACGGCGAAACAGCCACTGTCAGCACGCCCACCTCAGGAAATGGAAGGTGCCTCCACCTAGACGCCCCCTGTGCCTTTCCCATTCTCCCCTCCCTTCTACTCAGATGAACCAGGGTCCTGACTTCTGCCACTGAAGTTATGTAAATGGGATCGCACAATATGTATTCCTCTGGGTTTGGCTTCTTTTGTGCACTGTTATCTGTGTTGTATATCATGGTAGTTTCTTTGTCTTCCCTGCTGTGTAATACTCAATTTCATGACTATAGCACACTGTGGATCTCCAGTCAATACCCGGTTGTTGACCGTCCTGAGTGCTGCCATGAGCTGTTTTGTGTCTGTCTCTCGCTGCACCTGTGTGAGCACTTCTTTCGGGCACGTACCTGGGAATGCAGTCGTTGGGCCATACTGTGTGGTGTTCAGTTTCCGTGGGTAACTCACACTGTTTTCCAGTGTGGTTTACTGGTTTGTAGCAGATCTTCACAGGATTTGGCATTGTCGGTTTGTGTGTGTGCACGCGCACATTCTAGCCTAGCCATTTTGTAGAGTGTCTGTTGTGGTTTTAATTTACATTCCTTTGACTTTTTTATGAAGTGAGCACGTTCCCTTATATATGTTTGTCTGTGTTTAGATAGTCTCTTTTATGAAGTGCCTGTTCAAGATCTGCCCTTTTTCTAGATCTTCTCTTACTCTGACAGTTGCCATTTTACTCTGTGAATGGCATCTCCTGAAGAACAGAACTTTTTAAAATTGATTAGTTATAATGTGGTCTCATTTATCCGTTAGTCTTCTTTAGTCCTAAGTCAAAGTCATAACCATAGTCTCCTGTATTTGATGCTGCATTGTTCTCCCTTCAGCTTGAATGTTCTCTTGGAGTGATTCTGCACTGGGGTCAAGTGTCGTGTTTCTCACAGAGACATCTCACTGTTGCGGCACATGGATTAAAGCATCACTGTTACAAAATGTAAGGGTTTGCGTCCACTGTGTCTGGGCTGTTTCTGGACTCTGCAGTCTGTGTGTTGCTTGGCTTTTTGACCCCTGGTGCTATGCCATTGCCCTAATTATCGTAACTTTATAACAAGCCTTTTTTAAAGATTCCTTTTATTTTAAAATACAACACACCTGCAGAAGCTGTATAAAATAAATGTGTAGCTTAATTGGGTCGACATGAGTTGGAATTGACTGATGGCAGCTAGCAACGGCAGTGGATTATTGTCAGGTGGACACATTTGTAGCCATCACCTGGGTCAAGCAGTACCATTTTGCCAGCTCCCCCAGAAACCTCTGTGCCCCAGAGCCAATCACAGCTTCCTCCCTCCCTCTCTCCGTCCAGATGACAGTGTCTGCTGACTTGGCACATGTGATTATCAGTTCTTTGCTCTTTATAGTTTTATGACAGAACTGTGCATCTCTAAATATTAGTTAAGTTTTGCCTGTTTTGTTTTGTTTTTTAATATGATCGTTCAACCTCTTGATCTACAGATTACCCTTTTATCCTCTTCCCCTCCTGCGCATCGTGGAAGTTATTTGTTGAGGAAATTAGGTGGTTTGACTTGTATTTCTCACAGTCTGGATTTTGTCTGTTGCATTCTCACGGTGCAGTTCAGTGTGCTCCTCTGGGCTCTGGTTTCCTGTAAATTGGTAGTTGGATCTAGAGACGTGATCAGATTCAGGCCTGGCCTCCTTGGCAGGACTCCCTCAGAGGTGGTGTTGGGTTGTTCCATCAGGAGGACTGTCTGGCTGTCTCTCTTTTGACGTTGGCAGCCGTTGATGCACATGCCTGCATACATTAATTCATTAGGGTTAAAAAATGGTGATGTTCTAATCCAGTTATTCCTTCTTGGTTTATTAGCTGGAATTCCTCTGTAAAGAGAAACTTGCCCTCATCTGCTACTTGGTTATCCAGTGCTACAGTTCATATAGGAAGCTGAGAAGAAATGCTTGTTCTCTCTTTTTTTTTTCCCCCCAAAAATAATGAATCCATTTCTTATTCTCTTTCTAAAGTGACCAATGAAGGATTTTATTTTGGTAATTTTATGAATTCATGGATTGAAACATTTGATGTGTTTTAATCCATTGCTCTTACCCTTATTTATGTTTGCATAGTCTCATATTTAAACAGTGGGAGCCTTTTCAGGGTGGCTCTAGGTTCCTTGTTACCCCATTTGCCAAGGTGTTCTGGACTCATCTCATGTTCTTCCTTCCCTAGACCTGGAGTAAGCCATTTCTTTAAGGAGCATTGATTTCTTTCACGAGAGATAGTGTTTCAAAACCACAAAGTTAGGGATGCTAGAGTACAGTATTGGGGATGCTCATTTGTATTGCTTGTATGCTGTTTCTGTGAACAGAGCTAGGCTCTGTGTGTGTGTATAGTTATGTTCAGTGAATACTGGGTGTTTACTTAACCTTTTCTACTTCAGTCTCCCCTTTCTACACTGAGAATGTTAGTTCTCAAGACATAGGAGATGACAGAATATCACACGGTCACTGTATTGTTACACAAATAACGCGCGTATTATAAGTTCTTTTGCAAACTATGCAACTCCCCATGCGTTAATTTCATAACGCACTATACTAGTAATTTTTTACATGTTGCTGACTTCAATTTCATATTTTTCCTTGTCACACAGAGTTAATGTTACTGGGATAAAACTGATCTCATGGAAACATCATTTAAAGTACATATTTTCCTAACCAAGTGTAACCAGTGGTGAACTGAACGGGCTTGTGATGGAAATGGGCTGTCATGTTGAAACCAAAGCATATGAATGCACGAAGAGCTAGAAATTAGTAAATAAGAAATGATCTAGGCCTAAAACTGCAAGAACAAGATATTGTTTATATTTTATTGCTTTATAAATCTTAAACTGAAAGGTAATTTTTGATAATCAATGTCTTTGAAATCAACAAATAAAAGTCACCAGAAGAAATTGTATTTTCATCTTAAAATAGGCCATTTTATTTTATTCATTCATTATCATTATCATCATCATCATCCTGACTCCCGAAACCCTTCCAAGTCTGATCCCTTGTCACTATCATCATTGACAATATCTTAGAGTTGCCTGCAGATGTTCTTCTGTGACTTCTGAACTGATGTTATCATCACTGCCTTCAGTGTATTTATCAGTATTCTGCTGATACACAGTCCCAGCCTTTCTGAAGCTGTTGTGGATGGATTCTGGGGTTATTTTCCCCCAAGCAGAAGACACCCACTTGCAGACTTCTGTAAATGTCACCTGCTTCAGGGATATGTTGCCTCCAAAATCCAAACAGGCCCACCAGGGTCCTCTACTGCTGCCTCCTTTTTAGATATAGGAGGGGCCAGCTGTTACAACTTATCCTTCACTTTAGAAGGAATATCTAGATATGCTTCACACTACTGGACTTCCAGAAATTTTACTGAGGTGGAAAGCACCTGAATTTTGGGGGGATTAATTTCCCACCCTCTAGCATGCAAATGTTTTACCAATAAGTCCAGAGTCATTGACACGTCTTCCTTACTAGGTCCAGTCAGCATAATGCCATCAATGTAATGAACCAGTGTGTCATCTTGTGGATGGGAAAGACGATCAAGGTCCCTGCAGACTTAATTATGCCGGTGGGCCGGAGAGTTGATGTACACTTGAGGTAAGATAGTAAAGGTGTATTGCTGTCCTTGCCAGCTGAAGGCAAACTACTTCTGGTGTTCCTTCGAAACCAGAATTGAGAAAAAGACATTGGCCAGATCAGTAGCTGCATACTGGGTACCAGGAGATGTATGTATTTACTCAAGCAACGAAACCACAGCTGGAACAGTAGCTGCAATTGGAATCACCACCTGGTCAAGTATTTGATAATCCAGTGTCATTCTCCAAGGTCCATCTGTTTTTTGCACGGGCCAAATAGGTGAGTTGAGTGGGGATATAGTGGGAATTTACCACCCTTGCACCCTTCAAGTCCTTGATGGTGGTAGTAATCTCTGCACTTCCTCCAAGAATGCTGGAATTCCTCCGGGAATGAAGTATTGCTTTTGGTTTACTATTTTCCTAGGTAGGGGCAGTTCTGATGTCTTCCATTTGGCTTTTCCTACCGTAATAGCCTTTACTCCACTTTTCAGATATCCATTGTGGGGGTTCTGCCAGCTGTCGAGTGTATCTATTCCAATTATGCATTCTGGAACTTGGGAAACCACTACAGGATGCATTCGGGGACTCACTAGACCCACCGTGAGATGAACCTAAGACTCCACATGCCCCCATCCTGACTGCTGGGCCACAATTCACGTTTTGGGTCTTCTGGAATTAGTGTCTGTTTAGAGCCAGTGTGCAGTAATCCCCAAAAAGTGTGATTGTTTTCTTTTCCCCAATAAACAGTCACACTCGTAAAAGGCCGTAGATCCCATTTGAGAAGGCTGGGAGGAAGATTAACACTATAACACTTTGGCAGTGTAGTGGGGTCCTTCATCAAGGGGACCTGGCGTTCCCTTCATTTTAGAGCTTATGCATCTGTAAACTGGCTCAAATTTGGGGATTGATTGAGGCACAGTGACTCTATTCTCGTGATTTGAGTTTGATTGCCATTCACTTGACATAGACACACAGTTACTTGCTCTCTGTAATCTATTATACCCAGTGTTCATTTTTTCCTATCGTACGCTTAGGCCTGCTTTACAACACTAAGTAGGAGAAATGTTCAGTATGCATAGTACATTTAATTACACACATAGTCTTAAACTTATAAACTTTTTAAAAAACATTCCAGTTTCATTTTCTTTTCTCCAACCCTTAACTATCTTCCCATTCATATGCATATGACCTTGGGCCTCTGGCTGGTTGGAACCAATAGACCCTGGCCCTCTATCAATCATCCTGGTTATCTGGCCTGGCTTTTGATCCAGGCCACTTTAGCTGCAGCTTTTCAGCCGTTCAGGTAACAACCACCAAACTAACCATCTAAGAATCAAAAGTTTCAATTCCCAAGCCCCTTCATTCTTTTTCTTACATAGTCCCATGTTTTCATTAGTCTGGAGCCATTGCAAAGAATCTCGCTTCTGAAGCCAATGGTGAAAATGGGATGGAGGTGGTGTTTGACCTTCTCTAACTTCACAAGGGAGAAGGAGAATCAAGATCATCAGCCCAAGGCTGTTTCCTATGAGGTGGAGGTCAGACATGCCTCCTGTCTCTGCCATCTTTACCAATTTTGACACCACCCGTCCCCTCCCACGGCCCTCTCTGGGAGTGTGCTGGGTTCGATAATTCATTGCAGTGGCCACACAGAACTCACAGATAATACTCAATGATTATGAGGTTCATTAGGGAAGTAACATCTACAGTTCAGGCTCAGAAACACTCAGGATACAGTTCTTTCTTCAAGACAGCCTCTTCCCAGCCATGCTCACAGGCATGCCTCTCCCTGGCCCTTGGCTTCTGCCCAGAAGCACTCAGCTTTCCTGCTCCATGGACTGGGAAGCCCACCACGCCATCTCCTGCCGTTGTTTCTCTGCCACTGCTTCTAAAGCTCGCTCTCTCTCTCTCTCTCTCTCACTCTCACTCTCTCTTGTTCTCTTGTGGTACCAAGAGCTTCTCACCACAGGGATCGTGGGTCCAAAGGACACACTCTCTGCTCCTGCCTGTTATTACTTGATGATGGTGGGATCCTCTCTCTGGAATTGGCTCTCTTCTAAGGCAAAACTGAGCAATCCCCTTGGTGGGCCACAGTTGCCTTGTTTGCACGGTCCCACCCAAGTGATTACAAGTTACAAGACCGTGACTAGAAAGCCCACAGGAAAGCAATTCATTGAACTGCATTGTCACTTTGAGGACTATGGTGTGCCTGACCCAAGCCATGATATTTTTAATTGCCTCATATGCATGCGAAAGCTGGACAATTAATAAGGAAGACCGAAGAAGAATTGATACCTTTGAATTATGATGTTGGCGAAGAATATTGACTGTACCATGGACTGCCAGAAGAACGAACAAGTCTGGCTTGGAATAAATACAGCCAGAGTGCTCCTTGAGAGTGAGAATGGTGAGACTTTGTCTCACGTACTTTGAACATACTATCAGGATGGACCAGTCCTTGGGAAAGGACGTCATGCGTGGTAAAGTAGAGGGTCAGTGTAAAAGAGGAAGACCCTCAATGAGATGGATTGACACAGTGACTGAAACAATGGGCTTAAACATAACAGTGCTTGTGAGGTTGGCACTGGACTGTGCAGTGTTTTGTTCTGTTGTATGTCAGGTTGCTATGAGTCAGCACTGACTCAACGGCACCTACCAACAACAGTAGATACAGAGAGAGAGAGATTTATCTCAAGGAAATGGCTCAAGTCCCAAGTCCGTGGGTTAGTGTCAGGCTGGAATCTCCTCTTGATTCACATAGCTGCCGGGGAGATGAACCCACAATCAGCAGGTCAGACGGCAGGCAGCTGGCTCACAGGCTGTGGATGGTAATAAAATCCAAGACTGACAGTTAAGATGGTAGGCTGCTATCTCACAGGTTGCAGAGCCTCACTAATCCCAAGATTGGCAGGTAGGACAGTAGGCTTCTGGCTCACAGGCTTCGGAGGCTAACGAATCCCAAGGTTGGCAGGCAGCTGGCTCACATCCCAAGAATTGGTGATCAGATGATGACGAGCTGGATGCATGATCCAGAGTAAGCAAGCCAGCTTAGCCAGAACGTCCATGTATGTATTGGAAAATCCTCTTACAGCTGATTGAGTGATACCATTAGATTACATCATGGAGGATGACTACATCATTACTTAACCAGCAGATTACATTGTTACATAACCGCCAAACCATTAAGAATCATGGCCCAGCTGTTTTGACACACAACCATAGCCATCATAATAGGTATGTCCAAACAGGTGGATACAATTCTTATTTAGCCTCACTTTACTGCAAGGAGCCTTGATGGCGCAGTTGTTAAGCGTTTGACTGCTAAACAAAGGTCAGCAGTTCAAATCCACCAGATGCTTCTTGCAAACTCTGTGGAGAAGTTCTGCCATGTTGTATAGGGTCACTATGAATCAGAATCAACTTGATGGAAATGGGTTTTAGTTACTACAAGAAAAAGCTTCAGAAGCTGCACATGTTAAAGCAAAAATAGTCTTTGTGAGACCAACATGGCAGCCCTCATACTTTCTGTTAATTCATTGCTGTTTCTTTTCACTGCTGTTTCCAAGCCCCTGTTATGTGACCTTGCTGAGGCAGTGTTATATAACCCTCTGGCATGGAGCCACCTTTGTCCTTGACCACTATAAAACCTCCACCCGCCTTCTGCTGGATGCAGAGAACTGCTTTTAACTGCTTTTATTTTTGGCCACCAGGGACCTCTTGGCCTTGCTATTTAAATTTTCCTAATAGAGACTCCTTCACCACACACTGGAGTTGCCCACCTCTTTCCTTGGTCTCAGCACCCCCCAATTTTGGAGGAAAATTTCAAGTTACTGGTCCATGCCTGGATAATTGATGAGCCAACCAGGAGACTGAAGGAATGATGAGTGGGAATGAAGCATTCAGAGGGGAAATCCCAGGTTGGCCAGCGACTTCCATGTGGGTAGGTCTGGCCCGTATGCTTGATATGTGCAGCCCACCGTGCGAGTGCTTGGATACCGCCAAAACACCAAGTGGCATAGCACAGTTGTGGGAAGGCGGACAGCTTCATAAGTGTGGAAGGGAAGCCAGGAAGCCGTGGGATGGCCACTGCTTTGGGCTGTTGGGCTGGCCACTGAGGCCCAGCTAGGTACCAAATTGTGTGTTAAGAGCCCTGCAGAAGAGCTGCAGTTAGAAAGAGATGGTCACCAGTCCTGTGTGGCAGCAACTGGCATATTAAGTAGTCGTGTTCAAGAGCAGGATGAGCAAGAAGAAATGCTCGCCTCCGGGTTTGTAAAGATGGGAAATTCAGGGGCTATGGGAAAAATCCCCTAGTCATTGCTCAAAGCACTCCAACAATGGGACTGGAGATAGTTGGAGGGGCTAAGCAGGTCTCTGGCTCTGAGAGTACTCTCTAACACCCAGCGCAAAGCAAGAGTTAAAATAGCAGGATTTAAAAAAAAAAAAAAAAACCCTTCAGGATAGCTTGTGTTTAATGGTCTTGAAGAGACCTTAGAGGTCCTGTCTAAGTTCTCCAATAACTGCCTCTGCCGAGATAACTGAACAGTAACAGTCACAGCTGGAATAGTAAGGGGAAAACAAAAATAGGAGATCCCACCTCCATGTTACCAGCCACTGTGTTGAACCAGTGCTTACACTTGGTATGGTGGAGTTGTGGCTCCACAGATGACAGAGGGCTCTGCCAACTTTGCCCAGATCTGACTTTCAGAAATAATTAAAACTGAGGATTAAGTCTAGTTCCCTCTGTCACCAGGAAGGAAAGTGCCAAAGGCAGGGATTAGGGCAGTGTTGAAGGGAGGCTACTGGGACGTGAAAACGTGGAATCCTTGGGAGAGCAGATGGAGTAGTGAACTGGATGTGGAAGTGATAGTGGAGGAGGAATCTGACAGTGGAGAGTGCCCCCCCCCCCCGCCCACATGGCCGCTCATTACTCATAAGATGAAAGGTACCTGGGAACCCGATGACCCCAGACATGAAATCCCACCAGTCATTTCCATGACAGTGTGGGAGTAGACCCCTACTGAGCTGATTGAGCTGTGTGGGAAATTCCAACAGAAAGGCAAGGAGATTTGCAGCTGGGGTACTACATCTGTGGGATATTAGGGGAGATGGCGGCTCTTTCAATGGAGCTGAGACTGAGAAAATGAGCGGTATAACCCCCAACCCCCACCCCCACCCCGGCAGCATTTACACATAGCTCTGAACACAGAGCATGCACACCCCCACACATTGGCTCATCCTGTGTTGTGGAAGAGCATGGTTGAATGAGAAGGATCATCCTGTCAGGGTCGCGAAATGGTCTTCTGTAGAGGCACGACGCCATGTATGCTGACCACTTCCGGGGGCCAACGAACTTTTTATTGCAGGAATGAATGCAAGAATCCTGCAGGCGGCTCCTCCCTCCTGGTATGGCATGGCGCTCTGGCAGCTATTGTTAGCCCCTTCGTGGGCCAGACAGTGTATCAGGTGGGACAAACCTAGCTGATTTGGGTGAAACCGAGAAGGTTAGAGAGGAGGGGGTACGAGCCATGGGAGAGGAGAAAAGAGTAACTGAGAAACCTGCAAGATGACCACCCAAGGGCCCCTTGAAAGTGACCCGACAGCAGAGGTGGGTGGACATAGTGGCTGCTGGAACAGCTGTGCGCGAGGTAGATAAGCAACCAGATGTGGTTTTGGTTAGCCTTTTGAAGGATCTCAAGCCAGAGCAACAATATCACCCTGTGGGTCCTATTGCCCCTCCATGAGGAGGTACCCCTTCTGCTGAGTAGACCCCGCCTACTCCTAGGGACTAGGGGTGGGGCTGAGGTCATCCACAGGTCAGGGCCCCCAGGGGGACCAGAGTCGCCATGTAGAGGTCACAAAACCTTGGTCAAGAACAAGCAGCAGATGCTATCTCTTGGGTGATACTGAGTTGAATGGCCCCTTACCTTTAGAAGCCCTGAGCGGTTTCAAAGACACCTCCCCCATAATTGACGGGCATGGCAAACAATCCATGTGCACATGCCGGGTACTTCTGACCCTGCGAGTAGGACACACCCCCTAAACTGTATCAAGTTTGTATTTAGCCAGTACCCGAATACATTCTAGGGGTGGATGTTCCCATGGGACTGACTTTGACTACTTCTGTGGGAGAATTCCAACTGGGAGTGAGGGGGGAATGTGACATTGGAACCAGTGACCTGCCCCACCATGAAGAGTGGTGGACATCAAGCAGTAAAATTACCTGGACGACATAGGAAAATTGTTGAAACTGTTTTGGAATTAAAAAGAGTAAATATTCTCTGGGAAGTCCACAGTGCTGTTAATAGCCCTGTGTGGCTTATGAAGACACTAGATGGGTCCTGGTGTATAATGGCAGACCACAGGGAATTTAACAAAGTGATCCCTCCTATGCATCCTGGAGTCCCAAACATAGTTTCCTTGTTAGAAATCCTTAGTAGGGACCTGGGAACGTATCATGCTGTGTCTTGGCGTTCTTTAGCATCCCTGTAGCCCCGTCCACCCAGGACCAGTTTGCCTTCTCCTGGGGGCGGGGGGCTGGGAGAGGGAACAATGGACACTTAAAGTGCTTCCCCAAGGATATGTACATAGTCCAATTGTTGACAAGTCAGTTTGTCATACTGTGGGGGCTTGTGTGTTGCTGTGATGCTGGAAAGTATGCCACCCATATTCAAATACCAGCAGGGTCGCTGTCATGGATTGAATTGTGTCCCCCCAAAATATGTGTCACCTTGGTTAGGCTATGATTCCCAGTACTGTGTGGTTGTCCTCCATTTTGTGATTGTAATGTTATGTGAAAGAGGATTACGGTGGGATTGTAATACCCTTACTAAAGTCACATCCCTGATCCAGTGTAAAGGGAGTTTCCCTGGGGTGTGGTCTGCATCACCTTTTATCTTCTTCTTCTTGTTAGGTGCCATCGAGCCGGTTCTGACTCATAGCGACCCTATATACTACAGAACAAAACAGTGTCCGGTCCTGCGCCACAGTCATAATCATTGTTATGCTTCAGCCTGTTGTTACAGCCACTGTGTCAGTCTATCTCGTTGAGGGTCTTACTCTTTTTTGCTGACCCTGTACTGTACCAAGCATGGTGTCCTTCTGTAGGGACTGATCACTCCTGATAACATGTCCAAAGTATGTAATAAGTAGTCTCACCATCCTTGCTTCTAAGAAGCTTTCTGGTCGTACTTCTTCTAAGACAGATTTGTTCATTTTTTGGCAGTCTGTGGTGTATTCGGTATTCTTTGCCAGCACCACAATTCAAAGGCATCAATTCTTTGGGCTTCCTGATTCATTGTCCAGCTTTCGCGTGCATATGATGCGATTGAAAATACCATGGCTTGGGCCAGGTGCACCTTAGTCTTCAAGGTGACATCTTTGCTTTTCAACACTTTAAAGAGGTCTTTTGCAGCAGATTTGCCCAATGCAATGCATCTTTTGATTTCCTGACTGCTGCTTTCATGGGTGTGGATTGTGGATCCAAGTAAAATGAAATCCTTGACAACTTCAATCTTTTCTCTGTTTATCATGATGCTGCTTATTGGTCCAGTTGTGAGGATTTTTGTTTTCTTTATGTTGAGGTGTAATCCATACTGAAGACTGTGGTCCTTGATCTTCATTAGCAAGTGCTTCAAGTCCTCTTCACTTTCAGCAAGCAAGGTTGTGTCATCTGCATAATGCAGGTTGTTAATGAGTCTTCCTCCAATCCTGATGCTCTGTTCTTCTTCATATAATCCAGTTTCTCGATTTATTTGCTCAGCATACAGATTGAATATGATGAAAGGATACAACCCTGACGCACACCTTTCCTGACTTTAAACCACGAAGTATCCCCTCGTTCTGTTTGAACAACTGCCTCTTAATCTGTGTACAGGTTCCTCATGAGCACAATTAAGCGTTCTGGAATTCCCATTCTTCACAATGTCATCGATAATTTTTTATGATTCACACAATTAAATGCCCTTGCATAGTCAATAAAACAGGTAAACATCTTTCTGGACTATATGAAGAAGAACATGGCTTCAGGGTTGGAGGAAGACTCATTAACAACCTTGGTTGCTGAAAGCGAAGAGAAGTTGAAGCACTTACTGATGAAGATCAAAGACCACAGCCTTTGGTATGGATTACACCTCAATATAAGGAAAACAGAAATCCTCACAACTCCACCAAGAAGCAATATCATAATAAACGGAGAAAATTGAAGTTGTCAAGAAATTCATTTTCCTTGAATCCACAATCAATGCCCATGGAAGCAGCAGTCAAGAAATCAGAAGACGCATTGCATTGGGCAAATCTGCTGCAAAAGACCTCTTTAAAAGTGTTTTAAAGCAGAGGTGTCGCTTTGAAGAATAAGGTGCGCCTGACTCAAGCTTTAGTGTTTTCAGTCGTCTCTTGTGCATGGGAAAGCTAGACGAATAAGAAGACAGAAGAAAAATTGACACCTTTGAATTGTGTTGGTGAAGAATATTGAATATATCATGGACTGCCAAAAGAATGAATATGTATGTCTTGGAAGAAGTACAACCGGAATGTTCCTTAGAAGCAAGGATGGCGAGACTTCATCTTACATACTTTGGGCATGTTATTAGGTGGGATAAGTCCCTGGAGAAGGACATCATGCTTGGTCAAGTAGAGGGTTAGCGAGAAAGAGTAAGACCCTCAACGAGGTGGATTGACACAGTGGCTGCAACAATGGGCTCAAGCATAACAACGATTGTGGGGATGCTTCAGGACTGGGAAGTGTTTTGTTCTGTTGTACGTAGGGTCGCTGAGTCGGAACCAACTCGGTGGCAACTAACAACAACAGCTGTTGCTGTGGTGTGGTAGCTAGAAATGTGACTCTTTCCCCCTTCCCTGCTGCTGTCCGTTGGTTTCATTGCATTGATGACACGTGGTAACTGCTGAAGGTGTTTCTCCATTAGAGGAGTGTCTAGACTCCCTAATCATCCACTACGGGGAAGAGGTTGTGCAGTGAATCTCCACAAGGTGCAGGGGTTGGGAACATCAGTAAAATTCCTAGGGATCCTCTGGATGGTAAGACCCCTTTGTTGCCTGAAGCCATAGTTGATAAGATACAAGCTTACTCCACCCCTAGGTTGCCAAAGGAAGTGCAGGCCTTCGTGAGTCTTTTGGGTTATTGGAGAGTAGTTATTTCCCACTTGGCCCAGTGTTTGAAACCACTCTATTGACTAGTAAAAAATGGTGCCTCTTGGGATTGGAGTAATGAACATCAGCACAATTTTGAGAAACAAAGGTGTTGGTTGCACAAGTGAAAGTGCTGGGCGCAGTACGGGAAGGATTACCCTTCCGTTAAATGGGCAGCACCGAGGACAGCTTTGGCTGGCCCTCTGGCAAGACCAGGATGGAACTAAAGTCCCCGTAGGGTTTTGGTCCCAACTGTGGAGGGGGAGGAAAACCAACTCAATCCCACGGAGAAACAATTGTTAGCGGCCTTTGACGCTTTCCGCCAGGTAGAGTCATTAACAGGCAGGAGCCATCACCCTTCCCACAGCTTTGCCCATAAAATGGGTAGGTCAGCGGGCTGTTTCCCAAGTCGTCATCAGCTATCGCCCAGAAGTCTACGCTGAGCAAATGGCACGCGTACCTGCAACAGTGCAGTGCCCTTTCTGCCAGTCTCTTGTCCCAAGAGTTACAGGCTGTACTTGTTCCAGTGACATATCAAGATGACCCCCAACACAGGCTAGCGCGCCACTGGAGCCACCTCCCCTCTCCTTCAATAGAGGGGAAGGCCCACTGTCAGCAGATGCCTTATACACAGATGGCTGTAGCTGAGGTGTGCCACCACTGTGGACAGTGGTGGCTGTGCAAGCCTCCACTGATACCATTCGATTTGAAGCTGGCTCAGGACAAAGCAGTCAGTCTGCTGAAATAAGGACCAGGTGGATGGTCATCACCTATGAACCCTAGCCCTTAACCCTGCGTGTGGACAGCTGGGCAGTAACCGGTGGGCTATATTGATAGGCCAACAGCATAAGGAGCGATGGACAATAATGAGTAAAGTCCTGTGGGGAAAGCCTTGTGGCAGGACATCTTGGATCACCTCCACACTCTGGATGCTGATGTGACTGTTTTTCATGTAGCAGCCCATACACCCCTTTCCCCACTGGGAAACCAGGAAGCAGATGCTATAGCATGCTTTAGAATGATGCATCCCGAGGAGGATGCTGCCCATTAAATTCACCAGAAGAGTGAACACCGTAGTGCCCATGCTGGTTGGAAAACAGCCAGGGAGGCAGGCATAGCAGTAAAGTGGAGGGATCTTGTGGATGCTGTACAGAATTGCCCTGTGTGCTCATGCCAGTACCCAAGGTGTCTGCCACACAGTCCTGGGAAGATACACAAGGAAACACAGCCAGTGATGGACTCGCAGGTAGATTTTACAGGGCCTCTACCCCTCCAGTGACAGAAGTACACTCTAGTTTGTGTGGACACTGTCACCATTTTGACATAGGCAGTCCCGTGTAAACAAGCAACCCCGGCTGCTACAGTAAAGGCGTTACAAAAATTGAGTATTGTGTACAAGATACCCTGAAGGATTTACAGTGACCAGGGGACACACTTTACAGGTCACAGTGTGTGTGAATGGGCAGGTGAGAACAAGGTCCAGTGGCATTACCACCTGTCCTACAACCCGTAGGCCTCAGGCTTGGTGGAGAAGAAGAACAGTGTCCTAAAATAACAAATACGAGCCTTACAGACAAGGCTTCCCTGGCAGGGTGGACCAAAGTGCTACCTGAGGCTTTGAGGCTGATAAATTCAGCTCCCACTGGGGCTTTAGCCCCGTATGCCAGGGTAAAAGCCCTGAGTGATGTCACAAACTCCGGAAGCATATTCACCAAGGTTGTTGCCAGAACAAAACAGCGTAGTCCTCCGGACACCCCAGGACCTGGCACTGGGAAGTGGAACCGTCTCTTGGTACCTGTCATGGGTCATCTCATTGGAATGGGTTGGTTACTTTATCCCTCTGGAGGCAGAGAAACTGATCGGCCTAATGTGGGAACGCACCATCCTACTGCACAGAGGGCCTCGGCAGTCACGCTTCACGTGGAAAGGAACATCGACTATACCACGAGGGATGGAAGTGGGTCTCCTTTTCTGGCATACAGACACAGGTGACTTTACTCACAACCCCTCAGGTGACCTCCTCAGGGCAGCATGTGGTACACTCAGCCAGGGAAAATGTTTAAAGCAGCCACTGTTTTCACTACCCAAGGGGAAACCACTAGTGTGATTCTAATAGAAGGGGAAGATTTACCTTTCTTGGTACCTACTAAACACCTGCCTTTGCAGCAGTAGGTGTAGCCTACTCTGCTTTCTTCCCTCTGGGGCTGCCAGCCTCTTCCTAGAGTGAGCTCATAGCTTCGCCACAGTCCGCAACAAAAGCAGCTGCTGGATCTGCGGACAGCTCCCCTTCTTAAGCACTGAAGGCATGCCGTGAATTGTGGAGCCCCTGATCAGAGCCGATTGGGCAGCCCTCTAGTTGGCGTGGTATTTTGATGTGTCTTGGTGTTTTCCTGGGTATAGGGATTGTCTGCTGTGTTTGTACTGCGGTGTTGTCTGTGCCTCAGAGACTTTGCAGAAAAGGGGAAACGCATCAGATTGTAAGAGCTAGCCTCCAGGGGTGGACTGAAGGGGAAAACAGACTTTGCGAGGTGGAACATGGCTGCCCTCGTGCTTTCCATTAGTTCACTGCTGTTTTCGAAGCCCCTGTTCTGTGACCTTGGTGAGGCTGTCTTATGTAACCCTCTGGTATGGAGCCATCTTTGTCCTTGACCACTATAAAACCTCCACCCCCTACTGCTGGATGTGGAGAACTGCTGACGGGGACCACTTGGCCTCAGTATGTAAACCTCCCTAATAAAGGCTCCTTCACCGCCACACTGGAGTTGCCTGCCTCTTTCCTTGGTGTCTTGCCACCCTCCAATTTTGGAGACAAATTCAAGTTACTGGTCCATGCCCAGACAATGTGCAGCAAGTGAAGGTAACTGTGGTGTGGAATTCGTTGTGAATAGGGGTTGGTTCAGTTATTTCAAAGTGAGGGCAAGTTGTAACATTAAAGGGCAAGTGTGAGTTGTCCGTAAGTCGGACATCTGTAACCTGGGGACTGCCTGTACAAGTAAACACAGTGAAACCTGTGAGAGCGTGAACTCAACGGGACTGCCTTGTTTTTCCAGGTCTTGCAAATTTTCCACCTTTGATGGGATGCAGTATTGTCACTTTTTTATCATTCTCTATTATTGGAAAATATTTGAATTGTTCTTCCGTGACAGGTTCTGGCTTTCACAGATTTTACTATACATTGTAAATGCTCACAACCAGTGCTTATGTCAGTGTTTCTCTAGTCTTTTTAGTTGAGGCTTCTTTTTTAGTATATTTTCTTGAACTCTTATATGTTGGTAATAGTTTTTTGCGGACTTTACATTTGAAAGACAGTTTGGCTGGATATAAAATTTTTGGCTCATGTTTTCTTTCATGAATATCTTAAATGTGTAATTCCATTCTTTTCTAGCATGAAGTGTTACTGTCAAAATTATGACACACTTAGTTTTTTTCCCTTATAAGTGACTTTGTTTTTTGTGTAGAAGTCCAAAGGATTTGTTTTTCTTTAAATTCAATAATTTTACTCAACTATATACCTCAGTGTTCATTGTTCAGGATTAGTTTTTTTTCCCCCAGCTATATGATATGCCCTTTTAATAATGTAGTTTTAAAATTTGGATGTGGAAAACATCTAAGTTACAGCTTTTTGTATTCTTGTCTGTTTTTTGGCGGAGAGGGAGCAGGCTCTCTTATTATACATACATGTTGGATCTTCTTTACCTGTCATCTAAATGTGTCAATTTCTCTTGAGTCTTTTTATCTCTTAATTTTTTATTAAAAAAAATTATTTTCTCCTGTTTGTCTTAAGACATCATCTGTGGGATTTACTTGCTCTCACGTTCCTTCTAGTTTAATCTTCGTTGGTTCATTGGCAGTCCTCACATGGCACGTCACCCTCTCTGTTCTTCACTTTCCTCGTGTGTAAAAGGAGAAGTCATACGACACCTCCTTGTAGGAGTGTCATGCGGATTAAGTGAGATGATACAAGTAAAAACTCAAGAAAAGGTTTACATGCAGAAAAAGAAACACAGATTTTCCTGTTTCTTTGCACGCTAAGTGATTTTGTTGTAGACATTTTGAATTTTACTTTGAGTGCAGGATTTTGTTATAGTCTTTTAAACATTGTTAAGACTTGTTTTAGGATGTGGTTAAGTTTCAGTCGAGGCTTGCTGCTAAGCTTTGTCAGGGTGGTTCCTGAGCAGACTTTGTTTTGACCCACACTACTAAGTTAATGCCCTGCTGAGGACTCTAGTCAGAGTCCACCTATTAGGATGCCATTCTCCTCTTGTTGGTGGGAACCCCAGCTATTTCCAGCCCTACATGAGCCCTGGTGTCTTAGTTTCTTAGTGCTTCTGTAACAGAAATACCACAAGTGTGCAGGCTTAAAAAACAAAAATTTATTTTATCAAGCTCAGGAAGCTAAAAGTCGGAATTGAGGACAGTGGCCATTGGGGAAGGCTGTCTGTCAGCTCTAGGGGAAGATTCTTGTCTCTTCCAGTTTTCATAGCCCTGGTGTTCCCCAGTTCCTTAGTGATCTTCATGTGGCATTGTCCAGGCATGGACCAGTATCTTGAAATTTGCCTCCACAATTGGAGGGCACCAAGAAACCAAAGGAAGAGGAGGACAGCTCCAGCATGGTGGTGCAGGAGTTTATTAGGGAGACTTACAGATAAGGCAAGTCCTGGACGGCTGCAGGACCAAAGCAGATTTCTGCACCCCGCAGAGGGAGGGCAGAGGTTTTGTAAGGGTAGCTGACAGTAGTGATTACAAGCCAGGGGTTACGTAGGACGACTTAGTAAACCTAGAGAGCTAACGAACCACATGAGGGCGCTCACGTTCAGACTCACAGAACCCCTTTCCCCTTCAGTCCACCCCTCAAGGCCAGCTTTTACAATCTGGCACGCTCCCCCACTCTTGTGCTGTAGTACGAGAGACACCATTCCCTCCCCGCCAGGAACAGATATAGAAGTGGGGTTGGCCAGGTGCTGTATGGTGCCCGCACTTGTGCAAGAGACAGAGAAAGTTGCTGTGTGCGCAGAACGGGGAAGGCTTCTCTGACAAGGAGAAGGAGCCGGGAGAGAGAAGGTGACTCAATTCCCAGCCTCGTTATCAGAGAATGTTCTGGGCCGAAGGCCTTTTCCTCAGCAGCCTGGATGGGAGATGTAGAGACAGACCATTCCCCAACAGTCCAGTCCTCAACTCCTGTCAGAGTGCCAGAAAAAGAAAAAAAGCAGTACCAAGTCATGGTATGCCTATGACCCATTTTGGACATTGAGCTGCATGTCCGTGGTTTGGTACGTAACTCTGGTGGATGTTATACCTGTGCATCATTTGAGGCAGCATTTAATAAAGGTTAGTGGTAGGACTGTCCCCAGCAGGTTGACTGGGCCTGCTTGGAGGAGAGATCCCAACCGGCCACCCCAGCTGTGGCTTAATCTAAGCCAATTGTATATATCAAAGGGCTGCATTTGTCCAATCTTATGTACGTATAAAGTGTCCTGATTCATTTATGTAAAAACAGCATATTTCTCCCAACATGGGATAGTATATGAACAGTACACATTTCAGTACAGGTAATACAAAAGCTCCCATCCTCAGCACAATTGAACAAGGTATTGCCATTGCTAGACCAGTCTAGTTCAGACTTGGTGTAGTCAGTCAATGTACATGGACCACCTGGTTAGATTTTGCAAGTTCTTCACGTCCAGAGTAACATCAGACTCAGTCTTAAAAGTACTGTTCTCAGAGTCACACCGTCAAGACCTGTGCCATTTACATTTTTAACACACAGAGAAAAATTTCCTTCTAAAGTTGAAGCACTCCCCACAGGCAGCTTTCATAATTTAATGAAATGTTTTCGATGAGTAGTGGAGTCAGTTACATTCATTTACCACATGACTACCCCAGTACTCCAGGTTACACACTCAGTTGCTCCACAGGGTGCCCTCGTTGACAGATCAGCTGGAACCACGTGGGGAGATGACTCATCATCTGGGTTCACGTGTTGACAGGGCCAACAGTTGGTCTGTTGGTAGCTCTAGGAAAAGCCTGTATCATTGGGGCCCATGGATGAGAGGCCTGTCCATCCTTGTGAGATAATCTGGGAAGAAAAAGAGACAACGTTAACAATTCCCGCCTCCCCTCCCCTATATCTCTGGGGACTTGAGGTGAGGGTTGCCCAGGTATAGCCACCCAGGCTGTCCTAGTCTTGAGGCAGTGACCTCTGTGGGAACCCAGATCTTTTGTCAGGAACAGTTGTCTACAAAAGAAGCATGTTTTATAGAATAGACAGTTCGATCAAACATACGGCACAAACGAGAAATGCCCTTGCAGGGAACTGCTGCATTGAGACCCCAGACTGCTTGCCTGAGATGTATAGTTCAGGCTGGGCTTGTCTTGTCCCCTCTCATCAGCTGTTTAAGCCTGTCCATTGAAGCACACGATCGCTTCTGTGGCTTGGGGGTGATACAGAGCATGAGGAGTTCATTCAAGGTCCAGTGGAAGCCTCTGTGTAGGGTGAGATGCCCCAATATGATTTACCTGCTGAGAACGCCCTGGCTGTTGGCTCAGGAATCTGTCCTTGGACAGCTTTTAGCCCTGGCGAGGGTTTAGTAGACAGGTCAGCTCTTCTGTGCTGTCTGGCGTTTTCTGATGACAGTGGCAGTCCATGCCTATAGGCCAGTCTAGGATGGTGCGTGAAATCTCCACAGACCGTCCTGTCTGAAATCCAGGAGGTGGTCAGTTGCACATCTCTCTGCTCTGGCGCTGAGGACGCTTCAGCCCTGCAGTCAGCTAGCAAGAGCCGTCTGCTCACTGGTGGTTTTCCCCTCTCAGCATAGGGGCCTTTGTGGTGACTATCCACACAAATAACAAAAGCTTACCAGGAGCAGAACTGAGATATATACGTATTGTCCAGATGGCTTATCCACATAGGGACCTGCTTTGTATGTCAGTCTGAGGGTTGTAGTGGCCAGATTGAATGGCCTGGCTATTAGCTATAGCCCATGTCACAGTTTCCGTGTGCCCCACTAAAATAACCCAAACTGCAGAAATTCCCATCAGGACTTGGAGGCAAAAGCTTACAGAGGTGTACATTAATACCTCAGTATCATAAATACATATAACAGGAGTTTGTAGGGGTCCAGAAGGGACTTATTCATAGTCAAGCTTGGGTAGGGGTCTTGATGATGACCGTAGACCCGAAAAGTTTCCTCATTTTAGTGCCAGGTGTTACAGAGATCACGGTCACCTGTGCACTGGTATCTGAAAACTCAAGATGTACAATTCTTTTCATTTCCCCGTTGAACTTGAACGGTAACGTCAGGCTTTGGTCCTCCCTGGTGGCAGAGGGACCTAGGCTTGATCCTCAGTCTATTTCTGAAGGTCAGGAGACCTGGGCAAGGTTGGCAGAGCCCCCCGTCATCTGTGGAGCCACGTCTCCCCCACACCAAGTGCACGCACAGGCTCAGCCCAGTGCCTCGGGACATGGGGGCGGGCCTTCCGATTTTAGTTTGCCCGTTACTACTGCAGCTGTCACTCTGTTGCTGCTCGGTTATCTTGGCGGGGGCAGTTACCAGAGAATTCCAGAGAGGGCCTCCAAGGTCTCTTCAAGGCCGCTGAACACAAGCTACCTCGAAGGACTTTTACCCCTGCTGTTTTAACTCTTGTTTTGCGCTGGGTGTTACAGGGTGTTTTCAGCACTAGGGACCTGCTTGGACTCTCCGACTATCTTCAGTCCCGTTGTTAGAGGGCTTTGAGCAGTGGCTAGGCGGTTGTTCTCATAGCCCCTGAATCGCCCACCTTTATACACCTGCATGCAAGCGATTCTAGTTGCTCATCCTGTTGGCAGACGCGGCTGCTCAGTATGTCGGTTGTGGCCACAAAAACTGCACACGCCTTTCTTACTGTAACCCTTTCTGCAAAACTCTTACACGTGCTTCAGCAGCTAGCTGGGCTGCAGTGGGCAGCCAAACAGCCCAGAGCAGCGGTCACCCCACGGCTGTCCTGCGGCCACCACCACTCTCTTAGCTTTCCCTCCCCACTCGTGAAGGTGTGCGTCTGCCACAACTGGACTATATTGCTTGGCGTCCCCACAGAAAAGCATATGGGCCAGACCTCCCTACATAGAGGTTGCTGACCAACCCGGGATGTCCCCCTCCAAGGCCTCCCTCCCACTCGCCATTTCTTCGGTGTCCTGACTGGCTCACCAGTTGTCCCAGCATGGAGCAGTAACTTGAAATTGGCCTCCGAAACTGAAGGGTGCCGAGAGACTGAAGAAAGAGGCAGGCAACTCCAGTATGGCGGCAAAGGAGTTTATCAGGGAGACTTACAGATGAGGCAAGTCCTGGACTGCCACAGGAACAAAGCAGATCTCTGCACCCCGCAGCAGGAGGTAGCAGACAATAGTGGCTACGACCCAGGAGCTCACATAGGATGACTCAGCAAACTGTAATGAACTAGCAGACCACAGGAGGGTGCTCACGTTTGACCTCACAAAGCCTGTTTCCCCCTCAGGCGTCTTTCTTTCCCCCACTTGTGCTTGTTTCTGTGTCTAATCTGCTCTTTTTATAACTCAGAAGTGAGTAGGTTTAGGACACACCGTACACTGATGTGGCCTCATTAACAGAACAAAGAAAACCCTATTTGAACAGGATTATATCCACAGGTATAGAGGTTAGGATTCCAACATATATTTTTGGGGACACAATTCAGTCCATACCATTTGGTGATTTTTTCCATGTACTTTTTTCAGTGGTTCTTTAAGGGTTGTTTCCTCACATTTATATGCAGGTTAGTATTAGGCAAAGATGTTAAGGGAGCTCTCTGCAGATCTCTTTATAGCTCCCTCCTTTCCAGTCCTTTGTCCCGCACATTCTCATCAAACTACCCAGCAACCACTGGGCTCTATTTGGCTTCCTACTCCCTCCACTGCAGCCTACAAATTCCAGGTAGTAAGCTAGGATGGTTGTAGGGCTCCCCTCATCTGTTCTCCCATCTCTCGCGGTCACTGTCCTGTGCTTCCAGTCGTCCCTTGTCTGAAAAACACTGTTGTACATATTTTCTATGGTTTACTAGATGTGTCTAGGGTGGGAAGGTAAATTTTGTCATTATTATGGCTAGAAGCCAAAGTTCTTTAACTCTAGTCTTGTGGGGTTTTTTACTTTAAATGATTTTATTCTTCGTTTTTTGTACATCCATATAAATTTTAGAATCTCTTTTATCAGTTACTGCAAAAAAACAGTATAGGATTGTATTGAATCTATAGATCAGTTCAGGAAATATTACCATCTTACTAATGTTTACTTTTCCAACCCATAACATCATCTATTTAAGTGTTTGGTTTCTCTCAACAGTGTTTTGGATTTCAGTGTTCAGGTCCTGTATATATTTTTAATTTAATTCTCCTAAGTATTTCGTATTTTTGGATGTCTTTATAAATGGAATTGAAAATTTTTCCATTTTCAAATTGTTGGTTTATAGAAATACCCTTGAGTTTTTGTACATTAACTTTGCATCCTGTAACTTTTCTAAATTCACTTACTATTTTTAGTAGTTTTTTGCATATCCCTTACAATTATTTTGTCTACATAAATATTTTGAATATGTATATAAATAAAAGCAGTTTTGTTTCTGTCTCTTAATTTTATATGCCTTTTATTTGTTCTTCTTGCATTATTGCACTGGCTAGGACAACCAGAAGTGTAGTATTGACTGGAAGAACGAATGTCTTTGTCTTATTTCTGATCTTAGGGGTAAAGCATTCAGTCTTTTATCATTAAGCATGATGTTGCCTGAGGTTGTTTATATATACCCTTTATGAAGTTAAGGAGGTTTCCTTTAATTTTTCATTTGCTGACAATTTTTGTCATGAATGGGGATAAAATTATGTCAGATGTTTTTCTGCACGTGTTGAAACGATCATATGATTTTTCTTCACTGTTAATGTAGTGAATTATTGATTCTTGAATACTGAACTAATTTTGCGTTCTTGGCGTTAAGCCTGTTGGTCATGATGTATTATCCTTTTTATACATGCTGTATTTATTTACTAAAAATTTTAAAGGAATTTTGCATTTACGTATATGACGGATATTGGTCTGTGATTTTATTATGGAAAATTTAAGCATATACAAAAGTAGAGAGAACAGTAAACTGCATCTAGTGAACCCCCATCTGCTCGTCGCTGTGTTTTAACAATCATCAACACATGGACAGTCTTGTTTCATGTATATCCCATCCTACCCACCCAATACAATTATTCTGAAGCAAAACTCAGATATCATTTCATCTATAGATACTTCAGTACGTGTTTCTAAAACTGTTTTGGATATTGTGATGGTTAAGGTTATGTGTTGACTTGGCTGAGCCATGATTCTCAGTGGTTTGATAGTCATATGATGCTGTAATCACTTCCATGATGAGATTTGATATAATGTGATCACCTCCATGATGGGTTCTGCTGTGAGTAGCCAGTCAGTTGAAAGGAAGTTTCATTGGGTGTGTAGCCTGCATTGAATATAAGTGGACATTCTGGCAAGGCTTGTGGACTTTTGCTTACTCTGGATCCTGTAGCTGGCTCCTGTTCATCTGACCTCTGGTTCTTGGGACTTGAGCTAGCAGCTTACCTGTGGTCTTGCCTGTCAGTCTTGGGATTCATCAATATTCGCAGCCAGTGAGCAAGAGCCCTGCTGTCTGACCTGCCAGTCTTGGGTTTGCCAGCCCCTGCAGCCATGTGGATCAGGAGATGCCTCTATCTTGACCCACGGACTTGGGACATTCCAGCCTCTGCAACTGCGTGAGCCATTTCCTTCATATAAATATTTCTCTATATGTTTATATGCCTTACTAGTTTTGCTTCTCTAGACAACCTAGCCTAACAGATATCTAGTGCTGCTATAGCAGAAGTACAATTAAAACCAAACTGAAACCAAACCCAAGCGACCCAATAAGACAGATTAGAACTGCCCCATAGGATTTCCAAGGAGCGACTGGTGGATTTGAACAGCTGACCTTTTGGTTAGCAGCCCCACCCTTAACCATTGTACCACCAGGGCTCCAAAATACCACAAGTGGATGACTTTATCAAAAAAAATTATTTTCTAACAGTTCAGGAGGCTAGAAGTTTGAATTCAGGACTCTGGCTCTAGGGGAAGGCTTTCTCTTTTCTCGGCTCTGGGGGAGGTCCTTGTCTCTTCAGTGAGTTTTCTGGTTCCATGGAGATCTCCATGTGGCTTGGCTTCTTTCTTCCCCCATCTCTGCTCTGCTCCCTTATTTAATCTCTTTTATATCTCAAGAGATTGTCCAGATACAGCCTACATTAATCCTGTCTCATTAGCATAACAAAGACAACCCATTCCCAAATGGGATTATAACCACAGGCATAGAGGTTAGAATTCATAACACATATTTTGGGGGGACACAATTCAATCCATAACAAAAGCATATGACTTTTATTCCTTCAAACTTAATGCCATTTTTACCCCCAAATATTTTTTAATAGAAAATATGCAATTAGTGTTCACATTTCTCCAGTTGTCTTCATAAATTTTTTTGCTTTTTTTAAAATTTGAATCCAGACAGATCTACTTACTATCTAAGATCTTCTCTCTTCTGTTTTTTCCTCTCCCTCTTCCTCTCTCTGTTCTGTAGTTTCATTACAGTGTGTCTTATGTTTGGGTGGAAATTCAAATAATCCTCTCATGTAGGCCACCTGGTGTGCTTTGTGCTTCCTGCCTGTAGATCCATGTCTTTCATTAAGTCTGAAGATTCTTTCATCTCTTTGAATATTACTCGCCCTTCCATCACTATTCTGTCTTTCTGAGACTGTAGTTAGATATGTGTTGTTGTTGTTAGGTGCTGTTGAGTCGATTCTGACTCATGGGGACCCATTGTGTACAGAGTAGGACTGCTCTGTACGGTTTTCTAGATTGTGACCTTTTAGAAGCAGATCACCAGGCCTGTCTTCTGAGGCAGCTGGGTCGGCTAGACCTTGTTCTCTCCTGTGTCACTCTTAACTTTTTCATATTTTTCATCTCTTTTCCTGTCAATGCTGGTTTCTCAGTAATTTTTTCAGATATGTCTTCTAGTTTATAATTTTTTCTTCAGGTGCTTTTCTCATTATTTTAATTACAAAAATTATACATTTCAATTTCTCTTTTAAAATTAGTTTTTGAAATATAGTTGACACACCATAACATTTACTCTCTTCAAGTGTACAACTCAGTGGTTTTAGTGTATTCACAAGGGAGTGCACCCATCCCCGCTATCTAACTGCAGAACATCTTCATCACCCTGCACCCATGAGCAGCCACCCCCCCATTCTTCCAGCACATCTTCGTCACCCTGTGCCCATGAGCAGCCACCCCCCCATTCTTCCAGAACATCTTCGTCACCCTGTGCCCATGAGCAGCCACCCCCCCATTCTTCCAGAACGTCTTCGTCACCCTGTGCCCATGAGCAGCCACCCCCCCATTCTTCCAGAACGTCTTCGTCACGCTGTGCCCATGAGCAGCCACCCCCCCATTCTTCCAGAACGTCTTCGTCACCCTGTGCCCATGAGCAGCCACCCCCCCATTCTTCCAGAACGTCTTCGTCACCCAGTGCCCATGAGCAGCCACCCCCCCATTCTTCCAGAACGTCTTCGTCACCCTGTGCCCATGAGCAGCCACCCCCCCATTCTTCCAGAACGTCTTCGTCACCCTGTGCCCATGAGCAGCCACCCCCCCATTCTTCCAGAACGTCTTCGTCACCCTGTGCCCATGAGCAGCCACCCCCCCATTCTTCCAGAACGTCTTCGTCACCCTGTGCCCATGAGCAGCCACCCCCCCATTCTTCCAGAACATCGTCGTCACCCTGTGCCCATGAGCAGCCACCCCCCCATTCTTCCAGAACGTCATCACCCTGTGCCCATGAGCAGCCACTCCCCATTCTTCCAGAACGTCGTCGTCACCCTGTTCCCGTGAGCAGCCACCCCCCCATTCTTCCAGAACGTCGTCGTCACCCTGTGCCCATGAACAGCCACTCCCCATTCTTCTAGAATGTCTTCGTCACCCTGTGCCCATGAGCAGCCACTCCCCATTCTTCCAGAATGTCATCACCCTGTGCCCATGAGCAGCCACTCCCCATTCTTCCAGAACGTCATCACCCTGTGCCCATGAGCAGCCACTCCCCATTCTTCCAGAACGTCTTCGTCACCCTGTGCCCGTGAGCGCTAGCCACTCCCCATTCTTCCAGAACGTCATCACCCTGTGCCCATGAGCAGCCACTCCCTGTTCCTCTCTCCCCCCAGCCCTTGACAACAACTCATCTCCTTTCTGTCCTATGGATTTTGGGTATTTTGGACATTTCATTTAAATGCATTCATACGGGAAGTGGCCTTTTTGTGTCTGATTGCTTCCACTCAACATAATGTTTTCAAGGTTCATCCACATTGTAGCATGTATCAGTACTTCATTTTTTTTAATTGCTAAATTTTATGTCATCGTGCAGATTTACCACCTTATTTATCCATTCATCGATTGATAGACATTTGGTTGTACTTTTGGGCTGTTGTGAATGCTGCTGCTGTGAACATTTGTGCAGTTTTTGTGTGAGCATGTTTTCACTTCTCTTGGGTGTATACCTAGGAGTGGAATTGGGTCAGGTCATAAAGTTATGTTTAAATTTTGAGGAACTGCCAAGCTATTTTGCAAAGTAGTTGTGCCATTCTGCATCCCTCCTAGCAATGTATGAGGCTTTCCATTTCTCCGTGTCCTTGCAACACTCATTTTCTTAGTGATTATAGCCCCCCTTGTCAGTGGATGTCGTGTGCCACTGTGCTCTTGACTGGCATGTATTTATACTTCTTAGTGTTGTATTTTATTCTTTTCCAAATCTGGCTTTTCATTTTCTTTTTATCATTTGTGTTCAGTTGCTATATTTTATTTCTTAAAAGCATTATATCTATGTGCAATATATGCATAGAGTATTATATAGTTATTTACATGTGTATGCATATGCTTAAATGAATAGTTGTATGTAATGTACACCTATTTATATTCTGTATGTGGTAATTCCAATAAGTGAGGTCCTTGAAATTCTGCGTCTGTTTGCTGCTTTTGCTGACTCTCATTCAGGGGTAGGTGTTTCCTTGTGTGTCTAGTGAGAGTTTATTTTTATGCTAATTTTTGTTTTGCATTTTTATTTGGCTGAACTTTGTAAGACTTATTACTGGAAATTCTCTCCTTCAGAAACGATCTGCATTTATTCTGCAAGGATCTCGTTCTTATGAACCTGGGAACCCTTTACAGGATGACCACACATCCTGCTCAGCTCAGGATGGGTTTGGTTTTAGCCTCTTATCCCAGCCTGCTCCCTTTCGTTCTTGTGAATGCCCTGGTTTAGAAGGTAGAGTATATGGCTACCTTCCTACTTTGGTTCCCGAGCGAGTCAGGAGCCCTGGGGTCAGTCCCTCCACTCTTGGCAGCTCAGAGTGTGGTCTCCACCCAGGCACTTCATGCCTTGGCTGCGAACGGCCTCCCTTGTCACCTTTGGTTATGGCTCGGCTCACCTCTCCCTGTTTCCCCTGGGTTGTTTGCTCGTTTCCTTTGGAGAGTTCTGTCCTGTTTGTATGCCAAGTGAAGTATTAAAAGTATGTTTGTTGTAGGCTTTCTAGCGTCTAGTTGGTTACAGTGAGTGCTTTTCTGAGTATTTATGCAGCCAATTGCTGAGAATGTTTTTGTTACTTTTTTACTTTCTCATGAGACTGCCCTACTCCTGCCCCATGCCTCTTCATCATCCTTTAATTTCTGCTCAGTTATTGTGTCCTGATAACTTCTGCCCCTTCCTGGTCTCAGTCCTGTCCTGCTCTTTTACCCTGTCACAACATCGCATCTCTCATTTGTCACGTCAATCCTAGTTGAAACTGTACCGTTCTCGAGGATGGTTGTCTCTCGCACAGCTGTCAGGCCCCTGAGGCATGGCCGGCACGGTTTCCCTGCTGTTGAGTCTGGTTCCTGCACAGTGGTCATAAAGTGACATGAACTGTCTAAACTCACGCAGGTTAAGAATCCAGATCAGCACAAAGCTGGTTCCTATGAGGCAGAAGTCAGGTACACTTTCGCTTTCCTACTTTTCTGTAATTTCAGACACCAGCCGGCTCCCCAGTTTGTCGCAACGGCCACACGGAACTTACAGACCATACTCAATAGCTATGTGCTGGCCACGGGCCAGGATCAACATGGAGTCCTGTGAAATCTGCGGGAGCCGGAGGTCGCCGGGACCGCCCTTTCTTCTGGGTCTCGCGCTCTATTAGTGGAAAATACGAGTTTTTCTTCTGTGACGGGTTTCCACCTTATACGGGTCCTGGCTTTCACAGGTTTTACTGTACCAGAAGCAACTCGGGATCAGCATCAGGGAGCACACAGCCCTCCAGTGGTCAGCGGACATGGTTTCTTCTCTGCCAGCCGGGTGGCCCAGCTTGGCCTCTCTGGCGGGCGGCGGCCTTTTCTGCTAGGCAGGTGCCCCAGCTTGGCCTCTCTGGTGGGCGGCTGCCTTCTCTGTGGTACATGGCACTCCACCATCCGGCCTTTCCACCATTGGTCCTGTCTGCTATCAGGCATCAGTACCCTTTGGTATACCTAGAGTAGGGGCATAAATTATAGACTGAAACAACCTTTTTATACTGTCATAGATTTCTGTTCATATTCCCCCAGTCCTTTATTAATAGGCCGTTCAAATTTGAATTCTTCATTTTTGGCTTATTTTGCCATGTTCAGGTATTTTCATTGTGTAAGTAGATTGCAAAAAAGGAAACAAGTTTTTCATTTTAATTTACTTTTTTTTGATGGTAAAAATATATATAGCAAAACCTTCATCAATTCAACAATTTCCACACGTACAATTCAGTGACATTGATTCTGTTCTTCATGTTGTACGTTTATCACTGTCCTTTTCCAGATTATTCCACCACCATTAACATCAACTCAGTGCCCCTTAAGCAAAACTTTCCCTTTCTCCCCTCTCTTCTACCCCTGGTAACCACCAATAATCCTTGGTTTCTATATATTGGCTTGTTTCATGCAAGTCAGTTCATACAGTATTTGTCCTTTTGCAACTGACTTATTTTGCTCAGCATATTGTTTTCAAGGTTCCTCCATGTCGTAGCATGCCTCAGGACTCTTTCTGATTAATATTCCATGGTATATATACACCATATTTTGTTTATTTATCTGGTGATGGCCATTTCAGTTGCTTCCACCTGTTGACAGTTGTGAAAGGTGCTGCAGTGAACATTGGTGTACAGGTTTCTGTTTGCATTCCTGCCTTCACTTCTTCTGGGCATATACCTAAGTTTGGGATTGCTGGGTCATATGGTAGTTCTGTGTTCAACTTTTTGAGGAACCGTCAAACTGTTTTCTACAGTGGCTGCACCATTTTTGTTCCCACCAGCAATGGATGAGGGTTCCAGTTTCTCCACAAACTCAACACCACCTGTTGTTTTCCATTTTCTTGATTACTGCTATGCTAATGCGTGAGGCACCACAACATCTCATTGTGGTTTTGATTTGCATCTCTCTCATCGAAATCCTGGTGGCATAGTGGTTAAGAGCTACAGCTGCTAACCAAAAGGTCAGCAGTTCAAATCCACCAGGCGTGCCTTGGAAACCGTATGGGGCAGTTCTGCTCTGTCCTGTAGGATTGCTTTGAGTTGGAATTGACTTGACGGCAACGGGTTTGGCTTCGGTTTTACTGGCTAATGATGTTCAGCACCTTTTCATGTGCTTGTTGGCCATCTTAATGTCCTCTTTGGTGAAATGTCTGTTCAGCTCCTCTGCCCATTGTTTGATGGGGTCATTTGTCTTTTTATTGTTAAGCTGTAGAAGTTTCTTACGTATTTTGGATATTAGGCCCTTAGCTGATATAAACCAAAAAAAACCCACTGCCATTGAATCAATTACAACACATAGCGACCCTATAGGACAGAGTAGAATTGCCTTATAAATCTGTAGATTGTCTCTTCACTTCTTTGCTTTTAACTTACTTTGATGGAATTCTTTTCTATACATATTGACACTGATATATCCGTGATAAAATATATTTGAAATGTATGATGTAGTCCAATGTTTAATTTGATTTAATCTTTTATAGGTGATGCAAAAGGATCATGCTTATGCTCTCAGGATGAAGGGGATCCTGTTTCTGAGCCCAGAAACAAGCCTCCACGACATAAATTTATGTCAGCACCGTGAAGGATTTCACAGCAGAACTCTTGGAAGGCAGTGATGTGTGCCTGAAGATGATATGCTCACGTGAGCTACGTATTTTGTTTCAGTTAGGTTTATGGTTAGTCATGTTCACCAAGACACACCAAAAGATTAGACTTTATATGAAAACCTAAAGAGTATCTACATTTGGGAGACATATGATTGTTTGGATCAACTTAGTACCGACCTCATGCATTAACATAATGAAGCAGCAAGAATAGCCATGGCTGATCATGGATAATAGCCAGGAAACTTGTCCAAAGGTGGACAGTAAATTTATTTCTGATAAAATCACTTTTAAAATAGAAGTGGAAGACGATGATCAAACTCCCAATCACAGCTTGGAGAGGATGGATTTCAGAAGTGAGCAAGGGCACCCACAGCACACAGATAGCGGGGACGAATGCCTCGAGAGCAGAGAGGCGGACTGTGCCTGCCCACCTCCCAGGCAGTACGTGCCCCCCGACAACAAGGATGACTATGGGTCCTTGTTCTCCCAGTACAGCAGAACACTGTATGACGTCGCAAAGGAAGCTGTAACGCAGAGCCTTCTCTCCAACAGAAACATAAACTCCAGGAAGAAATCTCCAGCTTGGAAACATTTTTTTATCTCTCCTCGAGATAGTACTAAAGCAATATGTATGTACTGTATGAAAGAATTTAGTCGAGGTAAAAATGAAAAAGACTTAAGTACCACTTGTCTCATGAGACATGTGAGAAGAGCTCATCCTACTGTGCTGATTCAGGAAAATGACAGTGTGTCCAACATGGCCTCCTTTTCTTCTTCACTCCTGCTCCCACCCCCGTCTGCAGATGGAGGAGACCTAAGCACCATACTCTCACCCATAAAGCTCGTCAAAAATATTGCATCTAAGGTACCATCCCCTGATCGAATAACTGAGGAATCTGTGTCTGTCATTTCTTCTGAAGAAATTTCCTCTGACATGTCCGTTTCTGAGAAATACAGCAAAGAAGAAGCCATGGTGGGGTCGTCTCCACAGTTGCCCAGTCTCCATTATGATGAGGCTGTGGAGAACAGCACGGAAAAAAGCCTCACGGTTCCAAAGAGCACATCAGGCTCCACAAGAAGATCTGCTGTCTGGAAGCACTTCTGTCTGTCTCCTTTAGACAACTCTAAAGCCGTTTGCATTCACTGCATGAATGAGTTCAGCCGAGGGAAGAATGGGAAGGCTCTTGGAACAAGCTGTCTGATCAGGCACATGTGGAGGGCCCATCGCTCCATTGTCCTGCAGGAGAATGGGGGCGGCACGGGCATCCCGCCACCGTATTCCACGCCTCCCACTCTGCTGCCCTCTCTGCTGCCTTCGGATGGCGACTTCAATTCCGGGTCATCATCTCCAGGGAAAGTGGTTGGAGAACCCACCTCGGCATCCTCCTCTCCTGACAGGCTGCCCGAAGACGTCCATTCTCATTTTAATCCTGGAGACACATTACTGGAGGACGTGTTGGTGCTGTCGTCATCTGAGGATGTTGGCGACACCTCCATGGTGTCTTCTCAGAAGCAGGGTGACGGACCGAGTCCTCGGGTATTTGAATCTGGCACTGTGTTTCAGCAGAATAAAAAGGTCATGAAGAGACTTAAGTCCGAAGTTTGGCATCACTTTTCATTAGCTCCCATGGACAGTCTGAAGGCAGTATGTAGATACTGCAACTGTATTATCAGTCGGGGCAAGAAGGGTGATGTGGGCACGAGCTGTTTGATGAGGCATCTCTACAGACGCCACCCTGAAGTTGTTGGGAACCAACGGGGCTTTCTAGGTGCAAGTCTAGCAAATTCTCCGTATGCCACTCTGGCTTCTGCAGAAAGCTCCTCCAAATTAACTGACTTGCCCACAATGGTTTCAAAAGATAATCAGGTTGTATTTCCTGTTAATAGCAAAAAGACCTCAAAACTGTGGAATCATTTTTCTATTTGTTCAGCAGACTCCACTAAAGTCGTGTGCTTGCACTGTGGACGAACCATAAGCAGGGGAAAGAAGCCAACAAACTTAGGTACCAGTTGCCTTTTAAGACACTTACAGAGGTTTCATAGCAACGTGCTAAAAAACGACACCTCGGACACAGCGTTGCCCTCTTCTCCAGAAACGCGTATGCCACTGAACGCAGAGTTACTAGGTGCTTCATCCTACGATGACACCAGTGAAAAGTTTTGTGATTCTCACCCAGTTGCCAAAAAAATAACAAGTCTCATAGCTGAAATGATTGCACTTGACCTTCAGCCATATTCTTTTGTAGACAATGTTGGCTTTAACAGGCTGCTTGAATACTTGAAACCTCAGTACTCTTTACCCTCACCGTCTTATTTTTCTAGGACAGCTATTCCAGGTATGTACGATAATGTGAAACAGGTCATTCTGTCCCATCTTAAGGAAGCTGAGAGTGGCGTGGTCCACTTCACGTCTGGGATATGGATGAGTAACCAGACGCGTGAGTACCTGACCCTGACAGCTCACTGGGTCACCTTTGCATCATCAGTCCGACCCCGCTGTGAAGACCACCATCGCTCAGCACTCTTGGACGTGTCGCAGATTGATTGCGACTACGGTGGCAACAGCATTCAGAAGCAGCTGGAATGTTGGTGGGAAGCCTGGGTGACATCCATTGGCCTTCAGGTTGGCATCACGGTGACTGACAACCCCAGCATCGGGAAGACCTTGAACGAGGGGGATCACTCGAGCGTGCAGTGCTTCAGCCACACGGTAAACCTCATTGTGAATGAGGCCATCAAAAGTCAGAGGATGGTTCAGAACTTACTGAGCATTGCACGCAAGGTATGTGAGCGGGTACATCGGTCACCCAAAGCAAAAGAGAAACTAGCAGAGCTGCAGAAAGAATATGAATTGCCCCAACACCATCTGATTCAAGATGTTCCATCCAAATGGAACACGTCGTTCCATATGCTTGAAAGACTCATTGAACAGAAAAGGGCCATTAATGAGATGTCCATCGAGTGTAACTTTAGGGAACTGATCAGCTGTGACCAGTGGAAATTCATGCAGTCTGTGTGCCACGCGCTGAAACCTTTTGATGCCGCGAGTCGGGAAATGAGCACACGCGTGTCTGCTCTCAGCCAGGTGATCCCCATGATCCACATCCTTAATAGGAAAATCGAGATGCTGTTTGAGGAAACGATGGGCATTGACACCATGCTAAAGTCTTTGAAGGAAGCCATGGTGAGCCGCTTGTCCTCCACCCTCCACGATCCGAGGTACATCTTTGCTACGCTTTTGGACCCTCGTTACAAAGCCTCCTTATTTACAGAGGAGGAGGCCGAGCAGTACAAGCAAGATTTAATCAGGGAACTAGAAATACTGAATTCTACCTCAGATGATAAACCTGTTTCCAGTGGGTGTGATACAGGTTCACCATCTAAAGACTCTGTTGCAGAGGAAAACCTGTGGTCACTCATGGCCAAGATGAAAAGAAAGGATCTGAGAGAGAAGACAAAGTTACCTGAAGACATGGTGCTTGCCTACTTAGAGGAAGAGGTGCTTGAACACAACTGTGATCCGTTAACCTACTGGAACCTGAAGAAGTCGTCTTGGCCGGCCCTGGCGGCCCTGGCGGTCAGGTTTCTGGGCTGCCCCCCAAGTACCGTCCCTTCAGAAAAGCTGTTCAGCACGTCCACTGAAAACAGTAGCTTTAGCCAGTCCCGGCTCATGATGGAACATTTTGAAAAACTTATCTTTTTGAAAGTGAATCTTCCCTTAATATCCTTTCAGTATTGAAACTCTTGATGGAGCCACCAGGCTAAAAAAATGTTGCTTATTAGGCATTAGCTGTGTCTGCCACTGGGGCTGCTGACTCGCTGCGATCGGGGCCATGTAGGACATCAGGTGAGGGACTCGCAGGTCCGAGTTGGAGTGTCACTGTCCAGCTTTCTGTGTCATGTCTACATGTGCCTTACTCCTAGTTCTTCAGGCCAGATCTGTAGGTATGTTTTGTTTTTTTTAAAGAACTTCACTAGAAGTAGCCTGTCTTGGCGATTATGATGGTTAGGTTTTAATTCATAACTGTAAATTTTTTTAAAAGTTGGGGGTTAGTAATTTGTTTTAATAGAGGGGCAGAAAAGATGTAAACAGTGCTATTCTGTAGACTTTTTATTCAGTTATGTGAAAACCGTAAGTCAGGTACTATGTTTTAGTTCAGCATCGCTTTAAGCAACAAAACAGCTTTTGTGACTGACAAGGCTTCCAACAATTTCATGTAGCTTTCAGCCCCTGCTGAAAATTTGCATTTCCACCCAGATGTAAGGAATCAGAATCTACATTTTAACAAGATCCCCTAGTGATTCTTCTGTATGAGAAATTGTGAGAACCACTGCTTTCCTAGTGGTTCTCTGGATGGTCCCTAACCAGCAGCACTGCCATTGCCTGGCAACTTGTTAGAAATGCAAATTTTCAGCAGAGGCTGGAAGCTGAATGAGCTGGTTGGAAGCCCTGGTGACGACTTCTCAGCGTGCTCCACAAGGACTTTGTTGTTGTTAGGTGCCTTCGAGTTGGTTCTAGTTCATGGTGACCCAGTGTACAACAGAACAAAACACTGCCTGGTCCTGCGCCATCCTCACAATCGTTGGTATGTTGGAGCCCATTGTTAAGTCACTGTGTCAATCCATCTCATTGACAGTCTTCCTCTTTTTCGCTGACCCTTTACCAAGCATGATGTCTTTTTCCAGGGACTGGTCCCTCAAGATAACATGTCCAAAGTACATGAGGTGAAGTCTTTCCAACCTCACTTCTGAGGAGCTTTCTGGTTGTACTTTTTCCAAGATAGATTTGTTGGTTCTTCTGGCAGGCAATGGAATATTCAGTATTCTTTGCCACCACCATAATTCAAAGGCATCAGTTCTTCTTTGGTCTTTCTTATTCATTGTCCACCTTTCACATGCACATGAGCCGACTGAAAACACCTTGGCTTGGGTCAGGTTCACATGAGGCTTATTCTTCTTGGACTGCATGTAATATACCCGTACACCTTCCCCCAGGAAGTGTGGAGTCTAGTAGGGGAGGCAGACCAGGAACCAGTCAATACATGATATGCCAGAGAAAAATCGAGTCAGTGAAGGGAGAGATGGAGATTGGGGTGCTAGTCTACAGAGCCTCTTGGGTCAGGTGACATTTGAGCAAAGATCTGAGGGAGGTGGTGGAGTGAGGCAGACAGATGTCTGGGGAAGAGCATTCCAGGCAGAGGGAATAGACAGTGCAGAGGCCTGAGGTGTGGGGCATCAGGGAGGACAGTGGGACCGAGGTGGAGGAGGCTGAGGGGGCATGTGGGGTGATAGGAGCCAGACAGTGTGGGCCTTTCTGCCGTCATCGTCAGGACTCTAGCTTTGACCCAGCTTGAGGTGGGAAGGGGGGCCCTTGAGCCTCTCAGTGGAAGAGTTGAGTGTCAGTGCAGAGGGGCCCGGGGGAAGCGTCCTTCATCTAGACCAGGGGTCAGGAACATTTTTGGTAAAGGGCCAGATAATATTTTCAGCTTTGTGGGCAACACAGTCTCTGTCACAGCTTTTCAGCTCTGCTGGTGTATTGCCAAAGCAAAATGAATGAGCGTGAGTATGTTCCAGTTAAACTCTGTTGCTAGTTGCCATGGAGTTGGCTCCGAATCACCGCGGCCTTCCCTGTAACAGAACGAAACAGCCCATCCCGCACCATCTCTGTGATCACTGACGTGCTTGAGTCCGTCGCTGTGGTGCTGGGTCCATCCATCTTATGGAGGGTTCCCTTGTTTTTGCTGACCCTGTACTTCACCAAAAATCATGTCCTTTCTAGCAATTGATCTTCCCTGATGATATCCAAAGTAAGAAAAACGAAGTTTCCCCATTCTCACTTCTCTGGAGCATTTTGGTTTTATTTGAAACTTATTTAGGATACTAAAATTTGGATTTCATGTAATTTTCACATGAAAATAAAGAATAATGAGATATCATCGTTTTCAAATGCATAAATCTACTTAGCTCGTGGGCCGAACAAAAACAGGTGGCGGTGGATGTGGGCTGCTAATAAAGCTTGCTAACAAATAGCGGCCACTGTTGGAAGCCAGGCAACATCTAGGAGCTGGGATCCATCAGCGAGACTGGAAAAAACAAAACAAAACTCAGTTCCTAAGATTACATAATAAGCAAATGACAGAGGTGGTGAAGGTCCTACTTCCTCGCCTGCCTGGTTGGTCCAGAGAGTCAGGACCATGGGGCACAGCAGCAGAGTAGATGGGACGGGTGTGGGGTGTTTGCGGGTGATCCAACCTGTAAAGGGAGAGGAGGAGATCAGGAGGTTCCCAGCAGAGGGGTGCATGCCCTGACTCGCGTTATTGAACTAAACCAGTAACTGTTGAAGGAAAGACTTCCTGGTCATTATGCTCCGACTTTAAAGTGAACGTTTCATTTCTGTACGCAGTAAGCTGTGGTGTAGAACATGGCCACACTCAGCCTGCAGAGTTTATTTGCTCTGCACAAATGTTTGCATTAGTTTCCAACACTCAAAAGCAGGTGATTTTACATTAAAATCCGAGGACCTGATTCCTGCGTGGCGAGTACTTGTTCCCCGCCCCCTCCTGCCTTAGTGGCTACTCAGAAGCCCTTCCATCTCCTCTTATCCCCCCACCCCTTCCTGGCCACCCAACTCCTGCTGGACCACAAGGTTAATCCCTGCTCTTCGGCCAACGAGGCCAAGGCCGCCGCGGGCGCACCTTATCGTCTTAGACTTAAGAGCTTAAACAGAACAGAGGCCCGGACCCGACAGCGTCGGTGCAGAGCCGGTGGGACCCGCTAGGAGAGGCCTCAGGTGCAGGTGAGCCGGGGTCCAGGTGGGACGCACAGTCCGGGGCGGGTGTGGGTACCTCGAGCCGCACAGCGCCGGCACGGACACCCGGGCCCAGCGGCCCGTGGACACCGCGGGGGAGCCCGTGGTTCGCTGAGGCTTCGGGGGCCCGGGTGAGCGCACCCGCGCGCACCTGCCCCCATCTACCGCCTTCCGTGAGCGCCTCAGCCCTTCCGCGGACCCGCCTCGCCAAGAACGGGCCGGCACGTGCGCGGCGGACGCTCGCGGGACAGCCACGCGGCACGTAAGACTGGCCTTCCTGCCGCCTCGGGCCCGGAAGTCCCCGCGGGCCCCCTGCTCCTGGCCGGCCGGAAACCCCCCGGCGGCAGTTGAGTGGGCGCACGGCGGCCGCCAACGCCGTGAGGAGAAGAAACCGCGAGCCGCGCACCTCGCTTCCTCCAGCCCTGGCCCCTGCCGCCCACGACTTCGCCTCTTGCAAGCACCGCCCCCTCCAGGTCTCTTCCGCAGCGCCAGCCCGGCCGGTAGCCTGCGGCGTGAGGGGCGGGGCGTGCGGGTGCTGCGCCTGCGCGCTCCGGCAGCGTCCTAGCCGCCTATCCTGGGCGAGGCTTACTGGCCGGGGTCGTGGCTTATGCGGGGGCGGTGCCTGGGGGAGGCCGTGTTGCGTCCTGCGCCGTCGCGGCTGCTGGGCTTGGGTCGGGGCGGTGCCTCATTTGGCGGCGAGGTCCTGAGGGAGGGGCCAGAGGAGGGGGCGCTGCGTCGGAAAGGGTGTCGCGGGGGCGGGACTTGGGCGGTGACGGCGACGCGGGGGCGTGTCCTGGGCGGTGGCCACTCTTCGTACGGCGGCGGCTCCCCGGGGGCGGGGTCTGGGCGGCTCCGGCGGCAGGGGGCGGGGATGCGTCCGACGGCGTCGCAGAGGCGGGCCGTGGGCGTGGCGGCGCTGCGTCCGGCGTCCGCTTCCCGGGGGCGGGGCTTGGGTGGTGGCGTCGTCGCTGGCCGGCGGGCGCGGGAGGGGCGCGGGGGCGAGACAAAGCCGCGGCTAATGAATGGGAGCACGTCCGTCGGCGTCGTCCGTCGGTCCGCAGCCCCGCGGGAGGCGCACCTGCGCGAGCCCGCGATCCTGGTGAGTGCGTGAGACCGCGGGTGGACGGCCGGTCCCCTCAGCTCGGGCCACGCCGGGCCTCTGGCTACCGGGCGCCGGGCGCCGGGCGACGGCTCGGGACGGGGCGGGGGCTCGGAGTTGGGGCTGCGGGCCGGCTGGCGCCCGGGGCGAGGCCGGGGTCGGGGGCGCCGGCTCTATTGTCTGAGCCGTGTCGGGCCGGGGGCGCGCGGCCTCCGATGGCCTCGACCCGCCCGGACGCGCGCCGGCCCGACTCGGCCGGACCCGGCGGGTGCAGGCGCGCCCCGGGCCTGTCTCCGGCCCGGCCGCCCGGCCTCCCCGCACCTAGCCTCCCCGCTTGGCCCGGCAGACGGCTGGCGCGGTGGAGGCGCCCGCCCGGGTCCACCCGGTGCGCGCCGCGAGTCGTGGGCAGCCCGGTTCCGCGACCCAACCACGAAGTGAGAAAGTTGGAGCGGACGCGCGGCTCGCAGCGTCGGCCCGGATGAGGCGGTGCCGGCGAGGCCTTCGGGCTGACGCCGAGCACAGCGGGCAGCTTGCGGCGGCGAAGTTTGGGGCGAACCCGCTTTGTCTGGGCCGGGCCTGGCTTCCTCCCCGGAGCCTGACAGCCGCGTGCGGCGATCGCTGGTGCGAAGCCGTTGGTCTTGGGATGGGAGGCGAGGAGTTCCTCCGAGGGTGGGGTCCTTGGGGGCAGCTCCTGGGAGCGAGCGGGGCACCCGGGCTAACTGGGGTGTCTCCTGAAGTACACACCCTCCCCGTGGAACTGCCTTACAAATTGGATTTTGAAAACTTTTCTAGAAGTATTTCATTTTTATTAATATTTCCAGTGCGAACAAATCAGGGGCCTCATTTAAATATGCTTTAGGAAGCAAATACAGACAATTCATTACCACATGCCTTTTGATGATTGTTTCTGCGGAGAATTCTTCAAATTTAAGTACTGAAAATATAATTAAATTGTAAGTCATGATTTCGAACATTTTTCCAGTTATACTTGTTTTTCTAGACCTAAGTAAACTGGGATCATTGTCCTATCTTTTTTGCCCTTTTCTGCGTGACCCACACCACCCCATCCCTTAAGAGAACTGCCGTGGGTGGCTCACTCCTATTTTCTTCCTGTTCTGGGTGATTTTCACTAGACACGTGCACCTCTGGAAAAACACTCCCTGCCAGCATGAGCCTCCAGAGAAGCTGCTGTTGGCTTCTGGTGTTTGTAAAAGGGGAAGTTATTTGTTTTGAAGCTAACTCTGAGCAGATTAAGTGCGTGTTTTAAGAAGCCCACTTTAGGCACTTATAATAAGGTGGTCCTAAAGTAAGGGGCACTCTAGTGACTTCGCTTGTAGAAATCCTAATTTTTGATAACGTTTTCTGTGTCATGGTGATAAAATTAAGAGACTAGGAAGCATCTAGTTGAGATTTTAGAAAAAGCATTTGCTGTAGATAAGCCAATTTCAGTTAGTAATTAATTTTACTTACTGAGCAAAGTTATCAAGCAAGAAGAAACTGCTTCTAGGTGTTTGACTCTGTATAGGAATTCATACTTTCTGTAATCCTTAAACAGATTATGTCTGTTTTCACAGTTTGCATTTCCTCAGGAAAACATCCAGCAGAGGTTAAGAGGTATTATGTGACTTTAAAGGTTCCAAAGGCTCAGGATGTTTTAGGTGGAGGATACAGTTAGTCTCCTAAATTGAAAACAAAATAGATGTTGTACAGTCTTCTTGACAGGTGATTACAGTGACCTCAGGCACTCTGAACTGTCCCCCCCCCCCCCCCATTTCATGCTGTTTGCTCTGGTTAATTCCTGAGTACAGTGGTTGGTGTTTTTGGGTGTGAAAACTCACTTCTTTAAGGCAGGGCTTCGGACCCTTGGAAGAATCCCTTCAAACCAATTCTTCCTGGGTTTGAACCCCTGCTGAGAATTTGCATTTCCACCTCCAATATACAGAATCAGAATCTACATTTTAACAAGATCCTCACGTGATTCTTATGTATAACTTCCTGGGAACTTGTTAGAAATGCAGACTCTCAGCAGAGGTTCAAAGTTCTTTAAAATCTGCCGTCTGCAGGTGAGGAGCTTGAGAGTACCCTGAGCTGTGCAAAGAATGCACCTCCCACCTTGGAGAAGTGCTCTAAGTGAATTATTAGGGTGGTGGTGGTGGGCGCCGTCGAGTGGGCTTTGACTCATAGTGAGCCTATAGGACAGGGTAGAACTGCCCCATAGGATTTCCAAGGAGCGGCTGGTGGATTTGAACTCTGCCGTCGTTTTGGTTAGCAGCCGAGCTCTTTATTGCTACGCCACCAGGGCTCCAGTTATTAGTGTAGTTGATTGAATTCTGTGTCCTTGCAAAGAAGTCCATATGCAGTATTCATTCAGTAAAGGAAATGTACCCGTGTATTTTTCAGATCTCTGTCCAGCCTGTGATTTGGAGCTTGAATGGAGCTGGGAAGCAGAGCTACCGAAGCAGGAAGTCCAGTAAGTGGTCCTGGTCCAGGCAGTCCTTCTCGGCACTTGGCTTTTGTGTGGCGTCTTTGCCTGCTGTCAGACGGAGTCTTTGGTTTCTGAACTTCTGGTCTGACTGCTGCTCAGCGTGATGATGGCCTTGGGAGTGGAGGGAGGCTGGTTGGATGGCTGCTGGGCGCGACACGGTGTGGGGAGGGCACTCGTCGGGGAACCTGGGGGACAGACCCACGGAGGCTCTGGCCGCAGGCGAGCGCCCTCCCTGCCAGCCTTGTTTCCTCTGTCGCCCCTGCAGAGTTCCGTCCAGAAGGGCAGGGCCTGCCATTCTTCTGATTGCAATGTGATTTTCAAGTCGTTATTTACATCTCAGGGTTGGAGGACGAAAGCTCTGGAATCGATGTTCTTATCTACGTTTTCTGTTGTAATGTAGCTGCCTTCAAAAGTCAGGGTGCCTTTAGCCCTTGTCAGTCTCTTCCCCTCCATGTCCATGCGGCTGACTTCCCGGCTCCCAGCACTGTCACTCAGCCTTCTCCGCCCCCCATCTTTCTGCCCTTCTCCTACCTCACCCCGCGTTTCGTTACTAGGTTTTTGTTCATTCGAATCACTTACTTGTTAGTATCTTACTTGTGATAGCTCACTTCTTTGGTAGTTATCTGATATGTGCTTCTGGTAGTTGTAGTTCTGGAGGGCATGACTAGGGGTAGAATAAAATCTTCCTTCTCGTGAGGAAGGGAGGGGGCTCCCCTTAGCACAAGGCACGCTCTCCTCTGCCCCCCCATCTGGCCCATTCTGCCTGCCGGGCCATGGCGGTTTGTGCTAGACGGCCCTGCTCTTGGAGAGTGGAGATAGATGTACCAGAGTTAGGGCCCCCTGGGTGCTCTGAGGGAAGGAGAGCCGTGGGGGCCGAGAGGACACGCAGGGAAGTGTCTCAGGGAGGCCTCTCAGAGGAAGGGTCATCTGAGCCTGGCCCTGAAAGGTTGGGGGTAGCAGCCAGGACAGCGGTCCAAGGTGAGAAATATCAGAGTGTGGTGGGAAGGCCACCCAGGAGTGGGTTTGCACCGTGCCAGCTCCAAGGGGCACAGCAGCTCCTCTCGTCTCACCCTGAACCCTGCCAAGGGCTCCACTGAAGTCTGTCCTGGGTATTGTGTAGGGGTTCAGTGGGCAGATAGCTAGCTTACCCGTGTGTGAGGAGACGCCCACCCGGCGCCTGGCCCAGGTGCGCAGGTACCTGCTTCCCAGCCCCCTTCGGCAGTTGTGGCTGCTCTCCTGTCAAGGTGTGCGCAAGCAATGCTGATCCAGGCTGGGAGGCACGGCGGCTGTTCCAGCCACGATTGCCTCCCACTGGCCCATGGGGGCTGTATGCGTGGTTGCTGGAGCCACCGCCTTTGCCTGCCCTCCAGCCTGATCCGTCAGTGCTGCTGCCACAGACACAGCGGCAGCTGGCTGAAGGCTGACCCAGTGGTCCGCTCTGCGTGCTTGCTGCTGAGAGCACAGTGTGGGGAGCAGTGTGCCCTCCGCAGCGCTCCAGTTATTGGCTCAGATGGGGCATGCTCCGCGTTCTCCTGGTAAAAGGGCACCTTGCAGACTCTTCTGCAGCCTGAGCTGTGATTCCAGTGCTGTCACTGGTGGGCTGCCTTGTCACCCGGGGGGAAGTGGGCAGCAAGTTTGCTGCACAGAGTAGCACAGAGCAGGCCAGATGCCCTGGCATGTGACCCAGAGCATTTCAGAGACAGAGGGACCAGGTGACCCCAGTTTGGTCTGTTTGCTTGCCCTGTGGCAGGCTTTGTTTCCAGGCAGCCTTAAGAGCATATTCTGGTATGTTTTACCTGCTGGGGCCCTGGCCTCCTTGGGGTTTCTGACCACATCTCATGGAAGTAGCCTCTGGTTCCAGGGTTCTGAATTTGAACCCCCAGCAGCTGTCTTTGGCTGTTAACTCTGGGCTCCGCATCTCGGTTTGGCCCTTGTTATGTTTGGGTTTTCTGGCTGGAATTTCTGGCTTTAAGACAGTTGAAAAAACCTGGCCTACCCTCCAATGTGTTAGTTGTGATTACGAGCCCTCAGGATAGGTTAACGGCTTGTAAGACGTGGACTACATCTCGGAGTACAGCTAGAGGGAAGGCCCCATCTCCTGGGCTCGCGAGGCCGGGAGCGCGGCTTCACTCTCTGACCCGCAGTGGAAATCCACAGCCATGGGGAGTGTGCGTGCTTTGAACCAAAACCAGCTGAGCTTCGATTTTGTTAACTTTACATTATGAAGTTTCTGACTTACAGAGAGGAGAGTGGAAAGAGTGGCCTGTGGGGTACCTCTCTGCTCTCCACTGACGTGAGGCGTGATGCTTTTTGAGGCCACGCTGACCGTCCTCTGGTTTTTGCTGCCCTTTCCACAGTAAATTGCAGACTCAGCATGCTTCACCTCGAAGTGGCCTGTCGTTGCTGGGAGCTGTTGGGTTGATTCCAACTCACAGCAACCCTGTAAGACCGAGTAGAATTGCCCCATGGGGTTTCCAAGGCCATCTTTACGGAAGCAGACTGCGACATCTTTCCCTGCGGGGCACCTGGTGGGTTCAGATCACCAACCTTTCGGTTAGCAGCCGAGCGCTTAACCACTGTGCCACCAGGGCTCCTTAAGTGGCCTTTCCCTTAAACAAAGGGACAAGGATATTCTGTATCAGCACATCGCACTGTCGGTGACATCCGAGAGAAGTAACAGCCCCACCTCACAGTCAGTCCTCAGCCATTCCCCAGCTGTCCCTGAACATCTTCAGTGGTTCTTTGCTCCTAACCAGAATCTCGGCTCAGGTCACTGATTGTCTGCCTCTTCTGTCTCTCTGTTTCGGAACAGTAGCCTTTCCCCCTCCCTTCGGTTTCTTCCACGATGCTGACCTTGTGACCAGACGGCCAGTCATCTTGAGTGCACTCCATGTGTCCTGAGACCGGCCAGGGAGAGGCATGGCTAGACGCGCAAGTGTGGGTGATGCTGTGTACTTGAGGTGCCCAGTATGACTGCTGTTCATCTTGATCCCTTGGCCTTATGAACTGTGCCCTCCCTGCCTTGCAGTTAGTAGCTAATTTGGGAGGAGGAGCTGTTCGGGGACCTCGTGGAAGACCTGCTGCCCATCAGCCTTCAAGGAACCCTGGTGGCACAGTGATTAAGTGCTCGGCTGCTAACCAAAAGGTCAGCGGTTCAGACCCACCAGCTGCTCTGTGGAATAAAGATGTGGCAGTCTGCTTCCATAAAGATTACAGCCTTGGAAACCCTATGGGGGCAGTTCTACTCTGTCCGATAGGGTCACTGTGAGTCGGAATCGACTTGAAGGCAACAGGTTTTGTTTTTGGTTTTATCAGCCTTCACCTGGAGTGTTCCATGATGCCTCCCAGGACCAGCTGGGGGGGTGTCCTACTTCTGATGTTATCATCTGTTCTGTATTCTTTAATCTGTTTCCCTCACTTAATGTCTCATAAGAAGACAAGAGGAACGCTTAACTCTTTCTCCTTTTACCGGTTTTCAGAGGAGGGCGCTGGTCTAATAGTCCCTTGCAATGTGGCAAATGTTTTTATTTTTCTGTTTTCTTTGAATATCAGCGTGGACTAATAGATTTTTATTTGCTCACTCTATTTCAGTCTTTTAAAGTCTCTTTGTTGTTTTTACTCAGATAGTTACCCATGAGCTCCTTGGAAGCCTGTCGGAGCTGTCCAGTGCTCCGATGATTTGGCCCACCATGACCAGGAGCCCTGCTTTCTTCACAGGGTCCCCATCCCACCTTTTGCTTTCTCCTCCCGACCTGCCACAGCCATCTCTCCTGAGTGCTTTGTCCTTTTAGGTGGAAAAGTATTTCCAAGCCTCGATCTGGGCACGGGATCTGGGCACTGGATGTACCTGCTGTGTTTGTGTATTACTGCGTATAGCCCTTTTGGTGGAGAGAGCTAGAAGTATGTTTTTAAAACCCCTGAGTTCATACTGATATTTTTAATACAAATTTAAAATTAAATGGATATGAAAGCAGAAAAACAAGCTCACTGCTGTCGAATCAATTCCGACTCATAGTGACACTGTAAGGTTTCTAAGGCCATAAATCTTTACAGACACAGGCTGCCACATCTTTCTCCTGCGGAGCAATTGGTGAGTTTGAACTGCTGGCCTTTCGTTTTGCCAAGCGCTTTAACCACTGCACCACCAGGTGCCACTTATCGTCCAGTAATTACTTGTTTTATGCAAAAGTATACATAAGCTAGGTTGTAAAAATCAGGGCTTGGAACCAGTTCCTATCGGAACCCCTGCTGATAATTTGCATTTCTAACAAGTTCCCTGCTGAGAATATGCCTTTCCACCCCTAAGTACACTGAATCGGAATCTACATCTTTAACAAGATCCCCAGGTGATTTGTAATGTGTACTTTCCTGGGAACTTGTTAGAAACAAAAATTCTTAGCAGGGATTCGAACCAGACGGAACCAGTTCAAAGCCCCAGTAAAATTACAGTATTACATTACTACTAGTAATAGAACACTGAGCAGAGTTTAAGGTGCTTCATTATTTTAAAAGTGCTTCTTGTCCTTACACTAGATCCCTCTGAGGACCACCAGTCAGAGTATTCTGTTTTGAAAATCTTTTGAAAAATGCCCTTTTCTTTGTCTTACCCACTTGATCCACAGCGAGGTTTATTTGCTTCAGCTTGTTTTCAGATTTGGAATTTTCTCCTTTTTTAATGTGTAGAATAATTACACAGTTCAGCGGTCAAAACTATACCAAGGCAAACTTAGACGTCACACTCCCACCCTGTCTCTTCACTCCGCCCTCGCGCTTCATGCCGGCCGCTCTGATGTCCGCTTTGTCCTCCGGAAGCTGACACACACACAGACATGCACAGGTCTGTTGTTCTCCTTGTTTTTCCTCCTGTCTCGCACGAAAAGGTAAAAGCAAGTACTGTTTACACTGTGTATGTCTTGCTTTTTCTGTTCAGCGTACCCTGGCAGTCACTGCAGTGCACAGAGTCAGCCTTTCTCCTGCTCTTCCTTTTTATGGCTGCGTCGCTGTGCACTGTATGGACGTGTGTCCTTACTGAGGGGTGTCTGCCCATTTCTAGTCGTTTGCTCTGAAGTGCTGTAACAGCCTTGTGCATGTGTTGGTTCTTTCTTGTTGAGGGATCTCTTCAGGGTCGATTCCTAGCAGTGAGACTGATTGCTGCATTGAAGGGCAAATGTCATTTGGTGAGGGTTTCCGAATTCCCCTCCCGGGAATTGTCCCATTGGCGGGGCTGCCGGAAGCATATGACAGACCTGAGCGGTGCTGGTACTTCCCAGCTTCACCAACAGGGCAGTACTGAGCTTTTGGATTTTTGCCAGTCTGATATGGTGAGAAATGGTATCTTGAATTAGTTTTAATTTAATATGCTTTGATTTGAACATGAAAAAAGAAGTAAATTGGTAGCCGTGAAGAATTTGCGATGATTGAGTGAAAGTTGATCACTGTGTGGTAAGTCGCCAGCATGTAACCCCGCAGGAAGAACGCCGAGCACCTTACCTGTGAGCGTTCACTCTGGCGCGTCTGCCTGGGCGCTGCTTGAAGGTGGTTTCTTCGGTTCTTCAAACTACAAATAACAAGAAGTTCTCCAGCAAATCAGAACACACGTCTCCAGCTGAGGAGACATACTCTGTACATTTTATCCTTCTAGCCTGAGAGAGGGATCCTCTGATGAGTCATCTTTACTTTCAGAAGTGTTTGTCTTTGAAATTAAGAACATTTAAAATAACTTCAGGAACTTTGGATTTTCTGGTGCCTCCTCTCTACTTCTCTTCAGTCCTCAGTCACAGTTTAGGATTGCCGGTGTTCACTGTTTCCGTGGGGTGCTCCTTACTTAGTGCAGTTCTAGGGGACCGCCCTCTCTCCGCCTGTGAGGAGGCAGGCAGATTGCTGCGGTGGATGCTTCCTTTACCTGGAGGGACCAGGCTCGCTAGGCGCAGAGGCAGGGGTGGAAGCAGTGGCTAGACTGGTTCTGTTTCTGACTTTTGGTGACCCTATGTATGCAGGCTGACTGGTTTTATTTTAAAATAAAATTTCTCTGGAGAATAGAATCAGCCGGGAAGTAAGTGTGGGCCCTGGATGCCATCAGCCTGCCCTGTGAACAGGTGGCCTGCATCTTTCGAGGCCGGAACGCCCTCTCGAGACTTTCGGGGTTGGTGGCAAAACCCAGCGTCCTCTTCACACGTAGCTAAAATGATCAGAGTGCCCCAGGAACAGAATCGTTTGGTGGTCTGAAAACCAAAGCTACCATGCTTTTTTCCTGAAATTGGTGCTCAGGTAGTAGGAAAAAATGATTTTCCACTTTTAGTAGTGAGCTGCTAGAGCAAATGACAATATTTTTTTAGAATAGAAATAGCATTGCTATTTATAACCGTAAGATAATATGTGCTAAAGCAGTAGAAAAACATACAAAGCAGGAAGAGAGAAAGTCTTTCATAATTATCAGAGCTAAATTCTATACATGCTTCCAGATCCACATGCACGTGTGTACACGGGCATGTGGTTTAAACCACAACACGGTCCTCCCTGCCTTTTCCTCGCGGGTGAAGCCAGGTGAGCAGCCGGAGAGCCCCCTCCTCGCCGGGTGGTCTCAGGTGCGTAAGGGAGCCCTCGGGAAGCCCTAGGACAGGATGCCATAGGAAGGGCTCGCCTGCGGGTCGTCGGACGTGTGATGGTCGCCGGTTTTCACTGTACTGGGAAGGATAACACAGGCAGAGAAGTACACATCCCGTGAGAGGCCACACGGTGAAACAGCCGCTGTCAGCACGCCCACCTCAGGAAATGGAAGGTGCCTCCACCCAGACGCCCCCTGTGCCTCTCCCATCCTCCCCTCCCTTCTACTCAGATGAACCAGGGTCCTGACTTCTGTCACTGAAGTTATATAAATGGGATCGTACAACATGTATTCTTCTGGGTTTGGCTTCTTGTGCGCACCGTTATCTGTGTTGTATATCATGGTTTGACTATGCAAAGGCATTTGATTGTGTGGATGATGATAAATTATGGATAACATTGTGAAGAATGGGAATTCCAGAACACTTAATTGTGCTCACGAGGAACCTGTACACAGATCAGGACGCGGTTGTTCAGACAGAACAAGGGGATACTGCGTGGTCTAAAGTCAGGAAAGATATGCTTCAGGGTTGTATCTTTTCACCATACTTATTCAAAGTGCATGCTGAGCAAATAATCTGAGAAGCTGGACTATATGAAGAAGAAAGGGGCATCAGGATTGGAGGAAGACTTATCAACAACCTGCGTTATGCTGATGACACAACCTTGCTTGCTGAAAGTGAAGAGAGCTTAAAGCACTTACTGGTGAAGATCAAAGGCCACAGCCTTCAGTATGGATTACACCTCAACATAAAGAAAACAAAAATCCTCACAACTAGACCAATAAGCAGCATCACAATAAACAGAGAAAAGATTGAAATTGTCAAGGATTTCGTTTTACTTGGATCCACAATCAACACCCATGGAAGCAGCAGTCAAGAAATCAAAAGACTCATTACACTGGGCAAATCTGCTGCAAAAGATCTCTTTAAAGTGTTGAAAAGCAAAGATGTCACCTTGAAGACTAAGATGCACCTGACCTAAGCCATGGTATTTTCAATCGCATCATATGCGTGCAAAAGCTGGACAATGAATAAGGAAGGCTGAAGAATTGATGCCTTTGAATTGTGGTGTTGGCGAAGGATATTGAATATACCATGGACGGCCAAAAGAATGAACAAATCTGTCTTGGAAGAAGTACAACCAGAATGCTCCTTAGAAGCAAAGATGGCAAGACTTCGTCTCACATACTTTGGCCATGTTGTCAGGAGGGATCAGTCCCTGAAGAAGGACATCATGCTTCGTAAAGTAGAGGGTGAGTGAAAAAGAGGAAGACGCTCAATGAGATGGATTGACACAGTGGCTGCAACAATGGGCTCAAGCATAACAACAGTTGTGAGCATGGCACAGGACTGGGCAGTGTTTCCTTCTGTGGTGCATAGAGTCACTATGAGTCGGAACCGACTTGACGGCACCTAACGACAACAATGTAATGGTAGTTTCTTTGTCTTCCCTGCTGTGTAATATTCCATTTCATGACTATAGCACACTGGCTCTCCAGTCAATACCCGGTTGTTGACCGTCCTGAGGGCTGCCATGAGCTGTTTTGTGTCTGTGTCTCGCTGCACCTGTGTGAGCATTTCTTTCGGGCACGTACCTGGGAATGCAGTTGTCGGGCCATACTGTGTGGTGTTCAGTTTCCGTGGGTAACTCACACTGTTTTCCAGTGTGGTTTACTGGTTCGTAGCAGATCTTCACAGGATTTGGCATTGTCGGTTTGTGTGTGTGCACGCGCACATTCTAGTCTAGCCATTTTGTAGAGTGTCTGTTGTGGTTTTAATTTACATTCCTTTGACTTTTTTATGAAGTGAGCACGTTCCCTTATATATGTTTGTCTGTGTTTAGATAGTCTCTTTTATGAAGTGCCTGTTCAAGATCTGCCCTTTTTCTAGATCTTCTCTTACTCTGACACTTGCCGTTTTACTCTGTGAATGGCATCTCCTGAAGAACAGAACTTTTTAAAATTGATTAGTTATAATGTGGTCTCATTTATCCGTTAGTCTTCTTTAGTCCTAAGTCAAAGTCATAACCATAGTCTCCTGTATTTGATGCTGCATTGTTCTCCCTTCAGCTTGACTGTTCTCCTGGAGTGATTCTGCACTGGGGTCGAGTGTCGTGTTTCTCACAGAGAGATCTCTCTGTTGCGGCACATGGATTAAAGCATCACTGTTACAAAATGTAAGGGTTTGCGTCCGCTGTGTCTGGGCTGTTTCTGGACTCTGCAGTCTGTGTGTTGCTTGGCTTGTTGACCCCTGGTGCCATGCCATTGCCCTAATTATCATAACTTTATAACAAGCCTTTTTAAAGATTCCTTTTATTTTAAAATACAACACACCTGCAGAAGCTGTATAAAATAAATGTGTAGCTTAATTGGGTCGACATGAGTTGGAATTGACTGATGGCAGCTAGCAACGGCAGTGGATTATTGTCAGGTGGACACATTTGTAGCCATCATCTGGGTCAAGCAGTACCATTTTGCCAGCTCCCCCAGAAACCTCTGTGCCCCAGAGCCAATCACAGCTTCCTCCCTCCCTCTCTCCGTCCAGATGACAGTGTCTGCTGACTTGGCACATGTGATTATCAGTTCTTTGCTCTTTATAGTTTTATGACAGAACTGTGCATCTCTAAATATTAGTTAAGTTTTGCCTGTTTTGTTTTGTTTTTTAATATGATCGTTCAACCTCTTGATCTACAGATTACCCTTTTATCCTCTTCCCCTCCTGCCCATCGTGGAAGTTACTTGTTGAGGAAATTAGGTGGTTTGACTTGTATTTCTCACAGTCTGGATTTTGTCTGTTGCATTCTCACGGTGCAGTTCAGTGTGCTCCTCTGGGCTCTGGTTTCCTGTAAATTGGTAGTTGGATCTAGAGACGTGATCAGATTCAGGCCTGGCCTCCTTGGCAGGACTCCCTCAGAGGTGGTGTTGGGTTGTTCCATCAGGAGGACTGTCTGGCTGTCTCTCTTTTGACGTTGGCAGCCGTTGATGCACATGCCTGCATACATTAATTCATTAGGGTTAAAAAATGGTGATGTTCTAATCCAGTTATTCCTTCTTGGTTTATTAGCTGGAATTCCTCTATAAAGAGAAACTTGTCCTCATTTACTACTTAGTTAGCCAATGCTACAGTTCATATAGGAAACTGAGGAGAAATGCTTGTTTTCTCTCCCCCCCCCCCCCCCGCCCCCCAAAATAACAGTTCCTTATCATTTTTCAGAAGTGACTGTGATGGTTAAGGTTTTGTGTAATCTTAATTGGACCATGAGTCACAGTGGTTTTGCAGTTATGTAGTAATTTGGCAGTTATGTATGATGTAATCAACCCCAGAATGAGATATTCTGTGAGAAGCCATTTGTTGAAAGAGAGTTTACTACTTAGGGGTTATGTACTGCCTCCAGTATGTACATGAATGTTCCAGCAGTGCTCTCCTTCTGGATCCTGCATCTTGCTCATCATCCTCTGACCTCTGGTTCTTGGGACTTAAGCTAGCAGCTTTCCTGCCAGTCTTGGCTTCAGCAGCCCCTGCAGCTACATGAGTCAGAGAAGCCTCCAGCCTGACTCCTGACGCACAGACTTGTGACTTGCCAGCATCTACAACCGCGTGGGCCATTTCCTTGAGATAAATTGCTCTTTCTCTTTCTGTATATGTATACATTTCTGCAGTTTGCTTTTCTAGAGAACCCAGCCTCAGACATTTGGTACCAAGAGTGGTTCTAAATTGTAAGGATGAGTTTTCTAAATTGGTTCTCAAGTCTGGTTGGTCTTAAAGATGTTGACAATTCTGCTTCCACTGCTAATCCACTAATCCATGGTGTGAGGTGGCAATAGAAATGTACAAAATACCACCAATAGCTCAAGTAAGTATTGGTGAGAGGCAAGGCTCTGGGAGATTAAAAGTTTGATACTTTTCTACTGTTTTGGCATAATGAGAAATACAAGGAAGCTGTTTTAGCTAGACAAAGTGGGGAAAGAAAGAGATGAACTCAGGGCTTCAGAGTCACAGGACAAGTGCTACATAAATGATCTCAAACTTACCGCTTATGCCCTGAAAGAAAGCCATATTCTTGCAGTAACAGAGCTATATTGCCAAAGACAAAGCACAGAGTCCTGTCATAAGAGTGGCTGAATTACAGTGTCAGTTGAATTCCCAACCTCGAATCGTGTCTGAAATTAAAGTGAGGGTATTGATTGAGAAGAAATGAGATCCTGAAACTTGAGGTGGGGACATATGGATAGAAAGTCAGGAAGCTGGGTACACCAGGCCCCAAAATTCTGTTGAATCACTCTTGCCAACAGAACCAGCCCTGTCATTCCCATTTGAAGAGATTACTCCATCTTTGTCAGCTAAGCATACCTCCTCAGTAAAACCACTAGGCCCTCCACCCACGTGATGAGATTAACCCTGCTGTGCCTGAAGAACTTTTGTCTGAGTCATTGCCTTGGGCGTCACCTGAGACAGATGCCTTACAAGACATTGCTGAATGTTTTTAGAACACATCCCCACCACACATTTTTGCTTCTGGACCTATAACTAGATATAAGTCCCACAGAACCCCAAAAGTTGAAGCACAAACTGTGACTCAGGAGAAGGTATGCTACACTACAAAAGAACTGCTTGACTTTTCTAATATGTACAAAAAGTATACGGATTGAATAAATATGGTGAAAGGATACAAGCCTGACACACACCTTTCCTGACTTAAAACACACAGTACATGCTTGTTCTGTTTGAACGACTGCCTCTTGATCTATGTACAGGTTCCTCATGAGCACAGTTAAGTGTTCCGGAAGTCCCATTCTTTGCAATGTTATCCATAATTTGTTATGATCCACACAGTCGAATGCCTTTGCATAGTCAATAAAACACAGGTAAACATCCTTCTGGTATTCTCTGCTTTCACCCAGGATCCATCTGAGACCAGCTATGATATCCGTGATTCCACGTCTACTTCTGAATCCAGCTTGAATTTATGATAGTTCCCAGTCAATATACTGCTGCAGCAGCAGCTTTTGAATGATCTTCAGGAAAATTTTACTTTAGTGTGGTATTAATGATATTGTTCGATAATTTCCACATTTGGTTGGATCACCTTTTTTTGGAATAGGCATAAATATGGATCTCTTCCAGTCAGTTGGCCAGGTAGCTCTCTTCCAATTTTCTTGGCATAGTCGAGTGAGCACTTCCAGCGCTGCATCTGTTTGTTGAACCATCTCAGTTGGTAGTCTGTCAGTTCCTGGAGCTTTTTTTTCAGTGAGGTTTGGACTCCTTCCTTCAGTACCTTTGGTTCTTGGTCATATGTTACCTCTTGAAATGATTGAATGCCGACCAGTTCTTTTTGGTGCAGTGACTCTGTGTATTCCTTCCATCTTCTTTTTATGCTTCCTGTCTTAGTCATCTAGTGCTGCTATAACAGAAATAACCACAAGTGGATGGCTTTAACAAAGAGAAGTTTATTCTCTCATAGTCCAGTAGGCTACAAGTCCAAATTCAGGGCATCAGCTCCAGGAGAAGGTTTTTTCTCTCTGTCGGCTCTGGAGGAAGGTCCTTGTAATGCATGAGTCTTCCCTTGGTCTGGGAGCATCTCGGCGCAGGATCCTCAGGTCCAAAGGATGTGGTCTGCTCCTGGCACTGCTTTCTTGGTGTTGTGAGGTTCCTGTGTGTCTCTGCTCACTTCTGTCTTTTATATCTCAAAAAAGATTGGCTTAAGACACTATCTCATCTTGTAGACCTCATCAGTATAACTGCTGCTAATCCCTCTTATTGCATCATAGCGATAGAGTTTACAACACATTAGGAAATCACATCAGATTACAGAATAGTACACGGTCATACAATACTGGGAATCATGACCCAGCCAAGTTGACGGATATTTTTGGGGAACACAGTTCAATCCATGACACTTCCTGTGTCGTTCAGTATTTTGCCTGTAGAATCTTTCAGTATTGCCGCTCGAGGCTTGAATTTTCTCTTCAGTTCTTTCAGCTTGAGGGATGCCAAGAGAGTTTTTCCCTTTTAGTTTTCTAACTCCAGGTTTTGCACATCATTACAATACTTTGTCTTCTCGAGCCACCCTTTGAAGTCTTCTTTCAGCTCTTTTACTTATCATTAATTCCCTTCACCTTAGCTACTCAACGCTCAAGAGGAAGTTTCAGAGTTTCTTCTGACATCAATTTTGGTCTTTTCTTTCTTCCCTGTCTTTTTAATGACCTCTTGCTTTCTTCATGTATGATGCCTTGATGTCATTCCACAACTCCAGCTGTCTTTGGTCATTAGTGTTCATTGTTTCAAGTCTATTCTTGAGATGGTCTCCAAATTCAGGTAGGATATATTCAAGGTCATTTTTGACTCTTGTGGAGTTGTTCCAATTTTCGTCAGCTTCAGCTTGAACTCATATATGAGCAGTTCATGGTCCGTTCCCCAGTTGGCCCCTCGCCTTGTTCTGACTGATGATATTGAGCTTTTCCATCATCTCTTTCCACATACGTAGTCTATTTGATTCCTGCGTATTCAGTCCGGCAAGGTCCATGTGTATAGTTTCTGTTTACGTTGTTCAGAAACGGTATTGCAATGAAGAAGTCAGTTTTCAGCATCATTTCTGTCACCAAGGCTGTATTTTCCAACTACCGATCTTTCTTGTTTCCAACTTTTGCGTTCCAATCACCAGTAATTATCGCCGCATCCCGACTGCATGTTTGGTCAATTTCAGACTGCAGAAGTTGGTAAAAATCTTCCATTTCTTCATCTGTAACCTTAGCGGTTGGTGCGTAAATTTGAGTAATAGTTGTATTAACTTGTCTTCCTTGTAGGCGTATGGATATTATCCTATCACTGACAGTGTTGTTCTTCAGGATAGATCTTGAAATGTTCTTTTTGACAATGAATGCAACGCCATTCGTCTTCAAGTTGTCATTCCCAGCATAGTAGACCATACGATTCTCCCACTTGAAGTCGCCCTTTGGGGAGTTCCTGATTGTCAGTTGACTGATGAAGAGAATACTCGTGCCTGGTTACAAATGGTTCTGTGTGATATGCAGGCAGCACTAGAAAGTGCACAGCAGCAACACTACAGCCCCTTTCTGGGGATCTCCCTAAAGGTCAGTGGTGAAGGGAAGTCCTCCCAATGGTGAGAATGTTGAGCAGTTCCCCTGGTTGTTCACTTTGCTTGGAAGGAGAAATGGCCAGATGTTCAACTGTGTCCTGATTCACAGGCTTTGGCCAATGGTTTGGCTGCATAATCAGTGACTTGGAAGGAACATGATTGGAAAATTGAAAACAAGGAGGTATGGGAAGAGGTGTGTGGGTAGATCTCTCTGAATGGGACAAAGAAGAAAAGATTTTTGTTTCATGTGTATGTTCACCAAAGGGTGACCTTGGCCGAGGAGGATTTTAACAATCAAGTGGATAGGATGACACTTTCTATGGAAACCAGTCATCTTCTTTCCCCAGCCAGTCTTATTACCTGAGGGGCTCATCAGCAAAGTGGCCATGGTGGCAGGGATGGAGGTTATGCATGGGCTCAGCAACATGGACTTCAACTCACAAAGGCCCATTTGGCTATAGCCACATGCTGAGTGTTCTGTCTGCCAGCAGCAGAGACCAGCACTGCGTCCCCATTATGGCACCATTCCTCGAGGTGAGTGGGCAGCAGTCTGGTGGCAGGTTGATTACACTGGACCGCTTTCATCATGGGAAGGGCAACATTTTCATTGTTACTGGGTTAATACACTTACTTGGGATATGTATTTGTCTTTCCTGCATGGGATGTATCTGCCACAGTATCATCTGTGAAGTCACAGAATACTTTATCCACTGTCCCAGTATCCCACACAGCATCGTCTCGGATCAAAGGACTCACTTCACAGCAAATGAAGTACAGCAGTGGGCCCATGCTGTTGGAATTCACTGGTCTTACCATGTTCCCCATCATCCTAAAGCAACTGGCTTGATAGAGTGATGAATGACCTTCTAAAGACACAGTTACTGTACCATCTAGATGGCAGTACCTTCCAGGGTTGAGGCAGTGTTCTCCAGGAGGCTATATATTCTCTAAACCACCTGTACTGTTTATCCCATAGCCAAGATTTATGGGTTCAGGAATCAAGGGCTGGAAATGAGAGTGGCATCATTCACCATTACTCCTAATGACCAGCTTGCAAAATTTTTGTTTCCTGTCACCATTACCATATGCTCTGTGGGTGTAGAGATCTTAGTTCCAAAGGGAAGAATGCTCCCACCTGGAGACGTATCACTGATTTATTGATCTAATAGTTAAAAATGCTGCCCGGCCACTTTAGGCTCCTCACGTCTTTGGATGAACAGCAAAGAAGGGAGTTTTCATATTGACTGGTGTCATTGATCCTGATTACCAAGAGGAAATCGGATTGATGTTACATATCGGAGGTAAAGGAGAGTATGTCCGGAATACAGGAGATCTTTTAGGGCATCTCTTAGTACTACCATGCCCTGTGATTAAAGTCATTGGAAATCTACAGCAACCCAAATCTGACATGACTACTGATGGCCCAGACCCTTCAGAAATGAAGGTTTGGGTCACCCCACCAGTCAAAGAACCACGACCAGCTGAGGTGTGTGCTGAAGGCTAAGGGAATACAGAATGGGTGGTGTAAAAAGGTAGTTCTAAATACCAGTTGCGACCATGTGACCAGTTGCGGAAACAAGGATTGTAATTGTTGTAAGTATTTCTTCCTTGTATGTGTGCATCATTTTTGTTTTCTTTACAATATAACGTGAACAGGGCGATTTCGTTTTTGTTTGTATGTGTTAGTTGTACCATATTATGTGCAAGTATGATTGTCTTTGTTTAGAGATTATATATGGTTTAAGGTGGTAGTTACAGGTGACAGGTTGACAAGGGGTGATCTGTGATGGTTAAGGTTGTGTGTCAGCTTTGCTAGGCCATGATTCTCAGTGTTTTGGCAGGTATGATGTAATTTAGCAGTTATGTAATGATGTGATAAACTGCATGATGAGATCTGCTCTGACCAGTCAGTCAATTGAAAAGGAGTTTTCATTGGGTTGTGGCCTGCCTTCAGTATATAAATGGATGTTTCAGCAAGGCTCTCACTCTGGATCCTGCATTTGGCTTGATGTCAGCTGACCTCCAGTTCTTGGGACTTGAGTTGGCAACTTCCCTGTCAGTGTTGGGTTCATCAGCCCCCGTAGTTGTGAGTCAAGAGAAGCCAGAGGCCTGACCCACGGAGTTCACACTTGACAGCCTGTACATCTGCATGAGCAATTTCTTGGAAATAATCTATCTCTGTGTATATGTGTACATACTTCACTGGTTTTGCTTCTATAGAGAACCCAGCCTAAGACCGTGACCAGTGGAAGATTTTATTCTGATATTTTGAACTTGTGGATTGAAACATTTGATGTGTTTTAATTCATTACTCTTATTCTTTGTTATGTTCAAATTGTATCATCTTTGAACAGTGGTAGCCTTTTCAGTGTGACTCTACGTTCCTTACTGTCCTGTGTGCAAACATTTTCTAGACTCATCTCTTATTCTTCCTGCCACAGACCTGGAATAAGCCGTTTCTTTAAGGAGCCCTGGTTTCTTTTCATAGGAAATGATGTTTCAAGACCACAGTGTTATGTACACTAAACCACAGTGTTATGGATGCTCATTTGTATTGTTTTTATGCTGTTTCCATGAACAGAGCAATTCTCTCTCTCTCTCTCTCTTTCTGTCTCTCTGTCTGTCTGTCTGTCTGTCTCTCTCTCTCTCTCTGTCTCTCTCTCTCTGTCTCTCTCTCTCTGTCTCTCTCTCTGTGTATGTGTGGTTATGTTCAATGACTACTACTGGGTGTTTACTGAACCTTTTCTATCTATGTCTCTCTCCCCTTTCTACACTGAGAACCTCTCTTACATATCTCAAAAAAGAGACTGATTTAAGCCAAAACCTAATCTTGTAGGTTGAGTCCTGCCTCAGTAACATAACTGCCTCTAATCCTGCCTCATTAACATCATAGAGGTAAGATTTCCAACAAGTAGAAAAATCATATCAGATGACAAAACGGTGGACAATCATACAATACTGGGAATCATGGCCTAGCCAAGTTGATACACATTTTGTGGGGTCACAATTCAATCGATAACATTGCACCCTTAGGCTCCCCAAAATTCATGCCCTTGACAGTTTTAAAACACATTCACCCCATCGTATCATAGCAAAAGTCTTAACTCCAAGTCCAAAATCCAAAAATTCCTCTTCATCTGTGAAATCTGGAATACAGGTTATCTGCCTCCAAAGTACAGTAGTGCAACAGGCAGGCACAAGCTAGACATTTTCGTTACAAATTGGAGAAATTGGAGAGAATGAAGGGATAACTGGCACCAAGCAAGTCAGCAGAACACATCACACTAGCTCTCAAGGCTTGAAAATAATCCTCTGTTCTCTGAGACCATTTAGGCAATGGCCCTGCTCTCTAGACTCTGAGTGTTGGCCACACTCTCGAGATTATGGGTGGAGGACCCTTGGCCCTGGGCTTCAGCTCTACCTTCCAGGCCCACTGGAACCAACAACTCTAGTTCCTCAAATTTGGGCGGCCCCTTTCTCCTATTCTGAGTGGTGACTCCACCCTTTGAGACCCCAGAGGTTGTGGCCCTACCTTTGAGACTGAGGCAGCTCTGTTTCCTGTGTTCCTTGTTTCTTCAGCTTCCTGGTTCCTTAGCCTTTCAGCCCCTTGGGCCTCACCACCTGCGTCTGCCCTGCAAGTGTTTCAGAGCAGAGGCGCCCCACCCCACCAGTAAGCTTAGGCCAGAAGGCACTCAGCTCTCTCGCTCCTTGGGTTGGCAAGCCTAGCTCTACCGGTAAGTGTTCAGAGATACCCCACTGCCCCAGGAAACCTCCTTTACCAAGGCACTCAGCTCTCTCATTCCATGGGTGGGCCCCAGTGCTGTCTCATGCCTGTCTCCTGGTTCTGCTGCTGCTGCTTGCCATCTGCGCTGTCTCCAGTGTAACCGGTCTCCTCACTTCCCTCTGCATTCTCACCGGAATTGTCTTTGACGTCCATAATTCCACCAACAGTGTCTTTAGGGCCATCTAGGCTTTCAGTCTTAGGCACTTTGAAACTCTTCCAGCCTCTATCCATGCACAGTTTCAAAACTGTTTCCACGTTTTACGTATCTGTTAGAGCAGCACCCCACTCTCTTGGTACCAAATTTCTGTCTTAGTCATCTAGTGCTGCTATAATAGAAATACCACAGGTGGGTGGCTTTAACAAAGAGAAATGTATTCTCTCACAGTCTAGAGAGGTAGGATTTACAACACATTAGAAAATCACATCAGATGACAAAATGGTGGACAATCACACAGCACTTGGGAATCATGACCTAGCCAAACTGATACAATTTGGGGGACACAATTCAATCCATAACTGATGTTTACCTGTGTTTCATTGACTATGAAAGGCATTCGACTGGGTGGATCATAACAAGTTATGAGTAACATTGTGAAGAATGGAAATCCAGAACACTTAATTGTACTCATGAGGAAACTGTACATAGACCAAGAGGCAGTTGTTTGAACAGAACAAGGGGATACTGCGTGGTTTAAAGTCAAGAAAGGTATGTGTCAGGGTTGTAGCCTTTCACCATACTTATTCAGTCTGTATGCTGAGCAAATAATCAGATAAGCATCAGGATTGGAGGAAGACTCATTAACAACCTGCGATATGCAGATGATGCAACCTTGCTTGACTTTAAGCACTTTCTGATGAAGGTCAAAGACCACGGCCTTCAGTATGGATTACACCTCAGCATAAAGAAAACAAAAATCCTCACAACTGGACCAGTAAGTAACATCATGATAAACAGACAAAAGATTGACGTCGTCAAGGTCTTCATTGTACTTGAATCCACAATCAACACCCATGGAGGCAGCAGTCAAGAAATAGAACAATGCATTGCTTTGGGCAAATCTGCTGCAAAAGACCTATTTTAAAGTGTTAAAAAGCAAAGATGTCACTTTAAGAACTAAGGTGCCTATAACCCAAGCCATGGTGTTTTCAATCGCTTCATATGCATGCAAAAACTGGACAATAAATAAGACTGTAAGAAGAATTGATGCCTGAATATTGAATATGCCATGGAATGCCAGAAGAACGAACAAATCTATCTTGGAAGAAGTACGGCCAGAATGCTCCTTAGAGGCAAGGATGGGAAGAATGCATCTCATACTTTGGGCATGTTATTAAGAGGGACAATTCCCTGGAGAAGACACTAGAGTGTCAGCGAAAAGGAGGAAGACCCTCAACAAGATGGATTGACACAGTGGCTGCAACAGTGGGCTCAAGCATAACAACGATTGTGAGGATGGCGCAAGACCGAGCAGTGTTTCATTCTGTTGTACATATGGTCACTATGAGTTGGAAACAACTCGGTGGCACCTAACAACAGCAAGATAGTTCTTAAAACAGCACCGTGCTCATGGCAGACATTCTTTACTAGTTAAGCTAAACTATTGTGTTTTAAAGAAGACTTTAAGGGATATTCTTGGCTATTGATTGGTTTTTGAACATTAAACCAACCTTTCATTCCTATGATAAACCTCACTTAATCACAAAGTATTGATGAAATTGATTTGCTAAATTTTTGTTAAGGATTTCTTTGTGTTTGTGATCACAAGGGATATCCATCTGAGTTTCTTTTCCTGTAATGTCTTTGCTAGTTTTGGTATCAGGTTAATGCTGCCTCATAAAAAAGATCTGAGAAGTGTTTTTTCCTCTTATACTTTCTGAAAGAGTTTGTGTTTCACTGATAGTGTTTATTTCTTTAATGTTTCGTAGAATTCACCAGTGAAGCCATCTGGGTCTGGAATTTTCTTGTGTGTGAAGCTTCTTTCACTATAATATCAATTAATTTAATTGATACAGGTCTAGTCCAGTTTTCTGGTCCTTCTGGAGTGAGTTTCTGTGATTTGTGTCTTTCAAGGAATTTGTCCATTTCGTCTACATTGATGAATGGCATAAAGCCATTTATACTTTATATTCATACATTACTATTTCCTTATTATTTTACATCTGTAGTTTCTATAATGGTATCCCCTCTTTAATTCTTGATATTGGTCATTTCTTTGTTTTTTTCTCTGATCAGTCTGGGTAGAGAGAAATCTATTAATTTTATTGATATTTTCAAGGAATCAGGTTTTGGTTTCATTGATTCTCGGTGATATTTCATTGATTTTAGGTCTTTTCTTTATTGTTTTCTTCCCTCTGCTTACCTTGAGCTTAAATTTGCTCTAATTTTTCTTGTGATATCTTTTCCCCTTTAACCTTTGGCTCATACACAAGTGTGTTATTTAATTTTTAAATATTTTGGATTTTCCAGATATTTTTCTTTAGTTGATTTGTAGTTTAGTTCCCTTGCTATAAGAGGCCATTTTTCGTTTTATTTCAGTTCTCTGAATTGTAGAGTTGTTTTATGGCCCAGAATACAGTCTTTCTTTTGGTGACTGTTTTGTGTATGTTTGTGAATAACATGTATTCTGCTTTGGCTGGATGGACTGTTCAATAAATGTCAATTAGGTCAAGCTGAATTAGAAAAAACAAACCAACAAACCAGTTGCCTCACGTTTATTCCAACTGATGGCAACCCCATGTGTTGCAGAGTAGAGCTGTGCTCCATAGGGTTTTCAAGGCTGTGACCTTTCAGAAGCAGATCGCCAAGCCTTTCTTCTGAAGTACCTCTGGGTGGGTTCAGACCACCAACCTTTCAGTGAGTTGTCGAGTGCTTAACCATTTGTGCCATCCAGAGATCATAAGTTGAATAATAGTGTTATTCAAATCTTCTGTGCCTTTACTGATTTTCTCTCTACATGTTCAGTTAATTATTGAGGTAGGCGTGTTGAAATCTCCCTCTATTGTTATGAATTTGTCTCATCTCTCTTTTATCGGTTTTGCTTCATGTATTCTGAAGATCTGTTAGTAGTTGTATGCACATTTGGGGTTGTTATGTACGCTTGATGAATTGACCTCTTTATTGGTAACCAAAAGGTTGACAGTTCAACCCCCCCCCCCGCCCTTCCCCTGCCAGTGGCACCTTTGAAAGAAAGGCCTGTTAGTTTCAAATCTGCTTTGTCTGATGATAACATAGCCACTGTAGCTTTCTTTTAATTATTCTTGGCATAGTATACCTTTTCCTGTCCTTTTACTTTTAACCTATTTGTTTCTTTATGTTTGAAGTGTGTTTTTTGTAGGCAGCTTTTTATTAATCCCTGCAGTTAAAAAATCACAGCTTTATTCGATTATAACTGGCATCCAGTAGAGTCCCTGGGTGGTGCAAGCAGCTTACAGTTGGCTGCTAACATAACAGTTGGCAGTTTGAAACCAGCCAGTGGCGCCATGGAAGATAGGCCTGGTCAACTGCTTCCATAAAGATTATAGCCAAGAAAACCCTATAGAGAAGTTCTACTCTGTAACATACAGGGTCGCCATGAGTTGCGGTTGACTCAATGGCACTGGGTTTGGTTGGTTTTTTTGTTTGTTTTTTATCTAATGAATTGCACGTTGTCCATAAAACCCTTACTACAACCAAGATAGTAAACATCTCCATTACCCCTAAATGTTTCTTTCTACTCCTTTGTAGTCCTTACTTTCCAACCCTTCCCACCTCCCTATCTCTAGCTAACACTGATTTACCCTCTGTCACTATAGATTAGTTTGCATTTTCTAAAATTTTATACAAATGTAATCATACAGTGAGGAGCCCTGGTGGTTCAGTGGTTAAAGTGCTCAGCTGCTAACCACAAGGTTGGCAGCTCAAACCCATCAGCTGTTTCACGGGAGAAAGATGTGGCAGTCTGCTTCTGTAAAGATTTACAGCCTTTGAAACCCTATAGGGCAGTTCTGCTCTATCCTGTAGGGTCTCTGTGAGTTGGAATTGACTTGACGGCACTGGGAATCGTACAGTATTTGTACTTCTTTGCCTATTTGCTTCTACTCAGCATAATTATTTTGAGATTTATCCATGTTGTTATGTGTCCTAGTTATCTAGTGCTGCTCTAACAGACATACCACGAGTGGATGGCTTTCACAAAGAGAAGTTTATTTTCTCACAGGCTAGAAGTCCAGATTCAGGGCGTCAGCTCCAGGGGAAGGCTTTCTCTCTCTGTCAGCTCTGGAGGAAGGTCCTCGTCGTCATCAGTCTTCCCCCGGACTAGGAGCTTCTCTGCGCAGGAACCTCGGGTCTAAAGGATGCACTCTGCTCCTGGTGCATCTTTCTTGGTGGTATGACATCCCCAACTTTCCACTTGCTTCCCTTTCATCTCTTACAAGAGATAAAAGGTGGTACAGGCCGCACCCCAGGGAAACTCCCTTACATTGGATCAGGGATGTGACCTGGGTAAGGGTAGTGTTACAATCCTACCCTAATCTTCTTTAATGTAAAATTACAATCACAAAATGGAGGACAGCCACACAACACTGGAAATCATGGCCTAGCCAAATTGATACACACATTTTGGGTGGACACAGTTCAATCCATGCCATTATGGTTATCAACAGTTCATTCAGTTTTTTATTCCTCCTTACTGTTCCATTGTATGAATATATCACAGTTTGTTTTCCAGTTTCTGGATGTTATAAATAAAGGTGCTTTGAACATTTGTGTACAAATCTTTGTATGGACATGGCTTTCATTGTTCTTCGGTAAATTACTAGAGTAAAATGGCTAGATTATATGGTGAATGTGAAGACAGAGGAAGAGATCGGTGGAACTGAATAGAGGTCAGAAATAGACACGTACAAATATTGACGACTGATTTTTGACCAAGTTATAAAAGCACATAGTGGAGAAAGAATAGTCTTTTCAACAAGTGGTATTAGAACAATGAGCTATCCATAGGCAAAAAAAAAAAAAAAAGATCTTGAATCTATCATAGATATAAAATGTAAACGCGTAAAACTACTATAAGAAAACATAGTAGAAAATCTTTATGACATTGGGTTGGGCAAAGATTTCTTAGATATGACCCCAGAAGCTAACCCATAAAAAAACAAATTGGTGAAGATTTTGTCACAATTTAAAAACGTCCGTCCTTCAAAATACACTATTGTGAGAGTGAGAGAAGCCATAGACTGGGAGAAAAATGTTTGTAAATCATATGACTAATAAAGGACTTGCATCTAGGTACATCTAAAAAAACTGTCATAAGTCAAAAATAAGAAAATAAACAACCCAATGAAAACACAGACAACATATTTGACTTCTCGTTTATCTCTAGCCACTTTTAAAATTCTTCATGTTTGGTTTTAGCAAGTTTGGTTATAATATGTCTTGGTGACTTTCTTTTGGGATCTACCTCATGTGGGGTTCGATGAGCATCTTGGATAGATATCTTCTCATCTTTAATGATACCACGGAAGTTTTCTGCCAACAAATCTTCAACATTTCTGTCTGTATTTTCTGTTATCCGCCCCCATTCTGGTGCTCCAGTCACCTGTAGGTTATTCCTGTTGACAGAGTCCCACGTCATTCTTAGGGTTTCTTCATTTTTTTAAAATTCTTTTATCTGATTTTTCCTCAAATAAGTAGGTGTCAAATGCTCTGTCTTCAGTCTCACTGATTCTGACTCCCATTGCCTCAGTTCTGCTCCTGACTTTCTAATAAGTTGTCTAACTCTGAAATTTTATTGTTAATCTTCTGGATTTCTGATTGCTGTCTCTCTATGGATTCTTGAAGCCTATTAAATTAGTCATTTTGCTCTTTAATACCATTCTTAACATCCTCTATTGCTTTGTGTTCCTTGGTTTATTCTGCGTTTTATGTGATCTCCTGAAGAGTTCTGTATATTCTTTTGTATTCTATCTCTGGTAATCCAAGAAATTCTCTTCCTCTGGAAAATTTCTTGCTTCTTTGTTTTGGGAGCTTGCTAAAGCCATCATGATCTGCCTCTTTATGTGATTTGATATTGACTGTTGTTTCCGAGCTGTCAGTAAGTTACTGTATTTATTTATTTTATGTTTGCTTACTGTGTCCTAGCTTCTTGTTTTATTTTGTTTTGATATGCCCAGATAGGCTGCTCGTGTGAGCTAGTTTGAGTCTGTTTACTTTTCATGTTTGAATTCAGCTCACCTGTCCAGGTAGGCAGTCACCAAGTGTTTGGTGTCGGCTCTCACCTACAGTCTTAGACAGGCAAGGGTGATTGGTGTAGGCACAGGTATCTGGCTGCAGTAGGGGGTCACGCGCTGAGGAAGGCAGGGGGCTGATGGCTGCCCCTGAGTGTCTGGGAGGAAAGTGTGTCCCTGTTCCCTAGAACGTGTAGGTGGCTGGGTTTTGCGGCTGGAGTCTGAGCACCCAATACTGAGGACTAGGGGACACCACTTATTCTTGGATCTCTGTCACGGGTGGCCAGGTGGCATGGGTGGAGCTGCCAATCCTCAGCCCCTTGATGTGGGTAGGTGAGGACTCTGCTTAATGGGCAAAGCAGTGTCAAATGTCACGAACCTACCACTTCACCATATAGCAGAAACAGCTGAAGTTAGACTTCAGGTGTATACTGTGTTGTACTGTGGTAATGAGGCTCTGTGCTGTTGAAATGGGCCCACACTAGTCTATGCAGGAGGAAAGGCACTCAAAGTCCATGGACCCCTTATGCCTGTGCCTAGGCAAAGGAGCTGTGTTCCTGGATTACAGGAGCCGGCAGATAATTTTTTCCTGTTTGTTGATTTGTTCCCTCTCCAAGGCCAGGAGAGTGGCTCAGGGTGCTTGATGGGTCCTACTGCTAGCCTTGAGGACTCCTGCTGTCACTGAAGCCTGCCTGAGACCCAGTGCAGAGCAGGGAGGGAGCTGGTAAGTGGGAGAGAGGTTTCTCCCAAGGGGAGTGTTTCTTGATCTGCGCGGTAGGTCAGACGAAAGTACTTACCTTTTACTGTTTAAGCGCTGCTTTTCGCTGGTTCTGGATGCCAGAGTAGACTCTGCCACTGGGTCTCTTCCGATATGGAAAACACCTGCTGAACGCCACTGCTTCCCTCACCGCACACACGAACCAATCCAGCCTGAAGGGCTCCAGCCCCTACTGGATCAGGTCTGGCAACTCCTCACGGCTTCCAAACCGTCTCTCCCTCCCCCTGCCACTCAGTCTGATGCCTCAAATTTACTTTTGATCTTCAGGGCTCCTAGATGGTCATATATAATTGACTCACTTGTTTTTTCAGGTCTTTGTTGTAAGAGGGACCACAGGAAGCATCTGCCTACTGTGCCATCTTGGCTCTGCCTCCTTTTTTCTAGACAACATATTTGAACAGACATTTCACCCAAAAAGAGATACAAATGGTAAATAAGTGCATGATAAGATGCTTGGCATCATTAGTCGTTTAGGGAATTGCAAATTAAAACTTCAGTAAGATACCACAGTACATACCTATTGTTGTTGTTAGGTGCTGTCGACTCATAACGACCCTGTGTACAATACGTACAATAGAAAAACACTGCCCGGTCCTGCGCCATCCTCACAGTTGTTATGCTTTAGCCCACTGTTGCAGCCACTGTGTCAGTCCATCTCACTGAGGGTCTTCCTCTTTTTCGCTGACCCTCTACCAATCATGATGTCTTTCTCCAGGAAGTGGTCCCTTCTGGTAACCTATCTGTCTTAGTCATCTAGTGCTGCTATAACAGAAGTACCACAAGTGGATGCTTTAACAGAGAGAAGTTTATTCTCTCACAGTCCAGTAGGCTACAGGTCCAAATTCAGGGCATCAGCTCCAGGAGAAGGCTTTCTCTCTCTATCAGCTCTGGAGGAAGGTCGTTGTGATACATCAGTCTTCCCTTGGTCTGGGAGCATCTCAGTGCAGGAACCTCAGGTCCAAAGGACACACTCTGCTCCTGGTACTGCTTTCTTGGTGGTGTGAGGTTCCTGTGTGTCTCTGCTCACTTCTCTCTTTTATATCTCAAAAGAGATTGGTTTAAGACACTGTCTAATCTTGTAGACCTCATCAGTATAACTGCTGCTAATCCATCTTATTAGATCATAGTGATAGAGTTTACAACACCTAAGGAAATCACATCAGATTACAAAATGGTACACAATCATACAATACCTGGGAATCATGACCCAGCCAAGTTGACAGATATTTTGGGGGGACCCAACTCAATCTATGACAATGTCGAAAGTATGTGAGACACAGTCTCGCCATTCTTGCTTCTAAGGAACATTCTGGTTGTACTTTTTCCAAGACAGATTTGTTCGTTCTTTTGGCAGTCCATGGTATATTCAGTGTTCTTTGCTAAAACCACAATTCAAAGGCATCACTTCTTCTGTCTCCCTTATTCATCGTCCAGCTTTTGCATGCTGCATATGAAGCAACTGAAAACACCGTGGCTTGAGTCAGGCGCACCTTCATCGTTAAAGTGACATCTTTGTTTTTTTAACACTTTAAAGATGTCTATTGCAGCAGATTTCCCCAGTGGAAGGCATTGTTTGATTTCTTGACTGCTACTTCCACGGGTATTGATTGTGGATCCAAGTAAAATGAAATCCTTGACAACTTCAATCTTTTCTCCATTTATGATGGTGTTGCTTATTGGTCCAGTTGTGAAGATTTTTGTTTTCTTTATGTTGAGGTGTAATCCATACTGAAAGCTGTAGTCTTTGATCTTCATCAGTAAGTGCTTCAAATCCTCTTCACTTTCAGCAGGCTACGTTGTGTCATCTGCGTAATGCAGGTTGTTGATGAGTCTTCCTCCAATCCTGATGCCCCATTCTTCTTCATATAGTCCAGTTTCTTGGATTGTTTGCTCAGCATACAGATTGAGTAAGTATGATCAGAGGATACAACCCTGACGCTCACCTTTTCTGACTTTAAACCACATAATATCCCCTTGTTCCATTTCAACGACTCCTCTTGATCCATATACAGACTTCTCATGAGCATAATTAAGTGTTCTGGAGTTCTCATTCTTCACAGTGTTATCCATAATTTGTAATAATCCACACAGTCAAATGCTGTTGCATAGTCAATAAACACAGGTAAACATTTTTCTGGTATTGTTCTGCATTCAACCAGGATCCATCTGATATTAGCAGTGGTTCCCTCGTTCCATGTCCTCTGCTGAATCCGGCTTGAATTTCTGGCAGTTCTCCATCAGTGTACTGCTGCAACTGCTTTTGAATGATCTTCAGCAAAATTATACATGTGTGTGATATTAACGATACTGCTCAATAATATCCACATTCCGTTGTATCATCTTTCTTTGGAATAGGCATAAATATGGATCTCTTCCAGTCAGTTAACCAGGTAGTAGTCTTCCAAATTTCTTGGCATAGACAAGTGAGCACTTTCAGCACTGCATCTGTTTGTTGAAACATCTCAATTGGTAATCCATCAATTCTTGGAGACTTATTTTTCGCCAATGCCTTCATTTCAGCTTGGCCTTCTTCATTCAGTACCATCGGTTCTTGATCCTATGCTACCTCCTGAAATGATTAAATGTTGACCAGTTCTTTTTGGTACAGTGACTCTGTGTATTCCTTCCATCTTCTTTTGATGCTTTGTTTTTCATTCACTATTTTTCCTGTAGAATCCTTCTCTGTTGCAACTTAAGGCTTGAAAGTTTTCTTCAGTTCTTTCAGCTTGAGAAATGCTGAGCATGTTCTTCACTTTTGGTTTTCTAACTCCAGGTCTTAGCACGTGTCATTATAATACGTTTGTCTTCTTGACCTGCCCTTTGAGGCTGTTCAGCTCTTTTACGTCATCATTTCTTCCTTTCACTATAGCTATTCAATGTTCAAGAGAAAGTTTCAGAGTCTCTTCTGACATCCATTTTGGACTTTTCTTTCTTTCCTGTCTTTTTAATGACCTCTTGCTGTCTTCATTTATGATGTCCTTGATGTTATTCCACAACTTGTCTGGTCTTCGGTCATTAGTGTTCATTGCATCAAATCAGTTCTTCCGATGTTCTCCAGATTCAGGTGGAATATTTTCAAGGTTGTACTTTGGCTTTCGTGGACGTTTTCTAATTTTCTTCTGCTTCACTTTGAACTTGCATATGAGCAATTAGTACTCTGTTCCCCAGTCAGCCCGTGGCCTTGTTCAGACTGATGATATTGAGCTTTTCCATCATCTCTTTCCACAGATGTAGTCAATTCGATTCTTGTGTTTTCCATCCGGCAACGTCCACATGTATAGTTGCTGTTTATGTTGTTGAAAAAACGTATTTGCAATGAAGAAGTCATTGGTCTTGCAAAATTGCTATCATTTGGTCTCCAACATTATTTCTATTACCACTGCAATGGTGGCCATATTTTCCAACTGCTGATCCTTCTTTGTTTCCAGCTTTTGCATTCCAGTCATCAGTAATCATCATTGCATCCTGACTGCGTGTTTGGTCAGTTTCTTCATCTTTGGCCTTAGTGGCTGGTGCATAAATTTGAATAATAGTCATATTAACTGGTCTTCCTTGTAGGCATACAGGTATTATCCTATCACTGACAGCATTGTACTTCAGGATAAACGTTGAAATGTTCTTTTTAATGATGAATATAATGCCATTCCTCTTCAAGTTGTCATTCCTGGCATAGGAGACCATATGATGGTCTGATTCAGAATGGCCAATACCAGTCCATTTCAGCTCAGTAATGCTTAGGAGATTGATTCTTATGCATTCCACTTCATTTTTGATGATTTCCAATTTTCCTAGATTCATGTTTCGTGCATTCCACGTTCTGAGTATTAATGGATGTTTGCAGCTATGTCTTCTCATTTTGAGTCATGTCACATCAACAAATGAAGGTCTCGAAATCTTGACTCCATCCAAGTCATTAAGGTCAACTCTACTTTGAGGAAGCAATTCTTCCCCAGTCTTTTAAGTGCCTTCTAACCTGAGGGGCGCATCTTCAGGCACTATACCAGACAATGTTCGGCTGCTATTCATAAGGTTTTCACTGGCTAATTTTTTCCAGAATTAGACCACCAGGTCCTTCTTCCTAGTCTGTGTTAGTCTGGAAGCTCAGCTGAGACTTGTCCACCATGAGTGACCCTGTTGGTGTTTGAATACTGATGGCATAGCATCTAGCATCACAGCAACATGCAAGCCCCCACAGTATGACAAACAGACAGACGTGTGGAGGTGTCCAATGTAGTGTTCCCGAAGATTTTTTTCCCAATCTCTGGGTTATCCTTAACTTCACTGATGTTAATTTACTTTTATAGAATTCCTTTCTATCCATATTGAAGCTGATATATCCATGATAGAATACATTTGAAATGTGTGATTTAGTCCATTATTTAATTTGATTTCATCTTTTATAGGTGATGCGAAAGGATCATATTTATACTCTCAAGATGAAGGGCATCCTGTTTCTGAACCCCAAAGCAAGCCTCCACGACATAAATTTATGTCAGCACCACGAAGGATTTCACAGTAGAACTCCTGGAAGGCAGTGATGTGTGCCTGAAGATGATATGCTCGTGTGAGCTGCATATTTTGTTTCAGTAAGATTTATGGTTAGTCATGTCCACCAAAACACCCCAAAAGATAGACTTTTTATGAAAACTTGAAGAGTGTCTCCATTTGGGACACATATGATTGTTTGGATCAGCTTTGTACCAACCTCCTGCGTTAACATGATGAAGCAGCAAGAATAGCTATGGTCAGTCATGGATAATAGCCAGGAAACTTGTCCAAAGGTGGACAGTGAGTTTCTTTCTGATAAAATCACTTTTAAAATAGAAGTGGAAGACGATGATCAAACTCCCAATCACAGCTTGGAGAGGATGGATTTGAGAAGTGAGCAAGGGCACCCGCAGCACACAGACAGCGGGGACGAGCGCCTCAAGAGCAGAGAGGCCGACTGTGCCTTCCCACCCCCTGGGAAGTACATGCCCCCCGACAACGAGGATGACTATGGGTCCCTGTTCTCCCAGTACAGTAGCACACTGTATGACGTAGCAATGGAAGCTGTGACGCAGAGCCTTCTCTCCAACAGAAACATAAACTCCAGGAAGAAATCTCCAGCTTGGAAACATTTTTTTATCTCTCCTCGAGATAGTACTAAAGCAATATGTATGTACTGTATGAAAGAATTTAGTCGAGGTAAAAATGAAAAAGATTTAAGTACTAGTTGTCTCATGAGACATGTGAGAAGAGCTCATCCTACTGTGCTGATTCAGGAAAATGGCAGTGTGTCCAACATAGCCTCCTTTTCTTCTTCACTCCTGCTCCCACCCCCATCTGCAGATGGAGGAGACCTAAGCACCATACTCTCACCCATAAAGCTTGTCAAAAACATTGCATCTAAGGTACCATCCCCTGATCGAATAACTGAGGAATCTGTGTCTGTCGTTTCTTCTGAAGAAATTTCCTCTGACATGTCCGTTTCTGAGAAATACAGCAAAGAAGAAGCCATGGTGGGGTCATCTCCACAGTTGCCCAGTCTCCATTATGATGAGGCTGTGGAGATCAGCACGGAAAAAAGCCTCACGGTTCCAAAGAGCACATCAGGCTCCAGAAGAAGATCTGCTGTCTGGAAGCACTTCTATTTGTCTCCTTTAGACAACTCTAAAGCTGTTTGCATTCACTGCATGAATGAGTTCAGCCGAGGGAAGAATGGGAAGGATCTTGGGACGAGCTGTCTGATCAGGCACATGTGGAGGGCCCATCGCTCCATTGTCCTGCAGGAGAACGGGGGCGGCACGGGCATCCCGCCACCATATTCCACGCCTCCCACTCTGCTGCCCTCTCTGCTGCCTTTGGACGGCGACTTCAATTCCGGGTCGTCGTCTCCAGGGAAAGTGGTTGGAGAACCCACCTCGGCATCCTCCTCTCCTGACAGGCTGCCCGAAGACGTCCATTCTCATTTTAATCCTGGAGACACATTACTGGAGGACGTGTTGGTGCTGTCGTCATCTGAGGATGTTGGCGACACCTCCATGGTGTCTTCTCCTGAGAAGCAGGGTGACGGACCGAGTCCTCGGGTATTTGAATCTGGCACTGTGTTTCAGCAGAATAAAAAGGTCATGAAGAGACTTAAGTCCGAAGTTTGGCATCACTTTTCATTAGCTCCCATGGACAGTCTGAAGGCAGTATGTAGATACTGCAACTGTATTATCAGTCGGGGCAAGAAGGGTGATGTGGGCACGAGCTGTTTGATGAGGCATCTCTATAGACGCCACCCTGAAGTTGTTGGGAACCAACGGGGCTTTCTAGGTGCAAGTCTAGCAAATTCTCCATATGCCACTCTGGCTTCTGCAGAAAGCTCCTCCAAATTAACTGACTTGCCCACAATGGTTTCAAAAGATAATCAGGTTGTATTTCCTGTTAATAGCAAAAAGACCTCAAAACTGTGGAATCATTTTTCTATTTGTTCAGCAGACTCCACTAAAGTCGTGTGCTTGCACTGTGGACGAACCATAAGCAGGGGAAAGAAGCCAACGAACTTAGGTACCAGTTGCCTTTTAAGACACTTACAGAGGTTTCATAGCAACGTGCTAAAAAACGACACCTCGGACACAGCGTTGCCCTCTTCTCCAGAAACGCGTATGCCACTGAACGCAGAGTTACTAGGTGCTTCGTCCTACGATGACACCAGTGAAAAGTTTTGTGATTCTCACCCAGTTGCCAAAAAAATAACAAGTCTCATAGCTGAAATGATTGCACTTGACCTTCAGCCATATTCTTTTGTAGACAATGTTGGCTTTAACAGGCTGCTTGAATACTTGAAACCTCAGTACTCTTTACCCTCACCGTCTTATTTTTCCAGGACAGCTATTCCAGGTATGTACGATAATGTGAAACAGGTCATTCTGTCCCATCTTAAGGAAGCTGAGAGTGGCGTGGTCCACTTCACGTCTGGGATATGGATGAGTAACCAGACGCGTGAGTACCTGACCCTGACAGCTCACTGGGTCACCTTTGCATCATCAGTCCGACCCCGCTGTGAAGACCACCATCGCTCAGCACTCTTGGACGTGTCGCAGATTGATTGCGACTACGGTGGCAACAGCATTCAGAAGCAGCTGGAATGTTGGTGGGAAGCCTGGGTGACATCCATTGGCCTTCAGGTTGGCATCACGGTGACTGACAACCCCAGCATCGGGAAGACCTTGAACGAGGGGGATCACTCGAGCGTGCAGTGCTTCAGCCACACGGTAAACCTCATTGTGAATGAGGCCATCAAAAGTCAGAGGATGGTTCAGAACTTACTGAGCATTGCACGCAAGATATGTGAGCGGGTACATCGGTCACCCAAAGCAAAAGAGAAACTAGCAGAGCTGCAGAAAGAATATGAATTGCCCCAACACCATCTGATTCAAGATGTTCCATCCAAATGGAACACGTCGTTCCATATGCTTGAAAGACTCATTGAACAGAAAAGGGCCATTAATGAGATGTCCATCGAGTGTAACTTTAGGGAACTGATCAGCTGTGACCAGTGGGAAGTTATGCAGTCTGTGTGCCACGCGCTGAAACCCTTTGATGCCGCAAGTCGGGAAATGAGCACACGCGTGTCTGCTCTCAGCCAGGTGATCCCCATGATCCACATCCTTAATAGGAAAATCGAGATGCTGTTTGAGGAAACGATGGGCATTGACACCATGCTAAAGTCTTTGAAGGAAGCCATGGTGAGCCGCTTGTCCTCCACCCTCCACGATCCGAGGTACATCTTTGCTACGCTTTTGGACCCTCGTTACAAAGCCTCCTTATTTACAGAGGAGGAGGCCGAGCAGTACAAGCAAGATTTAATCAGGGAACTAGAAATACTGAATTCTACCTCAGATGATAAACCTGTTTCCAATGGGTGTGATACAGGTTCACCATCTAAAGACTCTGTTGCAGAGGAAAACCTGTGGTCACTCATGGCCAAGATGAAAAGAAAGGATCTGAGAGAGAAGACAAAGTTACCTGAAGACATGGTGCTTGCCTACTTAGAGGAAGAGGTGCTTGAACACAACTGTGATCCGTTAACCTACTGGAACCTGAAGAAGTCGTCTTGGCCGGCCCTGGCGGCCCTGGCGGTCAGGTTTCTGGGCTGCCCCCCAAGTACCGTCCCTTCAGAAAAGCTGTTCAACACGTCCACTGAAAACAGTAGCTTTAGCCAGTCCCGGCTCATGATGGAACATTTTGAAAAACTTATCTTTTTGAAAGTGAATCTTCCCTTAATATACTTTCAGTATTGAAACTTTTGATGGAGCCACCAGGCTAAAAAATGTTGCTTATTAGGCATTAGCTGTGTCTGCCACTGGGGCTGCTGACTCGCTCCGATCGGGGCCATGTAGGACATCAGGTGAGGGACTCGCAGGTCCGAGTTGGAGTGTCACTGTCCAGCTTTCTGTGTCATGTCTACATGTGCCTTACTCCTAGTTCTTCAGGCCAGATGCTGTAGATATGTTTTGTTTTTTTTTTTAAGAACTTCACTAGAAATAGCCTGTCTTGTCAATTATGATGATTAGGTTTTAATTCATAACTGTAAATTTTTTTAAAAGTTGGGGGTTAGTAATTTGTTTTAATAGAGGGGCAGAAAAGATGTAAACAGTTCTATTCTGTAGACTTTTTATTCAATTATGTGAAAACCATAAATCAGGTACTGTATTTTAGTTAAGCGTCGCTTTAATTGCAACAAAACAGCTTTTGTGACTGTCAAATGAAATCTGTATATAAGAGGTGGAGTTCAAGCCATCCTTTCAAAGCAGTTGTTAACTGCAAGCTCTAAAGTACTTAGAGGATTACAGTGACTATTATGGCAGATAACTGTTTACTAGTACAGAGACATAGCATTTGAAAACAAAAGTGAATTGAGATATATTGTGGATCTCTGTTCCATAGTAATTTGGTCAAGAAAATTTTCCCATTTATGTTTTTGCATTCAGGTTTCCCATTGTAGTTAACTCAGAGATATCCCAACTATTTATAATGAATTCCTTTGAAATGTTGAAGTTTGCAAATTCACGTTTATTATTTAGCCAGTGCATAATATGACACGTTTACAGCAAAAGTTCAGTTAATTACATCTCCAAACCTCTGATTTAGTCTGTCTATGCTATGTAGCTGTAAAACTGTGCACTGATTCCAAGTTTGATCAAATTATGTATAAAAGTCTTTTTAGAGGAGATGCCGTATTCACAGGGAAGAAGATTATTATATTATGGTTGTAAGACTAGCCTTATGTGTTAAGGGTTTTCTTTTTTAATAGGGAAGAGTCAGCCATTGTTGGGGTATTTTAGAATCCCAAGGACATCAGAATGAAGTATCAGCATCAAATTCTCTAAACAATTTTTCATCAGTGTGTTTGCTTTCACATCTAGAAAAGCGTTCATTTTCTCATTTCTAACCAATTGATAATCTGGGTGGAACAAGTCACTCGCCTATGATCTTTTAGAAAAGTCATTTTGTTAAAATACTGTACCTATGCTTAATCTAAATTTGCATTGACTATGTTTTAGTGTATTTATAAATGGTGAACTCAGTTTCTAAAATTAAACTTTTTATTTGCAATTTTTCTAGTGCTAGTGGACAACTGGCTTTTTAATTTTACGGTAATAAAACAGGCATACTCTTTGGAGACCAATATATAAAAATTGTATTCATGCAGCATTTTAAATTTTACCTTAAACCCAGATTAAAACAGTAGGGAATTGGAAATGTAGCCCTTATAATAACATCACTGATCATGGAGTGATGATGAGGCCTTTCCAGGTGTTGTGTTTACAGTGAGTGGTGTTAAAAAATGTGGCACCGGAAAGCAAGGGCCTGGTGGGTACCACCTGGATTCATTTCCTGGGGCTGCCACAATAAATCACTGCAGAGTGAGTGGCTTTAAACAACAGAAGTTATTCTCTCGCAGTTCTGGAGGCCACACATCTGAAATCAAGGTGTTGGCAGTGTTGCACACCCTCCGAAGTCTCTAGGGGAGAATGTGCTCTCTTCTACTAACTTCTGGTGGTTCCTGGCAATCCTTGCTGTTCCTGGCTCGTAGACTCATCACTCCAATTTCTGCCTCTGTCTCTACATGGTCTTCTCGTCTGTGTGTCCCAGTGTCTTCTCTTCTGTCTCTTCCAAGGACACTTGTCACTGGATTTAGGGTGCTCCCATGAGCTACAAGGGGCCACTCATGGCTCTTCTGCTCCCCACGATGTGATGACTTACCAGCCTCAGGACCTACCACCCAGTGTTCCCTCGGTTTGGTACTTTATGGTCCTGCTTCTCAACAGAGGGAGATGTGGCCAACCCATTCGTGGTCACTGGGCATCCCTGGTCCAGTAGCTGCAGGTGCGGGGAAGGTCAGTGGAGTTACATGGTCCACAATCTCTGCCTTACAAGGGCTCTGGCCAGAACACTCTTGGCCTAGAAGGGGCTGTGGACAGAATAGGAGTCAGTGATGATTCTTGCTCAACTATGTCCTGTTTGTCTTAGAGTTGTATTTGGAGTGGTGACATTCTTATATTTGGAGATACTGACCTTCAGGGATTTTCCCTCTAAAACACGTCAGCATAAACTAACTCTAGCAGTATTATATTCAGTTATTCATTCAACAGTAAGTGCCTTATTTTCTCCAGGGACTGACGTTGGTCCAACGGGTAAAGCAGATTAAAGTAGGTACAGTCCCTACTCTTACAGAACCCATAGTCTAGACCAGAGATTGGCAAAACTACAGCCTGCAGGCCAAACCTGGCCCTCTGCCTGCCTGTTTGTTTTTTAAGTAAAGTTTTCTTGGAAGATAGGCATGGCCATGTATTACATTAGGCAGATATGCTGCAAAAGACCTCTTTAAAGTGTTAAAAAGCAAAAATGTCACTTGGAGGACTGATGTGCATGTCTTAGGCTGGATTCTCTAGGGAAGCAAAACCAGTGAAGCATATATATAGAGACAGACACACAAAGGGAGAGATGTATCTTAAGGAAATGGCTCACACGATAGTAGAGGCTGGCAAGTCCCAAGTCCATGGGTTAGGCATCATGGGATCATCAGCCCCTGCACTTACGTGAGTCCAAAGTCTCCAGTCTGATGCCTAACCCAAGCAGTACAGCAGGCTGCTAGCTGTTGGGCTGCAGAGACTGGCGAATCAAAGATTGGTAGGCAGTACAGCAGCCTGCTGGCTCAAGTCCCAAGAACTAGAGGTCAGATGATGATGAACCCAATGCAGGATCTAGAACAAGCAAAAGACAGCAGTCTTTGTCAGAACGTCCATATATGTTGAATTCAGGCCATACTCCTTAGGAGCCCCCCTTTACAACTGATTGGGTCATCATGTCAGATCACATCATGGAGGTAATTACATTATATCACAAACTGGAAGATAACGTTATTACATAACTGACAATTTATATAATTTCATAACTGCCAGACTACGTCACTATGATGCCAGAGATCGCATGGTGGAATTTGCAAGACCAAGAACTTCTTCGTTGCAAATACCTTTTTTAGCCAGCATAAACGATGACGATACACATGGACCTTACCAGATGGAATACACAGGAGTCAAATCGACTACATCTGTGGAAAGAGATGATGGAAAAGCTCAATATTATCAGTTGGAATAAGGCTAGGGGTGACTCCGGAACAGACCGTCAATTGCTTATATGCAAGTTCAAGTTGAAACTGAAGAAAATTAGAACAAATCCGCAAGAGCCAGAGGATGACCTTGAGTACATCCCACCTGAATTTAAAGACCATCTCAAGAATAGATTTGACAGCATTGAACACTAATGACCAAAGACCAGATAAGTTGTGTAATGACATCAAGGACATCATACATGAAGAAAGCAAGATGTCATTAAAAAGGAAAGAAGGAAAAGACCAAAGTGATGTCAAAAGAGACTCTGAAACTTGCTGTTGAACATGGAGTAGCTAAAACAAAAGGAGGAAATGATGAAGTAAACGAACTGAAGATTTCAAACGGCAGCTTGAGAAGACAAAGTATTATCATGACGTGCAAAGACCTAGAGATAGAAAACCAAAAGGGAAGGACACGGCATTTCTCAAGCTGAAAGAACTGAGGAAAAACTTCAGGCCTCGAGCTGCAGTATTGAAGGATCCTAAAGCATCAAAAGAAGATGGGAGGAATACACAGAGTCACTATAACAAAAAGAATTGGTCGACGTTCAGCCATTGAAGGAGGTAGTGTATGATTTGGAACCGATGGTACTGAAGGAAGAGGTACAAGCTGCACTGAAGGCACTGGCAAAAAACAAGGCTCCAGGAATTGACGGAATACCAACTGAGATGTTTCAAGAAATGGATGAAGCCCTGGAAGTGCTTACTTGTCTATGCCAGGAAATTTGGAAGACAGCTACCTGGCCAACTGACTAGAAGACATTTATGCCTGTTCCCAAGAAAGGTGATCCAACTGAATGCGGAAATTATCGAACAATATCATTAATATCACACGCAAGTAAAATTTTGTTGAAGATCATTCACAAGAGGCTGCAGCAGTATATTGATAGAGAACTGCCAGAAATTCAAGCTGAATTCAGAAGAGGATGTGGAACTAGGGATTTCATTGCTGATGTCAGATGGATCCTGGCTGAAAGCAGACAATACCAGAAAGATGTTTACCTGTGTTTTATTGACTATGGAAAGGCATTTGTGTGGATCATAACAAATTCTGGATAACATTGTGAAGAATGAGAATTCCAGAACACTTAATTGTGCTCATGAGGAACCTGTACACCAATCAAGAGACAGTGGTTTGAACAAATCATTGAATTCTGCATGGTTTAAAGTCAGGAAAGGTGTGCATCAGGGTTGTATACTTCCACCATACCTATTCAGTCTTTATGCTAAGCAAATAATCTGAGAAGCTGGACTATGTGAAATAGAATGGGGCATCAAGATTGGAGGAAGATATATTAACAGCCTGCATTATCAAGATGACACATCATTGTTTGCTGAAAGTGAAGAGGACTTGAAGCACTTACTGATGAAGATAAAAGACCACAGCCTGCATATGGATTACACCTCAACATAAAAAAAACAAGAATCCTCACAATTGGCCCAATAAGTAACATCATGATAAATGGAGAAAAATAGAATTTGTCAAGGATTTTATTTTACTGGGATTCAATATCATCATGGAACCAGCAGTCAATTCTAAAGACGCATTGCTTTGAGCAAACCTGCTGCAAAAGACCTCTTTAAAGTGCTGAAAAGCAAAGTTGTCATCTTGATGACTAAGGTGCACCTGACCCAAGCCATGGTGTTTTCAGTCACCTCATATGCATCTGAAAGCTGGACAATGAATAAGGAAGAACCCAGAAGATTTGATGCCTTTGAATTGCAGTGTAGGCAAAGAATATTGAATATACCATGCACTGCCAAAAGAATGAACAAGTCTTTCTGAAAGGAAGTACAATTGGAACACTCCTTAGAAGCAAGGATGGCGAGACTACATTTGACATACTTTAGACATGTTATCAGGAGGGACCAGTTCCTGGAGAAGGAAGGACATCATGCTTGGTGAAGTAGAGGGTCATTGAAAAAGAGGAAGACCCTCAGCAAGATGGATTGACACAATGGGTGAAACAATGAGCTCAAGTATAACAACGATTGTGAGGATGGTCCAGAACTGGGTCGTGTTTCATTCTGTTATACATAGGGTCACTATGAGTCAGAACCAACTCGACAGCACCTAACAGCAACAACAATGACACATCTCTACGTAACTGCCAAACCACTGAGTCTCGTGGCCCAGTCAAGTTAACACGCAACCTTAACCATCACAGTCCACCCCTTGTGTGATGGTTAAGATTGTCAGCTTGGCTGGGCCATGATTCTCAGTGTTTATATATGATCACGCCCATGAGTGAATATGCTGTGAGTAGCCAATCAGATGAAAGGGGGTTTTCTTGGGGGTGTGGCCTGCATCTGAATATAAGCAGATGTTCTGGCCTTTTACTCTGGATCCTGCGGCTGCCTCCTGTCGTCTCACCTCCTGTTCTTGGGACTTGAGCTGTCAGCTTATCTGCCGAACTTGGGATTCATCTATCTTCACAGCCTGTGAGCAGAGCCCTGCTCTCTGACCTGCTGATCTTGGGTTCACCAGCCCCCGCAGCTACGTGAATCTGGAGAATCCTTGCAGGCTTGCCTGCTGATCTTGGAATTTGTCGACCTTTACAGCCTGTGAGCGAGAGCCCTTCTCTCCGACCTGCCGACCTTGGTCTTGCCAGCTTCTACAGCTGCGTGAATTGGGAGAGGCCTCTACCCTGATCACAGACTTGGGACGTTCTAGCCTCTACAATCACATGAGCAGTTTCCTTGGTATAAATCTCTATATTTATATGCTTTACTGGTTTTGCTTCTCTAGAGAACCCAGCCTAAGACACCTTGTCAATTTGGCAGTGTACACATCTCATTAAACCATACACAGTCTCTCAGTTAAGAGAATTACAGTCATAAGTGGTATTTAGAACTACCCTTTTCTCCCACCCATTCGTATTCCATTTGCCCTCAGGCGCCTCAGTTGGTCCTTCTCATTTGCCTAGTGGGCTGACACAAACCTTCATTCCTGAAGGGTCTGGACCATTAGTAAGTATGTTGGAATTGGGTTCCTCTAGCTTTCCATTGAATTTAATCACATACCATGGTAGCACTAAGAGACGTCCTAAGGGATCTCCTGATTCCAGACATACTCTTCTTTACCTCCATTATGTAACGTCAGTTTGATTTCAGTCACCCCAGCCAATATGGTAACTCCTTTATTTGCCTGTTGATCCAGAGGCATAAGGAACTCAGTCACCAGATGGCATTCTTAACTTACAGTTCAGTGAAATCAGTGCTGTGTCTCTAAGTGGCAGCATTTCTCTAGACCTGAAGAGCATAGGGTCGAAGAGACAAGAAGCAAAAATTTTGTGAGTGGGTCACTAGGGGTAATAGTGAATGATGCCACTCCCATTTCCATCCCTTGATTCCTGGACCCATGAATCCTGACTATGGGAGAAACAGCACCATATATTGGATGCTACTTTAGAGCATATACAGCCTCTTGGAAAACATTGACCCAACCCTGCAAGGTATTGCCGCCAACTGGTACCATAATTGTGTCTTTAGAAGGCCATTCAATCATTCTATCAAGCCAGATGATTCAGGATAATGGGGAACGTGGTAAGACCAATGAATTCCGTGAGCATGGGCCCACTGCCACACTTCATTTGCTGTGAAGTGAGTCCCATGATCTGAGGCAATGCTATGTGGAATACCATGATGGTGGATAAGGCATTCCGTGAGTCCATGGATGATAGTTTGGCAGATGAATTTCATGCTAGGAAGGCAAATCCATATCAGAGTAAGTGTATTTGCAGTAAGAACAAAACACTGCCATTTACATGATAGAAGTGGTCTAATGTCATCAACCTGCCATCAGATTGTTGGCAGATCACCTCAGGATGGTCCATATTGTGTCCTCAGTTTTGGTCTCTGCTGCTGGTAGATTGGGCACTCAGCAATGGCTGTAGCTAAGTTGGCTTTGGTGAATGTAAGTCCATGTTGCTGAGCCCATGCATAACCTCCATCCCTGCCACCATGGCCACTTTGTTCATGATTCCATTCGGCAGTGATGGGAGTGGCCATGGAAAGAGGATGACTGGTTTCCACAGACCATGTCATCCTGTGCACTTAAAATCCTCTTTTGCTGAGGTCACCCTTTGGTGAGCATTCACATGAGACACAAATATCATATTTGGACCATTCAGAGAGGTCTATCCACATTACTTTTCCTCATACCTCCTTGTCCACAATTTTCCAGTCTTGTTCCTATAGTGTCACTGTGAGCCAGAATCTACTTGACGTCAGTGGTTTTTTTTGTTTTTTTTTTTTTAATTTTATTTTTGGAGGGGTGTGGGGAGGAGGTGGTTCCTTCCAAGTTCCTGACCATCCAGCCAAACCATTGGCCACAGCCCATGAATCAGTATACAGTTGTACATCTGGCTATTTCTCCTTCCAAGCAAAGTGAACAACCAGGTGCACTGCTCGAAGTTCTGCCCATTGGGAAGATTTTCCTTCACCCCTGTCCTCAGGAGGTCCCACAAAGGGGCTGCAGTGCTACTGCTGTCCACTTTTGAGTAGTGCCTGCATATCACGCAGAACCATCTGTAAACCAGGCACGTGTTTTCTCTTCCTCAGTCAGCTGATCATGAGGCCATAGGTATAGAATGAGAGAAGGCAGGAATGTGACAGGATTGGAGACCATGGGCATTTGGGCCACTTCCTCATGCAACTTGTGCCTTCAGGTCCTGTTAGGCCCAATCTTGTATATACCACTTCTATTTAATGATGGAGTGCTGCTCTGCACGTCTGACCTTACGGGTCTGTGAATCAGACATCACCTAGTTCATGATGGGCAACTAAGGTATGGTGACTTGGTGGCCCATGGTTATGTGTTTAGCCTCTACTAAGGCCCAGTAACAAGCCAAAAGCTGTTTCTCAAAAGGAGAGTTGTTATCTGCAGAGAATGGCAAGGATTTCCTCCAAAATCCTTAGACTCTGCACTATGATTCACCAATTCTGGCCTCCCAAAGGCACCAAACAATATCTCAATCTGCCACTGACATTCAGGCACCGTTGGATCAGCCAGATCCTATGGCCCAAGTGGCAGAGTGGCTTGCACGGCAGCTATAACCTGTTGGAGAGCCTTATCTTGTTCTGGGCCCCACTCAAAATAGCAGCTTTTAAAGTCACTTGATAAATAGTTTGGAGTAGGACACTGAATGAGGGATATGTTGCTTCCAAAATCCAAAGAGGCCCACCAGGCGTTATCCGTCCTTTTTAGTTGTGGGAGGGGCCAGGTGCAATAACTTTACCATATAAGGAATATCTTGATATGCCCCCAAACCACTGGACCCCTAGGAATTTCACTGAAGCATAGAGACCGACCCGTTGCTGTTGAGTCGATTACGACTCATAACAATCCTGTAGGACAGAGTAGAGCTTTCTCCTAGGGTTTCGAAGGAGCAGCTGATGCATTTGAACTCCCAGCATTTTGGTTAGCAGCCTGAGCTCCTAACCACTGCTTTACCAGGGTGCCTGGATTTTTGTCGGATTAATTTCCCAACACCTAGCACTCAAATGTTTTACCAGTAAGTCCAGAGTCGTTGACATTTCTCCTTACTAGATCCACTCAGCATAATGTCATCAGTATAATGGACCAGTGTGACGTCTTGTGGAAGGAAAAAGCAATCAAGGCCCCTGTGGACTAAATGAAGACATAGGGCTGGAGAATCGATATACCCCTGAGGAATGATAATGAAGGTTTATTGCAGATCTTGCCAGCTGAAGGCAAACTGCTTCTAGTGTTCTTTTGAAAACAAAGTTGAGAAAAAGGCATTGGACAGTTCAGTAGCTGCATACCAGGTACCAGGAGATACATTAATTTGCTCAAGCAATGAAACCATATCTGGAACAGCAGCTGCAATTGGAGTCACCATCTGGTTGAGTCTTTGGTAATCCCACTGTCATTCTCCAAGATCATCTGTTTTTTGCAGAGGCGAAATAGGCGAGTTGAATGGGGATGTAGTGGGAGTCACCACATCTGCATGCTTCAAGTCCTTGATGGTGGCAGTAATCTCTGCAGTCCCTCCAGGAATGTGGTATTGCTTTTGGTTTACTATTTTCCTAGGTAGGGGCAGTTCTAATGGCTTCCACTTGGCTTTTCCTACCATAATAGCCCTTACTCCACCTTCCAGGCATCCATTGTGGGGGTTCTTTGAGTTGCTGAGTATATCGATTCCAATTAAGCATTCTGGAACAGGGGAAATCACCACAGGATTGATTCTGGGAATCACTGGACCCACTGTGAGATGAACCTGAGCTAAGACTCCATTAATAACCTGACCTCCATACACCCCCACATGGTGGGCCACAGTGATGTTTTGGGTCTCCTGCAATTAGTTCAAAGCCAGTACCCAGTAAACCCCAAAAGTGTGATTATTTCCTTTTACCAAATTAACAATGATTTTTGTAAAATGCAGCAGATCTCTTTGGGGAAGGCTGGGAGAAAACAGTATAAATTTTTGGTAGTGTAGTAGGGGTCCTTCCTCAAGGTGACCCTGCCGCCTCCTCTTCCTTGAAGGAGTTGTGAGTCTGTAAACTGGATCAAGTCTGGGGATTGATTGAGGGGACATGACTCTATTCTGGCTATTTGAGTTAGACTGCCATTCACTTGACCTAGAATTCTTCCACTTGTACAGATCAAGTAAATATTTCACTCCTAGGGACACCATGAATAGCCAACACCATAATTCCATACAAGTCAGACTATTCTGATTACTGCTTTAACTCTGCTGTCCATTAGGGTAACCATGCCCACCTTGTCTTTGTCAATTGAGTGTTGCCATTTGGCCCCTACCTCCATGGAGATCAATCAGCTCCATTGTAGTTAGGCATCTTAATTTAGTCAGGGTAGCTCCCACTGTCAAATCTGACTTACATAAAATAGCAATCACAGAAGTCTTCAGGGATGCTGTGGCTCCCGTGACAAATTTGTTCCTTACTGTTGGGTAAAAGTTGTGTGTGAAGGTTAAGATTGTGTGTCAACTTGGCTGGGCCATGATACTCTGTTTTGGCAGTCGTATAATGTTGCGATCACTTCCCTGTTGAGATTTGATATGTGATCACCCCCACGATGGGATCTGCTGTGAGTACCAATCAGTTGAAAGGGAGCTTCCTTGGGTGTGTGGCCTGCATCCAAATATAAGTGGACGTTCTGACTTTTGCCTACTCTGCATCCTGCAGCTGGCTCCTGTTCGTCCAACCTCTGGTTCTTAGACTTGTGCTGGCAGCTTAACTGCGGTCTTGCCTGCAGATCTTGGGATTCATTGATCTTCACAGCCTGTGAGCAAGAGCCCTGTTCTCCAACCTGCCGATTTTAGGTTCACCAGCCCCTGCAGCTACGTGAATCAGGAGAAGCCTTGTGGTCTTGCATGCCGATCTTGGGATTCGTCGGTCTTCATAGCCTGTGAGCAAGAGCCCTGCTCTCTGACCTGCCAGTCTTGGGTTCGCCAGCCCCTACGGCTACATGAGTCAGGAGAAGCCTCTATCCTGATCCACGGACTTGGATGTTCCAGCCTCTACTACCTCATGAGCCATTTCCTTGATATAAGTCTCCCTAAATATATATTTATACACTTTACTGGTCTTGCTTCTTTAGAGAATCCAGCCTAAGACAGTGTGTCCTCTGGGCACTCCATGTGTGCATCTGCTGGTCTAACCTGAAAAACCCACTCTAACATGCCAATTTCCCTAAATCTTTGGATACATTTTTCTACAGTATACCAAGGCAGGTCTGATACTTCAACTTGGTTTAGTGTAGGCCACCACGTAATCCATGCTTCAGCGACCCAACTTAAACTATTAGATCGTTTCCTAACCTATTAAGCTGAAAAACTGAATGAAGTATTTGTGCTTAGTGAGCCCCGTATCAAACTCAGACTGATCCAAACTTACGGTCTTTGCACCATTACCCCATATGATTAATAGCCATTCCCACACACATTCCTCAGGTTTCTGTATATATTAGAAAAGTCAAGCCATTCTATCAGAGTATAGCATACCTCTTCCTGGGTCACAGTTTGTACTTCACCTTTTGGGGCTCACTGGGGCTTTAGTTATAGGTCCAGAAGCAAAATGGGTAGTAGTGATGATTTCTAAGAACATTCAGGATTGTCTTGTAAGGCATCTGCCTCAGGTGATACCCAGTGTCTCAGATGTTGCCCCAAGGGATAACTCAGACAAAGGCTCTTCAGACACAGCTGGGTTAATCTCATCATATGTGGGTGGAGGGCCTAGTGGTTTTACTGGGGAGGGTCACTTAGCAGACAAAGATGGAGTAATCTGTTTAGATGGGAGTGAGAGCAAAATGGGTTCTGTTGGCAGGAGTGATTCAATGGAATTTAAGGGCTCACTGTCCCCAGTTTTATGATTACCTACCCATATGTCCCCATCCCAAGTTTCAGGATCCCATTTCTTCCCAATCGGTGCCCTCACTTTAACTTCAGACACCATTCAAGGTTGGGAATTCAGCGGGCATTGTAATCCAACCCCCGTTACGATAAGACTTTCTGGGTTTTTGCCAATATGAGCTTTGTTACTACAAAAAATAAGACTTTAACTTAGGGCACAAGTGGCAGTTTTGAGGTCATTTATGCAGCGCTTGTGCTGTGATTCTGAAGCCCTGAGCTGATCTCTTTCTTTTACACTTTGTCTAGTGGAAGTAGGACCAACCAACCAGCTTCCTTATGCTTCTCATTATGACAAAATTGTAGAAAAGTATCAAACATGCAATCACACAGAGCCTCACCTCTCACCAGTACTTGACCTACTGGTGATGATATTTTGCATATTTCTATTGCCATCTCATGCCATGGATTAGCAGTGCCCTCTTTAATACTGAAAGCAGAATCATAAGACTAACCAGACTTGAGAACAAATTTATAAATCTCATCCTTACAATTTTCTTTCTCTAGAACCACTGTTAGACCAAAAGTCTTCCATGGGGGAGACCTGGTGGCATAGTGGTTAAGATTCCAGCTGCTAACCAAGAAGTCGGCAGTTTGAACCCACGAGGTGCTCCTTGGAAACACTATGGGGCAGTTCTACTCTGTCCCATAGGGTTGCTATGGGTCGGAATTGACGCGATGGCAGCGGATTTTTTTGGTTTTAGAGAACCTAGCCTAAGACAGCTGGGTTCTCTAGAGAAGCAAAACCAGTGAAGTGTACAGATAGAGAGAGTTGCGGGGAGAGGTTATGGAGAGAGTGAGATTGATCTCAAGGAAGTGGCCCACACAGTTGATTAAAAAAAAAAAAAAAACCTGTTGCTGTCGAGTTGATTTTGACTGCTAATGACCCTATAGGACAGAATAGAACTGCCCCATAGGGTTTCCAACGAGCACCTGGTGGATTCAAACTGCCGACCTTTTCGTTAGCAGCCAAAGCTTGTAACTACTATGCCACCAGGGTTTCCCACACAGTTGTAGAGGCTGGCAAATCCCAAGTTCATGGGTCAGGAATCAGGCTGGAGGCTTCTCCTGACTCATGTAGCTGAATGGGCTGACAAACTCAAGATCGACATGTCAGATGGCAGGCTGCTTGCACATGGGCTGCAGAGGCTGACAAATCCAAGATCGAGAGGTAATATGGCATGTTGCTGGCTCACAGGCAGGGGAGGCCAATGTATCTCAAGATCACCAGACAATATAGCAGTCTGCTGGCTCAAGTCCCAAGAACTGATGGTCAGATAATGACTATCCAGATGCAAGAGCCAGAAGAAGCAAAAGTCAGCTTCTCCAGAACATCCATATATATTGAGTGCAGGCCACACCTCCAAGTAAACTCCCTCTACAACTGATTGGCTGATCACACCATATCACACTGTAGAGGTGATTACATTATTTTACAAAATGGAGGATTACTACATCATTACATAACTGCCAAACCACTAAGAATGATGGCCTAGTCATGTTGACACACAACTATAACCATCACAGTTCACCTAACCCAAGCCATAGTATTTTCAGTTGCCTCATATGCATGTGAAAGCTGGACAATGAATAAGGAAGACAGAAGATTTGATGCCTTTGAATTATGGTTTTGACAAAGAATATTGAATATACCATGGACTGCCAGAAAAACAAACAAATCTGTCTTGGAAGGAGTACAGCCAGAATGCTCCTTAGAAGCAAGGATTGTGAGACTTTGTCTCACATACTTTGGACATGTTATCAGGCGGGACAAGTCTCTGAAGAAGGACATCATGCTTTGTAAAGTAGGAGATCAGCGAAAAAGAGGAAGATCCTCAACGAGATGGATTGACACAGTGGCTGCAACAAAGTCCTCAAACATATCAACAATTGTGAGAATGGCACAGGACCAGGCAGTGTTTTGTTCTGTTGTATGTAGGGCCGCTTTGTGTCAGAACTGACTCGACAGCACCTAACAACCACAACAACCATGGCCATTCATTTATGAATTATCTGTGGCTGCTTTTCAGCTACAATGGCAGAGTTGGGTAGTGGTGACAGAGACCATATGACCAGCAAAGCTGAAAATATTTACGGTTTGGCCCTTTATGGAACGAGGTTGCTAACCTCTGAGCTAGTCTGCCTTTTTGTTGAATTTATTAAGCTTTTGGCCCCATGCTGCTCTTTTCTAGTTGAAGCACTCTGAATAAGAGTCAGTGTATAAAAGAGAATTTCCAAAGGGGGAAGAAAGAAAGCATGGGCGTATTTCAACTGGTATAGAGTATGGCCCCCTCTTAGGTGACATTAAAAAATTAGTTTTATCTTGTACATTGCATTCATTTGGTTGGTAGATGTTTCCTGTAACCAGGCACTGGAGAAACAGCTGACATCTCTGTCCTCAAGTTGCTGACAGTCCTGTAGGGAGAAATGCAGAAGTCCCAACATCAGCAGTGCAGTACATTCTGACTCTTATTCTTATCTGTGTAAACATTTACTTGAATGAGGAGGACTTGTGGGTGCATTTAGACAATAAATTATTTATCCTGACCTTTCCATCCAAACCTGAATTATGACCTGTTTGTTTCTCTGTCTCTATCTGATATTTTGAGCAGGTTGCTTAATTTCTCTGGTCACTCTCAGAGGGGAAAAAAAAATCTCTTTGTATAAGCCTCAGGAATTGTCTCATTTCAGGGAATAAAATTACCAGTTGTTAATAATAAAACGCTAAACTTCATTTAAAGTTAAAACTTCTCTTCCACTTCTGACCATGAGGCAGCAGCCTGAATCAGACCAGCCCTCCCACCAAGAATGATCAAAGCCAAATTAAAAACATTTTTTAAAAGATCTCTTTGAAGATATCAGAAAGCAACCAAGGCAGCCAGGACTTGAGGGCACAAAATCCTGGAGAGAAGAGACTTGAGTCCTTTATTCATGACTTTTTCCCCCCATTGGACATTTGCTGATATCCTGGGCATAGAGGCCTAAAGAAGTGTAGCAGCCTAGAGCTTGCAGTGGTTGCACTGTGCCAGGCAAGCCAATACCGATGTTTAAGGGCTGCCAAGTCAGCTAGGATTCAAGGAGCCACGATCTTGGAGAAAAGGGAACCTCAGAGAAGTGAGCCCAATATCCTACATGCAGTTACCCTTGAGGTATGTGCTGGTTAGCATTAGGCTGTTAATGCATAGAGAAGAGGCCTGAGAACCAAAACAACCAGTAGGAGGCTAGAGACCTAAGCAGAGATCCTGGTGCAGAGGAGACAAAAATTGTACTCAAGTGCATGCTGGTGAGGAGGAGGCCAGCTGAATGCCCTAAGGTTTCCAGTTGAGAACCCTGAAGGGCTAACTGGAAGTAGATTGGCCTTCACAAAACCTGAAGCAAATCTTAAATCATCTCAATCTGATTGAATCAAGGTGGTCTTCCCTATTCCTCCTTCATGCCAGAGGAAAATGAAATTTTCTTTCATTGAAAATATTCCAAGTTTCTATAATTTTGTATACATATTATTTGGGACCCAATAAAAAATTATCAGACACATTAGAAAACAGGACCAAATGAGTGAAAGATAAGAGAATAACAGACAATAGAAACAGACTTATAGGTGACCTAAAGAGTGGAGTTATCAGACCTGGACTTTATGATTAATACATTCAGGTAAATAGATGAAAAGGTAAATAAATGTCACCAAAATAAAAATCTATAAACAAACAAAACATTCTAGAAGTAAAAAATACAATGACAAATTAAGGATTCAATTGATGGATTTAATAATATTTAATATTAGACATAAATGAGAGGATTACTGAACTTGAAGATGTGTCAATAGAAAAAAATCCAGATTGAAATACAGAGAAATGAAAGAATGCAGCATATAGAAACAACCATAAGAGACATGATACAGTTAAAAAGCACCACATCTAAGAGAAGAGAGAGAGAATGGGACAGGAGCAATATTTGAAAGAGATAGTGGCTGAGGACCTTCCAAAGCTGACAGATAACATCAAGCCATAGATTTAAGAATCTCATTAAACCCCAAGTAGGATAAGTTAAAAATAACACAAAAACCTGCACTTAAGCACATCATAGTAAAGTGCTGAAAACTCAAGACGAAGAAATTTTAAAAGCAGAGAGAAAAAAGGCATTTTTACCTTCAGAGGAACAATACAACCGACAGCTGACTTTTCAACAGAAACAATGGAAGCTAGCACAATGGAATGGCATCTTTAAAGCACTAAAAGGAAATAACTACCAATCCAGATTTATAAGAGCAGTGAAATAATTCCTCACAAATGAGGGTGAAATGAAGTTTTCAGTCAAAAAACAGAGAATTTCAGAATTTGCCATCAGTAGACCTGCCCTAAAATTCATATTGAAGGAAGTTTATTGGACGGAAGGAAAACAATCCCAGGTGGAAGTATGGTAATGCAGGAAGGAATGAAAAACACTGGAAAGGGTAAACAATGGGGAAAGCTCAATGAATATTGACTGTTTAAAGCAATACTTTTGGAGGGGTTTAAAATACAGTTAGACTTAAATACATAGCCAATAGCACAAAAGGTGGAAGGGTCAATTAAGTAGAGGACTGTAGGACCCTTGCATTGTCCTGTAAGTAGTAAAAGTATGAATTTAAAGTAGTTCTAATAAGTCAGGGATGTACATAATCTCTTGGATAATTACTTAAAACAAAATTGTTTAATAGAAGAGGAAAATGAACTAAGAAATACTTTAATCCTAAAGAAGGCAAGGAAGAAAAAGATAGGAAAAATAGAAAACCAACAGTAAATTTAAGCCCAGATATGACAGAAATTATATTTAAGTAGAATAAACATTCCAATTAAAAGATATTATCACATTCAAGAGAACAAAACCCAACTATGTTTATTAACAAGATCCGTCCATTCACCATAGACTCTGAGAGATTGCATGTGAAGGGAAAAGGCCATGCAATCACTAACAAAGGGCTGTAGTAGACAAAGTAAACCTTAAGGCAAGAAGTATGACTAGAGATAGTGGGGCACTTCATAATGATAAAACGGTCAGTTTGATGGGAAGATACATAATCTTTAAATATGTATATACCTAAGAACACAGCTTAAAAATAAATAAGGCTGAAACAGAAAGAACTAAAAGGAGAAATAGACAAGTATGCAATCATTGGGAGAGATTCAACACACCTTTCAGCAGCAAGTCCAGTGTACCTCATTCTGGAAATACGTCCTGACTCTGCCCACTCTCACTGGTCCCACATCTGCCATGGGCCCCTGCGTACCCTGTTTCCTACCCAGTCTATCAGCCTTGTCTCCTAGTGGGCTCCTTGCTTCCACTCACACAGCAGTGAACACAACTCTTTTAAAGCCCTTCATTGATTCCCTTTCACTCAGAGGAAGCCATGGCCTAAGACGGCCTCCATGACCTGCTGCCCCCACCCTCTACCTCTCCTTCCTCAGTTACCACCATCCCCTTGCTTACAAAACCACCTGCAGACATTCCACCTCCTTCGATGATACCCAACACACTTCTGCCTCAGAGCTGGTGCCATACTGCTGATGAGGAGTAGACGCAAGACAGGTTGGGGTGCATCTGACAGGGCCAAAGTGGCAGCAGGGAGAATGTTCAGAGGCTCCTTGTCCCTACCCTATGCCAGGCATGGACAGAAGGCCCTGCCTGCAGGTTCTTGTTCAAGCCAGGAGAAGGCGCAGGAGATGGAGAAAGTCGGAGTGGGAGAGGGAGAATTGGGCAGAAAAATTGGAAGTAGTCAAGGGTGGGAGTGAAGACCTCAGGGGGAGCCTGAGGAGGAGAGTGTGAGAGAGACAGAGGGGATGTCAGTGTGAGGAGACAAGGAAGGAGGCTGCTTGAACTGAGCTTCAGAGGAAGCCACAGGCTTCAAGAGTGAACGACGGGAGACGTACCCTAAAATGAGACCATGCTATACATGTTTTATAGTTCCACCCTTCTATGCCAGCACAAATAAAACCACCTTATTATTTTACATGGCTGTGTAGATGTATGTAATACTTTATTTTAAAAAATCACATTGGAATCTTAAATTTCAGAGAACTGACATCTTTACAATATTGTCTTTCCACCTCAAAGCATAACCTGTTTCTCTGTTCTTGATACATTTCAGTATATGGTAGTTCCTCCTTTTCTGTTAGGTTTGTTTCTAGATATTTTATAATTTGGTTTATATTTATGACCGGAAATATATTCCTGTTAAATTTTAGAAGCGGCAATGTTAAGGGGTTTTTTTTTTTTGTTTGTTTTTTAAATATCAAGGAAAAGCTATTTATAATTACTTGGGGTTTTACAATGAATATTCAGTTTATTAAACTTACAAACTCAAAAACTAAGTTTTCTTTAAGTACTTCATAAATGTCTTCAATTTACAAATCTAATGAATTTTGTTGGTGTTACTTGCCATTGAGTCAGTTCCAACTCACAGCGACCCTGTGCATTGCAGAACGAAACGCTGCCCGATCCCGTGCCATCCTCACAATTGTTGCTGTGCTTGATCCCACTGTTGCAGCCACTATATCAGCCCATTTCATTGAGGATCTTACTTTCTTTTGCTGTCCCTCTACTTTACCAAGTACGATGTCCTTCTCCAGGGACTGGTCCCTCCTGATAATATGTCAAAAGTACATGAAACAAAGTCTCGCCATCCTCACTTCTAAGGAGTATTCTGGCTACACTTCTTCCAAGACAAATTTGTTCATTCTTCCAGCAGTCTATTTTATATTCAATGTTCTTCACCAACACCATACTTCAAAGGCATCAGTTATTCCCTGGCCTTCCTTATACATTGTCCAGCTTTCCTATGTATATGAGGCGATTGAAAATACCATGCCTTGGGTCAGGCGCACCTTTAACACGTTAAAGAGATCTTTTGCAGCAGATTTGCCCAATGCAGTATGTCTCGATTTCTTGACTGCTGCTTCCATGGGCGTTGATTGTGGATACATGTAAAATGAAACCCTTGACAACTTCCATATTTTCTCCGTTTATCATGATGTTGCTTACTGGTCCAGTTGTGAGGACTTTTGTCTTCTTTATGCTGAGTTATAATCCATAGCGAAGACTGTAGTCTTTCATCTTCATCAGTAAGTGCTTCAAGTCCTCTTTGCTTTCAGCAAGCAAGGTCGTGTCATCTGCATAACGCAGGTTGTTAATGAGTCTTCCTCCAATCCTGATGCCCTGTTCTTCTTCATATAGTCCAGCTTCTCGGACTAGTTATTCAGCATACAGATTGAATAAGGATAATGAAACGATACAACCCTGACACCTTTCCTGACTTTAAACCACTCAATGTCCCCTTGTTCTGTCCAAACGACTGCCTCTTGATCTATGTACAGATTCCTCATGAACACAATTAAGTGTTCTGGAATTCCCGTTCTTCTCAGTGTTATCCATAATTTGTTATGATCCACACAGTCGAATGCCTTTGCATAGTCATTAAAACACTAGTAAACATCTTTCTGGTATTCTCTGCTTTCAGCCAAGATCCATCTGACATCAGCAATGATATCCCTTGTTCCGCATCCTCTTCTGAATCCAGCTTGAATTTTGGACAGTTCCCTGTTGATGTACTCTGCAACTGCTTTTGAATAATCTTCAGCAAAATTCTACTTGTATGTGATATTAATTATATTGTTCAATGATCTCTGCATTCAGTTGGATCACCTTTCTTTGGAATAGGCATAAATATAGATCTTTTCCAGTCACTTGGCCAGGAAGCTGTTTCCCAAATTTATTGTCATAGATGAGTGCACACCTCCGACCCTGCATAAGTTTCTTGAAATATCTCAATTGGTATTCCATCAATTACTGGAGCCTTGTTTTTTTCCATTGCTTTCAGTGCTGCTTGGATTTCTTCCTTCAATACCATCAGTTCTTGATCATATGCTACCTTCTGAAATGGTTGAACGTCGACCTATTCTTTTTGGTACAGTGACTCTGTGTATTCCTTCTATCTCCTTCTGATGCTTCCTGCATCATTCAATATTTTGCCAAGAATCCTTCAACGTTGCAACTCAAGGCTTGAATTTCTTCTTCAGTTCTTTCAGCTTGAGAAATGACAAACATGGTCTTCGCTTTTGGATTTCAAACTCCAGGTCTTTGCACATTTCATTGTAATAATTTACCTTGTCTTCTCAAGGCACCCTTTGAGATCTTCTGTTCAGCTCTTTTACTTCATCATTTCTTCTATTTGCTTTAGCTGCTCTGAATTTAAGAGCAAGTTTCCGTCTCTTCTGACATCCATTTTGGTCTTTTCTTTCTTTCCTGTCTTTTTAATGACCTTTTGTTTTCTTCCATGATGTCCTGATGTCATCCCACAACTCATCTTGTCTTCGGTCATTAATGTTCAATACATCAAATCTATTGTTGAGATGGTCTCTAAATTCAGGTAGGATATACTCAAGGTCATATTTTGGCTCTCGTGTACTTTTTTTTTCTCTTCATTTTCTTCGTCTTCGACTTGAACTTGCATATGAGCACTTGACGGTTTGTTCCACAGCAAGCCCCTGACCTTTTCTGACTGAGAATATTGAGCTTCTGTCATCTCTTTGCACAAATGTAGTCAATTACATTCACGTGTATTCCATCCAACGAATTTTAATATGGTAAAAATAAAGGCCACTACCCATCTGTCAGTTTGTCACACTGTGGTGGCTTGCATATTGTTGATGATGGAAGCTGTGCCACTGGTATTTCAAATACCAACCAGATCACCCATGGTCGACCGGTTTCAGCAGAGCTTCCAGACTAAGACAGACTAGGAGGAAAGGCTTGGTGATCTACTTCTGAAAATTAGCCAGTGAAAACCTTATGAATAACAACAAAACATTGCTCAATATAATGCTAGAAGATAAGCCTCTCAGGTTGGAAGAAACTCAAAATATGACTAGGTAATAACTGCCTGCTCAAAGTGGAGTTGACCTTAATTACACAGAGTAAAGCCTTCATTTGCTGATATGGCACAACTCAAAATGGGAAGCAACAGCTGCAAACATCCATTAGTAATCAGAATGTGGAATGTATGAAGTATGAATCAAGGAAAATTGGAAATTATCAAAAATGAAATGGAATGCTTGATAATTGATATCCTAGGCGTTAATGAGCTGAAATAGACTAGTATTGACCATTTTGAATCCTACAGTCATATGTTCCACTATGCTGGAAACAACAAATTGAAGAGGAACCACCTTTCATTCATTGTTAAAAAAAGCATTTCAAGAACTATCCTGAAGTACAATGTAGTCAGTGATAGGTTAATATTCATACACCTACAAGGAAGATCAGTTAACATGAATATTATTCAAATTTATGCATCAATCACGAATGCCAAAAATGAAGAAATTGAAGACTTTTATGACCTGTTGCAGTCTGAAAGTGATCAGATAAGCAATCAAGATACATCGATAATTATTGGTGATTGTAATATGAAAGTTGGAAACAAAGAAGAAGGATCAATAGCTGGAAACTACAAACTCAGTGATAGGAATGACACCAGAGATTGCACGATAGAGCTCTGCAAGGCCGATGACTTATTCATTGGAAATATTTTTTCAACACAAACGATGACTATACACATGGACCTCACCAGATGGATTACACAGGAATCAAGTCGATTACATCTGTGGAAAGAGATGATGGGAAAACTCACTATCATCAGTTAAGACAAAGCCAGGGGCCAACTGTGGGACAGAACATCAATTGCTCATATGCAAGTTCAAGCTGAAGCTGAATAAAATTATAAGAAGTCCACAAGAGCCAAAGTATGACCTTGAGTATATCCCAACTGAATTTAGAGACCATCTAAAAAATAGATTTGATATATTGAACACTAATGATCAAAGACCAGAAGAGTTATGGGATGACATCAAGGACAGCATACATGTAGAAATGTAGAAAGCAAAAGGCCACTAAAAAGACAGGAAAGAAAGAAAAGAAGAAAATGGATGTCATAATAGACTCTGAAACTTGCTCTTGAATGTAGAGTAGCTAAAATGAAAGGAAGAAATGATGAAGTAAAAGAGCTGAACAAAAGATTTCAAAGGGCAGCATCAGAAGACAAGGTAAAGTATTATAAGGAAATCTGCAAAGACCTGGAGTTAGATAAAAAGGGAAGAATACCCTCAGCATTTCTCAAGCTGAAAGAACTGAAGAAGAAATTCAAGCCTCAAGTTGCAATATTGAAGGATTCTATTGGCAAAATATTATATACCACAGGAAGCATCAAAAGAAGATGGAAGGAATACACAGTCGCTGTACCAAAAAGAACTGGTTGATGTTCAACCATTTCAGGAGGTAGCATATGATCAAGAACCGGTGGTACTGAAGGAAGAAGTCCAAGCTGCACTGAAGGCATTGGTGAGAAACAAGGCTCCAGGTATTGACTGAATACCAACTGAGATGTTTCAACAAATGGATGCGATGCTGGAAGTGCTCACTCATCTCTGCCAAGAAATCTGGAAGATAGCTACCCGGCCAAGCAACTGGAAGAGATCCATATTTGTGTCCATTCCAAGGAAAGGTGATTCAACAGAACTCGGAAACTATCGAACAACTTCATTATTATCACACACAAGTAAAATTTTGCCGAAGATCATTCAAAAGCGGTCGCAGCTGTACACCGACAGGGAACTGCCCAAAATTCAAGCCGGATTCAGAAGAGGACATGGAACAAGTGATATCATTGCTGATGTCAGGTGGATCTTGGCTGAAAGCAGAGAATACCAGGAAGATGTTTACTAGTGTTTTATTGACTATGCAAAGGCATTCGACTGTGTGGATCATAACAAATTATGGATAACACTGAGAAGAACGGGAATTCCAGAACAATTGTGATTGTGTACATAAACCAAGAGGCAGTCGTTGGAACAGAACGAGGTGATATTGTGTGGTTTAAAGTCAGGAAAGGTGTGCGTCGGGGTTGTATCTTTTCACCCTACTTATTCAATCTGTATGCTGAGCAAATAACCCGAGAAGCTGGACTGTATGAAGAAAAACAGGGCATCAGGATTGGAGGAAGACTCATTAACAACCTGTGATATGCAGATGACACAATCTTGCTTGCTGAAACTGAAGAGGACTTGAAGCACTTGCTGGTGAAGATCAAAGACCACAGCCTTCAGTATGGATTACACTTCAACATACAACAAAAATCTTCACAACTGGACCAAAAAGCAACATCATGATAAACGGAGAAAATACTGAAGTTGTCAAGGATTTCATTTTACTTGAATCACAATCAACACCCATGGAAGCAGCAGTCAAGAAATCAAAAGACGCATTGCATTGGGCTAATCTGCTGCAAAAGATTAGCTGCTTTAAAGTGTTAAAAAGCAAAGATGTCACTTTAAGGGCTAAGGTTTGCCTGACCCAAGGCTTGGTATTTTCAATCATCTAATATGCATGTAGAATCTGGACAATGAATAAGGAAGACCGAAGAATTGATGCCTTTGAATTATGGTATTGGCAAAGACCATTGAATATACCATGGACTGCCAGAAGAACGAACAAATCTGTCTTAGAGGAAGTACAGTGTGACTGCTCCTTAGATGCAAGTACAGTGAGACTTTGTCTCACATACTTTCGACTTGTTATCAGGAGGGACCGCTCCCTGTAGAAGGACACCATGCTTGGTAAAGTAGAAGGTTAGCGCAAAAGAGGAAGACCCTCAACAAGATGGATTGATACAGTGGCTTCAACAATGGACTGAAGCACAGCAATGATTTTGAGGATGGCGCAGAACTGTGCAGTGTTTTGTTCTGTTGTATGTGGGGTCATCGTGAGTCAGGACCAACTTGACAGCACCTAACAACATGGGCAAAAAGTTGAATGATCAGGAAACAGAAAATAACTCAGGAAAGGAAGGTGAGAATGGTTGCACAATTCGAACAATGTAATCAATGTCATTAAATGGTACATGTAGAAACTGTTGAACTGGTGTATGTTTTGCTGTGTATATTCTCAACACCAATGACAACGAAGTAAACAATTTTTTTAAAGGAGAGACAAGAAGGTCAAAGAAAGAAGAAGGCAGTATGATGATGGAGGCAGAAGAAGAAAAGACAATGTGATGTGGGGCCATGAGCCAAGGAACGTGGGTGGCCTCTACAAGCTGAAAAAGGCAAGCAACTGATAATCCCCTGGAGCCTCCAAAAGAACTATCCCTGCTGACTTCTTGATTTTAGGACTTCTGACCTCTAGCATGATAAGTTAACAAATTTGTGTTGTTTTAAACCAAAAAGAAAATGGAATGAATACACAGAGTCACTGTACCAAAAAGAATTGGTCAAGGTACAGTAATTTCAGGAGGTAGCATATGATCAAGAACTGCTGGTACTGAAGGAAGAAGTTCATGCTGCACTAAAGGCATTGGTGAGAAACAAGGCTACAGGAACTGATGGAATACAAATTGAGATGCTTCAACAAACAGATAAAACACTGGAAGTGCTTACTCATTGTAGTGTGATGGATTGTTTTATATGGCCTTTTTGGCCATGGTAGTATAATTCCCACCAAATGATTGGTGGAACTATGCAAATAATGTGCTTGTGGCCCACCAAGGGAATTGGACAACTTGCTAATAATGCAAATAAGATGCATGGCACCCTTGTGGGGGCGAGACCATACCAAAAGGTGTATGGAACCCTAACTAGGAGATTTTTCAGTTTTGCCATCCCACTAGGCTTAAAATGAGCCATCCCAGAGGCGGAAACGGGGGGACCTCACTACCACCAAGAAGAAGAGACAGGAGTGGAACGTGTCCTTTGGACCCAGGACACCTGCACTGAGAACCTTGTAGACCCAGGAGACAAAGAGCTGTAATAGCAGAGGTGGCGTGTGACAGCAAGCAGCAGCAGCAGAGAACAGTGTCAGCAGAACCAGGAGACTGGCACCAGAATGCACAGTGGGCTTCTTAGCCCACTAAGCAAAGCAGCTACATTGAGCATGACAACCCATGGAGTGAGAGAGCTGAGCACCTTCAAGCCAAGGCTTACTAGCGGAGTGGCGTGCCTCCAAGCACTTATTGGCAGAGCTAAAGAGCTTTGTAACACTTGCCTAAGAAGAGCAGAGGCCAGGTTGAGATGCTGAGGGCTAGAGAGGGACCTGCCTGCGGGTACAGCTGAGAAGCTGTCCTGATCGAAGAATTGATCCTGAGTAGTTCCTCATTCTGAACTTTAACCTGCTACTTCCCTAATAAACCCCATATTCGTGAGTAATGTCTGTGAGTTCTCTGTGGACTTTGCAACAAATTACTGAACCCAGCAGAGAAGCAGAGTGTGCTATGGGAGAGACAGCTGGTATCAGAATTGGTAAAAAGTTTGGACGGTGGAAGTATGTTTGACTTCCACCTCATAAGGATCAGCGCTGGGCTGATGGCTGATAATCTTGATTCTCTCTCCTCTCCCAGACAAGGAGGTCAGATGATGCCCCACACCATTTTTACACTCATCTATGTCAAAAAATTTGGAAGACAACTACATGGCCAACCAACTGGAAGAGATCCATATTTGTGCCCATTCCAAAGAAAATCACACGGAATGCAGAAATTACCAAACAATATCACTGTTGAAGAAAATTTTGCATGCTAGCAAAATTTTGCTGAAGATAATTTAAACACAGTTGCAGCCATACATTGACAGGGAACTGCCAGAAATTCAAGCCGATTCAGAAGAAGACATAGAATGAGGATATCATTGCTAATGTCAGATGGATCTTGGCTGAAAACAGAATACCCGAAAGATACTTACCTGTGTTTTATCGACTACACGAAAGTATACGACTGTGTGGATTATAACAAATTATGGATAACATTACAAAGAATGGGAATTCCAGAACACTTAATTGTACTCAAGTGGAACCTGTACATGGATCAAAAAGCAGTCATTTGAACAGAACAAGGGGACACTGCGTAGTTCAGAATTGGAAAAGGATTGCATCCTTCCACCTTACTATTCAATCTGTATGCTGAACAAATAATCGGAGAAGCTGGACTGTATGAAGAAGAACGCAGCATCAGGATTGGAGGAAGACTCATTAACAACCTGCGTTATGCAGATGACACAACCTTGCTTGCAGAAAAATGAAGAGGACTTGAAGCACCTACTAATGAAAGTAAAAGACTACAGCCTTCAGTGTGGATTACACTTGAATGTGAAGAAAAGAAAAATTCTCTTAACTGGACCAGTAAGCAACTTCATGATAAATGGAGAATTTAAAGTTGTCGATGATTTTGTTCTACTTGTATCAGCTATCAACACCCATGGAAGCAGCAGTCAAGAAATCAAAGGACATATTGGATTTGGCAAATCTACTGCAGACTTCTTTAAAGTTTTAAAAAAGCAAAGATGTCACTTTGATGACTAAGATGCACCTGACGCAAGCTATGGTCTTTTCAATTGCCTTATATACATGTCAAAGCTGCACAATGAAAAAGGAAGCCAAGAGAAGAAATGATGCATTCGAACTGTGGTGCTGGTGAAGAATATTGGATATATCATAGACTGCCAGAAGAATGAATAAATCTATCTTAGAAGAAATACAACTGGAATGCTCCTTAGAAACAAAGACGGTGAGACTTCAGTTTGCTTACTTTGGACATACCACCAGGAAAAGACCAATCACTAGAAAAAGACATCGTGTTTGGTTACACTACGCCAACATAATTTTGCTTGTTTCCCAGATTGGCCAGCGGGAGCCCCTTGCTCTGGCCTTCGTGTCCCTCAGACATGGCCCTGTTATTGTTTATGCACTTCCTTACTTTCTGGTGGGAATAACCCTGCAGGCTCATCTTCTGTCTTTCCTGCTCAGTCCTGGGCCCAGGCATTTCTCCAGGGAGCCACAGCTCCTTCTTTTGGAGAATGGTTTTAGAGACCAAGATCTGGGCACTGGGGGTGCACTTTGCTGCTGGAGTGTTGCTGCTCCTAGGGACGCTCAGTGGACACATACTTTTATATTTATTTCTGTATCTATCTAGATATATTAAAAACCATGACTTCACACCGATGCCTCGAATGCTGATCCACTCCACAGGGTTCATTTTAGTTTCCTCCATCAGTAGACAGTAAGAAACATATCTCCCATTATCCTTAATGTCCTTATTTATTTGATCAGTCCCCATGTATGTAACCAAATTCCCTTTCTATTATTGCTCCTCCCCCTACAAGTTGCCCTCTTACCCCACCTTGGGCTCTGACACCCCATTCCAGGCCCCCATGGGAACCCCCCTTCCTCTGCTTGGCCTGCAAACCAGGCTTCTCCTGGGCTCATGTCCTTCCCCCATCCTGGCTGCCACAATGGCTTCCCCTTCATGTGGCAGCCCCCCTTGCGGGACTCTCCCTGGTGGTTTTTGTACTCTTTTTTTTTTTTTTTGTACTGAATTCTTTGGAAGGGAAAGGGAAGAGCTCCAGGCTACTCTCCTCATGGGAAACATTTGCCTAACAACGGATCAAATGCGTCCTTGCTGGTAATGGGGCAGTGCCATCATGCACCTGGTGTGGCATGGCATGCAGAGGTCCGTTTGTGGGTGTTCTTGCCAGAAAGACAACCTGAACTCATCCAAGCCTCAGACTTAATTTCCAGTTTACCAGAAGTCCTGGGAATCGAAAGCCAAGGTAAGTAGCATTAGGAAATAATCAGACAAGTCTATGATGTGAGATATTCTGCAAGACACTCAGGATAGTCACTTTAAAAGTCTCACAATTCTACCAAATATTTAAGGAAGAAATAATACCAGTTCTACACAAAGTCTTCCAGAAAACCAAAAAGGAGAAAATACTTCCCAATTCATTCTATGAGGCCAGTATTATCCTGATACCAAAACCTGGCAAAGACATTACAGAAAAAGAACACTGCAGGCCCATATCCCTCATGATGCAAGAATTCAAAAAATCTTAGCAAATCAAACCCACCAGTATGTAAAAAATATATGTGCATGAGAGACACATACAAGAATGTTCACAGTAGCAGTTCTCATAACTGATGGAAACAACAGTGTCTATCGACCATGTCAGTCAGGGAGTACTGTACTTATATGATTTTTATTTTTAATCCACTGATGGATTCGGTAGGTTATGACTTTATTCAGGATTACTGCATGCAACTTAAATGAACTCATCAAGACTTGTCCCTTCTCTTCTTGTTCTGTGTGACATTGGGGTGGGCAAAGATTTCTTAAATAAGACACCAAAAAAGCATAAACTCATACAAGAAAAAATTGATAAAATGCACTTCATCAAAATTAGAAACTTTTGTTCTTTGAAAAACAGTTAAGAAAACAAGAAGGCATCCACAGATAAGGAGAACATTTTTGCAAAGAAAAATCTGACAAAATGCTTGTATCCAGAACCTATAAAGAGTACTTACAACTGTCCTAGTGTGAACACCACACTGATGCTCCATGAGAAATTAAAGCAAACATTTTATTAAAGGAATAATTTTATTCCACGGGATGCAGAAACGCGTGGCATTCAATACAGACTGCAATGCGTGTTCTGCTTTGCAGGCAGAACAGTGGGAAATTTAACAGGCAGAGTAAATAAATGCAAACGGTTTCATAACAAAGAGGTTGCAGGGAATAAAGGAGAAATATACAAGGGGTTGTTTAACTACAGACTTTCTTAGCATCAATTTCTAGCCCAACACAAATCTCTTATTCCTGATACAATCTAAGGCAATATTTTTTTTTTAATTTTTTTTATTGTACTTTAGGTGAAGGTTTACATAATGAATAGTTTCTCATTAAACAGTCAGTACACATATTGTTTTACGACATTGGTTAACAACCCCACGACATGTCAACCCTCTCCCTTCTCAACCTGTTTTTTTTTTTTTTTTTTTTTTTGGTGAAAATATACATAGACAAAGATACACCATTTCAAAGCTTTCTACATGCACAATTCAGTTACATCAATTACGTTCTTCCAGTTGTGCTGCTATTCTCACTTTAGATGAAGGTTTACAGAACAAAATAGTTTCTCATTAAACAGTTAGTACACATATTGTCCTATGACAATGGTTAACAACCCCACTACATGTCAACACTGTCCTTACTCAACCTTGGGTTCCTATCACCAGCTTTCCTGTCCCCTTCTGCTAAGGCAATATTTCTAAAGTGAAATGTATAAACATTCTTGATGTGGGGGTTTAGTGATGGATTGCACGCTGAGTCAAACTTAGCTGGAGTCCTTGAAATGGAAAATTGACCATTAGTTAAGAAAAAGTGAAGATTAAATCAGCTCTAAATCTGAAGCTTTTTGACATGTAAACATCACCTATCCAGAGAAGGGGGAGTGAGATAGGGCCCAGGCATTTACTGGGGGAATTCCCTGAAAGCAGTTAAGATACCATGTTTATTTACATAAGTTAAAGCTCAAATCTCTGCACTCTTCTGTTAGTCAAATGTTTATAGCTGCGGTCTGCCTCCCTAACAAACTTATTCTCTACCTAATTAGCAATTTACAAAGAACTAGCAAAAATACAGTGGAAAAATCCCAATGAATGAAAATTAATTTGGGAGTCAAAACATGGAGCTAAGGCTTGATATATACCTATCTTGGCTATAAAGTTATTAATAGGTTCTAATGTCATTTAACATTATCAGTCTTATTTCCCCTCCTGTTGAAAAAGGCTCCTTCTCTGGGGCGAGGTGTGTAAATATTCTTAACAGGGATTAAGAAAATCTTTATCTAGGTTAGAAATTCTGGCTTTTGTTTTTCAAGCAGTAAAACTTTGACAAAAGCTTGAATGTTTTCTTTAGAAGAGTGGAAATGAAAATCTTAGTTTAATCCAGAATAGAATTTTAAGTCTGAAGTCACCCAGTTTAGACATGCCAGCACCTCAAGTTCTAAAATTCACATCCACACAACTAAATATGACAAACAATTAAAAAATGCGCCAGTACTTCACAGAAGAAGACAGATGAATGGCCAGCACACACACGGAAGTTACTCAACATCACTAGTCATCAGAGTAGCGTCAGTTTAAACCACAGTGAGATGCCCCTATGCGCCTATCAGAATGGCTCAAGTGAAAAATACTGATAATACCAAGTATTGGTGAGGAGGCAGAGAAACTGGAACTCTCAGACATTGCTCTTGAGAATTCAAAATGGTACCACCACTTTGGACAACAGCATGGCAGTACCCTATAAAGTTACACATACATTTATCATATGGCCCAGCAGTTAGTTCCACTGCTAGGCACTCACCTAAGAGAAATGAAAATACACGTCCATGTGAAAACACGTACGTGAAAGTTCACAGCAGCATTCTTAACAATAGCCAACGCGAGAAGCGACTCCAACAGCCACAGGTTGGCGAGTGGATGAACAAATCGTACTATGCCCATACAATGGAATGCTGACTCAGAAATAAAAAGGAATGAGATATTAATACATGTAATACGGATGCATCTCTAAAACATACTAAACAAAAGAAGTTAAAAGATTATGTACTGTATATGTTCCATTTAAATAAAATTATAGAAAAAGCAAAACTGTAGTGACAGAGAGGTAATCAGTGGTTGCCTCAGGACAGGGGAAAGGATCAGGTACAAAAAGGCACAGGGAACTATTTTGTATTTTAATTTTGGTACAGGTTACACAGTTGTATACAATTACCAAACGCCATCAAACTGCATACTTAAATTTGGTGAATTTTAGTATATGTAAATGCTTCACAAACTTTCATAAACAAAACAGGAAAAATCAAGAACAGTCATACACAGAACTTATAGCCAGTTAGAAGATAAAATTAGTAAGAAAACACCATTTACAATAGCAAGCATATGACAGAACTCTTAGTAATAAAGTTAATAATGTATATTCAAACCCCCTTGTATTAATTTCCTATGGCTGCCATAACAAAATACCACAGATCTGGAGGCAAAAAACAGTTCTGGAAGCCAGAAGTCCAAAATCAAGGTATGTCAGGACTGTACTCCCTCCAGAGGCTCTAGGGGAGGATCCTTTTTCTGCCTCTTGTAGCTCCTGCTGACCCCAGACATTCCTTGGGTGTGGGAGTCTCACTCCAATCTCTACCTCCTGTAGTCACATCACCTTTTCCTCTTCACTGTCTGCGTCTTCTCTTCTGTCTTGTATCAGGACACCAGTCATTGGATTTAGGGCCCACCTGGGGAATCCAGGATGATCTCATCTCGAGATCCTTACCTCAATACACCTGAAAAGACCTTTTTTCCAAGCAAGGTCTGTAAAAATGGCGTGGCAGGAGCGGCGTCTAACCTCCTCTAACTTCACGAGGGGGAAGGAGAATCAAGATCAACAGCCTAAGGCTAATTCCTATGAGGCAGGGGTCAGACATGCCTCCTCTCTCTGCCAACTTTACCAATTCTGACACCAGCCATCCCTCCCATGGCACGCTCTACTTCTCTGCTGGGTTCAATGATTCATCGCAATGGCCACACCAAACTCACAAACCATACTCACGATTATGGGGTTTATTAGGGAAATATCAGGTTACGATTCAGGTTCAGGTAAACTCAGGATACAGTTCTCCCATCAAGACAACCTCTTTTCAGCTGTGCCCACAGGCAACCCTCTCTCTGGCCCCTTGGCCTCTGCCCTGCTCAGGCAAGTGTTACTAAGCTCTTTTAGCTCTGCTGGTAAGTATCCCAAGGCACCCCACTCCTCCAGCAAGCCTTGTCCTAAAGGTGCTCACTTCTAGCTCTATGGTTCTGCAAACCTAGCTTCACCAACTACCCAGAGGCACCCTACTCCAACAGCAAGCCTTCTGCCCAAAGACACTCAGCTTTCTCACTGTGGGCCATGAAGCCCACCATAACATCTCCTGCCAGTCTCTCCTGCCACACTGTTTCTCTGCCACCGCTTCTTGCCGTCTTCAGTGTTACAGCTCTCTCTCTCTCTCTCTCTCTCTCTCTCTCTCTCTCTCTCTCTCTCTCTCTCAGTTTCCTGGCTCCAGGAGTTTCTCAGCGCAGGCATTCTGGGTCCAAAGGACATGTTCTGCTCTTGGCCCTTCTTCCTTGGTGGTGGTGGGATCCTCTCTTTCTTGTCCCTGGGATGGCTCATTCCAAGCCCAGTGGGATGGCAAAACTGACCAATCTCCCTGATGGGCCACACTTGCCCTATTTGCACAGTCCCACCAAATCACTTGGGTGGGAGTTATAAGACCATGGCAAGAGAGGCCACACAAAAGCTATCCTTCGCACCGCAGGCCACACTTGGGCTGTTCTAGCCATGCATCTTAGGCTGGGTTCTCTACAGCAAAAAAACCAGTAAAGCATATAAATACATAGAGAGCTTTATATCAAAGAAATGGCTCACATGATTGTAGAGGCTGGAATGTCCCAAGTCTGGGTCAGGATAGAGGCTTCTCCTGATTCACGGCAGCCACGGGGGCTGGCGAACCCAAGATCAGCAGGTCAGGGAGCAGGGCTCTTGCTTACAGGCTGCAAAGACTGACCAATCCCAAGATTGGCAGCAAGACCACAGGTAAGCTGCTAGCTCAAGTCCCAAGAACTGGAGGTCGGATGAACAGGAGCCAGTGCAGGATCCAGATCGAGCAAAAAGCCCACGAGCTTTGCCGGAAAGTCCGCTTATATTCCATGCAGGCCATACCCCCAAGGAAACTCCCTTTCAACTAACTGGCTCCTCACAGCAGATCCCATCATGGAGGTGATCACGTGACGGTATGACCGCCAAACTACATGACAGCTGCCAAACCGCTGAGAATCCTGGCCCTTCCCAGTCGACACACAACCTGAACGGCCACACCATGGTTCCTTCACACTTGGGGGATAACTTCCCCCCCCCCAGTCATCTTAAGAGTCCAAAACAGCCATTAACAATCAGTCCTTCAGTAGGGCAAAGAGTCCTCAGGGTGAGATCACTCAGGTGCCAGCCATTCAGGTCCTGCAGGTGGCCGTCCATCTGACTGGGTCAACTTCTCCGGAAGCCATCTCATCTTCGCCCTTTGTGGCCTTGGATAAAATTTAACTGAGAGCAGATCACTCCCTTGCTCTGAGCCTCACAAGGTGTCAGCACAGCACAACCTTTAAGGGACTTCAGGCTCGGCCACTGTACTCAAGTCCAGCGGTGCCTCTCCCCACCACCCTCCCGGCTTGGTCCACTGTTTCACACTTACAGCTGCTACAACTTTTACAATCACGTTAACCCCGTTAACAATCAATGCTCACAACTGAATCGTAGAATCCTATCAGTATCTTCCTGCACCCTCTCTCCCCCACACCGATCAGGAAAAGAGGAATCTCTTCAGCAGGGATCCCCCTTTGTCCCCCTCACTTAATCTAAGCACGCTCACAGAAGGGTGTCAGCCAGCCACTTCAGGTCTCCTCCGTTGTCAAAGTTGTTGTTATCAGGTGCCGTTGAGTCGGTTCCGACACACAGCGACCCCGTGGACAACAGAACAAAACACTGCCCGGTCCTGCGCCCTCCTGACAACCGCTGTTATGCTTGAGCTCCTTGTTTCACCCACTGTCAATCCATCTCATTGGGGGTCTTCCTCTTTTTCGCTGACCCTCTACCCTACCAAGCATGATGTCCTTCTCCAGGCACCGGAGCTAGTAAGGTTATATTAAAGTTCACGTGGAAAAATAAACATACAAGAATAGCCAGGAAAATATTGAAAAAAAAAGAGCTATGAGGGGCCACCACCCCCGCCAGACATTAAACCATACTAAGTAGTCGATATCATGAAAGTGCAGGTACCAGTGCCTAGACAGACAGGCCAGCCGACGGAACAGGAGAGAAGGTCCGTGAACAGACCCAGCTGCAGATGGAGCTTCAGTACACGATGAAGCTGGCCTCTCAAGTCACTGGAGCAGACGGACTTTTTCATAAACGGTGCAGGGAGGGACAACTGATGACCCGTGTGGAAACCAAGTTAGATCCAGCCCGCACACTATACACAAAGGTAAACTCTAAATGGATCAGAGATCTAAATGGAAAAACGAAACCCCAGAAGTACTGAAAGATAACACGGCCACACCACTCTCTCACCCGGATTTAAAATCTCAGCTGCGATGAAAGAACGGATTGACACATCGACTACAGAAAAGGCGAACACCGCACGGAGACGCACCACAAAGTCCAAAGGGTAGTGACAAGCGGGGAGGAACTACTTCAACAGGTACCTAAGATGAGGGGGCTCGAATGCCTAATCATTAAAGCATTCTTATAAATTGAGGAGAAAAAAATGACCAAAAACCCAACAGAAAAATGAACGAAATGTATGAACGATTCACAAAAATAAATGTAAAATTGGTCTTTAAACCTATGAAAAATATTCAACTTTGCTCATAAGAAAAATGAAAACTAAACTGACATCAAGATACTCCTGCTCCCCCATCCGACTGGCAAAAATGAGAAAGCTTGACCCCACCAGCCGGCCTGAGGGACGCAACATGCACCAGCCCCAGGGAGGGCAAGTGGGAACGCGCAACACAGCCACGTGCTCTGCCCACCTCTGGGAATCCACCCGAAAGATCACGAGGAGGCTTCTGCTGGATAACCGGGGCACGGAGGCTATTTTCCTCAAAAACGCTGATGTCACACGGGACAGAGCAAGGCCGTGGAATGTTCTGTATGGAAGGAGACTAAAGAGACACAGTGACAATGTGCAGCAGCTGACACTGCCTGGACCTGGGAAAGAGAACGCTACGCAGGACACAAGGGGTCGGCCAGCAGAAGGGGAGACAGGCCATTTGGTACAAACGCTGCCCAAGTGTTGCCTCCCTGAGCCTAGCACAACGCTGTGGCCGTGCAAAGGGGTCTCCCCGCTTGGAGCCGCACAGACCTGTCAGCAGCTCTGTCCTAAATGGCACAGAAGAGATCGCGTGGGTGCGTGCGTGTCTGGGTGCGTGCGTGTCTGGGTGCGTGCGTGTCTGGGTGTGTGCGCGCAGCGGCCTCCGATTCTGTCTGGTGCCTGGTGGCATCGGACGCATTATATATAAGTTGTCGACACCCATCCAATAATGTGTAATAGTACTGAAATTACTGCTTAAAAATCACCTGGGTAAAGCCAGTCCCTGGAAAGAATCACACGTAAGACACTTCATAAAAAATATTTGAAAAATTTAATTCTCATTTCATGTTTTACTCGTTTATCTCCCCAGATGTGATCTGTAAGCTAAATGCAGGAGGATGCAAACCTGCAGCCACACTCTGCAGCCGTGTGGGAGCAGGGAGCCCGGGCCAGCAGAGGCCGGCAGCCCAAGAGCACTTGCCAGGTCTGCACATTACTCAGCCAGGGTCCAGCATGGTTGTGACCAGCATCTGGTCTGGGTGACAAATGATGTCACCCCATCCTGCCGACCCCACGGATGGTCTCAGCGTCACAGTGTTGCCTGCCAGCAGCAGCCTGGGTGTAAGGAGACTGGCCCATGGGGACGTGGGGACCACTGCTGGGGACGGGCCTGCCCACAGTCTCTGATACCGTTCTCCACATCAGCTTTGTTGCGACCACAGTGACAAGCCCGTTTGTCCAGGAGAGACTGAGCTGAGGACAGCCCTGGTTCCCCCAGGGCCCCTCCTCAGGACAGCCCTGGTCCCCTGGGGCCCCTCCTCAAGACGGCAGGCGGCCCTGGTCCCCCTGGGGCCCCCCCTTAGGACGGTCTCCGCACCCGCTCCAGGAGCACCAGTTTGGGCTGAAGGTCGACATCAAAGGGAGGCAGCCGGGTCAGGTTCAGACGCACGCCACTGATGCCTGCCACGCGGGCCAGCACCCGGTGTGACTCCCCGTACAGGGCCAAGGGCACGGGTGCCGCCTCCAGGAGCAGGTGTGTGTAGGCCAGCATGCCCGCCGCCCCGGGCTGCAGGTCCTCCCGCTTGTCATATCTGCAGACATGAGCGCGGCTGTTCCTGCGGCGGCCCCACCCCACCGACCCCAAAGCGTGGCCCCCTCCCCCCAGAGCTGGTACCCCTGAGGAAACCTGTCAGGAGCCATACAGCCGTGGCCACATCATGGCGAAACCCACAGAAACCTGAGCACACCCGACACCTACCTCCAGCCGGGGTTGATCTCCAAGAACCGAGAAACACCTGTTTGTGCAGCAGCAGCGTCGATGTGCACAACGACACCTGGGAAGGGGGCGGGGCCGTCAGACCCGGGTAGGCTCTTCTGCCAGGATACAACGCAGGCACCTACCTGTGTGTGTGTGGGGGGGGGCACCTACCTGTGCGGGGGGGAGCCTACCTATATGGGGGGTACCTACCTGTACGGGGAGGTACTTACCTGTGCAGGGGGCACCTGCCTGTGGGGGGGGACACCTACCTGTGCCGGGGGGAGCCTACCTATACAGGGGGTACCTACCTGTACGGGGAAGTACTTACCTGTGCGGGGGGCACCTGCCTGTGGGGGAGGCACCTGCCTGTGGGGGAGGCACCTGCCTGTGGGGGGGCACCTACCTGTGTGGGGAAGTACCTGCCTATGTAGGAGGGCACCTACCTGTACAGGGGGCTACATACTTTTGCAGGGGGCACCTACCTGTGGGGGGGCACCTGCCTGTGCCGGGGGCACCTACCCGTGTCTGGGGGCGCCCGTCTGTGCCAGGGGCACCTACCCGTGTCCGGGGTAACCTACCCGTGTCTGGGGGCACCAGCGTGTGCAGCTGCTGCATGGCAACACCACCTGGGTAGTTGAAGTGGGACACGTACAGGCAGGTGGCCCCGTAAGTGGCATTCACAGCCAGGTGTGCTATCACCAGGAGGGAGCCCACTTTGTACAGCCAGGACTTCCTGTAGTTGTTCAGCCTGGAGGACAGCACACAGCGATGAGACCCAGGGCCCACGACATCCAGAAACCACAGCTGCTGTCGACCCAGGTCTCGGCGAGCACAAGTCCACCACCAGGTGGGTGCGCAGGGCCTGGAAACCTCTGAAATGCCACCCAGAACCCCAACTTAAAATTCATTTCAGATTTTCATACAACGTTTTCCAACGTTCCCCTGGTCGTCATGCAGATCAGAGCCACCTGCCGCCAGACCCAGCCCGGCCCCCCATTCGGTGCTCCCACACCAACCGGCAGTGTCAAGGGGCCACGACAGGCCGCGTGGCCGCCTCCATCCCAACTCACTGCCGACTGCTCAATGTTTCATGGACGGGCCTCCTCCCTCTCAGGCCCATGAGGTCAGGTGGACACCTGGGCCCCCACCACCCTCTGGACCCCCCAGCCAGCCGAAAGGGAGGCCAGAAGCAAAGAGAAGCAGTGACCGATGGCACAGCTGCGGGAGGCGGCAGATGCCCTGGTGCAGGGTGCTCAGGCAGGGTGATCACGCGGTGGCCCTGGGGCCAAGCAGGTGGCCGAAGCAACCTTCTCTCGCTCACGTGGGTCTTAGAAGCAGGAGCAGAGATGACTGGCTCCCTCCACCCATGTCCACACCTGAGAGGTGCAGTCCGGACACAGCCCCCTGCCCCCAGCTCCCTTCCTCAGCCAGAGGCTGCACCTGCAGGGCCTCCCGGAGCGGGGGCTGCCTATGAACGCCTCTCCTCCCGGAGGAACAAGGTGCTGCGCACAGGTTGCAGACTCGGTCTGCTGGACCGGGAGCACCCAACCTCATTGCCAACTGAGCCTTGCCCCCAGATCTGAGCTGCGCTCCCCCCACCCCCCACTGTCTGAGCCCCGCCCCGCACTGTCCGAGCCATGTTCTCCTGCGAGCGTGGCGCACTCACAGGTAGGTGCAGCCGCGGGCGGCAGCAATGTTGAACACCGGGAGGGTGTAGATGATGAAGCGCAGCTCCTTGTGCGGCAGGAGCGAGTACAGCAGCACGAAGGCCAGGCTGGGCAGCAGGAGCGCACGGGCCCGCCGGTCCACTGCTCCCAGCGGCACAAACAGCAGGCTGCTGCCCAGGGCGCGCGGCAGGGCCGAGTAGAAGTACCACAGGAACGGGGAGGTCTGCGGGTTAAGGAGTGTCTACGTGGATTCAAGCCCCGTCCACCTCCCCGAGGCCCTGGCAGCCCACGGCGGCAGGGAGGGGCCGGAGGACGTGGGCTGAGGCAGGCCGCCCCAGCTGTCGGGCCACTGTCCCCGCACACCACAGGAGCCTCAGGCCACCCCTGACGTGCGTGGAGGCCCCAGCACCGGACGGTCCTTCTCACTCCACTGCCCCCCGACCCCGCCCGTGCAAACACCAGGTCCCGGACCGCAGTGAGGGGCTGTGGTGCTCAGGTGTCCCACAGGGTCAGGAGGAGGCTCCCAGCGGGACCCGGGCGATGGAGGAGCCGCTTGGCCCACGTACACTGGTGGCGTGGCCGACTACCCTGTGCCACCTGTCCTTACAGATGGATAGTCAGATGAAAGACGACCGACAGGTAAGACAGACGGTGACAGACACACACGATCTGACACGGGGACGGACAGCCAAGGGCACTGAAGGATACTCCCCAGTTGGAGCTCTTGTTCAGAACGGTATTGTACCAAAGAACTTTTCCTTCTGGCCACACAGGATACCGCCAAAAATATGAGTCCACGGCCACCGTCACTCCTAATAAAACACAGAAGTTGCCCTCAGCAGGAAACGCAGCTGCCAAGAAGCTCGGGCCCGACGGCTGAGTCACTAGCCACACTGTCATGGGCGTAACTCCCTGAGGCGCTGACCTCGTCACCACGGCCACTTAGCCATACAAGCGGGCATCACCACAGCATCATGGTGACAGAGCTGCTGGGCCGGCACCTCCCCCAGTAATGCCCCTTGTGAGGGCCCCCCCCCCACTGAGTTACCCCCCTTATGAGGGCTGCCCCCCCAATAACCTCCCCCGTGAGGGCCAGCCTCCCTGCCCAATAGCCCCCACCGTGAGGGCTGGGGCTCAGGTGGGCCCCCCAGGCAGGACGAGAGGGGCACAGGAGCACCTGGGCTACGTCTCACCACTGCCCGAAGTTAAAGTGACCGTGCCTTGTGAACAACACAAACCTCCCGCTTCTCATCATCTTCTGGAAGGAAAGCAGGTGGTGGACTCACCCAGACAGACGGTGCCGGCGGGGACGGCGTGGCGCAGTGCCCTCCCCAGGGGCACCTTCCTGCCCAGCAGCAGCAGCAGCAGCTTGAGGCCCAGGAGGAGGCCCAGCTCAGCCCGGAAGACAACAGCCGCCAGCGCCGAGAGCCACAGGAAGCAGGCCCAGCGCTGCCGGAGCCAGGCCGTGAGCGCCGCCAGCGCTGGAGGCAGGACGGGCGGTCAGGGGAGGGTGCCTCGGGGTCACCCCGGAACCCACTGCCCCGCTGCCTACACCTGCCGCCTCTGCCACACCCCAAGTCCCAGCCACTGTCACCTCTCGCCTGGACACTGCAGGCCCCCGCCCAGATACGGTGAGGACCGACCAGCCCCTACGCCCACACCCTCCCCCCAACCCCCTTACTGGCCTCTTGCTGCTTCTGGGGTCCCCGTGTGCTGTTTGCAGTCATATTCTGCTCCTGCCCCCTACCCCCACTCCCATGGTGCCCAGCCCCCCCAGCACCCTCCTCCGCACACAGTGCCCCCGAGGCCCCTGCTGAAAGGGCATCACAGTCCAGCGCTGGGGCCAAACGCCGGGTAGAGAATGTGAGAGGGCAGAGCCGCGTCATGGGGAGGCCAGGCCCGGGCTAAGGGCACGACATACCCACGGGTAGGGCCACCACGTTGGGCAGCGTCCGCGTGCAGTAGAACATCAGGTGGAACTGTGTGGCTGTCACCCAGCAGAACAACATGGCAACTGTAGCCCCAAACTGCCTCCGCACTTCCTGCTGCAGGGTCCAGAGAGCAGCAATGACGCCGAGCCCGAGGGTCCCTCTGACTGCGCGAACACACAACACTGAGGAGTGGGGGCCACAGGGCTGGGGCGGGACGTCAGTGACAACAGGACGTTAGTGACAAGGGAGTCACACCCCTTGTCCTCTTGTGACTACCAGGCAGAATGGGGAGCGAACTGTCTGTACCTGGCCCCGAGGCCCCACCACCGTCCCCACCCTCTGGACAGCCAGGAGCACAGGCACTGTCCACACAGCCAGGACGACAGGCCAGGTGCCCGGCCAATGCCAGAGACCCACCGCCTGGCCAGGCGCCCCAAGCAGCGACCTTTGGGGAAGAGCCTGCACCGTGCGCCCTCCGGAGCCACCAAGTCCTCATCCCACCTGTGGCAGGTGGCACAGGGGCACAGGCCCACCTGGGGCTGCAGGGGAGGGAGCGGCAGCAGGCCTCGGCCCCGCCCCGCCCCGCCCCCGGGCAGGTGTGCACACACCTTACGCTCCGTGCCTCAGCTTCCTGCACCCTCCTGCACCCTCGGTGGGTCTGCCTTTCTGGACGGGACCCCATGCCTCCCGCCTGGGCTCTCTGACTCAGTGGTGCCCTGGTGGCACAGTGTTTAAGAGCTTGGCTGCTAACCAAAAGGTCAGCAATTCAGATCCACCAGCTGCTTCTTGGAAACCCTATGGGGCATCTTACAAGGTCACTATGCATCACAATCGACTCCAAAGCAATGCATTTTGTTTTTCTGGGAGCCTCCCCTTCCAAGAACTGCTTCCTCCCCAGGAACTGCTTTTTCAAGCTCCCCACACGAGTTAGGCAAAGCAGCTGAGAACGTTTTTGAGTCAGTGGGGGAAATGTGAACAAGGTCTGGGTATCTGATGCAGAACAGTATTGACAGAATGTTCTAAATTTGGTTAAAAACGTACCCACGAGGGCTCAAGGAAAGACCCAGGAGGATGCGCGTGAAGGTGGAACGGGGGCCCCTGGGTGGTGGCGGCTGATGGTTTTGTCTTCAAGGCCCCCTGAGGCAGACGCACTTTTTTATGGCAACAGAGAGTGTGTGACTGACAGGCCCCCGGACAGCGGCTGGAGAGCGGCACTGGCTGGAGGACGGGGACACCCCCGTCTGAGTGAGGTGCTGAGAGGTGCACACAGCGCTTGCGTCCTCCCATTACAGCCCTGCGAGGGAGCCCCATCCCCCATCTCATGGACAGCAGGTCACGGGGGGATTGGCAGCACCCCAGGCCACATGCTACGGAGGCGGACTGCCCGCCAGCCACAGCCTGCGCCCCGGGTCACATGCCAGGGAGGTGGACTGCCCGCCAGCCACAGCCTGCGCCCCGGGTCACATGCCAGCGAGGTGGACTGCCCGCCAGCCACAGCCTGCGCCCCGGGTCACATGCCAGCGAGGTGGACTGCCCGCCAGCCGCAGCCTGTGCCCCGGGTCACATGCCAGCGAGGTGGACTGCCCGCCAGCCACAGCCTGCGCCCCGGGTCACATGCCAGCGAGGTGGACTGCCCGCCAGCCACAGCCTGCGCCCCGGGTCACATGCCAGGGAGGCGGACTGCCCGCCAGCCGCAGCCTGCACCACCACGTGACGGGCTGGGGGCAGCCGCGAGTTGAGACAGTAGACACCTCCAGTGAGGGGACCCCCACAACGGGATCTCGTCACTGTAGCCGAGTGGGTCCAGGCACCAAGATCTGCTTACCTATGAGCTGAGAGCAGAACTTGGGCGCTTCCAGCAGAGACAGCAGGTAAACCGCAGGGCTGGAGAAGGTGGCAATGATGATGGGCCCGAGGAACGTCCTGGGGACGACGCCAGGGAACTGGTGATGGTCGTACTGCGGAGGCAGGAACACGTGACACAGATGCCTGCAGGCGACAGGCCCACCCCAGCAGGATCCACCTGGAGGTGGCAGGGCTCTCACCTTGTCCAGGTCAAGCCAGTGGTACAGCAGGTCGTGCACGGCCTGCAGGTTGAAGCTCTCCTCCACCTTGGTGTAGGGGCAGGTGACCAGGTGGACAGCAGCCACCACCACCAGCAGCCCCAGCAGCAGGCCCTGTCGGCCCGGCGGCCTCTTCCCAGCCATTCCGGGGTTTAGGCTTCACGTACCTTAAAGACCCAAAGGTGCGAGATCCAACCATCAGCATGTGGCCCATCAGATGTTTTAAAAGAAAGAAACTGAAGTCCCAAGTTCCAGAAATCAGGCTGAAGGGCAAACGACCATCTAATTTTTTTGTAAAACTGAGAGTATGTCACAATAAAGTTAAAAACAAAACAAAACAAAACTCATGCTTGAGAAGCCTTTTGTGCTTAACCAGTTCTCTGGGAAGGAAGACTTCAGCTGCAGGGCCTCGCCCAGGCGCTGGGCAGCCCTGAGATGCTAAATCCGGGAGGAGAGTCAGCAGACCTGGGCGTGTCTGACATGGGGCTCACCGACACGGGGCTCACTGAGAGACACGGGGAGGGAGGAAAGGAAAAGGGGCTCAACGGTCTTACCGCTGCTGGAATAACACACAGTGACTGTTAGGAATAAGACCGCGTTTTCCTTTTCCAAGCAGGAAAACTTCACACCCAACAAAGAGGGCAGAGTACGGGGTGGGAATGACACACCGCCCAGTGGATGAGGGAGGTGACCCCACAGACCCCAGCAGCCCCTCCCAACACGTTCCTACTGACTTGCGGCCTCCAACCCATGGCCTCTGCGGACACCCAGTGCCAGAAGTTAATGAGAAGGGACTCGTCTGGAAGCCTGCAGTTACAGGATTTTAGAAGGGTCAGGCTGGAGGCTCCTCCTGCCCCGAAAGTGGCAGGGGCCCCACCTCTCTCACAGCAGCAGCTGGAGTCCTGGCGTGGTCTTGCCTGCCCTTCTGTCCCCAGGCTTGTCCTTTCTCTCCTTCAGAACTTTCTCAGGTCACCTCATCAGACGCCTTCCCCGCCCGCCTCCCAGCACCTCCTGTTTTCTGTCTTTATCTCTTCCGTCATCCATCTGCCTCGCCCTTCTACAAGGTCAGCTCCCTGACAGTGCGTCTGTCTGTCTGTCTGCACCGCCGGTGCTCAGATGGGTGGATGACGATGGGCTTGGTGTCCACCTCCCGGGATCTGATCCTGGGCAGCACCTGCACACCCGACCTGCTGCTGTTTCGACAGAGCCTGGCCCTCGTCGGTGCTCAGCACACTGCACGAAGAGATTCGGATCTCATCACCCAGCCTAGGTTTTCACGAAAAACGTGCCACCGTCTTAATCTCCAGGAAAGCAAAGATTACGGGGCATCCAAACATTACACTTTGTTTCTTGAAAAAAAAAAAACAACCACTGATGTGATTAAAAACACATTTAAAGACACAGGCTGCACCAACGTGGTGAAGCCGTTGGAGCAAACCCCGGAACAGGGTCCTCACAACAGCCACCCAGGAACATGCCTGGCCCCGCGGCCCCCCATGAAGGGCAGCCCTCCCTTACTGCACGAGCGTATGTGCAGAGACTCATCACTTTAATCAGCCATGTGAGTCACCCTGGCAGGAGGCCTGCAGGCCCAGGAGCGCCCTCTCGCCCAGGAAAGGGTGCACCTTCTGCAGATGACCAGGGGCAGAAAACCAGTGGCAACACACAGCTTAGTCTGAAACGTATTGGGAGCATCTGCTCATCTAGGACCTCGAACAGCACATGGGACAAACCGCCTGCCGCAGTGTCAACTCCAACTCATGGCGGCCCCGTGTGTGTGTCAAGAGTAGAACTATGCTCCATAGGGTTTTCAATGGCTGATTTTTGGGAAGTTGGTTGCCAGGCCTTTCTTCTGAGACACCTCTGGGTGAACTCAAACCACCAACCTTTCAGTGAGTAGCCGAGCATGTCAACTGCACCACCCAGGGACTCCAAAACAGAACAGAAGCCAAGTACAAAAACCACTGTCCACCCCAAGAGGGAGGGCCAGGGTGAGGGAAACATTTCTCTGCACTGGGTCCACCCCTGCCCAGCAGCTGCTCAGCTTACAGAAGCAGTGGGCACCAGCCTGGGGTGCATCACAGGTTACAACAGGCCCAGGTACCGGGTTGATGTAACAGGTTGATGGCACCCGGTTGATGGCACCAGGGCACCCAGAGTAGGAAATTACCCACAAAGACCAAATCGATGCCATCCTGAGGCTTTTCATGAAGCTGGTCAAGTGCAACACTAAAGTCACTGCTTTTCCCTTGGCTGGAGATACCATTGTTGTTGTTAGTGGCCGTGGGGTTGGTTCCAATGCCCTCAGTGATGCAAACACTTAAGCACGTGACTACTAGACAAAAGGCTGGTGGTTCGAGCCCACCCAGAGGCTCCTTGGAAAACAGGCCTGGTGACCTGCTTTTAGGAGGTCACAGACTTTTACTGAAAACCCTAGGGAGCACTTCTGCTCTGCACACATGGCGTCGCCATGGAAACACAAATTGTTGCTGGTGTTGTCAGGTGCCATTGAGTCGGTTCCGACTCACAGCGACCCCGTGTACAACGGAACGACACGCTGCCCAGTCCTGCGCCATCCTCACAATCGTTGTTATACTTGAGCCCGTTGTTGCAGACACTGCGCATCAGTCCATCTCTTTGAAGGTCTTCTTCTTTTTCATTGACCCTTGACTTTACGAAGAATAATGTCCTTCTCCAGGGACCAATTCCTCCTGATAACATGTTCAAAGTATGTGAGATAAAGTCTCGTCATCCTGGCGTCTAAGGAACATGCTGGTTGTACCTTTTCCGACACAGATTTGTTGGTTCTTTCGGCAGCCCACAGATGGTCTGGTGTTAATCAGGCTAGCTGCTCGCCACAGAGCAGGTGTGGTTTTGTACTCTCTGCACTTCTCTCTTCGCAGTGATTTCCTGCCTCACAGCTGTCTAGAATCCTCACAAACGGGTAATTAAGCCAGTGGTCCCCCAAGTTTGGAAGGTACGAATCGCCTCGGGCAGGTGGAGAAATGCAGATTCCTGGGCCCACGATAGTGGGCGGGCAAGGTCTCCATGTGAGGAGCCTGGCTCCCAGGTGACAGGCCCGGCCCCAGGTCATCAGCCCGGCCCCCAGGTGAGAATCCCAGCCCCTCAGCCACGGCAGGCCCCCAGGTGAGGAGTCCGGCTCCTCGTGAGAGCCCAGGCCCCGGGTCATCGACCTAGCACCCAGGTGAGAGTCCTGGCCCGGCCCCCAGGTGACAGCCCGGGAGCCGGGGCGGGGACCAAGATCGCCGCGTCAGCAGTGGGGTGGCCGCGACCTGGCGCCCCATCCTGGCTCCGGCCGTCACGCGTGGGCTAGCGGGATGGGGTCTCCGCCCGCTCCGGGAGCCCCAGCCTCGCCGCCCACCGCCCCGGGAGCCCGGAATCCCCGGCCCGGAAGCGCGGTGACCTCACCGCTCGACTCTCTCGCCGCCCCCCGGCACCGTCCCTCGGAGAGCAGCCGTCAGGTCGCCCTCGGCCGGAAGCGGGACGGCGGAAACAGAACACAGGCGAAGCCCTTGCCCAAACCCAACATGGCCACCTAAAACCCCCGCGGTCGTCGCGGTGAGCGCGCGCCCTGCCCGGAGCAAAGATGGCCGCCGGGGGGGGGGGGGGGAGGGGAGGGGGCGGTGCACGCCCGGGGGCGGGGCGCGAGGGGCGGGCTCGGGTTTCTCCGCCCCCACCCCCACCCCGCCCCCTTACGGCAGGGCGCTGACCCGGGGCCTTCCCATTGGCCTCTTCTCGTGGCGAATTCAGATTGGGCCACGTGAGAAAGCGGCGGAAACCGACGGCCAATTGCGGCGCGCGCCCTGATGGCTGGGCGGGGCTTCGCCGGCGCCGTGAAGTAGCCCTGGGAACCGCCGGCGCGGCTCGGAGCCGGTCGCCTGGCCGGGCCGGGGTTTCGGCGAGCCACGCGCCTCTGGGCCCCCGCAGAGCCATGCGCCCTCTGCCCCCTGCCGCGCTGGGGCTTCTACTGCTGCTGCTGCCGCTGTTACCTGCGCCTGAGGCTGCCAAAAAGCCGACGCCCTGCACGCAGTGCCGGGAGCTGGTGGAGAAGTTCAAGCAGGTGGGACGGGGGCCGGAGTCACACCCCGCGATGGGGGCCGGGGCCACACCCCGCGATGGGGACCTAGGGGCCGAGGTCACCCCGCGATGGGATCCCAGGGAGTTCTGGGGGAACAGGGTCACCCCGCGATGGGCCCCGGGGGCTGGGGTCACCCTCGCGATGGGGAGCCCGTGGGTGGCGGGGGGCCAGGGACCGGGGGACAGGGTCAAGGCCATCCCCTCTGAGGTATCTGATGCCTGGGGGTCCTGGGGGTGCCAGGGCTCCCGGGCGAGCAGCTCCGAGTCCCAGCGGCCCTTGTCCTGCAGGGGATGGTGGATACGGCGAAGAAGAATTTTGGCGGCGGGAACACCGCCTGGGAGGAAAAGTCGCTGTCCAAGTATGAGTTTAGGTGGGCGCCCCTTCTGCGTGGCCCCCGTGCCCCTGTTGCCCCAGAGCCTGTGGTTGGTGCCCAGCGCCTGCCTATGACACCTGCGGAGTTCCTGTGAGCGCTCCACAGCTGTGGGCAACCAACACGGGTCCCTGCAACTGCTGCATGCTGTAGCATCCCCCACCACACGGCTTCCCCACACAGCTGGGGTGGGCTTTACAGATGACCTCGGGTGGCAGGCCACCCTCCCTGGGCTCCTCTGCCTGGAGCACCATCGTTGCACCCTTCTGGGCCTCTGCCGGTGGGCCCCCATCCCCCCCAGGGCCGCAGTCTTGCTGGCCTGGCCCCTAGCACCCCTGCACAGCTGGCTCCCTGTCACCAGGGGATCCCCCTCCATCAGGACAGGAGGCCTCCCTAGTCTCAGAATGGTGCTGGCTGCCATGGCCCCAGCTCCCTGCCCACTGGGGTTCTCAGGACATATCTGTGACCACGTGAGAAGCTCACCCCAAGGGACCTCTGTTTCAGCGAGGTCCGCCTGCTGGAGATCCTCGAGGGCCTGTGTGACAGCAGTGACTTCAAGTGCAACCGTATGGTGGAGGAGCAGGAGGAGCTGCTGGAGGCCTGGTGGCTGCGGCTGTGAGTTCCTGCGCAGGACCCTGGAGCTGTCATGGGTGACACTCCTTGTTTTGGAATGTGCTCGAGTTAGATACACACCTGTCCGTACACAGCTCCCATGTACTGTCTCCCACACGCCCTGAGACACACACCTGTCCGTACACAGCTCCCATGTACTGTCTCCCACGCGCCCTGAGAAACACACCCGTCAGTACAAAGCTCCCATGTACTGTCTCCCGTGCGCCCCAAGATACACACCTGTCAGTACACAGCTCCCATGTACTGTCTCCCATGCGCCCTGAGACACACACCCGTCAGTACATAGCTCCCATGTACTGTCTCCCACACTCCCTGAAACACACACCCGTCAGTACACAGCTCCCATGTACTGTCTCCCACGCGCCCCGTGTGCCAGTCTTGGCGTTACCACAGTGTAGTTATCAAGACAAGGAAGCTGGCTGTCACATGCAGTTAACTGATACTCTGCAGACCTCTCCACAGTTCACCAGCTGCCCTGTGGGACCCTCATTCTAGTGTGGGACCCGCCAGGCCCTGCTGTCCTGGGAGCTGTCTGTCTCTTTTGTCCCCTTGGGTCAGGGCAGTTCCTCTGGCTTCCTTTGTTCCTTGGTACCTCGGTCTCTTTGAAGACTCGTGGCCTGTAGTCATCTTACCAAGATGGCGGGTCAGGTCGTGCCCTGGTAACAGGGGCGGGGGATCCAGGATCAGCGCTCGGCCGTTTCCACCATGAAGATAATTTTGTTGACTTCACCAGACCAGCAAGGTTCTAGGAGATTCCACTCACGCCAACCTAGAGTGCCATTTCCCAGGCTTTGTAATGCTCGAGAGCACGTTGGATTAAACCCCATGTTTGTTTTTTAAGACGTCTGCCATGTCAGCGAGACTTGATGGACGCTTTTCGGTTCCATAGGAAGAAGCAGTCTCCGAACCTGTTTGAGTGGTTCTGCGTGGAGACGCTGAAGGTCTGCTGTTCTCCCGGGACGTACGGGCCTAACTGTCTGGGTATGCTTCTTCTCGGGGAATCTCAGGGCCTCTTAGCCCCCAGGTATCTCTGGCACGTTTCCGGGCCCGGGGAGAGATCTGGTGTGGGGGAAATGGTATCCTTCTCCCAGTGGGTTTTGTGACTCCCACAAGACACATCTGAATTAGAGAACTTGGTGCCTGCACTCTGTAAGCAAACAAACAACAGAGATGTGTGCTGGTTTGCTGTGACCAGCCTGAGGCCGGCAGTAGGAGGAAGGCACGGGGAGGAAGACGACTTGGTGTCCGCGCCCTGTAAGCAAACAAACAAGGCACGGGGAGGGGCTGAGACCCCTTCTCCCTCTGATGGGGTGGGGGCCACAGGCGCAGAGGACACAGGGCACCAAGAGTGGCATCATCACCTCTGGTTTTACTCTTCGGGGAAATTTTCCTGTGGGTTGTCGAGCTGAGTGTCCAACCCAGCTGTGCTTTTAATCCAGGGTCACAGACCCGCGGGAGTCCTGTGGGCTTGGCCTGAGAGACCCCCTGGGAGCTGCCCTGTCAGGCAAAGGCACTCAAGCCCTGGCTGTCCGCTCCCAGCACCACCACAGCAGCAGTGACTATGTGGAGTGGCTGGGCAGCTGTCAGGCCGTGCAGATTCCATTTAGGAACTGCAGCGGGTTAAGCGTGAGCTGTGAAGAAGCGTGCATGGACACAAGCCGCCGTTTACCTTGGGTTATTATGGAGGTCAGTCATGCTAATCAGTCTGGACACAGTGTCATTTCATTTCTGAGCTCAGATACCCTCTCACCTCCCGTGGCTGCCTCCTGCTGCCCCTCACTCCCAACGTGGCGGGTTAGACGTGGCAACACACGTTCTGTCCCGCACACTTGGCATCAAAGTGTCCTTGCAGCCTGTTCAGGGAGGAAAGGGAGGTTTCCCAAAGCCTGGAGCTGCCGGGGTGCATACGTCTGTCACCCCACGTGGAGGATTGGGCATCGGGCCTGCAGACCCCAGGAGTCAGGCCTCTCCAAGCCTCCTTGCCAACCCTGCAGGCCTGTCTGCTCTGACAGGAACATCTCCTGTTCTGGGAACCTGGGGCTGGGTTAGCAAGGGGGTGGTGGTGGCTTGGCAGTGAGCGTGGTGGGTGAGGAGGCCGTATCTCCCTCTGCAGCGTGCCCAGGTGGTGCCAAGAGGCCCTGTGGTGGGAATGGCCACTGCAGTGGGGACGGCAGCCGGCAGGGGGATGGGTCCTGCCAGTGCCACATGGGCTACCGTGGGGCGCTGTGTACAGACTGCGTGGACGGCTACTTCAGCGCGCTGCGGAACGACACACACAACATCTGCACGGGTAGGGCCCAGCAGGCGCTCGGGGGCCGGGAGGCCGGGAGGGAGGCCCCCCGTGCTCTTTGTCCCCAGCCCATGACCACACAGGATCCCGTGGCTAGGTTTTCCTGTTGCTGGATTGAGCTTGCTTTTCTGGGTGTTTCTGTTAACTTGTCTTTTGTTTTTACACGCTGAATCTAATTTCCCAACTTCTATACTCATACTGGCATCTGTGCTTGTACCCGCGGATGGGCTTTGCCTCCGATGGAGGGCCGCCCTCACCCGCTGTGCCTTTGTTACAGTCTGTAATGAGGCCTGCAAGACGTGCACCGGCCCCACCAGCAGGGACTGTGCCGAGTGTGAGGTTGGCTGGGCCCGCGAGCAGGACGCCTGTGTTGGTGAGGCCCCCCGCGCCACCCCCACCCCCCAGAGTGGGCCCCCACCCCAGCGGGTCCACTCTGCACCCCTCCCCCCACCCTGGCAGGTCCACTCTGCACCCCTCCCCCTAGGCAGCCCCCACCCCAGCGGGTCCATTCTGCGTCCCTCTTCCCAGGCCCTGCCACCTTGAGCCTGGCTGTCTGTCTGGCACACACACTCCCTCCCCTGACTCGCCTGGGGCTGGGGACTGGCCAGAAGCGGCCCTATTTTCTGCTCTACGCCCTGGGCAGTGTGGACACGGAGGATAGCTGGCAGTGTGCCCATGGGACTCAGGTTCTGGCTGGGCCTGGAGGGAGGCATTGGGCTATCCACCCAGCTGTGCTCCTGTGCCTGGCTCAGTGAGACACCTAGGCGGGGCACACCAGCAGCATCTGGCCGGAGTGTGGGTCTTGGGGCCTTGGCGGGGCCAGCGGTGTCTGAGCAACTTGTGACTATTGGGGGGTCCAGTGTGGGCAGAGGCAGGGAATAGCAGGTCAGGCACCCCTTGGGCTCTGGCAGGTGGGGAGAACCATCTGCTGGTGTATAGTCACAGATGGGACACAGACCTCCCCTTGCCCTGGCTATGGAGTGAGCTTGTGGGAAGACATGGGCAAGTTGGGCAGCCATGATGGACACACTGAGGGGCTAGCTCTGCCTGGGTTGGAGGGGAGGGCGGCGCAAAGGAAGACCTCCCAGACCCCGGCGTGCTGAGCTTGGCTCCCCACGTGGTGGTCTCTGCACTCTGCCCCCTCTGTGGTCGCCGTGGCCATTCTGTCCCTTAGTTCCTCGCTTGGTGGTCTCTGCTCCGCCCCCTCTGTGGCCGCCGTGGTTGTCCCGTCCCTTAGTTCCTCGCGTGGTGGTCTCTGCTCCACCCCCTCTGTGGCCGCCGTGGTTGTCCCGTCCCTTAGTTCCTCGCGTGGTGGTCTCTGCTCCGCCCCCTCTGTGGTCGCCGTGGCCGTCGTCCCGTACCTTAGTTCCTCGCGTGGTGGTCTCTGCTCCACCCCCTCTGTGGTCGCCGTGGCTGTCCCGTCCCTTAGTTCCTCGCGTGGTGGTCTCTGCTCCGCCCCCTCTGTGGCCGCCATGGTTGTCCCGTCCCTTAGTTCCTCGCGTGGTGGTCTCTGCTCCACCCCCTCTGTGGTCGCCGTGGCCGTCGTCCCGTACCTTAGTTCCTCGCGTGGTGGTCTCTGCTCCACCCCCTCTGTGGTCGCCGTGGTTGTCCTGTCCCTTAGTTCCTCGCGTGGTGGTCTCTGCTCCACCCCCTCTGTGGTCGCCGTGGTTGTCCCGTCCCTTAGTTCCTCGCGTGGTGGTCTCTGCTCCGCCCCCTCTGTGGCCGCCGTGGCTGTCCCGTCCCTTAGTTCCTTGTGTGGTGGTCTCTGCTCCGCCCCCTCTGTGGTCGCCGTGGTTGTCCCGTCCCTTAGTTCCTCGCGTGGTGGTCTCTGCTCCACCCCCTCTGTGGTCGCCGTGGTTGTCCCGTCCCTTAGTTCCTCGCGTGGTGGTCTCTGCTCCGCCCCCTCTGTGGCCGCCGTGGCTGTCCCGTCCCTTAGTTCCTCGCGTGGTGGTCTCTGCTCCGCCCCCTCTGTGGTGGCCACCATGGCTCTTCTATGCCTTCCCTTTTGACCTGACCTGGAGCTCAGCCCAGCTGTGCGCATGGTCCAGGATTCTTGGTGGGGCCGGGTTGCAGCTTCACACCATGGCGTCTGTCGACCTTAGGGTGTCCTCACCTTATCTCACATTTACAGTAGGAACGGTGGCAGTAGTGACGCTGTTGTCCCTCTGGGGACTGTGGGGCCTCTTGAGGCTGTGCTGGAGCACCAGATGGACCCTGATGTGCAGTGCCCACATAGTGGTCGTTGTTCCTTTTCCTCATGTCCTTGAAGCTGCTCCTCCACAGGCGAACATTAAACGTCCGATAACTCGGGGTGTGGGGTTGTCACCCCCCATCCCTGCACCCCACACCACTCAGCCCACACACCCCCGCCCTGCATCTGCCCATCCCACAGCCTGCACCCACACCCCCCTATTCTGCACCTCCCCACCCTGCACCCTCTGCCATTTTCCCCACACACCCCAGCACCCCTCACCCTGCACCTCTACCCCCATCTTGCACCCCACACCTTCCTCACTCTGCACCCCACACCTACACTCCCTCACCGTGCACCCCGTAACCCACACTTGCACTCCCTTACCATGCACCCTGCACCCCATACCTGCACTCCCTCACCATGCACCCTGCACCCCACACCTGCACTCCCTCACCATGCACCCTGCACCCCACACCTGCACTCCCTCACCATGCACCCTGCACCCCACACCTGCACTCCCTCACCATGCACCCTCTAACCCATACCTGCACCTCTTCACTGTGCGGGGCTTCCGAGACCAGAGGTTTAAGCAACTCTGGAGCCACTTCCCTTCTCTGGCCCTCGGTTCCAAAGAACTTTACTTTGAGGTTGGAGTTAGCAGATAGTTTGCAGAGCTTTCAAAGGTAAAGACCCTTCTCTCAACTGAAGTGGCTGGGCGCCTTCACGCTCCTCCTTGGCTACATCTGCAGGCTGGCTGTCGGTGCACCGTGCCTGTGTGTGCCTGGAGCTGGGCGGCGGGGCTCCTCAGAGGCGGACATGCTCTGAGGTGGGGGCAGAACTGATGTGGTGCAGGGGGGTCCGTGTTCTCAGACGTTTTCACCCTAAGTGGTAGGGATGCCCCACTAAAGGGTGGGGATTCATTTACCAGTTTCTATTCCCTAAACCAGTAAGAGAACTTGGTACCCCTCTTTCATGGGAATTTGAAAGAAGAGAAGGTCGGTGAGTGTCAGACTGAGGCTTCTGTGTCCTTGAGCAAGGGGAAGGCAACTTTTGTGTTAGGTCACATCGGTGAGCATGTTTATGGCTCAGAAACCTGCATTTGCAACACCGAAACCCGTTGAGACATTAAAAGAGGAAGTCCAGTGTATAACTGGTAGAAAAGATGTGTGATTTGTTAGTCACAGTTGAAGCCTGCTGCCAGCCGTGTTTTCATAGAAAGTACAAGAGCTGTGACTGCGTCCTCTTGAAGGCATCCCTTTGCTGGGCGCCCTGGGGTCCACAGGTGGGTGAGCTGCGGGCACTCACTTATGCTGCGTCTGTTCCAGATGTGGACGAGTGTGCAGAGGAGACGCCTCCGTGCAGTGAGGGCCAGTACTGTGAGAACGTCCCCGGCTCCTACACATGCGAAGGTGGGTCCCTCGTCTGGAGGGGTGGCGTCCTGGGTGGTGGGGTCTGTCTAGAGGGGTGGGGTCATCAGAGGGGTTGGGTCCCAGCGGAGTCCTCAGGGAGGGCAGTGCTCACGCCCAGGCAGGGATTTGAACTGGTTCTTCCTGGTTCGGTTATGGCCAAGGAAGTGACACCAGAATAGACCCAAATTTTTAGAATTTGGGTGAACCAGAATGGTCACAGGAACAGGAAAATTACAGGTTGAAGCCCTGCTAGAAACTCAGTTTCCCTCTTAGGAAACAAGAGCAGCAGACGCATTGCCTAGCAACCAAATCTCTTGCCCTTTGGATTCTGCACAGAGTCGAGAACAGTGGTGGCCGACTCAGATGGTGGCACACCGTGCCTCTTTGAATGTGCACTGCTCTTCACAGTCCTGCCAATAATCCAGTCCCACACGTCCTGCTCCTGAAAGGACTCACCATGCCTCTTCCGAGTCCCCGTTTCAGGGCTTCGACCTGTAATTTTTCCTGTTCTGGTTACCAGTCGGATCACCCAAATGGTAAAAATTCGGGTCTGTTCCGGTTTTGCTTCGTCAGCCATGACAGAACCGGTTCAGCTTGGTTCTAGGCCCTGCTCAATGTATTTCCTCTGTTTTAAGAGTTTACTTGCAGCCCACTAGCGTGACTTTTATATATGCCACCTACTTGAAAAATTTAAGGCAGCAACATGAGTAATAGGTACTTGCTTCAAAGAACTCAGGAAATTCAAGTCAGTTGAAAAGCAGGTGTCTTCGTCATCCAGCGTTGCTATAACAGAAACACCACAAGCGGATGGCTTTAACGAAGAGTTTATTTCCTCACAGTAAAGTAGGCTAAAAGTCCAAATTCGGGGCGTCAGCTCCAGGGGAAGGCTTTTTCTCTCTGTCGGCCTTCTTCTCTTCGGTGTTCCCCTGGACTAGGAGCGTCTCTGCACAGGAATCCCAGGTCCAAGGGACACACTCTGCTCCCGGCACTGCTTTCTTGATGGTGTGAGGTCCCCAATTCTCTGCTTGCTTCCCTTTCCTTTTATCTCTTGAGAGAGAAAAGGTGGTGCAGGCCACACCCCAGGGAAACTCCCTTTACATTGGATCAGGGACGTGACCTGGATAAAGGTGGTGTTACAATCCCACCCTGATCTTCTTTAACATAAAATGACAAAATTGAGGCCAACCACACAATTCTGGGAATCATGGCCCAGCCAAATTGATACACACATTTTTGGGGGGACATAATTCAAACCATGACAGCAGGAAATAAAAATAGTCCCTCCATTCCCCCGCCAAGAGTTGCAGCTCCGCATAGGCAGTCAGCGCTGAGCCTTCACGTCCCCCGCCAGGAGTCGTGGCTCCGCGGAGGTGGTCAGCACCCACACATGCTGTTCATGGCTCTCTGTGACCTGCTCTCGGTCCCGACACCTCTGAGCATCTGCCTCACATGACCTACAAAGCACATCATTGTTTTCTAGCTGTCTTGAGCAATCCCTGTTGTTGGACATTTAAGTTACCGTTTTTTTTTTTCTCGGTTATGTACTTTGAATGTCTTTGTAACTAAAACTTCCCATGTTCTTCATCATTCTGTCTGGGTTGGTGTTCTCAGATGGGACTGCTGTTCTAGGGCCATGTCGTTTAGGGTCTCCTGCCCCAAGGGCCATGATGCCTCGCTCAGTGACACCACCGGGTGGTTCAAAGCTTTTTAACGTTTGTTAAAAAGATGTCGCTAGGCGTCCCTCCATTCAGCTCTTCTTATTAAGGCCCTTGGCTGCTAACCAAAAGGTCTGTCCAGAGGTGCCTCAGAAGAAAAGCCTCATGAAAAATCAGCCTTTGGAAACCTTATGGAGCACAGTGCTACTCTGACACACATGGAGACACCATGAGTCAGAATTGACTGGACAGCAGTTGGTTTAGGTTTTTTTAGGGAGTAAGCCAACATCCCCAAACTCTGATGTCTCTTATTTTGAGAAGATCCAACATGCCCATTTTCACTAACCAGAGGATTTCGAGGAGGGCGGTGTGAACACTGCTTCTCCTTCTCTGCTTGCTTTACCTGCAGCTCTTCGGGAACTCCACTGTTGAAGTAAATCAGTACTTCTGTAGGAAGCGGATGGTAAAGGGAGTTGAGAACACCCTCAGTGCCCCTCGTGCTCGATGAGCAGAGAGCCTGGGCCTCTGACCCGGAGCTCGGTCTGACGTCCCCGCCGTGGGTCGGGCTCTGACCGGAGCTCGGTCTGACGTCCCCGCCGTGGGTCGGGTTCTGACCCGGAGCTCCGTCTGACGTCCCCGCCGTGGGTCGGGTTCTGACCGGAGCTCGGTCTGACATCCCCGCCGTGGGTCGGGTTCTGACCCGGAGCTCCGTCTGACGTCCCCGCCGTGGGTCGGGCTCTGACCGGAGCTCAGTCTGACGTCCCCGCCGTGGGTCGGGCTCTGACCCGGAGCTCCGTCTGACGTCCCCGCCGTGGGTCGGACTCTGACCGGAGCTCCGTCTGATGCTATCGTCTTTGTGCCCCCCCCGTTTCTAGAGTGCGACTCTACGTGTGTGGGCTGCACAGGCAAAGGTCCGGAGAAGTGCATTGGGTGTGTCCCCGGCTACGCCAAGGAGGAGAGCGGCCAGTGCTCAGGTGGGTGGCATTCCTGTGCCGGAGTGACATTCCTTCAGGGAGCCTCATCAGGGCCATTGGGACTGTGGCAGGAATAAGAGCCCTGGGTGGGTGATGAGAACCTGGGCTCAGACCGTCCCTGGACCAGGCTTCTTTTGTAGCTCACAGATGCAGAGCACGTGGGTGGGGCGGTCCAGCCCGGCCCAGGTGTCAGGGCCTTGCATCCCCACTGGTCATTCTCGTCTACGCAGTTGGAGGCTAAGCCCTCTGGGGTCAGGACCAGCCCAGGGTGTCCACATGAGCTCTTGGGGCGTCCCACTCTTGTGGTTGACACACGTGAGGTTCCCCCCCCCCCCCCCCCGTCTCCTAACCTCCGCGCCGCCTCTGACTCGACCTTCTTGTTTTCTTTATGCAAGTGCGTCGTTTATGCGAGAATTCCGGGCTGTGATGCGGGTACTCGTTAAAGGCAGTAGCCCGTCAGCCTGGGCGTTTGTGTTGCAGACGTGGACGAGTGCTCACGACTGGAGACGCCGTGTGCACGGGAGAATGAGAACTGCTACAACACCCCGGGGAGCTTCATCTGTGTGTGCCCCGAAGGCCACGAGGAGACCGATGGGGCCTGTGTGCCGAAGGCAGGGAGCGGTGAGTGGGTGGGGGGGGGGGCTGTGGGGGCGGTGAGTGGGGGAGGAGAGGGGCTGTGGGGACAGTGAGTGGGGGGAGGAGGAGGCAGTGAGGGCAGTAAATGGGGGGAGGAGGGGGCGGTGAATGGGGGGAGGAGGAGGCAGTGAGGGCAGTGAATGGGGGAGGAGGGGGACGGTGAGTGGGGGGAGGAGGAGGCAGTGAGGACAGTGAGTGGGGGGAGGAGGGGCAGTGAGTGGGGGGAGGAGGGGCAGTGAGGGCAGTGAATGGGGGAGGAGGAGGCAGTGAGTGGGGGGAGGAGGAGGCAGTGAGGACAGTGAGTGGGGGGAGGAGGAGGCAGTGAGGACAGTGAGTGGGGGGAGGAGGGGCAGTGAGGGCAGTGAGTGGGGGGAGGAGGGGCAGTGAGGGCAGTGAATGGGGGAGGAGGAGGGGCAGTGAGGGCAGTGAGTGGGAGGAGGAGGGGCAGTGAGGGCAGTGAGTGGGAGGAGGAGGGGCAGTGAGGGCAGTGAGTGGGGGGAGGAGGGGCAGTGAGGGCAGTGAATGGGGGAGGAGGAGGGGCAGTGAGAGCAGTGAGTGGGGGGAGGAGGGGCAGTGAGGGCAGTGAATGGGGGAGGAGGAGGGGCAGTGAGGGCAGTGAATGGGGGAGGAGGAGGCAGTGAATGGGGGAGGAGGGGCAGTGAGGGCAGTGAGTTCAGGGAGGAGGAGGCAGTGAGGGCAGTGAGTGGGGGGAGGAGGAGGCAGTGAGGGCAGTGAGTGGGGGGAGGAGGGGCAGTGAGGGCAGTGAGTGGGGGGAGGAGGGGCAGTGAGGGCAGTGAGTGGGGGGAGGAGGGGCAGTGAGGGCAGTTGCAGGGGGAAGAGGGGCAGTGAGGGCAGTGAGTGGGGGGAGGAGGGGCAGTGAGGGCAGTGAGTGGGGGGAGGAGGGGCAGTGAGGGCAGTTGCAGGGGGAAGAGGGGCTGTGAGGGCAGTGAGTGGGGGGAGGAGGGGCAGTGAGGGCAGCGAGTGGGGGGAGGAGGGGCAGTGAGGGCAGTGAGTGGGGGGAGGAGGGGCAGTGAGGGCAGTGAGTGGGAGGAGGAGGGGCAGTGAGGGCAGTTGCAGGGGGAAGAGGGGCAGTGAGGGCAGTGAGTGGGGGGAGGAGGGGCAGTGAGGGCAGTGAGTGGGGGGAGGAGGGGCAGTGAGGGCAGTGAGTGGGAGGAGGAGGGGCAGTGAGGGCAGTTGCAGGGGGAAGAGGAGAGTTCTAAGGGTATGAGTAGGGGTAGCAGGGACAAAGGATGGGGAGTGGTGGAAACGGAGGACTGAGGATGAGGAGTGGGGAAGCAGGGGGAGGGCCCCTGCCTGCGGCCTACCCACACCAGGCTGGGTTTGCCTGTACACCCAGGTGGCCCAGGAGCTCCCAGGCTCAGAAGCTGATACAGAAAGCAGCCCTGGGACGGGGTAGTCAGGGGCTCCTGGGTGATGAATTTGTAAAGCTCCACACAGACGTGACTTCATCCAAGAGTCCACTGCAGGGCCAGCCACACAGAACCCCAGCAGTAGCATTGCTGGGCAAGGACTTGGAAATGAGCATGTTTAAGGTGATTAAACATTTAAAGGAAGCAATCTGAAAGGTGAGAAAAGAACAGGAGCTATCAACAGATTAGAAAGATTTTTCAAAAAATAAAACCAGATAGAAGTTATGGAAATAGAAATTGAAGTTACTGAAATTTAAAGCTCAGTGGATGGGTTAACAACAGATTAGATACAAATGGAGGTGGAATTAACGAACTGGAAAACATTTGGGGAAATTGCCAGAATGCTGCAGAAAAAGAGACATGGAGAGAAGTGGAGGATCATGTGAGAAGGTCCACGGATTCTCATGGAAATTCTAGAAGTGAACTGAGAGTGGGGAAGAAGCTGCATTCAGAGAGATGACGAGGCTCAGGGTTTCCTGGGATGAATAAGACATGAGTTCAGATTCCAGAACCTCAGGAGTCCCAAGCAGGATATGTGAAAATGAGCCTGTGGGCATCTAGACATGTTGTGGTAAACTGAAATACCAAAGACGAAGCAAGGACACACCAGGGGATACTGACAGACTCATTACAGCTTCTCCACATAGCTAGACCCCAGCACAGTACCAGGAAAGTGCATTCAGAGTGCTGGGGGAAAACTGCCACCCAGGACGCACTGCCTGGAGACACTTAGAGACAAAAGCCTGCAGTTTTGCCCCATGCCCGCTGCCTCACAGGCCCCTGGAACACTGCAGTGCACATTCTGTGAGACTGGACCACGCAAGAACTCACCCACGTGGCAGGCGAGTTCGTGGCGGGCGAGCTCGTGGCAAGCCTTTGTGCACTGTGGTCCTCTGCCCTCTCTGCCGTCACCCTGACGTTGTTGGGGAGTTGTCCACACGGCCCGTGCTGAGCCCCAGGGCCCTTGCACTCCTGGGAGCAGGTGATGCTGCAAACCAAGCCCCCAGGCTACCCAGGCCCCCAGCCCCATCTGGGGAATGCCCTGCATGGAGGGGGAGCATCCTGGTGTGGGGGTGTGTGCTAGGACCTGAGTGTGGCCCGGCTCCGAGCTGCCTCTGGAGGGCTGTGCAGTCCACTCAGAGTGGACATCAGAGCCTGCACACTGGCTATTTGTCCCAGGAAAAGCCTCTTGGTTTGACTCCGGGGCGCTAATGCTAGGACGTTATCTGGTGACGTGTTTATTTCCTGACAGAAATGGAAGAGGAAAAGCCAACGCAGCCCCCTCCCCACGAAGATTTATAAGATGATTCTGAATTAGAAGATACCCTACCTGCCCTTAAATTATTCAGACTGAGGCCTCCAGGAAACATGACCCAGGAGCAGCATCTCCAGTGCGTGTGTGAGCAACACCTCCTGGGATGCCGCGTGGCCCTGTGCCACATCCGGGTCTTACAGAGCCCTCTATTTTGATACTGCCCTTTATAATAAACTTGACTGTTGGAGGTAGTTGGGATGGCGTGTGGCGAGAAGTGCAGCCACTTCAGGCTGTGTCTGCCCCTTTCCTGCCAGAGCAGGCGATGCCCCCCCGCCCAGTCTTGGTGGGACGCCCCCTGTAGTGACTGTAGCTGTGCCCCCGATGTGGTCGTGTCTGGGGCAGGTGGGCATATGAGCCGCTGCATGCTGGGGTTGCGTGGGAGCTGGGCACAGCAGACCAGGGGCTGTGTCTTCAGTTCAGACATGGTGTCCTCTCCTGGGGGTCCTTACCCCTCCCCCATGAAGGGGGACCGGGCACCATGCATGGTGGCGGGGAAGGAGTGTCTCACAGGGCTGTGAGGCCTCAGTCGAAGCCTTGATGGAGTGAGTCTCAGGGACCCCGCCTGTGGCCTCTCTGCAGGGTTTTGTCAAGGAGAGAAGGGACCCTCAGAAAGGCAAGGTCATCTTTGGGGCTGAGCTAGAAAAAAACTCACTTCATCGCCCAGAAAAGGGCTGGTGGTGGGTCTTGGGACTCTATGGGGAGGCCCCCACTAGAACCCCTGCTCCGCTGGGCCCTGCGAGCTTAACCTCACCGTACAGTGCAGAGTGTCCCAAATTCCTGAAGAGACCTTAGACTTGGGGTGGCTCAGCCCCACCAACCTGCACCTCACGTGGCTTTCAATTTGGGTAAGGGGGGGTGGGGCTGCTTACTCCACTCCAGACCTATCAAGGCCCCAGCGTGGGTCCGCTGCCACTTAGGTCAGTCTCCACCGGTCACGCTGACCATCTAGAGACCGTGGACCCATGGGAGAAGGCTGGGGGGAGGGGAGAAGTGGGGTAGCAGGCCAGAGCCTGGGCCCACCTTGTGCACACCTGTGTGCTCAGGGACAGGTTTGCCCCAGCCTCCTACTAGGTTAACCTGGGTGGCATGGTTCTGGCAGCAGGACGGTACCAACGGCTGGAGCTGTGGGGCGGCAGCCCGGGAAACGCGCTGGAAATGGGGCCCGGAGGCCGGACCGCGCCGCGCGCTGGGGCGCCCCCTCCCCTGCTCTCCTCCGGGCGCGGGACCTCCCCCGCTTTCCGGCCTGGAGCTGAAAGTCCCCAGCTCCTCCCCGCGGGCTGCGGAGCCGGCGCGGCCACCAGGTGGTGACAACGCAGCTGCGCATGGCGAGGAGCCGGCCGCCAGGGTGGGTCCCCAGCGGGGTGGAGGTGGGTGCGCGCCTCCGAGACCCCGAACTGGGACACCCCCAGCCCCAGAGCGCGCGGCCGGGGGATGGAACAGGAGAGGCGAGGAACCACGTGAAGACAGGTGACCGGGGCTCCGACCTGCGCGTCAGGTGAGCAGGTCGAGGGTGGAGCTCTCATCTTGGTCCTCAGCCTCCTCTTCCCCATCAAAGGTCATTTTTCAAGTGTTCAGCTGGGACCAGACTCTAGGCTAATACCCGAACACGCCAGCCTCAGCTCTGCCCCAACCCTTGACCTGGGGACACCCCTCCCCTCCCAGCCTCAGTCTCCTCCCCTGCCCCAGGGGCGGTAGGTAGCCCTGCGGGGCCTGGGCTGCCAGGACAGGGAGGGGGCTGGGCGCCGGGGGAGATGCTGCGGAGGGGCAGGGGCAGCGCCTGAGGCCTGGGCCCCCATTGGCTCTCCCTTCCCTTCTCCTCCCGGACTTCCCTCAGCGTGCCCCTTCGCTACCTCACCCCACCCCTGCTGTGCAAGGGCCGGGCACACCTGGTCTTTCAAATGTCCCAACAGGGTCCTGCCTTTGGGCCTTTGCACTGGCTGTCGGTTCTGCGGAAACATCCCCAGTCTGGGCCCCTTTCCTCCCTCCCACCGTTGGGGTCTGGGCTCAGCTGACCCCCTTACAGTGGTGGCCCGCCCCCCCGCCCCGGCCCACAGCCGGATCCTGGCTGACTGGAGGGCTTTATTTTTCTAGTGCCCCCCGCCCCTGCCCTGGGAGTGTCACCTCACAGGCCTCAGTCATCTTGTCTGTAAACGGGAAGAGAGGCCCAAACAAGACGTCTGGGGCCACAGCCCAGCACTTGGAGGGGTTGCGCAGAGGAATGTCCCCAGAAAGGGTGGTGGGCTCAGGGAACAGAACAGAGTCCCTGGAGCACGTGCTGGGAGAGGGGACGTGGGGGCAGGGGCTCCAAGGGGCCTCCGGGCGGGGTTGATGTCGGGAGGCTGGCCCCCATGCTGCTCCTGCCCTGGCCCCCTCTGGCCCAGTGCCCCTGGGTGGAGAACCCCGTCCCACCAGCAGGTCCTGGACCCCAGAGGGGGCCGAGCTGATGCTGTGCGGCCAACAGCCAACAGGTGGCGCTGCAGGCCCACACCTGGCCTGGCCTCCCTCCCAGGGGCACCAGCGTAGCCAGAGGACACAGTGGGGGGCCTGCTCTCCTGACCCCCGAGGGAGACTGTCCAGTGGCCGGGGTCCGGTGGGAGCCCTGCTTTGGCTTGGCATGCAGAGCCAGCAGCCCCTCTGTCCTTTCCTCTCTCGGGCCCTGCGTCCCCTTCTGGCCAGGGTTCAGCCCCTCGGGAACCTCCTGTGGAATCAGGTGCAGCCGGCGAAGCCCTCTGCATGTCTGACATGCGGCATCCACTGCGCCCTGCAGGGTGACTTCTGTCCCCACGGAGTTCAGCTGGTAATGTGGCATGTGAGTGTCCTGCTTGGTCTGACGCTTCGCTATGGGAGACCCTATGTTGAGGGGCAAACGTTCTACGAGCTGGAGGTCCTCGGTGGGCAGCAGCTTGGCAGGGGGCGTTGGCAATGTCTGGAGACATTTTTAAAATTATTATTGTGGTAAAATATGCACAACAAAAGAACTGCCATTTCCGCCTGCGCTTAGTGGCATTAATCACATTCACCATGTTGTCCAACCATCACCATACCCATTTCTGAATGTGTCACCTCCCCAAACAGACTCACTGAGAACTTGCCTCTTCAGCAAGAACTCCCTGCCCCCCCCACCCCGCAGCCCCTGGTAACCTCTAATCTACTTGCCGTCTCTAGGATTCGCCAGCGATGGCACAGGACCAGGCAGCATTTCCTTCTGTTGTACGCAGGGTTGCTATGAGTCAGAACCGACTTAACAGCACCTAACAACAAAAGTATTTCATATAAAGCAAACAAACAAACAAACAAAAAACCCAAACCCATTGCAGGTGAGTTGATTCCGACTCATAGTGACCCTATAGGACAGAGTAGAAATGCTCCGTAGGGTTTCCAAGGAGCGCCTGGTGGGTTCGAACTGCTGACTTTTGGTTAGGAACTGTAGCTCTTCACCACGGCACCACCAGGGCTCCATTTCACGTAAGTAGGATCATCATACAGTATTTGTCCTTATTTTACTCAGTGTGATGTGTTCAAGGTTCATGCCTGTCCTAGCACGTAGCAGAACTTCTGTTCTCTTTTTGGCTGCAAACTTCCACTGGAGACATTTTGGTGGTTGTGGCTGGAGGGAGGATGATGCTGGCATCTGGCAGGTGAGGTCAGGGATGCCGCTCAGCACCCTACAGTGTTCGGCACAGCCCCCAGCACTGCACTACCTTGCCTCAAATGTGTTCAGGTCTCAAGGGCAGGAAGGACAAGCCCACACCTTGAACATGTCTGTCCGCGTCAGGACAAATATGGCCCCTTCTGCAGTGATAGTCTCCTCACCCCCTGGGCTGATTGGACGGTCACAGCCTCCACCCCTTCCATTGAGCCACATGTCCGCGTGCCTGTCATGCCAGCTTGGGGCTGAGTCACTCTGTCCCCCTGGTGCCCAGCACCCCCTCCGTGGTGGGCACACCCTGGTGGGGTTAATGAGGGGTTTGAAATGTGCCCACCCCATGTACCCCTCTGCCCAGGCCCCGTGTCCTCAGCCTTCCAGTCCTCCTTCCAGCCCCTGCCCAGCCCTCCCCTCTGACCTTGGGCAGTTCTCTCCCACTCAGATGTACAGCCAAAGCACCCCTAACCCCCCTCTACCAAAGGGCTCGCCCCTCGTGTCCTGCCTTTCATGGCCTGTGGCCACACCCCAGCTGCCCCACCCAGGGACCCAGCTGGGGCCCTCTCCAGGTGATCTGGTCATAGGGACCCTGAGGAGGCGTGAGCTGAAGGACAGGTACAGGTGCACGGTGGGGGTGCCCTTGTTGGCTGTGTTCTGTCAGCCATCTCCATGAGCACACGCAGCCAGGCCCCCAGGCTGGCGTGCTGCCCGCTGTAACTGTGCCCACCTGGGCCATCTTCTGCACTTACCTGAGTCTGGCTCCAGGGCAGCGTCTCCCGCCGTCAGCCTGGCCTGTGAGGAGCTGCAGCTCTCAGCACTACCACTGCGCGTGGCTTGGGTCTGGGTCCCCTCAGGCCCCCATCACCCACCCACTCCAGCATGGCCACCACCCTGAGCCTCGGTCCCCGTCAGCTGTGATGATTCTACCTACCTTAGCTGCTTCCCCAGGCTCCTAGGAGGTGCCCAACAGCGTGTGGCTGGGTCCCTGTCCTGAGTCTCATGAAGGTGCCACAACCAGCAAGCTCCCCGTGTCCACCACACAGTCAAGCACCCGCAGGACGGTCCCAGGCACCCTGGCCCCGCCTCACCAAGTGGTGGGTCCTGTGGCCCTTGGGGAGTAGCCCCTCTCGCCCCCTCCTGGCCAGCAGGTCCCCCAGGGCTTGCCGAAACTCAGTCCCCGTTACCAGCCTGCTGGCCAGGAGGGGAGCTGGGCAGACTTAGAGGGACATATGCTGTCTTGGAGGGACGGGCCTCTGTGTGGGCCCCAACCAGGGCCAAGGGCCAGCTCTCAAGGTGGAGGGTGGTCACTACTGTGGCTCAGCAGGTCCCACATGAAAGGCCTGGGCCACAGACCCAAGGGGTTGGCTGGGAGTCACCGTCCTGGGAACCTCAGCGGCCAGAGACAGCCTCTTTGTACGCTCCAGGGGCGTCCTTGTGGTTCTGCCTCAGATTTCCGCCATCTTTTTCCAGAGGTCAGCATAGTCCCCCTAGTCACGTCATATGGGGGTGTGGTTTCCCCGCCGTTGCCACAATCACTCCTGCGTGGTCTGGCTGGTGCAGTCCCCTCCCCATCTTATTCCCCACTGGTGAGCTCTGTAACCATGGGCCCGCCGGCTTCCAGGAAAGGGATCCAGCTCCCTGCAGCCCCCACCCCGTTGGCTCCCAGGAAGCAGTGAGCCTTGCGGTGAGCACAGTGTGCAGGGAGCTCATGGGGTTGCTGGTCCTATTCCAGGGAGCGGAGGGGAGAAGTTGGTCTCGATTCGACGCTGACGGTCAAATCCATGGCCCCTGGTCCTCACCAAGCCTTTGGCTGATCCCACAGGGAACTTGGGCTGGGCTGACCCTTCTGAGTGGGCCTCAGCGAGTGAGGGCCGGGCCGCTATCCCCACTGCTTTCGTTCCGGGCAGGGGGCTGAGGTGGCCTGGTCAGCCAAGGCAGTCCCTGAAGTGCCTCTTGAGGGTACTCTGGGCGGGATGCCGTCCTCCACGTGGCCCCTCTTGTGCTTTCTCGCCTGCCTCCCTCTAAAGCCCACCGCTCCTCCACTGTAGGCGTCTGTCCCCCACACTGACCATGCCCACCATAGCCCCTGGCCCACCAGTGCCTGCTCCGTGACCCCCCACTTGGGACAACCTGTCCTGAGTGGTAGGCTGGAGCCCCCGGCCTGCCTGGCCCCCTTCTACCTGTGTCTCCACTTGAGCACTCTCAGGGGCAGCACTGGGGTCAGCGCCAACCCCCCCGCAGCTCCCAGAGGTCCGGGCAGAACAGGCAGGGCCACCCTCTGCAGCCGGCCCTCCCTCCCAGGTCTGTTTGGGAGACCCGACACCAGACACTCCCACACCTGGATTCCCAGGGCCCCATGTGGGCAGGCGGCGGGGCCAGGCAGGCCTGGGGGCTCCAGCCCATCACTCAGGGCAGGTTGTCCTATGTGGGGGTGGGGGCTGAGGTGGCAGCGAGCATGTAGCTGATGGGCCTCATGGCCTGATGGGCCTCCCGGGGGGCAGGTGGGGGCTAGGAATGGGACACTGGAGCCTGAGTGGGACCCCTGGGGTGGCCTGGTCCCGTGTGCCGGCTGGCTCGGAGCCCAGAAGTGGGCAGGGACAAGCTGTGCCCAGTCCATGTGCCACCCACCCACACGCCCCGGGTCTAGTGGCTCCCTCAAAGTGCCTACTGTGGTCAAGATCATGCCAGACACCAGGCTCGTAGATCCCACCAAGCCCCTGACCTTGGGCACTGCACCAGAGAAGGGCAAGGGGCCACCTATTCAGGCACCCTTTCCCACCGCAGTGGGATCCTTCTGAGAAGTTTCCAGGTGACTTTGCCATGCTTGGCGGGGGTGGGGGACTGCTGTCACTCAAGCCTGGCAGGTGGAGACACTGCCCATGCCCCTCAGCCACCAAACAGCTCTCCTAGGCCAGGGTCTTTCTGCACCCACCCCCTGCACCAGGGGCCAGGTCCGTGGGTAGGGGTCTGTGGAAGGCAGGCTGGGCTCTCTGCTGGTGAACGGACAGATCGGGCCATGGTGAGGGCAGCTCAGCTAAGCAGGACCACCAGACTAGCGACAGGTGGTTCGGGTGTGAAGGTGGCAGGGGTGTGTGACTACACGCCTCTCTCACCCCCCTAAACACAGCAGGAATCCTCCGCCCAGGTCCAAGGCAGCGCCCCCAAGGCCTGCAGTGCACCCCACCCCCCGCCCTGCCGAGGACGGGGGCCTTGCTCAGCGTGGGGGCGCGTGGCCTGCGGCTCAGCGTTGGTGGGGGTGGGAGCTGGGCTGTCCATCGAGATCACTCCCTGGCCTTTGTGGGTGGTGGGGGGCAGCTAGGGGTAGCTCAACCCTCTCGGGAGATCCCACAGCGTCGCGGACCCTGGAAACTTCCCAGCCCCGTCTCGCCTTCTTGGCCCGCGGGCCACCTCACCCCACCCCGGCGTCCATTCCGCCCGCGCCCTGCGCGATTTTTCCCTTCCTCTGCTCCCGCCCAGAGCGCGTTTCCGGCGGCGCGGGTGGGGCTCCGGGGCTGGGGAGGAGCTGTAGGAAGGCCCGCCCCCGGCCGGGAAAGGGTTCTCCGGGTGGGGCGCCCAAGGGGGCGTCTGTAGGGCCGGCTGCGCCCCTCATCCCGCAGCCCGCGCCTCGGGTTGGCACCGTACGGCGTGCTGCTGAGAGCTGGCGGCGAACCCCAAGTCGGGCGGATGCAGGGCGCGTGCGCGGGTGGAGGCCGTGCGGGCACGACCTTCCTGGAAAGCACTTGGCGACAGGTGTCTACAGGCGCGGATGCTCGCGCCCTTTGATACGGGAATTATGCTCGGAGAGGGTTTCCCCGAAGGGAACACCCGGCGCGGAAGCTGGCCGCCCCCAACATTTGCGCCAGGGGTGGGTGGAGCCTCGGCCCGGTCCCCCAGCCTACAAGGCCCTCCAGCGCCCTCTCCCCACTGCAGGCGTTGAGGGGGTGATCTGGCTGATGCTGGGTTCCCCCATCCCCGCTGGCGGCCTTAGGGTCCCCGTGGACTGTGGACGCTGACTGACGGGAAGGCCCTCCCCCAGCGCCCTCACCCTGGGCTGGTCCGCGGCCTCATCCAGAGCTTCTGGCCGGAGCCTGAGCGCCGGCCCAGCCTCGGTGGAGAGGGCAGCCTGACCCCCGGACGCATGACCCTGGCTGCCGTGTGACGGCCGCTGCGCTTTCAGGCCTGGATAAGGTGTTGCCTCTAGCTCCGCGGCCCAGCCCATCCTTTCCTGAGAGGCCTCTCTGCCTTCCTGGATGCCGGGAATGTGCGGTGCTCGCCTGGCTGAGGTGTGGCCTGGCCCCTTCCAGTGTGGGGGAGGAGACGCACTGCCACAGCCTCCCCTCCCCAGGCCCCGGGTGCCCGCACAGCCCACCTCCCGCAGGCACCTGGTGGGGTCTTTCCTGTTTTTCTCTGCAGCATGACCCTGCTCAGGGGCAGGAGAGGAGGAGAGCGCCCACCATCACCCCAAGGCCAGGGCTGTACAGGGGCTCCTGAGCAGTGCACCCACTTCCCGCCCCACTGTCATGGGTCTGGACTTTTCTCAACCGTATGAGTATCGCTTTTGTAGCTTAGAACGTCGGTAAACAGGAATGAACTCGGTCAGAGAAGGGTGCTGCCTGTCCTGGTGGGGTCCACCTGCCTGCCAACCCCCGGGCCCACGTGCTCTCCCGAGGTCCACCCAAACCCAAGCCCGGGGCTGCCTGATGTGCCCTCCCTCCCACTCCACGGCTGTGAGGGCGCCCCTCCTGTGCTGAGGTGTGGGGGCGCTCCTACACATCCCTCTCTCCTGGGTTCTTCCGCATCCCGCACCAGCACCTCACTCCTAGGGGCCAGGGTGTGGCTAGCAGCTCTCCAGGAGGGTGTGGGGCAGCAGGCTGGTGAACTGAAAACCCTGGCTCAGCTGCCAATGGGAGAACAGTGGCCCTTGTGCGGCTCTCTGCGGGGGCCTGGCGTGCCAGCCGCTGGCGTCTCGGGCAGGGAATGACACTGCCCCCACCGAGAGCCGAATTATCCCTTCACCCTGGGCCACCCTGGGCCACCCTGGGCCCTGGCTATTAATAGCCGCTTCAGTCACCAGCTGCTATAAATAGCCCCCCAGCCCCTCACACTGGCAGGCTGAGCGGTGCCTGCTGCCTGCCATCCACAGGCTCACCGCGCACGTGTACACTGTCCCCAGCTCGGCCAGCCAGTTTTCCCTGAGCCCTGTGGGTTCGCCTGGAGCCAGCTGGGGGTGGGGCTGGATCACCCCCATGTGCCATTCTGAGGCCAACGGCCAGGGGGTCTGCAACAGCATTCTGCCCCTTCCTCCTCTACTGGGTTGGTCGGCTGTGGGCCCCCAGGAGGACTCCTTCCTGGGGGTGCGGTTTCCCTCCATCAGGCCCCCTCGGTCTGCTCCTGTGGGTCTGCTCAGTGGGGCGGGGCAGAGGTTCTCTTTGACCTTTGGCTGCTCCCAGTCAGCCTGGAGGAAGATCCACCTGGAGGGAGGCCCTGGACCCTGCTGCCTCCCAGCCAGCAGGCCCAGCCCCGTGCGGACCCAGCCCTGGCCCCTGCTCCAGGTGCCATTGGTCAGGCCGTGAGGGTCACAGGCTCTGCCAAGCCCCACGGGGCACCGGCTCCGCACAGCTCTGCCCCACTCAGCTCCCAGGCTCTCGCTGACCCCATGAAGTGGGCACCACAGAAGTCCCCATCCCCACTCACCCAGGGGCCTCGTCGCAGGGGGCAGCCCAGGGACCCATTCTCAGGGTGATGGGGGCCCCTGGCCCAGGAAACCTGGACCCCCACCCCCTCAGTCTGGCCCCTGTGGCTGATGATGACTGAGGACAGGACAGAGATGGGGGGCCACCCTTGTTATTGTGTCGAGAGGAGAAAAGGAAAACAACCCTGTTTACGGAAAAGGCACGTCTGTGTGGCCAGCCAGCCGGCCTTCCTGCAGGGACAGAAGCCCTTTGTTGGGAAAACAGGAAGCAAGGATTTCCAGGAGCCATCAGGCCACCCGCCGGCCACCCGCGCCACTTCCGCCGATTCTCACAGCCTCTGCCGGCCACCAGCTGCCCGTCTATCCATCTGCACTGTCCATCTGACTGTGGGGCTCTCAACCCAGGCTCTCGGCTCTGGGGCAAAGCCACTAGTCGAACCCCAGCCCCACAGTGCCGGGAGGTTACATGGAGGCCACTCCCCCTTGCATGACCCCTGAGTCACACAGTGACAAGCACTGCACCATGCCCACTGGGTGCCCGGCTTCCATTGGTGCTGGGTGGAGACTTGCCCCCTGGTGGGAGAAGACCCAGGTGGGCGCCAGCTGAACAACCAGCCCACGTTGTGAGCCAGCAACACGCTCGTAGTGGGGGTGAGGTCTCCAGTAGTCAGGATGGCCAGGGAGACCTTGAGGGCAGCCTGGAAACGAGACCCAGAGGAGTACCCAGAGCATGCCCCATTGGGTGATAAGAAGGGGATGCACGCACGCGGGTGCACACACACACGTGGGTGCACACACACATGCACGCCCCACAAGCACAGATATGCGGGCGCCTGTCATCATCACTCACCCCCATCCCCACAATGGGATGTGCGGCTGCACCCCTCCCCCAGAGACCTCTGCGGGGCTAGGACTGAGGAGGTGGCTGTCTGTCCCCCAGCACTCCCCAGCTGGCCTGCATGGACCAGCCCTGTCCCAGCAGCTGTGACGTGCCACAGGATGCCTGGCGCTGGGCGGGAGCTGGGCCAGCCTGGTGGAGGTGGGGTGACTGACAACCCTAGGGGAACCTGTTCCCCACCCCCACCAGCCTGGAGTCGCCCTCCCCCCACACACACCTGCAAGGGCTTTGTTGGATGTGCTGCACGCCCCGCTCTAGCTCCTTGAGGCAGCATGGGGCCTGCACGCCACCTGCCTCCCACTAAAACCCTGTCCTCTGGGCTGAGTGCCTGACAGCAGGCCTGGGGAGGGTCTCGGGGCATCAGGGAAAAGGAAAGTCGGGGATCACGGAGGGACCCCTCAGTGGGCCTGCGCGTCCCTGACCTCGTGTTACTTACGCTGCCCAGGGCCACCTCTCTGCTCCCCTCTCCCCCTCCAGCTGTTGCCCTTGGAGGAAGCATCACTGGGGGAGAGAATGCTGCCTGAGGGCCAACAAGCAGGGGGCCCTGGGCTGGGGGCTCCCACAGGCCAGGCTCTGCGCAGACCAGCCAGCTACAAACCCCTGCCCCTGGGATTCCGCCACTTCCTCACGCTGGGGGTGGAGTTGATTTTTAGACCCCCCAAGCTGGCTGGTGGTCGGGTCGATCTTTAGACTTCCCCAGCAAGCTGGCTGATGGTGAGCTCAATCTTTGGACCCCTCCCCAAACTGGCTGGTGGTGGGGTCAATCTTTGCATCCCCCCCACAAGCTGCCTGATGGTGAGGTCAATCTTTGGACTCCTCCCCAAGCTGGCAGATGGTGAGGTCAATCTTTAGACACACCCCCCAAGCTGGCTGATGCTGAGGTCAATCTTTAGACCCCCCCCACAAGCTGGCTGATGGTGAGGTCAATCTTTGGACTCCCCCACAAGCTGGCTGATGATGAGGTCAATCTTTAGACGCCCCCAAGCTGGCTGATGGTGAGGTCAATCTTTAGATCCCCCCCCCCCAAGCTGGCTGATGGTGAGGTCAATCTTTAGACCCCCCCCCACAAGCTGGCTGATGGTGAGGTCAATCTTTGGACTCCCCCACAAGCTGGCTGATGGTGAGGTCAATCTTTAGACACCCCCCCCAAGCTGGCTGATGGTGAGGTCAATCTTTAGGTCCCCCCAAGCTGGCTGATGGTGAGGTCAACCTTTGGACCCCCCCCCCCCCAAGCTGGCTGATGGTGAGGTCAATCTTTAGACCCCCTCAAGCTGGCTGATGGTGAGGTCAATCTTTGGACTACCCCCCAGGCTGGCTGATGGTGAGGTCAATCTTTAGACCCCCCCAAGCTGGCTGATGGTGAGGTCAATCTTTAGACGCCCCCAAGCTGGCTGATGGTGAGGTCAATCTTTAGACCCCCCCCCCAAGCTGGCTGATGGTGAGGTCAATCTTTAGACCCCCCCCCCAAGCTGGCTGATGGTGAGGTCAATCTTTAGACCCCCCAAGCTGGCTGATGGTGAGGTCAATCTTTGGACCCCTCCAAGCTGGCTGATGGTGAGGTCTATCTTTAGACCCCCCCCCAAGCTGGCTGATGGTGGGGTCAATCTTTGGACCCCCCGACTGCTCTAGGTTTTCCTCTCGTTCATCCAGTTGTTCATCTAACGTCTCCTGAGGACGGGAGAAGGGAGCTGGGTGCTTGATGCATCTGCACGCCAGGCCCTGGCTGCCGTCTGCTGGCGGGAAACTGAGCCCCACCCCCTGGCAGAAACCAGCTAAGCACTCAGGCAGCAGCAGGCAGAGCTGGGGCTGACTCAATTGATTTCCACGCCCAGACGGCCTCGGGCCATGCTGTCAGGGGGAGGAGGGAGAGGCGGGTTGGGGGGGCAGGGAGAGACAGCCCCCCTCCTGGGTACCTTACCGGTGGACTGTGGCTCCTCAGGGCAGGAGCTGGATTGCCCTAGCCCCAGCATGTAGGGACAGAGGAGGCTGAGGGCCCTAGCCCTGCCTGAGCGGAAGTGGCCTCACGCAGCCTCCCTGCAGCACCCCCGCTGCCCCACCCAGTCTCTGGGGGAGCGGGGTGAGTCTGCAGTGCCAATTCGGGTGCAGACACCTGGCGCAGGCGAGGGAGGGGCCGTGGTGAGCATGTGGAATTCAGGTGGGGGTGAAGGCACTTGGGCTGGGTGAAGGGGAGATGGGGGCCTGGGCTCTGAGGAGTCGGGTTCCAAGGCTGGCATTGCCCTCTCCCCTGGTGCTGAGCTGAGCACAGAGGCCAGTGCCACAGGGCAGGGCGCAGGTGTGGCGAGGTGGGGTGGAGGTGTGGCTGGCGGGTGCGGATGTGGCAGGGTGGGGTGCAGGCATGGCATGGCGAGGTGGGGTGTGGGCATGGCATGGTGGGGTGCAGGCGTGGTGTGGCGGGGTGTAGGCAGAGTGGAGAAGGGTGGGATGCAGGTACAGCAGAGTGAAGGCGGGGTGAAGTGTGGGCAGGACGGAGAAGGTACAGGCAGGGTGACTGCAGCATCTTGGCCCGAGATGCAGGCTTGGTGTGGTGGAGGCCATGAGCAGTGGTCGATTCTGGGTGTATCTAAGGCAGAGCAGATGGGATTTGCTGAGAACCCGCTGTAGGGTGTGAGAGGAGGGTTCTAAGGTTTGGGTCAGAGGGCCTGGGTTGGAGTGGGAGGACACCAAGAGCTTGATCCCGTGCCCCTGGTCATGGGTCCAGCCCCCGTGGTCCCTGCTCCAGCCCCTGTGGTCCCTGTTCCAGCCCCCGTGGTCCCTGCTCCAGCCCCAGCTGCCCTTGCGGGCATGCTGACAGCCTAGCCCACAGCCTGTCCTGTACCAGCCTGGACCCCTCCAGGGCAGTGACCTTCTTCTCTCATCAAGGGGGCCCAGCGGCCAAACCGGGGCAAGCATACAGCAGGTGCTCAGCGCAGCACAGACAGCGATCCTGCCCCAAGTCAGGCCAAGGTGGACTGGACACCCCTATAGGCCCCTCCGAGAGAAGAAGGGGGCACTAAAGGGCCTTCGTGGCCAAGCACAGCATCGGGACAAGACAGTGACTGCCCAGGAGGCTCCTCCGGGAATCCCAGGCTGGGGAATCCATGCATCTGTGTATTCATGCATCCATGTGTCCATGCATTTGTGCATCCATGCGTCTGTGCGTTTATGTGCCTGTGTGCCTGTGCATGCACGCATCTGTGTTTCCAGCCTCAGCAGCTGCAGACCCAACAGGTTCCCAAGAATGTTAATTTAATGGTGAATGAATGAGTGAACCCACTTGTGTGTTTATCCCACTCTGCCCTCCCACGTTTGTGGGCCTTATTTATTTACTGATGAATGAATGAATGGGCAAACGAGTGAGTGAGTGAATGAACTGCCTGGTCCAGCCCCCCATCTGCTCACTGCTGACCGCCAGCTGGACATTCTGAGCTCCCATCTCCCAGTCCTGAGCAAACAGAGAAATGGTCCCGACACTGAGCACAGGGCCTTCTGAAGCCACAGGCAGCGCCGAGGCGTCTGGAGAGGCCGAGGCCCCCACCTCCCACCTGCCAGGGACACAAAGCCTGGCTGTTTCCAGCTGCAGTGAGCCCCAGGCAGGCCTTAGGGGACGGCCAGCGCCTTGAGGACTTCTCTTCCCTGGAGTGAGCAGGGTCAGGTCAGGCCAGGTTGGGCATGGGAGGAGGGGTTGGCCCCTGGGGCCTGAGCTGGGCAATAGACACCACACACCATGGTGTGTGGCCCAAGGAGGGGTCAGTGTGAGGGCCCATGTTGCCCCTTAGGACCCCCAGCCCCCAGAGCCCCCAGCCCCCCAGGGCCCCTAGCCCCCCCAGGAACCCCGGCCCCCCAGGGCCTCTCAGGGCCCCCAGCCTAGTGTTGGTGCCGTGCTCTGCGGTCACCCTCTTGAGAATCTTACTAACTTTATCCTTGGACCTGTGTTTTGCAGGTGGGTCGCTAGGCAGTGGGGCTGTGCACAAGCAGAGACAGTGTGATGTTGAGCCCCCACACGTGCCTGCTGCTTGCAGCAGCCCCAGGGCACAGACCCGGAGCACCTCCGAGAAGCCCGAGGTGACGAGCTGTGGGCACCAACAGTCCCGGGAGAAATGGCTTTGCACGTGGAAGACAGCGGGCGTTCATGCAGACATGGAGGACCCGGAGCCCCCGCGTCAGCCGTGCTAACCTAGAGATGAAGATGGGGGGGGTGGGCAGAGGGGGATGGAGTGGCTGTGGTCCTCCTCCTTGCAGAGCTTCCTGACTCAGCACTCCAGAGGCGGAGAGTGTGGGGAGGACGTGCGCTCGAGCGTTAATAAGTGAACTAAAAACAGTTGAGCTAGGGTTGTGCAGCCTTCCACTTTTCTAGTAAGAAGAAAGCGTAGACGTGCGTACAAGCTAGGAAACACAAATCGTGGTATTTCATTGATTCCTTGAGTGAGTTCAGTGTGCTTGTATCTGCATTTTAAACTCACCTGACACAATATACAGATAAATAGTAAAATCCAAGACAGCAATTTACAATTTTAATTTTTCATTACTTACAAACCCATTTGGACTTGAACATAGCAACAACTGTGAGGATGGTGCAGGACCAGGCAGCGTTTCGTTCTGTTGGACATCGAGTCGATAGGAGTCGGAATCGACTTGACAGCTTTTTTAGGGGTGGGGGGAGGGGTTCAGAAGACCCTGGGCTGGCTCAGAGCAGGGTTTTGGCAGGAGGGTGGGCCCTAAAGTTAAGCCCACCCTTGCCCAGCAGAGTGAGCCCCTGAGCAGGCAGGCCCCACCCCTGGTAGCCCCTTCCCCCATGCCCTGAGGCTCACCCTGACCTGCACCCTCAGCACCCACCTTCCCTGACCTCACCAGTTCTGCCCCAAACCAGGCAGGTGTCCTCCCCACCTCTGTTCTCAATGCCGGCGTCTCCCCACATCCTGCCACCCCACCCGCTACCTGGTCCACGCTCTCCCTGCCCTCCTGCCTCCCCCTCCCAGAAGCCGAGGACTGAGAATCGGGGGCAGGGGGGGTGCTGGTGCCTGCTCAGAAATCCCATCCCCTGCCCCACATCACCTTGCAGGCTCACAGGGTGGGGCGGTGGCCTGTGTGCCATCCTGTGTCGTGGGGAGGAGCAGGGGACATAGGAGGAGGCCTGCCCACCCAAAAGGAGACACACCAGCCCTGTGGAGGAGCAGAGGCCACATGGGCGTGGGGATGCCAGGGCGTGGTCAGTGAGGTCTCTGGACGTCAGGTGCTGGCCCTCCCTGAGCCCCAGAGCTGGGCCTGGCTGAGGTCCTCCTAACAGACCTGCAGCCCCGGGGGGCAGAGGGGTTGCTCCATTTCACAGAAGAAGAAACTGAGGCCTAGGTTATTGTTCTGAGGCCACCTGGGGCTTGGACCTGTGTGGTCCAGAGCCCCCAGCTTGTTCCCCAGGGCCAGCAGGCCTGAGGGGCACAGGTGGGCAGTGGGTTTGTGGTGCTCAGGTGTAGGAAGGGCCACGCTGTGCAGGCACGGATGCTAGGTACTGGGGCCCTGGCTCAGGGTGGCTGTGAGCTCCCCGGGCCTGGGGCTGAGTGCTGGGGGGGCTGAGTGCACTTTTGGGCAGGTCAGGCTGCACCCGCACAGGCATGGACACTAGGACACACGCGGTCACACAGAGGCACACATGGGCACACACTGGTATACATGCAGGCGCACGCTATCACGTGGGCACACATACAGGTGCACGCTGACACATGCAGGCACACGCAGGCGCACACTGTCACATGCGGGCGCGTGTGGGCACACATACAGGCGCACCCCGACACATGCAGGCACACGCAGGTGCACACTGTCACATGCGGGTGTGTGTGGGCACACATACAGGCACACACGGGCACAATGCAGGCACACGTCGGCACATGCGGGCTCCTTTCGCGGCCACAGCCTTCCAGCGAACTCATTTGTCATGCAAATACCCCCTCTTGGGGCCCTGCCAGCCTCGCCCCTGGGTTCCAGAGCTGGGTGCCAGCCTGGGGCGAGGCTCGGGGCAGGGCCAGTGCCCTGGGCACCCCCCCGGCCCAGTGGTCATGCAGCCCCCTCCTTAAAGTGGGGGGTGGCTGAGGGCCCCAGCTGCAAACCCACACTGGCCTGGGACTTGCCCTCTGCCCAGCCAGGGGTGGGAACCGCAGCCTCACTGCCCAGCCAGGCCACTGCAGCTCCCCCACCTCAGAAGCCCCCAGCAGCTGTGTTTCCTATGGCTGAGCCCTGGGAGCTGAGCCTGCCGCCTCCTCACTGGGGGCCACCCCAGCGCACAGACTCAGGGCGTGCATCCAGCAGGGCTCAAGAGCCACGTGGAGCCTGGGTGAACCCTGACACTGCTGAGTGACAGAGGGTGCCCTCCTGTCTGCGGGGGTGGGACTCTGCTGCCCAGTGAGCCCCTGGGGAAGAATCGCCCCTGGACACTGCTGCCCCCTGCAACACGGGATAATCTCAAGGCCTACTTAGGGGGTGTGGCAGGCGCCCAGATGTGTCTCAAGGCCAAGCTGGGAACAGCGCCTACCGTCCTCCCAGTAGCCTACCCTGGGAGAGACCTCTCGGTGGCTCCCCAGGCCTTGCCCACAAGGGTCCCCTGATGGATGGCAACAGTGGGACTGGTGGCTGCCGGGCTGCACAGCAGGTGGGGGCTGCTCCAAGCCTGGTCTTCTGTCTGTGCTTTGGGGCCTCTTGGAGGCGCCATTGAACCAAATGCTATCTGGGTGGGTGCGCCCCCATAGCATCTAACTCTGGGATAAGGTGGACCTTGCACCAAGGGGCTTTGCCCAAGGTGGGGGCTGGGGGAGCCAGCAGGGCTGCTGTTCTTGCTCTTGTCCCTTCGGTGGTCCACCTCCCCTCTGTCCTCTGACAGGGACATTGTCACCAGGTCTCCCGGGGGCTCAGGCAGGGTCTCACAGTGTAAGCAGCTGTCAGTGCCGATGGGGAAGGGGGAGGTAGAGCCAGCCTCACTGCGGGGTGATGGGGCGGGGCGGGGCTGGGTGAGGAGTCAGCTGGAAGCTCTCAGGGTGGGCACACACCAGCCTGCCCTTAAGTGGGTCCTAGATGGGGCCCTGGGCCCAGAGAGGGCAAGACCAGGAAGTTGCCATCAGAGCAGGCAGTCAGGGGCAGCCCAGGCCTGCGTGCCCACTGGGGGAGATTGCAGGGTGAGGTCTGGCCGCAGGCAGCAGAGCAGATTCCTGGAGGCTGGTGTGGGGGCTGTCCCCAGACCACCCATGGGGGAGGTGGGGTTGTGGGAGCAACGACCACGAGGGGTTGGAGTCCTGGGGTGGGACCCATGGACCAGTGGAGAGCTCCAGGCTGGGAAAGGCCAGGGCGAGCGCCCCCCAACCTCCCAACCTCGGGAAGTGACTTCAACTTTCCACCGGGTGAAACGGAGATAGTGGGGGCGGGAGCGGGGGAGGGGTGGTTCCGGATTGGGATCTGTAGACACCAGGCTCAGAGCCAGGCTGCAGGGCATAGCAGAGCAGGCGACGCCAGCCAGGGCGTCCCGGACCCTGGGCGTCCTCAGCTCGTGCCCTGGCAGCCGTCCGCGCCTCCCACTGGCCCCGTGCCACCTCCCGGCCTTGGCCCAGGACATGGTGTGCTGCTGGGAACAGGGCGTGGGTTTGCTCAGGGCCCCCGGGCCCGCAGACGCCGAGGCCACCGGGGACAGGGGACCCTTGTCTGCCCTGCGCAGCCTCTAAGGCCCACGGCCTCCGCCCCCACTTTCCCATCGCCCCCGTCCCCCTGCCCTCCTTCCCCCCTCTCTGCTCCCCCCACCCGCCGCCCCCTATGGCCCCCGCCCCCTGGAGGGCTCTCCTTTCTTCCCCACCCCCAGCCTGGCCCTACTGCTTCCCCACAACCCCCAGCCTGGCCCCTACAGCTGCTGCCCAACGTTGACCCCACCTGCACCCCCCCACACCGGCTCTACTGCCCCCGCCCCTATCACCCCTCCTCCATGCCTGACAACACCCACTGCCCTCTGCACCCAGGTCTGTCTAGGTCGCCTGATTCCGCGACTATCTCCCCTCCACAGCCCTGCAGCTGTTTCGCACACTCTGTGCCGGGCCGGACCCACCCTCTCCTCCCCTTCCCCACCCCCTCACCCCCTACCGGGTGCCCAGAGTGCAGAGACCAGGGGCTCTGGGGGCGGGGGCTGGGGCAGGAGCAGGGGCTCCAGGGGGCAGAGGTCTATGCACAGAGGCCCCTAGGTGTGCAGGGGAGTGCGCTTCCTGGAGAAGGGGGTCTGGGAGAAAGGGCACCAGCTAGGGAGAGGGGGCAGCATCCCCAGAGGTGAGAAGTAGAGCTGAACCCCCAGGCAAGTAATCACCTGGGGTTGGGTTGGGGAGGGTCCTGGGGGGGTGGTCCATGTGGCCACCTGATGTCAGGCCCCCAGCTGAGGCCATGTAGGAGGTGAAGGTAGGTGGGATCATGGGAGTGAGGGGGTCACAGAAGGTGAGGGCAGGTCAGGGGAGGTGAGGTTGGTTCAGAGGAGGTGAGGTCAGGGTAGGTGGGGGAGGTGAGGAAGTGACAGGAAGTGAGGTCAGGTCAGGGAGGTAAGACTGGGTCACAAGAGGTGGAAGGGTGACCAGAGGTGAGGTGGGGTCAGGGGAGGTGAGGGGACAGGAGATAAGGGTGGATCAAGGGAGATGGGGGGGTCACGGGAGGTGAGGGGGTGACAGGACGTGAGGGTTGGTCACGTGAGGTGAGGGGGGTCACGGGAGGTGAGGGTATGTCACAGGAGCTGAGGGGGGTTGTGAGGGTGGGTCAAGGAAGGTGAGGGGGTCACAGGAGGTGAGGGGGTGACAGGATATGAGGGTGGGTCATGGGAGGTAAGGGGGTGACAGGACGTGAGGGTGGGTCATGGGAGGTGAGGGGGTGACAGGACATGAGGGTGAGTCATGCGGGGTGAAGGGGGTCACGGGAGGTGAGGGGGTGACAGGATATGAGGGTGGGTCACTGGAGGTGAGGGGGTCAGGAGAGGAGAGGCCGTGTCATGGACAGCGGTACCTAGGCTGGGCCTCAGGCAGTGGGACTTCCCAGGGTTAAGTGGGGCGCCAGCCAGGACCCAGCGTGCAGGCAGCAGGGTCTCCCTGACTCTTCTCTGGGGAGGTGACTCTCAGGCCTACCGGGCACACAAGACACAGGCCCCCTGGGTCAGGGACACGGAACCACATGGGCATGACACACGGGTCCACACAGGTCCACACAGTCCACACATGGTGCCACATGGCCTCCTGCAGCTCAGGACATAGCCCCACACATATCCTCACATGTGGGTGAGCCGGCAGCCTCACACGGCACATTCACTCCTGCACCCCTCAGAGCCCCGCACACAGATGCACCGCTCCTCACAGTCCTGCTCCAGGCACAAAGAGCCCTTTGCTGTGCATCCTCAGACGCTCAAGACCCACGGCTCAAGACCCAGGGCGGGGATCCCAGAGATGTCTGGGGACCCAGGTAGCTCCAGTCACAGGTGGGGGCCACACCAACCTCAGGGGGACAGGGGAGGAACAGGCACGTGTTCAGTCTGGGCTGCAGCCGTGTGCGTGTGCATGCATGTAAGTGTGTGTGCACACATGTAAGTGTGTGTGTCATCCACATGCGTGTGCTCACGTATAAGTGTGTGCATGTGTGCGTGCGTGCATGCGTGTGTGAGCACGTGTGTGTACGCCTGCATGCATGATGAAGGGACCTCCAGCTGGTGAACCAGTCATTCAGCCAATTGACTGACTGACCCTCAAAAGCTGTCAGGTCCCACGAGGGGCCCGACCTGCCGAGGCCTATGAGCTGGGTGACAGAGCAGTAAAGGGGCATGGTGCCTGGGGCAGGGAGGGAAGGCCAGCTGCTCCTGCAGGCCTGGCCGCTGGGCCCCTGCTCAGGCCAAGGGCTGCCCCAGCCCAGCCCCCACCTCCAGAACCGGTCTGACCAGGTGTGTGTGCTGTGTGTGTGTGTGTGTGTGCGCGCGTGTGTGTGCGTGCGCGCGCGCGGACACGCACGCACACATTTGTGCTCATGTGTGTGGATGGACTGGGGCCCGGCCAGGAGGCAACCGGAACAGAGGCCACAGCCTGCATCACAGGCGTCACTGCCACGGCAGCAAGGTCAGGGCAGCCCACCTGCCCGAGGCCCATTGCCCAGCTGAGGGGGGAGCAAGGCAGAGAGGTACGGGCACTGAGCCTGCAAGCTGGGGCCACAGGGGAGGGACAGTGGAGGCGGGCCAGGGCCCAGGGGGCCACTCCACCCCCTCACAGTCCCACAGACCCAGAGGACACGGGCAGGGCACAGGGACGCATGGAGGAGGGGGAGAGGCCTGGGTTCCCCCTGACTCTGCCCCCCCAGCCCAAGACAGCCTGGCCTGGCCCCCAGAGCCTGCAGCTGGCTGCAGGAAGGGCCCGGCCTCGCTGTGCTCACCTGTGCTCACCTGGCCTCCACAGCTGGCCAGCCCAATGCTGGCCCTCACCCAGGTTTCACCAAGCTGCCCCAAGCCCTGGCAGGCCGCTGAGTCACCTGTACTGGGCATCCTTAGTCCCAGCCAGGCGGGGCTCCAGGAGGTGCCCCCACCCCTTCCAGCACAGCCCAGCTCCTCCCACCCCACTTCAGCACCTCTGCCCAACCTGTGGCCACCCTGCAGTTTTCCTCCTGGCTCTGAGGGCCTCCCCGCTGGTGGCTGTTCTCTGCTCTGCCCCTCCCCACAGCCATCCGCACGAGACCCCAGTACTTCTGCCTGACAGCCGGATACAGGGAACGGCTTTGAAAGGGGCCTCTTCCCGGCCTCCCAGCTGGGGACTGAGCTGAACAGAAACCTGACTGCCACCTGGCCACTGGAGGCCTGGTCAGCTACTTTGCCTACCTGAGCCTCAGTTTCCCCAGGTGTAAATGGGGACCAAGAGAAGGGCTGCATCTCCCATCTCTGCCTTCAGAGCCTCAAGGGCATGGGCGGGTCCTGAGTGTGTGGGTGGGGCTGCCTCCCCCTCCCCTCCACCCACCCAGGCCTGAGCCAGCACCCACAAGGCCAGCACACTCCATCGCTGGCCCAGCCCCAGCCCCAGCCCCAGGGTCTCAGACAGTGCCTTGGACAAGGCTGAGACCTTCGAGGTGGCAGGAGGGAAGCGGGAGAGGGTCTTCCAGGTGAGGGAACAGCACGTGGGAACACCCGGAGGTGAGGGTTGGCTGGCAGCGGGTCCAGGGCTGGAAGGGCGTGGGAGAGGCAGGCTCCATGTGCTGGCAGCACAGCTGGGAGAGCTGGGGGGCAGCAGGGGGTCCCCAAAGATAAGTGGTTCTGTTTTTAATGTCATTGTGGTGAAGCATGTGTAACAGAAATTTGCCACTTTAACCATTTTTAAAGTGGTATTAATTACATTGACCATGTTGGGCAGCCTCCACCATTTCTAAAACATCATCACCCCAAACAGAAACTCTGTGCCCCTGAAGCAATAACCCCTCACCCTTCTCCCGCCCTGGTGATCTCTAGTAAACTTTGACCTCTGCACGTTTGTTTATTCTGGATATTTCATCTAAGTGGGGTCGCGGAGGATCTGTCCTTGGTGTCTGATGTATTTCGGTCAGTACCTTGGTTCCAAGGTTCATCCAGGTGGAAGCATGATCTTGGCTTCTCTGTGGCAGGATGATGCTGTGTTGTGCGGGTGGACCATGTTTTGTGCATCCATCACCTCGTGATGGACACTTGGGATGTTGCCACCTGTGGCCTCTGTTAACAATGCTGCAGTGGACCTGGGTGCACCCACACTAGGGTGTGAGCCGGGGGGTGTCGGGTCAGAGGCTGGACGAGGTGTGGGTGAAGGGCCACTGCGGGGGGCGGTGGCGGTGGCAGGGGCCAGGTGCTGCGGGAATGCTGAGCTGCGGTGGATGTCAGGGCGGTGCTGCGGGCTGTGTGGCTGGGCTGAGCTTGGTTCTCCTGCTGCCGGAGGGGTGGAGATCCAGAGCTGCTGACTCCGAGGCCAAAACTCGCAGCCAGGCGTCCCAGAAACCACGAGTCAGCAGCTCCCTCCTGCTGCCGCTGGCGATGCCCCTCTGGGAACACCCAGACTGGGGCGTGGTGGAGGCTGAGACAGCAGAGAGGGAGCCTGGTACCCACCCCCAACCTGGAAGGAGGACGGAGTCCCAGTGGGGCCAGGCTGCTCAGGGAAGCTAGATGCTTGCTCAGGTGCAGAGGTTTCTCGGACTGTGGAGCTAGCTACCAGAGCCTCCAGGAGCCCAGGACCCCTGCCTTGTGCCCGGGGAGTCTAGAGGTGCCCTCCTCAGATAGCCTCCACCCCAGCTTGGGGCTCTGACCCTACCAGCTCCCGGCAGGTGCGTGCCCTGCCCACAGCAGCCCTTGCAAACCTCCCAGCAGCACCCAACCCCAGCAGGTGGGACAGGGAGAGAGTGGTGGCAGACCTGGTGGCTTGGCCACCCAGAGCAGGAGGCACTGTGGCCCTGGCTCCCTGAGATCCTGGTCTACCCTGTGGTTCTCCCTTCCTTCCTCATGGGGCCAGCGCTGCCCAGGCCCAAACCTGGCCCACTGGTGACCCTGGAGGCTGTGACCTGGTGGCTGAATCTCTCAGAAGGGCTGGAGCTGGGCGCCTGGGGGCTGAGGCGGATGGCTTAGGGCCAGCTAGACGGCGCCCACACAGCCCCCCCCCCACCATCACCCTGGGCTGGCACGAGCCCAGCTCTCCACCACCTCTCTGTCCCCAAGAGCTATGCCTCAGCCCCCATGGCCGGGCCCCTGGACTTTCCCCATGGGGGTAGGCCCCGTCGGGGCAAGAATGAGTGCTCCAGAGGAGGGAGACTATTTGGCAGGGTGGAGCTGTGGCAGGGTAGGGGGCAGGGCTGGAGGTGGCAGTGGGAGTGAGAACTGGCCTGGGCCAGAAAGAGCAGAGGACTGGGTGGGCCCACCTGGGGCAAGGGGCAGCAAGCCACCCCGCCCACTACATCCCAGCAGGGTGCACGGCTGGGTACATGCTCCACCCTCCACCATCCACGTCCTGTGAACTGTGGAATATGCCCAGCCAGCCTGCGCTGTTGACCTGCATTCCCCCACCCATCGACAGCACTCAATGTACAGTGACTGCAAGCCTATTTCACACATGGGAAGATGAGCTCCAAGCAGAAGCCCTCTCCAGGGCCCCAGCCTGCAGAGCATGGGGGCTTTTGCCCCCAGGCTTGTGAGCTGGAAGAATTGGAGAGAAAACTGGGTACCAGTGCGGAGGTGGGGTACGCAGGGTGGGGGGTGGGGGTGCAGCACTGCTGCTGCACCCATCAAGGCCATCAACTGCCCATCGCATCGCCTGTTCTGAGCCCCCCGGAGCCCCACTCGGCCAGGCCCACAAAGGGGGAAAAGGGCACCCAGGCCAGCATGGCCCCCTCTGTACTTCGGTGAGGGAGCTGCCCCCAGGGTGTGAGCAGGGCTGATGAGAGAGTGATCTCTGGACTCACCAGCATGCTGGGCCCACAGCCACTGGGCAGGCTGGTCCCGGCAGGACCCACCATCTCTGGAAGGGAGCCAGGACCCCACCATCCCCAGCAGGGAGCCAGGACCCATCATCCCTGGGAGGGAGCAAGGACTCACCAGTCCTGGGAGGGAGCCAGGACCCCAGCATCCCTGGCAGGGAGCTGGTGGCTTGGGATGGGGAATTTCCGGGGGCGGGGGTTGGGGGGGGCGGGGAGGGAAGCCCAGCCCAAGAGTAAAAGTTCAGAATTCTTTAAATTTCTCTGCCCGGACTCACAGGCTCCGCCCTCCACCATCAATGTCCTGTGAGCTGTGGAATATGCCCAGCCAGCTCACGCTGTTGACCTGCATTCCGTCCACAGAACCCCACCTACCTGCCGCACCCCACCTGCTCCCCTTCCCACCCAGCTGCTCCCCACCCACCTGCTCCCCTTGTCACCCATCTGCCCCCTCCTTACCCACCTGCTCCCCTCCTTACCCACCTGCCCCCCTCCCCACCCACTTCCTCCCCTCCCCACCCACCTGTCCCCCTCCCTACCCACCTGCTCCCCTCCTCACCCACCTGCTCCCTCCTCATCCACCTGCTCCCTTCTCATCCACCTGCCCCCTCCCCACCCACCTGTTCCCCTCCTCATCCACCTGCCCCCTCCCCACCCTCCTCCTCACCTCCCCACCCTCCTCCTCCCCTCCCCACCCACCTGCTCCCCTCCTCACCCACCTGCTCCCCTCCTCATCCACCTGCTCCCCTCTCCACCCACTTGCTCTCCTCCCTATCCACCTGCTCCCCTCCTTACCCACCTGCTCCCCTCCTTACCCACCTGCCCCCCTCCTTACCCACCTGCCCCCCTCCCCACCCACTCCCTTCCCTCCCCACCCACTCCCTTCCCTCCCCACCCACCTGCTCCCCTCCCCACCCACCTGCTCCCCTCCTCATCCACCTGCTCCCCTCTCCACCCACTTGCTCTCCTCCCTCCCTATCCACCTGCTCCCCTCCTTACCCACCTGCTCCCCTCCTTACCCACCTGCCCCCCTCCCCACCCACTCCCTTCCCTCCCCACCCACTCCCTTCCCTCCCCACCCACCTGCTCCCCTCCCCACCCACCTGCTCCCCTCCTCATCCACCTGCTCCCCTCTCCACCCACTTGCTCTCCTCCCTCCCTATCCACCTGCTCCCCTCCTCACCCACCTGCTCCCCTCCTCACCCACCTGCTCCCTCCTCATCCACCTGCTCCCTTCTCATCCACCTCCTCCCCTCCCCACCCACCTGCTCCCCTCCCCACCCACCTGCTCCCCTCCCCATCCACCTGCTCCCCTCCCCACCCACCTGCTCCCCTCCTCATCCACCTGCTACCTTGGTCACCCACCTGCAGCATCTCCACCCACCTACAGCCCCCCCCCCACCCCGACATGACCCCCTGGAGATGAGGCACCCTCTGCCCGCCCCCCACCATGGTCACCCGCCCTTGGGGCCTTGGTACCAGCAACCTCCATCTCAGCACCCAGCCCAGCCTCTCTCCTCCGAGTCTTCATAGGGTGCTGGGCTCCAATGTCCCCGATGTGCCTACAGGGACCCTAGGGAGGCCAGGAGGTGGCTGGGCAGAGGGACCTGGCCCTGTCTGGAGTGCCGGTGCCGTGGGTCCACGAGACCCTGTCCCGGCTCTCCTGTGACTCAGCGTCTGCCTGTGCAGGGCAGACGGGGTGACTCTTTGGGCTTTGGGCTCCCCATTGGACAGCAGGCCAGTTGGCGGGAACCAAGACCAGCTAGAGAGTCCTCAGGCACCTCCAGGCAGGCCCCTGGCCTCCTTCCCCATAGGGTCTGGGAGGCAGGATGGGCCTGGGACTTCCCTGCCGGGAGCAGAGGAAGGGGCCCCACCTGAGGCCCTGGAGGCAGGCGCAGTGAGGGCTGGTGGTGGTGTGAGTGCCTGTGTGGTTGGTGCCTGTGTGTGTCCTCCTGTCACCCTGCCCGGCTGCAAGGCCTGCCGGCTGCCCGCATACACCTGAGAGCCCACCTGTGAACAGGTGTGTGGGCACCGGTGCATTGCTTCCTGGGTGACCAAGTGCTGGGGCGGAAGGCGGGGTAGAGGGGACATCCTCTGGGCCAGAGACCTGGAGCACCCACGGCGGCACCACCTCCTCCAGGAAGCCCTCCATGACAGGCCACTTGGGGGGCAGTAGGGGTGGGGTGGGGGGAGCATGAAGTTTAGGGCTGAGCTGGGTGCCGGTCTGGGGCTGGGCCTGGGGAGGGTGGGGACTTCCCTTGGCAGAGGCCCCCACAGCTCTGGGCTGCTCCCTGCCCCCACCCAGGGAAGTGGCCCTGAGGTTGAAAAGCGCCTGTCCCCTTCTGACCTGACCACTCTGGGGTCATGGGGGGTAGGGGACCCTGGATGGAGATTGGGGCATGGCAGGGCCCCTTCCCTGGGTCCCTTTGGATCCCCCCAGGCCCAGGCTGGGGCTCCAGCGGTCCTGTCCCGCTGACTTCTTTAGCCATGCTCAGTTTCCCATTCGTCCTCCCCCAGAAAGACAACATGGGGCAGGAGGGGCCTGGGGAGACCTCGGGGGCATGGGGGTGCAGGATAAGCAGGGGCTGGGCCAAGAAGGGGCTCCAGCCTGGGTCTTGGCTCAGGGTGTCCACACTGCCATCACCTCACTCCCCCCAGGACACCCCCCTCCCCCGGGTGGGCACCCCTGGAAGTTTGCGGCAGATGCCACACTGGCACAGCTGGAGGTGAGACCCAGCTCTGAGGGCTTGTCTGCAGGCCGGTCCAGCCCTGGCCCGGCTCTGTCGAGGCCGTGGCTGCCAGGTGCTCCCCTGCCCGCAGTCATGGAAAGGAGAGGGGGTGCTGAGGGCACCTCTGGGTGCTGACTGCTGCTGCAGACGGGCCTGCAGGCTCAAGTTCTTGCCCTGCTCCTAGAGCAGAACTGTGGACCATGCCGGTCCTTGACCACCCCTACCATGTCCAGAATTGGGGATGCTCCTCCCTCCACCCAGGATTTATTTCTGGGCCATTAGAAAAGGGGACCCAGAGGGACTGGGGAGCCCAGGGCTCGCCAGCTCAGAGCTGTACGGGTGCTGCCCCAGGCTGTCTGGGAAGGTACCCTGACCTGTTCTTGGGTAGAGGTTGTGCCTGGAAGTTTCCTGGGTTGTGTCCAGAGGGGGCCAGAGGTTATGTGTGATGCAGGTCAGCCTGCCACCCACGGCTGGTCCTCCCCTGAGTCCCCACTGCTCCCTCCACCTGGGCTGCAAACCAAAACTTATGGCAACCCCATGTGTGCAGAGTAGAACTGCTCCATACGGTTTTCAAGGCTGTGACCTTTCAGAAGCAGATTGCCAGGCCTTTCTTCCAAGGAGCCTTCTGGTAGACTCAAACAACCAACCTTTTTGGTTGGCAGTTGAGTGCTTAACCATTTGCACTATCAAGGGGCTCCCAGGGCTGCAGTGGGGATTAAGTGAAAGTGCCCAGCATGGGCAGGTATGCAGCAAGTGCTCATTAACTGTGAGCCACCAGGGCCACGAACCTGTTCTGACGCAGCGGGAGGATTGTTCACTGACACCAGGCCCTGAGAACCCCATCCGAGGGGTGGTCTGGGACCCTCCTGAGATGATATATCTCTGCTGCTCAGGGTCCCTGAGGCCACAGGGACACAGGACACCAGCACCCCTTGAAATCAGATGTCAGCAAACAGCTCTGGTCCCCCACCCTGTGATCTCCAGCCCCCTGCTTGGGCTCAGCCTTGGGCCCGGCCTCCTCCTGGAGGCCTGAGTGTCTCTCCCATGCTGGGCGCCTGGGTGCCCTGGAGCTTACCAGATGGGACCTTGTGCTAACCGCAAGTAAACAGGGCCTTGCTTCTGACTCCTGGGGAATTCCCATCATGGCCCAGCCCATCCACCAGCCTGGGCTGCCCCCAGACACCTGCTGGTGGGTGCTGGTCAGGACTGGGGGCCCCTGCAGAGGGCAGGCCTGCCTTCCCAGTCACACTGGGCCCCCCCCGCCAAAGAAATCCTGGGGTTTTGGGCCCCTGACGACAGCCAGAGCACCACGACTGCATTTATTAGGCACCTGCTGTGTGCCCACCTGCTCTGTGAGGAGTACTTCCAGGGTGTCTTCCCGTGTCCCCTCTGCAGACGGGGAGGCCGAGGCCAGGCGTTCCAGGATGCGTCAACACAGTGCTAGGACCTGACCTGGGTGGCTGGGGTCTGGACTGGGGGCACCCAGGCTGGGGTCTGAGGATGGTCCCAAAGGTGGGCCAGAGGAGAGGGCAGAGGTGGCCCTGGGGAAGGAACGGCAGGCAGAGCCCAGCAAAGTGGTGTCTATTCCAAACACTGGGCTCCCCTGTGCCCACAACCTGGCCCCGCGCCACAGCCCAGTGGTCCTCCGTGAGAAGGGGCCCCCTCAGGCATAGCCCCCCCAAGGCGTAGCCCCCCCCCGTGAACTGGGGAGGGGACTGTAGTCACAGGTCTTGGGGTTGGCAGATCTGGGTGGTAACAGGGGGTCTGGGTTGGGATCACCCTCCATTCCCACCACTGCCAGTGGAGATGGCCTGGGCCAGGCTCCGGGGTCCCGTCTGGCTGCGCTGGGCTCAGCTCCTTTTGGGACCCCCTCTCCACCCCCTGGTTTGGGCCTTGATGCTCCTACTACATCTTCCTTTGCTTTTTGGCATCTCTTTTGGCCAAGGGTCCCGACGACCAATGCCAGTTGGCCATGCCCGTGTTCCCATGGCCCACCCCGGAGGGGGGTGGTTTCCAAGCTGCAGGGGCTTCAGGGGTGATGTTAGGAGGAAGCAGCGGCCACCAGGCAGGCTGGCTGCAGGCCAGGACTTGGCTAAGGGCTTGGGACACAAATAGTCTCCTGGGCAGAGAGGAGGCGTCCGGCAGCCTCGGGGACAGAGGCCAGGAGCTTCAGCCAAGCTGCTGGGCCAGAGTTCACGGAGGCCCCTGCCTGCCCCCACTGGCTCCTCACCCCACCCTTACTGGCCCCACACCTTTGGGAAAGGTTGCAAAATCCTGGCTGGCTTTGCTGGCTCCTTCCCCCGGCAGGTGAGAGCCGAGAGGGAAGAAGGCCTGCGCGGGGACCACGCCCCAGACAGGGCCTGCCCCACTGCTGGAGCTCTCCTCCTAGCCAGGTCTGCTGGGGTTGGGGATGACACTGGGGGCACTCCTGGGGCCCAGCGGGGTGAGGGCAGGGTGGCTGGGGGCTCTGGGTGTTGAACTGCGGACAGTGGGTGGTGGTGGATGCTGGATGCAAGGCTGGTCGTCTAGGGTGCCATAGAACCGCACAGCACAGGCTGGGGAGGTGTCGGGCCCAGCAGGAAGCTGAGGCTGGAGGGTTTTGGGGTGCTAGCTGTGACTGAGGGGATAGCACTGACCTCGATGGCCCAGAGGAGCCACGGATGGTCCTAGCAGGACAGTGATGACTGACAATTGGAGGCGCAGACAGGGAGCTGGGAGGAGGTAGGGAGCAGACAAAGGGCCGTGGGAAGAAGACAGGTGGGCTGGGGGCCAAGACGGGCTCGGGGCAGGTGGGGGGCAGCCAGATGGCCAGGGCATTGGGGGCCTCAGAGGCTTTGGCCCCTGAGTGGGGACATGGGTGGACAAGAACCTAAGAGAAGAGAGAAAAGGGCTCAGGATGGGCCGGGGGTGCCAGGGGCAGGGCAGGCAGGGCAGGCAGGGCCCCAAGAAACCAACAGGGGCTGGAAGCCTGAGGGAGCCTGAGGGAAAGAGCCCTCGAGGCGTGCCCCCTCACCTCGCGCTCCCTGTCTGTGACATCCCTGCCCCTGCTCAATGTGAGTGTGTGCGATGCCGTGTGGGCATGTGTCGGTGTTTGAGTGGGTGTGCCCCTGTGTGTACTTGTGTGTGTGCTTGTGGTGTGTGTGTGAGCAGATGCATGTGTGCACGTGTGTCGGCACTTGTGTGAGTGGGTGTGGGCATGAATGCGCGTGTGACTGTGTGTCAGTCAGTGTGGGAATGCTCTGTGAGTGGGTATGAGTGTGTGAGCAGGTGCGTGCATGCACACATATTTGTGTGTGCCTGTTAGTATGTGGGATGGTGTGTATGCAAATGTGAGGAGGCATGGATGTGCACAGACATACGAGTGTTTGCGTATGATGGTCCGTAAAGGGTGTGTGTGAGCAGGTGCTTGCATGCACACTCATGTGAGTGGGTATGTGGGCTGACGGGTGTGTAGGTGTGTGAATATACAACTGTGAGTATGTGATCATCTGTGGGTGGGAAATGTGTCTGGATGTGTCTGCGACTGTGTATGTACGCACCCGTGTGAGTGTGGGAGACAGAGTGTGAGGGGTCTGGGTCCCAGCCTCCTCTGCAGAGGCCAGCCTGGCTCCAGTCACCATGGCAACAGTGCCGGCCCTCCCCACCAGCAGGACAGGGTGACCTGGTGGGGCTGAGGCTCCCACATCCATGGAACCCATCACAGACGGGGCAGCCTCTGTGTCCAGGCCAGGGGGAAGTGGCTGGCAGGGCAGCCTCCTGGGGTAGGATCCAGCCTATGCCCCCTGCCTATCCTCGGGAAATACTCACTTGGAGACAGGACCACAGAGGCCCCTGGCCTTGGTGGGAGATGTCCCTAAGCAGGCTGGCCCAGTAGACGGAGGCACCCACACTCACACCTACCTGAGCCCCAGGGCACCCTGGGAGGGTAATGGGGAGAGCAAGGCCCTGGGCAGGCCCTCTGCATTCAGTGTGGGGGCAGGATAAGGGTCCAGGTGTCTTGGCCCCTGAGGAGCTGAGCTCTCTCCCAGCCAGCATCTCTCTGTGTGTGACCCATGGCCGCAGAGGATGCCCTCTGCCGGGGCGGCCCTGGCTGTGCTGCCTGTGGTGGGCCGGCCAGAGTTGCAGACAGGCGCCAGGCCTGCCCACTGGGGCTCAGAGCTATTTTTAAGGCCAGGCCGGATGGGCCTTCCAGGAACCAGGAAAAAACAGGCAGGGACTGGTATCCTGCTGATGGCTTGGCTGGGGAGGGGGACTGGCAGTGACTGGACCTGTGGGAGTGGGGTGGCCTGGGGTCAGCTGTCCAGGGAGAGGGCAGAGTCTGGCCCACCTGTACAAGAAGGCAGGTGGGTAGGCTGTCTCACAGAGCCTGCCAAGCCAAGATGGGGTGGCCAGCCACCTGCAGAGTGGGCACACGGTGAGGGGGGCAGCAGCAGCCATTCTTGTTCTGCACTCTGCCCAAGTTCTGCCCCAGCACGGTTATCAGGGTCGACAGGTGGCCCCCCTGCAGCGCCTGGGCCAGAGAGAGCTGGTGGGGGCCCTGATGGAGGATGGTCAACCCTAGGGTGGGGGGTCAGGATCCATTTGGCCCCAATGGTGCGCACAAGTAGTGCAAATACACACACGGACACACATGTGCACGCACACACGCACACACACACACGGACATGGACATGTAAAATGCAGAAAACCTACAATACATAACAAAGTCCTAGAAAGACAAGCCACAAATAAATGGCTTCCTGCTCTGTGGGCCGCTCCCAGATCACAGGACGGCCTCTCCACTCACGGATCCCTGTGTGGTGCCAGGTGGACGAAACACTTGCTGGCTGGGGTGGGGGTGGGGGGTCCCAGCCCTCCTTATAGTGAGGGGAGGGGCAGCTGTGGAGAACTGAGCACCTCTGGCTGGCCCCTCTCTGAAGGGTGTGATTCCACGTTGCTCTTTTCTGGGAAGACACAAGGTCTTTGGATCGAGATGCCTGTGACCTGCAGGTGGGCACTGGGCTGGGCAAGGGCAGTGGGAGCCGAGGGAGGGTTCCCAGCAGGGGAAGGTGTGGAAGTCAGCAGTACCAGTGGGTGTCCACCCTATCCTGGGACTGTGACGGTGGCTGGTGGCAGAGGCAGGAAGTGAGCTAGACTTGGGGGATACACAGGTGCTGAGGTGGCCAGCAGAGCCCTGAGTCGGGTGTGTGCATGCTTGGTGTCGCCTGGCCTGGCCCTCGTGCTGACTCCCCTCTGGCAAGGCAATGCTGCTGGGAAGCGCTGGTGCGGCCAAAAGGACCAGCACCTCGGCCTGGCCCGCCTCCAACCTCCAGCCCACTCTGGGAACTGGTGTTGGAAGATGAGGCCGTCCAGGGTCAGCCAACAGGGCTGCAGCCAGCGGCGCACACTGGGAGTCCTGAGCTGCTTTCAGGCGGTGACCTTGGGCCGAGATCGGCACCAGGTGGGGTTGGATGACAGATGCTTGTGAGTTCAGGACAAGAAGCACAGGAGGGTGAGCACCAGAGGGTCAAGTCCAGACCAGGACAATGGAAACCTGGTCTGGCCCAGGTCCTGACCTCGGCCGCGGCAGCTATCAAGGTGGGTACCTGGTGGAGGTAGATAGCAGTTGGGTTTGAAGAGCAGCCAGGATAATACGAGGTAGGTGGAGAGCAGGAGCGGGCATTCACGCACTGGGAAAAGTGGAGGCCCAGGGTCACAGAGGTGGTCACCAACGACGAGAAGGGCGCACCGCCCCTGCCCGCGGAACGCGGGGCGCCGCATTCCGGGCGCCGCCGCTCTATGCGGGGTTCCCGAGGGGCGGGCTCCCACGTGCGTGCCGGGGAGCCGGGCGCGCGTGACGCACACGCCACACACGGGAGTGTAACCCGGCGGCGCAGTGGGCGGGGGCTGCTTCCCGGACCTTGCGCTCTCCCCGGGCCCACTCGCCCTGTTGCGCGCTCGCGCTCGTCTCCGGGAACGGCGGGATAAACACCCGCGTCGCCGTGTGAGCTGCCCCGCGCCAGAGACCTCCCCGGCACGGGCGCAAGGAGCGGAGCGAGGGCGATCCCGGAATCCCCGCCCACTCGCGCCGTGCCCCGCCATTGGCCGTGGCCGCGGAGTCCTTTGAAAGCCTGCCTCCGATTGGTTCCCGCTGGCAGGAGGACCCGCGCGTGCGCAGTGTGTGAGGGCGCGGGCGGTGCTGAGACTGGTTGCGACGACGCTGTGCGCCTCCGCGACTCTTACTACAGAAAACGAGTCCCGGCTCTCACCACCCGCCTGCCTCCCGTCGCTGGCGCTCGCTGGCCCCGGGGCACGCGCGCCCCTGGTCTAGCCTCTTGGTCTCCTCGGTGGCCGTGGTGTTCCCGGGGGCGCTGCCGGCGCGCGGCCCGACAGAAGGGGGTGGGGTCTCGTCCGCTCCGCCCCCGCGGAGGGATACGCGCCACCGCGGCCCAAAACCCCCGGGCGAGGGGGCGCCGGCGTGTAAGTGGTCGGCGCGGCGCGGCCTGCGCGTGTTTCAGCTACGCTCCGAGAGTCCGTGCGGCCTCCGCCCGCCGCCACCGAGAGCCCGACGGTCCCGGATCGCAGGCCAGAGCTCCTCGGGCAGGCGCCCAGACACTCCGCCGCCCACTGGAGCCGCGCCGCCAGCTGTGCGCCGCACAGCTCGTAGGCGCCGCGCGGTCCCCGGGAGGCCGCTCTCCCGCGGCAGCGGCCGGGGCGGGGAGCGGGCCGGGGCAGCAGGCAGCAGAGCTCGGAGGCCGAGGGCCCGCGCCCCCCCACCCCGCGATGCTGCTCTCCAAGTTCGGCTCCCTGGCGCACCTGTGCGGGCCCGGCGGCGTGGACCATCTCCCGGTGAAGATTTTGCAGCCAGGTACGCCGCCGGGACCGTAACAGGGCGGGCACCGGCAGGCGGACGGGCGGGCGCGCCCCGTGTCGTCGCCAACCCCGCCCCGCGTGTTTTACAGCCAAGGCGGACAAGGAGAGCTTCGAGAAAGTGTATCAGGTGGGCGCCGTGCTGGGCAGCGGCGGCTTCGGCACAGTCTACGCGGGCAGCCGCCTCGCCGACGGGCTCCCGGTGAGTCGGGCCGCCGGGCAGGTTACGCGCCGGCTCCGCGCGCGCCACCCGCGCCGACTTGCCTGACCTGCTTGCGTCCCCACCCTCAGGTCGCCGTGAAGCACGTGGTGAAGGAGCGAGTGACTGAGTGGGGCAGCTTGGTGAGTGCGGGGTTAGGGGCGCGGGGGTGGCATTGTTTACATCCGGATGCGCGGCTTTGTGCGCTGACGCCAGTTCCCGTAGGGCGGCGCGGCCGTGCCTCTTGAGGTGGTGCTGCTGCGCAAGGTGGGCGCGGCGGGCGGCGCGCGCGGCGTCATCCGCCTGCTGGACTGGTTCGAGCGGCCCGACGGCTTCCTGCTGGTGCTCGAACGGCCCGAGCCGGCGCAGGACCTCTTCGACTTCATCACGGAGCGCGGCGCGCTCGACGAGCCGGTGGCGCGGCGCTTCTTCGGGCAAGTGCTAGCCGCCGTGCGCCACTGCCACGGCTGTGGGGTTGTGCACCGCGACATCAAGGACGAGAACCTGCTTGTGGACCTGCGCTCGGGCGAACTCAAGCTCATCGACTTCGGGTCGGGCGCGCTTCTTAAGGACACTGTCTACACCGACTTTGATGGTGAGCGCGGGCGGGCGCTAACGTTCCCGGGCTGGCGGGTTAACGTCCACGGCGGGGGGGTGCAGAGGGGACGCCCGGCGACTGTTGGGGAGGCCGCGCGCCTTTGTCATACTCGCTGGTGGGGGAGGTGGGGGGCTGTGTAAATGAGTGATCATAAGCCGGTTCGTGACGGGTGGGGGCGCGGGAAGAGCTCCAGATTGCCTCCCCGCCTTTGTCGGGGCGCGTGGGATCTACTAAGGCCGTTCGTTCTCGGGTTGGGGGCGGCAGCCTGCGTGACGCAGCTGGTGGCCGTGAGGGTGTGTGTTGGCGCAGGTGATTGCGCGCGTCTGCGCTGGAGGCGCTGGGAGCCCCCGCTGGTGTGGAGCAGGCGCAGCCGGGCGTCCCCTGCTTGGAGGCGTCTCTACGTGCGTGGTGAGCGCGGGGGCGCCGGGGCAGAGATCCCCGCATTGCGGAGCTCGGGGAAGCCCGGGCTCCCCGCCCGCCTCCCGCCTCTTTACCCCTTCCGCTTGTCCTTCCCGCAGCCGCTGGGTGGGGGTGAGAGGCCCACGGCAAGACGGCCCCATCCTCGCTGCCGCCGCACCGCCTTGCTCAGTTTTCTGTATCCTCATTATACATCTGTTTGTTGTGAAACCCGAGTCTGCGCTCATGGGACCCGGCTTCTCCCTCACTGGGCCAGCTGGGGGGGCGGAGCCCCGCCCCGTGCCTCTCCTCCGATGGGCAGCGCCTGCTTGCCCACTGGTGTTTTTCCAGGCTGATGACAAGCAGGATTTTGAGTTGGTTTTGTCTGCCGCGTCCCTGTGTGGCTCAGGGCTGGGAGAGAGCTTACTTGGCTCCCTTTGTAGATGGGGGCTGATAGGCTGATTTTTCTGTACTCTTCTCAGGCACCAGGGTGTACAGCCCCCCCGAGTGGATTCGCTATCATCGCTACCACGGGCGCTCGGCCACCGTGTGGTCCTTGGGTGTTCTCCTGTATGATATGGTGTGTGGTGACATCCCATTCGAGCAGGACGAGGAGATCCTACGTGGTCGTCTCTTTTTCCGGAGGAGGGTCTCCCCAGGTGTGTGGGTAGGGACCTTCTGGGGGCTGGGCTCCTGGGGGGGCGGGCCTGACTGCTTATGCTGATCCTTTTTCTCCCGTAGAGTGCCAGCAGCTGATCCGGTGGTGTCTGTCCCTGCGGCCTTCAGAGCGCCCCACCCTGGACCAGATTAGCACCCATCCCTGGATGCTGGGGGCTGACAGTGCCCTGGAGAGCTGTGATCTGCAGCTGTGTGCCCTGGACCCTGACGACGGGGCCAGCACCACCTCCAGCAGCGAGAGCTTGTGAGGGGCAGCGTGCCAGCCGGCCTTGGGGGGAGTCAGAGGGACTGCTTGGCTCTGCTGGCTGCTCCAGAAACATGCCCTTGGCCCAGCCGCCTCTTTGCCAGAAGCAGTGACTGACCCCTGGTGGCCTCTGCCTCTGGCACCGGGCCTCAGTTTCTTTTGCTTTGAGTGCCTTTTCGAACGCTGCTTCCACGGGACTTGGTTTCTCTGGCTCTGCCTGTCCAAAGAGGCTCCCTTGATCGAGGCTTTGCTGCCCCGGGGAGGGCGGTGCCGAGAGTCTCTGGGTGATGCTCAAACCTGAGACCAAGACAAGCCACGTCCTTCTGCTGCTCTAGGAGGTGGCCGGCTGATGCCTCCCGTGCCCCCTCGTCCCACCCTGTCTGGACTAGGAGCACTTTGTGTGTGGCACAGAACCCTGTGCCCTGTGTTTTTTGTTCCCTGAGTCTCATGGTGTTTGTCTGGGCACGTTCCTGCACAAACAATGCAATGTCTTTGATTGCCGCCTGCCTGCACGGCGGTCACACGGCAGGACAGTCTTATTTATGCTGTGACTTCTTGGCGGTGCTTCGCGCCTATTTATTGGTTTAATTTATTTGTTGAGGTGGTTCCTTCTGAGCAGCCCTGCTTCTTTGGGTCCCTGGGGCATCAGGGAGGGGGATGGCACAGGGTCCAGACCCCAGGTCTTGACCCCACGCTTGGTGTTTGTACCCAGTGCCATGTGTGTGTGTCGGAAGATGAACTTGTACAGTGGCTAATTTAAGGGGGGGTGATGCCACCATCTTGGGTTCCGGGTGGGTTTTAAATTATTGATCTTGTACAGTCTGCTTGTTGGCTCTGGGAGCTGGGGGTGGGGGGACAGAGTCACAAGCCTTTAATTTATTTCAGTAGCTGTGTTCTGTGACCCCGGTGGGTGTAGGCATCGTGGGTGGGGTCTCATTCAGTTCAAAAGTGAAATGTATGGAGATCATATTTTTTATACAGGCATTTCAATTAAATTTTTTTGTATATAACAGGCAGTTTGTGCTTTTTGGGGCTGGAGGCCTGGACGAGAGAGGGAGATTCTGGTGGGGGGTCTCGGGTCCTTGTCGGAAAGGGGAGCAGCATTGCCCAGTGGGGGGCATGAAGGGGCCCAGATTGCCCCCTGGCCCCCCAACACTCCAGATACCCTGTGTAGCTGGCCTGTTCTTGGTTCCTAGCTGTACCCAGAGGAGAGGGAAGGCCTGGTCCCCAGGGTCTGTGCTGCCACCATTAATTGGGCGGGTCTGAGGGTAGTCCCCCTCAAGGGGTACCCATTTAATGTGGGAGATGTGTTCCCATGCTCAGGTGTACTTGGGCTCTGCTCCAGGGTGACTGGGAGGGTGGGGTGGGCAGAGCCATGGCTGGCAGTGGGGGACAGGTCTGGGGGAGGGGAGGGGCAAGTGGCAAGGGCATCTAGGTGGAGGAGGAGCCGGAGGATGGGCAGTGCTCTGGAGAGCTTTGGCAGGAGAGAGGGTGTTCAGGAGAGAACAATTCTGGAGAACAGGCAGGGTGGCTCTTATCCCATCTGGGTTCCGAGGGGGAAGGGGAACACCAAGGGCAGAGGAAGCTGACCCAGGGGAGCAGTGTGGCCGACCACCCTCTTCAGCCCTGTGCAGCCTGTGACTTGCATGGGGTCTGAGGCACCCCACTAGCACCCCTTCCTCTTCTCTGTCTCAGGGGCCATGGGGCACTGTTGTCTGCCCTGGGCTGGATGCCGGGCGCATCCCACTGCTAGCACTACCAGCAGAGCTTTACTCCAGCACCCTACTGGTGAGCCCACATGTCAGCGAGCTCCTGAGGGCAGGCCAGGGTGGCCGAGGCCCACGTGAAGGGGCAGTTCCCAGGACCGCAGCTGTGGGCATGGGTCCCACTGGTGTTTCACCGGCCTCCCAGCCCAGAGGACTGTGTGCTAAAGGTGGGGGTGGGGAAGGACTTTGGGCATCACCCCAAACTACACAGGAGGAGGAGGGGGCTTTTGGGTTGAGCAGCTCTGGGTCCCCCTTTGGGGTTCCCTAGGCAGACTCGGGGATGGGGGTGCAGCAGGGCAGACCCAGGAGGGCCAAGGATGTGGGCGTATGGGCTTTCCTGGCCCCAGGGCCACCTGGGCTACAGTGAGATTTCAGAGGTTTGAGAGGAATCCCCGTGGGCTCAATCCCAGGTCCTGGAGACGGGCAGAATTCCAGATCCCTGGCTGCGAGGCCCAAATGGTGCTTGGAACGTTGGGGATATGTGCCCTCCCCTTTCCAACCCTGCCTGCCAGATACCGATAGGCTCTCAAGCTGGGGGTGCTTGGAGGAGAGGAGCTGGGGGCCTCTCCCCTCCCCTGGGGCCCTGTGGTTCTGGCTTCTTTCTGGGGAGGAAGGGGCGCAGAGCCTACTCCAGGTTCTGAGGTCTTGGTGGACCAGGCTGGGCGTTCCGGCCGTGAGAATACTGAGGTCAGGTTCTGATCCTGGGCTGAACCCTGAGTACTGTGTGAACGACCACTGTGTGAGCGTGCTCTCCTGACTTCCCTGCAGATCTCTGCTGGGTCTCATCCCCGCTCTGCCCTCTGCGCCATTGACGTTTACGGGCCTGCAGGGTGAGCTGTTCAGCCATGGCTGCTGCGTTGTTTACAGGGCTCCCCAAGGGCAGCCCCAAGGTCAGGGGCTGGCTGGACGAGGCTGACCCTGTATCTTTCCTGGTGCCTACAGCAGTGGGGAGCTGTGTCCCAAGGCCACTTCCCTGACCTGAGGCCATTCGGACCTCCTGGAAGAGAGAAGCTGGAAAATTGACTTTTCCCCCCAGATTGACCTTCTGTGCCACCAAGCCCTCCCTAAGTTTCTTTCCTCTGCTGCAGCCCCAGAAACGAAACCTTAGCCCGTTTTGGTGCCAAACGTGAGAGAGAAAGGGAAGCGATTCCTGGCTGTGGTTCTGACCCGCCTCTTGCCTCTGCGCAACCCAGACCCCAGCTGCCCAGGGCCCTGTGCTTACTCTATGAGCGAGCTGGCCCTGGACAGCATGTGGCTGTCGCTGCCTGGCCATGGTGGGGGGATATCCCATCAGCCCCCTGGGTGGGCAGTGTGGTGTGGACATAGCAGGGGCTGAGGGGCGGGCAGCTCAGCCGTTCAACCCAGGTGAGTAGGGGGACAGGCCAGGCCGCCCACTGGCCCTGGCCTCGAGCTGTATGTCACTGACCCACACACGGCCACGGCATCTGGTAGGGGGGACGCCCACATCTGTCTGCACACCAGTGCCACACAGGACCCCAGGAGGAGCAGGAGTCAGGGAGAACGCCAGTCAGGGCTGGACACGCCAGCTGAGGCAGCCTAGGGCCGTGGGCAGGGGATCAGGGCAGGCAGAGCGCCGCAGAGGGGCGCCAAGGGCCTCGTGGGGGCAGCACATCGGTGCAGCCAAGCCTGCTGTCCCTGGCAGGTGGCAGGGAGCAAGGGCGGAGGAACAGAGGAAGCCCAGTGAGCTGCCTTCCCCTGACCCCTGACCCCCGACCCCCGGCGGCAGAGGATTCGGAGGGGAGTGGTCAGTCATCCACCAGCACGTGACTTCCAGGCCGGCGGCTCTGCAGGCAGCCTTGGCAGAACCCCAAGTGTGATTACACAATGGCCCTCCAGTCCTGGCCCCCTCCGGGGTTCCCGGCAGTCAGGCCTGGCCGAGAAAGAGGGGGGCAGAGCCCTCGGCAGGCAGCTCCAGCCCTCAGTGTGTTCTCCTCCCGAAGGCCTTGCAGGAGAGCCCCTCCCAGAAGCCGGCCAGTGGGGTAGGGTGGGGGACCTTTCCCTGAGGGCGGCTCACCTGTACCAACTCTGAATGAGCCTGTGGGGAAACTGAGGCTCAGGGTCAGAACACACTCAAGGCTGTATGTAGCGAGTGGGCCCAGACAGCACCCTACCAGGGCCTCCTCCCACCCAGCGGGGCAGCGGGCACAACATGAGTCTCCGAGCTCTGACCGGCACCTCCGCCACTCCAGCTACCCACCTCCTCCACCAACAGCAGATGGGACCAGCTGGGGAGCTGAGGTGCCAGGGCGCAGTGCCACTGTGGGCCCCCCAGGCCTAGCAGGCACTCTGCTGGGTCAGGGTATGCAGGTTCCATCTCTGAGCCTGGGGCTCAAGTCTGAGGTGCACAGGTGACCCCACCAGCCTGGAGGAGGGGGAGGGTTGCTCTGGGAGGCAGGTGGCCCCCCAGGGCCCTCCAAGCTTCCCTGCCCCACCTGAGGCCAGATCCAGTGCTGGGACAGGCTCGACCTCTCTGCTATGTTCCTTGGGTTCAGAGACTCCTACCCTACTGGCCACCCCAGCAGGGAGGAGAGGTGAGGTGCTGGTGCCAGAGGGGTTGAGCAGACCCCGCCCAGAGGCCTGTGGGGATACGACTGGGGCCCAAGCAAGGGAAGGCTTGTGGGGTATGCTCCAGTCTGTAGAGGCCCTGGGTCCCGGGACACCAGTGACCGGCAGGGCCAGGGAGGCTCCACCTGCTGGGCCAGCCCAGGAAGGGTCTGTCTTGAAGCCGGCCCTTCTGGGCCCCACTCCCCCCTCCAGTGAGGGGTGCAGAGAGGGCAAGGGACCTGGAGATACGTGGAGGGGGTCAGGCCCCCCCATGACCTTCAGGTCCCACTGAGGTACCCCATTCTAGGCAGCAGACAAGAAGGGGCACCCCACAGAGCACCCCAGAGGGGGCCCCCACCCCACCCCATGGAGCACCCTGGAGGGGGTCCCCACCACAAGGTTCCTGGCCCTTTCCCTGCCCACCTTGCCCTCCCTGCCAGTTCAAAGGGTCCCTTCACTCAGAAAACACCCAGACAGTCCCGACCTGGGGGCCTCCCCCAGGCTGAGGGCCAGTAGCCAGCCCGTAAGTTGGCACGACAATTTCCAGATGTGATCTACAGACTAGGGATAGGTCTAGTTTCGCTGCTGCCATTCTGAAGAGCGGGCTACTGAGTGGAGGCAGGGGATGCATGAGGGGGCCCCCGGCAGAGGGACCAGAGCCTGCACAGGCACCCCAGGACAGACGTGGGAGGGTGCAGAGGCCGGGCACACACACCCCTGGCTTCCTGCTGAGGAGAGGGAGGTGGGTGCTGCCCAGGCATCAGCCCTCACTGTCTCCAGCTGGGCGACGTGGCTCGTGGCTGCCGAGGCCCCAGTACCCTGGCAGGCCCTGCGTCCTCACAGGCCAGAGCAGTTGCGGGGCCCACAGGAGGTTCCAGTAGCTGAGGTGACCTGTAGCTGGCCCTGGAGCATCCCAGAGTCCCATCTCCTTCCCAGCCCAGGCCTCTCATTGACCACCTCTGTCTCCCCGCTAAAATGGCTGGGCAGATCGTCAGGCCACAGATGGATGTGTGTGTGCATGCATGTGTGCCTGTGTGAATCTGTGTGATTGCATCTGTGTATGTGTGTGCATGTGTGGGTGTGTAAATCTGTGTGCTCCAGTGTGTGTGTGTGCGTGTGTGCATGCATGTGCATGCGTGTGGGTGTGTGCACCTGTCCAGGACCCAGTCTGGGCAGAGTCCATCTGACGTGGTTGCTGCCACCAAGTGACTCACCGTCCCTCAAAGGGCACACAGCACATGGGGGAGTCTCCTGTGACTCAGCGCCCTGGCCAGGTTGTGCGTGTGCGTGACAAAGGAGGACAGATGGGGAGGGGCTGGGAGCAGGGGCACTTGTGGCCCACCTGCTGGCCTCCCAACCCAGGGCTGCCTGGCTGGGGCCCAGATGGCCTCTGTGAGACTCGGGCAGCCACACAGACCCGCTGGCCCTTCAAGGCATCTAGGTCCCGTGTCCTGGCCCGTGTTTCCTGGGCCCTTGCAGAGCGTGTCTGGAGCCAGCCAGGGGAGGGGGGAGGCCGGACAGAGGCCCACCTAGGGGCCAGATCTGTGGGCCATCATTGCCAGGAGGGGCAGGTGGGTTGGAGACAGCAGGTCTGTTGGCTCTAGGAGGACCCGTCCACCATGCAGGAAGCCCCCACGAGCATGTGAATGCCTGTTCCCTGAAGGGCCTCCCTCCTGCTTGCGCATAGTGGGGGGCAGGCCTAAGGTCTGGCTGACTGGCTGGACCGTGGTGGGTGGCTAAGGGACTGAGGACTCCCTGCCCCACACCTTGGCCCAGTCTCGGGGACATTCTGTCCCCATCCGAGTACTCTGGACCTGGGCCACCCTGTCCCCTAGCACCTGACTCTGCCCCATGGCTGCCAGAGGCCACCACACCCTGATGGCCAGGTTAACCATGGGTGCTAGGAGCCAGACTGGGGACTGGGCACCCGTAGGAAGTGGGCATGTGGAGCTTGGGGCCAGCTGGCCCAGGGAAAGGGGAGAAGGCCAGATTGCCAGAGGAGGGTCTTTGCCCAGGCCACAGCAGTGTGCCCGCTGGTGTGTCCTTTCCAGGGCGAGGTCCACACTCTGGCCAGCTGCCCGGCTCCCGGCCTGTGCGCGTGGCTGTGCGCCTGACTGGCTTCTCCAACTGGGCCTCAGGCCCCCCCACCCGATGCTCCTTGGACAAATGGGGCTGAACACGGCCTGCCCAGCAGGGACAGTGGGTCCACAGAGGTAGTGGGAAGGCAAGGGCCCAGCCTGGCCTGGGGTGGGGGTGTCATGGGGGGGCAGTGCCCAGCGCAGGTAGGGTGGGGGCGTCATGGAGGGCAGGGCCCCGGGCAGGTTGGGTAGGGGCCAGGCTGGGATCCTTGGAACCCCTGCCCGAGCCCAGGGCAGCCACCTCTGCTGCCCATACCCTCCTCGGCCGTGGCTGTCCACGGAGCCCCCCCGCACTCCATGGGTACAAGCTCCCCTGTATCTCCCACAGTCCTGGGCCCTCTCCCATCTTCCCTGCACACCCCCAAGCTTCTGCTTCCCAAATGCCCTTCTCGGGACCTTCTCTGAGAAGCTGCCACAGGACGACCACAGTCAAATGCCCCCTTCCATCCTCCTCCAACCAACCCCTCACCTCGGGGTCCCTGGCTCCCACGGCGTGCTGTGCCAGCCCCTCCCCCGCCCGCCAGCCTCCCCCACGCTCTGGGCCTCTGATACGCACGGGGCGCAGACAGGGAGCTGAGCAGCCAAGACTTGGCTCCTCTGTGGAAAAGCACCCCCTAGGCCCTTCATGCCAGCGTGGCCCCCCCCGAGGCCAGCCAGGGACTGGGAGGTCCTGACAGACAGGGTCACACTCAGGGGTTGTCTCTCCGCTCCATGCCTACGGAGCAGCTCCCATGTGGTGTGAGTGTGCACACGTGAGCAACCGTGTGTGTGCTTGTGTGTGTATGTGTGAGAGTGCTTGTGTACGTGGGGAGCCACGGAGCTCAGTGGGGGACCTGGGGGATCATGTTGCAAATCTAGTGGTGTGGGCTCGCTGCTGTTGGGTCCATTATGGGACAGAGCAGAACTGCCTCATAGGGTTTCCAAGGCTGTAACTTTTATGGAAGCAGACTGCCACATCTTTCTCCAGGAGGGTTCAAACCGCCAACTTTTCGGTCAGCAGCCGAGTGCTTAACCACTGTGCCACCAGAGCTCCTTAGGGATGTGGGCAGGCCTGAAAGAGATCAGCAGGTGAGGGTCAGTGTGGGCGAGGCCCTGGGTGAGAGGGGCAGGGCCATGTAGGACCTGGGGAGGGGAGGCGGGGCTGGCAGCCTGGGGCAGGGGGCCTTTGCTCTGAGGGCTGGGGGTGCTGGCAGCAGGGCTGCACTGGATGGGGACCCCTGAGAGGGCCTGCATGGGGATAAGGACTTGAGGTGGGGTGGTGACAGCAGGGGGACAAGGGAGGTCAGGGTCCAGCCATCTGTCTTTTTCAGTTAGCTTTATTGTTAATACAAATAAAATTCCTCTTGAACAATTGCTCTGAGCCACAGCGAGCCTTTCTGGGACCATTAAATGGAAATCTGTTTTTAAAGCATCGATATTGAGGTATCATTCCATACCGTCCAACTTCCTGCTTCACATGTACAATTCGATGATTTCAGTAAACTTTCCAAGTTGTGCAACATCTGCACAGGCCAAGTTTAGACCATTTCCTTCACCTCAAAGATCCTTTCAACCCATTTGCAGTCACTTCCTATTCCCACCCCCAGCCCTAGGCAAACATTGTTCTGCTTTCTGTTTCCATAGATTTGCCTTTTTTGGACATTTCATGTAAATGGAATCATATAACTGGTAGTATTTGGTGTCTGGCTCTCTCCCTTAGCATCAGCGTTTGGAGGCCCATCCACACTACAGTGTCAGTTCCTGTTTATGGCTGAGTAATATTCCATGGAAGCAGCAGTCAAGACATCAAATGATGCATTGTGTTGGGCAAATCTGCTGCAAAAGACCTCTTTAAAGAGCAAAGATGTCACTTTGAGGACTAAGGTGCACCTGACCCAAGCCCTGGTATTTTCAGTCACCTCACATGCATGTGAAAGCTGGACAATGAATAAGGAAGACCGAAGAAGAGTTGATGCCTTTGAATTATGGTGTTGGCGAAGAATATTGGATGGGCCACATTTGTTTATCCGTTCCCCAGGTGTGATGGTTAAGGTGGTGTGTCAACCTGAGTGGGCCATGATTCTCAGTGGTTTGACGGTCGTATGATATTGTGATCACTTCTATGATGAGATTTGATACAATGTGATATGATGAGATTTGATACAATGTGATCACCTCCATGATGGGATCTGCTGTGAGTAGCCAGTCAGTTGAAAGGGAGTTTCCTTGGGCATGTGGCCTGTATCAAATGTAAGTGGATGGTAAATTGCCTTCCAGTCTTCCCCCGTGGAATCACCTTACACCATTGTCAAAAGTCAATAGTCATTATGGTCCCTGGGTGGCACCAACGGTCTGCGCTCAGCAGATAACCAAAACGTTGGCAGTTTCAACCCACCTAGTGGCACTGCAGAAGACACAGACCTGGTGGTCTGCTTCCATAAACATTACAGCCAAGAAAACCCTATGGGAAATTTCTACTGTGTAACACAAGGGGTCTCCGTAACTCACACACTCACACACACACCACCAACAACAACAGCAAACATCAGTTTCCATTGATAAATGTATGGGTTTATTTCTGGACTTTCAGTTTTGTTCCATAGATCTCCATGTCTATCCTTAAGCCAGTATACATTGTCTTGATACTGCAGCCGTATAGTAAGCTTTGAAATCAGAAACTGTAAATCCTCCAAAGTTGTTCTTTTTCGAAATTGTTTTGGCTATTCTGAATCTTTTGCACTTCCATACAAATTTTAGGATTGGATTGCTCATGTCTGCAAAAGAGCCTACGCAGATTTTGAGAGATTATGTTGAATCTATAGATCAATTTGGGGGTACTGCTATCTTAACAACATTGAGTCTTCCAATCCAAGTACACTGAATGTCTCTCCATTTACTTAGATCTCCTTTAATGTTGTTCAGGAATGCTTTCTCGTTTTCAGTGTACAGATCTTACACTTCTTTTGTTAGATGTACTCCTAGGATCGCCATGAGTTGGGATCAACTCAATGGAAATGGCTTTTTGGTTTTATTTTTTTCTTTTCAGTACTACTGTGAATGGAATTTTTTTCTTGATTTCATTTTCGGATGGTTTGTTGCGAACATATAGAAACACAGTTGATTTCTGTATATTGATCTTGGATCCGGCAACCTTGCCGAACTTGTTTACCTGTAGACTCTTCCTCATGTCCTCCTGCCACTTGGCCCCCAGCTGCGTCACAAGTGCGTAAGTGGGCGGTTTCTGGCTGGAGGACAAGGGAACTCCAGGCAACTGGAAAGTACCAGCAAGACAGCAGAGAGGAAAAAGCTTAGAAAAATGACCCCATAAGCTTTGAAGTTTTGAACTCCTGGGCTCACCCCTAATCTGCATGTGCGTGGGTCTGATCCTAATTAGCATATCAAGAACTTCAGAGAACTGATCTAACAGGTGGATCTCCACCTAGGTCTCAGAGTGGCCACTAGGTGGTGCACAGGCTAGGTGACTTGAAAAAAAAACAACCCTGTACATTCCAACGCATAGTGACCCTATGGGACAGAGTAGATGCCCCATAGGGTTTCCAAGGCTATAAATCTTATTACCAACTCTTTCTCCTGTGGAGTGGCTGGTGGGTTCTAACCACCAAACTTTCGGTTAGTAGCCGAGTGCTTAACCACTGCACCACCCAGTGACCTGAATAGTACAGTAAAGCTTTCAAAGTTGAACTGCATTGGAACCCTAGCCCACAGGAAGCTAAAACAAGAATATCAACATTCTCCACAGGGGAAGGAAAGGGACCCAGATTCTCAAAACCTAATACGTAAAATGTCCAGGATAGAAACTAAAATCACTTGGCATATGAAGAACTTGAAAAATCTCAAAATGGCAAGATAATCCACAGACACCAACGACTAGATGACACAGATATTTGAATTATGTGATAAGGACTTCAAAGCATCTATTATAAAAATACTTGAACTAGCAGTTGCAAATAGTCTTGACTCAGATACTAAATAGAATGATTCAGCAAAGAAATAAAAGATATACAGAAGAACCGAATGGAAATTTTAGAACTGAAAAATACAATAACCGAAAGAAAAAAAAAACTTAATGTATGAATTCAACAACAGACAGAGATGACAGAGGAAGGAGTTAATGAGCTTGAAGATACATCAGTAGAAATTATCTAATCTGAGCAATAGATAGAAAAAAATATGAACAGAGCCTCAGGGACCTTGTTGTTGTTAGGTGCCATCAAGTCAGTTCCGACTCCTAGCGACCTGATGTACAACAGAACGAAACACTGCCCGGTCCAGTGCCATCCTCACAATCGTTGTGCTTGAACCCATTGTTGCAGCCACCATGTCAATCCATCTCGTTGAGGGTCTTCCTCTTTTTCACCGACCCTCTACTTTACCAAGCATGATGTCCTTCTCCAGGGATTGATCCCTCCTGACAACACGTCTAAAATATGTGAGACCTAGTCTTGCCATCCTTGCTTCTAAAGAGCATTCTGGCTGTACTTCTTCCAAGATAGATTTGTTCGTTCTTCTGGCAGTCCATGGTATATTCAATATTCTTTGCCAACACCACAATTCAAAGGCGTCAGTTCTTCTTCGGTCTTCCTTATTCATCATCCAGCTTTCACATGCATATGAGGCGACTGAAATCACCATGGTTTGGGTCAGGTACACCTTAGTCCTCAAAGTGACATCTTTGCCTTTTAGTGCTTTAAAGAGGCTTTTGCAGCAGAGGAGCCCTGCTGGCACAGTGGTTAAGAGCTCAGCTAACATCATACTTAACGGCAAAAGACATTCTTATTCAGCATAGTACTGGAAGTCTTAGTGCAATAAGGGAAAAAAGGAGATAAAGGTCGTACAGATTGGAAAGGAAGAAATAAAACTGCCCATATTTGCAGAAGAGATGATTATCTATGTAGAAAATCCCACTGAATCTACAAAACAAACAAACCAAACTTCTAGAATACGTGACTTTAGAAAGATTGCAGAATACAGGGTCAACACAGAAAAATCAATTGTATTCCTACACAAGTAATGAACAATTGCAAACAAACAAAGAATTTTAAGATTACCGTTTACTAGAGCCACAAAAAATACATAGGTATAAACCTAATGAAACACATACAGGATTTGTGTGCTGAAAACTTCAAATTGCTGTTGAAAGAAATCCAAGAACATTTAAATAAATGGAAAGACATACTGTGTTCATGGATTTGAAGACTCAGCCTAGTAAAAGATGTTAATTCTCCCCAAAGTGGTCTATAGATTTAACACAATACCAGTAAATATTCCAGCAGGATATTTTTGTAAATGTAGACAAGCTGATTCTAAGATTTATACGGAAGGGCAATTGAACTAGAATAGCTAAAACATTTTTGAAAAAGAAGACAAAGTTGGAGGAGTTACACCACACAATTTTAATACTCACTACACAGCTAAGTGTAACATTTGTAGTTCATTGATAGAATTCCCACCTTCCACGCAGGCGACCTGGGTTCACTTCCCGGCCAATGTACCTCATGTGCAACCACCATCTGTCTGTCTGTGGAGGCTTGTGTGTTGCTCTGATGCTGAACAGATTTCCGTGGAGCTTCCAGACTAAGGTGGACTAGGAAGAAAGGCCTGGTGATCTACTTCAGAAAATCAGTCAATTAAAACCCCGTGGGTCACAACGGTCGGATCTGCAAGTGGGCATGAGGATGGCACAGGACTGAGTAGCGTTTTGTCCAGTTATATATGGGGTCACAGTAAGCCGGAGGCTGACTCAACAGCAGCTAGCGACAACCTGCAGCTACAGTAATCAAGACATTGTGGTGAAGAGATAGATGCACAGATCAATGGAACAGGATAGGTAATCCAAAAAGTACATCCATAGAAATGTGGCCATTTGATCTTTGACAAAAGTACAGGCATAGTTCAGTGGAGAACGAACAGTGTTTTCAGTAAGTGGTGCTTGGACAGCTGGTCATCCACACTCACGGAGGTGAACCTTGACTTAAACCTCACACCGCATACAAAGATGAGCTCAGAGTGGATCCCAGATAGATGTAAAACATGAAATATAAAATTTTTAGAAGAAAAAATAGGAGAAAATCTTCAAGACCTGGGATTAATCAAACCGTTTGTAGAAATGACACCAAAAACAATATCCATAAAAGATAAAAAATGGATACATTGGACTTCATCAAAATTAAAAACTTTTGCTCTGCCAAAGACACTGCCAAGAGAAGGACAAAAGAGGCTACAGTCTTCAAGAAAATATGTGTAAAACACGTACATGCTGTAAAAGAGCTCTCAGAACTCAATAAGAAAACAACACAATTTAAAAACGGACCAAGGTCCTGAGCAGACCCTTCACCAAAGAGGATATTCAATCAACAAGTAGTAAGTGTGTGGAGAGAGGTTCAACATCATTAGCCATTAGGGAAACGCAAATTAAAACCACGGTGGGGTGCCACTACACATTTATCAGAATGCCTAAAATAAAAAATATGGATAATACCAAGTGCTGACAAGGATTCAAAGCAATTGGAACATTGATGCTGAGAAAGCAGAAGGTTACAACCACTCTGGAGAATTGTTTGTTAGTTCCTTAGCATTAACCATATATTTACCATAAAAAAAAATCCAAAACCAAACCCGTTGCCGTCGAGTCGATTCCGACTCATAGTGACTCTATAGGACAGAGTAGAACTGCCCCATAAGGTTTCCAAGGAGCAGCTGGTGGATTTGAACTGCCAACCTTTTGGTTAGCAGCCAAACGCTTAACCACTGTGCCACCAGGGCCCCATATTTACCATGGAACTCAACAATCCCACTACTGGGCATTTATCCTAGAGAAACGAACACTCATGTTCACACAAAAACCTGTACATGAATATTCAAGAGCTTTATTTGTAATAGGTAAAAGCTGGGTGCAATGAAAATGTCCTTTAACAGATGAATGAATAAACAAACTGTGGTACATCCCTACCATGGGGTTCTACTCAGTCGTAAAAAGGAATGAACTATTGATACACCAAACAACCTGGATGAATCTCAAAGACATTACGCTGAGCAAGAGAAGCCAGTCTTAAAAGACTATATACTATATAATTCCATTTATTTGACATTCTGGAAAAGACAAAACTAGTGAAGGACAGCAGTTAAGTGGTTGTCAGAGGTTATGAGTGGGGTGAAGTGTGCTTATAAAGAGATAGCACAAGGGAGTTTTGGAGGGTGATGGAACCGTTCTTTATCCTGTTGTAGTAATGGTTACATGCATGTGTTAAAATTCATAGAACTGTACACCAAGACAAAAAAATCAATTTTACTGTATGATAATATATATGTGTGTGTGTTGTGTTTGTTAGGTGCTGTCGAGTCAGTTCCGACTCATAGTGACCCCACGTACAACAGAATGAAACACTGCCCAGCCCTGCACCATCCTCACAATCATTGTTACACTTGAGCCCATTTTTGCAGCCACTGTGTCAATCCATCTCACTGAGGGTCTTCCTCTTTTTCACTGACCCTCCACTTTACCAAGCATGATGTCCTTCTCCAGGGACTGGTCCCTCCTGATAACATGTTCAAAGTATGTGAGACGAAATCTCACCGTCCTTACTTCTGAAGAGCATTCTGGCTGTACTTCTTCCAAGACAGATTTATTTGTTCTTTTGGCAGTCCCTGGTATATTCAATATTCTTGGCCAACACCATCTATATATATATATATATATATATATATATATATATATATATATATATATATATATGAGCTATAAGACAGAAATTTCCAGTAAATCTTTGACCAAAGTAAATTGTAAAAAACTAAAATTCTGTTTGTAGGCTTTTTATCTGGCATATCAACCTGGGTAGTTTAGGGACATATCTTCTCTGCAGACAAGTCAGGATGTGGAAGGAGTGTACCCAAGAAGGGAGGTTTTGACATAGCTGCATTTGTGTAAAATGGCCTTAAGAAACATTCTTTTCATGATAGGGATGTAGAAACAATATTTCAGAGAAGACCTTGGGGACCAACCTACTGTCTAAATTTCCCAGGCAAACTGAAAGGTTTAGCTTGAACAAACGGGCCTAAGTGAAAATTTTTATCTGCAGCCTCAGGCACTTGGCACTCCAAAGATATGTTTTCCATCAAACAAGAAGCTGGACTATATGAAGAAGAACGCATCATCAGGATTGGAAGAAGACTCATTATCAACCTGCAGTATGCAGATGACAGATGACCCAAACTTGCTTGTTGAAAGCAAAGAAGACGAAGCACTTACTGAAGAAGGTCAAACACCACAGCCTTCAGTATGGATTACATCTCAACATAAAGAAAACAATCCTCACAACTAGGCCAATAAGCAACAGCATGATAAACAAAGACAATATTGAAGTTGTCAAGGATTTCATTTTACTGGATCCACAACTGACACCCATGGAAGCTACAGTCAATAAATCAAAAGATGCATTCCGTTGGGAAATCTGCTGCAAAAGACCTCTCTAAGGTGTTGAAAAGCAAAGATGTCACTTTAAGAACTAAGGTGCTCTTGACCCAAGCCATGCTATTTTCAATCACTTCATATGCATGCAAAAGCTGGACAATGAATAAGGAAGACTGAAGAAGAATTGATGCCTTGGAATTATGGTGTTGGCGAAGAATATTGAATTTGCCGTGGACTGCCAGAAGAATGAGCAAATCAGTCTTGGAAGAAGTACAGCCAGGATGCTCCTTAGATGCGAGGATGGCTAGACTTTGTGTTACGGACTTCATACACGTTATCAGGAGGGATCAGTCCCTGGAGAAGAACATCATGCTTGGTAAAGTAGAGGGTCAGTGAAAAAGAGGGAGACCCTCCATGAGATGGATTGGCACAGTGGCTGCAACCATGGGCTCAAGCATAACAACAGGACCAGGCAGTGTTTCATTCTGTTGTAGAGTCTTTATGAGTCAGAACCAACTTGATGGTACCTGACAACATGAGTCAGAATCAACCTGACGGCAATGGGTTTGGTTTTTGGTTTATGTATATGTATGTGTATCTGTCTCTCTCCCATCTCTGTCATCTAAGTCTTTGCCGTTTGTCTGTCAATATCTACCTGCCGTCCATGTTTCTCACCTCTAGCATCTGTCGTTTGTCTGTCAATATCTACCTGCCGTCCATGTTTCCCACCTCTAGCATCTGTCGTTTGTCTGTCAATATCCACCTGCCGTCCATGTTTCCCACCTCTAGCATCTGTCGTTTGTCTGTCAATATCCACCTGCCGTCCATGTTTCCCACCTCTAGCATCTGTCGTTTGTCTGTCAATATCCACCTGCCGTCCATGTTTCCCACCTCTAGCATCTGTCGTTTGTCTGTCAATATCCACCTGCCGTCCATGTTTCCCACCTCTAGCATCTGTCGTTTGTCTGTCAATATCCACCTGCCGTCCATGTTTCTCACCTCTAGCATCTGCCGTTTGTCTGTCAATATCCACCTGCCGTCCATGTTTCCCACCTCTAGCATCTGCCGTTTGTCTGTCAATATCCACCTGCCGTCCATGTTTCCCACCTCTAGCATCTGTCGTTTGTCTGTCAATATCCACCTGCCGTCCATGTTTCCCACCTCTAGCATCTGCCGTTTGTCTGTCAATATCCACCTGCCGTCCATGTTTCCCACCTCTAGCATCTGCCGTTTGTCTGTCAATATCCACCTGCCGTCCATGTTTCCCACCTCTAGCATCTGCCGTTTGTCTGTCAATATCCACCTGCCGTCCATGTTTCCCACCTCTAGCATCTGTCGTTTGTCTGTCAATATCCACCTGCCGTCCATGTTTCCCACCTCTAGCATCTGTCGTTTGTCTGTCAATATCCACCTGCCGTCCATGTTTCCCACCTCTAGCATCTGTCGTTTGTCTGTCAATATCCACCTGCCGTCCATGTTTCTCACCTCTAGCATCTGCCGTTTGTCTGTCAATATCCACCTGCCGTCCATGTTTCCCACCTCTAGCATCTGCCGTTTGTCTGTCAATATCCACCTGCCGTCCATGTTTCCCACCTCTAGCATCTGTCATTTGTCTGTCAATATCCACCTGCCGTCCATGTTTCCCACCTCTAGCATCTGCCGTTTGTCTGTCAATATCCACCTGCCGTCCATGTTTCCCACCTCTAGCATCTGTCGTTTGTCTGTCAATATCCACCTGCCGTCCATGTTTCCCACCTCAAGCATCTGCCGTTTGTCTGTCAATATCCACCTGCCGTCCATGTTTCCCACCTCTAGCATCTGCCGTTTGTCTGTCAATATCCACCTGCCGTCCATGTTTCCCACCTCTAGCATCTGCCGTTTGTCTGTCAATATCCACCTGCCGTCCATGTTTCCCACCTCTAGCATCTGCCGTTTGTCTGTCAATATCCACCTGCCGTCCATGTTTCCCACCTCTAGCATCTGCCGTTTGTCTGTCAATATCCACCTGCCGTCCATGTTTCCCACCTCTAGCATCTGCCGTTTGTCTGTCAATTTCCACCTGCCGTCCATGTTTCCCACCTCTAGCATCTGTCGTTTGTCTGTCAATATCCACCTGCCGTCCATGTTTCCCACCTCTAGCATCTGTCGTTTGTCTGTCAATATCCACCTGCCGTCCATGTTTCCCACCTCTAGCATCTGTCGTTTGTCTGTCAATATCCACCTGCCGTCCATGTTTCCCACCTCTAGCATCTGCCGTTTGTCTGTCAATATCCACCTGCCGTCCATGTTTCCCACCTCTAGCATCTGCCGTTTGTCTGTCAATATCCACCTGCCGTCCATGTTTCCCACCTCTAGCATCTGCCGTTTGTCTGTCAATATCCACCTGCCGTCCATGTTTCCCACCTCTAGCATCTGCCGTTTGTCTGTCAATATCCACCTGCCGTCCATGTTTCCCACCTCTAGCATCTGTCGTTTGTCTGTCAATATCTACCTGCCGTCCATGTTTCCCACCTCTAGCATCTGTCGTTTGTCTGTCAATATCTACCTGCCGTCCATGTTTCCCACCTCTAGCATCTGTCTTGCTATCTCATCTTATTGGCCATCTATCTACTTACCTACCTACCGACCTATCATCTACCTACTTACCGACCCGTCTGTCTGTCTGTCTATCATCTACCTATTATCATCATCTATTATCTGTCTCAGGCGGGTGAAGCTTGTACCCCGCTTTCTCCTTCTGCTCCCTCGGTGGTGATGAGCCGCAGATCATGGATCCTCGCCCGCTCTTTCCTGCTAGCGCAGCCTTGCGCATGCGCCAGCCTTCCGGCGGGACAGCCCGCTCCGAATCCAGCTACAAGTCCTGGTGGGTGGGGCCACCACCCCGGAGCTGGGCCTGGCGGGGTGGGGGGCGGTGGCAGCCCCCTTTATCCCCCGAGGATCAGTCGTTTTTCTTGAGAAAACGCTTCTCCGCTTGGTTCCCAGCGTCCTGACTGGCTGTATCGACCAGTTTTGTGGTTGTCTTTTGGGGAGAGGAAGCCTGGGTCCTGTCCATTGTAGCCCCCCCATGCTGCACACAGTAGGCACTCAGGAAATGAATGATATGTGCATTGGAGAGCTCTTGGCAGGCCCAGGCGGGGTCGGGGGAGGGAGGCACTGGGCCAGCCTCAGACCCTGTCACCTCCAAATGAGCTAAGCCGAACCCTGACCCTCCAGGACGTGGGGTCCCAGTGGGGCTGGGTGGGAGCCCCTGCGCTGCGCAGCTTGCGCTCTAGTCTTTGTTCTGAGGGTCGCTGTAGTCTGGAGTAGGGACATGCTAGCCCAGGTCTCCCAGGTGGTGAGTGGTCACCCTGGGTCTGTGCCATCTGCTTCTCCCTGCAGCTCAGGCCCCCCAGGATGGGGAAGAGGATGGCCCCAAGCAGTCGTTCGGTGACTCCCAAGTACCTGTGAGCTGGCAGCTACCTGGGACGCAGGGGGGATGGGGGGAGGTGTCCCGTGGGCTTCCTCCTGAGGTGAGGAGGGGGAATCTCGGTGAGGGCCAGGGTCGGGGTGGGCCTGCGGCTCGAGACAGACACTTGTCCTGGGAGACTGGGGGCTCTGGACCAGGGGTGTGTCCCCAAAGACCTTTCCCCCTAATAAGGGCGGAACCTGGCTGTAGAGGGTGAGACTGGAGACCTACGCAGCTCCTGAGCCCTGCCCCAGCCTCTGCCAGCCGAGGGGGCTCTATGCCCCTTGACCCCGCCCTTGCCCCGCCCCAGCAGGGCTCTGGGGATCCCTTACAGAGCCCCCGTCCTCCTCTACAGATGCGACGCCCTCCCCTCGCCCTCCAGGGCCTGTAAGCCAACCCGAGCCTCGGCCCCCCCACCCCGGGAAAGCCTCGCCTTGCGAAGGGCCCGGGGGGCGACGGGCCCCGAGGAGGGTCAGAGGTCGCAGGCCCTGTCCCCTCAGCTGCTTCCTCTCCCCTCCTCCACCTGTGCGGGGGCTGCCACCCTCTGGGGGACACGACCCTCCCCAGCCTGCCCACAGAGACCTGGAGGAACCCCCACGGTGAAATGGGGGAGGGGAGAGGGGAGAGGTCTGTGAGGCCCGCCCCGCCCCTCCCTGCCCCGCACCTAGTTCCTTCCAGGTTGGGCCACCTGGGGGACTCTGCGCGGCCCCAGCGATGGCAACATAGGGCGCAGGCCCAGCCGAGGGTGGGGGCAGTGACCTGCCCATGGCAGAGGAGGACGCCGTCCGAAGGCACCGAGTTGGCGTTTGATGGAGGGGCAGGTGGGCAAGGGGGGTTCCACCGCCCCTCCCCTGAGCTCTCCCTTGGATTGTCCCCAGCACCTGTCCCCAAACGGCTTGAGATGGGGCGGGGCTCGCCCTCCCCAAAGTCGCAGGCAGCTCACCTGTGGGCTCTGGCCAGACACCTGGTGGTGGCTACTGGATCCACATCCCTTCCTCCTGCAGCATGCCCCAAATACCCCCAGCAGTCCGTTTTGTCCACTCCAAGGCTCCGGCACAGGGCACTCTGGCCTGCTTCGCCCACCGCACTTCCACCCGTCCCACCTCCCCAAGCCCACCTCCCCTCACCCCACAACTTTCTACCTTCTGCATCTGGTGTGATGCACCCACACCCACGCCTCCATCCCACTCTACTCTCCCCAAATCCTGGAGCCCCCCGACTGGAACTCACTTCCCACAGAGCAATAACAGGGCAGTTTCCTTCTCTCAGACCCTCACCCACTCCTCCAGGAAAGTCTGCTGCTTCTACTTCTCACCTCCTGGGGCCACCATCCTGGCTGCTCTCCCTTAGGGGCAGTGGCCAGGAGGACCCGCCGCCTTTCTGACCCTTGCCTACTGCCCCCCGCCTGCTCTGGTCTCCTGGCTGCTCCCCTCCCCAACCCCCCACCCCAGCAGGCTCCCATCTCAGGGCCTTTCCATGGGCACCTTCCTTTGCCCGGAAGATTTTATTTCCTCTTTGGATCAAGGCTAACACAGAGGGCTGCCGCCCACCAGGTGAGTTCAGGATGACCTGTGGGCACTTGGCGCTGTGGCCCCTTCCTGCTGACAGATTGCTGTCTCTCTTGAGACCGCGTGTGATTGGTTATGTCTGGCTGGCTGCAGACATGGTGAGCTTCTGTCTGCAAGCTCTGCCCGTGGCAGTCTGGTTTAATGTTGAGGCACTAATGAGTCGTGTAGTTCTTTCTACCTTCGTGGAGAGTATTTGCTGGGTTGGGAAGAAATTTGTTATTAACTATTTCCCCCAACAGTGTCCACCACCCCCGTCACATCTTTGCCCAGTTGTCACCTGCTCCATGAGGCCCACCCTGGCCACTTAGCTCCCATGACCTCCTTCATTCCCTTTTCCTCATCTGCTTTTTCTGCCTGGATAGCCCTTCTGACGTCCTGGCTAACTTACTCCAGTCGCTGAGGCCACTCACCCCTATGCCACTTGTACCCCCTGTACCACCTGTGCACCTCTACACCACCCGTATACCGTGCACCACCCGTACACCCCTGCACCACCAGTACACCCCTACACCACCTGTACACCCCTGCACCACCTGTACACCCCTATACCACCCATACACCCCTGCACCAGCTGTGCACCCCTATACTGAGGGTCTACCTCCACACCTCCGCCCACCTTCCACACTTCCACCCACCTGCCCACACCTCCATGTCTCACCTGCCTTCTCTTGGCTCCTGTGATGGTCACCTCTGGACAGGGCATTGAGGGACCCTGTCACAGTAAGCAGCTCGAGGCCCTCCCCTCTGCCCATCTCGCTCCCAGGACACTTTGAGGCCTTCCTGGACCCTCCCCACCCCCCCGACACGGCATTTGCTCTCCTGTCTAATTCTTCTTCACACCCCCACACTGGCACTCAACAGTCTACGTAATGCCGGTCTGTCTCTGCTACGTAAAGGTCAGCTCCAGGCAGGGTGGCTCTGGGACTGTCCCAGTGTTAGCACTAGAATTCACGTCCCAAGAAACCCCTCAGTCCCAGGCGCACCCAGACTGTGGTCCCCCTAGCTGCAGGGACGGGGGTATATGTCAGTAGAGTTTGTTCCCATGAGGGGCAGTGAGCAGCACCCAAGAGGAGCTCAGCATGTGTTTGATGAATGAATGAATGAGTGAATGAGTGAGTCACACAGACCACCAAAGGCTCACCCCAGTTAAACTGTGAACCCACCTGCCTCCCACACCCCCGTCCTGGGGCCTGATAGAGTTCAACAGCTCTCAGCTCCTGGGCAGGCCTGGCCTGGGGTAGGGATGGGTTTTTTAGTGGGGCTTGCGGGGAAGGGGAGTCAGTCTATCACTGACCCAGACAGTGGGCCTGTTGGGCTGTAGGGCACTACTGTAGCTCCAGGACCCGGACCTGGAGTCGAGGACTGCGGGTCCAGCCCAGGGCGGGACACTGAGCACGACCGCCACCTGGTGGCAGCAGCGCCTGTCCTCCAGCCGTCGCCCCTCGGGTCTTGGCTGGACCTGAGCACTCCCTACCCCCTAAACCGGAAGTCCTTAGTTCTGGAGAAGAACGCAGTCATTGTCTCGGCGTGGGCCTCAGTTTCCCGCATCTATGAGCAGGTCAAGGCTGAGGCGAGGCCCTGAGGGGGGCCTGCACCTGGTCAGCTGGGAGCTCAGCCCCGCAACCCCCGCTTCCTGCCCCGACCTAAGCAGCCTGGGCCGGGTCAGGGCCGCGGGGCGGAGGTTGGGGGTGGGGGTGGTCTTCGCGCACCGCCACGCGGCGCCCCAGGCCCCTCTGGATGAAAGACCAGGGTCGGGGGAGCGGCCCATCAGGGGCCCGGACTCTAGTTCCCCCATCCCCCGGCGCCTCACTGGGGAGGGGGCACCAGGGGCAGGCAAGGGTCTCCAGAGGACCCCCCCACCGCCGTCCCCTGGGATGAGGAAGGTGGTGAGGGCAGAGCGCAGCCGCCAGTCCCGCGACCCTGCCCCAGGTGGTGGTGGGGGCGCCGAGAGCCCGGGGTCGCGCCTCTGCGTCTGGCCCAGGCGCCCCAAATTGGCCCTTCGACGCCCAGCCTGGCTTGGCAGGGCTCAGCTCCCCGGGATGCCCTCCCTTCACTGTCTCTTTAAGGGGACGCTTGAGCGGGATATCCCGTCCCTGAGTGGCACCGACCCGCGCTGTCCCGAAGTCTTCCCGGGCGCCATTCGCTGCGCACGCAGGGTGGACAGGACCCTGCCCGCTGCGGCCGGGCTCTGGGTTCACTACCGGGCCGGGATGACTGGCGCTCGGGCTCGGCGGCCTGGGGAGCGCCGGGGCCCCGGCCACCCGAGGGTCCTCACCTAGGACGACATTCTGGCCCCACCCCAGTGGGTCTCCTGCTCCATGTGAGGGTCGAGGCTTCTGAGGAATCCCGAGACCCGAGGTCGCTGGAGGCAGGGTGAACCCCCAACACACACGGGGGGCAGTTGGGGGTGTCGGTGTCCAGAGCCTTTGGGATGTTTGGGGTCCAGATGGGCGGGGCCTCGGAGGGGTGAGGGGCGAGGTGGGCTTCTTCCATATCCTCATCCCACCTCACCCTCCCTCCAATAGTGGCTGCGTTTGGGCGGAGGGCGCCCCTGCCCAGCCCTCCCGGGACCCCATTTGGGAGAGGCCCTCAGGATGCTCTCTGGGTCCTGGAGGTCTCCACCCCACTTTACCAGATACACTGCGCCGTGTTCCTCCCCCTCACTCAACCCCCAGGGACCATCTTTCCAGCTGACCCATCTCTGTCCCCAGGAGTAGAGGCAAGCTGGGTGCACGGGTGTTCACCGAGAGTGGGTGCACAGGTATTTACTGGGCGAGGCGTACATGATGGCTCCCCACCCCCCATAGTCCCCTGGTGCGCAGGCTCACCGTGGGCAACAGTCCCAGCTGAAGGGGGGACAGCCAGGGCAGAGGCCTGGAAGCAGGCATGCAGGCGTGGATGGCAGTGCAGCTCACTTCACTCCAGGTTCAGGGTCCAAAACAGGAAGGGATGGGGTTACATGTCCCTGGGGGAGTGTCCCTGGAGGTGTGTCTCTGGTTGCACAGTGGTCAGGTGGAGACAACACTTAGACCCTCGAAGGCATGCAGGGGGCAGCTCTTTGGGTTCATGTGAGTTGGCAGCTCTCAGCTGGTGACCTCTGGCCAGGGATGCTGTGTGACACCGCAGAGACGAGGGTCCACTGTAGTCCTGGAGCTCGGGTGGCACATGGTGGCCCTCCATGACTGTGAAATGTATGAGTGTGTCACATCCTGCAGGTGGCCCCTGGGCATGTGACCCTGAGCCATGGGAAGTGGCTGACCCTTGATGGGTGGGCAGGGTGGGGAGGACTGGGGGCCCCGCATCTGCAGCGCCATTTGGTGTGGACCCTGGCCCAGCGTGAGGTGCTTGGGGTGGAAGCTGGAGGTTGTCCTTGGCCAGCCCCCATGAGCCTGGCCCTTCAGCTGTGGAAAGGGAGGTCACCCGACACTCCAGGGCCCTGGGAGTGCTCTGGGCAGCTGGCAGGCAAGAGGTCAGGCCCAAGTCCTCAGGGCCAGTGATGGTGGCTGTGTCCACGAGTCGTCCGAGAGGCCACGGGGGCACAGGGAGCCTTTGACCAGGAAGAGACAGGGCGGGTCAGGGCCAGCCACCTGGGGGAGGGGGCAGCCCACCCAGCCATTGGTCCTGCTCCCAGTGACTCAAGAAGGGCTGACCGGGAAGCCCCGGCCCGGCCCCTGAGGCTCTGTGGATTGCTGGAAGGCACCTGTGCCTGACACCCTGGGTCAGGTGAGTCCCCTCCTCCCGCTCTGAGGGGCAGGGTGGGGATGGGGGTGGGGAGAGGGACTGTCTTAGCTGTCCGAGGCTGTGGGGTCCCCATCGGAAGTGTGGGCCTAGCACCTACTTGTTCCTGATGAGATAGGGACTCAGGCTGCAGTCTCGTGGGTGACAGCTGGGGAGAGAGGCATGGCTTCGGCATTGGCACTTTGGCTTCAGAAGTCCCCAGGGTCACTGCCCAAACACCAGGCCTCCAGGGAAGAGCCACCCCCATGGCCTGCCATCTGCTGGAGGTGACCCTTGCCGTGGAGGGGGACCCAGGCTCAGCCAGGAAGCCCTGCTGTGGGAGGGCTGGTGGGGGATGCAGGCCTGCACATCCTTCTGGAACCGCTGCCCCTGGGTCGGGGAGATGGACACAGGGAGGACCGAGCCCTCAGAAGGAGGACTTCAGAGACAGGCAGGGAAGGTGGCGCAAGAGGCCAGGGTGCACGCTGGGCCGGGGGTGGGGGCAGGCAGGCAGGCAGCTGAGCAGACCCCCAGGCCCCCTCCTCCTCCACTCCACTCCCACAGCTGGGCCTGGGCCCGGCCCTGCACCCCACAGCCCCCCATCCTGGCACTCACCGCACTGGACGTGGCACAGCTGCTGGGGGACTGAGAAGTGCATGTCGGTCCTCCAGCCCTGCAGGCACCAGGTGGTCCATCAACCCACCATCTCATGCTCCCTGCACTCAGTCCCAGCCCCATGTCCCCCGGGGGCCGCCTGGAGGTGCTGCTGGCCACAGGCACAGCTTTGGGGAGGGGGTCTCCCCTGTCTGCTGATGGCCCTGGGGAAACCCAGGTCTGCTAGCAGAGAGGGGCAGGGCCAGGCAGCACCACCCACCTGGATACAGATGCCGGGGGCACAGGCCTCCTCCCGGGGAATGTCCACAAAGGCGGCAGCAGGCTCCGCTGAGGGGTCACCCTGGATGGGGAGGGGGGCAGTCAGGCAGAGCAGGCCACACTGCATCCGCATCCCAGGTGCACACATACGTGTTACATGTATGCGCTGTGCCCCCATGGAGGCAGGATGGGAGAGGAGGGGGAAGGAGGCAGAGAGGACCACAGGCACAGTTATGGGGCCCCAGCCTCCCCAGAGTGGTGCACACCCCACCCGGCTCACTAAGGCTGCAGGGAGGGGCGTGGTCTCCAGTGACTCGTGGCAGGTGGGGCGTAGGGGCTTCCACTGGGGACACAGGCGCACCTGGAAGCGGGCGGGGCTGGGGGAGAAGAAAGTCGCCCGGAGGAAGCCCTGCGAGGGTGCTGGCTGGACCGTCATCCTCCAGGCTGTCGGGTGGGTGGACGGATGAGGCCCCCACCGGGGGAACACCCCGCCCTGTCTCCCAGCAAGCCAGCACCCCATCCCGACTCCCCCACTGGCCCAGCCCACCCGCCCCCAACCACTGGTCTAGATCACGCTCCACCCCAACAGCACCCTGCCCAGCCCACTAGGCCAGCACCCTGACCCCCCACCCCGTTGGGAGAACTCCCAGCTGCCCCCCCCCACCACTGACTCAATCCCTCCCATGTCCCCGCCCACCAGTATGAGCACCCATCAGGACAGGCGCAGCCCTGGCTCAAGAACAGTCCCGACCAGTGGCTGACTACACCATAAAGGATGCTATTTGCTGGTCTACACCTCATGGCTGAGCAGCATCTCCCTCCGCCCCCAGGTGAGCTATGGGAGCAGCCTCACCCCCACCCCCAAGTGAGCTATAGCAGTGGCACCCCCCCATGTGAGCTGACCTGGGAAGCGCCGCTGTGCAAAAGGACACCGCACCCAGAAGCCCCCATGGGTGGAGAACTGCAGAGAGAGGGGTTCCCTGGGTGTGCCTGTGGTAGTCAGCCCCTCAGGGCCAGGCCCAGCTTGGAACCGTGTCCCTGGGGGGCCAGGGTAGCCATGGGCACACTGCAAGGTGGAGGCGGGGGTGCTGGGGCCAGCCTTCCCTCCCCAGGGCCCTCAGCTCTGCCCACTGTCAGTCCAAGAGGGAGTTTGAGCGGTAGCTGGGAGTTGGGGCCGGGGGGGGGGGGGGGCGGTCAGCTGGGCCCCAGAGCTGGGCAAGGTGTGGGGCAGCTGCAGACCCTTTGCCCCCTTCCCCTGCACTGCTCTTCCTATACCCCCCTCCCCCTTGCACAGGCGATGGCAGGGGTGGCTACCAGGCCCACTCACCTTCAGGCAGAGCTGGGGCTGTGTGTCCACCAGCGGGTACTGCACCTGTGGGGCACTCAGATCAGGGCACGGCCATCCCACCAGGCCCCGCCACCCAGAAGACACTCACCCTGCTGTGTGCCGGCCGGCCTGAGTGCTCCAGCTCGCTGCACGGGGTCCCGGGCTCCTGGAGCCAGCATAGGCTCACGCGCCCGCTCACAGGGCAGATGGGCACCCAGGTCAGCGCCTGGCTGCCCGGATGGTAGTGGACGGCGTCCCACAGCGCCTCAGTGTCTGCGGGGACCACCAGCACTGGTCATCGCCAATGGCTCGGGCAGCTGTCCCCTCCACACTCATAGGGCTTGGTGACCACAGGGCCAGGTTCCCGGAATGGGATGGGGGCCGTTCTCCTGTGGGTCCCTGCTCCCCTCCCTCCCTTCCATTCTTCTCCCACCTCCTTCTCTGCCCTTGCCCAGCCCCTCCTGAGGCATCCTTCCCCAGGCCACCAGGGACAGAGAGCGGGTCAGAGGGAACTCCTTGGGACCACAGGGCACATGCCATCTTCAAAGGGGCAGGTCTGAATCCTCACTGCGTCTGGGGTTGAAGACCAGCCCTACGGAGGAGCCACGGTCAGTGCGGAGCCCACCCACTCCGCTGGCCCCCACCCTGCTGGGCACCCTCGCTGACCTCGAGGCACAGACACGGCAGCTCTTGGCTGTAGGGCAAAGATACAGTCCGGGAGAGCCCATTCGGAGACACCTGTAGTGAGGGAAGGGGCTCAGGGCCTTGGGGCCGGGCGGGTGGTGGGGAGTGGCAGAGGCGGAGGAGACTCAGGGGAAGCTCACCCTAACGGTGGGGCCTGCATCCTCACAGACGAACCACCTGAGGCAGAGCCGCACGTAGTAGTCGGGGCTCCCCAGGGCTTCCGGCACCTGCACTAGGATGGCCTTGCGGCTGCGGTTCACCTGGTAGGTGAGCTTCTCGGCTGCAGGGGCGGCAAGTGGGGCCAAGCTGGGGCCAGAGCCGGCAGTGCCGGGGTGACCACGCCACGGACACAGGGCTCCGTCTGTCCAGAGAGCCCCGAGGTGGTGACCCCTGTGTGGCCCAGGCATTGGGAGTCACCCACCTGTGGACCCAGGAACAAGGGCTGCAGAAGCCTGGACATGTGGGTGCCCCAGAGGCGGGAGGGTCTTCCAGGGGCAGGGGGCTTGTGGCCCCGAGGACAGAGACTCACCCGAGCAGTCAGGCACGTTCTTCGCCACGTCTTCGTCTTTGCAGTCTGCGAACGCCAGAGGCTGATGGGCTGGCCCCCTCCGCCCCCAGGGGCTGCCCCTGGCTGGGCCCCTGCCGCTCTGGCTCCGGGGGTCCCTCCTCTCCAGGGAGGTGATGATCCGAATCAAGCCAAATGGGCGGCCTGGAGCTGGCCAGCATGTGGACCGCCCTGGTCCTCCCTGGTCCTCCCTGGCCCTCCCTGATCCTCCCTGGTCCTCCCTGTCCCTCCCTGGTCCTCTCTGGTCCCTCCCTGGCCCTCCCTGTCCCTCCCTGCCCCTCCCTGGTCCTCTCTGGTCCCTCCCTGATCCTCCCTGGTCCTCCCTGTCCCTCCCTGGTCCCTCCCTGTCCCTCCCTGATCCTCTCTGGTCCCTCCCTGGCCCTCCCTGGTCCTCCCTGTCCCTCCCTGATCCTCTCTGGTCCTCCCTGGTCCTCCCTGGTCCTCCCTGTCCCTCCCTGATCCTCTCTGGTCCCTCCCTGGCCCTCCCTGGTCCCTCCCTGTCCCTCCTGGTCCTCTCTGGCCCCTTCCTGATCCTCCCTGATCCTCCCTGTCCCTCCCTGATCCTCTCTGGTCCCTCCCTGGTCCTCCCTGGCCCTCCCTGATCCTCTCTGGTCCCATCCTGTTCCCTCCCTGGTCCTCCCTGTCCCTCCCTGTCCCTCCCTGGTCCCTCCCTGGTCCTCCCTGGTTCCTCCCTGTCCCTCCCTGGTCACTGCCTTGCCCCTTCCTTGGTCCCTCCCTGTCCCTCCCTGGTCACTGCCTGGCCCCTTCCCTGGTCCCTCCCTGGTCCTCCCTGGTCCTCCTTGGTCCCATCCTGTTCCCTCCCTGGCCCTCCCTGGTCCTTCCCTGGTCATCCCTGGTCCCTCCCTTGCCCCTTCCCTGGTCACTGCCTGGCCCCTTCCCTGGTCCCTCCTTGGTCCTCCCTGGTCCCTCCCTGATCCCCTCCCTGGCCCTTCTGGGGCCACCCCATCTCCTCCCCCTGCCCTACTCAGCCCTGGACAAGCCCCGCCCCAAGCCAGTCCCTAGAGGCCAGATGGCAGCTGAGCCCGGGCTGGCCTCATGGGGCTCCCACCTTCTACTTGGTACTGCTGGTCCAGCTGCACCCCACAGAAGTTGGGGATGGTCCTCAAGGTGACATAGAGGTGCTGGGCCACACTCACCTCGAAGCAGTCGAAGACCACCTGGAGCTGGGGCAGCTACAGGTGTTGGCTGGGCAGACCCAGCCAGCTGTCCACCCGCCCTCAGCCAGGCCTCAAGTGGCTGGAACCTTGGTTAGGGCTCCTCACGTGGGTCTGGGGCCCAGGGAGGAGGGTGGCAGAGTCCTCAGGTGGGCAGGGGCTCAGGTGGCCAGGATGGGGATGGGAGTAGCCAGGATCAGGGCAGGGCACAGTGGCTGCTGCAGGTGAGGGCTTGGTAACTGAACTGGCTGGGTGGGGAGGGCCCTATAGGTGTTCCCACCCCAGCCTGGCCTCACCTGCTGCCCCCTGTGAAGTGGGCGGGAGGCCCTGGGGACCCGCACTGCCTGACACTGAACCGCCTGGGTGTCCAGGTTCATGGTGCAGATCTCCAGGCCCCGCAGGCCCTCTGGGGTGAAGGGAGGGTGGGCAGGGCCTCGGTTAGGGCAGGGGTCAGCCCAGGAACCCCCATGATGGTGGTGCAGTCTCTGTGGTTAGCACCACCCTTCCCCCAGCCCCTCATAGGTCATGGTGAGGACGAAACGGAGGCCCACACCACTGCTGGGCATCCTGGGTGTTATTATACTCAGCCCAGCCTCAGACCAGGCCCGGCTCCCTCCTGGCAGCCCAGGGGCCACCCTTACCAAGCAACATGAGGGAGGCGTGCACGCGGAGGTGCAGGGCACAGCCTTCCCGAGGGTCACACTTCATGCCTGTGGAGAGCTCCAGGGACTCCAGGACAGACCGGGACATGGACGTGGGGGGAGCCCTGCAGAAGCTGTTGAAAATGTTCCCTGGGGAGGGGAGAAGGAGGGTGAGTGCCACCGTGGTACCCAGAGGGCTGTGGCGGGCAGTCCTGGGGGCTGCACTGGCTGGGAAGGGGTCCTGTGCTCCTCACTGCCTCGCCCCAGTGCAGTTGGGGAACCAGCCCATGGTGAGAGGCAGACCCCCCTCTGAGCCGTGCTCAGAAATGCCTGTTGGTCACCAGAAACCGGGCCAGGTCAGGAAGCAGGCTGCCCACAATTCTGGGTCAGCAGGAGGAAGCGGAACCACCCCCCTGACTCACCGGCAAGCCCCATCGCTCCTGTTCAAAGCTGAGCAACAGAAAAGGCTCTGGTGGGGGCATCCTGGATATGACCTTGGATGCAGGCCCTGAGGTGACTGCACCCATGGGCCTGTCCACAGTAAGTGGCTGCATTCACACAGGTAGAACTGTCCCCAAGAGCCTTGCTCAGGGTGCAGGTGGCCGCAGCCAGACCTAACACCTGCAGGGCAGCTTGGCCTGACATAAGGCAAGGACAGAGCACGAGAGAAGAGAAAGAACTCTGGAGATCTCCAGTGAGTCCCTCTCAAATATTCAGCAGAGTAGAATATTGAATATACCGTGGACTGCCAGAGAATGAACAAATCTGTCTTGGAAGAAGTGCAGCCTGAATTCTCCTTAGAAGCAAGGAGGCGAGACTTCGTCTCACGTACTTTGGACATGTTATTAGGAGTGACCAGTCCCTGGAGAAGGACATCATGCTTGGTAAAGTAGAGGATCAGCGAAAAAGAGGAAGATCCTCAAGGAGATGGATTGACACCGTAGCTGCAACAAGGGGCTCAAGCATAACGATTGAGAGCATGGCGCAGGACCGGGCAGTGTTTCGTTCTGTTGTACATAGGGTCGCTGTGAGTCAGAACCGACTCCACAGCACCTAACAACAACATTACACAGTAGGAGCCCTGGTGGCAAAGTGGTTAAGAACAAAAGGTCGGCAGTTTGAATCCACCAGCTGCTCCTCGAAAACCCTACGGGGCAGTTCTACTCTGTCCTGTAGGGTCGCTATGAGTCGGAATTGACTCAACAGCAACAGGTTTGTTTTTCTTTTTTTTTTTTTTTGGTATTCTACAATAATCTGAACAGCATGGTATTGGCATCAAGACAGACAAATGGATGGAAGGGAATAAAGTCCTGAAATAGACCCACACATGTATCAACAGGTGATTTTCAACAGACGTGCAAAGGCAATTCAGTGAAAAAAAAGAGAGTATTTTCAACAACTAGTTCGGGAACAATTGAATATGCACATGCAACAAAACAGAACTGTAATCCGTACCTTGCATTATACACACAATTTAACTCCAGTGAGTCTCGTAGAGCTGAATGTAAAACCTAAAACCTCTAGTAGAAAATTTTTGTGACCTTTGATTAGGCACAGATTTCTTAGACATAACACTGAAATTACCATCCGTAAAAGAAAATATTGATAAGTTGGGAGTTCATCAAAATTAAAAACTTCTTCCCTTTGAAAGATACCATGAAGAGAATGAAGAGATAAGTCACAGACCAGGAAAAAATATTTGCAAATCATCCAGCTGATAAAGAACTAATATTCAGAATCTATAAAGAACTCTCTAAACTTGATAATAAGAAAACCAACAACCTGCTTTTAAAAAAAAAAAAATGGGCAAAAGATTTGAACAGACACTTCACCATAGAAGATATAAATGGCAAATAAGCCCATAAAGAAATGCTCAACAGCCTTAGTCAGTAGGGAAATGCAAACTAAAACCACAGTGAGATACCCCTAGTAAAAGGCTAGATTTTCTTGAAGAGACTGTTGGTAGAATTGTGAAAGTCGGATAATTCTGGTGAGGACTCAGAAGGAAGTAAGGAGAGCTATTACTCTAGAGGCGGTGCAGACAGCAGAAGCAGCATCAGAGAAACGGCAGCAGCAGAACCAGGAGACCAGCGTGAGACAGCACTGGAGCCGACCTACACAGCAAGAGAGCTGAATGCCTTTGCACAGAAGGCTTCCTGGTGGAGTGGGGTGCCTCCAGGCACTTACTGGTGGAGCTAAAGAGCTTTGGAACACTTGCCCAAGCAGGGCAGATGTGGGAGGCAAGGCCCGAGGGGCTGAGGGGCCAAGGAACCAGGAAGCTGAAGCTGAAGAGACAAGGAGCACAGGAAGCAGAGCTGCCTCAGTCTCAAAGAGTAGGGCCACGACCTCTGGGGTTTCAAAGGGAGAGACCATGGCCTCTGGTGCTTCAAGGGGGAAGCCACAGCCTCCTAGGTTGCAAAGAGTCAGATCTTTACCAACTCAGTTCTGGAGTGTGGAGCTGCTGTTCACGAGTCCCAGTAGGATGGGGCCAGATCCACTGCCCAAAGCTGAAGGGGACCTCATACCACAAGAAAGTAGTGCCAGGAGCAGACTGCATCCTTTGGACCTGAGATCCCTGTGCTGAGAAGCTCCTAGATCAGAGAAAGATTGATGACAAGGGCCTTCTTCCAGAGCTGACAGAGATAGAAAAGCTTCCCCTGGAGCTGGCACCCTGAATTTGGACTTCTAGACTACCAGACTGTGAGAGAATAAACTTCTGTTTGTTAAAGCCATCCACTTGTGGTATTTCTGTTATAGCAGCACTAGATGACTAAGACACTCCTGCATACCTGTTAAAAGAACCCATTGCCATTAAGTTGATTCCAACTCATAGTGATCCTATAGGACAGAGTAGAACTGCCCCATAGGGTTTCCAAGGAGCAGCTGGTAGATTCCAACTGCTGACCTTTTGGTTAGCAGCTGATCTCTTAACCACTGCACCACCAGGACTCAGTATACCTATTGTTGTTGTTGTTGTTGTTAGGTGCCGTCAAGTCAGTTCCAAGTCATAGTGACCCTGTGTACAACAGAACAAAACACTGCCTGGTCTAGTGCTATCCTCATGATCGTTGTTATACTTGAGCCCATTGCTGTGGCCACTGTGTCAATCCATCTTGTTGAGGGTCTTCCTCTTTTTAGCTGACCCTCTACTTTACCAAGCATGATGTCCTTCTCTGGGACTGATCCCTCCTGATAACATGTCCTGAGTATGTGAGATGAAGTCTCGCCATCCTTGCTTCTAAGGAGTACTCTGGTTGTACTTCTTCCAAGACAGATTTGTTTGTTATTTTGGCAGTCCAGGGTATACTCAGTATTCATATACCTAAAAAGATCATATCAAGTATCAACAAGGGTGTAGAACTGTAACCCACACACTGCTGGTGGGAATGTAAAATGTGTGATCACTTTAGAAAAAAAAAAAAGGCAATTTCTTTAAAAGCTAAATACACACCTGCCACATGAAACAGCCAATCCATCCTTGATATTTACTGAGAGAATTGAAAAAGACTTGTACACAAATGCTTATAAAGGGTTAATTTTAATAGTGAAAAAGTGGAAACAACCCAAATGTCCACTGAGATGTGAGTGGATAAACACATTGTGGTATGTGTTTGACACGTATGAAAACGTGTGAATCTCAAAATAACTAAGCTGAGTGAAAGAAGCCAGAGACAAAAGCTTATATACTTTAAGATTCCACTGAGCAAACCAAAGGAAAGATCAGTCCCAAGGACTAGTGGACCACAACTACCCCAGTGTCCACCTGACTGAGTCCAGCACAACCAGGTGGTGCCTGACTACCACCACCGACTGCTCTGACAGGGATCACAATAGAGGGTTCCAGACAGAGCAGGAGAAAAATGTAAAACAAAATTCTAACTCACAAAAAAAGACCAGACTTACTGGTCTGACAGAGACTGGAGAAACCCCAAGAGTACGGTCCCTGGACACTCTTATAGCCCAGTGATGAAGTCACTAATGAGGTTCACCCTTCAGCTAAAGATTAGACAGGCCCATAAAACAAAACCTGACTAAATGGGCACACCAGCCCAGGGGCAAGGACAAGAAGGCAGGAGCAGACAGGAAAGCTGATAAAGGGGAACCCAAGGTCCAGAAGGGAGACTGTTAACATGTTGTGGGGTTGTCAACCATTGTCATAAAAGAATACGTGTACTAATTGTTTAATGAGAAACTAGTTTGCTCTGTAAACCTTCATCTAAAGTACCAAAAAAAAAAAAAAATCAGTAAAAAAAAAAGTAAGAAATTGATCACAAAGCAGCATAGCACTATTAAGCCAAATGTTTACATACATCGTTGTTGTTGTTCGGCATGGTCTAGTCAAGTCTCAACTCATAGTGACCCCATGTGGCAGAGTAGAACTGCCCCATAGGGTTTTCTAAGCTGTAATTTTTATGGGAGGTCTCTGGGTCTTTCCTCCTGCCCAGCTGCTGAGTGTGTTTGAGCCGCCAACCTTTTGGTTACCAGCCAAGCACTTAGCCATTTTGCCACCAGGGCTTCACAAATACACATGTATTAGAGTAATTCTGCTCGTGTGTATCTTTCCCAAATAAATCCCCCATAGGACGGGAGGACGTCACGTACAGGAGAGTGTGCTGCAGAGTCATGTGTTTGAGGTGGGGAGCTGGAGGCCATCCAGGGTCCATCCCTAAAAGTAGAGAGGTGAGCACATCATCCAGTACTGCAGAGCAGTTAGAAGTAACACGCATCGCTGAAGACTCAAGTCCCGAGGAAAAACCACAGTTGATTGTACCATACCAACGACATAATTTTAAAAAATATGCACACAGAATTTGAGTGCCTGCTTTGCAAGAGTAAATAGAAACCAAGTGAGATACATTGGGCAGGGTGGTGGGAATGTGATGGGTGTGGAGATAAGATGCTATAAACAAAATTACAGGAGAGACACGTTGCGTGAGCCAATTTTAAGAATGCATTACGAACTTGGAACTTCTGGTTAGCAGCCAAACACTCAACCGCTGAGGTTAGATACGGATCAAAGTTGTTTTTTTTGGCATATGGATAGCCAGTCATTCTAGCACTTTTTATTGAAAACTCTATTACTTCTCCAGTGAATTGCCTTTACATCTTTGTTAATCAACGGGCTGTATAGGCACGAGCGCATTTCTGACCACTCTGTTCCGTCCATTGGTTTGTCTGTCCACCTTGATGCCACCACCATACTCTCTTGATTATTGTAGCTTGAAGCCAGATAAAGTCCTCTTACTTTGTTGTTACAAAATGAAGGGAAAAAAAAGTTTCCATTGACAGAAAATGCAAACCCATCTCCAGTGACAGAGCCAATCTGGGGTTGTCTGGGGGGGGCGGGGAACACCCTCCTCACCCCCGGCATTTCCCTCCCCCGCAGTCATCCGTAGAGCTCTATGTAGAGCATTCTTAAGAGAAAAAACTGCCTTAGAATTCCTGTCACCGATCACGGGGTGACACAGGACCGGACAGCATTTCGTTCTGTCGTGCACGGGGTCGCCGTGAGTTGGGGGCTGACTCAGCGACTGTTAACACCACCACAGTGAGTACAAAAGGCAAGTTTCCAATCGTGAAATCAGATGTATAATCAGAAGAACAGGTTTTTGTCCCGGAATAACAAAACAGAGAAGCGAGCATATAGAGGAAAGAGTGAGTACAGTAAAACCTGCTAAATTATTTGTGGTACAAAATGGGGAAAACTTCATTGTAACTGTGCGGAAATAATTGTGACCCTAAAATTCATCATAGTGACTTAGGGAGAAAGAATAATATAATAATAATAATAATATAATAATAATAATAATATTTTCCCTTATTCAAACAGTTGATTTAGGAAATAATATTGGAGTTATTATTCCCCCTCCTTGAGCATAGAGAATGTGACCCAGCTGGAACTGGGCTCTCAAGGAATCACAAGGACACATCAACTGGGCCCTGAGGTGTAAAGACAATAGCTGAGATACTCTTGAAAAATGTCTTTTAGGGAAACTTGCACAGAAAGCCAAACGAACAGAACACTCTTATCTTTTTCTATCAGCATTTAGTGAATAGAACTTTGCTGGACCAGTGAAGACCCTCCTGACTCTCGTTACTGAAACCTACCAATGATTGTTAAGAAAGACAATTCAAAATGTAGGATCACAGTTTCCAGCTTAGCCATTCTGAAAAGGCTAAGCTTTCAATGGTTTTGCCCGTTTGTAATGTTAATATATACTGATGACTTCGTAATATTCCTTGGACTTGGGCAGACATGGCTGTGGAAGCATGCTTGTCCGCTTTCCCGCTTCGGCCCTTTTGAATATGTGCCGAATAAAACTTTTTTTTTGCTTTACTAGACTTTGTGATGTGCTTCCCCCACAACACAGTTTAAAACTATCCACAGAGCTTTACCAAAGAAAGCCTAAACCAAGAGGCCAAACCAGTTGCCGTCGAGTGGACATCGACTCCTGGTGACCCCGTGTGTCCAGAGTAGAACTGCTACATAGGGTTTTCAAGGTATGACCTTTCAGAAGCAGATTGCCAGGCCTTTCTTCCAAGGCACCTCTGGGTGTGTTTGAGCTGCCAACCTTTTAGTGTTTGCACCGCCGAGGCACGTAAGAGAAAGCCTAACACGTACTTTTAAAAGCAGAAATGTGAACTCAGGAAGAAGAAGTGGGTTACAAAAAAGAACAGTAAGCGAAGGAATCGGTAAACCGTGGTTTTGAATTTAAAGTAGTATTGACAGAGGGGAGGCGGGTGAGAAAAGACTTGTGTGCTTAAAAATGAGCTGGGCGTTACATTCTTCATCACGCTCTTTGGACCAGCTCACCTTCTGAAAACAGCTAACAGTGCTGGGGAGAAAAAGTGTACAAAAAAGTCCTAGAAACTTCTAAGAGCTGGATAAAAACAAGGAATGGTCAGGCAAAACCCCAGAGAGAAGCAGTGGAAAGCACCGAACCAGGAAGCACCTTTGCCCTGAGGGTGTTTTCCGGCCCAGCGGAACCTGGGGGATTGGGAGGGGCGCAGGCTGGGGAAATCACTGAGCCGCCAACACTGGATACAGGTGAATCAGAAGAAATCCACCTCACCCCAGCCCCCAGGGCACCGAGAGCAGTTGTCCTGGTGCTAGCAGGGACAGACAGCTTCCTGGGGAGCCCGAAACCTTGGCAGGCCCTCCAGCTGATTTGCAGCCCAGCTTTGCATGACCTGGAGGGTCAGAGACCTCAGTCAACTATTTTAGTCTGAAAGAGTTCCAGGCAGGTATTACTCCTAGATGCCTTTCAGAAACAAATGCATATTTGTGTGTGTGGGGAAGCCCCTTCATCCCAGGCCTCCGGGAATTCCACATATAGCTCCGGGCTTTGAGCAGACACGGTTAAAGATAAACAAACATACCAGGAACTGAAGCACAAGAGCAGGAAGAGGCCAAAACAAGACAAAAAACAGCAGGCCATAGAAACAGCCCCACAAAGTCATAAAAGAAGTATCAGAAATGCTACTAACCACTCATGCTAACTACATGTAAAGAAATGAAACAGCAAGCTTGAAAATATGAGAAGTGGAAAAAAAACCTATAAAGAGAGAACAAGCTTATTCGAAAGAAGCAAATGGAAATTCTAGAAACTGTTAAAAAAAACAATCAGACCTTAAAGAAACTGAAACATAGGGTTTATTCGAGCAGTCACCCTATATGCATGCAGGGAGATCATTTTGCCTCTGAACACAAGTAGGCTAGGTACAATTGTTAAAAATAAACCTTTGAGTTAGATCAAAACAGTAACATTTCATTGTTTCATAATTTAGGAAAAGATGTGCAAACTGTTGAGTGTGAGTGTCCCATGCATGAAGGAAAAATGAAAAAGAAGGGCTCGCAAGGATTGGGGGCTTCACAGAAGTTTTTATGCATTTTTTCCTGGGCGAATACAAGTTTCCACAGTGACTGAGTACTTAACAGTTACTAAGTCAACACGAAAAAGTAGCTGCTAAAATTCTGTCCCTTCACCCACCTACAGCCTTGAGATCTCTTGAAATTTAAATTGAGGAAGCCCAGAGTCTTCTTCATTAAATTATGAGGTAATGGTTTTGTTATTGGTTACTCTTTTATAGCAGGAAAAAGACAAATTTACCATGCTGCAAAGCAACTTCCAGCAGGAAACAAAGTCAGTGCTTTTGCAGTTTGGGCCAGGCTTTTTACAGTTAAATTTTGGTTTCGTGAGTAAGGAAAAAAACCTTAAAATCAAAATAAGATGCCTGTTATTAATTTTTTTCTTCCACAAAACAAAGTCTACAACGTAGAAATTTTTGAAACGGTGTATCTTTTCACCAAAAAAAAAGGTCAAGAAGGGAGAGGGTTGACATGTCGTGGGGTTGTTAACCAATGTCATAAAACAATATGTGTACTGACTGTTTATTTAGAAAGTATTTGTTTTGTAAACCTTCACCTGAAGTACAATAAAAAAGGAAAAACAAACAAACAAAACAAAGTCTACAGTAACAAATTAAAAATGCTATACGTGATTGCTATGGATTGAATTGTGTCCCCCAAAAATATGTGTCAAGTTTGGTAGGCCACGATGGCCAGTATTGTGTGGTTCCTCTCCATTTTGTGATCTGATGTGATTATCCTATGTGATGTAAGTCCTAACCTCTATGATGTTAATGAGGCAGGATCAGAGGCAGTTATTTTAATGAGGCAGGACTCAATCTACAGGATTAGGTTGTATCTTGAGTCAATGTCTTTTGAGATATAAAAGAGAAGTGAGCAGAAAGGAGAGGGACTTCATTACCTCCAAGAAAGAAGCACTGGGAGCAGACTGCATCCTTTGGACCCTGGATCCCTGCGCTGAGAAGCTCCTAGACCAGGGAAGATTGATAACAAGGACCTTCTCCCACAGCCAATAGAGGAAAGCCTTCCCCTGGAGCTGGCACCCTGAATTCAGACTTCTAGCCTCCTAGACTGTGAGAGAATAATTTTCTGTTTGTTAAAGCCATCCACTTGTGGTATTTCTGTTATAGCAGCACTAGATAAGACAATCATTTTAAGAGCAGCTGGACATTGCTGAAGAGAGAATTAGTCAACTGGAAGACAGATCATAATAAATTATTCAGAATGCAGCAGAGAGACAAGAAGATGAAAAATACAGAAGAGAGATTGAGAAATGTGGAGAATGAAGTAAAATGCCAAAAATTTGTCAAGTAGAGTTCCAGAAGGAAAGGAGAGAGAGAAGGAAGAAGAGGCAATATTTGAAATGATGGCTAAACTTTCCAAGGCATGCACAAGAAAAGTCAAAGTATAGACCAGTCTCACATATGAGGATAGTTGGAAAATCCTAAATAAAATTTTAGCCAATAGGTTTGACAGTATATTAAAAACATGACCGAATGGGGTTTACCTCAGGACTGCAAGTGTGGTGCAACATTAGAAACTCTGTCAGTGAAATTCACTTCATTCAAAGATTAAAGAAGAAAAATTATATGATTCTCTTCATAGATGCAGAAAAATTTCATCAATCTCCACACCTATTCGAGAAAATGTAATAAAATAAGGAAACTAGTCACAGTATCGTTCAACTTCTGTTTCCAGAGTGTAAATCAGTGATTTGAAGAAGATCCAAATAAATGGAGAGGCATACCATGTTCGTCGTTGGAAGACTCAGCTCTGTTTAAGATGTCATTTCTGTCCCAAATGGGTCAATAAATTGAATGCAATTCCGATCAAAATGCCTACTGAATTTTTCAGGAAATTTGTCAAATGTAATAGGAAATTTGTATTGAAGAGTAAACGAGTACAAAATGCTAATATCCCTTTTAAACCTTTCTATTGTCAAAAATAAAATGTAGATTCAGAAAATCAGAAAAAGAAAAAAGAAATATATAGCTTAGTGAATTATTATAAAGCGAATACACTCGATCCACCACCAGATCGCTCTTCCTCGTGCCCTGTCCCAGTCCCAGCTCCTTCCCTCACTCCGAAGTGACTGCTACTCTGACTTTTACAGTGCTTACTCTTTATGGTTTTATCACTCAAATGTACCCCTACAAACACTATAGTTGAGTCTTGCTCTTTTTTTTAAAATAGGACAAACAGAGATGCTTTATTTTTTTTATTATTATTTATAAAGTTATGAAATTTCTTTTTTACCATACTTTAGATGAAGGTTTTCAGAGCAAACTAGTTTCTCATTAAATAAGTAATACACATAATGTTTTGTGACATTGGTTGCCAAGCCCACTACATGTCAACACTTTCCCCTTCTTGACCTTGGGTTCCCTGTTACCAGCTTTCCTGTTCCCTCCTGCCTTCTCATCTTTGCCCCTGGGCTGGTGTGCCCCTTTAGTCTCGTTTTGTTTTATAGGCCTGTCTAATCTTTGGCTGAAGGGTGAACCTCAGGAGTGACTTCAGTACTGAGCTATAAGGGTGTCCGGGGGCCATACTCTCAGGGTTTCTCCAGTCTCTGTCAGACCAGTAAGTCTGGTCTTTTTTTTTTGTAAGTTAGTATTTTGTTCTACATTTTTCTCCAGCTCTGTCTGGAAACCTCTGTTGTGATCCCTGTCAGAGCAGTCGGTGGTGGTAGCCGGGCACCATCTAGCTGTGCTGGACTCAGTCTGGTGGAGGCCGTGGTGGTTGTGGTCCATTAGTCTTTTGGCCTAATCTTGCCCTTGTGTCCTTGGTTTTCTTCACTCTCCCTTGTTCCTGAAGGAGTGAGACCAGTGGAGAATCTTAAATGGCTGCTCACAAGCTTTTAAGGCCCCAGATGCTACTCAAAGTAGAATGCAGAACATTTTCTTTATAAACTTCGTTAAGTCAATTGAGCTAGATATTTCCTGAGACCATGGTCCCCACAGCCCTCAGCCCAGTAATTTGGTCCCTCCGGGAGTTTGGATGTGTCTATGGAGCTTCCATGACCTTTCCTTGTACAAGTTGTGCTGGCTTCCCCAGTATTGTGTACTCTCTTACCCTTCACCAAAGTGACCACTTATCTGCTGTCCATTTAGGGTCTTTCCCTGCCCACCCCTCCCCTCCCCTCCCACATAACCATCAAAGATTGTTTCTTTTTGTGTATAAACCTTTCCATGAGTTTTTATAGTAGCGGTTTCATAAGATATTTGTCCTTTTGTGATTGACTTATTTCACTCAGCATAATGTCCTCCAGATTCATCCATGTTGTGAGATGCTTCGAAGATTCATCATTGTTCGTTATTGTTGCGTAGTGTTCCACTGTGTGTATGTACCATACTTTATCCATTCATCTGTTAATGAGTGCCTAGGTTGTTTCCATCGTTTTGCTATTGTGAACAATGCTGCAATGAACATGGATGTGCATATGTCTGTTCGTGTGAGAAGCCCCATATCGTTTTCCAAAATGGTTGTACCATTTTTCATTCCCACCAGCAGTGCATAAGAGTTCCAATCTCCCTGTAACCTCTCCAACATTTATTTTCTGTTTTTTTTTTTTATTCTTGCCTGTAATGTCCATGCGAGATGCTACCTCACTGTGGTTTTGATTTCCGATTCTCTAATGAGTCTTGCCCATTTTTTTAAACTTGATATATCTGTGAAGTTTCTTTTAACTTACAAGTTCTCTTTCTTACAGTTGTTGTGTTGAAGAAGCCAGGCTCCTTGAACTGTCAAGGCTCTCCTGGTCTGGGTGCTGCTTTCCTCACGGTGCCCTTCAGCACAAATCTCTGTCTCCCGTATTTCTGATAAACTGACAGCAGGACCAAGATGCCTGATCACCCTTGGGTCGAGCCCCTTGCAGGACTGCAGGTGGGGTTGGATGCTTTCATGAGGAGGCACGTCCTGTCTGGTCATCTCTCCGTTTTGATGTTAGCAGTCACTGGTGCTCAGCCCATTTAACCAAACAAATAAAACAAACCCGTTGCCGTCAGGTTGATTCCGACTCATGGCAGCCCCACGCGTGTAGAGTAGAACTGCTCCATGGGGTTCCCAAGGCCGTGACCTTTCAGAAGCAGATTGCCAGGCCTGTCTTCTAAGGTGCCTCTGTGTGGACTTGAACTGCCAACCTTTTGGTTAAAAGCCAAGAACTTAACCATTTGCACCACCCAGAGACTCTTGCTCAGTTCACTGGGGATGCACAATGGTAATAATTCTATCATTTTGCTTCTGTCTGTTAGTTGGAATGGTTTTGTGAGGAGAGTCTTCTCCTCATCTGGTGTCTTGTCCCTCAGAGGTGGAGTTGATAGAGGAAAGACAGGATTAAAGCTTGGTGCATTCCTTTTATTTGCCCAGTTTTCAAGATAATGTGTCGATCCCCTGTCACCCACAGAAGGTGAACAATTCTTTCATTTTTTAAACAGTATCATTATGAATTACAGGTTTAAACCTAGGTTGTAATTCATTGCAATTCTTATTCTACTTTGAAGTGCAAATAAATTATATTCTCTTTGGCTTCTGGGAGCCTCTTCACCTTGGCTCCTGAGTACTTCTGATGTGTCTCAGGTAGCTTCCTCTCTCTCTGGCCTGACGAGATGTTCCAGGATTTTCAGGTACATTTTCTGCCCCAGGCTGGGAATCAGTCATTTCTCCAAGAAGCCCTGCCTAGTTTCTTTTAGTCGGAGAAGGTGTCTCCAGACCTCAGCCTGGGCACTAGGGAGGTTCACTGGCATGTGCTGGCCATTGGTTCTGGGATTTTTCTGTAGACAGAGCTGGTGAAACGCCTCATGAGTTCATACTTACATTTCCAATTCAAAGTCAGGGCTTTACTCAACCTTTTCTGCATGACATCTGCATCCCCTTTCTACCATGCCAACCACCATGATTCTCAAGAACACAAAGGATAATCGAATTAAAATAGTTTGTCATTACCCGTGTACTGTATTTCGCATAACATACATAAGTCTCCAACATCACAAATGGGGAGCTTATAAGAACAGACGTTTATTCTCTCACAGTTCTGGAGTCTGGGAGTCCAAATCAAGGTGTGGGCAGGGCCCTGTTCTCTATGAAGTCTCTCAGGGGAGATTGTTTCCTCATCTCTCAGCTTCTGGTGGCCCAGGTGCTCCTTAGCTTGTGGATGCACCTTCCCACGGCCGTCCTCCCTCTATGTCTTGAGGGTCAGTTTTGCTGTCCGTGTTCTTCTGGCATAAAGTGTTGCTGTTGAAAAGTCTGGTGATAGTATGTGTTTCTTTCCCTTATAAATTGTGTGCTCTTTTTACCTAGATACCCAGAGATTTTTGTTTCTTTTTCTTTAGAATCCACTTATTTTACTAGACTACGTTTTGGTGTTGGATGTCAGAGGCTACTATACTCGGGTACTTGGCTGGCCCTTTTTGGACCATTTTCTCGAACTGTTGTAGTTTTTAGGCGCCATTGAGTCAGTTCTGACTCACAGCGACGCTACGCACCACAGAATGAACCACTGCCCGGGCTGTGCCATCCTCGCCGTTGTCATGATGCTGAAGCTGTTGTCACAGCCACTGTGTCAGTCCATCTCGTTGAGGGTCTTGCTCTTGATCCATAGTTCTTCGTATTTGTTCTGTTGTTTTGTTGGGCTTTCTCAGGGTCTCCTTTTATCTGTACTTTGGATAGTCTTTCCTGATCTTCTGTATTTGTCACTCTCCCTCTTTTTAAATTTCCTTTTGTTTTCTAAAAAATGTCCTTCTTTTCACCTTCTATTTCTCTGAAGGCACTTAATACTGGCTTTATTGCCCTTGAGTTCTCTCGGTCTTCATTTCTAAAGTAATTTTTTCCCTTTATTTCTAATTCTGAGTGCTGTCATCTCATTTCTGAGCGTTTGCCATTCGTATTGTTCTCCAGTGTCCTATGTCATTTCTTTCTTTCTTTTTTCACATGTGATCCTGGTGCACTCTCTTCATCTGTGTGAATGTTACTCTGTTCCTTTTTCTTTTTTGAAATCATGGTTTTGTATGTGTCAAGACTTATATTCATGTGAATTTAGATTTTCTGAACGTTTAGAAAGTGGCTTGATTTTGGTTGCTTTTCTAACTTCACGAGACTCCCCCTTCTCTTTGGGTAGTGTTTAAAATTCAGATGGATTGCTTTTTCATTTTTGGGGGGGTTTTCCTCTCTTCTACTTTTACTTCTCTTTTCCTTTGTCTCTGTTTGTCCTTTGTCCTTATTCTGCTCAACCTGCAATCTGCTCCTAACTTATTGCTGTGTGGGGCCCTGTGTTATAGGGGTCGCAGGACTGGGCTCCTCAGGCCCCACACACCTCCCCTGTGGCCCCCGCACAGACCTGCAAACCTCCCACCTTCTGCTGCTTTGCCCAAGGGGCAGCCACACCATCCAGTGCGTACTCGTGGTTGTCGATTTGGGGTTCCCTGATTCTAGGCCCATCAAACACTCCCTCGCCCTTCTGCTTCCCCCTGTTCCAACAGAGCTGGTGAGACACAGGCCTTGGGGCTTCGGTGCTTACCTCTGGTGGTTTGCAAAGCTCACCCCAGCTTATTGTCCACGTTGTGCAGTTTCTGTTTTACTGTCTAATTGCTCTGTTTACGTCTAAGGATTCAGGGAAGTCAAGTGGCCACGCGGCCACCACCACCTTCCCAAGACAAACTCGAAGAAAGAAGAAGGAACAAAGAGGGGACCTTGCTCTGTCAGAAGTCACTGACAGTGCAGGTTGATGACGGGACAGTGTGGTGTTGGTCAGGAATAGGCAGATGGGGAGGAACCCACGCGGCAGCTCGGAAATCTGGCTTCTGGCAAAAGTGGCCACACAGGCCATGGGGACAGGGAGGAGCAGGAGCTAATTAACCAGTGGTGTGGCCCCCAAAATTAAAACTGGCTTCCTACTTCATCTAAATGTGGCAAACAAAACTCCAAACAATTAGAAGGAAATGTAAATCTTTAGGATCCAAGGATTGGGAAGAATTTCTTAAAAGACACCACAAATCCACGAGAGAAGAGACTGATAAATATGATTACGTCAACATTAAAAGCTTCTGATGGGATTAAAAAAATAAAAATAAAACCAAACCCATAGCTGTGGAGTCGATTCTGAGTCATAGAGACCCTATAGGACAGAGTAGAACTGCCCCGCAGGGTTTCCAAGGAGTGGCTGGTGGATTTGAACTGCCAACCTTTTGGTTAGCAGCTGAGCTCTTAACCACTGAGCCACTAGGGCTCCTCTGAAGGGCATTAGATGTTCTACACAAGGCTAAAAGGAAACGGTGGGGAGGTAGAGAAGGACAGACGCTTTGCGGTGCCTGGAACAGTTTAGGAGTAACTGCTCACAGTGTGAGAACCCCATCCAGAGAAAGCAGTCAAAGTGACAACAGAAAGCACAAGCCTCCAGACTGGTCCACTAGCCTAGGATACGAGCAGCTGAGATGCAAAGGAGAAACCTTAGAGGCCAAGACGTGCATGAAGCTTTGCTCAGTCTCACTGAGAAGCCACCACCACTACTGGCTGCTGTCAACTCCAACTCAAGGCACCCCCATGTGTGCCAGAGTAGAACTGTGCTCTATAGGGTTTTCAATGCCTGGTTCTTTGGAAGTAGATTGCCAGGCCTTTCTTCTGAGGTGCCCCGGGTGGACTCGAACCGCCAGCCTTTTGGTTAGCAATTGAGAGCTGAACCATTTGCACCACCCAGGGACTCCCACTAGTAATCAGAGAAATGCAAACTAAAACGAGCTTCCCAGTGATGGTGGTGGAATAAAACTGCTGCTCCCCCCAAACATCGCCCCCTACTCAATACCAAACAGACTCAGCAAAGATATCCTAACATCTGAAAAAGGATCCCCCACAGCAGGCAAACAACCAGAGTGATCAGCCCTGAGAGGCGGCCAGGAGGAACGAAAGGGGAGAGTCGGGTCCGGGGCACCGTGCCCCCTCCCCACCCACCCAGAGCCATACAGGCCAGACGACAAAACCCTAAAGGTTCTTCATGAAGCTCCCCAGTCTGGAGAGAGGCAAGCCTGGGGCGTGTCCTCGTCTTTCCACTGTTCTGGCTGGGGTGTGGGGAGAAAGGTGCAGTGGAGAGAGGGTGCTGTGGAGGCTCCAGGGCTTCACTGGGGGTGTCCAAAGACTGAGGGCCCCTCCCATTCCCACTGCCCAGGGACTAGAATACGCCCCCAGGAAGTACATCGCACCTGGCAAGCTTCCCCTCTCTCTGCCACACCTGGGGCTGCCAGACAGCGGGGCAGATGCTGGAACTCCAGGGGGAAACCCCACGAATTTTGGTTCAAACAGAGCGGGAAGGAGAAAGAAGAAACCTAGGGTCTGCGTGGAGCTGCTAGTGTGATCAGGATGTAAAGAAATGTTGCAAACACACTATGGAAAAAATAACAGTGAGAATGGAAGGAAGGAAGGAATATAGAAAGACAGACGGCATGGGACAGAAGGAGATGTGACCCAAGGGTGGAGGGAAATGCCCCACAGGTCCTTCCAGCTACGTCGTGGTTCTGGCTAGCTGCCATGGACCCGACCACAGATTCATGCTGACCCCACGCACAATGAAGCGAAACACTGCCTGGTCCTGCGCCATGCCCAGGATGAGTTGTGGGTTGGAGAGGGTTTTTGTTAGCTGAATTTCGGAAGTAGACTGCCAGGCCTTTCTTCCTAGTCCATGTTAGTCTCGAAGCTCCACTGAAACCTGTTCAGCAACACCCAAGCTTCCACTGACAGATGGGTGCTGGCTGCACATGAGGTGCATTGGGGCAGTGGTGGCTCAGTGGTAGGATTCTTGCCTTCCACATGGGAGACCCAGATTTGATTTCTTGCCAGTGCAAAGCTTCCAGCTATAGCACATCTCAATAAGGACATAGATTCAATAAAACCAGGAATCAACAAAAAATGGCCAAACAGCAGAATAATCTGAAAAGGAGGACTGCTGACCCAAGAAACAAAGTGAGGACCCAAACAATCCCATTACAGAACTGATACATTAGAAATGCAGGGAATGGGGTAGACATGGCTGAAAAGTAAATTGTTGACTGAGAATGGTTGAGATAATTACAGTAAAAGCAATAGAAAAAATCAAAGAGATTAACCAGACAGAAATTACCAGATACTGGAAGACAAAGACAATCCAATATAAAGATAATTGAAGACCTTGAGATAGAGAACTTACAAGAGTTCTCAAAGATGTAATTTTAAAAAATGTCCCCGAAATTATGAAAGATGTAAATCTGTGGGTCCCGGAAAAGTGACAATAACGGGTGACTCCAAGATAAGGCCTGGTAAATTGTGGCACTTCAGGGGCAGGAAAAGAAATCTCTAGGCATCCAGGCAGACGAATCAGGTTGGCATCAGACTTCTCTACAGCAGATACTGTCAAAGCAAAATCCACAGGGGTCTTAAGCAGAGAGTCACATGACTCAAGAAGACAAGATGTGGATTTTCCCTTATAAAAGCAATGGTAGACACCCCCAGATGGGAGAATCCAGGACAGAACTAGCAGTGGTCATGTAGAGATCCCAACACTGGGAGAAGGGCAGGGGCTCATGGCTGAGAGCAGGCCGTCCCCACGCTGTCCCAGACGGACATACAAAGATCAGAAACATGAGGGCTCTGGCTTCTCAATGTTCTTCATAATCTCCTTCCTTATCCTTGAGGAAACAGTGTCTCTTGAGGTGAAGAAACGTTTAATTAATTAAAGTCTGGCAATATTTTTTTTGTTTATTTTTTCTACTAAACTCAAGTAAAAAGAAATGAAATACTTATTTTAAATGACATAAAGTGATTTTTTTATAAAATGATTTTTACCTGTTTACCTTGCTAACTGTATATTTGCCTACAAAATTGTTGAGATGGTTAAGATTGTGTGTCCACTAGGCTGGTGCATGACTCTCAGTGATTTGGCAGTCATATGATGTTGTGATCACTTCCATGATGCGATCTGATATGATATGATCACCTCCATGATGGGATCTGCTGTGAGTAGCCAATCAGTTGAAAGGGAGTTTTGTTGGGCGTGTGGCCTGCATTGAACATGAGTGGACATTCTGGCAAGGCTTGGAGGCTTTTGCTTGTTCAGGATCCTGCAGCTGGCTTCTGTTCATCTGAACTCTGTTCTTGGGACTTGAGCTAGCAGCTTACCTATGATCTTGCCTGCAGATCTTGGGATTCGTTGATCTTTACATCCTGTGAGCAAGAGCCTTGCTCTCTGACCTACTGATCTTGGGTTTGCCAGCCCCTGCAGCTACTTGATTCAGGAGAAATCTCTATCCTGATCCATGGACTTGGGATGTTCCAGCCTCTACAACTGTGTGAGCCATCTCCTTGATACAAATATCTCTACATATACTTACACGCTTTACTGGTTTTGCTTCTTTAGAGAACCCAGCCTAAGACAAATGTCTAGAACAATGCTTACCTAATGTAAATAATACTTATTTCTATATGGGGGCTTTGGAGTGAGTTTTATGTTAACTTCCTTCCTTATATATTCTGTATCACTTACATTCCTCTTAAAAAACATATGCAATATTTACGAAGACAGTAGAGTTGTTTTAAAAAAAGAAAAAAACAATGAGATATCATTTTACATTGCACAAAAAGAAAAAAGTTTGGTAGGTGGAAAAGGGGACTTCCCGTGTTGCTGGTAGGAATGTGAATGGTACAGCCACTTTGGGGAGCGACGTGGCACCATCCAATATAACAGAAAATGTGCCACTTGTGTGCCCAGAGAGCCTGTGTCTGGGCATGTCCAGGGGGCCTTGCCGTGGGCACCAGGCCATGAGCAGGGGTGTCCAGGGTGCTGTTTCCCGACGGCTGCGGCCATGTTGGTGAGGAGGGGTTGGGCAGACTGGAGCTACTCGGCTCACCCCACTCTGCAGGGGGTACCCCAGCTGCCTGGAGCAGTGCGGCCAGTGGTGTCACTAGGGTTGGTGTCCCCAGTGCAGTAACTCATGGTGTCACCACCCCCACACCTGATGGGCAGAGGACTGGGCCCTGCCCCACCTCCACACAGGGTGAGCGCCACCTGGCGCTGCCCCTCCCGGCCCTGCCCTTCCCGGCTCCCCTCAGCTCCTCCCTTTTCTCATTGGCCAAGGCATCTGCCCTTCTCTCCGCCCAATGGGAGGCACAGTGGCCTGGCTGCCGGGACCCTGACTGGCAGACGATGGCAGGGGTGTGATGAGTTACCACACTGGGTAACAGGTAACACCAACCCTAATGATGCCACTGCCTTGGTGGCCCCTCTCCCAGCGGTGCCAGCCTGCCACCGCCATCACAGACCCTGGGGTCATTTTGGTGTCATCCCCCCGATTGTGTCAGGGGGTGTAGTCTGCACCCCTGCACCCTCTTAGGGAGGCCACTGGGTGTGGCCGCCCTGTCTGTGTGGGGTGGACAAGGTGACCCTGGCAGGCCTGAGTGGGCCTGGGGGGTGTGTCCTGCCCAGTGTCCCCCCACCTCGAGAAGCTGAGATGGACTCACAGTTTGTGCGGCTCTTGCAGGCAAAGCCCTGTGGACAGAACAACAAGAAGGGTGAGAAGCTGAAGGGTCAGCCCAGCCACCTGTTGCCCCACCCCATGACCCAGCCCCAGAGTCACACGCCCCATCCTGTCTCTGCTCTGCCCCTCACTCTCAGGTGGGTCCTGAGGTTCCTCCTTAGTGTCTGGGGGCAGCTCCCTCTGGCTCCCAGAAAGTGCCCAAGTAGGCCCAGCCCAAGGCCTGGCCCACCAGCATTGCTTAGTAAACGGTGCAGGCAGGACCAGGCTCCATGCGGCACTCTAGGCCCCACTGTCCAGTCACAGCCTGGACTCCAGATCCTCATACTGGCTTAAGGCCCCCCACAGAACTACCCTCCACCGTTCATTCATGAGACAAATAATGAGAGAGCAGCTGCCATGTGCCGGGCCCTGCTTGGGTGCTGGGGACACATGAATAAAACAAAATAGACACACATTCCTGCCTTCAAGGGGTTTACATTTTGCAGTGGGGAGACATAAGACTCTGAAACAGTAAATTACATTTGATGTTCGATGCTGATAAGTGATGTGGGGAAACAGTAGAGGGACCGGGGAGTGTCTGGGGGAAATGTGAGCTGTAATTCAAATGAGGTGCCAGTGAGGCCTCGTGGAGGGGAGAATTTGAATGAACACTGAAGGCAATGAGGGTGTGAGCCATGGGATATTTGGGAGAGGCATTCTACGCACAGTGAACAGCCTGTGAAAATTCCCTTCCCAGACTGAATCTCAATTCTTGTTCTTACCCCTAATGTCGCCTCCTGCTCAACGGCTGGAGAGCTTAAAGAGGAGTGCCCAGCATGAGGACAGAAAGGGTCAGAGAAGGGCCTGAGGGTTTCCCAGGGAAGGTGGCAAGGCTGCTCCTGGCGCCGCCTGTGGGATAGGCAGGAAGTGCCTTGGACCCAGCTCTAGTGGGTGTGCCGTGTGCCTCCATAGCTGAGTGTGGGGATATGAAGGCAGAGTGCTGTGCTTCCTGGGGGAGCCAGGTGAGGGCACCCCCCGCCTGTGGTACTATACTGGGGCACTTAGCTGTGCTGGACCTGTGTTCAACAGCGACACCAGGTGGCAACAAGCAGTAACAGCAGTGTGAAGTGCTGAGGCTCCAGAACAACCCCTCTATGGAGCAGAAGCCTTCGTGGTTGGGGGAGCTTAAGCGAGACACCTTGGACTTCCTGCTAGTAGCCCAGGTGGGAAAATGGAAAAATAAAAGATGGGTCCATTTCTGTTTCTTAAATTTGTGGAGTAGGTACTACTGGTTGGTTACACTTCCCATTTCCCTTTTATAAACAACATTTTTATTTCAGAGTAATTTTAGACTTACAGAAAAGATGCAAAGATAATACACAGAGTTCCTGTATACCCTCCAACAGTCTCCCCTAATGTTACCATCTCACAGAACCATGATGCATTTGCATAATAGGAAATCAGCACTGGTGCATTGCCAGAAACTAAACTCCAGACTGTATTTGATTTTACCCATTCCTGTGCAGTGAATTACTTAATATAGCCCTTCTAGTCACAGCCTTTGCAACTCCCTCCAAATGATTGGGTGGGACTATGCAAATGAGGTGTTTGTGGCCCACCAAGGGGATCGGACAGCTTGCTAATAATGAAAATAAGGTGCATGGCACTCTAGTGGGGATGTTGTTGCTGTTAAGTGCCGTCGAGTTGGTTCTGACTCACAGTGGCCCTATGTACAACAGAACAAAACACTGCCCAGTCCTGCACCATCCTCACAATTGTTGTTATGCTTGCATCACCCTACAGGACAGAGCAACCGTATAGGACAGAGTAGAACTGCCTCACAGGGTTTCCAAGGAGCTGTGGGTGGATTTGAACTGCCAATTTTTTGGTTAGCAGCCGTAGCTCTTAACCACTGCACCACCAGGGCTCCTTTTGTAGGGATAAGGCCATGCAAATAGGGTGTATGGAACCCTAACGAGGGGATTGGTCGGTTTTGCCATCCTGCTAGGCAATTTTTACAGTCGGGATTTGTTGCAACCGCACCAGATTCATGGAAGCATGGGACCTCGTAAGAGAAAGAACCGAGTGCTGGGAAGTGAGACTTTTGATTCTTGGATGGTTACTTTGGTTGTTGTTACCTCTAATGACTGAAAGGAAAGTAAGAGATGTTCTCCTGCAGCTGAGGGAAGAAAAGCCTCATCTGGAGTGGCTTGGGGCAAAAGTTAGGCTGATTAAACAAGAGGATTGATATGGGGCCACTGTCTGTCTATTGGTTCCAGCCAGCCAGAGGCCCAAAGCCATGTGCACATGAATGGGAAGACAGTCAATGTGTGGAGAAGAGAAGCTGAAACTGGAATGTTTTAAAAAGAATTATGTGTTTAGGGTTATGTGTTGAATGTTTCTCCTACCTACTGTTGTGAAACAGACCTAACATATATAATGGAAATAAATATTAGGTATTATAGATTATGGAGAGCATGTAACTACCCCTCAGCCAATACTTGATTGGATCTGCCCCAAAGAATTTTCCCCAAAGAAACACAGGCTATTGGTTTGGATGCAGTAGCCCTGTGTATACAGTATCAGGGGCTTAGGTTGAAAAACTCACCATGCATCTGTCAGTTTGTGGTACTGTGGTGGCTTGTGTGTTGCTGTGATGCTGGAAGCTATGTCACTGGTATTTCAAATACCAGCAGGGTCACCCATGGTGGACAGGTTTCAGCAGAGCTGCCAGTCTAAGACAGACTAGGAGGGAGGACCTGGTGACCTACTTCTGAAAAAATTTGACCAATGAAAACCTAATGAAGAGCAGAGGAACATTGTCTGATACAGTGCCGGGAGATGAGTAGCTAAAGAGAGTAGAAGAAATGATGAACTAAAAGAGCTCAACAGAAGATTTCAAAGGACGTCTCGAGAAGACAAAGTAAAGTATTATAATGAAATGTGCAAAGATCTGGAGTTAGAAAATTAAAAGGGAAGAACATGCTCAGCATTTCTCAAGTTGAAAGAACTGAAGAAAAAATTCAAACCTCAAGTTGCAATCTGAAGGATTCTATGGGCAAAATCCCATTGCCGTGGAGTCGATTCTGACTCATAGTGACCCTATAGGACAGGGTAGAACTGCCCCATACGGTTACCAAGGAGCAGCTAGTGGATTTAAACTGCCGACCTTTTGGTTAGCAGCCATAGCTCTTAACCACTGCACCACTAGGGGAAACACCGCTGGTGTAGTGGTTAAGGGCTATGACTGCTAACCAAAGGGTTGGTAGTTCGAATCCACCAAGTGCTACCTGGAAACTCTATGGGGCAGTTCTACCCTGACCTACAGGGTTGTTATGAGTCGGAATCGATTCAACAGCAACGGGTTTGGTTTTGGTTTATGGACAAAATATTGAATGACGCAGGAAGCGGCAAAAGATGGAAGGAATACACAGAGTCACTGTATCAAAAAGAATTGATCGATGTTCAACCATTTCAGGAGGTAGCATATGATCAAGAACTGATGGTATTGAAGGAAGAAGTCCAAGCTGCACTGAAGGCATTGCCAAAAAATAAGGCTTGAGGAATTGACGGAATACCAATTGAGATGTTTCAACAAATGGATGCAGCACTGGAGATGCCCATTCCAAAGAAAGGTGATCCAACAGACTGCAGAAATTGTCAAACAATGTCATTAATATCCCATGCAAGTATAATTTTGCTGAAGATCATTCAAAAACAGTTACAGAAGTACATCAACAGGGAACTGCCAGAAATTCAAGCCAGATTCAGAAAAGGATGTGGAACGAGGGATGTCATTGCTGATGTCAAATGGATCTCGGCTGAAAGTACAGAATACCAGAAAGATGTTTACCTGTGTTTTATTGACTATGCAAAGGGGTTTGACTGTGTGGATCATAACAAATTATGGATAATAATTGGGAAGAATGGGAATTCCAGAACACTTAATTGTGCTCATGAGGAACCTGTGCGTAGATCAAGAGGCAGTTGTTTGAACAGAACAAGGGGATACTGCATGGTTTAAAGTCAGGAAAGGTGTTCGTCAGGGTTGTGTCCTTTCACCATACTTATTCAATCTGTATGCTGAGCAAATAATCTGAGAAGCTGGACTATATAAAGAAGATTGGGGCATCAGGATTTGTGGAAGACTTATTAACAACCTGCATTATGCAGATGACACAATGTTGTTTGCTGAAAGTGAAGAGGACCTGAAGCACTTACTGATGAAGATCAAAGACTACAGCCTTCAGTATGGATTACACCTCAACATAAAGAAAGCAAAAATCCTCACAACTTGACCAATAAGCAACATCATGATAAACAGAGAAAAGACTGAAGTTGTCAGGATTTCATTTTACATGGATCCACAATCAAAGCCCATGGAAGCAGAAGTCAGTAAATCAAATGACATATTGCATTGGGCAAATCTGTTGCAAACAACCTCTTTGAAGTGTTGTAAAACAAATATATCACTTTGAGGACTAAGGTGCACCTGACCCAAGCCATATTTTCAATCATCTTATATGCATGTGAAAGCTGGACAATGAATAAGGAAGATCAAAGAAGAATTGACACCTTCAAACTATGGTGTTGGCAAAGAGTATTGAATATACCATGGACAGCCAGAAGAATGAACAAGTCTGTCTTGGAAGAAATACAGCCAGAGTGCTCCTTGAAACGAAGATGGGGAGACTTCATCTCACATACTTTGGACATGTTATCAGGAGGGATCAGTCCCTGGAGAAGGACATCATGCTTGGTAAGGTAGAGGGTCAGTGAAAAAGAGGAAGACCCTGGACAAGGTGGATTGACACAGTGGTTGCAACAGTGGGCTCAAATATAGTGTCATGGATTGAATTATGTCCCAAAAATGTGTGTATCAATTCGGCTGGGCCATGATTTCCAGTATTGTGTGGTTGTCCTCCATTTTGTGATTGTAATTTTGTGTTAAAGAGGATTAGGGTGGGATTGTAATACCCTTACTAAGGTCACATCCCTGATCCAATGTAAAGGAAGTTTCCCTGGGGTGTAGCCTGCACCACCTTTTATCTTACAAGAGATAAAAGGAAAGGGAAGCAAGCAGAGAGGAGGGACCTCATACAACCAAGAATGCAGGGCCGGGAGCAAAGTGCATCCGTTGGACCCCAGATTCCTGCGTGGAGAAGCTCCTAGTCGAGGGGAAGATTGATGAGAAGGACCTTCCTCCAGAATCGATAGAGAGAGAAAGCCTTCCCCTGGAGGTGATGCCCTGAATTTGGACTTCTAGCCTACTAAACGGTGAGAAAATGAATTTCTCTTTGTTAAATCCATCTACTTGTGGCATTTCTGTTATAGCAACATGAGATGACTAAGACATACAGCAAGTATTGTGAGGATGGCACAGGACCAAGCAGTGTTTCATCCTCTTGTATATAAGGTTGCTATGAGTTGCAACCAACTATAGAGCACCTAACAACAACAGACTGAAAACCTAAGTGAGCCCCATCCAGGAAACTGGAATTTGAAACACATGCAGACCTACCCGGATTGCTGCAAGAGCAGGAACTTTGCATTTGAAGGAAAGATCTGCAGAAAAAACATGACTGTTTTGCTTTTTGAATTTTGAGAAAACTGTTTGCCTTTGGGTGTACTGAGGCAGGAAAAGTCAGTGCCCATTCCAGGAATAGAAGTTAAAGGGAGCTGGCGAGTACATGGCCTGGCATATTCGCCTGTGGTGACCACCTGGGTCCACTCATAAGTGGAAGTGGGGAAGGTGCAGCCATGTAGAGATGGGCTGATTTTGACATGTTCCACTGGCACCTGTTGACCTAGCCCAGGGAGGCTACAGATGAGAAAGAGAGAGAAAGGCTGCCTGGTCTGAAGTGCAGGGAGTTGTGTGGACTCCTAAGCCCAAGGGGGCTAGGGATGAGATAGCGCAAAAGGGGCTGGTTGGTCTGAAGGGCCAGGAGGTGTGTGGGCTCCTGAGCCTACGGCTGGTACTCACTGACCTAGCTAACAGGGGCTAGGGATGAGCTGACCAGAAACTAATCAAATGAAAAGAAAGATGTTTGACACCATGAGTTAGTGTAGATTGCTGCAATTTGATGCCTTGCTCTGGACTGGACTTTGCTTATGGGTGCCGATACTCAGCGTTCCAATCAGAACAGAAAATTCTTTACACCAAGGAACATGCTTGTCTCCTCAGAGTACTGGTTTGATAGGGACGGGCAATTTAAGTACTGGCTATCTAAATGGGGGGAGATAAAGGCATGAAGTGGCTAGCTTACACGCTTTTGTGGGTGTGCTTACATTAAATGAGGGGTCAAGGGAGGATACCCAACTGAATAGATCCCTCTTTTCCTGATGGGTCTGGGGAAGACAGGGCAGGGGAAGATGTCGATAGGATTATATGATTCAGTTGTGAGTGTTGATTGTTAACAGGGTTAATTGTGATTGTAAAAACTGTAATTGTAGATCCTGTAAGTGTGAAAGAGTGGACTATGGGGGAGACACTGCTGGACTGGAGTACAGTGGCCAAACCTAAAGTTCCTTAAAAGTTTTGCTATGCTGACACCTTGTGAGGCTCAGAGCAAGAGAGTGATCTGCTCTCAGTTAAATTTTATCCAAGGCCAGAAAGGGCGAAGACGAGATGACTTTTGGAGAACCTGTCCAGATCAGATGGAAGGACAATTGCAGGGCCTGAATGACTGGTACCTGAGTAACTTCACCCTTAGGACTCTTTGTTAATGACTACTTTGACTGGTAAAATGATTCGGAGGGGGACGTTAATCCTTCACGTATGAAAGAGCCAATGGCTAGAAGAGCCAGGGGGTGGCCTGTAGTGCAGTGAATTACTTAATGTGGCCTTCTGGTCATAGTCTTTGTAACTCCCACCAAATGACTGGGCAGTTGTTAGGTGCTGTTGCGTCGGTTCCCACTCGTAGCAACTCTGCACAAGAGAACAAAACACTGCCCCGTCCTGCGCCATCCTCACAGTCGTTGTTATGCTTCAGCCCATCATTACAGCCAGTGTGTTAATCCATCTCATTGAGGGTCTTCCTCTTTTTCATTGACCCTATACTTTACCAAGCATGATGTCATTCTCCAGGGACTGGTCCCTCCTGATAGCATGTCCAAAGTATGTGAGACGAAGCTTCTAAGGAGCATTCTGACCGTACTTCTTCCAAGACAGAGTTGTTCACTCTTCTGGCTGTCCATAGTATATTCAATATTCTTTGCCAACACCGTAATTCAAAGGTGTCGATTCTTCTTCAGTCTTCCTTATTCATTGTCCAGCTTTCCCATGCATATGAGGTGATTGAAAATATCATGGCTTGCGTCAGGTGCACCTTTGTCCTCAAAGTGACATCTTTGCTTTTTAACACCTTAAAGAGGTCTTTTGCAGAAGATTTGCCCAATGAAATGCGTCATTTGATTTCTTGACTGATGCTTCCATGGGCATTGATTGTGGATCCAAGTAAAATGAAATCCTGGTGGTGTCAATCTTTTCTCCAATTATCATGATGTTGTTTATTGGTCCAGTTGTAAGGATCTTTGTTTTCTTTATACTGAGATGTAATCCATACTGAAGGCTATAGTTTATGGTCTTCATCAGAAAGTACTTCAAGTCCTTTTTATTTTCAGCAAGCAAGGCTGTGTCATCTGCATATTTCAGGTTGTTAATGAGTCTTCCTCAATCCTGATGCACGTTCTTCTTCATATAGTCCAACTTATAGGATTTTTTGTTCAGCATACAGATTGAATAATTATGGTGAAAGGACACAGCCTTGATGAACAGCTTTCCTGAGTTTAATCCGTGCAGTGTTCCCTTGTTCTATTTGAATGACTGCCTCTTGGTCTAGTACAGGTTCCTCATGAGCACAATTAAGTGTTCTGGAATTCCCATTCTTCTCAATGTTATCCATAATTTTTTATGATCCACACAGTTGAATGCCTTTGCATAGTCAGTAAAACACAGGTAAACATCTTTCTGGTATCCTCTACTTTCAGCCAAGATCCATCTGACGTCAACATATGACTGGGTGGGACTATGCAAAGGAGGTGCTTGTGGCCCATCAGGGTAATTGGATAGCTTGCTAATAATGTAAATAAGGTGCACGGCTCCCTTGTGGGAGTGGGCCATGTAAATAAGGTGTATGGAATCCTAATGAGGGGATTGGTCAGTTTTGCCATCCCACTAGGCTTAAAATGAGCCGTCCCAGAGGTAACATGGGAGGATCTCATCACCACCAAGAAAGAAGAGCCAAGAGCAAAGCATATCCCTTGTATCCAGGATCTCTGTGCTAAGAAGCTTGTGGAACCAAGAGACTGAGAGAGAGCTGTAAAAATAAAGATGACAAGAAGCAGCAGCAGCAGAGGCAGGAGACCAGTAGGAGTCTGGCAGGAGACCGGCAGAGACAACATGGTGGATTTCCTGGCCCATGGAGTCAGAAATTTGAATGCTTTTGGGCAGGAGTCTTGCTAGTGAAGTGAGGTGCCTCAGGATTCTCATCAGCAGAGCTAACGAGCTTTGTATCACTTGCCCAAGCATGACAGAGGCTGAGGGGCCAGAAGAGGCCTGCCTGCTGGCAGGGCTGAGAAGAGGCTGTCCTGATTTGAGAACTGTATCTTAAGTGTTCCTGAACCTGAATTGTAACCTGTTACTTCCCTAATGAACCCCATAATCTGTGAGTTCTGTGTGACCATTGCAATGAATTTTTGAAATCAGCAGAGAAATAAAGACTGCCATGGGAGGGGGGATGCTTGGTGTTAGAATTGGTATAAAGGTTGGAGAGAGGAGGTATGTCTGGCTTCCATCTCATAGGAATGTGCTTTAGGCTGTTGATCTTGACTCTCCTTCCTCCTTGTGAAGTTAGAGAAGGTCAGATGCCCCTGCCATGCCATTTGGACACCATTTTCCCACTAACGTCTGTTTTCGCTCCACGATCCTATCTGGGACCTCACACTAGCATTCAGCCTCCCTCCAGTATTTCAATTCATGCTCTTATTATCACCACCAAGTTTTCTGGCCACCATAATAACATCTCCCTAGAGACTGCTGAAGCATCCTGTTCTCCATCTCCAGCCACCAGAGCATCCTCTGCTGTCTGAGGAGCGGAGTGGACACCATGCCTCCATTATTGGCTCCCGGCAAGGGGCAGGACCCCAAATGCCTGGCCCAGGGTGTCTGGTGTGAGGGCTGCAAGAGGTCCCTCTCCAGAGTGTGATGAGGAGGTCTGGCTGAGGAGCGGGGTGGGGTGGGGTGGGGTGGGAAGCCAGCCCATGCCCAGCAGAGAGGTGTGGGAGACCCACAAGGCCCAGCAACAGTGACCATCCTGCCCTGAGTGGCCAGAGGAGAGCAGGGCCATGGGTTCCTCCCACCAGCATGGCCAGGCATTGCTTCCTGCCTCAGAAGCCTGGGACCCTGGGACTCTCTCTGCCCCCAGGACACCATCCAACCTCCCTGTGACCTGACTACGCCCACTGCAGCTCAAGGAGGGAGAGGAGCCCCTGGTGTGGGTGGCTCCATGGAGGGGGGCTGGGCTGCAGACTTGACAGACACCCCTTCCTGTCCTGCCTTCCCACTCCCCCTGTGATATATCAACACTCTTCCCTTCTCCACTCCAGTTTCCCTGTTTCCATTCGTCCAGTTCTCCTGTCTTTTCCTACCTTCTTGTCTTAGCTTTTGGGCTGAAATGCCCAGTAGTCTGGTATACAAGATTGAACTATGAAGCATGTTCTTCATATGTGTTATTGTTGGCCCTACAGAATTATCTAATCTTTGGCTGAAGGGTGAACCTCAGGAGTTATTTCAGTACTGAGTTAAAAGGGTGTCTGGGGCCATAGTTTCAGGGTTTCTCCAGTCTCTGTCAGACCAGCAAGCCTGGTCTTTTTTCTTTTCTTTTTTTTTTGTGAATTTGAATTTTGTTCTACATATTTCTCCAGCTCTGTCCAGGACCCTCTATTGTGATCCCTGTCAGAGCAGTCGGTGGTGGTAACCTGCCACCATCTAGTTGTTCTGGGCTCAGCCTGGTGGAGATTGTGGTAGTTGTGGTCCATTAATCTTTTGGACTAATCTTTCCCTTGTGTCTATTTGCTCTTTATTCTCCTTTGCTGTAGGAGGGATGGGACCAGTAGATGTATCTTAGATGGTCGCTCGCAGGCTTTTAAGACCCCAGTAGCTACTCACCACAGTCAGATGTAGAACATTTTCTTTATAGACTATGTAATGCCAATTGAGCTAGATGTCCCCTGAGACAATGGTCCCCAGCCCTCAGCCCAGTAGCTTGGTCTCTCAGGGCATTCGGTTGTGTCTGTGAAGCTTCTATGACTTTGCCCTGGCCCAGTTGTGCTGACTTCCCCAGTATTGTGTATTGTCCTACCCTTCACCAAAGTTACCACTTATCTACTGTCTAGTTAGTGTTCTTCCCTCCCTACCACTCCCCTCCGTTGTAACCAAGATTGTTTTTTCTGTGTGTAAACCCTTTCCTGAGTTTTTATAACATGGTTTCATGTATTTGTCCTTTTGTAGCTGACGTATTTCACTCAGCATAATGCCCTCCAGATTCATCCATGTTGTGAGAGGTTTTGCAGATTCATCGTTCTTTATCTTTGCGTAGTACTCCATTGTGTGTATGTGCCATAGTTTATCCATTCATCTGCTGATGGGCATCTAGGTTGTTTCCATCTTTTTGCTATTGTGAATAATACTGCAATGAACATGAGTGTGCATATGTCTATTCATGTGATAGCTCTTATTTCTCTAGAATATATTTCTAGAAGTGGGATTGCTGGATTGAGGAAGCGCCATATTGTTTTCCAAAATTGTTGTACCATTTTGCATTCCCACCAGCAGTGCATAAGAGTTCCAATCTCCCTGCAACCTCTCCAACATTTGTTATTTTCTGTTTTTTTGGTTCATGCCAGTAATGTCAGAGTGAGATGGTATCTCATTGCAGTTTTGATGTGCATTTCTCTAATGGCTAGCGATGGTGAGCGTTTCCTCATGTGTTTGTTAGCCACCTGAACATCCTCTTTGGTGAAGTGTCTTTCATATCCTTTGCCCATTTTTTAACTGGATTATTTGTCTTCGTCTTGTAGACATGTTGTATTTTCGTATAGATTTTAGAGATTAGACCTTTGTCGGATATGTCATAGTCAAAATTTTTTTCCTAGTCTATAGGTTCTCTTTTTATTCTTTTGGTGAAGTCCTTTGATGAGCATATAATTTTTAGGCGATTCCATTTACCTAGCTTATCTTCTGGTGTTTATGTGTTCTTAACCACGGCTTGTATGCTGTTTATGCCATGTCTTGATGACAGGGGCACTGCCCAGTGACTCCAGCCTGGCCAGCTCACTCCTGTGCCCGGAACCCACCTAGGGCCTGGCCCTCGGTCTTCGTGGGTGCCTGGTGGGTGTAAGCTCCCACACACACTCCCCAATCCCACAGATAGCAATGACTACCACGCCGGGGCCAGACACTCCTTGGCCCTGACCCTCCTGGGCTCTCTCCCGCTGTCAGACCTCTGCCCCTTCCTCCCTGCACTCCCTGCACCCCATGTTCCCCTCCCCCTCCCCCCTGCACCGGGGGAAGACGGGGCCCCTGGGGCGCTGTGCACTCCAGCTGGCTCCGGGGTTGCGGGTTGCAGAGAGAAAGCGCCTGGATTCCTGTGCCTGGGGCCACCAGCCCTGGCTGCGCTGCTGAGAGGCCCACCCTCAGCTCTCCTGGTTGGGCCTGGAGCTAGCTCTGGGCGCAGTGCCAGGTCCTCGGGGCTCCTCGCCATGCATTGGGTTCTGGGTTAGCTCCACACGCTCCCCAACGGGCGGCGGCCTCGTCCCCATTTCCCAGGTGGGAAAGTTGAGGCCAAGCCCTCCCCTGGCATCAGGGCTCTCTACCTCTTGCTGGCCCTTCCTCTGGCAGAGGCGCAGCCCAAGGTGGGGGCAGCGTGGGGCCGAGACCCCGCCTGACTTCCAGGCCCTAAAGCAGAGCGTCTTGCGCGGGTCCCTCCTCACAGGCACCCCACCTGGCCCCGGTCGTGGTCGCGGGAAGCCCCGCCAACCCCGACGGAAAGTCCCGGGCGGGCGGCTGCCTCCCCACGCCCTCCCAGCCAACCTGCCCTCTTCTGACCTCTCTGGTCATCCTGGGAAACGGCCCCACCCGCGTTCTCAGCCTCTCTGAACCCCTGTCGAGGTGGGGGTGCGGTGGGGGCAGGGAGGAGACGGGGGACCTAGAGGGGGAACGGCAGACCGGCCCGTCTGAGATCGCAGCGCCCCAGCGTACAGGGTCCTCCGTGTCCCCTCTGCCTCCCCACCTGTTCATTGTCACTGTGCCCAGATGTTCTTGTTGCCACCTATCAGAGAGGACTTTTTTCCTCTACTGAAGACTCCCCTAGGGCTGGCACTGTAGGAAGGCTTGGGGCAGGGGGTCGCTGCAGTGGTCCCACTGTACCCGTGGCTTCTCCTTTCTGGGGTCTGAGTTCCCCCAGGGCCCCCAGGGCCCAGGCCTTCTCCTACTCTTGCTCACCTGCCCGTGGGCTGCGTCCTTCCTTCCCCACGCTCTGCTCAGCCCCCTCCTCAGATCTGCTCCAACAAGAGAGGGGTCTTTGGAGAACCCCCTCCAGCAGTCCCTCTGTCCCTGAGCTCAGGCAGGGGCACCTATCCTGCCCCGTCACATACCTGTCTCCTCCCCACTGTCCCCAGCACTAGCTGAGCTCGCCTTACCCTATCACCCTACTGCCCCTCCACATCTGCCCCCAGAGCTCCTGGCCTACTTCCTCCATTTCCTCCCTCACACCCCCAGTACTTCCTCCCTTTCTCCTGGTGGCAGCCTCAGGCTGCAGGGGCCCAGGAGGGTTCGTTCCCCAGCTGTCCACACCTCAGCGCCTCCCTGGCCCCGGACACCACTAAGCGTCCAGCTGCTGCTCCACATTGGCCCTCACTTGGCTTCACAAACCAACATTTCAAAATAAGCTTCCTCCCCACACCTGTCCCCCTTGGCCCCCCACCTCAGGAAACGCCCCCTCGCCTCAGACATCGCAGTAAACCCAGAGAAGACTGAAGTTTTCACGGCATTTCATTTTACTGGGATCAACAATCAACGTCCTTGGAAGCAGCAGTCAAGAAATATTGCATTGGGCAAATCTGCTCCAAAAGACCTCTTCAAAATCTTAAAAAGCAAAGATGTCACTTTGATGACTCATGTGCCCCTGACCCAAGCCATGGTCTTTCCAGTTGCTTCATATGCATGTGAGAGCTGGACAAAGACAAAGGAAGACAGAAGAACTGATGCCTTTGAATTACGGTGTTGGTGAAGAATATTGAACATACCACAGACTGCCAGAAGAAGGGACAGATCTGTCTTGGAAAAAGTACAGTCAGAATGCTCCTCAGATGTGAGGATGGTGAGACTTTGTCTGGCTTACTCTGGGCACCTTATCAGGAGGGAGCAGTCCCTGGAGACAGACATCATGCTTGGTAAAGGGTCAGTTAAATAGAGGAAGACCCTCAAGGAGATGGACTGACACAGTGGCTGCAACAATGGACTGAAATGTAGCAACGATTGTGAGGATGGCTGAGGACCGGCAACATTTCCTTCTGTTGTACATAAGGAGTGGACTGTATGGCATCTAACAACAGCCTCACCCCGGGGGGCTGAGCTCAAACTCCTCCCACCTCTCCCCATCACCACCCCATCCAGGGTCCCACGCCTGCTGGCTCCCCCGCCAGATCATGTCCAAAGCAACCCCCTCTCTGTCTGCTCTGCTAGGCTAGTCCTGGCCACCTCCTTTCCCACTGGACACCCTCCCCTCCCCTCCCCGCTTCCTGTGCACCCCCTGGTCCCCACCAGCAGCCAGAGGGAGCCCCCTAACCTCCAATGCAACTCATCCCCCCTGACAGATCCCATGGTTCCCTGCACTTCCATCTGAGCCCGCCTCCCATCCCCTCATCCCCAACCTCCTGTCTCTCCTCCACACCTCTCGTCTCAGCCTCCTGTCCCTGGTCCTTGTCCCCCATTCCATTCTCCTGGCCTCCTGCCTGACTGCCTGCGGGGCCCAGCATTCTTGCCCACTCCCACCAGCCCTGCTCTGTCCCTGGCTGAGCCCCTGCACCCTCTCCGGGTCATCTCCCAGGCCTGGCAGAGCTCCCTCTTCTTCTAAGGGAGGGCTTTGGAGTGAGCGGCTACTGCCTGGAAAGGCCTGCACTGCCCCTAGTCACACCTGCCCTCTGTCCTCCTCACCGTTGTCACCACGGCACATTGGTGCTTTCCTGTTTTCCTGCTATAGCCTGAGCTGGAGGCCAGGGTTCCCCCAGGGGTTCAGTGAGCACCCTTGGAGGTGTCCCCCTGCCCCGGTCTCTATGATGCCCTCCCCACTAAGTCTCAGCTGACTTGGGGACCAGGACCTCTTCCTGGGACAAGCTGGGTCCTGTCTGGGCCTGGACTTCCCGGATATGTGGAGCTGGTGAAACCCTCCCTGGGGTAAAGATGAGTCACAGCCCTGTAGGGAGGACCCCCCCGTGAGTCCCCATCCTGGGACGAACCCTCCTCCCCAGTAAGCCCCCTCCCACCCACACAAGCCCCCCCAGATGAGCTCCTCCTGATGAGTCTCCCCCTCCATGAGTCCCCCCCATGAATCTTCCCCCGATGAGCACCCCCCCACCATAAGCCCCCCCCCCCCGAGCCCCACCCTATGAGGCAGTGCGCGGCTACACATGGGGGCGGTGCAGACCGCAAGGTCAGGGGGTGGGGGCTGCAGTCTTCTGACCTGTGCAACAGGGTCCACCAAGCGCGCAGCCGGGACCTCTGGCCACAGGCCAGCTCAGCCTTCTGTGTCACACCGCCCTGCCTGTCACTCTTACTCCTGTGCTGTGGGGGCCAGGCCAGGCGGGGGCTCACCTGTGAACAGGAGAGGCCACATTCCGTGATCCTGGGGATGGCCAGGCTCTGGTGCGTGGTCCAGGTCAGGGAGAGGAAGACAACCACCTGCCCTGCTAGCATCTGGCCAGCGTGACAGTGACCGCCGACCATTGGAGGCCGCGTGTGCACCTGCATCGGGGTGTGACAAGGGTGCAGGATGCTGGCAGCTTTACTCCCCAGCCCGAAGACAGAACAGCATGCAGCAAGCTGGCTTCCGCGGGCGTTCCCCACGTGGGCGGCCACACATGGCCATGGACTTCCCCTTGGCCACGCCTAGTCCTGGGCCAGCAGGGCCAGGGTCTGGCTTGTGCTGGACTCGCAGCAGGGTTTCCGGCTGCCTAAGGAGACTGCCTGGAACCAAGCCTCTGAGGCATCAGAGGCCCCAGGTAACTGCCCCCCCCCGGGGGGGGGGCTGGTTCCTTTGGGGTCTGGGAGCTGCCACAGACGCCATGCTTCCCACGTGCAGACTCGTCTGGTGTGTCCTGGTGGTGGCATGGCAGTCAGTGGCACTTGGGGGGCTGGCAGAGTTGCTGTCCTGGGTGCCTGCACCCCCGAGCCCCCAGTCCCCGGAGGAGGAGAGCATTCCTGAGTGGGGTCTGTGACTCCACCCCAGGCCCAAGTGCCTGTCACAGTTCCTAAGGTGGGAAGGAGGCGTCCACACAGCCCCTTCCCTCCCTCACTGTTCGGACCCCAAAGATAGCAAGCATCCTGTGGCTGTGGCGGCCCCTGGGGCCAGGTCTAGGCTTAGAGTGTTGTCTGTGTGCCTCTTGATTCGAAGACTCTTGAACGAACCCCACAGGACAAGGCCCGGGCAGAGACCCTCTGGGCCCCTTTGCCTCCAGCCCTCTGGCTGCATTGCAGAGCAGTGAGCAGCAGCAAAGGGGGGACCTCAGCCGGGGACTAGGGCTATGGTCCTGGGCTTTCAGTCCACGTCAGCCTTTCCTGTGCAACCGGCCAGGCAGGACAGGGGCTCCCACGCTGTCCCGTAGGGGGGGGGGGGGAACAGGGGCATTTGGAGCCTCCTGAGGACCCTGCCTGGAATCTCAACAGAGCACCCCAAGTGTGGGAAGAGCTGACATGTGCGGAGGGGCAGTGCCCCAGGCCGGGGCCCCTGGGAGTCCCGAGGTGCAGACATAACGGTCTGGCTGCCAGGCTGCCCCTGAGCCCCCTGGTCCAAAGCGGGCACAGGCTTGAGTCAGAAGTGAATGCAGTGAACAGGTGAGGGGCTTTGGCCAGGAAGGATGGGGCACAGCAGGGACTGGCTGGCAGAGGTTATCCAGGACGCCCTCCTGCCCTACCCCGTCTCTCTCCCCAGTCTGCCGCCCCCACACCTACCTGTCTCCCCGCTGTCCCCCCAGAGCGAGCAAGCAGATGCAGCTCCTGCTGGTGTTTGGGGGGCAGCCTGGGAAAGCCAGCACTGCTGCTCCTACTGTCCCAAGCTGGCCCTGCAGCTGCTGCCTGTCATGGCCCTCTGCAGCCCACATCCTGGCTCTGAGGGCAGGGGGGCAAGGACCCCCCAATGTGCACAGACCTGCCCTGGTGACTCCTCACAGGCCCCCTGTCCTATGCAGGCCTCAGTGGTGGGGGGCCCCAGCCTGAGCCCAGAGAGGCCTTGGGGCTCTCCCACACACACGGCTGAATGCCAGAGACCCAGAGGCAAACTCCAGTGGAATCGGAGGGTCCACGGTGCAGCCCCTGTCCAGCCCAGTGGAAGGAGGCTGGCAGAGACTGGGCTGGACCAGCCGGGTGTTGTTGAATGAGGAGGTAGCTGCCACAGTGTGTGTGGGAGAGGGGAGGGGAGCCAGCTGGAGTGCGGCTGGAGGGGCACCCTAGCAGGGAGCTCAGGGATGCCAGGAGGTCGACTCATTCTGATCTACATTGGCCTTTCCACGGCAGGGGGTATGAGGTGTGGGTGGGGGGGTGCAGGTCCTGGATGCAAGGCACGGGACATGAGGTGAGCGGTACAGGGCAGGTTAGGCGTGCGGGAGCGGGGTGCAGGTGTGTGGGAATGGGGTGCAGGTGGAGTGCCGGTTGTTAGGCGCGGGGCCGAGCCGGGCCGGGCGGGGCGGGGGCGGGTCTGCACAAGAAGTACCACCGGGAGCCTCGGTTCTCTAAAATAGCTCTGTATACAAGTCCTTCATCTCTGTAGGTTTCCGCACTGGTCGCTCCGGAGGCCGCGGGCTGCGCGCGCCTCGTCCGGGTCCCGGTCCCCCGTCGCAGTCCCGGTCCCCGTTGGCGCGTCACAGGCCACACAGGCCGCCCTGCCCGCCGCCGAGCGGCACGAAGGAGGCGCCCTGCAGCACGGCGGCGCAGAAGGAGCGGCAGCGCTTGCAGGGCTGCGCCGGCTGGAAGGGGCCGCGGCACACTAGGCACGGCGCGGCGAGGTCCCGGGGCAGCCCTTGGGAGAGAGAGAGGCTCAGCCCGCGCCGGCCCAGCCCGTCCTCACCCTGCTGGGCGGCCGGGCCCGGAGCTAGCGCGAGCGGGCCGTCAGCCAGCCCCCAAGCCCACCGCGCATGGCCCCACCGGCCCCAGCTCAAACTCAGGCTTAGGCGGCACCGCGTCTCTGCGGAAGGCCATGGAGAGGGAGGCTTCTGGGTCCGTCCGCCTTTCCTTAGATCCCCCACCCTGGCACCCCACTGAGGCCGCTGTTGGTCCTGGCCAGGCGGGGTGGGTGGGGGGCTGCTGCAGCACATAGGAGCCCCTCCAGCCCTCCCTGCCCGCAGCACCGTTACTGCCTCCCAGAAGGACACAGCGCGCCCGTCAGCGGCCACGGGCCCCTAACCGAGGGGCTAAGGCAGAAGGCGGCCAGGGACTGCACAGGGCGGGGCTCAGGGCGCAGGTGGGTGCAGGGCTGCAGGGCCGGCCGGCATCACCCTCCCCCAGACCCTTGCACTGGTGCCCAAATGAAGCTGTTCTCACTCAGCTCTTCCTCCGGCCTCACCCACCCCTAAGCCTCCTCCAGGCGGCAGGCCGGGCGTTCTGGAACGTGCAGCTGCCCCAGCCCTGCCTGCCCGGCCGCGGCCCCAGGAGCTGAGGACCCGTCCCCACTGCCGCCCCCCACGGACTTCGGCACAATTCCTTCCGAGCGTCCCCTGGCTGGCGGAGGCCGGCAGCAGGCGGGGGCGCCCTGTCCTTAAGGGTGGTCTCGGCCTCTAGTGGACCGCCCAGGCCTCCACCCTCACCCTTCCTTCCCTCCCCTCCCCCACCTCGTCCTCTGACCCTGGACCCCGCCCCCGCCGTGAGGAGCCCTCTTCCGGGGGTGAGGCCCTGAGTCAGCCCTCTGCCTGTGCGTACGGGAAGCTCTGGGCTCCCCGGGTTTCCCGGCCTCGCTCCCCCAGCTGGCACCGCCCTGGCCCCGAGGGCGGGCGGGACACCCACCGCCAGCAGTGAACTTAGGCCTGGCTGAGTCACTCCCCCGGGCGGGTGGGGAGCGGGAGCAGGCCACCCGGCACCTATGCTGAGCGGCCCGGGCTTCCTGGAGCCGGGAGTGGGCCTTCGAGGGGCCATGCCAGACTGGCCCACCGGACAGCCAGCCTCCGGGACGCTATTTAGGTGTGGGATGTACAGTGCCAGGTGGAAGCAGTTCCCGCAGGGCCCATGCAGAAGGCCAAGCCGCAGGCAGCTCTGGACTGGGCCTTTGCTTCCCATGGCCCCCCGGGACCTAAACAGAGCCCTTGTGGGAGGTGCTCGAAAGTGGTTGTCCCGTGTGTCAGGGACAGAGATAGAGGAGGGAACAGAGCACCTGTCGGGGGCCGGGGCCTGGCAGCCAGGTCTGAGAAGGGGAGGGCCAGGGAGGAGGAGAAAGAGGAGGGGGAGAGCCGGCATCACGGAAGAACACCTGCCCACGGAGAGGGGTATGATGCTTTGGCGGGCTCAGTGCTCTGGTGCCTGGTACCCACACCAACCCTGCTACTAGCATAAACAACCAGACATGGGCGTGAAATCTGAAAAGCATCTTCTTCAAAGCTGACAAAACAGTAAGGAATGATTGGAAGCCCAAGTGAAGGAGACCCCCTAGAGGGAACCAGCCCCAGCCCTTTGCTCCAAGACTTTGCTGGCAGTGCTGGGGGAGCTCTTGGGATGCCTAGGCAGAAGGCACCCCCAATAAAGCAGCAACCCCAAAGGGCTACATCTCAGTGAAGGCTAACCAAAAATATACCTGCCCGAACCCATCCTACCCCAGGGGACTGCCAGGAAAGTTTCCTGTGCTCAGCAATACAGGGAATCCCTGGGAAAATGAACCCCCAAATTTGTCTGCATAAAGATTTGCATGACAAATTCTTACCCCTGGGTTGGGGGAGGTGAGGCCACAAAGCATCAAGCTACGGAATTAATTTGTTATGCAAAGTTGATACCTACTACAGAATCTGCATATATGCTATTACATTAAATGCATTGGTTAAAAGACAAATTTTTGTCAGTCTGGATTAAAAACATCAAATTTTATACATAGAAATACCTAAAACATAAGATAACAGAATGAAAGAAAAAGATAAACCTGAAAAAGTCTAACCAAATAAAGTTAATAATGGAGTCTGAAAAGAAATGAAGAAAAATTGACAGAATTACAATAAGAAACTGACACATCTCCAAAGATCTTTTCACACTTCACTTAATAACTGAGAGAACAAGCTGATTTAAAAAAAAAAAAAAAGTAAGAATGTAAAAGATTTGAACAATGTAATAAACTTGGTGCAATTTATGATACCTGTTATGGACTGAATTATGTCACCCCAAAACATCTGTCAGCTTGGCTAGGCCATGATTCCCAGTATTGTCTGGTTGTCCACTGTTTCGTCATCTGATGTGATTTTCCTCTGTGTTGTAATCCTAACCGCTATGATGTTAATGAGGCGGGATTAGAGGCAGTTGTGTTCATGAGGCAGGACTCAGTCTACAGGATTAGGCTGTATTTTGAGTCAATCTCATTTGAGATAGAAAAGAAGTAAGCAGAAAGGAGAGGAACTTCCTACTACCAAGCAAAAAGAGCCAGGAGTGGAGTGCATCCTTTGGACCTGGGGTCCCTGTGCTGAGAAGCTCCTAGACCAGGGGAACACAGATGACAAGGACCTTCCTCCAGAGGTGACAGAGACAGAAAGCCTTCCCCTGGAGCTGGCATCCTGAATTCAGACTTCTAGCCTCCTAAACTATGAGAGAATAAATTCGTTTGCTAAAGCGACCCACCTCTGGTATTTCTGTCATAGTAGCTCTAGATAACTAAGACAATACCCAACAACTGCAGAATGCACATTGCTTTCAAGTGTTGAGAAATATTTACAAATATGAGCACATAAGCAAGTCACAACAAATGTCTTAAGTATTAAAATAATAGAAACCAGAGCCTGTGACCAAAATGAATAATGAATAAATGAATATAAAAAAACTGACAAAATTCTGGCGAGACAGATCAAGATATGAAAAGAAAGAAAGGATAGAAAGCACAAACAACCAGTATTAGATATAAAAAGGAAGACACCATCTCATGTACTACAGACATTTAAAAGATAATGAATACAAGGTTGGTTTCACATTCATAAACCATGTCATTTACCACATTAACAGAATAAAGGGGAAAAAAATACAATCATCTCAATAAATGCAGAAGAACATTTCATAAATTCAATACACTCATAATAAAAACTCTTAGCAAACAAAGAATAGAACTTCTCCCATTTGATAAAATGTTATTTGTGAAAACCCTACAGCTGAAATCATAGTTTGTGGATGTCTTGTCTACTGGCGGTCTCAGCTGTGAAATGAGGCAAGAATGAGAAACAAAGCCATAGAGATCAGAAAGGAAGAAGTAAACTGACTTTATCGGTATGTGATGTGAATTCAAAGGCATCTACCAACTACTAGAACCAAGAGTGCATTTACCAAAGTTTTGGAATGCAGTGTCAGTGTACAAAAATCAACTGCATTTTCTATATACCAGCAACAACCAAACTAAACCAAACCCATTGCCATTGACTTGATTCTGACTCATAGTGACCCTATAGGACAAAGTAGAACTGCCCCACAGGGTTTCCAAGGAGCACCTGGTGGATTCGAATTGCCGACCTTTTGGTTAGCAGCTGGACTCCTAACCATTATGCACAAGGGTTTCCCCGGTAAAGATTACAGCCTAGGAAATACTATGGGGCAGTTCTGCTCTGTCATATAGGGTCACTATGAGTTGGAATTGACTCAATGGCACACAACAATAATTAATCAAAAGGTTGGAGGTTTGCACTTACCCAGGGGTGCCTTGGAAGAAAGTCCTGGCGATCTACCTCTGAAAAAATTAGGCCATTGAAAACTCTATGGAGCACAGTTCTATTCTAACACATATGGGGTCACTATGAGTTGGAAATGATTCCACAGTAGCTTTTTTTTTTTTTTTTTTTTACATACCTACCAGAATAGAGCCCTGGTGGTTGCTGAGAGCTATGGCTGCTAACCAAAAGGTTGGCAGTTCAAAGCCACCAGCTGCTCCTTGGAAACACTGAGGCAGTTCTACCCTATACTATAGGGTCACTATGAGTTGGAATTGACTTGATGGCAAAGGTTGTTTTTTTTTTTTTTTGGCGGGAGGACCAGAATAGCCAACTCGATGGCACCTAAGAGCAACAACTGGAATGGCTAAAAATATAAACTCTTACAATACAAGGTGTCGGCAAGGACGTGGGTGAACCAGAACTCTCATACACTGCTGGTGGGAGTGTAAAAACACCACAACCGCCTTGGAAAACTGTTAGGCATTTTCCACTAAAGCAAAGTATAAGCATTCCCTACAACCAAGTGCTTTATGAGACAAAGTTCCGCTGCTACTCATAAGGTTTTCACTAGCTAACTTTTTTTCAGAAGTCTGATATAGTGCCAGAAGACGAGCCCCTCAGGTTGGAAGGCACTCAAAATACGAATAGGGAAGAGCTGCCTCCTCAAAGTAGAGTCAACCTTAATGACGTGGATGGAGGCAAACTTTCAGGACCTTCATTTGCTGATGTAGCGTGACTCAAAATGAGAAGAAACAGTTGCAAACACCCATTAATAATCTGAACGTGGAATGTACGAAGTACGAATCTAGGAAAATTGAAAATCATCAAAAATGAAGTGGAACACATAAACATCGATATCCTAGGCATCAGTGAGCTGAAATGGACTGACATTGGCCATTTTGAATCAGACAATCACGTGGTCTATGTATAATTGTCTACCATTTTGTAAACTGATATGATTTCCTTATGTGTTGTAAATCCTATCACTATGATGTAATAAGATGGATTAGCGGCAGTTATATCGATAAAATCTACAAGATTAGATAGTATCTTAAGCCAATCTCTTTTGAGATATAAAAGAGAGAGCAAACAAAGAGACATGGGAACCTCAAACTACCAAGAAAGCAGTGCCAGGAACAGAGTGCGTCCTTTGGACCCAAGGTTCCTGGGCAGAGAAGCTCCCAGACCAAGGGAAGACTGACGCATCACAAGGACCTTCCTCCAGAGCCGACAAAGAGAGAAAGCTTTCCTCTGGAGCTGACGCCCTGAATTTGGACTTGTAGCCTACTAGACTGTGAGAGAATAAATTTCTCTTTGTGAAAGCCATCCACTTGTGGTATTTCTGTTATAGCAGCACTAGATGACTAAGACAGTCCACAATGCTGGGAATGATAAACTGAATATGAATGGTGTCGCATTCATCGTCAAAAAGAACATTTCAAGATCTATCCTGAAGTACAATACTGTCACTGGTACAATAATATCCATATGCCTACTAGTTAATACTACTATTATTCAAATTTACTTGCCAACCACTGAGGCCAAAGATGAAGAAATTGAAGATTTTTACCAATTTATGCAGTCTGAAACTGATCAAACATGCAATCAGGATGCATTGATAATTACTGGTGATTGGAATGTGAAACCTGGAAACAAAGAAGGATCAGTAGTTGGAAAATATGGCCTTGGAGACAGAAAAAATGCCAGTGATGGCACGATAGATTTTTGCAAGAACAACGACTTCTTCATTGCAAATACTTTTTTTTCAACAACATAAACAGCAACTACCGTGTGAACGTCATCCAATGGAATACAAAGGAATGAAATCAACTACATCTGTGGAAAGAGACAATGGGAAAAGCTCAATATCATCAGTCAGAACGAGGCCAGGGGTCGACTGTGGAACAGACCATCAATTGCTCATATGCAAGTTGAAGTTGAAGCTGAAGAGAAGTGGAACATGTCCACAAGAGCCAAAGTACTACCTTGAGTATTTCCCACCTGAATTTAGAGACCATCTCAGGAATAGATTTGATGCATTGAACACTAATGACTCATGACTACAGGAGCTGTGGAATGACATCAAGAACACCATGCATGAAGAAAACAAGAGGTCATTAAAAAGAGAGGAAATAAAGAAAGACCAAAATGGATGTCAGAAGAGACTCTGAAAATTGCTCTTAAACTTCGAGTAGCTAAAGTGAACAGAAGAAATGATGAAGTGAAATATCTGAACCAATTTCAAAGGGCAACTCAGGAGGACAAAATAAAGTATTATAATGACGTGTGCAAAAACCTGAAGTTAGAAAACCAAAAGGGAAGAACACTGTCTTAGGCATCTTGGGGCTTTTATAACAGAAATCCCACAAGTGGATGCTTCAACAAAGAGGAATTTATTCTCTCACAGTCTAGCAGGCTACAAGTCCAAATTCAAGGCATTAGCTCCAGGGGAAGGCTTTCTCTCTCTGTTGGCTCTGGAGGAAGGTCCTTGTGATGCATCAGTCTTTACTTGGTCTGGGAGCATCTCAGCACAGGAATCTCAGGTCCAAAGGACGCGCTCTGCTTCCAGCACTGTTTTCTTCCTGGTTTGAGGTCCCCAATTCTCTGCTTGCTTCCTTTTCCTTTTATCTCTTGTAAGATAAAAGGTGGTGCAGGCCACACCCCAAAGAAACTCCCTTTACATTGGATCAAGGATGTGACCTTAGTAAGGGTGTTACAATCCCACCCTAATACTCTTTAACATAAAATTACAATCACAAAATGGAGGACAACCACACAATAGTGGGAATCATAGCCTAGCCAAACTGATACACATATTTTTGGGGGGACACAATTCAAGTCATGACAAACATGCTCAGCATTTCTCAAGCTGAAAGAACTGAAGAAAAAATTCAAGCCTCGAGTTGCAATATTGATAGATTCTATGGGGAAAATATTAAATGACGCAGGAAGCATCAAAAGAAGATGGAAGGAATACACAGAGTCACCATACTAAAAAGAATTGGTCAACGTTCAACCATTTCAGGAGGTAGCATATGATCAGGAACTGACGGTACTGAAGGAAGAGGTGCAAGCTGCACTGAAGGCACCAGTGAAAAACAAGGCTCCAGGAAATGACAATACTAATCGAGATGTTTCAACAAAGGAATGCAGCGCTGGAAGCGCCCACTCATCTATACCAAGAAATTTGTAAGACAGCTACCTGGCCCACAGACTGGAAGAGATCTATATCTATGCCTTTTCTAAAGAAAGGTGATCCAATCAAATGCCACAATTATCGAACAATGTCATTAATATCATACGCAAGAAAAATTTGGTGAAGGTCATTCAAAAGCGGCTGCAGCAGTACATTGACAGGGACCTGCCAGAAATTCAAGATGAATTCAGAGGAGGATGTGGAAACAGGGATATCACTGCTGATGTCAGATGGATCCTAGCTGAAAGTAGAGAATACCTGTGTTTTACTGACTATGCAAAGGCATTCGACTGTGTGAATCATAACAAATTATGGATAACACTGGGAAGAATGGGAATTCCAGAACACTTAATTGTGCTCATGAGGAACCTCTACATAGATCAAGAGGCAGCCGCTAGAACAGAACAAGGCGATACTGCATGGTTTAAAGTCAGGAAAGGTGTGTGTCAGGATTGTACCCTTTCACCACACTTATTTATTCTGTATGCTGAGCAAATAATCTGGGAAGCTGTACGATATGAAGAAGAACGCAGCATCAGGATTGAAGGAAGACTCATTAACAACTTGCATTATGCAGACAACACAACTTTGCTTGCTGAAAGTGAAAAGGACTTGAAGTGCTTGCTGATGAAGATCAAAGACCACAGCCTTCAGTATGGATTACACCTCAACATAAAGAAAACAAAAATCCTCACAACTGGACCAACAAGCAACATCACGATAAATGGAGAAAAGACTGAAGTCGTCAAGGACTTCAGTTTACTTGGATCCACAATCAACACCCATGGAAACAGCAGTCAAGAATTCAAATGATGCATAGCATTGGGCAAATCTGCTGCAAAAGACCTTTTTAAAATGTTAAAAAGCAAAGATGTCACTTTAAGGACTAAGCTGCGCCTGACCCAAGCCATGGTGTTTTCAATCGCCCCATATGCATGCGAAAGCTGGACAATGAATAAGGAAGACAGAAGAATTGATGCCTTTGAACTATGGTATTGGTGAAGAGTGCTGAATATACCATGGACTGCCAAAAGAACGCGCAAATCTGTCTTGGAAGAAGTACAGCCAGAATGCTCCTTAGAAGGGAGGATGGCGAGACTTCGTCTCACATACTTTGGACATGTTCTCAGGAGGGACCAGTCCTTGGAGAAGGACATCATGCTGGGTAAAGTAGAGGGTCAGTGAAAAAGAGGAAGACTGTCAATGAGACGGATGGACACAGGGGCTGCAACAATGGACTCAAGCATAACAATGATCATGAGGATGGCGAAGGACTGGGCAGTGTGCTGTTCATGGGAACCGACTTGATGACACCTGACAACAACAACACAACCAAGCAATGCTGCTCCTAGGCACATACTCTATGTCCACACAGAGACTTGTACAAGGATGGAACTGGGACTGGAAGCAACTGGAATTCCCATCAGCGACTGATGAGTAGTTAAACTCAGGCATATTCGTACAATGGAATACAACTCAGCAACACACACACATACACACAGCACTGCTTCATTCAACAGCTCGGCTGCATCTCAAAGTGAAAGAAGCCAGACCCAGAACACATACTGTATGATTGCGTTTGTACGAAGTACAAAGACAATCAAAATAACTTATGGTTGATCTAAGACAAAATAGCAGTTATTGCTGAGGTTGGAGTATGGACTAGGGAGAACACGAGAGAACTTTCTGGGTGAGAAATGTTGAGTATCTTGGTCTGGGTGGTGGCCACACTGGTATAATACCTATGAAAACCCACCAAGCTGTGTCTACTTAAGATTTGTACTTAAAACCCGTTACTGTCATTTTATGGATTGAATTGTGTCCCCCCAAAATAATGTGTTGTAAATCCTAACCTCTATGCCTGTGGTTATAATCCCATTTGGGAATGGGTTGTCTGTGTTATGTTATAATGAGGCAGGATTAGCGTAAGGTGTGTCTTGAGACAGTATCTTTTAAAAAAAATTTTTTATTGTGTTTTAGGTGGAAGTTTACAGTGCAAATTAGTTTCTCATTCAAAAATTTATACGCAAATCATTTTACCACATTGATTGCAATCCCCGCAGTGGGTCAGCTCTCTCCCCCTTTCCCTTTACACCCTGGGTTCCCCATGTCCATTTGTTCAGGTTTCCTGTCCCTTCTTGCCTTCTCGTGTTTGCGTCTGTGCAGGTACTGCCCATTTGGTCTCCTATACTAGACTGAACTAAGAAGCACGTTCCTCACATGGCTATTGTTTGTTTTATAGGCCTGTCTGTCTAATCTTTGGCTGAAAGGTGGACTTCAGGTGTGGCTTCGGTTCTGAGTTAGCATGATGTCCGGAGGCCATAGTTTTGGGGGTCCCTCCAGTCTCTGTCGGACCAGTAAGCCTGGTCTTTTTTTCGTGAATTTGAATTTTGTTCTACATTTTTCTCCCGTGAGTCAATCTCTTTTGAGATATAAAGGAGATTAAACAAGCAAGCTAGCAAGCAGAGATGGGGGAAGAGAGATGCCAAGCCACATGAAGATCACGCTGGAGCAGAAGCTCAGAAGAGACAAGGACCTTCCTCCAGAACCAAAAGGGAGAGAAAACCTTCCCCTAGAGCTGGCACCCTGAATTTGGACTTCTAGCCTTCTAAACCCCACCCCCCCCAAAAAAAAACCAAACCCATTGCCATCGAGTCGTTCCAACTCATAGCGACCCTATAGGACAGAGTAGAACTGCCCCATAGGGTTTCCAAGGAGCGCCTCGTGAATTCAAACTGCCGACCTGTTGGTGAGCAGCCAAACTCTTTTTTCTTTTTTTTCCTGCACGAACAAAGCTTTACTGAGAAAAAGTAGCTCTTGAGCAGAGACAGAGAGGGACAATGCTACTCTAGCCTTTGTCTCCCCAAACAAAGGGAACTCTTAACCGCTACGTCACCAGGGTTTCCTCTAGCCTTCTAAACTGGGAGAAAATAAATGTCTGTTCGTTAAATCCATCCACTTGTGGTATATCTTTTGTAGTAGCACTTGATAACTAAGACACATCAAGTCGATTCTGACTCATAGAGACCCTATAGGACACAGTAGAACTGCCCCATAGGGTTTCCAAGGCTGTAATCTTTACAGTAGCAGACTGCCACATCTTTCTCCCACGGAGCAGCTGGTGGGTTCAAACCACTGACTTTTAGGTTGGCAGCTGAGCGCTTTAACCACTGGGCCAGCAGGGCTCCCCTTGGTTTGATAGGGACAGGCAATTTAGAAACTGGCTATCTAAAGCAGAGGGAGATAAAGGCATGAAGTGGCTGGCTTACATGCTTTCATGAGTGTGCTTACATTAAGTGAGGGGGACAAGGAGGAATCCCCACTGAAGAGATTCCTCTTGTTCTGATGGGTCTGGGGAAGAGAGGGTGGGGGAAGATGCTGATAGGATTACATGATTCAGCTGTGTTGATTGTTAACAGGGTTAACTGTGATTGTAAAAACTGTAATTGTAGAAGCTGTAAGTGGGAAAGAGTGGACTAACGGGGAGGCACCACTGGACTCCAGTACAGTGGCTGAACCTAAGGTCCCTTAAAAGTTTTGCTATGTTGATACCTCGTGAGGCTCAGAGCAAGGGAATAATCTGCTTTCAGGTAAACTTTATGAGAGGCCAGAAAGGGTGAAGCCAGATGACTTTTGGAGACCCTGACCAAGTCAGACGGACCCTGCAGCAGACCTGAGTGGCTGGCCCCTGAGTAACCTCACCCTGAGGACTCTTTACCCTACTGAGGGACTAATTGTTAGTGACTGTTGTGGACTGGTAAAATGTCAGGAGGGGGAAGCTATCCTCCAAGTATGAAAGAACCATGGCCAGAAAAGCCAGGGGGTGGCCTGCAGTGCGAAGGATCGCTTTTATATGGCCTTTCTCACCATGGTTTTGTAACTCCCACCAAATGACTGGCTGGGACTATGCAAATAAGGTACTTGTGGCTCACCAAGGGGATTAGACAACTTGCTAATAAGGTGCATGGCACCCTAACTAGGGGATTGGTCAGTTTTGCCATCCCTCTAACTTAACAGGAGACACGGGTTGAGAGAGAGACAGGCGCTGTAACACAGAAGACAGAGAAAGGCAGCAGAGGCAGCAGAACCAGGGCAGAGGGAGAGTTGTAACACCAGAGACGGCAGAAGCAGTGGCAGAAAAACAGCAGCAGCAGAGGCAGCAGAACCAGGAGACCAGCAGGAGACAGTATGGTGGGCTACACGGCCCACAGAGCAAGAAAGCTGAGTGCCTTCGGCCAGGAGCTTCCTGGAGGAGTGGGGTGCCTCCGGGCACTTATTAGCAGAGCTAAAGAGGTTTGTAACACTTGCCGAAGCAGGGCAGGAGTCAAGGGCCAGAGAGAGGCCCGCCTGCAAGCATGGCTGAGAAGCTGTCCTGATCGAAACACTGTGTCCTGACTATTTCCTGATCCTGAATTGTAACCTGTTACTTCCCTAATAAACCCCATAATCGTGACTATGGTCTGTGAGTTCTGTTTGCTCATCGCAATGAATTACTGAATGCAGCAGAGAAGCAGAGAATGCCGCAGGAGGGACAGATGGTGAATTCAGAGCTCCCCCCCATCACAGCCTAACTTTCCTGTGATGAGGTTAGAGTTGAAAGCACTGATAACTGCAGGGCAAAACATGGTGGCATGGTGGGGCCCTGGGCCCAGGCACTCACTGGATGGTAGAGGTTCACCAAGGAGGAAGCAGCACCAGTGTCCAGGAGCCAACACAAGAATGAGGGGCCAAAACCTACAAAAAGACTGACAATTAAGCTTCTTCCCCACTGCCCCTGCATCCTCCACCCGCATGGGACTCCTCTGACACCCTGCACCCTCATACTCCCACCCAGGGAAAATGTACTCTGCTGGAAGTTGTTGCTGTAGCACCTAACTCGCACACATGGTAAGCTCTTTGGGGTTTCAACTAATGGGGTTTGGATAAGGCTCACAGTGGAGAAGGGAAGTTAAAATGGCCTTTTGGGTAGAGCCCTCTGGTGCTTTTTGATGTTCTCTTATGTCATCGGAATATATAATAGACATTAATGTGTTAGATGCCTACACTGTCCCATCCCATAAGTGTTAGATTCTCCCATTCAGGGCTGACATATGGAGAGAGGTAATACTGGGACCTGTAGGTCATCCCTCCAACTCACCTTCCTGTCCCCTCTGGACTGGTCCAGCAGAAGCAATATAGAATCACAGAAGGAGAAAGGGAAAGCATAGCTTTAGTTAAGACTCACTGATCATGGAGAACTCAGAGGACACCTCCCTGTGGAGCAGTGCCACCTGCCTGAGCACAGCCCCCTTGCTTACAGGGCAGCCATGAACCTGCTCCTAAGCTCTTGTTAAAATGGAACACCTTGTCGTGGAGATTTTGTGACTCTCTGACTTGATATCCCTACTGTAAGGTGGGTCAACTTGGACTCGATGATGAAACCAAAAAAAAAACCCACTGCTGTCTCGTCGATTCCAACTCATAGCGACAGACCTTACTAGTCAGATGGAATTGGCGTATTCAGGAATGCAGGTGACCTGGCTCCAGGGCCACCTTGCTGTTACATGAAAAATTGGCAACCACCCCTTTTAGGGGAAACTATTCTCTGCTCCTGATCTGAAGCAAAGCCTCAGTCTCAATGGGCCCCTCGCTGTAATGGGTTCACTAATTGCTTGGTAAGTTGAAACCTGATGGTGTCTGTTGGGCTGCTGCTGCTCAGCCTCTGTGCTGCTTGTGTGAAACCAAATGCTGAGTGGCACTTTGGGACCTTGGGAATACTCAAGACTGTCTTCTTGGCTCTGGCCAGCAGTTTCCCTGATAAACCTTGTTACGTCTCTACTGACCCTTGGGCTGTTGGCAATGGCCTAGCTGTCTAGTCTGCCACTTGGACGACTATAGACTGGCAGATTAAAGATACTCCTTTTTGGGACCGTGAGCTGTGAAAACAGATTGTGACTGCCAATTGGACAGTTGGGATCATGCAGGTAGATGCTCACTGTAAGAGACATTCTCTGATAAGACCAAGTGGAATTAAGCTGAGGATCAAGTCTGCACTGTCTGGATCGCCACCATTGCCACCTAGATCCATTATCATACCAGACCTGGTAACACACCCACCATCATGGACTGGGCACCCCGCAAATGACTCTGTTTATGAGACAGAAATAGCCACTGCACATCAAACTCATGACTCCTGCCAAAAGATGGCTCATTTGTCTTGCAGTGAAGGAGACCCCTACCCGCACCTGGCAGACTGACTACATCAGCTCACAACTCCCTCATGGCAGACTGACTAAATTGGACCATGACGTCTCTCAGGGTTATCTGTGCGGTTTCACCGCTGCTGACACTGGCAGGTTACAGTGCCAGTGCTTTGATCAGCTGACTCTGGTCACACCACTATGACCCTTGAAACTAATCTGTGTCACATTTCAGCTTTCCAGACCAGCTATAGCTAGAGTTGGTGAAATTTTTCTGTTAAGAGTCAGATGACACATCTTTTAGTCTTTGTGGGCCACTTAAAGTCTCTGTCACATATTCTTCTTGATTGCTTTTTTACAACCCTTTAAAAATGTAGAAACCATTCTTAGCTCACAGACCATATAAAAACAGGCCTCAGGCTGGATTTGGCCTGTGGGTTGTAGTTTGCTGACCCTTGATCCACAGTCTGACGGTGGTTTGTATTGTCCAGTGTTGGAATGACTTCCTCGAAGTCAACTCAAAAAAACTTATGACTCTACTTCCCTTACCTCCTCCTCATGGGCGTGGCCATCTCTTGAAAAGATGCATCACCTCTTGACCACCTCCAGGGAAATGCTCAGGACAAAAGGGATGTGGGGTTATAAAAGTGTATTTTGAAGTGTATTTGGGATTTTTCCCTGACCATCCCTGGACACAGTGCTTCTCTCTTCCCCTAACAGCAGTCCCAGGTCAGCCTGCTCAGTGCACCCTGGTGGAAGCCCAACCACGAGGGGTCTATAGGATTCAAACTTAATTCTGGCTTTGCCACCTTGTTGAATTGGCATGGTCTTTGAGCACGAAGACGGGGGCCACTGGTTGAGTACACTGCTCGCTGAGTCCATCTTCTTGGGCCAAAGTGGGGGGGAATAGTGGGTCTCTGTAAATTTTGTAAAAATGCCCTTGTCCATCTCACACCTACTTCTTCCAGATGAAAGGTCTGGATGTGAATAGGGGATGATTGAAGAAAACATGGAGCTGATTTTGTGACCATAGAGGGAGAACAAGACTCCCAGCACCTGGGGAGGCAACTTCTTAGACCCTGGGAGTTGACAGAAAGGGAACAATTAATGCTGTCTCTGTCCTGTGGATCCAGGACACAGCCTTGTGAAGCAATCAAGCAGCACTGGTAATTGGACCCACCGCTGGGCTTCCCATCGCCATCCACATGCTAGAAACCAGCTTGTGCTATGCTGTGTATGGTGAGCAAGTCTGCAACTTCTTGGTGATGCTGCTCATATGGCTTAGCCAAATCAAGTTTAACAGCAAGTCCCAAATTTAAGTGACTTGTGCCCCTTTGGGTTCTGTGTTTGTATGTGGGGGAGAGTGGACCATGGAATGTTTCTCCATTGGTTCTGGGGGTTGCTTTTCACGCCACCTACTGTCCCCTGTATTGGCAATGACACCAAAGATCAGAGGTCATATAAACTCCCTTGTGTGGGTCAAAATGGATAACAAATTCACAATAGACTATACCCTGGCTGTCTGAAATAAGACCTGCTGGTCCCCCTGGGACTTACCCAGAGCTGGCTGAGTCTAGACCTGGAGGACATGGGTAGGATCAAAGCTGCAGTTTGGCTTCATCCTGTTGCGTGCAGTCCTGTTTCTAGTAGCCTTAAAAAATGTTGCATGAGACAAACTGAATGGACTTGGTCCCAGCCTCTGCTGGTCAGATTAATCAGAGTGGTTGGAGGAGTGGCAGACTCACGTGAAAACTCACCAAAGGTTAAGACAGTGTAGAACCGAGAGGTAGATTATTGGGAAAGACTGTCTTCTTGGGTTGCTTGTGCACTCCTACATATTTTGTTGGTTATGCCAAGAATATAAAGTCCTGACAGCCCTTTACCTGGGCCCTTTCTTAGTAAGCAACCTTGAGGGATGAGGTAATACCTCTCTCCAGGACAAAGAGCAGGCTTGGTCAATGGTTGCTATAAAGTCAGTGGATTCCCCAAGTTCAATGTTCCTTAGGTGTGATGCAAACCTACTTGTGTGTAGCATCCATCTGGACCATATCACATCACTTCCATGGGACACAGATAAGCTGATGCTCATACTGCCTGTTGTGCCATGAAGTCTTTTGTCTCTGACCCAGGAATCTTGTTTCTTCTGCCAGCATCCATAAAGCAGTAACAGGCTAAGTTAATACCTTGTAAGAAAAGGGAAAGTAAACACCAGACCTGACAACTTGTCTTTTTGGTTCATAGTTATCCAGATCAAGAGTGGTATCAGGAACTGATGTAGAATCAGGAGATACTGGACCTGGAGCCAAGACTGAAGACTTTTGGAGTGGGAGGGGGGTGAATATATTGTGCTTGCAGGAGGGCAGTGAATAATTGTGACCAAGAGGTTAGACTGTTGTGTATTTGATCATTGTTTAGAAACATCCACTCCTCTCCTCCTCCCCCCGATGCAGAGTATACCTCCCCACCCTCCGACCTGAGTTTGGCCAGTGGAATGTTTGCAGACATAATGGGTGTAGAGGCTTTCTAACGCTTGCGTAGTTTCGCTTGCCCTCTCATGTCTATGCTATCTGCCAGGTGAAGAAGATTCTTTAGGGAGCCACTGGTCCCAGAAGGAGACACATGGAGCATATCTGAACCCAGCCTGCAGCCAAGCTCAGCCTACTCTAGTGGAACCAGCAAAGCTACAGCTCACATGCAGACCAGTGATAAATAAATGCTTGTAGTTGTAAGCCAAGGAGCCCTGGCGGTGCAGTGGTTAAGCACTCAGCTGCTAACTGAAATGTTGGTGGTTTAAATCCACTAGCTGCTCTGTGGGAGAGAATGTGGCCATCTGCTTCCATAAAGATTTACAGCCTTGGGAGCTCTATGGTGGCAGTTCTACTGTGCCCCATAGGGTTGCTTTGAGTTGGAATCGACTCGATGGCACACAACAAGAACAGAGTCCAGAAACTGATTTTATAATAATGATACAGCACAGTGGGGAAAATATAGTCTTTTCACTATATCATGCTGAATCACTTGGATATCCATATGGAAAAACAATTAATCTTGACTGCTGCCTCACACCACACAGAAAAACAATTCCAGATGGACTATAGATCTAAATGTGAAAGGTGAAACAATACAACTTTTAGAAGGAAACAGTAGTGACTATTTTTATAACTTCAGGATAGGTGAAAATTTATTAAGCCAAATGCAAAAAATGCTAATCATAAAATTAAAAAATGTATATTGGACTTGGTTGAAATTAACAATTTCTATGCATCAAAAGATATTAAGAGAATGAAAGGCAAACCATAGAGCAGGGAAAGATATTTTCAATACATGTACCCACCAGAGGACTTCTGTCCAGAAAATACAGAGGATTCCTACAGGTCAATAAGAATAGGCCAATGTGGTATAGTGAATTACTTAATATGGCCCTTCTAGCCATAGTCTTTGTGATTCACACAAAATGATTGAGTGGGGCCATGCAAATAAGGTATATGAAGCCCTAATGAGGGGATTGGTCTGTTTTGCCATCACACTAGGCTTAAAATGAGCCATCCTAAAGGCAGGAAGAGAGGATCTCACCACCACCAAGAAAGCAGGAGGAGTGGAGCGCATCCTTTGGACCGGGGATCCCTTTGCTGAGAAGCTTCTGAAACCAGGAGACTGAGAGAGAGAGCTGTAACATCAAAGATGGTGAGAAGCAGAGGCAGAGAAACGGTAGCAGCAGAGGCAGGAGACAGTGTGGTGGTCTTCCCGGCCCACGGAGTAAGACAGCTGAGTGCCTTTGGGCAGGGGGCTTGCTGGCAGAGTAGGGTACTTCTGGGCACTTGGTGGAGCTAGGTTTGCTGAACCACGGAGCTAGAGCTGAACACCTTCAGGCCGAGGTTTACTGGCAGAGCGGAGTGCCTCTGAGTACTTATCAGCAGAACTAAAAAAGCAGGGCAGAGGCCTAGGGGCCAAAGAGAGGCCTGCCTTCGGGTACAGCTGAGAAGAGGCTATCCTGATCAAAGAACTGTGTCCTGAGCATTCCTGAACCTGAACTGTAACCTGTTACTTCCCTAATAAATCCCATCACTGTGAGTGTGGACTGTGAGTTCTGTGGCCATTTCGATGAATTACCGAACCCAGCAGAGAAGTAGAGAGTGCTGTGGGAGAGGTGGTTGGTGTCAGAATTGGTGGTAATCAGCCTTGAGCTGTTAATCTTGAGTCTCCTTCCTCTTTGTGAAGTTAGAGGAGGTCAGACACCTCTGCCATGCCATTTTTACAGCCAGTAAACTCGACATCTATGGACAATTGATTTTTGACAAAGGTGCCAAGTCCATTCAATTTGGAAAGAAGAATCCCTTCAACAAATGGTGCCAGGACAACAGGATTTCCACACGCAAAGGAATGAAGTTGGACCCCTACCTCACATCATCGACAAAACAAAATGGATCAATGACTGAAATACAAGAACTAAAACTGTAAAACTCTTAGAAGAAAACATAGGGAGAAAGCTTCAGGACCTTGTTTCTGACAATGGATTCTTAGATATGACACCAAAAGCGTGAGCAAACAGACAAAAAAAAAAAAGATAAAATGGCCTTCATCAAAATTTAAAACTTTTTTGCATCAAAGGACTTTATCAAGAAAATGAAGAGACAACCTATAGAATGGGAGAAAATACTTGGGAACCATATATCTGATAAGAGTTTAATATCCAGAATAGACATAGAGGTCCAACAACTCAGCAACAAAAAAACAAACAACCCAATTTAAAAACGGACAAAGGGCTTGAAAAGACACTTCTCCAAATAAGATATACAATCAGTAAGCACTTGAAAAGATGCTTAATGTTATTAGTCATTGTTGGGTACCGTTGAATCAATTTTTGACTCATAGTGACCCCATGTGATAGAGTAGAACTGCCTCATAGAGTTTCTTCTACACTGTAATCAGAGCTCCTTTATTGATCATTAAAAAACCCAGCCCACTGCCATCAAGTTGATTTCAACTCAAAGCGACCCCATAGGGTTTCCAAGGCTGTAAATCTTTTCGGAAGCAGACTGCCACATCTTTCTCTGGCAGAGCCACTGGTGGTTTTAAACTGCTGACCTTTTGGTTAACAGTCGATCACTTTACCCCCTGTGCCACCAGGGCTCCTTTTATTAGTCACTAGGGAAATGCAAATCAAAACCACAATTAGATATCACTTCACACCCAGTAGGATGGCTATTATCAAAAAAAAAAAAAAATACCCACACAAAATAACAAGGGTTGGTGAGGATGTAGAGAAATTGGAGCATTGCTGGTAGGGATATAAAATGGTTCAGCCTCTGTGGAAAACAGTTTGTCAGTTCCTCAAAAAGTTAAACATAGAATTGCCATATGACCCAGCAATTTCACTTTCAATTTTCAAAGTCTTAAAAGCAGGGACTCAAACAGATACTTGTACATCAATATTCACTGCAACATTAGTCAAAATAGCCAAAAGGTGGAAACAACACAATGTCCATCAACAGATGCATGGATTTAAAAAACAAAAAGTGATGTGTACATGCAATGAAATATTATTCTGCCATAAAGAGAAACGAAGTTTTGATACATGCTACCATGTGGGTGAATCTTGAAGGATATTACGCTGAGTGAATAAGTCAGACACTAAAGGACAAATATTGTAATGATTCTACTTAAATGAAATGTCCAGAACAGGTACCTCCAGAGACAGAAAGATTAGAGGTCACCAGGGACTGGGGTAATGGGGCATGAGGAGTTATTGCTTAGCAGGCACAGAGCTTTTGTTTGGGGTGATGGGAATGTTTTTAGAAACAGATAGTGGAGATGGTTGCACAACATGGCGAATGTAATTAAAGCCATTGAATTGTACACTTAAAATGGTTAAAATGGCAACTTTTTGTTGTATATATTTTACCACAATAAACTAATAATGAAAAAGAATAGGTGAATAGAAAAATCTGTCCAAAGAGAAAGTGCAAAGAGGATATACAAATGGGCCATAAATATGAAAAGATGTTTGTCTTAGTTATCCAGTGCTGCTATAACAGAAATACCTCAAGTGGATGGCTTTAATAAACAGAAGTTTATTTTCTCACAGTTTAGGAGGCTAGAAGCCCAAATTTAAGGCACCAGCTCTAAGGGAAGTCTTTATCTGTCAGCTCTGGAGGAAGGTCCTTGTCGCTTCTGCTCCTGGGTGATCTTCAAGTGGCTTGACATCTCTCTTCCCCTATCTCTGCTTCTTTTGCTTGCTTGTTTAATCTCTTTCATATCTCAAAAGAGATTGACTCAAGACACACCCTTCACTAATCCTGCCTCATTAACATAACAAAGACAACCCATTCCCAAATGGGATTAAAACTACAGACATAGAAGTTAGGATTTACAACACGTATTTTTGAGGGGCATAATTCAATCCAAAACATTCCACCCTTTGGCCCCCAAAATTCATGTCCTTGCCACATGCAAAATACATTCGACCCCATCACATCATCTCAAAAGTCTTAAATCAACTCCAAGTCTAAAACAGCATCCTCTGAATCATCTAAATAAAAAATGGGTAAGACTGTGGGCGTATTCCATCCTGGCGGAAAATTCCTCTTCATCTGTGAAGCTGTGAAATCTAGACTGCAAGTTACCTGTTTCCAAAGTACAATGGTGGAATAGGCACAAGGTAGATATTTCCATTACAAATGGGAGGAATTGGAGAGAAAGAAGGGATAACGGGCACCAAGCAAGTCCGAAACGCAGCAGAACAATTTACATTAGCTCTCAAGGCTTGAAAATAATCTCTTCTCTGAAACCATCTGGGCAATGGCCCCGCCCTCCAGACTCTGGGTCTTGGCCATGCCCTCTGGATTCTGGGTGGAGGACCTTCGGCCCTGGGCTTCAGCTCTGCCTTCCCGGCCTCTGAGATGGCTACTCTGTTTCCTCAGTTTTAGGAGGCCCCATTATCCTAGCTGGAGAAGGACATCATGCTTGGTAAAGTGAGAGTCAGCGAAGAAGAGGAAGGCCTTCCATGAGATGGATTGACACAGTGGCTTCAACAGTGGGCTCAAGCATAACAATGACTGTGAGCATGGCGCAGGACAGTGTTTCATTCTGTGGTGCACAGGGTCGCTATGAGTTGAAACTGACTTGATGGTACCTGACAACAACAGTAACAATTCTCCTAGTCCCTCTGCGAGGCAACCCCACCTACTCGGCCCGGGCAGGTCCCATTCTTCTACCCCTTGGGCATGGCAGCCCTGCCCCCTCAGCTTTTGGTGGTGGCCCTAGCCCCCTGGCACACCTTAACAGCAGCCCCACACTCTGGAGCTGAGTTAGCAAAGACCCGACTCTTTGAAACATTGGAGGCTGTGGCCCCACCCTTTGAGATCCAGGAGACTGTGACCCCACTTTTTGAAACCAAGAAGGTCCTGCTTCCCATGTTCCTTCCCACAGTTCTGCTGATCTCTGAGCTGCTCCAGGGATGATCCTTTTCTTTCTTGGAGGACAAGAGATGCAGCTCCTCTGGCCTGTTTCCTGCCTGTAGAATTCCAAGAGGCGGACAGCGTTCTTTCCTTTTGTTCTTTCTCTGTCCTCTGCAGTCTAAGCTGACGAGTTTTCTGCTGTGGTAGTTGGTTAGATCCATCAGTTGCAGGTTTAATCTCTTTAACAAAAGTTTCTGTAGCCAAGTCCTTGGTGAACATTCTAGGACATGTGTCCTTATTTCGTACAACAGAATTTTCTGAATCTTTAAGCTTTGTTTTCATTTTGCACAGTTCATTTTTAAGTTCATCTCTTTCCTCTTGCATTTTACTATAAACAGCATGGTGAAACCATGTGACCCCTTTAAGATCTTGCTTAGAAATCTCCTCAGCCAGATATCCAAGTTCATCACTTACAAGTTCTACCTTTCACCAAACTTCTGAACATAATTCAGACAAGTTCTTTGCCACTGCATAAAAGCATTATCCTTCTCCTACTGTCAAATCACATGTTCATCATTTTCTTTTAAAGGCTCACCAGAAGCACATTTAACGTCCACATTTCTAGCAACATTCTGTTGCTGGCACCATATGTATTCTCTAAGATGATAGAGACTTTCTCTAACGCTCTCCTCACTTCCTTATGAGCCCTCACCAGAATTGTCTGTGATATCCATAATTCTACCAACAGACTCTTCAAGGCAGATTGCCTTTTACAATTCCCACTGCTGTCCAAGGCTGTAAATCTCTACAGAAGCCAGCTGCCACATCTTTCTCCTGCGGAGCCACTGGTAGTTGCAAACTGCTGAACCTTCCGTTAGCAGTCAGTCACTTCAACCACTGTGACACCAGGGCTCTTTTATTATCAGGCACCTTAAAACTCTTCCAGTCTCTACCCATTACCCAATTCCAAAACTGCTTCCACAATTTAGGAATCTGTTAGAGCAACACCCCATTCTTCTGGTACCAAATTCTATCTTACTTACCTAGCACTGCTATAACAGAAATACCTCAAGTGGGTGGCTTTAACAAACAAATTTTCTCACAGTTCAGGTGGCTAGAATTCCAAATTCAGGGTGCCAGCTCCATGGGAAGGCTTCCTCTGTTGGCTCTGGAGGAAAGTCCTTGTCTCTGAGCTTCTGCTCCTGGGTGATCTTCATGTAGGTTGGCATCTCTCTTCCCTCATCTCTGCTTCTCTTGCTTGTTTAATATCTTTCATAACTCAAAAGAGATTGACTCAAGCTACACCCTACACTATCCTGTCTCATTAACATAAGAAAGATAACCCATTCCCAAATGAGATTATAACCACAGGCATAGAAGTTAGGATCTACAACGCATATTTTGGGGGATATAATTCAATCCATAACAATGTTCAACTTCATTAGTCACCAGGGAAATGAAAATTAAAACCACAAAGTGAATCCACTACATATCTACTATTGTTGTTGTTAGGTGCTGTCAAGTTGATTCCGATTCATAGCGACCCTGTGTACAACAGAACGAAACACTGCTGGGTCTTGCACCATCCTCACAGTTGTTGCTATGTTTGAGCCCATTGTTGCAGCCACTGTCAATCCATCTTGTTGAGAATCTTCCTCTTTTTCGCTGACCTTCTATTTTACCAAGCGTGATGTCCTTCTTCAAGGATTGGTCCCTCCTGATAATATGTCCAAAATATGTGAGATGAAGTTTCACTATCATTGCTTCTAATGAGCATTCTGGCTGTACTTCTTCCAAGACAGATTTGTTCATTCTTCTGGCAGTCCATGGTATATTCAATATTCTTCACCAACACCATAATTCAAAGGCATTAATTCTTCTTCTGTCTTCCTTATTCATTGTCCAGCTTTCACATGCATGAGTGGTAATTGAAAACACCATGGCTTGGGTCAAGCACACCTTAGTCCTTAAAGTGACATCTTTGCTTTTAAAGCACTTTAAAGCACTTTAAAGAGATCTTTTGCAGTAGACTTGCCCAGTGTAATGCATCATCTGATTTCTTGACTGCTGCTTCCATGGGTGTTGATTGTGGATCCAAGTAAAATGAAATCCTTGACAACCTCAATCTTTTCTCTGTTTATCATGATTTTGCTTATTGGTCCAGTTGTAAGGATTTTTGTTTTCTTTATGTTGAGGTGTAATCCATACTGAAGGCTGTGGTCTTTGATCTTCATCAATAAGTGCTTCAAGTCCTCTTCACTTTCAGTAAGCAAGGTTGTGTCATCTGCATATCGCAAGTTGTTAATGAGTCTTCCTCCAATCCTGGTGCTCTGTTCTTCATATAGCCCAGCTTCTCAGGTTATTTGCTCAGCATACAGATTGTATAAGTATGGTGAGAGGATACAACCCTGACACACACCTTTACTGGCTTTAAACCACACAGTAGCCTCTAGTTCTGTTCGAACAAATGCCTCTTGGTCTATGTACAGGTTCCTCATGAGCACAATTAAGTGTTCTGGAATTCCCATTCTTCCCAATGTTGTCCATAATTTATCATGATCCACACAGTCGAATGCCTTTGCATAGTCAATAAAATACAGGAAAACATCCTTCTGGTACTCTCTGCTTTCAACCATGATTTATCTGACATCAGCAATAATATCTCTTGTTCCATGTCGTCTTCTGAATCCAGCTTGAATTTCTGGCAGTTCCCTGTCGATGTATTGTTGTAACTGATTTTGAATGACCTTCAGCAAAATTTTCCTTGTGTGTGATATTAATGATATTATTTGATAATTTCTACATTCTGTTGGATCACCTTTCTTTGGAATGGGCACAAATATGGATTTCTTCCAATCAATTGGCCAGGTAGCTGTCTTCCAAATTTCTTGGCATAGACAAGTGAGCAACCCCAACATTGTATCCACTTGTTGAAACATCTCAATTGCTTTTCTTTCAACTCCTGGAGCCTTGTCTTGTGTTAATGCCTTCAGCGCAGTTTGAACTTCTTCCTTCAGTACCGTCCATTCTTGATCATCTGCTACCTTCTTTAATGGTTAAACACTGACCAATTCTTTTTGTTACAGTGACTCTGTATTCCTTCCATCTTCTTTTGATGTTTCCTGCATTGTTCAATTTTTTGCTCATAAAATCCTTAAATATTGCAACTTGAGACTTGAATTTTTTCTTCAGTTTTTTCAGCTTGAGAAATGCCAAGCGTCTTCTTTCCTTTTGGTTTTCTAGCTCCAGGGCTTTGCACATTTCATTATAATACTTTGTCTTCTCAAGCCATCCTCTGAAATCTTCTACACAGCTCTTTTACTTCATCGTTTCTTCTGTTCACTTTAGCTACTTTATGTTCAAGAGCAAGTTTCAGAGTCTCTTCTGAAATCCATTTTGGTCTTTTTTTTCCGTCTTTTTAACGACTTTTTGCTTTCTTCATGTCAGTCTGTCATACTGTGGTGGCTTGCGTGTTGCTGTGATGATAGAAGCTATGTCACCAGTATTTCAAATACCACTACGGTCACCTGTGGTGGACAGATTTCAGCAAAGCTTCCAGACTACGATTAGGAATAATGATCTTTTGATCTACTTCTGAAAAAACTACCCAGTGAAAACCTTACGAATAGCAGTGGAACGCTGTCTCATAGAGTGCAGGAAGATGAGTCCCTCAGGTTGGAAGGTACTCAAAATACAACAAGGGAAAAACTGCCTCCTCATAATGGAGTCGACCTTAATGACATGGATGGAGTAAAGCTTTTGGGACCTTCATTTGCTGATATGGCACTACTCAAAATGAGAAAAAAGAGCTGCCAACATCCATCAGTAATCGGAACGTGGAATGTACGAAGCATGAATCAAGGAAAATTGGAAGTTGTCAAAAATGAAATGGAACGCTTGATGATTAATATACTAGGCATTGTTGTTGTTGTTGTTAGGTGCCATCCATTGGTTCCAACTCATAGCGACCCTATGTACAACAGAATGAAACACTGGTCTTATGCCATCCTCACAATCATTGTTACGCTTGAGCCCATTGTTGCAGCCACTGTGTCAATCCATCTCATTGAGGATTTTCCTCTTTTTTGCTCACCCTCTGCTTTACCAAGCATGGTGTCCTTCTCCAGGGATTGGTCCCTCCTGATAACATGTTCAAAGTATGTGAGATGAAGTCTTGCCATCCTCCCTTCTAAGGAGCATTCTGGCTGTACTTCTTCCAAGGCAGATTTGTTTGCTCTTTGGGCAGTCCATGTTATGTTCATTATTCTTCACCAACACCATCAATTCTTCTTTGGTCCTCCTTATTCATTGTCCACCTTTCACATGCATATGAAGCGATTGAAAACACCATGGCTTGGGTCAGGTACACCTTTGTCCTCAAAGTGACATCTTTGCTTTTTAACACTTTAAAGAGAGATTTTACAGCAGATTTGCCCAATGCAATGCTTTGGTTGATTTCTTGACTGCTGCTTCCATGGGGGGTGATTAAGACAGTGTGGCACTGGTGCAGGGATCTACAGATCCACCAGTGGAATAGAATAGAAACTTCAGAAATAGTCATGCATATATACAGAAGTGGAATATCAGTGCAGTGGGTAAAAGGAAAGGATTTTTAAATAAATGACTGGAAAAAATGGTTATCCATACAGAAAAAGACAAAATTTGATACTTACTTCACACCATATATAAAAAATTCAACTCCAGATGGATTGAGGACTTATACGTCAAAAACAAAAATCTGAAACGCTTAGTAATAAATACAGTAAATACTCATTTAGACATTGTGGCAAGGAAAGATTTCTTAAAACAAAATTAAACCAAAAAACCAAAACCTGTTGCCATCAACTCGATTCCGACTCATAGCAAACCTATATAACACTGACTAAAACAAAAAGATTGATAACATCAGTCATTAAAATGAACAAGTTCTGTTCTCTAAAAGACACCTTTAAAAAACTGGATTGGCATAACACAGTTTATAAAGACAGTGTTCTACATTCTACCTTGGTGAGTAGCGTCTGGGGTCTTAAAAGCCTGTGAGCGGCCATCTAAGATACTCCACTGGTCTCACCCCTTCGGGAGCAAGGGAGAATGAAGAGAACAGGATACAAGGAAAAGATTAGTCCAAAGGACTAATGGACCACAGCTTCCATGGCCTCCACCAGACTGAGTCCAGGACAGCTAGATGGTGCTCGGCTACCACCACTGACTGCTCTGACCAGGATCACAACAGAGGGTTCTGGACAGAGCTGGAGGAGCATGTAGAGCATAATTCTAACTCACAAAAAAAGACCAGATTTACTGGCCTGACAGAGACTGGAGAAACCCCGAGAGCATGGCCCCCAGACACCATTTTAGCTCAGTGGTGAAGTCATTCCCAAGATTCACCATTCAACCGGGGATTGGACAGCCCCATAAAACAAAACGGGACTAATGGGGCACAATCGTCCAGGGACAAGGACTAGAAGGCAGGAGGGGACAGGAAAACTGGTGATAGGGAACCCAAGGTTGAGAAGTGTGGGGATATATGCCATTTAAACATGGCTGCACTATTGACAACTGCAGCCCCCACAGGCCTCTATGCTGCACAGCATGTCGAGACTTGTCCGGATGTGTTTTCCCAAACCTATTGTCCCTTTACTGATTGACCTTTGCCCGTACTCAAAGCCCATTGTTTTGTTAATTGCCTTGTTGATTGCTGTATTGACTATAAAATAAACTCCTGGGACTGAAGTGGGGGTCGACTCCTCAGAGTGACCCTCCTGGCCCCACTTCTCTGTAAGAGTTGTGCAGTTGGTTACTGTCTTCACTGTCTCGATTACCGTCGCCGCTGCGACAGATGGTGCCCCGTGTGAGGGATCTTCATCGGAGCTACAAACACCCTCGCACTCAAATCCCTTTAGGGGGTAAGTATAGGACGCGCGTCCGTATCAGACTAGGATTCATAGCCCGAGAGTGGCGAGGCTTTCTGGAAGCCTTTCCGAACGCTCTCAATTCAGGCTGGGTTTTACAGCTCAAGGGCAGCGGGGCTTTCCCGAACGCTCTCAAGGGATTTCAGGCTTCAGGCCAGGAGCTTTCCTATCATTCTTCTCTTCATTTTTCCGTTTCCTCCTCACTATGGGGAATTCTCTTTCTCCTGAACAACGTCAACACAAAACTCAGTTGTTGGGATTGTTAAAAGCCTCTTTCTCCAGGGCTGAAGAAACATTCTTAACTACCGGTACTCTCTTTACATTTACTAAATCTCAGGTGTATATTTTTGTCTTCCTTTTCCAAATATTAACAGCTTCTGCTTCAACCACTTATTGGGCTCATGTTCTTAATCCTCCTGTTTTCCATCCAGTCACATGGGAAGAGCCAGAGCCCCCTCTTTCCTCTAATGATACCTCTGTTACAGGAGGACAATGTTTAGCTTATTTTAAGCCACTCATTAATTCTTCTGAAGAAGGGTGGTTTGTATTATCAACAAATTGGATACTTTATGCTGATGCCCTTCCTTTATGCTTATTACCCAACCTCACACTACTTCTGTGTGTGTACCTATATTAGAACAATGGTATATGAATCATATCTACTGTAACGACACCTATGGCATACCAGTCTATTCTAAACAAATTTTTATTAAAGCTATAGGTGTTAATGGCACTTTCAGTAATAATAGTTCCTTTATTACCCATTCACCCCCTTCTATTCCTGTCTGTCAACATCCCCAACTATCTCTTACAGACCCTATCGACAATACCTGGGTTACCTGCAGAACTACTAATTTCTGTTCTTATTCTCTCCCTTTCAATATTTCCTTAGAAAATTGGGGTCCTCATGGTTTAATTTTATTACCAAATCTTTCTACCTGGCAATGGGCAACTCCATATCATTATCTAGGACACTCTCAATCCTGGAACCCCGGCTGAGCCGGACCCATTCTTCGTTTATGCTACCCAGGTGGACAATTTTCTCCTTTAAAGATTTTTTTCATGGCAATTGGGACTCCCCTTCTTTGAGAGAACTCTCCGTTCAGGGGACTTTCTCAGGGGGACAAAAAATGCCAAAAACCCACTCCCAAAATTACGATGGACCCTTCATGATCATAATGATTCTGTACTTATATGTACATCCAGACCATACATTTTTGCTATAACCTCTAACCGTCCAGATATTATTAAAATAAATACCTCTTTTCAATTAACTCTATCCAGTGGCTCTACGTGGATTTCACCATGTTTATCTAGACAAAATGTCTCTACTCTTAATATCAGTTCTGTATTTGTTCTCCGCCAAAGAAGCCACCTTTGGCTACCTGTTAACCTTACACGCCCCTGGCAAGATAGTTCCCCTCTTGCTCAGGTTGTTAAAGTATTACAGAAAATACGGACTAAAAGATTTTTGGGAATCCTTATCATTTCTATTATTACAGCCACTGCTATTGCCGCCACGGCAGCTACTGCCGCCGTGGCTCTTTCTGAATCCATTCAGACCGCCCAACACTTTAACACTTATATGCAAAATGTTACTTCTGAAATGCAAACTATGGTACATATTGATCAAGAGATCCTCAAGCGTCTGGGTGCTTTAGAAGCCTCAGTCCTTTGGCTTGGAGAACGACAAGAAGCCCTATGGGAACATTCTCAATGAACCTGTGATGCTGAATACACTCGCTTCTGTGTTACAGCCCTTCCTTATAATGAGTCCTGGAAGGATGTTAAAAATAATCTTTTGGCTAGCTTCGCTTCTCCATTGAAAAGTGATATTCAAAAATTACAATTTCAATTACAAGAACAGCTCTTGAGATTACAATCAGAGTCTAATAAGGCTACACTTAATACACTTAATGATTCTGCCTACTGGCTTAATCCCACACATTGGTTCTCCGGACTCAATCTCCGTGTCTGGATCCTTTTTGCTATAGGATGTTTAATAGTTTTGTGCCTCTTTATAGTAGTAATCTGCTGTCTCTACTCCCTGAAAGCCTCTCATCGTCAACAGAAGTCAGCCTTCCTCTCCTGGACCATTCGCTACCAGTTACATAAACAAGAGACGGGAAAGATAAAGACCTCCTCTTAAGAAGGCCCTTCCTATGCTATTATTTTGATAATCAGTAATTACCGGTATTTTGTTAGTCAGTAAGCTCCCAATGAAAATTTGTTATGTGTAAACTCCTCTATATATTTTCTGCTTCTCCTAGTTAGATGCTTCTGTATAGATAGATTTCTAAGTTAGATGATTCCTTTCCAATTGATAGTGAATTTGTGTAAATCAATGGGACAGTGTTAACATGTCCTGGGGTTGTTAACCATTGTCATAGGACAATATGTGTACTAACTGTTTAATGAGAAACTATTCTGTAAACCTGCATCTAAATATATAAATAAATAAAACGAAAGAATTATCTATGTGAGATCAAATTGACAACAGCAACTGAGGGGTTTTGATGGGAAGTCTAGGGGGCAGTGAGTTGAAGATAATGGTGATGGAATAATTTGGAAAGGGACAGTGAGAATAGCAGCACAACTGGAAGAATGTAACCGATGTCACTGAAGTGCACGTGTAGAAATATTTGAAATGGTGTAACTTTGGCTATGTACATTTTCACCAAAAAAAAAAAAAAAGGTCCTCCAAGGTCAGGAAGGGAGTGTTGACATGTCATATGGTTGTTAACCAATGTCATAAAACAATATGTGTACTGACTGTTCAATGAGAAACTATTTGTTCTGTAAACCTTCATCTAAAGTACAATAAAAAAATGTAAAAAAACAAAACAAAACTGGAAACACAAGTTACAAACTGGGAGAAGCTACTAACGATAGAAGCTGTGAGTACAGACACCCTACAGGAAAATGGGCAAAGGTGAACAGACATTTCACAGAGGAGGAAATGTGCATAACCAACACACAAATGCTGAGATATTTAATACCAGGAATCAGTAAAGTGCGGTTCAAGACCACAGCAAGATGCTTCCTTCGACCCATTCGACTGGCGAAAATTGGGAGGCGTGACCACTCCAAGGGTGGGTGATTCTGTGGTCCCTTTCGAGCTCCTGTACATCCTTGGTGGGAGTAGAAATTGTTCCAAGCACTTTCGAAAACAGTTGTTATCTCTTAAAATTGAACACCCACGTCCCCTGTGATCTAGCAATTCCATCCCTAGGTATATACACAGGAGAAACTCTTGCGCATGTGTAACGAGGGGCACGTATCAGAACGTTCATAGCGGCACAGGTCACAAGAGCAAAACCTGGAAACAATCTAACCGCACAGCCAAGGAAAGCAGTGGTGATACATTCACACAAAAGAATGCGCTACAGTGTGACCTACAATGACGTAGGTGAATCTTAGCAATGTGAGAAGCAGTGAGAACCTGAGTCCCCAAATAATGCATAAGATGATGTGCTTCTTAAAAAGTGAAAGCATCCCAAATTAGCAATTAGCTTTATTGCATAAAGTGGGAAACAATATTTGCAACACAAAATTAACTGAAAAGGACAAGAGCCCAGGGCAGATAGCACTCCTGTAAATCAGTAAGTAAGGACAGATGACGCTATGACAATTGGACAAAAGATCTGAGCAGGTTCTTTCCAGGAGAGAAAACCAGATGGCCAATGAACGTCTGAAAACAGGTGCATTTAGACAACATAACTAGACAAAAGCAAAAGGGCTATCCCCAGCTCCGCTGCACAGGTGTGCCCCCATGACCCCGGCACTCCCCCTAGGATGGACCCTGTAGGATGGCCCCGATGTTCCAGGAGACACCTTTTTATAAAAGTACAACTGGGAACACTTGAATTGGGATGTTGGGTGCCCAGCAGTAGGGCTGATAGGCCTTGCTGACCAGAAGGATGTGGGGTGAAGGGCAGCCAGGCTGGTGTCAGCCTCCAAGCGCACTGTGGGCTCTGCCAGCCCCTGTGGCCGGGGCCAGCCCCCCAGCAGGACAACCTATTCATGCGTCCCTCCAACAATCACGGGCTGTGCAGCTACGCCATGCAGGCACGGCCCCAGATGCTGGGATGCAAGGTGAAGACAGCTGTAGGAACCCCTATCCCAAGGACCTTACAGTCCAGTGGCGACAGAAAACCGACAGACAGATGGACAGCATAGGTGGATGTTACAAAGAAGACACAAAGCTGGCAGAGGCCTTGGGTCTGGGAGGGTGACAGCGAAAGGGAACAGTGTTCCTGGGAGGGACAAAAGTGCACATACCCGGTCTCCTGGGGCAGACAAGGTGGGGAGTGGGTTTGCCGTGTCCCCCACGGACGCTCTCTGAGCCCCTGCCAGTACAAACACCGCCTGGCCTGACCTCGGCATTCCGCGGCAGCACCGACGGTACCCAGGGCCCCCACCTGGGTCTGAGCTGAGCAGACCAGCGGAGTCGGGGGCGGTGAGGGGCAGCCGCCCCATCAAGCTTCAAAAACAGGAACTCACAGCCCAGTGGTCACCGCCCCGGCCCCCGTGGCCCTGGGCGCTGCTGGGATGGCTACTCAAACTCTGATAGCACTAGCCCCCAGGAGGCAGCAAGACGGAGGCGACCGCTCGGTCATCAGAGGGAACCCTGAGACCCCAAGAGCGAAGAGCCCACGGCTGCTAGGGGGCCGCTGGGACTGCTGTGGGGGGCCCGGGTCCCTGAGTCTCAGCGGCAGTTCCACGCCGGCCGGCTCACACCAGGACCGAAGCCCTGTGCCGGCCCAGACGGGTGCGCGCCTCCAAACCCTGCCCCAGCTCTGGCCAGCGCTCCGACGGGGACGCTCCCGGCCGGCCCCCCAGAGACCAGGACAGGCGGGTCTCAGCCCCCCTGGGGACACGACGCGGACACCCCCGCGCTCCCCCGCAGCTGTTACCTGGCGCTCTGGGCGGCTGAAATAAAGAGCCCTCCACCGCCTTCCCGCCGCGGGGCGTGGCCGCCAGTGGGTGCGCCTTTAATGCGTTTGGCTCCAGGGGCCTCGCAGACGCGGCTTTGGCCACCGCGGCCCTCGGGGCCTGACCGTCTGCGCGCTGGAAGTGGAAGGCCGGGAGCGCTATCCTCCCGCCCGGCGCGGGGCCGCCGGCCCGCGGCGCGCAGCTCCGCTCCGACGGCCGCCGTAGGGGCGCAGGTAAGGTGCGTGAAAGTACCTTGTCGTCTCTCAGTCTCAAGGCCTGCGGGGGCGTGGCTCGGGGCAGTCCTCGCGCCGGGTCCGGAATGGCCGAAGGGCACTTCCCTTTCAGCAGCTGGGTACCTGAGAGCGGCATGGCGAAGTGAAAGTTGCAGATGGGAGAGCTTTGCTTCCTGGCCTTCCTGAAGCTGACGCCTTCCACGCAGAGGTCCGACCCGCTGAACGGCGGCAGCTCCACCGTTGGCTGGGGAGGGTGCGGCAGTCAAGGGCGCTGGCTGTGACAGGGGTGCTCAACCCAAACTAAACTAGTTGCTGTGGCGTCCACCCTGACTCAGGGCGACCCCATGAGTGTCAGAGTAGAACTGTGCACCATAGGGTTTTCCGCAGCTGATTTTTTGGAAGCAGATCACCAGGCCTTTCTTCTGAGGTGCCTCTGGGTGGACTAGAACTGCTAACCTTTCAGTTAGGCGTTAGCTTAACTGTCTGCGCCACCCAGGGACTCCTGATCCCCCCCAGCCTATGGGAAAAGGAAGCCCTCCAGGCAGGAAGCAAATCTGCCACCAAAAGGGTGGCCCACACCCAGGGACCAGCTCTGAGGGGCCAGTACAAAGGTCACAAACAGGCACTTCGCCACACTCACGATGGCTTGGCCGTCTGCAGGGGCCTCTGTCAGGGAGACCTAAAGTGTCGTCTAGGAGCAGGGCCCGCCCCAAGGACTTGCGGTCCAGCAGCATAGCCAGGCCACGAGGGGCAGGCGCTGGACAGCAGCACCAGGATGGCCAGGGTTCAAAGGCTGCATATGGCAGCCACTGAGCCCCAAGCAGGGCTCCGGGGAGAGGAGGGGCTCTGGGCTGACCCTGAAGGGGGACGTGGTGTTCACACGTGGACAGGACCTGTGGGTCTGGAATAGACAGTCCAGAAGGGCTGGAGGCCGAGGTGTGTCCAGGCCACCCCCCATCCCCTTGGCTATGGAGTCAGGCAGCAGGGATGAGCAGAGAAGCCCAGGCACACAGGTGACTGGGGCTGATGACAGGCCCCCAGGACCACCCGAGGCCATTCCTTCGCTTATTTCAGCTGAGGCATGCGGCCCACTGTGAGAGAGGCCGGTGTCACGCTCAGTGCTTGGCCCAGGCCCTCCAATGTGCTCACCTGGCCCACGGGACATGACACAGTCCATGTCCTCTGCGGCCCAGCTGGCTGGCAGCCAGCAGCTCTGTCCTATCCCAGTGACCGGGGGCAGGGGAGTCCATACCACCTGAGCTGTGAGGCAGAGCCCCAGAAGAGAGCCTCAGGGGTCCAGAGCCGGAGGCAGGCGCCCACTCACCTGTCTCCCACTCACCTGTCTCCCACTCACCTGTCTCCCTCTCACCTGTCTCCCTCTCACCTGTCTCCCACTCACCTGTCTCCCTCTCACCTGTCTCCCACTCACCTGTCTCCCTCTCACCTGTCTCCCACTCACCTGTCTCCCTCTCACCTGTCTCCCACTCACCTGTCTCCCACTCACCTGTCTCCCTCTCACCTGTCTCCCACTCACCTGTCTCCCTCTCACCTGTCTCCCTCTCACCTGTCTCCCACTCACCTGTCTCCCACTCACCTGTCTCCCTCTCACCTGTCTCCCTCTCACCTGTCTCCCACTCACCTGTCTCCCTCTCACCTGTCTCCCACTCACCTGTCTCCCACTCACCTGTCTCCCTCTCACCTGTCTCCCACTCACCTGTCTCCAGAGCAGCTCAAAGTTGCCAATGTCACAGTTTCGGTTGAGCTTGCGGTCCACCACCACCTTGATGGTGTCTTCCTGCACCTGGGCACAGAGCTGAGCAGTGACAGGCGTGGAGGGGTGCATGGTAGGGCTGGAGTTGATCTCAATGAGCCAGGGTTTAAAGTCCTTGCTGAGGATGAAGTCCGCGCCATAGAGCTCGAAGCTGTTCTTGCGGGCCTCCACGTGGTCCTGGGCCACCTTCATGATGTTGGTGATGGCCCTCTTCATGGACGGGTAGATGACGCTGCTCCAGAGGGTGCCACGGCCCCGGCGCTGCAGGTACTCCTGGAACTTGGTGCTGGTCCACATGTTGTGGCACGGCAGCAGCGGGCTGCGGTCCTTGGCGTTCTTGAGATGCTTCTGGATGGAGTTGTTGCACAGGTGGATGGCACTGTGGGGGACAGGGCATCAGGGACCTGTCTCCAGGGAGGACCTGCCCCAGGAGGGGCTCAGGCTGAGGGAGGCAGGCCCCCATCAGCTCCTCTACCCAGGAAGCAGCCTGGGACAGCCCTTGGTCTGGCTGGGGGACACCAGGGACTGTACCAGGGAGGAGGACAGAGCAGGGTAGGAGCCCACAGAAAAATAAAATAAAATAAAAAGCAGTTGCTATTGAGTCCACCCAGACTCATGATGACCCTGTGTGCGTCAGAGAAGAACCGTGCTCCACAGGGTTTTCAGTGGCTGATTTCTCAGAAGTACACAGCCAGGCCTTTCTTCCAAGGTGCCTCTGGGTGGACTTGAACCGTCAGCGTTTCAGTTAGCAGCCAAGCATATTAACCGTTTGCACCATCCCGGGACTCCTAGAAGCCTATCAGGCTGGTGCACTGACCAGGAGCCTCTGGCAAGTAACGACCTCCTTGAGGCTCAGTTTCTCTGTCTGGAGGGCTTCAGCCCCAGTGCCGCCAGCACCGTCTCAGCACCTCTGGTCCTGGCCCTGGCAGGCACCCCATCACATCTTAGGGGCTGCGGCGGTGGGTGGGGCTCCCAGGGCTTGACTGAGTCTCCCTGGGAGCCACTTCAGCCACTTCTTTGGTCCCACAGGCCACCTCGTCAGAGGCTGCCCCCACAGCTCAGCAGCTCAGACAGCCAACGATTGCTGTTGCTCCGCACCAGAGGGACCCCACAGGTCACCGGGACTCCCCAAGGGAAGGGCCCAATTGCTGCACAGTCCATTGCAGGGGCTACGGGCCATACCCAGCTACTGAGAGGCTGGAGGGGCTGCACAGGGCAGAGGGGCTGTGCCCACCTGATGCCCTGGAGGAACTGGCACCTCTCCCTCCACGGAGCGTCCTGAGCCTCACGGGCGCCGGGAGCACAGGGCAGCCCACAGAGTGTGCAGACCCAGGCCCAGCAGCGGGCCACTCACTCTCTGGCAGGGGCACGGCACCTCCCACCAGGCGGCCCAAGCCTTTGCTGAGCTGTGCAGGTGGCTGGCCCATCGTGGGCTCTTGGTGCCTCTAAAGGACGTTCTGCGGGAAGTGCACAGCGTGGGGTGAGGAGCACCAGCTTTGGTGCCTGCGTTTCCCCCCTGTGCCCCTCTTGCAGCGGCCCGGCCCACCTACCTGTCCAGGTTGTCCAGGGAAAAGCGCTGCGTGGAGAAACGCAGGTAGCTCTCCTTGTAGAACCAGATGGTCAGGGGGTTCCAGTCCGTGACGAGAAACCACTGCCGGATGTCGAACTTGGTGTCGTAGATGAGCAGCGGCGTCTCGATGTACTTCTGGGCCACCCACCTGTTGTCCTTGGCAGAGACCTGGTCTCTGGCCACCAGCTCCAGGATCTCCTCCACGCGGTCCATGCACACGATGTCTGCAAGATGGCACCATCAGCCAAGCGCGCAGCCACCTGGGGTGGCCCACATCGTACCTGGCACCACACACCTCCTGGGTCAGGGACCAGGAGGCAGGATGGCTGGGCTGGGGGTGGGGAGGCCACCCACCGGGGCCAGCTCCAAAGTAGACACAGTATCAGGGATGGGAGCGGTGGCTGAGCACCAGCTGGATGCCGTGCTCTGGGATGTGGTGTGAACAGGACAGGGGCTCTCACGGGGCTCACAGACTGACCACCAGGCAGAGATGGGGGATCCAGGAGGCCTGGGTTCTGCTGAGGCCAGGCGCTAAAGGGTGCTTTGATGAGTGGGAGGAAGGGCAGGATTGGGGGACATTTGCTCCCCCAACTTGCGTAGGAGGAGTACAACTTCCCACCCCCTGTCAGACTCAGACATGCCACGTGGTGAGTGGTAGCCGGTGACACGTGGCAGGAGCATCTCTGTACTGTAGCATTTCATGCCAGCAGCAGACCCTCAGCCCTCTCCTCCCCTGTGGTGACAACCTGAAGCTTCAGTGGAAAGGTCACAGATGGTGTGTGGGGGGACAGTGATGGGCAGAGCCCCCCGCCGTCCTCCCAGGCCAACCCACAATGGATGACAAGCATGACGTTGGTGAAAGCTACCAGGCTTTGGGGCTGTTTTTGACATGACACAATCTGGCCTCTCCTGGCTGATGCAGGGGTGGAGGGGAGCTCCGTCCACCAAGGCCCAGAGGCACGGGACACGAATGGGCTCTCCCTGCACAGGTATCTCAGGTGCTTTCCTGGTTTTGTTTTCATTACCATTGAGTTGGCTCAGACTCATGGCGACCTCATGTATAACAGAACAAAACACTGCCTGCTCCTAAGCCATCTTCAAGGAGCCCTGGTGGCACACTGGTTAGAGTGCTCCACTGCTAACCAAAAGGTCAGTGGTTCAAACCCGCCAGCTGCTCCTTGGGAGCAAGATGTGGCAGTCTGTTTCCTTAATGATTTACAGCCTTGGAAACCTTATGGGAAGTACTACTCTGTCCTATAGGGTTGTTACGAGTCGAATTGACTCAACAGCAGTGGACTTGGTTTTTTTGGTTCTATGTCATTGTCAAGATCATTGTTGTGCTTGAGCCCATTGTTGTATCTGCTGTGTCAATCCATCTCATTGAGGGTTTCCTTCATTTTGCTGACCCTCTACCACCATGATGTCTTTTTCTAGTGATTAGTCCTTCCTGATATGTCCAAAGTAAGCGAGCTGAAATCTCACCATCCTGGCTTGTAAGGAGCATTCTGGTTGTATTTCTTCTAAAACAGATTTGTTTGTTCTTCTGGTAGCCCTCGGTATATTCAATATTCTTTGCCAAGACCACGGTTCTAATGCGCTCAATTCTCCTTCGATCTTCCTTTCTCATTGTCCAGCTTTCGCGTGCACATGAGGTGCTTCTCCAGGACCTACGCATCTCAAACGTCAGCATAAGCATGCCCAGTCCCTGCTCCAGAGTCAGAGCGGCAGGTCCTGTTGTGAAAGTGGGACACTGTCTTCGGGCTGCATTCTTCTTCCGTCATGAAGTCAAAACTCTCCTCTGCAGCAATGATTTGAAATTAAAGAAGCTTCATAGTATAAGATGTTACTGTACTAAGCTGTAGTTGGTTGCAACCGGGTCATCCTGAAATGGGAGCCTGGGACAAAGCAACAAACCACTGAGGTTCCCACACCCACGTGGCGGGCCCAGCCAGAGGCTGGCAGAGAGCGCCAGGCACCGGGCTGGCTGGACGCCTACCGGGAGGCGCACTGTCACACTTCCTGGGCAGCCGCGCCTGTGGAGACTCTAAGTGTCACTGGATACCACAAGGGATAATGGAGAGAACAGTAAACTGAGGCAGGGGAGGGCCTGGAGGACAGAAGGGAGGGCAAGGAAGTGGAGTAGGGGGCAGGTGGCACCCCCATCTGGCACAACTCCTGGGTTTCCACCTGACTGACGCCCAGGACCCCTGGGAGGAGAGGGACAAATGAAAGGAATCCACTCCTTGGTCTGTTTTGACTTGTTTCAAAGGAAGTGAGCAGTTTGCATGTGCGGCCAGAAAGACCAGCCAGCGAGAGACTTGTCCAGTAGAGACGGGTCAGGTGAGGCTGGTCAGGTGGGGCTGGTCAGGTAGAGACGGGTCAGGTGAGGCTGGTCAGGTGCTGCTGGTCAGGTGGGGCTGATCAGGTAGAGACTGGTCAGGTGAGGCTGGACAGGTAGAGGCTGGTCAGGTGAGGTGGGTCAGGTGAGGTGGGTCAGGTAAAGGCTTGTCAGGTAGAGGCTGGTCTTTTTAAAATACAGTTATTAGGCTATTGTTTAGTTTCAGATTTACAGAAAAATGAAGCAAATAATACAGAGAGTTCCATATCCCTGTTCCCCTCTCCCCTTTGCATTTTCTCCTACTATTACCCTCTTAACATGCATGTGGTACATTTCCTATAACTGATGGACCAATACGGATACATCATTAATAACCAAAGTCCATACTTTACATGAGGGCTGGCTCTTTGTGTTGTGTGGTCCTGTGGGTTTTGACAAATGCATGATGTCTTGTGTTCACCATGACAGCATCATGCAGAATAGTTCCACTGCCGGCAAAATGCCTGGGCTCCACCTGGTCGTTCCTCTCCCCTCCCCCTGAATCCCGGCAACCACGGATCTCCTCACTGTCTCCATGGTTTTGCCTTTGCCGTGATGTCATGTGGTTGAAGTCACACGGTGTGTTGTCAGACCAGCTTCTTTCACCTAGCGATGTGCACGGGAAGCTCCTCCATGTCTTTTTGTGGCTTCATAGCTCATTTCTTTTTATCGTTGAATAATACTTTGTTGTGTGGCTGTACCACAGTGTGTTTATCCATTCACCCATTGAAGGACATCTTGGTTCCTTTCAGTTTTGGGCAATTATGAAAAAAACTGCTATAAACACTTGTGTGCAGTTTTTGTGTGGACATAACGTTTTCAGCTCAATTGGGTAAATACTCTGTATGGTTTTTTTTTTTTTTTTTTGCGTTTTCTAGAGAGTCTTAAACTCTTCCAAATTACAAGGTTATTTTACACATGCTAAGGAATTCTCAGGCCTCTGGCTGGATGGGTGGAGGCAGAAGTGGGTGGGTCTGGAGATGGCAATGGGGGAAGAGGCATGGGTGGACCACGTGGGGTTGCAGTGGGCATGGTCCACACAGCCAGCACAGCAGTGGCTCTGACATCTCCATGCAAGGTGAGAGTCCGCAGTACGGTGAAGGCAAATGGAGCTGCTCTTTCCTGAGGTGGGAAGCGATGGAAACTCAGGTCCAGGGAAGGAGAAGGTAAGTTTGGACGTGAACAGTTGGGTGTGAGGCGTCCGCGGAGCATCCCAGTGGAAGAAGTTCAGCCTGATGGGCCGGATGGCTGGGTGCTACCAGCAGACAGTCTGAGTCTGGGAGGGAGCCGTGCAGGGGGCTGGGGAGGCAGCTCAGGACAGACCCGGGGTGGGGGGCTAACATGCGGCCAGGCAGGTGGGAGCTCACAGGGCAGCTGGGGACCCTGGGCTGGGGGAGCCAAGAATGTTTGTGGACGAAGTATGTTTATTACCAAATGTAATAAACTACAAACTAATAAAGATTAAAAAATCCCATAAAAACTAACCACTTTTGAATTAAAAGAACAAAATTTCGAAGTAACTCAAGAGGCAAATAGAATAGCCAAACTAAATATAAGGTCTGTTTAGATACAAAGGAAAATAAGAACATGCATATATATATAATCTAGGAGCCCTAGTGGCAAAGTGGTTAAGAGCTCAGCTACTAACCAAAAAGTTGGCAGTTCAAATCCATCAGCCACTCCTTGGAAACCCTATGGGACAATTCTACTCTGTCCTCTAGGGTCAATATGAGTCGGAATCAACTCAGTGGCAACGGGTTTGGTTTTGGTTTACGTAACCTAAGGAATAAGGTGCAGCTAAAGCTGTACTCAGAGGAAATTTCATGGCCTTAAAGCTTTTTTTTTTTTTTTTTTTAAAAATATTATTTTATTGTGTTTAGGTGAAAGTTTACACAACAAGGTTCCCATTTAACAATTTCTACACAAATTATTCAGTGATATTGGTTATATTTTGGCCTTCAAGGTTTACTATTACAAAAGAAAGATTTAGTTTTAGCATTTAAGTCAGAGCTGGGGTGGGGAGTGGCAGATAACCTCACAGGACAATTGAAAAATGCAAGTAAAAGCTGGTTGTTTGGAAAGATGAATATAATTAGGAAAACACCTAATACAAAAGAAAATTGTCAAGGATTTCATTTTACTTGGATCCATAATCAACTCCCATGGAAGCAGCAGTCAAGAAATCAACCGAAGCATTGCACTGGGCAAATCTGCTGTAAAATCTCTCTTTAAAGTGTTAAAAGCAAAGATGTCACTTTGAGGACAAAGGTGCACCTGACCCAAGCCATGGTATTTTCAATCGCTTCATATGCATCTGAAAGGTGGACAATGAATAAGGAAGACCAAAGAATTGATGCTCTTGAACTATGGTGTTGGTGAAGAATAATGAATATAACATGGACTGCCCAAAGAACAAACAAATCTGCCTTGGAAGAAGTACAGCCAGAATGCTCCTTAGAAGGGAGGATGGTGAGATTTCGTCTCACATACTTTGAACATGTTATCAGGAGGGACCAATCCCTGGAGAAGGACACCATGCTTGGTAAAGTGGAGGATCAGTGAAAAAGAGGAAGACCCTCAACAAGATGGATTGACACAGTGGCTGCAACAATGGGCTCAAGCATAGCAACAATTGTGAGGATGGCGCAGGACCGGGCAGCGTTTTGTCCTGTTGTACATGGGGTCACTATGGGTCAGAACTGTCTTGATGGCATGTAACAAAAACGTAAAAGAAATTAAACACAATATTCACCGTTAGGAATAAAACAGAGAATAAAATTGTAGATGAGATTCAAGAAGATGCGGCAGAAAAACTGAACAGACCAGTCACTACAGACGAAATTTTAAAGGTGCCAAGGCTCTGCCTCCAACAGTCTGCTGGCTGCAGGTGAGCGATGCAGAACTGCCGAGGGACGGGCGTCCGTTTCAGAGGCTAGCACAAACCTGTTGACAAGATTGAGGGAGGTAATAAAAAGAATAAAATTACAGACCAGTTTACCCTGTGGATATAGATGGGAAGGGGCCGTGGGGGTTCAGTGGCAAGATTCTCGCCTCCCATGCAGAGACCAGGGTTCAGTTCCGGGCCAGTGCTCCTCATGCACAGCCACCACCCGTCTGTCGCGGAGGCCTGCATGTTGCTGTATTACTGAACAGGTTTCAGCAGAGCTTCCAGACTAAGATGGACTAGGAGGAAAGACTTGGTGATCTACTTCTGAAAATCAGCCAGTGAAACCTCACGTATCACAGTGGTCCCATCTGCAGCTCATCACGGGGATGGCGCAGGACCGGGCTGTGTTTTGCTCCGCTGTGCGTGGTCACCATGAGTTGGGGGCTGACGTGATGGCAGCGAATGACAGTAACACCGTCGGTGGAAAACCCTAATTAAATATTAGGGAAGTTGAATCCAGCACTGTTGGGGCATCAGCGGTGAAGACCAGTCTCAGTTTAGACACTTTCTTCCTCCAGGACATAATCCTGATGCCCCAAAGTGTTCAGGTGCCTCCCCTGGGGCCTGGACCCTGCCCAGAACTTGTCAGCCAGCACTTCGTTCCAACCAGCAGGAGGTCTGCTCCCCCAGAGCCATGAGTGCAGAGACTCTCCTACTCTACAGGGCAGTGCAAGCACACAGGGCGTTCAGAAGCCTTTGATGAATGAATGAATGGATAAATGACTGACCTTCTGACCCAAATGCATCGCCGGGCCGAAGCCAAGAGAAAACTCACGCGAAAGGGACTTACCTCTGCCCCGTGATTTAGCAGCAGGCTTAATGATCCAAATGTTTCGGATGCCGTCGATCTCCGTCTGTGGGTTGACGGCCGTGATCTTGCTGAGCAGAGCCTGGCACTGGGGTAGGTAATTCCTGGAGTTGGGGATGAAGGCATCGCCACTACAAGGCAAAGTCAGAAAGCGGCGGGAGGTGGGGGGTGCCGGGCCCTGGGGGCGCTCAGCAATGTGCCAGCAGACAGCCCGCTGGGAACGGGGTGACGGCAGACCTAGAACTTTTGCTCGCCCACCCGGGGACACCCGGCAACAAACCCTGAGTCCACTTCCCAGGCACTGAGTTAAAATAACTGGGATGGTGCACAGACTCAAGGAGCTGGGTGTCTGGGGCCATGACAGGCCCTGGGAGCAAGGCCCCCAGGTGCCAACCTGCGCGCACAGCCACCCTCAGCCAGTGCAGGGTCTCCCCAGAGAAACCCGGCACTGCCCACGCCAGCCTGCCCTGTGTCTCTTCAGCCACGTGCTGTCCCTCAAAGCTGGTTGTCAGTGCAACCCAAGGCCCCTGTTGGTGGCCACGCGGATCGTACCCCAGTGAGTGACTTACCGGGCCTTGATGGATTTAAGGGGACACAGAAAAGGCTGATTGGGGCAGCTCTTCCAGCAACTTCAGTGCTGCTCAGGATGCACTGTCTCTGCCTGAGACAGGGGAACCCATCCCGTGCCACCAGCCACCCACAGGGCCCCACTGGACCCAGGCCACACGTGGAGAAACCCGGTCACACAGGGCTAAGTCCACGGTGCCGGACAAAGCGCTGAAGCAAAGGACGGGGGTCATGGCTGGCTCCAAGGCCACGGGCTGCGCTACACCCCCGGAAGGGGGATGCCAGTGTCAGAGAGGGGATACTCCACTACATCTCCTGGGGGTCGGGGACAGCATCACAGGAGCAATGAGATGACCCTGACCCTGCAGTGGGGGAGGCCCCCTGGCACCGTGGAGCTGGGCTGCAGGCAGACGGAAGAGCTGCCAGGGGGGCACGGCCCTCCCTGGGCGCCTGAGCAGAGGCCGGGCCAGGCTGGTCCACTCTCCCTGGTTCTAACCGGACATGCTGAGTGGGGCCCGCAGGATTGCCAAGGCCCCCTCTGCAGCCCTGCCCTGCAGAGTCCGACCCCAGGACAGGACAAACGCTCGGCCATCACCAGGACATGGTGGAGGGGGCACTGGTCCCCACCAGCTCTCTCCACCAGTCCTTCCTGGTTGTGGACTGGCCGCCAACCGTTACAGCTGGGTAAGGCGGGTCACTGAAAGCATCCATGTGCCGGTTGAGACACAACTGCCCGAGGGGTCCCACGAGCTCCAGCTGACCTGGATGCTAACACGGCCTTGGCCAGGGCTTGCTTCTTGAGCTCCTTTGGAAGAGAAGAAGCAGCTACCTTCCCGTAGGAGGGAAGCAGTGTTCCCACGGTCCCTCCCCAAGGACACCTGAAGTCCCTGGGCCTGGAAGAGGTCCCAGCAGAAGTGGCGTTTTGATGGGAGCACCATCACATTAGTAAGTGTCCTGTAGTTTCTGCCTCGGAGCCCCTGGGTGGTGCAAACAGTTAACACACTGGGTTGCCAACCAAAAGGTTGGAGGTTTGAGTCCACCCAGAGTAGCTTTGGAAGAAAGGCCTGGTGATCTACTTCCAAAAAATCGGCCACTGAAAACCCTGTGGAGCACAGCTCTACTCTGACAAACATGGGGTCGCCATGAGTCAGAGTTGACACTACAGCAACTGGCTTACTGGTTTTGGTCTCTGCCTCAGAGGGAGGTAACGGAGGATGCCAGAGCCATGATGTCTCCTGAGACCAGCGAGGAGGGCGCGTGAGCCAGCCACGTTTCAGGAGCCAGCATCAGACACATCCAGTAATCGATAATCGTCGGAGAACAAACTACCGTCACCGCAGATCTTGGGGTAAGTGAGCACAGCGTCCGGGGCTCTCTGGGTCCCTTCTGACCAACACAGCCACTGGGGGCCCTAAGCCTCCATGCGTAAAGGAGCTGGGAGCAGAATGAGTGGAAAGGGGTCCTTAGCAACTCAGCAGGCTCCACGTGAGGACCACAGCGAGCAATGGCGGGATGGGCCCCCAGAGCCCACCCCATAGGACTTGGGCTGTGGGCGCCCCAGGGAAGCGTGTGGGGTCCAATGCTGCCACCCTGTGGTGGCTCTGGGCATTTCCTCCCTTCACTGAGGGATAAGACCCTGTCCTGAAGTAGAGTGCCTGCTTCTCTGCCATTTGGACGTCTTCGTTCTTGAAGCACCTGAACAAGTCTTTGGACCATATTCAACAGGATTGCTTATATTTTCATACGAACTTATAGGCATTCTTTATACTCTCGGGGTATGAGACTTCTTTTGGAAACGTTGTTGTTAGGTGCAGTTGAGTCAGTTCCGACTCATAGTGACCCAATGAGTCGCTGCTATGTTTGAGTCCATTGCTGCAGCCACTGTGTCAATCCACCTTGTCAAGGGTCTTCCTCTTTTTTGCTGACCCTCTACCTTACCAAACACGATGTGCTTCTCCAGGGTCTGGTCCCGCCTGGTAACATGTCTAAATTCTGTGAGATGAAGTCTCGCCATCCTCATTTCCATGGAGCACTCTGGCTGTACTTCTTCCAGGACAGATTTGTTCGTTCTTCTGGCAGTCCACAGTATATTTAATATTCCTCACCAATGTCATAATTCAAATGCATCAATTCTTCTTCAGTTTTCCTTATTAATTGCCCAGGTTTCGAATGCACATGAGGCCATTGAAAACACCATGGCTTGGGTCAGGGGCACCTCAGTCCTTAAAGTGACATCTTTGCATTTGAACACTTTAAAGAGGTCTTTTGCAGCAGATTTGCCCAAAGCAGTGCGTTGCTTGACTTCCTGACTGCTGCTTCCATGGGTGTTGATTGTGGATCCATGTAAAATGAAATCCTTGACAACTTCAATATTTCCTCTGTTTATCATGATGTTGCTTATTGGTCCAGTTGTGAGGATTTTTGTCTTCTTTATGTTGAAGTGTAATCCATGCTGAAGACTGTGGTCTTTGATCTTCATCAGTAAGTGCTTCAAGTCCTCTTCACTTTCAGCAAACAAGGCTGTGTCATTTGCGTGTCGCAGGTTGTTCTTTAGTCTTCCTCCAATCCTGATGCCAGGTTCTTCTTCATATAGTCCAGCTTCTTGGATCATTTGCTCAGCATACAGGTTGAATAAGTATGGTGAAAGGATACAACCCTGACGCACACCTTTCCTGATTTTAAGCCATGCAGTATCCCCTTGTTCTGTTGGAACAATTGCCTCTTGGTCTATGTTCAGGTTCTGCATGAGCACAATTAAGTGTTCTGGAAGTCCCATTCTTCTCAATGTGATTCATAATTTGTTATGATCCACACAGTCGAATGCTTCAGCATAGTCAATAAAACATAGGTAAACATCTTTCTGGTATTGTCTGCTTTCAACCAGGATCCATCTGACATCAGCAATGATATCCCTGGTTCCACAGCGTCTTCTGAATCTGGCCTGAATTTCTGGAAGTTCCCTGTTGATAAACTGCTGCAGCCGCTTTTGAATGATCTTGAGCAAAATTTTACTTGTGTGTCATATTAATGATGTTGTTCAATAATTTCCACATTCTGTTGGATCACCTTTCTTTGGAATGGGCACAGATATGGATCTCTTCCAGTCGGTTGCCCAGGTAGCTGTCTTCCAAATAACTTGGCATAGACGAGTGAGCACTTTCAGCACTGCATCCCTTTGTTGAAACATCTCAATTGGTATTCCATCAATTCCTGAAGCCTCGTTTTCTCCAATGCCTTCAGTGCAGCTTGGACTTCTTCCTTCAGTATCACTGGTTCTTGATCATATGCTACCTCCTGAAGTGGTTCAACATCGACCAATTATTTTTGGTACAGTTACTCTGCATATTCTTTTTATCTTCTTTTGATGCTACCTGTGTTACTCAACTTTTTGCCCATAGAACTCTTCAATATTGCAAATTGAGGCTTGAATTTTTTCTTTTTAGTTCTTTCAGTTCGAGAAATGCCAAGTGTGTCCTTCCCTTTTGGTTTCCTAACTCCAGGTCTTTGCCCATTTCATTATAACACTTTACTTTGTCTTTCTGAGCTGCACTTTAAAATCTTCCGTTCAATGTTTTTACTTCATCATTTCTTCTGTTTGCTTTAGGTATTCTATGTTCAAAAGCAAGTTTCAGAGTCTCTTCTGACATCCATTTTGGTCTTTTCTTTATTTCCTGTCTTTTTAATGACCTTTTGCTTTCTTCATATACAATGTCCTTGATAATATCCCACAACTCATCTGGTCTTCGGTCATTTGTGTTCAGTGCATCAAATCTATTCTTGAGATGGTCTCTAAATTCAGGTGGGATATACTCAAGGTCATATTTTGGCTCTTGTGGACTTCTTAAAATTTTCTTCATCTTCAGCTTAACTAGCATATGAGCAATTGATGGTCTGTTCTGCAGTCGGCCTGTGACCTTGTTCTGACTGATGATATTGAGCCTCTCCATCATCTCTTTCCACAATATAGTTGACTTGGTTCCTGTGTATTCCATCTGGTGAGGTCCATGTGTATAGTCACTGTTTATGTTGTTGAAAAAAGGTATTTGCAATGAAATAATTGGTCTTGCAAAATTCCATCATGTGATCTCCAGCGTCGTTTCTATCACCAATGTCGTATTTTCCAACTACCGATCCTTCTTCTTTGTTTCCAACTTTCTCATTCCAATCACCGGTAATTATCAATGCATCCTGATAGCATGTTTGATCAGTTTCAGACTGCAGAAGTTGGTAAAAATCTTCGATCGATTTTTTTCATCTTTGGCATTAGTGGTTGGTGGGTAAATTTGAATAACAGTCATATATACTGGTCTTTCCTTGTAGATATATGGATATTATACTATTACTGACAGGGTTGTACTTCAGGATAGATCTTGAAATCTTCTTTTTGGTTATGATTGTGACCCCATTCTTCTTCAATTTGTCATTCCCAGCATAGTAGACCATAAGATTATCTGATTCAAAATGGCCAATACTAGTGCATTTCAATTTACTAATGCCTAAGATGGAAACCCTGGTGGTGCAGTGGTTAAGAGCTATGGCTGCTAACTAAAAGGTCAGCAGTTCGAATCCATCAGGTGCTCCTTGGAAACTCTATGGGGCAGTTCTACTCTGTCCTTTAGGGTCACTATGAGTTGGAGTCGACTCGACGGCAATGGGTTTTTTACAAAAAAAGAAAAAACCAAACCCATTGCTGTCGAGTCGATTCCCACTCATAGTGACCCTACAAGACAGAGTAGAACTGCCCCATAGGGTTTCCAAGTAGCAGCTAGTGGATTCAAACTGCTGACCTTTTGGTTAGCAGCCGAGCTCTTAACCACTGCACCACCAGTACATAATGTCAGTATTCCAGTGGAAAATTACTAGGCATGCAGAAAGAATCTTATGACCAATGACCAAAGCAAAATAAAAATAGAGGCAAGATTTCTGGTGTGGCAGAGTGAGAAGCTCAGCAAATCTTCTTCCCATAAAAGAAAGATAAAACTGGACAAAATTGTCAAAAATAATCATTTCAGGCCTCTGAAAGTCAAACAAATGCATACGAAAAATTGAGAAGCAGTTATTCATGAAGAAGTAAGGGACCTGTGGTAAGAATAGTGGGAATCTCTGGTGTTCTTGCCAGGACATTTTCCTGTTCTCCCACACTCGTGCACTTCGGTCGGCACAGTAGTTTAATTATGGTGGAAAAGCTCTGAAAATTAGCTATTTTGCTGCTGGAGGGGCTCACTTGATTTGGAGCAGAGTACAAAAATCCTATGCTTAGTGGAATTGTGTGTAGCAATAGCAATCTTGGTGGCAAATGAATGAGAGGGTCAGTGCTAGTGAGGGGAAGCAATGGACCAAATGACTAGACAGAAATTTAACAGACAGATTCAGTAAATGAGACAGCCATAGAGGGCCTTTGATAAGCTCTCCACACCTTCCTGACTGATTGGAAGGCTCCATGCATACACAGAGGAGATGCAAGAGGGCACAGTAGAAAGTAAAATCTTGCACAGACTTGGAAACTTCCTAAATTTTGAGTGCATTCCCCAACCCACAATAGATTTTTTGTCAGTGAGTGGAATCGTAATGGATTGGGTTATTTGAGCACAACTGCTGACCAATCATTGCCTAACTACCAAGCTATTCAGACAGAGTCCAACCCTAGGAACATAAGAAAAAACATAAGAATTTTTTAAAAACTGAGCAGATACAATAGTGCCCACACAACACAGGGGAGACAGATTCCACAGATTTAGAAGTTACTAAACAAACAAATAGCATAAAAAACTCTCAAGGATGGGGGATAAGAATTCAGACTTGCTACAGTAATATTACCTAAAATGTCCCATTTTCAAAAGAAAATTATGAGGCATGCAAAGAACAGTAAAGTGTGACCCTACTCAGGGAAAAAAAGCAGTCAATAGGAAATATCTCTGAGGGTCCCCAGATATTGTCCTTAACTGGCTATTATAAATATGTTGAAATAACTAAAGGACACCATGTTTAAATTAGAATTAAAGGAATGTATGATAGGGTCGCTATGATTTGGTATCGACTCAATGCAGTGGGTTTGGTTTTTTTGGTTTACGATGGAAATGGAGCCCTGCTGGTGCAGTGGTTAAGAGCTCAGCTGCTAACCAAAAGGTCAGCAGTTTGAATCCACCAGCTGCTCCTTGGAAACCCTATGGGACAGTTCTATTCTGTCCTATAGGATCGCTATGAGTTGGAATTGACTTGATGGCAATGGGTTATGATGGAAATGACTAAACAAAATAGAGAATTTCAATAATGTAGGAACTATTAAAAAGAATAAGATGGAAATTTTGGAGTTGAAAAGTATAATCATTAAACTAAAAAATTCACTATAGGATTCAACAGCAGAGTTGAGATGGCAGAAGAAATACTAAAGGAAATTCTTCAGGTTGAAAAGATATGACACCAGATGGTAACTTAAATTCACAGGAAAAAATGAAGAACACAAGAACGGGTAAATATGAGGGTAAATTTAAAAGACTATATATATGTATGTACATATATATATGGATACATACACAGTTGATACACAATCACTTTAACCACTGTGCCACCAGGGCTCCATATATATAGGAGCCCTGGTGGCACAGTGGTAAGTGATCAACTGCTAACTCAAAGGCTGGTGGTTCAAAACCACCAGCGGCTCCACCAGAGAAAGATGTGGCTGTCTGCTTCTGTAGAGATTTACAACCCTGGGAACCCTATGCTATGCGGTCGCTGTGAGTCAGAATTGACTCAATGGCAGTGGGTTTGGGAGTCTTTTAAATTCTTTAGAAGCCATAAATCTGCATAAAACAAAAGTCATAACACTGGATTGTTGGATTTGTAACATACACAGACGTAACATATAGGACAATAATAGCACAAAGGAGGAGAGAGGACATGGGGTTATACTGGAGCAAAGTCTCCATATTTTCCCGGAATTAAGTTAGTAGTCATCTGAAGTAGATTTTGATAAATGAAGATGCATATTGTAATCCCTTCAGCAAGGACTAGGAAAACAACTCAAAAATACAGTAGAGAAAGAACAACCAAGACGACGATACGCTAAAAATATCTATTTCACAAAAAGAAGGAGTCATTAAAAAATAAAAAGAGGATCTGGGGTCTTAAAAGCTTGTTGAGCATCCATCTAAGCTATTCCACTGGTCCTACCCCATCTGGAGCAAGGGAGAATGAAGAGAATCAAAGACACAAGGGAAAGATTAGTCCAAAGGACTAGTAGACCACAACTACCACAGCCTCCACCAGGCTGAGTCCAGCACAACTAGATGGTGCCTGGCTACCATCACTGACTGCTCTGTCAGGGATCACAGTTGAGGGTCCTGGACAGAGCTGGAGATAAATGTAGAACAAAATTCTAACTCACAAAAAAAAAGATCAAACTTACCGGTCTGACAGAGACTGAAGAAACCCCAAGAGTATGGCCCCTGGACACCCTTTTAACTCAGTACTGAAGTCACTCCTGAGGTTCACCCTTCAGCCAAAGATTAGACAGGCCCATAAAACAAAACAAGACTAAATGGGCACACCAGCCCAGGGGCAAAGATGAGAAGGCAGGAGGGAACAGGAAAGCTGGTAATAGGGAACCCAAGGTCAAGAAGGGAAGAATGTTAACACGTCACGGGGTTGGCAACCAATGTCACAAAACAATATATGTACTAACTGTTTAATGAGAAACTAATTTGCTCTGTAAACGTTCATCAAAAACACAATAAAAATACATAAGTAAATAGAGGAACCAAAACCATGTGAGACGTGAGACAAACAGTCCAATGAAGATCAGGAAAAGATTGTAAGATTGGACAACGAAAACAAGACCTGGCCATCATCATGTGCCCTCTATATCAGACCCACTTTAAATATAAAGGCACCACTAGTTTGAAAGTAAATGGTGAGGGGGGCGGGGGGAAGACACCTTGCAAACATTAGCCAAAAGAAAGCTAATATCAGAAAAGTAGAATTTAGGCAAGAAGTATTAATAGAAATAAAGAGGACATTCATAATGATAAAATGATTCAATCAAAGGAAAACAAAACAATACAAAATTGGATGTACTGAATAACATTCATCAAAACATTTAAGCAAATGTTGTTAGTTGCTGTCTAGTTGATTCCGACCCATGGTGACCCCATGTATGCAGAGTAGAACTGCTCCGTAGGGTTTTCAAGGCTGTAACCTTTCGAAAGCAGATTGCCAGGCCTTATATCTGAGTGAGTTCGAACAGCCAACCTTTTGCCTAGTAGTTGAGTGCAAACTGTTTGTACCACCCAGGGACTCGCAGAATTAGAGAAATCAGAGAATCCTCACACATAGCTGAGGATTTTTACTTAAGTCTCTTGACGTCTCCTTGAACAAGCAGACAGAACGATCAGTAAGGATGTAGATGTGAATGGTATTATCAATGAACTTGACCTAACTGACATTTTTAGAACAGAGCACACCCCCTAGCAAGTGTACATCAGACAGCTGTCAAAACAGATCATGTGCTGGGCCAGACACAAGTCTAAAGAAAATTCATATTTGTTCTTTATCCTTAGTGAATATCTGTATATAAAAAGGACCTGGTCCCTACTTCTTACTCTCACGACAGTTAATTCAAGATGAGTCATGAAAAGCTAAATATGAAAAGGAAAAGAGTAAACTTTCTAGAGAAAATCACAGAATATCATCTTCACAGACTTGGACAAAGATTTCTTAAACAAGACACTGAATGCACCAACTATGATAGAAAAATAAAAATAAACTGGACTTCATAAAAAACACCATTAATTGAAGAAGGTAATCGGTGTCACTGAACTGTACCTGTAAAAATTATTTTGTTATGTATATTTTCACTACAATAAAAATGTATTATGTAAAATACAAAAAAAAAAAAGAAAGAGAAAACACACCATTAACAGAGTAAAAAGACAAGACAAGTCATACATTGATGGAGAAAAGTGATTCTTACGCAGATATCCAGCAAAGGACTGTATGAGGAACATACAAAGAACTCTTACAAAAATCACTAAGACAGAGGCAATCAACCTGATTTTAAAATGGGAGAAAGATTTGCACAAGCACTTCATAAGACAAAAATAGCTAAACGGCCAATAAGCATATGAAACCATGTTCAACATCACTGGTCATCAGAGAAATGCAAACTCAAACCACCACGAGATGGCCGGAACGGAAAGATGGAAGGGTGGCAGTCCCGGGCACTGTCTGGGATTGTGACACAGAGCACGCCCACTGCTGTCAAGAGCGCAGGTCTGCACAACCACTTCAAAGCTGCTCAAATGCTGCAAGTCACCCACGTGCCCACCCACCTCGGAACAGGTGAATAAACTGGGGCGTATGTTTTACAAAGAAAAGATGTCACTTTGGAGACTAAGGTGCACCTGACCTAAGCCATGGTCTTTTCAATCGCTTCATAAATGTGTGTGAAAGCTGGACAATGAAAAAGCAAAAGAGAAGAACTAATGTGTCTGAACCATGGTGTTGGCAAAGAATACTGAATAGACTGTGGACTGCCAGAAGAACAAACCAAAAAAGAGGATGGCAAAACTTGGGCTCACTTTGGATACATCACCAAGAAAAACTATTCTCTAGAAAAGGACATCACGTTTGGTAAAGTAAAAGGTCAGCAAAAATGAGGAAAACCCTCCATGAGATGGATTGACACCATAGATACAACAACGGGCTCAAACATACCAATGATGATGAAGATGGTGCAGGACTGGACGGCGTTTTGTTCCATTATACATAAGGTCACCGTGAGTCGGAGCTGACTTGATGGCAACAAAAACAATAACAACATCTTGATAGAATGGGCACCACACAACAACGGAAAGGACAGGCTGCTGCTGCGTGCACCCGGGGGTGCTCTCACAGGCTTGTCTAGCCAAACAGCCACGAGCCGGACAGTGCAGACTGCACGACTCCATCAAGACAACGGTGGTAGGAATCAAGATGGAGGTGGCCTACCAGGGGTTCTGCTAGGGAAGGGCTACAAGAGGGCCCGGAGAGGGGGGGCCGGAAATGTACTATATCTCAATTGGCATGGTAGGTACACAGGTGAGCACACATGCAAAATCTCATCACGCTGGACAAGCATGTTTTGTACACTTTGTGCACTTTACCATATCTAGGTTAACCTCAATAAAAATGAAAAGGAGAAAAACCTCTTGATTAGTTCAGAAGGAGGCCGTACTGGAGGAACAACCTGGGGTGGTGTGTGTGGGATGCAGGCAGAGCCTCAAAAACATGGCCCCACTTTCTGACTTGTGTCCCCTCGGCCCCACCTCCTCTCTCTGCTGGCCTCTTGGAAGGGGGTGCTAGACCCCTGGCCCTCAGGAGAGGGGAAGAAAGGCTGGGCGGCCTTTGGACCCCCAGGGCAGCGAGAGCGATGGAAGCAGAGGAGCCAGGAGGTCTGGGAACAAGCATCGCGGCCGCCAGCCCCTCGCCGATTTCCCAGAGCGAGCCAGGAAGCCTGGCTGTAAAATGGGATGCATTCTACCTGCTCTGCCTGTCTCATAGGGCTGTGTGGGGCTCAAATGAGATAATAGATGCTAAAGGGGTTTGGAAGGTGCCTAAGGCGGTTACCCAAAGGCACCCCCAAGGGGGATATTACCCTCCTATTGGCTAGCAGGAGGCTTGGGAGCCCCAGATGCCCAGACAGGCACCCGAAATGCCCAGATGGGCACCCCAGATGCTCCACAGGCTGCAGTTTCCTGGGCCACTCCTGAACCCCCCATCCTGAGTGACACACTGACACGCGGTGCACCCCAAGGGCTCTGACGGGGCGTTTCTTACTGGACGAGGGAGTAGTACTGCTTGGTCAGGTCATTCCATTCATCCTCGGTGAGGTCCTCAGTGGCGTCTTCGGAGACATCAACGTCCTCATGCTCCAGCTGCCCCAGGTAGGCCTGGCACACCCTGCACGCGGTGTCAATGAGCTGCCCTGGAAGGCCCGTGAGCATCTTGGCATCAGTGTGCTCAGCATCTGAAACCCAAGCACAGGCATATGGAGTGGGGACTGCCATAGGGAAGCCCTCCTGCCCCAGTGGAGCGGTGCCACCTGGGCACTGGCCACTGGGCAGGGGGTCATGAGACACCCTGGACAGAGGCCACCCCACTCCCGCTGTGCCACGTGGCTTCTCTGGGCAGCCACCTGGACGTCACTCCTGAATCTGGGCAGGTAACCTTTCTCCTCGCTCCTGAATCTGCCTTCTGACTGTTCTGTGTACACACCTTCCATGCTCTGCACCACCCCTCCCCCACCCACACACATGCCCTGCAAAGAAACTCACAGCTCCCCAGGTAGGAATGAGAAAGTACTTCTTAGGAACTCTCCACAAAGCCTGTAATTTTCTGAGCACATTCTTTGTATTTATTGAATACTTTGTGAACAAACAAACCTGAGCTCCATCGATGCCCACAAGCCCTCAGGGCTGTTAGGAGGAGCCACCTCCCTGTATTTCTCTAGTGTTTTTCAGAGCACTCACACAGCATCTCACCCTCCACCCTGAACCTATGAAACTCTGGTGAGTCTCAGGAAGCACTGAATGGCAGAGTAGGCATCCCTCATCAAGGTTAAGGCAGATCTCAAATGGCCTAGACGACTCAAAGAAACCTGGCCTCCATATTAGGAATGTGGAGGATGGACTCAGAACAACCAACTATCCAAGTAGCTATGGGGTGGGAAGAGGAATTCAGAAACAGGCTGAAAGGGCTACTTGGAAGATGTATGAAAACAACACCATCAACTATGGTGTACTCAAAATCCATAGGATGTGGCCTCAGCTGTACTCAGAGGTAAATTCATAGCCTTTAATCCTCTTATCATGAAAAGGAGAGAAAGAAAAATAATTTATGGATTCCATCTAAGATTTTATAGAAATACCAAAGAGGAATACAAAAACATAGGAGGGGTAGATAATAAAATAAAAACAAAGTTATACAAATTAGTAACAGAAAATTGGTGGAATCACATCCAATAGCCTTGGAGTGAGGAGGGGAGCAGAAAAACACAGCAATAAAAACGGAGAAATCTCAGCTAAATCTGATTAGGAAAACAGTAAAAAAAAAAAAAAAAAAGAAAGAAAGAAAGAAAGAAAATTAGAGATTAGAAAGGGAATATAAGTAAAAGATTTGGAGGAAATGAGCAGTGCTTTGATTTGGTGTATGTCCCACAGTCCTTTTTCCTATATATTCATGTTGTTGTTAGATGCTGTCAAGTTGGTGCTGACTCACAGTGACCCCATGTACAACAGAACTAAGCACTGCCCAGTGCAGTGCCATGCTTACAATCATTATTTTTAAGTCCACTGTTGCAGCCACTGTGTCAATCTATCACGTTGTCTTCCTCTTTTTCGCTGATCCTCTACTTTACCAAGCATGATGTCCTTCTCCAGGGACTGGTCCCTCCGTCTAAAGTATGTGAGATGAAGTCTCATCATCATTGCTTCTAAGGAGCACTCTGGCTGTACTTCTTCCAAGACAGATTTGTTCATTCTTTTGCCAGTCCGTGGTATATTCAGCAGTCTCAAAGGTGTCAATTCTTCTTTGATCTTCCTTATTCATGGTTCAGCTTTCACATGCATATGAGGCAAATGAAAACACCACAGCTTGGGTCAGGCACACCTTAGTCCTCAAAGTGACATCTTTGCTTGTTAACACTTTAAAGAGGTCTTTTGCAGCAGATTTGCCCAATGCAATACGTACTGTGCTTTCCTGACTGCTGCTTCCATGGGTGTTGATTGTGGATCCAAGTAAAATGAAATCCTTGATGACTCCAATCTTTCCTCAGTTTATCATGATGTTGCTTATTGGTTCAGTTATGAGGAGTTTTGTTTTCTTTATGTTGAGGTGTAATCCATACTGAAGGCTGTAGTCCTTGATCTTTGATCTTCATCAGTAAGTGTTTCAAGTCCTCTTCACTTTCAGCAAGCAAGGTTGTGTCATCTGAGTAACTCAAGTTGTTAATGAGTCTTCCTCCTATCCTGATGCCATGTTCTTCTTCGTATAGTCCAGCTTCTGGCATTATTTGCCCAGCATACAGACTGAATAAATATGGTAAAGGGATACAACCCTGACACACACCTTTCCTGACTTTAAACCATGCAGTATCCCCTATTCTGTTCAAACAACTGCCTTTTGGTCTATGTACAGGTTCCTCATGAGCACAATTAAGTGTTCTGGAATTCCCATTCTTCGCAATGTTATCTATAATTTATTATGATCCACACAGTCGAATGCCTTTTCATAGTCAATAAAACACAGGTAAACATCTTTCTGGTATTCTCTGCTTTAAGCCAGGATCCATCTGACATCACCAATAATATTCCTGGTTCCATGTCCTCTTCTGAATCTGGCTTGAATTTCCGGCAGTTCCTTGTCGATGTACTGCTTCAACCATTTTTATCTTCAGCATAATTTTACTTGCATGTCATATTGATAATATTGGTCAATAATTTCCGCATTCTTTTGGATCATCGTTCTTTGGAATGGGCACAAATATGTATCTCTTCCAGTCTGTTGGCCAGATTACTGCCTTCTAAATTTCTTATACGTTCATACATTTTTTAAAAATGGTATTAACTCATACGTAGAATGTTTAGAGGATACTAAAAATGTAAGAAATTACTAAAAGTCTCAATATTGTAAACTGCAATCTCTCTAAATTGATCTACAATTTCAATCAATCCTAATCAAAATTCCAAAAGAATTGTTCATAAATTTCTGCAAGCTGATTAGGAAATTCATATGGCAGGTTATCCGTGTAAAAATAGCCAAATTACTTTTTAAAAAGAAGAAAAGAGGGGTGTGGGAACTTACTCTAGCTGACAGCAGACATATTATAAAGCTATAGTAGTTAGAATGGTAATGGCACCAAAGTTATCAAATAGATCAGGAGAACAGAAGCAAAATTCCTGAAAGGACTCTCAAAGATGGCATTTCAAGTAAGTGGGGACAAAATGGAATACCCAGTGAGTGGTTTGGAAACAACAGATTATCCACGTGGAACAAAAATTAAAATTTGATCTCTATAAAATTAATAAATTCCATGTGGATCAGAGGACTAAATGTAAACTGAGAGAGGAAGGAAGGGAGGGAGAACTATAAAAGTGTTAGAAAAAAATCATAGGCTAATATGCTTTGAAGTTGGAGTTGATAAAAACTTCTTAATACCCAAAAGGCAAAAACCATAAAAGGAGAGATTGATAAATATGATTTCACCCAGAACTGAAAACTCCTACATAGAAGAGACACAATGAACCAAGTAAAAAGATAAGCAACAGACCAGGAGAAAGTGATAAAAGAAATAACAGACAAAAGATTAACATGTTGTTACTGTTTGTTGCCTTCAAGTTAGTTCCAGCTCAGGGCAACCCTATAACAATCCCATGTAGAACGAAATGTTGACCTATCCTGAGCCATCTTCATGGTTGTTGGTAAGCTTGAGTCCATTGTTACAGCCACTGTGTATTTTGAGTGCCTTCCAACCTGAGAAGCTCATCTTCCAGCACTATATTGGACAATGTTCTACTGGGATCCATAGGATTTTCATCGGCTGGTTTTCAGAAGTAGATTTCCAGGCCTTCCTTCCTAGTCTATCTTAGCCTGGAAACTCTGCTGAAACCTGTCCACCATGAGTGACCCTGCTGGTATTTTAAGCTGGTATTTTCCAGCATCACAGTAATACACAAGTCAACACAGTATGATATACTGACAAATGGGTGGTGGAAAACATGCTGATTAGAATGGGCAACAGGCAAAGAGCTCAGGATTGGCAGTCACAAGTTCTGAGTTCAAATCCAAACTCTGCCCTATTTTCAGGTATCTGACCCTCAGCAATTCACTCCACTCGCAGGCTCAGTCTCCTCATCTGTGACGGGCAGCGGTATCTGGCCTGTAGACCTCAGAGGGGATTTATGAGGATCCAGAGACAAGGACATGCTAGAGCTCATCAAGCGCACTGTAGACGATACTTTCGTCACTGGTGGGTCAATAACATACAAGGTGGGGGATTGCAGTCCTGAGATAATAGCAGGGGAAAGTGGCCAAAGATAATTCAACCTGCATCTCTGATTTAAAAAGAAACAAAACTGTTGGCTGGGAACAGAAGGGGACTTTGTTAAGGAAATAAAAAAAGAGTACATACAAAAAATTCACAGCAAACTTCAAATCACTTGTGAATTGTTAGAAGCATATTTCCTTTAAAATTGAGGTTAAGACAAGGTTATCTATTCTCTTATCTAGCACAGTAAGGCAAGAAAATGAATGAAAGTAAAAAAGATTCAAGTTCTTAAAACCAAACTCCAAACTCTTCTTATTAACAGATGATGCAACTGTCTATAAAAAAAAATCTCTAAAGAATCTACAGTCAAATTATTAGAATTAAGAGGTTCTAACAAAAATAGCCACCGTTTGTCAGTTTGTCATACTGTGGTGGCTTGCATGTTGCTGTGATGCTGGAAGCTTTGCCACCGGTATTTCAAATACTAGCAGGGTCATCCATGCTAAACAGGTTTCACTGAAGCTTCCAAATTAAGACAGACTAGGAAGAAGGACCTGGTGGTCTACTTCTGAAAAAACTGGCCAATGAAAACCTTACGAATAGCAGCTGAACTTTGTCTGATACACTGTAGGAAGACAAGGCCCTCAGGTTGGAAGACACTCAAAATACTACTGGAGAAGAGATGCCTCCTCAAAGTAGAGTCAACCTTAATGACATGGATGGAGTAAAGTTTTCGAGACCTTCGTTGGCTGAGGTGGCACGACTCAAAATGAGAAGAAATAGCTGTAAACATACATTAATAATCGGAACTTGGAATGCACAAAGTATGAATCTAGGAAAATTGGAAGTTGTCAAAAATGAAATAGAATACATAAAGGTTGACATCCTAGGCATTAGTGAGCTGAAATTGACTGGTATTGGCCATTTCGAATCAGACAATCATATGGTCTACTAAGCCAGGAATGACAAATTGAAGAAGAATGGCATTATGTTCATCATCAAAAAGAATATTTCAAGATCTATCCTGAAATACAGTGCTATCAGTGATAGGATAATATCCATATGCCTACAGGGAAAACCACACTATTATTCAAATTTGCGCACCAAAAACTAATGCCAAAGATAAAGAAATTGAAGATTTTTACCAATTTCTGCAGTCTGAAATTGATCAAACATGTAATCAAGATGTATTGATAATAACTAGTGACTGGAATGCAACAGTTGGAAACAAGAAGGATCAGTACTTGGAAAATGGGCCTTGGTAACAGAAACAATGCCAGAGATCTCATGATAGAATTTTGCAAGACCAACTACTTTTTTATTGGAAATACCTTTTTTTAAACAACATAAATTGTGACTATACACGTGAACCTCGCCAGATATAATATACAGAAATCAAATCAGCTAAATCTGTGGAGAGAGACAATGGAGAAGCTCAAAATCATCAGTCAGAACAAGGCCAGGGGCCGACTGCAGAACAGACCTTCAATTGTTCCTATGCAAGTTCAAGTTGAAGAAAATTAAAATAAGTCCAAGGGAGCTAAAATACCATCTTGAGTATATCCCTCCTGAATTTAGAGACCATTCCAAGAATAGATTTGATGCACTGAACACTAATGACTGAAGACTAGATGAGTTGTGGGATGACACCAAGGACATCATACATGAAGAAAGTAAAAGGTCATTAAAAAGACGAGAAAGAAAGACCAAAATGGATGTCAGAAGAGACTCTGAAACTTGCTCTCAAATGTAGAATAGCTAAAGTGAGCAGAAGAAATGATGAAGTAAAAGAGCTAAACAGAAGATTTCAAAGGGTGGCTCAAGAATACATAGTAAAGTATTATAATGGAATGTGAAAAGATCTGAAGTTAGAAAATCAAAAGAGAACACGCTCAGCATTTCTCAAGCTGAAGGAACTGAAGAAAAAATTCAGACTTTGAGTTACAATATTGAAGAATTCTATGGGCAAAATATTGAATGACACAGGAAGCATCAAAAGCAGATGTAAGGAATACACAGTCACTGTACCAAAAAGAATTAGTTGATGTTCATCCATTTCAGGAGGTAGCACGTGATCAAGAACTGATGGTAATGAAGGAAGAAGTCCAAGCTGCATTGAAGGCACTGGTGGAAAATAAAGCTCCAGGAATTGACGGAATACCAGTTAAGATGTTGCAACAAACAGATGCAACACTAGAAGCTCTCACTGGTCTATGCCAAGAAATTTGGAAGACAGCTACCTGGCTAACAGACTGGAAGAGATGCACATTTGTGCCCACTCCAAAAAACAGTGATCCAACAAAATGTGGAAATTATTGAACAATATCATTAATATCACATGCAAGTAAAATCATGCTAAAGATAATTCAAAAATGGTTGCAGCAGTACATCGACAGGGAACTGCCAGAAATTCAAGCCAGATTCCGAAGAGGATGTGGAACCAGGAATATCATTGCTGATGTCAGAAGGATCTTCTCTGAAAGCAGAGAATACCAGAAAGATGTTTACTTGTGTTTTATTGACTATGAAAAGGCATTTGACTCCGTGGATCATAACAAATTATGGATAATGTTATGAAGAATGGGAATTCCGGAATACTTAATTGTGGTCATGAGGAACCTGTACATAGACCAAGAGGCAGTCGTTCGGACACAACAAGGAGATACTGCATGGTTTAAAATGAAAGGGGTGTGTCACGGTTGTATCCTTTCACCATACTTACTCAGTCTGTATGCGCAGCAAATAATGCCAGAAGCTGGACTATATGAAGAAGAACACGGCATCAGAATTGGAGGAAGACTCATTAACAACCTGCATTATGCAGATGACACAACTTTGCTTGCTGAAAGTGAAGAGGACTTGAAGCACTTACTGATGAAGATCAAAGACTATAGCCTTCAGTATCGATTACACCTCAACATAAAGAAAACAAAAATCCTCACAACTGGACCAATAAGCAACATCATGATAAACAGAGAAAATACTGAAATTGTAAAGGATTTCATTTTACTTGGAGCCACAATCAACACCCATGGAAGCAGCAGTCAAGAAATCAAACGATGCATTGCATTGGGCAAATCTGCTGCAAAAGACCTCTTTAAAGTGTTAAAAAGCAAACATGTCACTTTGAGGACTAAGGTGTGCCTGACCCAAGCTGTGGTGTTTTCATTTGCCTCATGTGCTTGCAAAAGCTGGACAATGAATAAGGAAGATTGAAGAAGAATTGATGCATTTGAATTATGGTGTTTGCAAAGAATATTAACATACTATGGACTGCCAGAAGAATGAACAAATCTGTCTTGGAAGTAGTACACCCAGAGTATCCTTAGAAACAAGCATGGTGAGACTTTGTCTCATGTACTCTGGACATGTTATCAGGAGGGACCAGTCCCTGGAGAAAGACATCATGATTGGTGAGTACAGGGTGAGAGAAAAAGAGGAAGACCCTCAAGGAGATGGATTGACACAGTGGCTGCGACAATGGACTTAAACATAGCAACAATTGTGAGGATGGCGCAGGATCGGGCAGTGCTTTGTTCTGTTGTACATAGGGTCGCTATGAGTTGGAACCGACCCAATGGCACCCAACAATAGCAAAAATCCTGTGTATAATATTTAAAAGAAATTTCATTTCTTTATACCTACAACAAAACTTAACCATAAGATATTTTTAATAACAACAAAATATAAAGGCATCTAGGGTTAAAATTTGAAAATAATGTGCAAGACATTTATGGGAAAACATTTTCAAATTCTGTTGACAGATACTAAAGGAGTCTTAAATAAACACAAAGTAATGGCTTGTTTATGAGTGAGGAAATTCAATATTGTAAAGATGTCATATCTCCTCAAATTATTTATAGATTCAATGCCACTGCAATCAAAATTCCAACAGGATCGTAATGGAACTCAGCTAGTTAAGGGCAAGGGCCAGGAAAACAAGACAATTTTGAACAGGAAGCACAGGATGAGGGGACTTTTCCTGGCATATATCAAGATACCTTGGAATTAAAGCAATTAAGACTATGGGGTAGTGGTGAAGGGGTAGAGAAATGGAGCGATACTGCAGAATAGAGAACCCAGAAACAAGTTCTGAATATATGAAAACTTTCCAAGGGACAGAGATGGCATTCCAGGTGAAAGGCTGTGTCATTCTATGAATGGTGCTGGGGTAAGTGGTTGTCCACTTGGAGGAAAACTATTGGATCCTTACCTTACCTCATCCACAAAGATCAATTCTTTTTCTTTTTTTTTTACATTTATTTTTATTTTTATTTGTTTATTGTACTTCAGGTGAAGGCTTACAGAACAAATAGTTTCTCATGAAACAGAAGTACACGTGTTGTTTTATGACATTGGTTAACAACCCCACAACATATCAACCCTCTAACTTCTCAACCTCTTTTTTTTGGGGGGGGGGGGAAATACACATAGCCAAAGATACACCATTTCAAAAATTTCTACATTCACAACTCAGTGACATTGACTATGCTGTTCGAATTGTGCTGTTATTCTCATTTAAGATGAAGGCTTACAGAACAAAATAGTTTCACATTTAACAGTTACTACAAATGTTGCCCTATGACAATAGTTAACAATCTCACAACACATCAACAATAACCTTACACAACCTTGGGTTCCCTATCACCAGCTTCCTTGTCCCCTTTTGCTTTCTGGCCATTGTCACTGGACTTCTATACCTCGTTAGTCTCATTTGGTTTTACGGGGCTGTCCACTCCCAGGCTGAACAGTGAACCTCGGAGGTAACTTCACTACTGAGCTAAAAGTGTGTCTGGGGGCCATACTCTTGGGGTTTCTCCAGTCTCCTTTAGGCCAGTAAATCTGGTCTTTTTTTTGTGAGTTAGAATTATGCTCTACATCCTTCTCCAGCCCGGTCTGGAACCGTCTGTTGTGATCCTGGTCAGAGCAGTCAGTGGTGGTAGCCGGGCACCATCTAGCTGTACTGGACTCAGTCCGGTGGAGGCCTTGGTAGCTGTGGACAATTAGTCCTTCGGACTAATCTTTTCCTTGTATCCTGTTCTCTTCATTCTCCCTTGCTCCCGAAGGGATGAGACCAGTGGAGTATCTTAGATGGCCGCTCACAGGCTTTTAAGACCCCAGACACTACTCACCAAGGTAGAATGTAGAGCATTGCACAGAGATCAATTCTTGATGAATCAAATATTTAAACAAGAGGGGAAAACTTTAAAACTTATAGAAGTATAAAAGGATATCTTTATGGGATAGAAGAAGATTTATTAAATAAGATTCTCAAAGCACAAACCCAAACAGAAAAGAATGATAAATTTGACTCTATTAAATTCAAGAGATTATGTTCATCAAGAGACACCATAAATGAAAAGATCAGTCACAACCTGGGGTAAAATATTTACTACACATATAATTGACAAAGGATTTCTATCCAGACTATATAAAGAATTCCCGAGAATTAATCAGGTAAAGACAAACAGTCTAACAGAATACTGGGCAAAAGACATGGACATCTTACAGAATACTGGGCAAAAGACATGGACATCTTACGGAAGTAATATGAATGGCCAATAAAATGCCCAACCTTAATGATTACAGGAAAGTGCAAATAAAAACCCCTATGGGACAGCTCTGTTTCTGTTCTGATGTAGAAAACCCTAAAAGACCATGGCTCCCACCCTAACAATCAAAATAGGCTGGATATGCTACAAAATCATGGTTTTTAAGATGCATAAAAGAACTAAGGAGACAAAGAAATCTATATGAAGTGAAAAAAAACAAATGATGAGATCTTCATAGACAGAGGAGACCCAGGAATGCCGTCATCCCTGGTGGAACAGTAGGAGAAAGAGGAATCCACCAGAGGTACAGGTATGAGGCCAGTAGGACTCTGGTGATCATGAGTGGACACATGTGTGCTGGCATGACAGATTCTAACCCCAAGGAACTCCCATGGCTCTTCTCCAAGTATCAGGGATCACACACCAAAAGTTGGGGCAGGGAAAGAGGGCCCCCCAGACATGCCTCCCTAGAGTGCAAGTCTGCCATCCCCAGAAGAGGGTAGGAGAGCAGAAGGAAAGTCTCCAGGTATTCCAGGATTTCAGCTAGGAAAGACTGGGATAGGGCAGGAGGGATGAGAAAAATCCCTCCCAGGCATCCTATGCCTTCATCAAGTTCAAGTGGGAAAGGGCAATAGGCCTGAAAGAGATCTGCCAGGTACAGAAAGCAGGAGGCACAGACGAGAGCAAAGAGAACCCCCCAGCAACCCCAAAACCTGGAAGCCAGGCTGTAAGGCAGGGAGTTATCCCACAGCTCTGAAACTGTCTGCTCTGCTGTGAAGCACAGGCAGATCTCCAAAATCTTACCAGTGCTCAGATCCCAAGTCCTGCTCAAGGGAAAGCCCTGATCCCATCATCAAAACATTTGGAAGCCAGTGGTGAATGGAATAAAACTAAAGCACCCACAAAGCCCACACTCAGCTTAACTACAAATGAGATGGGCTCATCCCCACTCTGGAGGCCAGACAGAGATAAATATCATTCACTTCAGTCTCTGCTGTTCTTTAATTCAAACTGTCTAGCATATAATCGAAAATTATAAGACACATGAAAAAGTAACAAAATGGGAGTCAAGAAAGGATGCAGTCAAAAGGGAAAGACCTACAAATAGCCCTGATCTGTGGAATTATCAGACAGGTATTTTAAAATAACTAAGATAAAAAGGCTAAGGGGTCTAGTGGAAAAACACAACATGCTTGAAGAGATGAAGAATTTGATCAGATAGATGGAGACTGTTTTTTAAACCAACCTAATGAAAGTACTACCCACACCCACTGCCATCGAGTCAATTCAGACTCATAGGAATCCTAGAGGACAGAGCAGAACTTCCCCATAGGGTTTCCAAGGCTGTAATCTTTACAGAAGCAGACTGCCACATCTTTCTGCCACAGAGCAGCTGGTGGGTTCAAGCTGCTGACCTTTCTGTGAGCAGACAAGTGCTTTAACCGCTGCACCACCAGGGCTCCCAAAGGAAAATATGACATAAGAAATTCATTCGATAGGTTTAACAGAGACCTGGGTAAAGCATGGGCAAGATCAGTGAATCTGAAACGGGTCACTAGAAAGTATCCAGACTGAAGCAGATGCACACGATAGGGGTGAATACGACAAAACAGAGAGTGAAAATGGAGGAGAGACTGGAGTGACACAGCTACAAGTCAAAGACTGTAGACTGTAGACTGTAGACTGTAGACTGTAGACTGTAGACTGTAGACTGTAGACTGTACCGGCAAACAACCAAGATCACCGGTAGCTGTAAGAAGCTGGGAGAAAGGCATGGAATGGATTCTCCGTCAGAGCCTCCAGGAGGAACCAACCCTGCTGGCATTGGGATTGAGAGGGGAGATGCCCAGGGGGAGGCGCCACCCATGCCTGCCCTGCCCCAACACACCTTTCCTGTGGCTGGGGTCACTGTCACCGGCCTCCTCCTGCCTGTTCTTGAGCTTGGCCTTGCAGCTCTGGTGGCTGACAACCCACTTGAGGATGCTGGAAGCCACAGTGCGCCGGAAGTCATCTGGAAGGACACCAGGCCTCGCCCCCTCTGCCTGCCAGGTCACGGTGGCTCCAGGGGCAGGTGGGCCTCGCTCCTGCTCCGCAGCCCAGTGGCTCCCCCAGGCCCGCCACCTCCCCCAAACCCTGTCCTCCACCCTCTCACTATGACGGATGGGGCTGAGGGCTGGAAAAGGTCTGCCTCGACTGGTCACACCAACAGGCCTCCAGCCCCCATCAACAGGCCCAGCCCTGGCACCACTCCCTCCCGAACTCTCTGCCTGCTTCCTGCCCCTCGGCCTCTCCTCCCTCCCAGGGCCACTCTCTCCACAGCCACGAGGTCCTCTCCCTGGTCCTCTGTTCTCAGACCGCCCCCCCATCAGTCTGTCATTCACACTACATCAGAGGGATCTTTCTAGAATCTCCCTGGCTGACAGCAGCAGGACCAATGGCTCCCATCTCAGGAAGCCTGCCCTCCCCAGGACCTCCTGCCCGTGCCTACCAAGTGCAGAAGGCAGAAGGCAGGGCTGGGCCGGCTCTGACCGAAGGGTGGCTGCACACAGCTGGTCAGCATCCTGGGAGGGCCGGCAAGGCTGCTGGGAGCACTCTGCACACCTACTCATGCCTCTGGCGCCACCCCTCCAGGCTCTGCCTCCCACTGCCTGCTGCCCCCTCGGCCCCCTCCGGACATCTGTGAGATCATGGACGCCCCATCCTCCTGCCCAAGTCGGCTCCTTCCCCATCAAAGTGTAGGCAGCCCCTCCCTCCCACTGTTCAGCTTGCACTGGTCATCCACTCCCTGCAACAGAGCTGCTGCCACCCCTAAAACACAGAACTCACCCCATGCCCCCTTCTTGCCTCCATTAAGAACAAGTTCCCCCTGCTCCCCTTGGGCCCCTCCCACACGTCTGCTGCTGCCCCCTGCCCCTATTCTGACGGCCCTCCCCCATCCCACCCCCGCCCAGCACCCCCTCCCTGTGGCCCCCCTCTTCTGCTCATGAGTCTCTCTCCTGCTCCCTCCCTGCTGGAACGTGCTCTCCGGGGACCTGGTCTATGAGGCTGCAGCTGCTGGCTCCCTGAGGCGCCCCAGGGTGGGGTCAGGGCCATAGCAGTGCAGGCGGGTGCTCGCGGGACATGGGGTCCCTCCCTGGAGTGGACCCACCCCACCTGCTCTGACCTTCCCCTTTTCTCTCCTGTGGCCTCCCGACCAGGTCTAACTAGGTCTAACCAGGGACCCTTCCTTCCATCCCCACCAGGGTCCTGAGAGGGGTCTGACTTCTGCCATGCACACCTTCCCTGGATGCCAGACTGGGCCGTGGGCCATCCCTGAGGTCAACAGAGCAAGACAGAGAAGCCCTGCTCCCGGCCTCCCTCCCCCCTCCCCCACCAGCCTCCCGAGTGCCCCTGCGTGTCACACCCCCATTCAGAGGCGGCCTGCAGGCCTTCAGTAGAGGCCACAGGCCAAGAAGCCTTGAGAGGCCAGCCCTGCCCGGACGGCCCTGCAGGCCCGACACTGCCGTCCACTCACCCAGGAACTCCTGCTTCTCACTGTCAGTGCAGAGGCCATAGCAGCGCGGGAAGAAGGAGTCAGGGTTGGCCTGGACGTACCATGGCAGGCTCCGCATGCTCACACACAGCCCAATCTCCGGAGACAGAGGGGAGTCAGGGCCACCTCGTGCACAAACCCAGGGCCGGCCATCCACAGGCAGACTGGGTGCTCCCTGGGCCTGCCTCCTGGAGGGTACTCCAGGCCCCCAGACCAGCCCCTCGCCCCCAGCCATGCAGGCTAGTCCCCCCAGGCCCAGGGGCAGCCCCTCTGGGAAGGCCCGCCTGTGGTCTCATGTCCACTCAGGCCCAGGACGCAGGATGAGGGCCACAGTGGGGCCCTAGGGGTCGCAGGTGGGTGGGGCAGTGCTGATTGATGCTGGCCTGTGGCCATGGCTGCAGGTGCCCACCAGGCCTGCAGGAGGTGAGTCCCCACAGCCACTCTCCAGCCCCAGGGCCACCAAGGCCCAGGCCTGGCCTCCGGAGCCACCTCCCACCCACAGGCTCCTGCGCTTCGGGAGCCAGGCGCTGCCCCCTCACCTCCCCACAACTCTCCTGTAGCTCAGCCAGCCCACCCCTCCCGCCTGCAGGGCCTCCTGCACTGCCCCAGCCCCGTATTCACTCACTCACTCACTCATGGGGCAGCTGGGGGGCACTCACCCCACTCTCATGCCCCCGGCTGGCTCCAGTCACACCATACTCCTCCTTGCCACACTCCCCCACCCTGGTCCTTGGGGCCATGCAGGACACCAACAGGGTACAGGGCGAGGGGCAGAAAGGAATCTGGCTGGGTGGAGGGTGTCTGGGCATGGCCCTGACCCCATCTGTCTGGCCTTGAGAGCTGGCCAAACAATGCCCTGTCCACACCTGGTCACCCCAGCACAGCAGGGCATCCACCCCTGACCAATGGCTGCCCTCCCTCTATGGGTCCCCCCGGGGCGTGGCTGCACACATCAGCCCGGGGCCCACAATGGGGTAACCCTGACTAGCGGAGAAGCCTGGGGGTGGCAGGGTGTGGACTGACCCCTGCATTGCAGGGGCAGTGACCAGGGAGGGGCATCCTGCCCACATGTCAAGGTGGGTCCCCTGGGACAAAAGAGCAGAAACTTCATCCCCAAGACGGCATGTGACCCTGCACCCCGAGGGAGGCCCCTCTACCACTCCCAGTGGATGGCAAGGCCCCATGTGAGGGCCCGTCTACAAGCAAAGGAACACCAAGGATTACAGGCAGACACCAGAGACTAGGAGAAAGGCCACAGAAGAATCAGCTGGGCCAGATCTGACTTGGACTTCTAGCCTCCAGACTGTGAGAGAACAGATGTCTGTTCTTTACAGCAGCCCCGCCTGCTGCCCTCCCCGGGAGCAAGTGGGAACTCAGTGGTCGACCTCTGGCCCCGGCAGAGCTGGGGGGCCGGAACATTCTTGGTGGGTGTGCGGGGCCCCACTCACCTTGGTGGTGAATGAGGCTGTCTTCCCATAGTGGTTCAGCATCTGGTCGCAGTTCAGGCTGTGATGATCTACGACGTCCCTTTTGATGGTCCAGAGGAAGTAAGGCATTTCATGTTTTACCAGCCTAGACTGGCAAGAAAAACTCTATCAGTACCCAGAACTCAGTTCATGTTCTTTAGACCAGTCGGGGTGTCAGGAAAGAACGTGTGATGGGGAGGCACCCAGCCCCATGGCCACAGAGGGTCCCGCCTGCCCTCCTGGCTTCAGCCTGGTCCTGGGGCAGCTCTGGCACCACCCCTCATGCCCCACGAGTGTGAAACCAGGGGCTTACCATCACGTCATGGATGTCCTCTGTCTTCCTGAAAGTCATTTCTGGGTTCTGTTTGTGTTCAGTGCCTTTGCTATCTGCAAATGAAGCACAGGGAGAGAGGTCGGAGACAGTGAGGGCTGAGCACCTGATCACAGGTAGACCCCCTCCCAGAGCAGCACCCCTCTGTAAGCCTGGCCCCATCCTGACCAACCCAAGTCGGGCTCAAGGGAAGTCCACTGCTGACACCGTGCTGGGGCAAGAACCTGGAGCGGCTCTCTCCCTCCCCTGAGGCCCAGACGTCCTGCAGTGAGGCATGATGGACAGTGAGGGGATGGGGAGGAGGGGCATCCCACTGGAGGACGGGTGTCCCATCAGGAAAGGGGAATCCCAATGGAGGCAGGGCGTCTAATGGAGGCGCATCCCATTGGGAGAGGGTTGTTCTATGAAGGAGGGATGTCTGATGGAGGAGGGGTGGTCAGGGGTCTGGAGGTCAGCAGAAATTGTCCAGACACAGAATGAGACCTGGCCTGGGCATGGACATTAGGGACACCAAGATGTGACCAACACCAGGGGTCAAAAGGGCCTCTCCAAGGTGCTCCACCCCCAAAGGAAGGGACGAGTAAGACTCAGACATGGAACCAGGAAACCAAGCATGCCAGGAGAGGCCAGCATCGCTGCCCTGGACGGGGTCCACTTACTTCTTGTCTTTGCAACAAAGCACACACCACACATCTTACAGTGAGACAAAACGTCTTAAATACTCTACCAGTCACCCCTTCACTTTCGTCTTCCACACGTGGAATGACCTTGGGTACAAAGTGGAACTTCTTCTCTACCCAGCCCTTCCTTTGCAGAGCCGCCCGGATCACCGGGTAGTGTCCATAGATAGAAAAAATCTTTTTTTCCTAAAATTATAAGAACATATTTTATACTAAAGAATTGAAAAGCAGGTTAATTATTTCTTGGCAGAAGTTCTTAAAGCAGAATAAGATTGACCCCGTACACCAATGGGAAGACACCACAGTTCTGCTAAAGGAGAAACTCCAGGAGTACCTGAGGGACACGGATGCAGGTGTGTGGGCACAGGTGTGTGTGCAGGTGTGTGGGCGCAGGCATGCAGGCACAGGTGTGTGGACACAGGTGTGTGGGCACAGGTGTGTGGGCACAGGTGTGCATGCAGGTGTGAGGGTGCAGGTGTGCATACAGGTATGCGGCAAGAGGGGGCGCTGAAGGACAGTCACTCTGTTCTGTGTGTTCCTGCTTCCTCATGGGGTCTTGTACACAGAGGGGTTTACACACACACTCAGTCACTTTCACACACAACTCATGTACATATTCACACTCATACACACTCAAATTCACACACACAACTCACATTAATATGTGCAGATACTCGTATTCAAACATATGCTCACATACACTCAACTCACACATTCACAGACATACACATATACACTCACACAACTAACACTCATACACACCCGTAGTCAAACACAAAACTCGTACATGCATTCAAGCAGTCAGACACAAGCTCACAAGGATATATTCACACACACAACTCATGCATTCGTTCGCATACTCAGACACACACTCACACATATAAACACATACGCTCACACAAGTCACATGCACACACATTCACACATACATGCACACATTCACCACACACACATACACAACTAGGAGGCCATGATGCAAGCAGGAATGTGGCCCTTCCTGACACCTCCAGAGCTGATCCTGAACTCCAGGCAAGGTCTGGATTCAGAAGGAGGGAGCAGAGACGGCAGGGCCATGCAGTCAGGGGGGTCTGTGGATTGTGATGGGCACCGAAGGGTGCCTTTCTCTGTGAAGGGTGAGTGTCCCTCATACTTTGTGAGTGGAGGGTGTGTGTGTGTGTGGGTGCCTGAGGTTTGAGGACAGGGAGTTGGGGAGTCATCAGCTGCCCAGGGGGGCCAGAGGAGCAGCAGCAGGGTCTCCCAAGTGTGTGGGAGCAGGTGTCTAGGGGACAGCTGCCCTGGAAAGCTGCCCAGCTACCATGGAAATTGGTGTGAGCAAGAAACAATGCTTGCAGTGGATAGACTCTAAGTGAACCCAATGGGTCATGCCATCATGTTGTCCCCTTGCCTTGACTGCGGATGGAACCTGTTACCTGCTTCTAAACCAACAGGACATTGAAAAGGTGGTAGGATATCACTCCTGTGATTATATTGCAGTATAGAACAAAGGTGGTAAGATTTTTCAGATGTAATTAAGGTCACTAATCAGTGGACCTTGAGTTAATCAAGACAGGTAATCCTGAGTGGGCCTGACCTAATTAGGTGAGTCCTTTAAATGAGGGTCCAAGCCCTCCTTGATGATACAGACTCAAAGCAGCAGACTCTCTCTCTGTTGCTGGCTTTCAAGAAGCAACCTGCCACAAATTCTGCATCCACAAAGAAATGAATTCTGCCAATATTCAGAGGGAGCTTGGAAGAGGATCCTTTCCTAGTTGAACCTCCAGATGTGATCACAGTCCAGAAAACACCTTGATTTCAGCATTGTGAGGCCCTGACCAGAGGACCCAGTTAAGTCATGCTCAGACTCGGGCCCACAGAAACTGAAATGATAAATGGGTGTTGCTTTAAGCTGCTAAATTTATGGTAACTTGTTATGCAGCAATAGCTAAATAACACAGGCCCCAATAGGACCTGCACACCCACACCCCGGAGCCTGTAGAAGAGAAAGTCTGTGCCTGTTGCTAGAAGCTGTGAGTTCAAGTCCCGGCACCCACAAGAAAGACCTGGTAGGTTAGAGAACATCTCTGAGACTCCTTAGACTGCTTGGCTGTGCAGATGGACAAGCAGGGATGTGGATGAGACGTGATGAGTGTCTGCATCCTGTGGTTCTGGCAAGATTGCCTGGGCATCCCCAACACTCTGCTTAGTTTTAGTCAAATCGGTTAACTTTAGAAAACTGATTAATTTTAATAATAAGTCAGCAGAATACAATTCCTAGGGGAACCACAAAAAGAATAAAACAGTGTATGATATCTAACTCATAAGAGAAAAAGAAATGGAATGAGAAAAAATAATCAGTCCAAAAGAAGGCATGAAAAGAGAGAAAAAGAAAACCAAGCAACCAAGCAGACAGGTCATACCAAATGAATGAAATAAGACATTGGCTATACTAGCGCTAGTTTAATTTGAAATGCTGCAGTTAAAGGCAAAGTGTGCCATACTGGATTTTTAAAACTCCATCTATCTATACAAGGGAATGAAGAGTACTTGACATTGCAAATATGTGGGCATCATGGATTGAATTGTGTCCCCCCAAAATATCTGTCAACTTTGCTAGGTCATCATTCTCAGTATTGTATGATTTTCCACCATTTTATCATCTGATGAAATTTCCGTATGCGTTGTAAATCCTGTCTCTATGATGTTGATGAGATGGGATTAGCAGTATTTAGTAAACCCAACCTACAAGATTAGATTGTGTCTTAAGCCAATCTCTTCTGAGATATAAAAGAGAGAAGTCAGTAGAGACAGGGGAACCTCATACTATCAAGAAAACAGCACCAGGAGCAGAGCGCATCCTTTGGACCTGGGGTTCCTTCGAGGAGAAACTCCTAGTCCAGAGGAAGATTGATGACAAGAACCTTCCTCCAGAGCTCACAGAGAAAGCCTTCCCCGGTAGTTGACACCCTGAATTTGGACTTCTAGCCTACTAGACTGTGAGAGAATAAACTTCTGTTCTTTAAAGCTATCCACTTGTGGTATTTCTGTTACAGCACCACTAGATGAATAAGACAGTGGGTAACTTGAAAAGTTTTTTTTTTTAATCTTGCAAATGATAATTGACTGTGTAAAGCAAAAATAATGAAGCAAAATGAATGCTAACAACACCAAAGGGAAAATAGAAATGTATATTATTGTAAGTTGTTATACTATACATGAAATGATATAATAACATTTGAAGTAGGCAGTAATAAAGTTGTATACCATAAACCCTAAAACAACCAGTAAAGAAACAAAAGAAGCATACTACATAATCCAATAAAAGAAATAAAAAGAAATCATAAAAAATGCTCAATCAATCCAAAACAAGACAGAAAAAAGAGAAAACAAAGAACAAAGACGAAATTGGACAGACAAAAAACAAGTAGCAAAATGTCAGATTTAACCAGACCATATCACATTAAATCACATTAAAGGTAAATGGCTAAAATAATCAGTCAAAAGGCATAGATTGTCAGACAGGGTTTTTAAAAAAGCAGGACCCAATTATATGCTGTCTACAAGAAACACACATTAAGTATAAAGACACAAATAAGTTAAAAGAAAAAGACATATAATGTTAACACTAGTCAAAAAAAAAGCTGGAGTGGCTATATTAATATTAAATAGACCAGATTTCAGCGGTGGTCCAAGACGGCAGAGTAGTCAGATGCTTCATAACATCCCTCTTACAACAAAGATCCAAGAAAACAAGTGAATCCGACGTAAATGACAACTTCAGAGCTTGAACACCAAAGACAAGGCTGAAGAATTGGACTGAGCACCCAGTGGAAGGAGAGACAGTATAAAAACAGTGGACATGGAGAAGTACGGATCACTGGCGCCCTGCTAGCCGAACCTGCGCAGCACAGCCTTATTGAGACAAAGCAAACAACTTTTCCAACTGAAACCCTCATCAACTGGTGCAGCCAAGCAGGAGTGACTCTGCATTCACATCCAGAGCCCAGCAGGGGTGCTTCCTGCCCTGTGAAAGACAGTTAAGTGCATGCACCCCACCCACTGCACCAACCCCAACCCCCTGTGCCCGAGGCCTGCAGGCCTGTGGGGTCCCCCACCCTTCTCATCCATCCCCCCTCCTGGCATGCGATCACAGTCCAGCAGCGTCCACCACCACCCTGCCCCCTAAGCTAGGAGCCCACAGACTGGAGGCACCCACCCTTTGCTCAGAAACTCATGCTAGGGGCCTGAGGACCAATGGTGCCTCCTACTCCCTCCAGCCACCTGCACTGGGGGCCTGAGAGTTGGTTGTGCCTCCCACTCCCTCCAGGCACCAGTGCCAGGGGCCTGAGGACCAGCAGTTCCTCTCACTCCCTCCAGCTGCCTGTGCTGGGGGCCTGAAGACCAGTGGTGCTTCCCACTACCTCCAGCCACTTGAGCCAGGGAACCAAGGACTGGTGGTGCCTCCTATTCCCTACTGGTTGGAAAACCTCCCCTGTGATGCACCCTAGTGAACAGGGGCATGACTTCCAACCATGCTCCTGTGGACAGGTGACATCCCCCTTTGCCTCACCCCTGCGTCACTCCCCTGCAACTGGAGGCTTGTGCCCACTCTGAAAACCCCAAGCATCCCTGCATGCCTGGGGCCACTGGTGAGAATTTCCACACCACCTACCCAGTGACCGATGATCAGGGCACCCTCACCCCTACCACCCTGCAGTTGGCCAAGCGCACACACCAACACCCAACCCAGTGACAAGGGAGAATGCTCCCTGCACCCATGGCCAGGTGCCCAGCCAGCCAGATACATCACCTCACTAGAAATATCAGCTGCATCTTTAGCAGCCCTGAAACACCAGTAAACAGGCACTCAAACACTCACACATCCAGTCACTACCCCATCCACACACAGACAGGAGGTGAGAGCTTCAATGCTGCCAGATTAGTGACAAGGGTAGCACACATGCCCAGCCTACTTGGATTTATCAAAACAAAACAAAAGAAACATTCAGGATGCAGCAAACAAACATACAATAAATAAATATAATAGCTTCTTGATGCCTCAGAGACAAGAAACAATATCAAATCGCATAAAGAAGTAGGACAAGATGGCTCCAGCAAGTGACCCAAATAAAGAACCAGAAGATCTTCCAAAGGAACAAATGGCAATGGAACCACCTGATAAAGAATTCAAAAGACTAATATACAGGACTCTCCAAGAGATCAAGAAAGAAATCAAGGAAAACAAGCAAAGACAAAATGATAGAAGAATTCATGAAAACAATAACAAAACAACAAAATAGACAATTAGAAACCATACAAAAAAAACCTAGAAATATAAAAGATTAACAATAAAATTTCAGAAATAAACAATTCAATAGAAGGATATTGGAACAGAATTGAAACAATGGATGACAGAATCAGTAAATTTGAAGACAAATTCCTTGACACCAATTTGTTTGAGGAAAAATCATAAAAAAGAATGAAGAAAGTGTTACATTGGATACTATCAAGAGAAAAACTTGTGCATTAGAGTTCTAGAACAGGGAGGAGGCAGTGGAAAATACAGAAAGAACTGTTAAAGATTTCCTGGAAGAAAACTTCCCTGATATCATGAAAGATGAGAAGATATCCACCCAAAAAGCTCAACAAACTCCATACAGGATACATCCCAAAAGAAAGTCACCAAGACATATGATAATCAAATTTGCCAAAACCAAAGACAAAGAAAGAATTCTGAAAGCAGCTTGGGAAAAACAAAAAGTCACCTACAAAGGGGAGTCAATAAGACTATTGTTGTTAGGTGCCGTCGAGTTGGATTTGACTCATAGCAACTCTATGTGCAGCAGAAGGAAACACTGTCCAGTCCTGCGCCATCCTCACAATCGTTGTTATGCTTGAACCCATTGTTGCAGCCACTGTGCCAATCCATCTCACCAAGGGTCTTCCTCTTTTTTGCTGACCATCTACTTAACCAAGCATGATGTCCTTCTTCAGGGACTGATCCTTCCCGACAACATGTCCAAAAGTATATAAGGTGAAGTCTCACCATCCTTGCTTCTAAGGAACATTCTGGTTGTACTTCTTCCAAGATAGATTTGTTCATTCTTTTGGCAGTCCATGGTATATTCAATATTCTTCACCAGCACCGTAATTCAAAGACATCAATTCTTCTTTGGTCCTCTTTATTCATCATCCAGCTTTTGCATGTGTGTGATGTGATTGAAAATACCATGGCTTGGATCAGGCGCACCTTAGTCTTCAAGGTGACACCTTTGCTTTTCAACACTTTAAAGAGGACATTTGCAGCAGATTTGCCCAGTGCAACGCATCTTTTGATTTCTTGGCTACTGCTTCCATGGGTGTTAATTGTGGAGCCAAGTAAAATGAAATCTTTGACAACTTCAATCTTTTCTCCATTTATCATGATGTTGCTTATTGGTCCAGTTGTAAGGATTTTTGTTTTCTTTACGTTGAGGTGTAATCCATACTGAAGGCTATGGTCTTTGATCTTCATCAGTAAGTGCTTCAAATCCTCTTCACTTTCAGCAAGCAAGGTTGTATCATCTACATAATGCAGGTTGTTAATTAGTCTTCTACCAATCCTGATACCACGTTCTTCTTCACATAGTCCAGCTTCTCAGAGCCATTCGCTCCTCAGATCCTTAGGGTGGTAGATGAGGAGACATTGGCTCCTGTTCAAAGAATAATGTTGTTGTTGCTGTCATGCGCAGTCAAGTCGATTCCAACCCATAGCAACTCTGTAAGACAGTAAAACTGCCCCATAGGGCTTCCTAGGCTATAACCTTTACAAGAGCAGATTGTCAGGTCTTTTCTCCCATGGAGTCAATAGTGGGTTCAAACTGACAACCTTTCAGTTAGCAGGCAAGCACTTAACCATTGCACCACCAGGGTTCCTTATCAAAACATAACAGCACCTTCCTTATTTTCGCCAGAACTACGCACACATATTCCCAGTGGGGGCGTTTTCCTCCTTCCCCTAGAAAGGATCTACTCACATCCTAGGGTAAAAGGTCAGGTCTCTCTCTCTCCAGGGGAGGAGGGGTAGGTGACCAGCTGCCCTATATAAGCTCCAAGAAACATAATTCTGGGGTTTCTCTCCTCTGGTGCAAACCCCCCTGCACACACAGGTGACATCTGCCCCCACCAAGTCACCCCCGGGGGGGATAGGGGTGTGGGGAACCCACACAAGATGCTCTGTGAGTCATTAAAAGTCTGTTCCTGATCCAGAAACCACGTGTTTCCTGCCAGAATAAATAAACAAACTTCCCAGTTTGGAACAATCTCCAGGATATAACTCTGTAAACTTGTTGCTGTCGAGTCAATTCCAACTCACAGCGACCCAGGATACAGTAAGTGAAAAATCAAGGTACAAGGCCCGGTGCAGAGCATGTTACTAATTGTGTTCTTAAGCAGGGTGACTCAGGGTGTACGCCCACATCGCAGTGGATACATCACCTTGGGTGGCTGGGGAAGGGGCCTTTTACAGTTCATGCCTCTGTACTTTTTGAATTTTGAAAGTATTACTTGTTTCAAAACGTGCAACTGAAATAAAAAAATAATGCTAGCGCAGTCTTGTCTTGGTGGCTGTGAGTGTGGCCGGCAGGCCCAGGGGCAGGGCAGAGGCCACAGTGGGTGACCATCGGGTACACTGCCACCCTGGGGGCACCCACTGGACTCTCCAAATTCCAACACAAATTTCTATTTTTAAAAGAGTCCCCCTTCCTGTTGCGTCCCAGAGAGCATTTACCTTGATGGCTTTGTCAGTTAATTGTTTTGCTAGTTTGTATCTGTCTAATTTGGGGGAAGAGGCCAAGTCTTGAGAAGTTCCTCCTTTTAATCCTGCAAAAGAGAAACAAACATCAAGGCAAAAGCAAGAGCATCAAAGCGCTCTAACCTAGGGACATCAGGAAACCAGGGATACCAAGGTCTAATGAACATCCTCACCCCTTCCACCTCTGCCTCGTCCCTGCCCACAGCCCAGCCTCACACCTGCCATCTGCTCTGTCTCCTACTTCAGAGCACAAGGCCCTCAGGGGTCTCCACGGCCCACCCCAGGGCCCACATTCAGTCCCATCACCCCAGCCGACTGCGCCCTCCCCCCAGATCCCTCCTCTCACACCCCTCCCCCCAGACCCCTTCTCTCACACCCCATCCCCCCAGACCCCTCCTCTCACACCCCACAATAAAAAAATAAACACTTCTTTGTACCCACACACCTCACCAGCGCCCAGCCCATCTCCCTGGTCCCGTCTCTAGAACTCACTTTTTTGGCCTCCACTAGACACAGCTCAGGCTAATATAAGTATGTTCAGGCCAGTTGGTCACTTCCCACCCATCCTCTGCCCCCATCTTACTGCAGCACTGGACATGCAGCTGGCCACCCCTCTTTCCCCTTAGCTTCACCCCTCCCTGCCATCCTGGCGCTTCTAGAGCTGCTTCCCAAGCTCTGAACAGGGAAGTGGGGCCTGAGGCCCAGACCTCTGTGCTTGCCTGCCACCCCACTCCCTGAGCAGTCCCATACATGCATGCCCCCAGACCTTCCCTGACCTTCAAATGCTCCTGAATCCACGGTCTCCCAGGACGCCCAAGAAGCAATCCAGGTACTGTAGACCCAGGCCCAGACCCAACTTTCTGCCCTCACACCTGCTTCTCCTCTACAGGGGTGACCTCCAGAAGCCCGCGTATATGGGGCCACATGATTTCCACCAAAGCACCAGAGCAAGTCCAAGGGGATGGTGCTAGAAAAACTGTACAGCCACACGGAAAAGGTGAGCCATAACCCTGACCTGGCAGCATGCACACAAGTTAATATGAGATGGCTCACAGGCTGAAACAAAGCCTCTGCTAGAAAACACAGGAGAATATCTTCACTATTCTGGGCTGGACAAAAATTTCTTAGACAGAAAGCACTAACCACAGAAGTAAAAACTGGTAAATTGGACTTCATCAAAATTAAAATGTTTTGCTCGTTAAAATGTTCTGTTAAGAAAACAAAAATGCAAACCACAGACCGGGGGTAATGTCCACAATACAGACATCTGACAAAGGGCATATATCCAGAGTACATTAAGAATGAACTACTAGAATTCAGTAATAAAAAGACAAACAATCCAATAAGAAAATGGACAAATACTTAAACAGATGCTTTACAAAAAATGAAAAGATACATGAATGCCCAATAAGTACATGGGATAGGGGCTCAGTATCATCAAGCCATCTGGAAATTGCAAATCCAAACCACAGTGAGATACCATTTCACACCCACTAGAATGGCTGTTATCATAAAAATGGAAAAGAACAAGCCCTGGCAAGGAAGTAAGGAGCCCTGGTGGTACAATGGCGCAGTGGTTAAGTGCTGTGCTGCTAACTGAAAGGTCAGTGATTCAAACCCACCAGCTACTTCATGCAGTCTGCATCTGTAAAGATTACAGCCTTGGAAACCCTGTAGTGCAGTTCTACTCTGTCCTGTAGGGTCGCTCTGAGTCAGAATCAACCAAGGGCAACTGGTTTGATTGTTTGTTTTTTAATGAGGTGAGGATGTGGAGGAATCTGGACCCATGTGCCTTGCTGGTGGGAATGCAAAATGGTGCAGCTGCTGTGGACAATAGTTTCGTGGTTTCTCAAAAAGTTAATTACCTCGGATTACCATATGACCCAGCAGTTCTGTTCCTAGGTATACAACCACAAGACTTGAAAGCAGGGACTCAAACAGACGCTTGCACACCAATGTTCATTGCAGCTCTATTCACAAGAGCCAAAAGGTGAACACACCCCAAGTGTCCTTCAGTAGCTGAATGGATAAAGTGTAGTATATTCATACAACGGAATATTATTCAGCCATAAAAAGGAATGGAGTTCTGATATATGCTGTGACATGGGTGAACCTCGAAAATATTATGGTAAGTGAAATAAGACAGACACAAAAGGACAAATACTGTATGGTCTTACTTCTTTGAAATATCTATAATAGGCAAATTCATAGAGGCAGAAAGTAGATTAGAGATTACCAAGAGCTGGTGGGAGGGAGGAATGAGGAGTTATTGCTTAATGGATAAAGAGTTTCTGTTTGGGATGATGAAGTTTTCGGAAATAGTAGTGATGGCTGTACAACATTGTGAATGTACTTAATGTCATGGAATTGTACACTTAAAATGGAACATCACTACAGATTGCACAGAAATTAATGATAATAATATTACAAACAACTACATGCCAATAATTTAACAGCTTAAATGAAATGGACACTTTCTTTGAAAAACACAGCTTAACAAAACAGATGTAAAAGAAATAGAAAGTATCAATAGGCCAATATCTGTTAAAAAAAAAAAATTCCATAATTAAAACATTTCCCACAACAAAAACTTCAGGTCTGTTTGGCATCATTAGTGAATCTTTCCAAACATTTAAGGGGAAAAAATACCAATCTTATATAAACCCCTCAGTGAATAGGAAAATAAGATAATCTTTCCAGCTCTTTTTATGAGGCCATAAATGTAATACCAAAATCTGACAAGGACAAGAAACAGTATAGGTCAATTTCTCTCATGAACATAGACACAAAATCTTAAACAAAATATTTGTAAATTGAAACCGGTGGTATATAAAAATAATACATCATGACCACATGGGTTTTTCCTAGACTGCAAAGTGGGTTGAATATTTGAAAAATTGATCAATATAATCCACCATTAACAGACTAAAGGAGAAAAAACAGTAACATCTCAATAGAGACAGAAGAAAGCATATTATAAATGTAATAACTTCATTTTTGAAGCTCTCAGTAAACCAGGAATAAGAGGGAACTTCCTTTAAAGCCTATAGTAACATAATATTTCATGATGAAATACTGAGCACTTTCCCCAAGTTTGAGAACAAAATAATGATATCCACTATCACCATGAAAAGGAAATAAAAGTATAAAAATTAAAAAGATTTGCAGATGATTGTGTATATAGAAAATATTAATGAATCTGCAAACTACTAGAAGTAGTACATATAGTTAGCAAGGTCACCAAATACCAAGTCAATTGTATTTCTAAATACTGGAAACAATTAGAAAATGAAAGTCAAGAACAGTACCATCTACTACAGCATTTTTAAAAAATCAAATATCTAGGGGAAAAAAATCCAACAAAAGAGGTCTTGCATACCTGTACAAAAAAAAATACAAAACACTGCTGATATAATTAAAGAAGAACTAAATGTTCACTGATTGGAAGACTCAATATTGTTAGTATGTTAATCCTTCCACAAGATGATCTATATATTCAGTGTAATCACAATTAAAGTCTCAGCAAGATTTGTGTGTTGGGGAGGTGGGTGTGACAATTTGATTCCAGAATTTCTATAGTGATGCAAAAGGCTAAGAAAACCTAAACAATCTTAAAGAAGAACAAAGTCAGAGGACTTATACTACCAGATATCAAGAATTATAAAACAGTGTGGTATTGGAATAAGATGGACAGATAGACCAATAGAACAGAATGGAGAACCCAGAAATATATCCATGCCTGATTTTGAACAGGGTGTCATCGCAATTTAGAGGTTGGATCGATTGGATATTCATATGGGAAAAAAATGAAAACGGACCCATGGGCCCCTACCTTACCCCACAAATGACAGTCAATTCCAATGGCTTGGAAATCTAACTGTGAAAAATACAATGATAAAACTTCTAAAAGGAAACGTAAGATACCTTTTGGACATTGGAATAGGCAAAGATTTCTTAAATAGGACACAAAAATCTCTAACTATAGAAGACTGACAAATTGGACTTCATTAGAATTGAGTTCCAATTACAAAAGGAATCATTAGAGGGTGAAAAGTTTAGCCATAGACTAGCAGGAGATATTTATAATACATTTATCTGACAAAGGACTCTATCCAGAATGCAAAGAATTTCTACAAATCAATAAAGCCCACAACCCAATTTAATAATGGCCATAAGATCTGAAACAGGCACCCCATAAAAGAAGCACTCCAAATGACCAACAATAAGAACATGAAACGGTGCTCAACATCGTTCTTGGTCAGGTAAGTGCCCACTAAAACTACAGTGAGATACAAGTACACATCCACCAGAATGCCCAAAATGACAATGACTGACAATACCAACTGTTGGTGAGGATGTGGAGCAACTCCCATCCCAGATGGTAGACTGCTTGGGAGTACCTTCTAAAGCTAAATATACACTCACCCCATGACCTAGGTATTTACCAACACACATGAATGTCATGTCTGACAAAAAAGCAAGCACAACAATGTTTATAAGATAGAGTGGAGCCAACATGGCACTATAGACAGAAGCACCACGCCCACCCTCCACAGCAAAGACTCAAAAAACTAAGTAAAACAGAGACAAACATCAATCCTGGAACCCTAAGCGTCAAATGAAGAGATGAAGAACTCAACCAAGCACCAACTGGAATAAGAAACTGACAGAGAACGGAGAGCAAGGAGAGATACGAGCGGAGGTCCACTATCAGCTGATGCAGCACAGATTCACCATCTTGGACTTCTGTTGGAGACTGGAAGACAGGGGTACAGGAAAGCAGCTTCACGAAGCTCCCAGCAGGAGACAGAGCACCCAGTAACCCACTAAACACACTTCTTCCCCCTAATCGGCCTCCACCACTTCCCAGCAGACCACGGTTGCTTGGCTGGTAGGCACTGGCTCCATGCTGCTTGGATTCGCCCCACCCATACTGGCCGGCTCCTTCAGTGCCATCTCTTTGCTGCTGATGGTGTTTTTTTTTGGCTGATTTTGGTTTCTTCCCTGACTCTTACCTCCTCCCGTCCTTTCTCTCGAACACTTGGCCCCATGTGCCATTTTTGCTTCTTCTTGACAGGCTGTGAAGTGCCTTTCAGCTGGGGAACTGCTTCTGCCAGGCTGGTGGAATCCCTGGGGCCTTTTTTTCTGTTTGTTTTGCTTTGTTTGTTTGCTTTTTTCCTTTTTGTTTTTCTTCATTTCTCGGTTTCTTGTCTTTCTCTACTTAACTTCTTTTCCTGTCTCCTGAATATCTGTACTGTGCAGCTTGGGAGCCACTTCTCTAGTCTGCACAGTCACACAGGTGGGATCCCTGGGGGCATTTCTTTCTTTTTTTTTTAAATTTTTTTCTTTTACTTTTTCTTCGTTTCTCAGTTTCTCATCTCTACTTTCCTTCTTCTCCTGTCTCCTGAATACCTGATGCTGTGTTGCCATCTCTGCCTCTTCTAGACAGGCTGTGCCTCAAGGCCTGGGAGCAACTTCCCTGGTCACCAGGGGGATCTCTGTGGACACTTCTTTCTTTTTTTAAAATTTTTATTTATTTACTTTTTCTTTTTTTCTTTTCTCTTTTTTGTTTTTCTTTATTTCTTTGTTTCCCATCTCTTCACTCCAACAGCAGACCCCTCAGCACTTTTTTTTGCTTCTGTTTCTCTCTCCTCTCTCTCTTCTTTCCCATACCAACACATCACAATCTATCCCCTCCCTTCTGCCTATCTTCACTGTATGCTGAACATTGCACCCTTGAGCAGCACAGGCATGGCCTACCAGAACCTGCCCTGCACTGACCTCCCAGCCAGCCCTGTAGGCCCCAGGATGTGCCACAAACAATCCATCCCAGCCCCTCCCCTTCAGCTGGACCTGCCCTGCTATACCACAGCTGAGCAACCGACCCCACCCATTGGAGAAGGAGGTGAAAATTATCATGTTCACAGACGAGCAAACAACAAAGAAAGCACAGCCTGCCTGCTCAGGCATAAGCAAATACAGCAGGACAAAACAAACAAATCTAAAATCAATAAATGAAGAAAATAACCACTGAGTGTCCCAAAGACAGCCAACAATATCAAAGCATATTAAGAAAAACAGGACAGGATGGTTCCAGTAGGCATCCAAAATAAATACCAGATAACTTTCAAGTAGAAGAAAAGGCACTGGAACTACTTGATAGAGAATTCAAACCTCTAATATTCAGAGCTATCCAAGAGTTGAAGCAAAAAGCAGACAAAAATGAAGAAAAAATAGACGAATTCATGGAAAAGGCAGACAAAATCATGGAAAATACAGACAAAACAATGGAAGAATTCAGGAAAATAATACGGGAACAAAATGTCAAAATAAACTTACAACTAGAAATCATACAAAAATAACAATTAGAAATCCAAAATATAAACAACAAGATTTCAGAAATGGACAGTGTCATAGAAGGCCTGAGAAGCAGGTTTGAAACAATGGGAGACAGGATCAGCGAAATTGAAGACAAACACTTAGATACCACTCTGTTTGAAGAAAAATCAGAAAAAAGAACAAAGAAAAATGAAGACACCCTGAGAATGATGTAGGATACAATCAAAAGTAAAAATCTGCAAGTGATCGGCGCTCCAGAACAGAGGGAGAAAACAGAAAACACAGAGGATCATTGAAGAATTGCTGAAAGAAAACTTCCCTAATATCATGAAAGATGAAATGCTGACCATCCAAGAAGCTCAACGAACCCCATATAGGATAAACCCCAAAAGAAAATCACCAAGGCATATCATAATCACACTCACTAAAACCAAAGACAAAGAAAGAATCCTGAGACCAGCTTGAGAAAAATGAAAGTCACATACAGAAGGGCAATAAGACTAAGCTTGGACTACTCAGCAGAAACCATGCAAGAAAGAAGACAATGGGATGACATATATAAAACCTTGAAAGAAAAAACTTGCCAACCAAGAATAATATATCCTGCAAAACTCTTGTTCAAATATGACAATGAAATTAGGACATTTCCAGATAAACAGAAATGAAGGGAATATGTAAAAACCAAACCAAACTTACAGGAATTATTAAAAGGAGCCCTTCAGTTTCAGAACAAACAACATCAGACAACCACCTAAATCTAGGATGCAAGATCGCATCAGCCAGATACCAACCTAGGAAATGAACTCTCAAGGACTATCAAAACTAAAATGTCTACAATAGGGAACCAGAGAAGTTAATCTGTAAATGACAACAATGTCAAAACAATAAAAGAGGGAATAAATGGTATAGGTATAAACTTTCTAATGAAGAGGAAGGCAAGGTGATATCAAGTAATAAAAGACTGGTTCAAATCTAGGAAGATAACGGTAAATTTCAAGGTAACCACAGAGAAAGTTAACAAACCTACTCATCAAAATAAAGAAGAAAAACATAAAGTCTCAGTAAAAACAAAGTCTACAAAAATAAAAGAAATGAAAAAAAAAAACCCCACAAACAAAAGGAATTCAGCACAGGAGAGTAAGAGGAACAAAGAAAACGTCAGCACCACAAAAAAAGCACTACAAAATGACAGCAATAAACTCACACCTATCAATAATTACACTGCATGTAAATGGCCTAGATGCACCCATAAAGAGACACAGAGTGACAGAATGGATTAAAAAAAAAAAAAAAAAACAAGATCCATCAATATGCTGTCTACAAGAGACACACCTTAGAAACAAAGACATAAATTTATTAGAAATCAAAGGATGGAAAAAAATATATCAAGCAAACAGCTACCAAAAAAGAGCAGGTGTGACAATACTAATCTCAGATAAAATAGACTTCAAAACAAAATCCACCATAAAAGACAAAGAAGGGCACTATATAATGATTAAAAGGATGATCCATCATGAAAACATAACCATAATAAACATCTATGCACCCAATGACAGGGCTCCAAAATACATAAAACAAACTCTAACAGCTTTGGAAAGAGAAATTGACAGTTCCTTAATAATAGCAGGAGACTTCAACACACCACTCTCGGTAAAGGACAGAACATCTGGAAAGAAACTCAGCAAAGATGCAGAAGATCTAAAGGCCACAATCAGCCTACCTGAATTCACAGACATATACAGAACACTCCACTCAACAGCTGCAAAGTACGCATTCTTTTCCAATGCACACGGAACATTCTCCAGGATAGACCACATCTTAGGCCACAAAGTAACACTCAACAAAATCCAAAACATTGAGATAATACAAAGTATCTTCTCTGATCACAACACTATCAAAGTAAAAATCAACAACAGGAAGAGCAGGGGAAAAAAAATCAATTACATGGAAACTAACATCTTGCTCAAAAATCACTGGATAATAGAAGAAATCAAAGATGGAATCAAAAAATTCCTAGAATCAAATGAGAATGAAAACACATCATACCAAAACCTTTGGGACACAGCAAAGGCAGTGCTCAGAGGTCAATTTATAGCAGTAGATGCACACATCAAAAAAGAAATAAGGGACAAAATCAAAATATTAGCTACACAACTCGAACAGATAGAAAGAGAACAGGAAAAGAAGCCTACAGCCACCAGAAGAATGGAAATAATGAAGAGCAGAAATAAATGAAACAGAGAATAGGAAAACAATAGAAAGAATCAACAACGCCAAAGTTTGGTTCTTTGAAAGAATCAACAAAATCGACAAACACTGGCCAAAATGACAAAAGAAAAACAGGAGAGGACACAAATAAACCAAATAATAAATGAAATGGAGGACATTACAACAGACCCAACTGAAATAAAAAAGATCATAACAGAGTATTATGAAAAACTATACTCCAACAAATTTGAAAACCTAGAAGAAGTGGATAAATTTCTAGAAACACAGTACCTATCCAAACTAACACAAAATGATGTCGAAAATTTGAACAGACGCAAAACAAGAGAAGAGATTGAAAAAGTAATTAAAAAAAAAAGCTCCCAATAAAAAAAAGCCCTGACCCAGATAGTTTCACTGGAGAATTCTATCAAACATTCAGAGAAGAGCTGACACCAGTACTTCTCAAAGTATTTCAGAACATAGCAAAGGAGGGATACTTCCAAATTCATTCTGTAAAGCCAGCATAACCCTGATACCAAAACCAGGAAAAGACACCACACAAAAAAGAAAATTACAGACCAATATCTCTCATGAATATAGATGCAAAAATTCTCAACAAAATTCTAGCCAAGAGTATTCAACATCATATCAAAAAAATAATACACCATGACCAAGTAGGATTCACACCAGGTATGCAAGGATGGGTCAACATTAGAAAATTGATCAACGTAATCCACATAAATAAAAGAATAACATGATCATCTCAATTGACGCAGAAAAGGCATTTGACAAAGTCTAACATCCATTCCTGATAAAAACTCTCAATAAAATAGGTATAGAAGGGAAATTCCTCAACATAATGAAGGGCATCTAAACAAAACCAACAGCCAACATCATTCTTAATGGAGAGAGGCTGAAAACATTCCCCTTGAGAATAGGAACAAGACAAGGATGCCCTTTATCACCACTCCTATTTAACATTGTACTGGAAGTCCTGGCTAGGGCAATAAGGCAAGAAAAAGAAATAAAGGGCATCCAAATTGGTAATGAAGAAGTAAAACTGTCCCTATTTGCAGATGATATGATACTATACATACCCAAAGACTCCATGAGAAAACTATGGGAACTAATAGAAAGATTCAGCAGAGTAGCAGGATATGAGATAAACATACAAAAATCTGTTGGATTCCTATACACCAATAAAGAGAATGACAAAAAGGAAATCAGGAAAACAGTATTGTTTATAATAGCCCCTAAAAAAATAAAGTACTTAGGAATAAATCTAACTAGGGATGAAAAAGGTGTATACAAAGAAAACTACAAAACACTACTTCAAGAAACCAAAAGAGATCTACCTAAATGGAAAAACATACCATGTTCATTGATAGGTAGGTTCAACATTGTGAAAATGAAAATTCTACCCAAAGCAATCTACAGATACAATGCAATCCTGATCCAAATACCAATATTCTTTAAAAAGATGGAAAAACTAATCATTAACTTTATAAGGTAAGTGAAGAGGCCCCCGATAAGTAAAATACTATTGAAGAAGAATAAAGTAGGAGGACTTGCACTGCCTGACCTCAGAACCTACTATACAGCCATGGTAGTCAAAACAGCCTGGTACTGGTACAACGACAGATACATTGACCAATGGAACAGAATGGAGAACCCAGATATAAATCCATCCACCTACGGTCACCTGATCTTAGGCGAGTGCCCAAAGTCCATCAAATGGGGAAAAGACAGTCTTTTTAACAAATGGTGCTGGCAAAACTGGATGTACATCTGCAAAAAAATGAAGCAGGACCCATACCTCATGCCATACACAAAAACTAATTTAAAATGGATCAAAGACCTAAGTATAAAGCCAAAAACTATACAGATCTTAGAAGAAAAAACAGGACCTACTCTAGAGGCCCCAATACACAGCATTAACAGGATACAAACCATAACTAACAACACACAACCTCCAGAAGATAAGCTAGATAACTGGGATCTTCTAAAAATTAAACACTTAAGCTCATAAAAAGACTTCACCAAAAGAGTAAAAAGAGAATGTACAGACTGGAAAAAAATTTTGGCTATTACAAATCCAACAAAGATCTAATCTCTAAATCTATAGGAAAATCCAACACCTCTACAACAAAAAGACGAATAAACAAATTAAAAAATGGACAAAGGAAATGAACAGACACTTCACCAAAGAAGACATTCAAGCGGCCAACAGACACATGAGGAAATGCTCACGATCACTAGCCATTAGAGAAATGCAAATGAAAACCACAATGAGATACTGTCTCACCCCAGCATTACTGGCATGAATCAAAAAAACAGAAAATAACAAATGTTGGAGAGGCTGTGGGAAGATGGGAACTCTTATGCACTGCTGGTGGGAATGAAAAATGGTACAAACATTTTGGAAAACGATATGGAACTTCCTTAGAAAGCTAGAAATAGAAATACCATATGATCCAGCAAACCTAGTCCTAGGAATATATCCTAGAGAAATAAGAGCTGTCACACAAATAGACATATGCACACCCATGTTCATTGCAGCATTGTTCACAACAGCAAAAAGATGGAAACAACCTAGACCCCCATCAACAGATGAATAGATAAACTATGGTACATACACACAATGGAGTACTATGCAACAAAAAAGAACAATGATGAATCTGTGGAGCATCTCACAACATGGATGAATCTGGAGGGCATTATGCTGAGTGAAATAAGTCAATCACAAAAGGACAAACATCGTATGAGATCACTACTATAAAAACTCATGAAAAGGTTTACACACAAAAAAGAAACAATCTCTGATGGTTATGAGGGCGGGGAGGGGTGGGGAGGGGGAAAACACTAAATAAACAATAGATAAGTGGTAACTTTGAAGAAGGGCAAAACAGTACACAGTACTGGGGAAGCCAGCACAACTCGTTCAAGCAAGGTCATGGAAGCTCCATAGACACATCCAAACTCCCTGAGGGACTGAATTGCTGGGCTGAGGGCTGTGGGGACCATGGTCTCGGGGAATATCTAGCTCCATTGGCTTAACGTAGTTTATAAAGACAAAGTTCTACATTCTACTTTGAGTAGCATCTGGGGCCTTAAACGCTTGTGAGCAGCCATTAAAGATTCTCCACTGGTCTCACTCCCTCAGGAACAAGGGAGAATGAAGAAAACTAAAGACACAAGGGAAAGATTAGTCACCAGACTGAGTCCAGACCAACTAGATGGTGTCCGGCTCCATCACCAACTGCTCTGACAGGGATCACAACAGAGGGCCCTGGAAAAAGCTGGAGAAAAATGTAGAACAAAAATCAAACTCACAAAAAAAGACCAGACTTACTGGCCTGACAGAGACTGGAGAAACCCCGAGAGTATGGCCCCCGGAAGCCCTTTTAGCTCAGTAATGAAGTCACTCCTGAAGTTCACCCTTCAGCCAAAGATTAGACAGGCCCATAAAACAAAATGGGACTAAAGGGGCACACCAGCCCAGGCGCAAGGACTAGAAGGCAGGAGGGGACAGGAAAGCTGGTAATAGGGAACCCAAGGTCAAGAAGGGAGAGTGTTGGCATGTTGTGGGGTTGCTAACCAATGTCAGAAAACAGTATGTGTACTGTTTAATGAGAAGCTAGTTTGTTCTGTAAACCTTCAACTAAAGTACAATTTAAAAAAAAAAAAAAAGAATGTTTATAAGATAAAGGGAAGTGGGGCTCTCTTATTATTCTACCCAGAGAGCCCTTTAACGCAAAACCATCTAATTTCCCACTCATTTCTCCCTCAAGAAGGCTGGGCTCTGAGGTGACCAGCTTGGAGGGCAGGCCAAGTCCTCAGTAGGAGCAGGCAGCCACCCCGGCCCCAGCTGGGACCCGCAAGATTTCTAGTCTCTGGACTGTCCTGGACAAACGCGCCCGCCTGCCCAGCCACGCTGGAACGTGGAAGCTCTGCGGACTCTAAAAGACTGACCATCCCCCATTCACGTTTGTGGTTGAAACTGAGTATGAGCTAAAGGATGGTCCCCTTGGAACCGCCACGCTTTCTCTAGGCAAGCGGACAGAGGATATCGTGGATGCAGACCGTTTTCTTCTTTCCTGTCTTCATCTGACGAAGTGGACAAAGCCGAGGAAACCCTCTTCCTTTCCCGAGGCTCCATCTCCAAGGCCTGGGGCAGTTCGCCCCTCTTTCCTCCCACGGCTCTGGCCCCTACGAGGAGAGGGGATGCATGGTTGTTGGTGGGTAATCAAAGCTGGGGAGCGTTCCCCGAGGGGCAGGGCGGGGACAGGCGGGGACAGGTCTAGGGTTCTGAGGGCAGGAGAGGGGGTACGTGGGAGAAGGCCGGGGCGGGGAAGAAAATGGGTTCCGAGGGTGAGGGCTGGGGTGGGGGTGCGGGGTTGGATGGAGAACGGTATGAGATTCCGAGGGAGCAGGAAGAGGGGTGCAGTTCTGGGTTCCGAGGGCGAGGAGAGAGGGCTGGTCTGGGGTTCAGAAGGCGGGGGTGGGGGAGGGTATGGGCTTCTGAGGGCGAGAGTGGAGGAGACAGAGAAAGTTTTGGGGTTCCGAGGAAAGGGGCAGAGGGGTGCAGTTCTCGGTTCCAAGGACAAGGAGACGGGGCAGGTCTGGGGTTCCGGGGTCGGGGGGTGCTCACCCGGGACCGGCCCTACCGCGCGCGCCTCACCCCCGCCCCCCGTTGCGCCACCCAGCGTCCTGCGGTTGCCTGGGGCAACGGGCCGGGGCTGCGGCGCCGCGCACTGTGCAGCCCTGGGGCGCAGGCGGCGGGGCCCGGTGGGCGCGGAGGTCCCGGTGCGGCGGCCCACCCGGGGCGTGGGGCTGCGCGGGCGCGCAGGCGGCGGCGCAGGGGCCTGGGGGCGGCCGGGGCTGTGGCACCGGCGGCGGCGGAGTCGGCGGAGCGCGGGCCGCGACTGATCGCAGTTGGCCGCATCCAGGTTGGACCAGCGCCCGGGGCCGCTGCTGGGTTCGAGGCCCGGGGCCGAGGAGCGGCCCGAGCTGACGTGGGGTCGCGGGCTGGGGCGCCGGATCGTGGGGGCCATGGTGTCAGCGGAGAGGATGGCCCACGTGTGGCCGCGCCGTCCTGGTTCCGGGTCACACGGACCCGCCCTGGTGGTCAGAGCCCCCACCCCCCAAGTCACAAAGACCTGCAGGTCACACCCTCTCCCTAGCCACCCTACCCGGCCTGGCCTCTCACCCCCCACGCCGGGGCTCCCACTGAGATCCCAGGGCCTGGGGTCCCCAAGAAGATGCCCCCGCCCCCTGGCCCAGATGCGGGGCGGGGTGGGGGAGGCAGCCTCACAGTCCAGCCCAGGTGGGTAGGCAGGGCTGGGAGGGGAGCGAGGTGACCTGTGCAGCTCCCCGTCCCTCGGAGGAACAGGGAGCGGCCATTGTGTCCCCAGGGTCACTTGTAGGCTGACCCCAAGTCCAGGCCACCGGGACCTTCTCCTCCCTCCCCCACCTCCGCAGGCGATCCTTCTTTGTGCCGCCTCTAATGGGGCATCTTGGGGAGGAGGGTGGATCCTGCCTTCACTTATCCTAACTTTCCAAAACCTAGAATTCCGAGTCATTTTTAAAAACCAGAACAGTTGCCATGGAGTCTACCTGGCTTATGGGGACTCATGGTGGTGACCATAGATGTAGCAGAGTAGAGCTGCTCCACGGGGTTTTCAAGGCTTTTTCAGAGTAGACTACCAGGCCTTTCTTCTGAGGTGCCTCTAGGTGGACTGGAACCTCCAATCTTTCCGTTAGCATCCCATGGCATTGCACCACCCAGGGGCTCTGTGTGGTTTACAATCACCTTTACTTTGCATTGACTCCTGGAAGGGGGTTCTGCTCCCACTTGAAAGTGGCTCCTGCGAGAGCAAGGTGAGGACTTCCTCTCTGGAGGTGCCCTGCAGGCTCCTCTCCTGCCCTCACGCTGGGGACCGTGCACCCCATCCTCGGAGCCCACCTCAGAGCCCTGCCAGCTGGGGAAGGGCCTGACCAAGACTTGGCCAAGAAAAGCCCCCGTCACCCCTTTACGGGCTCCGTGAACAAAAGGGCAGCCCTTCCTCTCCATTAGCCCCATCAGAACGTGGGCAAGAGGCTCCCTGAGACCCAACGTTAAGGAGACCACCCTCGTTTTCACAGTTAGCCTTTATTCAAGCAGTATTAAAGCATACCAAGCAAAACTGAATTAAAAGAAACAGAGTTACGATGTTTAAAACCACATTTGTCTGGGTTTTTCCAGCTCTCTCTAAAAGAAAAAAGCATGAACAAGTATAAGCCCTGCAGGTGCCCAGTTCTGGCTGTAAGACCTGACTCTTGCTGTCCCTGCGACTCCCGTCCCATCCCCAGGTGCTGGGCTAGGGAAGAGGGGACCCACCGGGCATCTGGCCTCAGGAGTGGCAGGCAGGGAAGGTCGCCCGGCTGGAACTGGGAGGTATGCCGCTGTGCAGGTGTGGGCCCACCTCATCATGGTCCCACTGATTTGGGGACATGGTAAAAGAAGCTCACCCCCTCTCCTTGCTTCTGGAGCTGTTGAGGACAGCAGAGAAGGGCTGGCCTTCTCTCCAAAGCAGGGTGCTGTCAGACCAGGTCAGTCAGGGGCACTGGCAGCACTTCATCTGCTGCCACTTGATACCTCCCAGGTGTTTTACCTGCATTCCTCCTGCTTGACTGAAAGTAGTGACCCGACCTGTCACGAACAGCGTGATGATGTGCTGGCACACCAGTCATTCTGGAAGCCAGAAACCGGGGAGCAATCCCCGAGTGCCTCCTTGCATCTCTCCCACCCCTGCCCGTGAGCCATCCTTCTTGGTCCTGGCCCCCCAGCCCAGCCCTCACTCCAGCTACTGCTGTTTGATCCTAGTAGTCCCATGCTGCAAGACGTCCTCGGGCCTCCTCGCCAGCCTAGGGAACCGGCTATGCACCCCCGCGTAGTAAGGAGCAAGGCTGATATCCTGTGGTCACTGCCGCCATGTCTCTTGATACAGAAAACAGAGCAAAGTCCTCACGCACAGCCTGGGAGGGAACAGCCGAAGAACCACGTCCCCAGCTTTGGAAGGCATCCCCAGCCCATGCGGAGTTATTGAAGCCTTGTCAACTGGAAGAGGCTAACAGATCTTCTAGAAGAATCCAGGGATTGCTGTAGGGGTACCCAAGGGCAGGGAGATGGCATACAAGCTAAACTCACTCTTGGCCATGATTTTAATCAGAGAAAATGCTGTTCCCAGGCCCAAACTGTCCCTGTGGCCAGGCCGTGGGCAGTGACCCGGGCCGTTCAGGGAGCGCGTGGGGACTCCAGCCCCAAATGAGCACTGAGACGGAGGGAACCCTGGCCCAGTTGGCCCTGCTGCGAACCTATGAATGAGGCTCAAGACCAACGGCTTGTTACAGGACAGAGGGGGCTGGGGACACCAAAGGGTCCTACATTGGGGGGGGTGTGACTTACATTTTAAGTCACAGAATGCGAGTCGGGTAAAGGCTGGAACCCTGGACACTCAGGGAGCCTGGTGCTTTGGAGCAGAGCAAACATGGCTGGTGGGGGGTACTCAGCCTCCTCCCTCTGGGGTCACTCCTGGGTGGTGAGGCAGGAAATCTAGTCGAGTCAGGGTTTCCAAAGCCTCAGGTTTGTTTGGCATTGAAGGTTGGGAGGAACTGGAGGCCTGGGCAGGGGGCTGGGGCAGACAGGGAAGTTCTGCTTTATTGTGGAATTTAAGAAGGGCTCAGGGACCCCAAACAACTAGGTGGCCTGTGCTCCCCAAGAAAACCCGCACAGGGCTGAGCATGGAGCAAGAGAAGGCAGGGCTCCGGCAGAGGTGCAGGAAGGAAGGGTGAAGGAAGGCAGCTCCCCGAAGGTGGGCTGGGGAGCCTGGGTGAGCCTGACGACGTCCACACCTGGAGATTGGGGGATGCTCCCCATAGGGCTCACCCAGCAGCACCCACACCCCAGGTGGGGTCCCTGGACTGAGGACCAAATAAAGGACAAAGTAGCAGAAATTTGCCTATTTCAAAAATCAGTGGTCATAAGAAATTAAAACTGTGACTCGCAGCCCAGGCCGGCGCTTAAAGGGACAAGGATGGTTAGAAAGCCACACTCCGGGCCACTGCATGGTCACTGAGCCATCTGCACCACCACGGCCCTCCAGGCCTTGTCCTTGTCAAACTCCTGCCGCGGGCTCCTGGCCACCTGCAGGGACAGTCAGGCGTCACATCCTCAAGGGCAAAGTCATCATGTACGTTGTTTTACGAGTGAAACTGAAATCATTCCACCCATGACACTCTTTCAGGAGTGGATTGTGCTTGCCTAGCCAGTTTAAAAAATGTATCACGTATTACTTCCTCAAGATTCTTCCAGGGTATGTTTTAAAATAGAAATCAACGAAACCGGAAGAATCTCCTGACGGAGATGTCATTTCCAAGTCAGCCAGTGCCACTTCACAGGGGCCTTCCGAGGGTCCCGGCATGGACCAGGGTTCCCCCAAATGGATGGACGGGGCAGGGGGTGGCGCCACTGTACCCAATCACCTCCCTGCCGGAGGCTCCAGCCAGCAATCTGAGGGTCCCCTCCATGGACCAGGATGTCCCTGAGTGGGCAGATGGGGCAGGGGGTCCCCCCATGGTCCTCACTCTCGTACCCACTGGGGGGCTCCAGCCAGCAACCCAAGGGTCTCCAATATGGACCAGGGTGTCCCCAAGCGGGCAGACAGAGCAGGGGTCCCTACTCACCTCCCCTGCTGGGGGCTCTGGCGGGCTGGCCTGTGTGGGGTCCCAGGGCACGTCCTGCAGCTGCCCGTGGATCTTGAAGCGCACGCACTGGACGACGGTTCCCGTGGTGAGGCAGGCTTGCAGGAGCAGCACCAGCAGCAGGAGCAGCAGGAGCACATCGTATGATTGCTAGAGAAGACAGGGTGGTCAGGGGTGGACAGCCAGTGCTGCTGTGACCCCATGCACCCATTCCCGTGGTTGGACGTTTGGCCCCCCCAGGGAGCAGGTGGAGTTTGTTGTCAGGAAGCTCCAGGTGCACATGCCGCTGGGTCCGGGCACCCAGCCGCTACACCCGAGTGTTCAGGAATTGGAACCCCAGTCATCCTCTCAATGAGTGAGAGTTGCAGAAAGTGGTCCCGCTATAAGTTCTGATTTTCTGTGTTTAGCAGACCCAGCAGTGACCGGCAAACCCTCAGCCCTGGGGACGGGTCAGCTGCTGAAGTTCACATCCCTCCAGCAGCCATGCAGCCATTGGGAGCAGACCAGCATCCCGGGCCCACAGAGGGGGTACATGGAGGCAGGAGTGACCACACACTCAGGATACATAGCAGGGAATGCACTCGCTGACAGGTAGGGTCAGCCCTGGGGGCGCTGAGCACAGGAAGGAGGGAGGGGCTGGACAGGAGGGGGGCTGGAGAGGAGGGGGCTGGAGAGGATGCCCCAGAGAAGGAAGGAGGAGGAAGGGGACAGAGGAAGCAGGGAAAGCAAGGGTCCCCGAGGGCAGAAGGCACCAAGGGCAGAAGGAGCAAGACTATGCAAACACACCAAAGCACCTAAACCCTCCCCACCCAATATGGGTGGCCTTTCTCTGCAGGCCCAAGAAAATGCAAATTAAATATTAATACAAAAAAGAACCAGGCATCCATTCAATATCACTATCTTTAAATATGAAACAGAATGAATGCCAATTCCTCTGAAGTTAATGTGTAAATTTAATGTGATTCTAACAAAAACAGCACCTTAGCTGTTTCTGGGGCCAGGGATGTCGACCCTAACACTCACAAACAAGCTAAAAGAACCTGACGAACCCAAAAGGAGTCCCTGGTGGTGCAAATGGTGAATGCTACCAGCTGCTAACCAAAGGGTTAGAGGTTTGAGTCCACCCAGAGGTGCCTCAGAGAAAGGCCTGGTGATTTACTTCTAAAAATTTAGCAGTTGAAAACCCTATGGAGCACAGTTCTTCTCTGACACACGTGGGGTCACCATGAGCTGGAGGCGACTCCATGGCAACTGGTCTGGTTAAACCCTGAAAAAGAACAGTGAAGAGGAATCCGGTTCCTAGCCCTGCCAGTTATTGAAACATATGATAAAAACCCCATAACCAAAACAGTGTGGTACCGGCACACAGAGAGATTTGATAGGAGATGCAGAAAGTGCAGAAACAGGAAGAAATTCAGTGCTTGGCAAAGGCAGTGCTTCAGGTGACTGAGCACAGGTGAACTTTGTGGGGGAGTGGCAGCTTTTGAACAGCTTACATAGTCACTGGAAAAAAGACAAGGTAGGAGCCACACCTTCCACCATGCCTTGATGCACCGCAGAAATACACAGGACCAGCGCTTCCAATGTTGACTTAATATCCAGAAACAATAAAGGGAAATATTGACAAATGTTGATAAATTTAGCCATATAAGAACAAAAACACCTTTCATGGGAGAAGCAGAATGGAAAACAGATGCCAAGCTGAGGGCACTGTTTGGCATCTCTTGTTACCGACAACAGGCTTGTTCCCAAAGTTTGCAGAGTTCTCAAAAGCCCACTGGAAAACAAGCAGAAGACATGAGCAGAGTTTCTGGGAAAGGAATGCACATGCCCTTGAACATAGTAAAAGATCCTCAACATCACTGTATTGAGAGAAAGGCAAGTCACAACTACCCTGATACCCTCTCACCAACAGTACAAAAATCGAAGGGTGGTGGTACCCTCTGAGGTGGGCTGTGGAGAAACACTCTTATGCTATTGGTGGGAGTGAACACCGGACACCCTGCAGGGGAATTTGGCAATAATTAACAAAATTATAGATCCATCTACCCTCTCACCCAGCAATATGTCACCTAGATAATTACCTTAAAGAAGCACCACCCAGTTTCAACATGAAGTATGTACACAAGGCTATTCATTGAGGCATTATTGATAACTGCAGATGACTGGAAATAACCCTGGCTTCAACCATTAGGGAGTGGGTGGGGAAACTCTCACCTTGGAGTATACATGTACAACAGAATACGCAAGAGCTTGGATCCGTCTGGGTATGGAGGGAACACCAGAATAAATTATTAAGTTAAAAAAAAAAAGCAAGGTACAGAATAGTGACTATAGGGTGTAGAGCCCCACTTTTTTTAAGGAAGGATATTGGTTGCATATAAGAGGAGGGAAACCAGAGGTGGGATAAAACTTCTCTGTGTTTTATATAGTTTTGACTTTTGAACCAAGTATATGTCTTATGTATTAAAGAAAAAAAAACTATTAAAAAGAAGAAATCTTCAAACTCTGAAAATGAATACAAACAGAAACCATTAAACTTAACTGTGCATCAGATCAACGGCGTACCCAACACGAGAAAGGAGTTATTTCATTGGCACCTAACTGCTTCCTTTACAAAATATATTCTAAAGACAAAAAGCATCACAAGGAAGCCTTAAAATCACTCAGGAAGTGGCTGTTGGTGTAATCTTGATATGGTAATTTTGAAAAATTTCATGTGCATTGTAAGAGATATGTGTAATGTAAGTCAAAGAGGTAAATACATTAAGTGTATTAGGAAACAAGATTTTTGGTGTAGTAGACAAGAGAGGCAAATATAAAATAAAAGAAGTTAAGAAAAATATCCTAAAATGTTGAAGCTGTATTGGAAATACCAATATAAACTCATGATCCTTAAATATACATATATACATATACATGTATCTCCCAGCTCTGTTGTCAGAATCGACTCGATGGCAGTGGGTTTGGTTTTTGGTTGGTCCACTGAAAGGGCCTGGAAGCAATGACATCCCAGAGGAACAAGCACACCAAGTGCCCAAATTTTGGTTTCTAAGCACCACTCTGCATTGAGGAAACCATGGGACTTCTAGGGCAGGATATTTTCAGTCACCTCATATGCATGCAAAAGCTGAACAGTGAATAAGGAAGACCAAAAAAGAATTGATGCCTTTGAATTATGGTGTTGGTGAAGAATATTGAATGTACTATGGACTGCCAGAAGAACGAACAAGTCTGTCTTGGAAGAAATACAGCCAGACTGCTCCTTGGAAGTGAGGATGGTGAGACTTCGTCTTATGTACTTTGGACATGTTATCGGGGGGACCAATCCCTAGAGAAGGGCATCATACTTGGTAAAGTAGAGGGTCAGCAAAAACAAGGAAGACCCTCAACGAGATAGACTGACACAGTGGCTGCAACAATGGGCTCAAGCATAACAACGATCATGAGGATGGTGCAGGACCAGGCAGTGTTTCATTTTGTTGTACACGGGGTCACTATGAGTCAGAACTGACTTGAGGGCACCTAACAACAACACAACATGCACCACTCCCCACTGAGGAAGCCAGGGCACTTCAGGGGCAGGGGTAACATGAGGTGAGTCTGGGTGGTCTCAAGTGTCTGAGAGGAAGATCACAAAGGCCTACGGGGTTAGACCAGGAGCAGCTGAAATCTGGGTCTATTGGAGCATTGAAAGAATAATGGCTGCAACACTCTAAAAATACTTAAACACCCATGAGTCCTCGATGGTGATGAAAAAAAGAGAAAGCTGTTCTTCACAAAAGAATGTCCACCAATAAATGAAGAAGAATGAGGGGACCATAAGATAACCTTGTTTCCACACACCCCTCCCTGCCATGTGAAAAACAATTCAGGCTAGGATCAGCAGGCCATGCTAGCCCACAGGTCGAAGGTACTGGGGACAAGACACCTGTGGGTGCCAGAGCATGGCACCAGGCTACTCACTCACCACAGAAGGGAAACGTGACTCTGGGGATGGCCAGCAGCTGCACCCTGAACCAGGCCTCAGACCGGCCTCCCCAGAGGTGGATGGTCAGCCCATCAGCCACTCCCCGCTGACGGGAAACATAGAGGAGAGCAGCAGACCAAGGGCTCCCCTAGGAAGCTCCCAGGGAGGTCCAAAGTGTGGGACGATGTTCAAGACAATCGGCCTGGACTCTCCGAAAAGTCAGTGCCATGAGAGAAAGGTGGGGACTATTTTGAATTAAGAGATGAAAGTGAGTGGTAGCAAATGCAAGGTGTGATCCTTGGCTGGGCCCTGCTCCAAAAGCCTCAGCCCAAGAAGCACATTTTTGGGACAATTCACAGAAATTGGATGTGGATGGTGTATTGAAGGGCATCGTGTGATAACTGTAATCACCTTAGGGATGATTATGGTATTGAGCATAGTAGGGGACCATCCTTACTTTTAGAAAATGCCAAAGCATGTAGAGGTGAAGGGTCATGTTGCCAAAGTGTCACTTTCAGATGTTTCCACAAATGACACATACGCGTTTATTCTAACGGGGCGGGGGACTGCACGTTTTTTATTCTGATGGGGCAGGCGTGGCCAGGTGTGAGCCACTGTTGGAGCTCAGTGTTCACTGTACTATTCTTTCTACTTTTTTACATTTGAATGTTTTCATCATCAACACTTGAGAAGTACTGTTTACAATGGGAACAAAAAAATGCAAGGCATCTAGAAAATAAATGTAGCTACATATACCCGAGCTTTCTGAAGAAAATTATGAAATCTTACTGACTCTAAAGAAGTTCTATTTAGAACTATGTTCTTACACGGAAAGTCTCAAAGTCACAATGCCTTCAATTCTCCTCAAGGAGACCTATAAATTTAATGCATTCCTGACCAGAATTCCATTATGAAACACCACGACCTGGTCTAAACTGTGAATGAATGAGAAAGGACAGAGAACGTCTAAGCTGGCTGTGAAGAGGGAGGACCCGTGCAGGGACCTAGGCACGGCCCGGGGCCATGGTAAGACAGGGCAGGGAAATAGAGTTCAGGAAGTAGAGCAGCAAGCAGAGGAGGAGTCCCAGAAGCTGACCCCGCCCGCCAGAAACAGGCTGGAGCACAGCTGGCCCCACAGGTCAGTGGGAGCAGAAGGGATTGGTCAGAGAATGGCGCACAGACAACTGGTTGTCCACATACTGAAAACAAAACAAAACAAAACAAAACCGGTTGCCGTCGAGTCGATTCCAACTCACAGCGACCCTACAGGACAGAGTAGACCTGCCCATAGGGTTTCCAAGGAGTGGCTGGTGGATTTGAACTGCAGACCTTCCGGTTAGCAGCCGAGCTCTTAAGCTCTTAACCACTGCGCCACCAGGGCTCCATTTGACACATCCGAAAACCAAAACCAAACCTGTTGCTGTCGAGTCAATTCCGACTCACAGTGACCCTGATAGGATAGGGTAGAACTGCCCCGTAGGGTTTCTAAGGTGTGGCTGGTGGATTTCAACTGCTGACCTTTTGGTTAGCAGCTGAGCTCTTAACCACTTTGCCACCAGGGCTCTGGTTGTCCACGGAGAATACGTAAATTAGATCCTACCTCACACTACATGTTAAGATCAGCTCCACGCAGACCAAAGACCTGTTCTTGCAAAGCCACCTTCAGGCAAGCAGGTGCTGACCTGACCCCAGCCTCTTCCACGACACCTCCTAACTTCCCGGGAGGCCCTCATTCAGACATGTGCCACCACCACAGCGGTGCTGTATTTCTAGCCAAAAACACCACATACCACGGAGTCAGCTCCAACTCACGGCAACCCCATGTGTGCCAGAGTAGAACTAGGCTCCACTGGGTTTTCAATGGCTGATTGTTTGGAAGTAGACCACCAGGCCTTTCTTCCAAGGCACCTCTGGCTGGACTGAACATCCAACCTTTCGGTTAGTAGCCAAGCACTGAACTGTTTGCACCACCCAGGGACCCCAGCTTTATGTCTAGAGGGTTTTTAAATAAAACGACATAGTACATACTTTTATGGCTGGTGGGTAATCCTTAAAAATCTCCACGACCCTCATGATGCCAAACGAGAGGTACCCAGACGCTGTGAACAGCAGCGGGGATGTGATGCTGGTTATGGCGAGCAGCACCTCCACCTGGCAGGAAACAGACGAGAGCCGGCAGTAGATGGTGGGCCCCGGTCTCTGGTCGCCGTCTGCACGCAGGGGGCAGCTGCACCTCACGGGCCGTCCGATCACCCCGATCAGGGGGTTAGGGGTCACTAGGGGCTGTCATCTTGGTCTTCCTCTGCCTCTGAACTCAAAGCACGCTTCACGTGCGCGTCAGGGGGTTCTTGCAATTGATGGACAATTCTCCACTGGGTGGAAAGTAGCACTGACGAACAACCGCCCCCTTCGGTGGCTCTCACAACTGTCCTCATCTCCTGGAGCTCTTCCCAATCATAAAATGAGGCCCAGGTCTGTCGCAGAAACTGAGACCACACAACTCTGACCACACAGGCCAAGTGTCCGGCCTTGAGTCACAGGGGGCCAGGGACACTCCGTTCTGAGCACCCAGGGCCACACTCATCACCTGTCTCCATCAGACAGTGACTGACCTTAAAGGTCTGGCTCCTCCTTCTGGGCCTGACCTCCCTCTGGTGCTTACTCATGGGTTATTCCCACGTGCATGCCAAAGTCCTCGGTTCTCCTTTTCACCAGCAGGGCAGCCAGGGGTCAGGCAAGCCCCCAGAATAATCCAGTGGTCTTCAGGCCTCCCCCACCCTCACCCCACCTGGCCTGTGACCCCCTTCCTGCGCTGGCCTCCCCAGCCCAACCCGACCCAGGGCAGAAGCCCCTTTCTGTGGGACCCCCGGCCGGTCAGCAGGGACGGGGAGCTGCACTCACCAGGCGCTTGCTGGGGTACTCAGCTGTCACATGAGTGGCAATGGCACTTGGGAAACACTGGGGAAAAATTAAAATTTTAGAGGTGAATGCAAGAAGTCAGACTCTGAAATGCAGCATCACAGGTAAGACGAGGCTCCCTCCACCCTCCTCTGCACTCCCTTCACCCCCAATCTCTCCCCGTCATCAGCCGTGGAGCTTCCTTCCCACACCTTTTTTTGTATTTGGCGTAGATACGTACGTAACCTCGAGCAGTATATGGTATTGGTTAATGTGTTTTAAAATCACATAAAATTATGTAAAACTGTGAGGGGCAGGAGGAAGATGGGAGACAATCGAGAGCAAGACTGAGAGGCGAGTGAGAACCGGCCCCCGCTTCCCACTGCTCTTGGTGTACCTCTCAATCCCTACAGTGACCAGCGGGTCGGCTGCGATGTTTCACCTCGTGAAGCAATGTTGCAATTGTGCAAGCGTACCTTGGTCTCCTAGTGCTGCCACAACAGAACCACCACAGGTAGGTGGCTTTAGAGAACCCACACTTATTTTCTCACAGGTGGGGAGGCTGCGAGTCTGAATTCACACTTGGCTCTGGGGGAGGTCCTTCTTTGTCTGTTTCAGCTTCTTGTAGCCAGCAATCCTTGATGTTCCTGGCCTTGTAGACCATCCATCGTCTGTCTTCCTCTTCCCCCTGAGCATGTGTCTCTGTCTATTCTGCTCTTTTCATAACTCAGAGGGGATTAGGGTTAGGACCAATTCTACCCTGGTATGACCTCATCAGCGTAACAAAAGAAAGCCCCTATTTCCAAACAGGGTCATATTCACAGGTACAAGGGTTAACACTTCAATCCATATTTGGTGGTGGCGGGGCACAATTCAATCCATGATAAAGTGCATAAGCGTTTCTTTGGGGTGTCACCCGAGTCAGACCACCGTGGATAGAGCATCTGCATCGCTATTTTCATACCCATGGCCGTCACATCTATTCCAACTCAATAGCGACCCTACAGGACAGAGTAGAACTGCCCCATAGGGTTTCCAAGGAGTGGCCGCTGGATTGGAACTGCCGACATTTCAGTGAGCGGCCGAGCTCTTAACCACTGCGCCACCAGGGCCCTTCTGTTTTCATGTTGTTGTTCTGACTCACAGCAACCCTTGAACAACAGAACGAAACGCTACCCGATCCAGCGCCGTCCTCACAATCGTTGTGCTTGAGCCCGTTGTTGCGGCCACTGTGTCAGTCCATCTCGTTGAGGGTCTTCCTCTTGTTCACTGACCCTCTACTTTGCCAAGCATGATGTCCTCTCCAGGGACTGGTCCGTCTTCGCAGACCCCGACAAACGATCGGTCCAACTAGCCATCCCACCAGCATCCTTTCCATTCACATCCTCACCAACACTTCACATGGTCAGGAATTTTTCTGTTGCCCCGCTGATGAGCTTGTATCTCATCAGATGGCATTTCCCTGATCACTGGTAAGTTTGAAGTCTTCTCCTTGTTCAATGGCTGCTGATTTTCCTCTTCGGTTCATACCCTTTTCTCACTTTTCTGGCTAGGTTGGCTTTATCTTATTGACCTGGTGTTCTTTATTCTGGATACTAATCCTTTGTCTGTTCTATGGGTTGCAAAGATCTCTCAGTTTGCCAGTTCGCTTAAACCTTTGTTTCTGACATCTTTTCAATACAGTTTTTTTTTTTTTTTTTTTTTTTTTGGCTTTAACATAGAGAAGTTTATTTCCTTACAGTGAAGTAGGCTAAAAGTCCAAATTCAGGGCGTCCGCTCCAGGGGACGGCTTTTTCTCTGTCGGCCTTCTTCTCTTCGGTGTTCCCCTAGACTAGGAGCTTCTCAGCACAGGGACCCCAGTCCAAAGGACGCGCTCTGCTCCCGACACTGCTTTCTCGATGGTATGAGGTCCCCTCAATACAGTTTTTAATTTTTATGTAGTAAAATGTATCAGTCTTCTTCTCCACATTTTGAGATTTTCAGTCTTGTTTAAGAAAGACATGAAGATAATCTTTTCTTTCACAGTTAGATCTTTGATCCATCTGGAATTCAGTTTTGTGTATGGTGTGAGATAGGGATAAAATCTTATTTTGTGCCACAGGGAGAGCTTCTGTGGATCACAATTCCCTCCCTAGCCCTCGTCACGGTTGTACTTGACCGGGCTGTGAGCTCCGGGGAAACCAGGCATTGTCCACCTTGATCGCCTGTGTCCTCAGTCCTGGGTGCTACATGAGGCTGCATGAGCGTGTGCTCCTCTGGGCAACTGCAGGGAAACTGTGAAAATTTGAGAAAGTCGGAAGATGCATGCTGTCTCAGGTCATCGCCCTGAGCACTCTCTGTGAGCTCGTCCATCCTGACAGCAGCTGCCTGCCAACTTGTGCCAGACCCACCACCAACTGAAGTGCATGGAGCCACCTCCTCTACAGGTGTGAGACCAAGAGCGAGTCCTCGCAGAGAAACTTCAGTGGAAAGAAAAGAACACAGGGACCAGAGTGGATTTCCCCCCAAAATTCTTTCTTCAGTCAGTCAAGGACACTGGATTACAAGTGCAAAGAACAGTGTAATGATTACCTGTCCACCCTTCACCCAAAATCACAGTTGTCAACATTTCACCACATCTGCACACTCCTCTTCCACCCTCGCTCTCTCTCAGGCCTCACGACACCTTAAACACTTCGGCATATGTCTTCTAAGAACAAGACAGTCTCCTGCACAGCCACAATCCAGTATATCTCGAGAAATTTGACATTGAGTCCACAGTGTTGTCTAACAGAGTCCACATTCAAATCCACCCCGTGTCCCAGTCACATTCCTTTTATAGGTGCTCCACCAGCAAGCTCGAGCTGAGTTTCCTTGTCATGTGTGTCAGTCTCTACTCAGAGCAGCTCCTCCACCTTCTGGTGCCTCCATGACATGCCCATGTTTGAAGAGCACGGGCCAGTACCGTTGCAGATCACCTCTCCACATGGGTCAGTCTGCTGCTTCTTCAGGGTCAGACGCAGGAAAATGACAGATGGGATGCTGTGTCCTTCCAGCATGGTGCCAATGTGCTGACTTGGACTCCTGGGTTGAGGTGGTGTCTGCTGAGTCCTCCACCATTTGGGTTCCTTCTCCTTGGTGACCAATACATGATGGAGGTGTCACTCTGAGACTCTGTAAATGTTCTGTCCCCAGTGCTTGCCCTTGCCTTGTACATCTTCGGGCTGGCCTTCTCCTGTAAAGAGCTCGCACCTGCACCCCAGCCCCTTCTTCCTGTTTTTTCTTTGCTTCCTTGTTTGCGTCTTGTTTTAAGGAACTTGACCTAATTCCACATGATGCAGGCAGGGGAACTGCGGCAGGAGGAGGAGATTGCTGAGGCCCGGGTCTGCCCTCCTGCCACCCTCCTGGGTTCCCCCTCCCTGGCCTCCAGGCACCCAGCCCCTCCTCCCACTGCCCAAGCCTAGCAAGGCCAGGTGAGTCCATGCTCCAAGCACTTTGAAGCTCTAAAGTTGTCCTCCACCTGCCTGCAAAGGAAAAGGAGGCCACTGGGCAGGGGTGTCAGCCCCTAGATGGTGGACCCCACCCCCAGGGTGGGAGTGTCCCCAGACCCTTGGACATGCAAGCAAGGTGTCGGCATTTGTTAGGGGCTCTGGTGGTGGGTGAGCAGGACAGGAAGAAATGACAGCCTGGACAATAGGGGGTGGGCTCAAGATGGGGCAGCTCGTGCAAAGGCCCTGTGGTAGGAGAAATGAGGACAGACCGTAATTTAACATAGTGTTTGTAAGCCTGGTGGTGGACATGGTGCCATATAATGTGGTGGCTGCTGTTTGGGAGCACAGACTTGAAGGCGGACAGTGGCATGGGGTGTGACACGTGACGTGTGGAAATGCCACGTGGAGTGTCTGCAAACTGACCATGCTGAGACGGCAGGAGCCTAAGCCCAGGGAAGACACAGCTCCCAACAGAAAGACTTGGGGCCAACAGCTCTGAGGGAGACTCGGCTAAGTTCGACAACATGACATTACTTAAGTAAATTTAGGGTGACTACACAGTGATGATAGCCACCCACATCCCGGGAGCAAGTTTAAAATCGTGGCCACTGATTAAGCATTTACCATGTGGCAGGTGTTGTGTTAAGCATTCACTGTGAGTATTTAGCTGTCTTAGCTACCTAGTGGCGGCTAAACAAAAAGTACCACCAGTAAGCGGCTTTAAAAGAACGGGAATTTATTGTCTCAGTTATGGAGGCCAGGACTTTGAACTCAGGGTGTTGGCAGGGCTAGACTCTCTCTCTGTCGGCTCAGCTCAAGGGGAAGATGCTTTCTCTTTCAGCTCCTAGTAGCTGCTGGCAATCCTTGGTGCTCCTGGGCTTGTGGATTCCTCTGCCTCGTTTCATGGGGCATCCACCCCACCACCACCCCACCATGCCCTGTGTGTGTGCCTGGCCTGTTTATAACTCAGAAGGGATTAGCCTCAGGACCCACCCTGCTCTGGTGTGACCTCATTAACATGACAAAAGAAAACCCTATTTCCACACAGGGTCACGTTCTTAAGTACAGGGGTTAGGATTTCCACATGACTTTTGGGGAGACACAATGACATAACTCTTTTGGGGGGACTTTGACTCATTTCCTCCTCAGTTCCCAAATCCTCCCCCACCCCACCTCCGGCAGCTGCTCCATCCTCCTGGCGCTCACTTTCTGCCCACGCCTCGGAAACTGAGCTCAAAACCCAGCCTCGGTGGGTGTGATGCGCCTGGAGCCAGGCAGATGAATGTGGCTGCGCCAGGGCCAGCCAGCACCATGTACTCACAGCCACTAAAATCCAGAAGAAGGTCACGGAGAGGTGGGGACCCGAGACCTTGTCGTCCACGTTCAGAGCGATGATTCCACCCAGGACGGCCGAGATGCCAGCAATGACCTCAATGACCTGGAGGGAGGGGTACAACAAGGGGGGTCACCGCACTGGGGTCAGCCACACTGGGGTCCATGCCCCCAGCTGCAGTACCTGTGCACCGCCAGATGCCACCTGTCCTCAGGTCCCTCAAGGGACCCGGAGGAGCCTGCCTGGTCTCACCTTACAGAGCGGGGACGGGGCTCCTCCAGATTCACCCCCCGAATCCTTGTATGCAGACGTGGCCAGGCTCCCTCCCCCGAGCCAGTCACGTGGGGTGGGCAACTCTTTGTTTCTGGAGTTGTCTCCAAACATCCCAGACCCCCAGGTCCCCAGACCCAAACCCCCAGGGCCCAAGGCCCCCAAACCCCTGTATTCCCAGTCTGCCAGGCCCCCAAGCCCCCACATTTCCAGTCCCTCAGACCCCTAAGCCTCAGGACCTCAGGCACCCTGGTTCCCAGGCATCCAGTCTCCCCGGCTCCTTGGTCCCCCAGTTCCCGGGCCTCCAGGCCCCCAGGTGAGGGTCTCTCCTGAGCTCCCCCCCCCCATGCAGGATATGCTGCATCTGGCCACACTGACCACCATGGCACCCACCTCGATGGGCTCTGTGCTGAGCCCCCAGTACGTGGCGGCCAGGAGGGACTCGGATGGAGGGAGGAGCTCCCCTTCACGCCCACCCTAACCCCAAACACCCCCAGCTCTGGCTCATAACAGGGTCCTAAACCATTGCTTTCCTTTCTGTCCTTCCTGTTTCTCTAGCACATGTTCTCTGAGTATCGCTTGTGTCCAGGGGCTCCCTAGGTGCTGAGGAAACAGGAACCAGGCGCCACCGCTCCGTCCTCATGGGGCTCGCAGGGGACACAGCACGCACACAGGACAGGAAGGGTTTGAGAGGGACACAGGCACACATGAAACCTCAACATGTGAGAAGCACAACCACTGAGACCCAACAGCCACACAGCCCAGTCAGTGGAGGGAGAGCTGGACGCAGACCTGAAGATGGGGCCGTCTGAGAAGTCACAGAGAGCACTGGGCAGGGATGGGGGTGGAGGAGGTCAGGATGCATGGAGTGGGGAGGATGGGGAGGATGAGGAGGGTGGTCAGGATGCACGGACGGGGGAGGATGGGGAGAGTGGGGAGGGTGGGGGGAGGATGGGGGAGGATGGGGAGGGTGGGGAGGGTGGGGAGGGTGGTCAGGATGCACGGAGTGGGGAGGATGGGGAGGGTGGGGAGGGTGGGGGGAGGATGGGGGAGGGTGAGGAGGATGGGGGGAGGATAGGGAGGGTGGGGAGGGTGGGGGGAGGATGGGGAGGGTGGTCACAGTGGGGCCGTGAAGACCTCAGAGGTATCATCCCCAATCCAAAGCAAGAGGGAGAAGAAGGGAGAAGCTGCAGTCCATTCCAGGGAAGGCAGGAAAGGAGGGGAGAAAAGGGAAATAGAAAACCAACGGAACAGTCTGTAACAATAAACACAAACCTGCCAGCGAGCACTTCACAGTAAATAGACTAAGTCAGAAAGTCCGAAGACAGAGACCCGCAAAGTTGGTTTTGAGACAACAAAATGTTCAGAAAAAGCAAACTGAAGTGGAAGGACACAAAAAGTTTAAAGAGGAAGAAAGATGCACCCAGCAAATATCAACCAAAAGGTCGTTGCTGTGCCTTAGTTAAATCAGCCAATATAGATTTTATTGCAGAAAGCATTACTAAAGAAAAAGACAGTTTCTACCTAACTATGCCCTGGTGGCGAAGTAGTTAAAGCGCTCGGCTGCTAACCAAAAGGTCAGCAGTTTGAATTCACCATCCCCTCCGAGGGAGAAAGACGTGGCAGTCTGCTTCCATAAGGATTTAGGGCCTTGGACATTCTACAGGACAGTTCTACTCTGTCCTATAGGGTCCCTATGAGTTGGAACTCGATGGAAGTGGGTTTGGTTTCTTTGGTTTATTGTGGGAAAAGAATGAAATTTGCGAGGAAGCAATTCTAAATGTGTATGTAACTTAAAGTATGGACTCCAAAAATCCACAGCAAAGAACTACAGAATTACAAAGAGAAGCCAATAATGCCACAGTCAGATCGGGAGACTGTTAACCTTTCACTAACTACAAGCAGACCAAAAGAAAAAAACGAAGAAGAAAGGGAATAAAAGACTAAGGACACAGTTAACGAGAGAGGGTGGCCATCTAATTTATCCTTCAAACCAGGACGCTGCTGACAGTGACAGGGGCCACCCATAGGAATTATGCTGGGAAAAGTGTCAACCAGGACTGTGTCTGTTGTCTGTCTGTCTGTCTCCCCCTCCCGCCTCTATCTATACCTGCGTCTGTATCTATCCGTCTAGCTATATAACTCTGCCCCTAAGAATTAAGGAATACCCGTGGCACCTTCTAAGGTAAGGTATTTTGTTTCCAACAAAGCACTTGGAGATTCGTCCTCAATGGAATGATGTGGCTTTCACAGGCAGCTACAGGTCCTCACAATCACCGTTTACACACTCACATCTTAGTTATCTTGATAAATAAGTTTGATAATTTCATCCAGCCTACACGCTCATGCAAAAGTAAACAAAATAATAAGAAGAAAGAAAAGTTTTCTCACTGAATAGGATTTCAGGACCCGAGCAGGAAAGGTCACCTCATCCAAAATGTTGGTTTTGTCAGCCTAGAAGGAGACAGGTGTCAGGACACGTTTGCTGCAGCCACTTCGTACCTGGCCAAGGAGGCGCACCCGTGCCCACAGACCACCCCAGGGCACGCAGGGGTTCCCCGTGCGCAGGTGGGCCAGCCCATCGCACAAATGGTTCTGAAACCTGACTGTCTCCAAGCCTCTAGTGAAAGTGCAGACTTGAGCGGAAGTTCAAACACGGGCATTTCCTCCCAGCTTGGGGAAACGCAGGTGAGTCCCAGCACCCCGCTTACACGTGATACTTCGGCAGACTCTCCGGGTGACACTGCCCAGAGGTGATAATACTGGGGACCAGTGTGCCGACAGTTACATGCATGGAGAAGGTGGCGCCCCACCGCCTAGGGAGCTGTTGGCGCACGGGCCCCTGCAGCGGGGCAGGTAGCAGGCTGCTGCCCGGTGGGGGCCACAGCAGGGCAGGGGGCCCACCTTCCTCTTCCTGCTGTCTTCCTCACTGGACCGCGCAGCCATGATCACGGTGGCGGCCATGAAGACCTCCAGCAAGAGGAGCAGGATCAGGTTGAAATTGATCTGAAAAAGAAATACGTATTTTTAAAAAGGCTTTCTTCACGTGTAGCCAATAAACTGGTTCATTGGCCAATCTTATGGACAGCCTTCGATGCCTGCCCAAAGCTCTAGCTCAGCGTGGGGAAACTCCTCTTGTCAAAAGCCAGATATTAGGCCTGGTGGGCTCTGTCACACATTCCTGTTTGTTTGAAACCGCTCTTAGTTCACAGCCATACACAACCAAGCCACGGGCTCCAGTGTGCCAACTCTGCCACACCCTTGATGGAAAAATGGAGGTGCCACTTGGACAAGCTGACCTCAACTCTCCCCAGGTCCCTCCACGCCGTGCTGCCTGACAGACCTGCCTCTCACTTCTACGCACGAGCTGGCGACTTTGAGAAGCAGAAAGAAGGTGGAGGAGTCGTGGAGTGAGCTGGGGAGCGAGGATAGCGGCTGCGGCTGGACAGAGAGCCGGGCAGGCCTCGGCTCTGCCGGCCATGATGCGGCCCGCAGACTCTAACTGCATGTCGTGTGCGTGTGCTTCTGAATAAATGTCTATGAGTCACGCGGTTTAAGGCTCTGCTGGGTGTGACCACAAATGAACCAAGCTGGGTTTGGAGACCAATGGGAGACCTCAAACCGTGAACTCCAGGACTCCACTGTGGACACACCCTCCTCCCCTCTCTGCCCTGAGTCTCCCCAGCCTCACCCCTTCTGAAATGGGGCTCTTCCTAATCTCATCACTGCTCACCCACTTCTTTCTCCTCACCTCAGAGCTTTGGGTTGGTTTTGTCCACCACAGTAATGCCAATGTCCTCAAAGTGACATTTGCTTAAGATTTTTTTAAATAAAGAAACATTATAATTTTTAACCGTCACCCGCCTGTCTGTCATACGGTGGTGGCTTGCGTGTTGCTATGATGCTGGAAACTATGCTATTGGTATTTCAAATACCAGCAGGGTCACCCCATGGTGGACAGGTTTCAGCAGAGCTTCCAGACTAATACAGACTAGGAAGAAAGGCCCGACCATCTACTTCTGAAAATTAGTCAAGGAAAACCCTATGGATCACAACAGAACATTGTCTGACCAGCTTGCTTTGGACATATCATCAGGAGGGTCAGTCGCTAAAGGAGGACATCTTGTTTGGTGAAGTAAAGGGCCAGCAGTGGGGGAGGAAGATTCTCGGCGAGATGGATTGGCACTATAGGTGCAATTCTATAACATGATGTCTTTATTTAAATTACATTTTCCAATTTTCTGTTGCTGGTAGGAACATGATTAGTTTTTTGCATTAATTTTCGTATCCAGCAGTTTTGCTAAATGCTGTTAATGATTCAAATGCCAAGTGTTATGGATTGAATTCTGTCCCCCAAAAATATGTGTTGTAAATCCTAGCCTCTGTGCTGTGGTTCTAATCTCATTTGAGAATAGGTTGTCTTTGTTATGTTACTGAGACAGGATTAGCGTAGGGTGTATCTTAAGTCAATTTCTTTTGAAATATAAAAGAGATTAAACAAGCAAGCTAGCAAGAAGAAATGGGGGAAGAGAGGTGCCAAGCCACAAGAAGATCACCTAGAAGCAGAAGCTCAGAGACAAGGACCTTCCCCCAGAGACAACAGAGAGAGAAAGCCTTCCCCTGGAGCCAGAGCCCTGAATCCAGACTTCCAGAACACTAAACTGTGAGGAAATAAATTCCTGTTTGTTAAAGCCATCTAGCAGCACTAGGTAACTAAGACACCAAGCAAGCACAGAATCATCTCATCTGCAAACAACAGCAGCTCTCCTTTCAGGCCCTGGACGGGACTTTTCCTGCCTCCGGAGATCGGAGATCATCGGAGCTGTCCAGCCTCAGGGGTTGCCCTGTTCTTTTCCTGACCTTAAAGACAGCATTCCACACCAACAGGATGTCTGTGGTGGGTTTTTTCTTTTTATTGTACTTCAGGTGAAGGCTTACAGAACAAATAGTTTCTCATGAAACAGTAGTACACATGTTGTTTTATGACATTGGTTAACAACCCCACAACATTTTAATCCTCTAAATTCCCAACTTTTTTTTTTTTTTTTTTTGGTGAAAATACACATAGCCAAAGATACACCGTTTCAAAAATTTCTACATACACAGTTCAGTGACATTGACTACGCTCTTCCAATTGTGCTGTTATTATCACTTAAGATGAAGGCTTACAGAACAAAATAGTTTCTCATTTAACAGTTACTACACATGTTGCTCTATGACAATGGTTAACAATCTCACAACACATCAGCAATAACCTTACTCAACCTTGGGTTCCCTATCACCAGCTTCCTTGTCCCCTTCTGCCTTCTGGCCCTTGTCACTGGACTCCTATACCTCCTTAGTCTCATTTGGTTTTAGGGGGCTGTCCACTCCAAGGCTGAATGGTGAACCTTGGAGGTAACTTCACCACTGAGCTAAAAGGGTGTCTGGGGGCCATACTCTCAAGGTTTCTCCAGTCTCCTTTAGGCCAGTAAATCTGGTCTTTTTTTTGTGAGTTAGAATTATGTTCTACATCCTTCTCCAGCTCTGTCCAGAATGCTCTGTTGTGATCCTGGTCAGAGCAGTCAGTGGCGGTAGCCAGGCATGTGGTGGGTTTTTTTGATGTGTTTCTTATCAGGTTAAGGAAGCTCTCTTCTATTTCCAGTTTTCTATGAGTTTTTTCTCTTTTGGCATCATAGTTTAAATGGCAATTTTTTTTCATTTTTCTTAGGGTATATATAAAGTAACAGTGTATCTTATAACCAACAGCCTTACAGATTTAATGAACTATGGTACTTTAATTTTACAAACTACTGTGGAAATGAGATATTAAAAATATTATTTATCTGATAAACAAAATGTGGTACATACATACAATGGAATATTATTCAGCCATAAAGATAAATGAAGTCCTGGTGCATGCTATAATACAGATGAACCTTGGAAACGTTATATGAGTGAAATAAGGCAGACACAAAAGGACAAATCTCATATGATCCCACTTACAGGAAACATCTAGAACAGGCAACTGTATAGACAGAAAGCAGATGAGAGGCTACCAAGGACTGGAGGAAAAGAGGGTCGGGAGCCACGGCTCAGGGCACTGAGTTTCTGTTCGGGATGATGGACAAGTTTTTTTTTTTTTTTTTTTAATATTTTATTGTACTTCAGGTGAAGGCTTACAGAACAAACAGTTTCTCATGTAACAGTAGTACACATGCTGTTTTATGACTTTGGTTAACAACCCCACAACATTTTAACCCTCTGAATTCTCAGCTTTTTTTTTTTTTTTTTTTGTGAAAATACACATAGCCAAAGATACACCATTTCAAAACTTTTTACGTACACATTTAAGTGACATTAACTATGCTCTTCCAATTGTGCTGCCATTCTCATCCAAGATGAAGGCTTACAGGACAAAATAGCCTCCCATTTAACAGTTACTACAAATGTTGCCCTATAACAGTGGTTAACAATCTCACAACACATCAACGGTATCCTTACTCAACTTGTGTTCCTTATCATCAGCTTCCTACTCCCCCTCTGCCTTCTGGCCCTTGTCACTGGACTCCTGTACCTCATCAGTCTCATTTAGTTTTACTGGGCTGTCCACTCCCAGGCTGAACAGTGAACCTCGAAGGTAACTTCACCTCTGAGCTGAAAGGGTGTCTGGGGGCCACACTCTTGAGGTTTCTCCAGTCTCCTTTAGGCCAGTAAATCTGGTCTTCTTTTTTTTTTTGGAGTTAGAATTATGCTCTACATCCTTCTCCAGCTCTGTCCAGAACCCTCTGTTGTGATCCTGGTCAGAGCAGTCAGTGGTAGTAGCCGGGCACCATCTAGCTGTACTAGACTCAGTCCGGTGGAGGTCTTGGTAGCTGTGGTCAATTAGTCCTTTGGACTAATCTTTTCCTTGTATCCTGTTCTCTTCATTCTCCCTTGCTCCCGAAGGGATGAGACCAGTGTAGTATCTTAGATGGCCGCTCACAGGCTTTTAAGACCCCAGACACTACTCACCAAGGTAGAATGTAGAGCATTATCTTTGTAAGTAGTGTATGCCAATTGAGCTAGATGTTCCTCAAGACCATGGTCCCCAGAGCCCTCCGTCCAACAACTCAGCCCTCGGGGAGTCTGGATGTGGATGGACGAGTTTTTAGCGATAGTGTTGAAGGCTGCACAACATGGTGAATGCATTGTGCACTTAAAAATGGTTAAAATGGCAAATCATTAAAAAGAAAACAAAAATTAAAAAAATATATACTAAATAGCGATAAATCCATCTACTGGAAGCAATGAAAGAATTAAATAAAGACAATTCTTTTCTTCTGAAGCATCATACAATTCTCAAAGCATCAGACCCAAGAAGTGCAACGCACCGGGCAGCTACCACACACTCCCAGGTCCACATACGAGGCTCCCTAAGTGGGGACAGGCCACGCCGGAGGCCCTGCAGCCCGTGGGAAATGGAGCAGACCAGTCTGTGTCTTCCCCCGCGCCCCATGCTCCCTGCATCCCAGTAACGTGTGACAGCGGGAGGGAAACACATTCTAGTCAACTGGGTGTACCAGCGGATCTCTTCCCAATAACTCACGTTCACTGCCGATGGGTTCAGGACCAGCTTACATCCAAACCAAATTAAGCACGTTGTTGTGACAGCAAACGTGGAAACAAACAGCATCTGAAAGTTGGGGATCTGGAAAACAGGACGGGAGAGTTTCTCCCCTATGGACTGAAGAAGTAAAGATGACAGTAAACCAAGTTCTAGGTCATTCATTAAGACCCTAGAGACTGTAAGACACAGGAATTAGCAGCCGGGCAGGTGCCCTGCACGCTCAGGCCTCCCCTGGCCTCCCTTCCGGGCCGAAGGTGGGAGCGGGGCAGCCCTGCAGTCTGGGGCAAAAGTCGTTTTTCCACGGGGTGCTGCTGTGGGCCACCTCTCTGCACGCTCTTCATCACTTTGGCTGTGGAGCCATGCCCCCCACATGCACCCATGTGCACACAGGTACACACACACACGCACGAATCACGTGTGCATTCACATGCACATACATGCACACAGTGCATACACACACGTGCACACACACGTACGTACACACACACGCTCATCAGCCCTGCAGGGTGCCAGCCCACCTTCCTGCCCACGCCTGCCGAGCCCTGCCATCAGGGTCCCTCTCCCAGCCCTTGAGCAGCAGGTCCATTTCGAAGGCGACAGACAGAAGGTAGGACTCACCGCATTGACGTTTCGTCTGGAAACAGCAAAGCTCACAACCGCTGAGGGAATGCACTGGAGAGAAAGCAGAGCGTGGAGCGGGGACAGTTACCGACCTGAGCTCTGTGCTGCCCGCACCGCGTGCTTGGCGTGGTTTTGCTGTGATGGTTGAATCAAATGTGCAAAGTGTCTCCAACCCATTAGGGGCAAGGTGACTTGCTCGACTTTGAGCGGCCCGTGCACTTCAAAATAGTTTATTCTGGCAATGTTTATTTTCTGATGAGCGCTCAGTAAGGAGAGCTATTCTCACTGCACGTGGAAGTCCAGGATGCAGTTCGCTTTGGCCACAAGGCCAGGCATTACCTCAACGTTAAGAATTACAGAAAAGGGAAACATAACTATGTGTGAAGTCAGTAGGAACTGTGCCCTTTCTATTCAGGAGCCCCCAGAGCCCTCAGGTGCTCCTTTCCAAGCCCCCCCACCCCAAGACATGCCCAAGGAGCGCTAGTCTGGGGGCTGGACAGGAGTCAAGGAACTTGGGCAAGAGGGCACCCCTGAAAACAACGGACACCAGGTGAATAGCAGAGGAGGTGAGAGCAGCTTGGCCTTCAGGGTGTCAACCCTGCAGACACTGGGTGGGGCCCTGCAGACACTGGGTGGGGGCCCAGGGCCCCTAGGAGAGAGGGAGCCAGGATTCCTAAGTCTGTGGCCTCCTCAAGAGACTGGGATGGGGCTGAGGGCAGGTCTGAGACACCCTCGCTAAGAAGAGCCGCTCTCGGAGGACAGAGGACAGCAGGATGCGGGCAGCCGCTCCACAGGCCCCTGAGAGGCAGGTGAGGGACAGGCAGTGTCGAGCGTGGGGACCACCCAGCTTGGCCCACCCAGTCCCCTCTGAGAGGGCTGGGGCACTACTGACACCCGTGTTGGGGAGTGGGCCCGGTCGTGGGCCATCCGGGAGGGGCTGCTTCAGTGGTAAGGACAGAGGACCAAGGAGAAGCTTCCGGACCAGCAGGGGCTGGGTCAAATTCTTTCCAGGAGTTCTATTCTGGGGGGCAGACGGAGCAGTATGGGGGGGTGCCCTTTCTGTCTTTCACAATGGTCCTTGTTAAGGCATTGGGGCATGATGGGGACAGTCAGGAGTGGCATTGTTGCCCAGCGACAGGGAGGCTGGACCCAGTGAATACTGGATGGGGTGGGGATAGGAGATGGGGGTGCTGGGGGTGCTCAATGCCGGTCATTAGCTACAGCAGGGAGGAGACGAGGAGGTGAGCGTGCAGGACAGTGGTGCTGCGCCAGCCGCCTGAGGTGCCGAGAGGTGCAGGGAGATTTGTGGTCAGGAAAAGCAATTGCCTCCAACCAGCTTTGGCTGACAGTCTAGGGCCTCAGAAAAGTTCACCTCCCACCCCCAGCCCAGAGACCACCCTGGAGAGCAAGCTGGCCGGGGGGGTCCCAGGGCCAACACACACAGGACCCCGGGGATGTGCCTCTGCCAGAGACAGCACGGGGATACGGGAGCTGAGCCGCAGCACAGTCAGGCGGTCGGGGGTCCTCCAGTTGTCTCTCCTGGGATGGTCAGTGGACAACCCCCACCCCACCCCTCCCCAGGCCCTGGCACTGGGTAATATTTCAGAAACACAGCACAGAAGTTTCAGGGGGAGCGGGCAGGTGGTGGGCGTGTGTGCAGCCCCCATATCACCAAGATTAAGTGCCTGCCAGCTGCAGGGCAGGGCTGCGATTCAGGAGTCTGTGTCGCAAGAGTCATACCTGCTCCATCGACACTTTTCAAGTCATAAATCCTATCTGAAGCTAGCATCATGAAAACGGGTTGTGGAATCAGGAGACAAGTGTCAGCAGCCTACAGGCTGCAGAGTTGAGAACTCAAACATCGTATACCAGTGGACGTCTGTGCCGGGAGGCCCAAGGAAGGAGAGGGGCTTACAGAGCCTGCCGCGCAGCGCAGGTAGTCCATCTCCAATGGAAACACGTTTCCCAGGTAGAGTGAAAACCCGGAGGTTACCAGAAGGCAGCTCTGCAAAACAGCAACACCCAGTCAGGCTGAAATGCAGCATGTCTGAGGATGGAGTAGCTAGCTGAGAAACAATGCACTCCTTGATGACGATGTAACAAATTTTGTAAATCAGGTGACTGGGAAGCATTTTCCCAGCATCAACCTGCACCTGGATCCCGCCTGACCTGAGCTCCTCCCGAAGGGCGGCTGTAGTCCCTGCCACACCTCAGGCAACAGAACCCCCCTCTCCCCAGGTGTCAGAGCAGTGGAGCTTAATATAGTAATGGAGGAGGGGACTCTGAAAGTCTGAAGCAAGAAACAGCACCTCTCCTCCAGAAAACGCTCACACCCTAACATTGCAATTTCAGGGGCTTCATGGACCCCCTCCAGACAGCCTATCACACTCCCTCGGCAGAAGCCAACCCCTCCGGGCAGATGCTGAGTACACCCCAGCCAAACAGGTGAGCAGAGTCACCCTCCTGTCCTCTGCTCAGACCTGCCTGATCTCCAGCCTCCACCTTCGCCCCCCACGGTCCATTCTCCACACAGCAGTGAGGGATCCTTTCAAAACTGAAGTCCTGTCATGTTCCTCCTGTGCCCAGGCCCTGAAGGCGCCCTTTCTAGGAGGTCCTGCACTGGACCCCTATACCTCTCTGGCCATGTTTCCACCAGTGCCCCCCGTCCATCCGTCCAAGCAAGGGCTGCTCCTTGGACACTCCAAGTATGCTCCTGCCCCAGGGCCTTTGCACTGGCTGCTCCCACCCAGACTGTTCACTTCAGACAGCAGGAGGCCTCCCTCACCTCCTTCAGGTCTTTGCTCAAATACTCTTTTCCCGACAAAGCCCATGGCGATCCCCACTCCCTGCACACTCCAGCTCCCTGACCCCCTTCTATCTCTCCCAATGCTTTTATTGCCTCCAAGTACCCAAACAGAGTCTGGCACAGAGTTAACACACAGGGTCAACTCCATTAGAGCTCCATAGCGCATTTTCACTGGTGCCCTGGGGAGGAGGGGCCAGCACACAAAAGCCCAGTGCTTGCTACCTGCAGTGTTGCAGACATGCACCAGCTACAGGTATGTCACCAGCCACACACGTGCATGCTAACCACGTGCACGAACACTGACCACACCCATGAGTGGTTCACCCATGCAAGAACACCTACTGCCCTCCTTCTGTGCTGACCGTCTACCCTGAGAACACTCTGCCATCCCAGGCCCTGGGAGCTGGAAATTGCTCCCTGACCTCTGTGGGAGGCAGAAGGGAGGTCAAATTGGGGGTGCTCATGCTTGGGGCAGGTGGTGACTGTACCTTTCCCTGGTTTCACAGCCCTGGCCACCAGCCGGCTCCCTGCCCCTTCCTTATCCCTGGGTGCCTCCTGACCTCTGTTCTCCACCGTCCACTGCTTTGCTCCCTGGCCCCACATGTGGGACCCCTGCATCCTGCAATGCCTGGTCCATCTGTCTACCGGAGGAACCTTGAAGGGTGGAGCCAGGCAGCAAGGCCCTGCCCCCGCCCCAGGGATGGGCATCGAGTCAGACTGTGGGAACTGGTGGGGGCAGGGGGTCCCCAATGCTGGACACAATCACAGAATCTGGGCCCAGGACCCAGTGCCAGTGGGGGAGACTGGGCCGCCAGCTTTATCCTGAGACCCACTGAAGAATAGAAGAAAGCAGGACTGCGGCCCTGCCCCCCAGCCCAGCACCCCCAACACCCCCAACACCCCCACCTGGCACCCCATCACTCGCTGCCTCCACTTCCTCACTCTGCCCTCCCTGACCCAGACCCTCGCTCACCTAAATGAGGAAGGGACAGATAGGGGGTTAAGTGCTGCAGCCACAATCTGCTGGGGCAGAGGAAGGACCCTGCTGCCACCCCCCAGAGCAGGAGGGCAGGAGGCAGGAGGAGCTCTGTCTACCCCCAGCAAGGGGTGGAGACGGTCCCGCCTCACAGTGAGGCAGGGGCAGGTTGTGGTGGCGAGGGGCAGGCAGATGGCTGGGGGTGTGGGAGGCCTGGCCCAGGTGCCCAGATGCCCAGGTGCAGAGGAAGCTGAGGTGCTGCAATGCTGGCATCCAGAGCCAGGAGGTAGGGAGAGGTCTCTGGGGTGTGGGGAGGCTGGAGCGAGGGTCCCTAGCCTCTAAAGTGAAGGGTCCTACTAGCAAAGGGATGTATCCAGCAGCCTGGGGACCCTGGAACGCTGCAGTTCCCACACAATTGATGCCTGTGTGCAGACAGGCTCAAGGCCAACCGTGGACAATTGTCACACTGATCCCCATGACGCTTTCTATGACTTCATTGTGAGCATGTCTGCACAGGAAACGTCCCCGCCTAGGAGAGCCCCTAGGCCCGTGTCTGACCCCTGCCCTCTGGTCTCAGGACACCGTCCTGGTGCCAGATATGCTGCCCTAAGAGCACCCGGGCCACCTCCTTGTCTCCTCATCTCGGCGGTAAGTACAATGCTGCCACCTTGGGGGAGGCTCTGGACCACCCCACAGCTAGGCCCCTCACGTGACCCTGTGGACGTCGGCAAGGCCCACGGGCCATCCTCTGCCTTCCTGGCGGGGGGCTCCCCAGGGCAGCACAAGGTCAGAGCAATAGATACTGACGAGTTGAGAAAAAGGATTTCAGGAGCAAAATGAACACGCGTCGTCTACATTCAGAGAGGCCTGCCCCACGAGGATTAACACGGGACTCCAGACCGCAGTGCCGGCGTGTCTGTGCCTCACGCAAAGGCGTGTCTGAGGTGACAGGATGCGACAGGGTCCCCCATGGTCATGACAACGGTCTCCACATGGAGCCACTCACCCCCACCAGCACAGAGAAGATCCGCGTCTTGTAGCTGAAGCACGGCGGGAGTCTCTTGGTCAGCCGGAGGTCATTGGGCTTGGCGTCGGCGCCGTAGCTGGGGCTGTCCGGCCGGCCCCGCTCCAGGGTGGGCATCCGGTCATAGCTGAACTCCTCGTGGTACGGCTCCTCCCGCGTCATGGCGCCCGCAGAGCCGGCACTGCCGCGGGGACGCGACAGCCGCCCTTAGACACCAACTGACGCCACCACTTATTTACGGGTTATAAAACTACAGCCCACCCTCGGCCACACTGGGAAAATTCCACTTGAGTTATTGTTTCCAACAAATGCTTTCTATATGTATAGTAGTGAAAATACACACATCAAAACAACAACCTCGGCACTTACTACTCAGCGACATTGATCACGTTATACACGTCGTACCACTGTCCTTGCTAGCTTCTTCCAAAATATTCCACTGCCTCGAACACAAACTCAGCGCCCCCTAAGCATTTTCCCCTTCCTCTCATCCCTGGACTTGTAAAACTTTTTACAAAGAAATATCGTTTGTACTAAAGTGCTGAACAGTTGAAGACAGAAAGAGGCACTTCATGTGAAACAAGCCTGGGTAATTTCATTTCAGGGCGTGCTCTTAGGCTTCCAATGCTTCGTTTATCTGGGTCTCGGGTTCAATACGTGTCAACTGTCATCTCCCTGAGCAGCTTCATGGATGAGTCGTATGCCATGGGGGTCGCTCAAAGCTGTGTAAATGCCTCAAGGTGGTAACCAGACCAGAGGTGGTGAACAGGCACCTGCTTCAGGTCTAACACCTATGAGCTTACCTTTGTGGCTTCTGGCTTCGGAGAGCTGCTCTCTGGGTGAGGGCTCGCTGTTACCAGGCTGTTCTGCCCTTGGTGTCCTGCAAGCACTATTCACAAGTGGAACAAAAGCTCGGCAAAACTGCCCTCAAGCCGGGGGCTGGAGGGCTGCCTCCTGAATCCTAATGAGGAGCTGAAGCTGCCAATTCCCAAGCTTCGCGTCAGTTGGGTAGCCGGGGGCTCAGGGCTGCTCAGTGCTCCCTCATGGGAACTCTCCTAGGGTCCTGCTCAGCCCTGCTCACCGGCGCCCCAGTGGTTCATCATAAGAAGGAAGAGGGAAACCAGCAACAAAATTCCACGGGGTACAAGACCCCAGTAGGCTGGTGCGCCAGAGCCCAGCTCGGCTTTGAAGCAAGTGGCTCGGTACCAAGGGTTCTAACTCTGCCATGTTTCCCAGCAGCCTTCTCTGGTTCCCCAGTGACCATGATGAGGACAGGCGCAGAACATGTAAACATTTGCACACTCGCCTTAGCAGCGTGGCCTGGAGCTGCTCAGAATTCCAACCCCCAGCTTCCGGTGGGCAGTCCTGGTGGCTGGCCGGTACGGCCTGCTGAGCCCTTTCTCTGCTCACTAAGCAGAGAGAAAAGACAAGCATGTATTTCGCCCAGACACTGGCATCCTGACAGCTACAGCGACAGATTCTTTTGTGCGCATTGTGACTATAAAGCAACTGAAACCAAAGAGTTCTAGAAAAACAGCTCCTAGACCATGGCCCACGTGAAACTTCAGCAGCGCCGCTGGGTTTCAAATCACAAGCTGTTCTGCCATCTCATTGTCTCAGCCAAGCAAGAAGGATTAGAGACAATTTTCCCAAGCGACAACCTGTTGAGTCAAGAACTATTTTGGGCAGATTGAGGAACTCTCCAAACTTCTTTATTGACCATCTTTGAAAGCGATGAGCTGAATTAACAGGAATTGGTCCCACTACATTGAGCCTTCTGCATTGCTTTTTGTTTGAGGAAAAACCATTGTTAAATAGGTTTCATTATTTTGGTGCCGTTCAAAAGTTGTTCTCAACAAGAAATTAAAGCAAGCTGCTTTGAATCAGAGATTATGGATCAAATTCTTCAAGTATCCAGAGCCATAAATACAGTCACTTGAGAAATACTTCCTTGTTTCTCTTGGCAATCCCAGTTTCTAGAACAAGTCCTGTTCTTTCATGCTTTCTTTAAACAAGCTGTTGTTGCTAGCTGCTGTGGAGTTGGCTCCGACTCATGGTGACCTTATGTGCAACAGAATGAAACATTGCCTGGTCCTGTGCCATCTTCACAACTGCTGCATTTAAACAATTTTCCCTAAAGCGCCCTTTGCTCCCTTCTCTGCCTGGAGAGGCCCCATATGTGCTCTGCTATTTGTGCAGCTATTCAGCCAACATTTCCGGGGCACTCGCTGTCTGCCGGACTCTCTCTGTGGTACAGGCTTGAGAACAGACCACAGCTCTGACCACACAAAAGTTACATTCTAACGGGGGACAGGGGCACCGACAGTAAGAAATGTGTGTGTTATATGGTGTTTGAGTTCAGTTATGTCCCCCAAGAAGATACGTTGAAGTTGTAACCCCCGTACCTGTGAACGTGATCTTGTTTGGAAACAGGGTATTTAAAGGTGTTATCGGTTCACAGGAGGTCACGCTAGAGCAGTGTCATGGATTGAATTGTGCCCCCCAAAAGTGTGTGTAGCAACTTGGCTAGGTCATGATTCCCAGTATTGTATGACTGTGTTATCTGATGTGATTTCCTTATGTGTTGTCAACTCTACCACTGAGATGAGATTATACGTGATCTCCTCATGTGTTTGTAAATTCTATCACTGTGATGAGGTTATACTGATGAGGTTGACAAGATCAGTGTCTTAATACAATCTCTTTTGAGATATAAAAGAGAGAAGCGAGCAGAGACACATGGGAACCTCATACCACCAAGAAAGCAGTGCCGGGAGCAGAGCGCGTCCTTTCGACCTGAGGTTCCTGCGCAGAGAAGCTCCCAGACCAAAGGAAGACTGATGACATGGACTTTCCTCCAGAGCCGATGGAGAAAGCGTTCCCCTGGAGCTGATACCCTGAATTTGGACTTGTAGCCTACTGGACTGTGAAGAAATAAGCTTCTCTTTGTTAAAGCCATCCACTTGGGGTATTTCTGTTGGAGCAGCACTAGATGACTGAGACAAGCAGGGTGGGTCCTAATCCCATCTATGTGGTGTTCTTACAAAAGAGGAGGAGAGACAGACTGGAGGAAGACGGCTGTGTGAAGACAAAGACGGAGGCAGAGTGATGTGGCCACAAGCCAAGGAACACCTGGAGCCGCGAGAAGCTGGGAGAGACAAGGAAGGACCCTCCCCTGGGGCCTTCAGAGCGAGCGTGGGCCTGCGGCCCCCCGAGTTCAGACTTCTAGCCGCCAGAATAGCGAGAGAATGAATCTCTCTCATTTTATGTTGTCCCACGTGGGTCCTCGGTTACGGCGGCCACAGGGGACAAGGCATCTGGCAGCACACTTGATTTTCTCTACGACGGAAGACACATCAGAGGAAGGGGATGGGGTGCTGTCTGGGGGACCCGGACAGGCCTCACTGGGCAAGGACTTGCAGAAGGCAAGGGGCAAGCCTGGCAGACAGCTGGAGCAAGATTGCGACGGGAGGTGGGGCAGTGCAGAGGCCCCGCGTGGCCGAGGTGGAGGCTGGAAGAGGGTGGGCACAGGGGTCCTGCAGGGTGAGGTGGGGGCAGAGAAAAGGTGGAGGCGGGGCAGCCACGCATCACGCTGAGCAGCAACCTTGGCTTTGGTCTGCGATGGAGCCACTGGAGGGGCTATGAGTGGAGGAGCACTGGCTGCTGGGCGGACAGGCTTGGGCGGTGGGGACAGGCGGTGGGGACAGGCTTGGGCGGTGGGGACAGGCGGCGGGGACAGGCTTGGGCGGTGGGGGACAGGCGGCAGGGACAGGCTTGGGCGGTGGGGGACAGGCGGTGGGGACAGGCTTGGGCGGTGGGGGACAGGCTTGGGCGGTGGGGGACAGGCGGCGGGGACAGGCTTGGGCGGTGGGGGACAGGCGGCGGGGACAGGCTTGGGCGGTGGGGGACAGGCGGCGGGGACAGGCTTGGGCGGTGGGGGACAGGCGGCGGGGACAGGCTTGGGCGGTGGGGGACAGGCGGCGGGGACAGGCTTGGGCGGTGGGGGACAGGCGGTGGGGACAGGCTCGGGTGGTGGGTGAGAGGCAGTGGGGGCAGGCTCGGGTGGTGGGTGAGAGGTGGTGGGGACAGGTGCAGGGCAGTGGGTGAGAGGCGGTGGGGACAGGCGTGGGGTGGCGGGTGAGAGGTGCTGGGGACAGGTGCAGGGCAGCGGGTGAGAGGCGGTGGGGACAGGCTCGGGTGGTGAGTGAGAGGCAGTGGGGACAGGTGCAGGGCAGCGGGTGAGAATCGGTGGGGACAGGCTCGGGTGGTGAGTGAGAGGCAGTGGGGACAGGTGCAGGGCAGTGGGTGAGAGGCGGTGGGGACAGGCGTGGGGTGGCGGGTGAGAGGTGCTGGGGACAGGTGCAGGGCAGCGGGTGAGAGGCGGTGGGGACAGGCTCGGGTGGTGAGTGAGAGGCAGTGGGGACAAGTGCAGGGCAGCGGGTGAGAATCGGTGGGGACAGGCTCGGGTGGTGAGTGAGAGGCAGTGGGGACAGGTGCAGGGCAGCGGGTGAGAATCGGTGGGGACAGGCTCAGGGCAGTGGGTGAGAGGCAGTGGGGACAAGTGCAGGGCAGCGGGTGAGAGGCGGTGGGGACAGGCTCGGGTGGTGAGTGAGAGGCAGTGGGGACAAGTGCAGGGCAGCGGGTGAGAATCGGTGGGGACAGGCTCGGGTGGTGAGTGAGAGGCAGTGGGGACAGGTGCAGGGCAGCGGGTGAGAATCGGTGGGGACAGGCTCGGGTGGTGAGTGAGAGGCAGTGGGGACAGGTGCAGGGCAGCGGGTGAGAATCGGTGGGGACAGGCTCGGGTGGTGAGTGAGAGGCAGTGGGGACAGGTGCAGGGCAGCGGGTGAGAATCGGTGGGGACAGGCTCAGGGCAGTGGGTGAGAGGCAGTGGGGACAAGTGCAGGGCAGCGGGTGAGAGGCGGTGGGGACAGGCGTGGGGTGGCGGGTGAGAGGTGCTGGGGACAGGTACAGGGCAGCGGGTGAGAGGCGGTGGGGACAGGCGCAGGCGGGGGGTGACAGGTGGTGGGGACAGGCGCAGGCAGTGGGTGAGAGGTGGCACTGTTCAGGGTTGGGGTGGCAGCAGTGGAGGGGGTGAGATGTGGCAGGATTCTGGGTGACTTTGAAGCGCTGACGTGATCTGCTGTCTGAAGTGATGTGGGACAGGAGTTCAGATGACATTGGGTTTTCAGCCTGCACACGGAGGACAGAGCTGCGTACCCGGGAGGGGAGGGGCGGGTGAAGCAGGTGTGGAGCAGAGGGTCAGGTTGAGGTTGAGTGGTCTGTGAGGCAGCCACGTGGATCTGTGGAGCACTTGGTTGAAGAGTCCCGGGACCAGGAGAGGCTCAGACCACGGATACAAAGGGACGGGCCTGTGAAGTGGTGGGTTGCTCTGCAAACCCGCCTGCTCTGGCCTCCCCTTCTCAGCACCCTTGGAAGCCAAGTCAGGGCTCTGGCCCTCGGTGTTGCCTCTCTTGTTTCTGAGGCTGTCTCTTCCTGCCACACTCCATCACCACCTGGGACTGCTGACACTCACGTGTATTCCTAGCAAGAAGCCACTGAGTCGACTCGAATTCATGGTGGCCTCATGTGTGTGTCAGAGGAGAACTGTGCTCCACAGGATTTTCAACAAACGGTTTAAACCTACACTGAGGTGACTCAGAAGAAAGACCTGGTGATCTACTCCTGAAAAATCACAGCCATTGAAAACCTTACAGAGTGCAGTTCTTCTGTGACACACATGGGGTCACCATGAGTCAGAATCAACTCCACCACAATGGGTTCAGGTTTTATTTTTTTTTTTAACTCTCTCAAAAAGGAAATATGATCTGATCTAGTAAAAGGAAAACATGTTGATCCAGCTAAACTGAACCCTCCAACCAACAACAGCGGAGCACACATTTTTCTCAACCGCACAGCTGAACATTCATAGAGACCATATGTAGGGCCAAAAAAAGTTGCCAAAAATTTTAAAAGATTGTAATCATCCAGATTTTATTCTCTGACCATGATAAAATTAAATTACAAACCAATAACAGAAAAATACCTAGAAAATCCCCCAAATATTTGGAAATTAAATAATATACCTCCAAAGTTTAAAAAAAAAAAAAAAGAAATCACAAGGGAAATTAGAAACTGAATGAAAATGAAGAGAAAACACATTGAATTTTATAGGATGTGGCTATAGCAGTGTTTAAAGGGAAATTTATAGCTTTAAATTCTTCTATTAAAAAATAAAGTTCCAAAATTAATTATCTAAGCCCCCACCTTAAGAAGCTATGCTCACAAAATTGTGACTGGAATTAATGCCACTGAATTGCACACTTAAAAAGGTTAAAATGGCAAATTTTATGTTAAATATATTTTACCACAATAAAATTAAAAAAAAAAAAGAACCTATGCTTTTGCTGTTGAGTGTCATTGAGTGGATTCTGACTCATAGCAACCCTACAGGACAGAGAAGAACTGCCTCATAGGGTCTCCAAGGCTGTCATCTTCACCGGAGCTGACTGCCACATCCTTCTCACGTGGAGCAGCTGGTGGGTTCCAACCACTGACTTTCCGGTTAGCAGCTCAACACTTAACCACTGCACCACCAGGGCTCCTTTAATAAGTTATTTAAAAAATTTAAACCAAAAGAGAAAAAAAAGTAGAAGATAGGAAATAACAAAGAGCAGAAATCATTGAAATTGAAGATATAAATAATATAGAAAAAACAATGAAAACCAATTAATTGTTTTTTTTAAAAAGATCAGTAAAACTGATAAACTGTTAGCTAGACTGTTCAAGAAAAACGAGAGGACAAATTACCAGCTTCAGAAAAGAAAGTTCATCACTACAGACTGTACAAACATTAAAAGGATAATAAGGGTATATGGTAAACAACTTTATGCCAATAAACTTGACAACTTGAATGAAATGGACAAGTTCCTTGAAAGTCACAAATTACCAAAGGTCACTCAATATTAATTCGATAGCCCTATACAGAAATTGAATCCGTAATTTAAACCCTTCCCACCAGGAAAACGCCAGGCCTGAGTTCACCAGTCAATGTTACCAAACATACAAGGAATCTTTTCGATGGAGGAGGAACATTTCCCAGCACATTTTATGAGGCTAGTTTCACACTGATACCGAAACCAGTCAGACTACCAAAAATAAATAAATAAATTACAGACCACTATCCCTACGGACATTAATAGAAAATCCTTAACAAATTTTTACCAAAATGAATCCAGCAAAATATAAAAAGGATGATACACCATGGCCAAGTGTAGTTTATCCCAGGAATGCAAGGTTGGTGCAACATTTGAAAATCAATCAATGTAATTCATTACACTAACAGGCTAACAAAAAAACGACACGTGCATTTTAGTGGAACTTCTTCAGCTTGATAAAGGACATCTTCAACGTTTAAGGACTGAACGCTCTCCCCTAAGATGGGGAAGCAAGGCAACCGCCGCCCACTAGACGTGACTCCCAATCCCGGCAAGACAATCATCCAGCCCGAAGCCCCGCCCACTTAGATCTGCACCACGCCCCCACACGCAGCCCCGCCCACCCGGCCGACAGCCACGAAAAACTGCCCAGACACAATGCCCCGCCCACCAGGCCCGAAACCCCGCCCAACACTACACCGCGCTCCACTGGCACGAGGCCACGTCCCCCAATACAACGCTCACACGGGCACGCTCCAACGGCTTCCAACCGCCAACCTCTAGCAATCGCGGCGCTCGCGGCGTCGCCATTGGCCCGGCAGGCAGCAGGGGGCGGGAGCAGACGCAGCGCAGGGTCGCCATTGGTCTCGAGCTGCGGGACGAGCGAGGCCGCGTGCAGCGCGTCGGACAGCTGAAGCGGAGTAACCGAGAGCGAGGCGCCGGCGGACGAGCAGAGGCTGAGGCCGCGCTGGCGGAAGAATGCTGCGCCTCGCGGCCAAGCTAGTGGCCTTCTTCTGGAGGCGGGCAGAGGTCCCCGCCGAGGAGGCTGGGCCGGAGCTCGCGGAAGGTGCGGGCGGGGCGCAGGGCCCCCGGGGTTCGGTCTTCCCGTCGTGGCGCCTTTCCCTGGGCGCGGGGCGTGGAGGGTTCCGTCTTTCATCTGCCCTGGGGCGTGGGGGCTCCCGTCCTTCCCCTGTGCAGATGCGTGGGTGTCTCGTCCTGCCCTTGGTGGGAGCCTGGGGAGTTCCGTCCTTTCCCTGGGCGGGAGCGTGGGGGTCCCGTCATTGCCCTGGGCGGGAGCATGGGAAGTTGCTTTTTTCCTCTGGAGGGGCAGTGGGGGGTCTCGTCCTTCTTCTGTGCCGTGCATTAGGGGGTCCTGTTCTTCTCCTGAGGGGGGGCGGCCAGCTTTCCGTCCTTCTCCTGGGCGCGGGGAGCGGGGGGGGGTTCCGTCCTTCCCCTGGGCGCGGGGAGCGGGGCGGGGGGGGGGGTCCCGTCCTTCCCCTGGGCGCGGGGCGGGGGGGGGGTCCCGTCTTCCCCCTGGGCGCGGGGAGTGGGGGGGGTCCCGTCCTTCCCCTGGGCGCGGGGAGCGGGGCGGGGGGGGGGGTCCCGTCCTTCCCCTGGGCACGGGGCGGGGGGGGTCCCGTCCTTCCCCTGGGCGCGGGGAGCGGGGCGGGGGGGGGGTCCCGTCCTTCTCCTGGGCGCGGGGAGCGGGGCGGGGGGGAGGGTCCCGTCCTTCCCCTGGGCACGGGGCGGGGGGGGGTCCCGTCCTTCCCCTGGGCGCGGGGAGCGGGGCGGGGGGGGGGGGTCCCGTCCTTCCCCCTGGGCGCAGGCAGTCTCGCTCTTCTTCTCCGCCCCCCCCCATCACGTCCCCTTTGTCGCCCTTGGAAGTTCAGTGACGTCCATTTTTCCCTTCTCTGCACCCTCTTCCTGGGCTTCTGGGATTCCTCCGGCGTTGTCCAAGCTGTAAGCCAGAGTCCGCCCGGGGTGTTTGTGCCGGCCCCAGCGGGCGGCTGTAGGGACCAGCATCGGTCTCAGCATTTCCAGGTTTCCATCTCTGAATTGGGCGGGCCAGGGTAGGAAAGATCCCAGTGGGATAGCGTTTGCTAAGGTGATGACCCATTCTCTGGTTGCAGAGGTGGCAGGGCGGGCTGGTGTTGGCGGTGCACAGATAGATGCTGGTTTCTCAGAGGCAGGCTTCTGTTAACTCACGGTAGTGCCATTGATGGCATATGTGAAATGTTTTCTAGGTCTTTGTTACTAGTTGTTGGCTGTTGTGGAGTTGCTGCCAACACGGTGACCCTGCATCATGGTGACCCCATTCACAGCTGTATTGGACCGTTGTGATCCACAGTGTTTTCATTGGCTGGTTTTTGGAAGTAGATTACCAGGCCTTTCTTCCTAGTCTGTCTTAGTCTGGAAGCTCCAGTGAAACCTATGCAGCATCATAGCAACATGCAACTCTCCTCTGACAGATGGGTGGTGGCTGCTCATGAGCTGTGTTGGCTGGGAATTGAACCTGGGTCTCCCACATGGGAGGCAAGCATTCTAGCACTGAACCACCATTGTCCCCCATTACTATACTTACGTGTATTAAAAGTCAGGGAAGGTAGTGTTAACTAGGTCACAGAGCTTTAGTACGATATAAACAGTGTGAGAAATGCAATGCTGATAATGTCATTTATTGCTTATGTTTCAGCCTCAAAACTGAGGCATATCTTTTCCTTGATCATCTCACTTCTTCCCAGCATAATTGAAAAGGGTTGTTTTTGGTTTTTTTGTTTTTTTTTCACTATAGATAGCATCTTGCGTGGTCTTGGACACTTATCTTACCTCTTTTGCGTCTGCGCCACCATTTAGCCATTGTTTGTTAGGTCCTCTGTGTTTTTATGTGACAGACAACTTGATAAAGCGTCTCTACGCGACTCTGCCTCTTCTCTGCCCTTCGCGTCATTTGCACTTGCTGTGAAAGCTCCGAAAAATGTCATCCCAACCATTGTCTCCAGTTGTCCTTCACAACCTCAGAGTCATGCTTCTCCGTTCTGCAGATTGTTCGGAACCCGTCTTCCTGAAGTCCAGGGTGTATGTCTGATCCAGGCAGATTGATCCCCCTGGCTCTCAGAATTAAAGTTGCTTTCTCCTGAGATTACTGATGTTTTCTCCCAGTTCCTCCTTTCATATGAGAATTGGATCCAGGGTATTGGTTCCCTAGTTACTTTTTCTAGCCTCTAAAAGATGAAATTCTCCACAAGGGAGATCTGAAACATCAGAAACTGGGTGGCTTGTTGGAGGCAGCTTGTTAAAGCCCGTCTGTGTCCGTATTTGCTAATGCTGTGGTGGCTGACTTTGTGGCCTGGGGCAAGTCACTTCATGGATCTGGGGTTCATCTGTAAAATGCAGGCATCACCAGCAGCATGCGCTTCAGTTCTGGGCAGCACTAGATCCTGTGACTAACATGACTGAGTACCGAGGTTTGTCCTGTGTTGGAGAAATAGCAGGGAAGATGGCAGGAGGACTTGGAGGACTTTGGCCGGAGCCCTGGTTCTCAACCAGACCAGTAGTGGGGTGGGTACCTGAGTAGCCAAGGCCGTGTGCCAGACGCAGCTTCCCAAGCCCTGAATCTCTTCTAGTACCTTGTTTGATGGGGAATTATAGATCTCCCAACGCTGCTGCTGCTGTTGATAACGAAGGGAGAGAGTAATAACAACCGCCGAGATTAACAACTCTCCAGTTGCTGATGTGACACTAACAACATCTTACCCTCATACTGCCCTGTGCCAGCCACCCAGAGTTCTGTGTGTTGTGCGTGTATTCTGCCACTTAACCCTCGGACAACACTGCTGGGTAGACACTTTTACTTTCTGCACTTTATAGGTGATAGCAGGCTGAGAGTCGCCAAGAACTTTGCCCCGGGTCACACAGATGGCAAGTGGAAGGGCTAGGATTCAAGCCCAGGCTGTCAGGCGCTGGAGCCAGGACTCCTGAACTGCGCCCCCTGCCCATGCCCTGTACCGCCGTCCCTGGAGGGACCTGGGCAGTCTGCCTCAAGCGGCTGACTTTCTGAGCTGTCCCCTCCCAGCGGTGTTCTCTGGGTCTCAGGTCGGCCCTCAGGGCACTAGGCCCGAGGATGCCTGAGCGCTCTGCTCGCTCTGGTAGGGCTTAGTCAGGGTGTGAGCTCACTTTGTGTCTGCATATCTCCGTTTGCCCTGGCAGGCGACACCAAGCTGAAAACCGTACGGGGTGTCGTGACAAGGTACTGCAGCGATTATGGCATGATTGACGATTTGATCTACTTCTCCAGTGATGTTGTCGCCGGCAAGGTGCTTCTCAACGTTGGGCAGGAAGTTATCGCAGTTGTGGAAGAAAATGAAGTGTCAAACGGACTGAAAGCCGTCCGGGTAAGGTTCGCATGTGTGGGGGCCGTCTCCTCACCACAGGCTTCACTCTGCTTTCCTCATGGCCAGTCCACCTCCCAGACGAGCGGGCGTGGGGCATGCCGTGAACTTGAAGTCGTATGCACCCGGGGGGCGGTGCTTCGAGGTCTGTCTTTATAGTGGCTTCTTGTCTTCATAGTGATGTTTTCAAACGTCAGTGGCGGTCACCGTAATGTAATTTTATAAATTCATCGTTCAGGATGTAGAAATGTATATACACATTTAAATTTATTTATATACAAGTATGTATAATGTAGAAGTTTTTATTCAGAAAGTTAAGCTTGCTTATAGTTTTATGCCATGGAGACAAGCACTGCTAACAGTCTTATCTCTTCTAGTGTTTTTTAAAAATTATTGTTAAAAATGGTAATTGTTGTGTTACCAGATTGGCAAGGATAATGAAAGCCAATTTCCTTCCTCACATAAAAATAGTATTTTTGTAGTATAAGTTCTTAGAAGTAGAATTTATCATCACATTATTCTCCAGTAATGTATCAGTGCCACTCTGAGGAGCAGGAAGCGAGATGCCTGCCGCCTGGTATCAGCAAGGGTGTGGATAGTGTCAGTCTTTTGAATTGTTGCCAATCTAATAAGTGGAACGATCTTACCATTTTAATTTACATTCAAGGGTTAAAGCAACTTCTCCCTTTTTTTCTGTGAATTATTTTCATATCCTTCGTCCATTTTTTTGTTGAGTTCAACTTTTTCTTTTATTAAGAGTTTATATATTAGGAAAATTAGAGCTTTTTAAGGAAAATTATTATATTAAAGTGTTGCATTTCTCTTAAGACCATTTTTTGACTTTGTTTTATAGAATTCCGTTTTATGTAGTTAAACATTTGTGTCATTTTTTTTTCCATGTGGCTTTTGGACTCTAAAAATCCTTAGAAGGGCACATTCCACTTTGCCATTACAAATATTTATTTGGGTTTTTACCTGAGGAATTATTTGTTTCTTGACGTTTAAATATTTAATCTACCTGGAGTTTATTTTGGTTTAGACTAAGAGAGGGAACCAGACATTTCTTTCCTGATGACTGGTCACTTATCCAAGAGCTCTCAGCTGCTAACCAAAAGCTCGGCAGTTCAAATCCACCAGCCGCTCCTTGGAAACCCTATGGGGCAGTTCTGTTTTGTCCTGTAGGTTCGCTATGAGTCAGAATCAACTCAACTGCAACAAGTTTTTGGGGTTTATCCCATTGAGCAATCCACTTTTTCCTGCAAACTGGAAAGGCCACCTTCATCCTACACCCAGTTCCTCCATATGTGTGAGTGCCTGGTCCCTGTGGGTCCCCCTGCTTGTATTGTGCACCTGGAGGACAGGCCACCTTCATCCCATACCCAGTTCCCCTGTGCATGTGAGTCAGCCTGGGCCATTTGGTTCCCTGTGCTTGCACCCGGAGGCCCTTCCTCATACTTGTCTGTATCTGGAATCTCCTGGCTCTTTGCACATTCTGGATGAATTTTAGAATTACGTTGTTTTTCCTCCTCCCCTCGGATTTGCTTGGGATGCACTGAGTTTATGGATTTCCTTTAGAAAAATGGCGTGTTGATAATAGTCTTTTCCAACCATGAAGCTTACCTGCATTTATCTGAGCCTTCCTTTTATATTTTTCCTTCTAGTTCATCTCAGCGATTGAATTGTACCCCCCAGAAATATCTGTCAACTTGGCTAGGTTGTGATTCCCAGTATTGTATGATCGTCTACTGTTTTGCCATCTGATGTGATTTCCCTGTGTTTGTATATTCTATCGCTATCATGTAATGAGGTGGATTAGTAGCAGTTATATTGATGAGCTCTATAAGATTAGATAGTGTGTTAAGTTAATTTCTCTTGAGATATAAAAGAGAGAAGTGAGCAGAGAGACAGGGGAACCTCATATCACCAAGAAAGAAGCACCAGGAGCAGAGCACATCCTTTGGACCCGGGGTTCCTGCGCAGAGAATCTCCTAATCCAGGGGAAGATTGACGAGAAGGACCTTCCTCCAGAGCCGACAGAGAAAGCCTTCCCCTGGAGCTGACGCCCTGAATTTGGACTTCTAGCCTCCTGGACTGTGAGAGAATAAGCTGCTCTTTGTTAAAGCCATCCAGTTGTGGCATTTCTGTTATAGCAGCACTGGATGACTAAGACAGTTCCGTAGGTGTCTTTGCAAATTTCTTGATATGTTTATTTCTAAGAATTTTTGTTTTTGTTACATTGTCAGTATTATTTTGCATTGTATGTTCTGACTAATCTTTTTCTTTCTTTGTAGGAAAGCTGTTGATTGGTGTTATGTAATTAGGTAGCTGGCAAACTTACTGAACCCTTTTTGCTCCTTTTTAAAAATAATTGAGATGTACTTCATTACTGTCATTTAAATGCCAGCTGAATGCTTAGCATCATCTTTCTCAAATTTTAAAAATTATGTATACACATAAAAATTAAATAAATGCTAGAGGTGGTCTTCGGGATAGATCTTGAAATGTTCTTTTTGGTAATGTACAAGACACCGTTCCTCTCCAGTTTGTCGTTCCTGGCGTAGTAGACCGTATGATTGTCCGATACCCGTCCATTGCAGCTCACTGATGCCTGGGATAGCGATCTTTATGCATTCCATTTCATTTTTGCTGACTTCCAATTTCCCTAGATTCATGTTTCGTACCTTCCATGTTCCGATTATTAATGGATGTTTGCAGCTGTTTCTTTTCATTTTGAGTTGTGCCACATCAGCAGTTGAAGACGTGTGGTGGAAAGTGAAGAGGACTTTACTGATGAAGATCAAAGACCACAGCCTTCAGTATGGATTACGCCTCAACATAAAGAAAACAAGAGTCCTCACAACTGGCCAGTAAGTGACATCATGATAAATGGAGAAAAGATTGACGTTGTCAAGGACTTCATTTTACTTGGAGCCACAATCAATGCCCAGGGAAGCAGCAGTCAAGAAATCAAATGACATATTGCATTGGGCAAATCTGCTGCAGAAGACCTCTTTAAAGTGTAAAAAGCAAAGATATCACTTTGAGGACTAAGGTGCAGCTGTCCCAATCCATGATATTTTCAGTTGCCTCATACACATGCAAAAATGGGAGAATGAGTAAAGAAGACTGAAGAAGAGTTGATGCCTTTGAATCATGGTGTGGGCAAAGAATATTGAATATCCCACGGAGGGAATTGCCAGAAGAACACACAAGTCTGTCTTGGAAAAAATACAGCCAGAGTGCTCCTTGGAAGTGAGGATGGGGAGACTTCATCTCACATACTTTGGGCGTGTTTTCAGGAGGGACCAGTCCCTGGAGAAGGACATCATGCTTGGTAAAGTAGAGGGTCAGTGAAAAAGAGGGAGACCCTCAACGAGATGGGTTGACACAGTGGCTACAACAGTGGGCTCAAATGTAACAACAATTGTGAGGATGGCACAAGACCAGGCAGTGTTTTGTTCTGTTGTCCATAGGGTTGCTGTGAATCGGAACCAACTCAGTAACACCTAATGACAGCAACAGCAGATTTGCGTTATCCAATACGGTAGTCACTAGCCTTGTGTGGCTGTTTAAATTTACATTTATTAAAACTAAATAAAATTTGAAATTCATTTCCTTGGTGCCACTAGCCACATTTCAAGTGGCTACCAGATCAGACAGCACAGACACGGAACAGTCTGTCACTCCACAAAGTTCTATTGGATTGCTGTGGCCTGGAAGGTTATAAATGGAAAGGTAGCTCTTCACGTGCATGTTCAACCTCCAACCTAATCTAGTGCTTTTTTGGTTCCTGTTTTTAGCTCTTCTGGTGGACACTGGGTCACTTGAACAGTATGCTGATACTTCTCCCTGATTTGTCAGTGTCAGTATTTACTGACTCCCATCCTGAACAACATGAAATTGGCTCATTTTCACTACTCTGTTTTTCCTTCTTCCCAATTTTTTAATGAGTTGACATTTTTTTTCCTGCAGAGGTTACCTTTGTAACCAGCCATGAGGCTGAGAGAAGTGGTCGCTGGTGTGAGAACAGGGGAGACTGCTGGTGATCCTGAGAGTGGCCTTGGTGCCACACTGGTCTGATGGGAGGACCACAGGTGTGGGCGTGTGGTTTAAATGCCTCTTGCAGTGTCCTGCATGAGGGGAACCGAGAAACGGGGCCGCGTGCGGACGGAAGATGAGATGAAGTCAAGGGAGTTGGTGTTTAGTTGAGTTACTAGAGTGTGCACGTCAAGATGCAGGAGAAGGAGGCAGTGACTGCCGGAGTGATGTCTGGAGGAGGTGAGAGGCCTGGCGGGGCAGGGTGGAGGAAGGCAGAGAGGTGACACGGGTAGATGAGAGATCCCGGCTGGTTCTCTCGTCAGTGCATAGACTTAGGGGCTGACAGCTGTGACATGCAGACAGTCTCCAGACAGGACAGACACATCCCCTGGGAAGGAAGCGGGGTTGTCAAGTAGTGTCAGCTGTCTGGCCATCCTCTTAAGTGGGTCTTGTCAGCTCAATTTGTGTGGGGGGCAGGGTGCTGCGTTTGGGTTTCGTTTTGCTTTTGTAACTGTTGTATTGGCTTTTTGTTGTCTTTGCCTGTTTTGTTTGCCATCAAAGTATATTTGCTTGGGGACAGGAGGAGGGCAGCTGGGGAGAGGGGCTGCCAGATGAGGAGGACAAACTCGAGAGCCAGTGGGGTCTGAAAGGGAGAAGAACGGGGTGGGGGTCTGAGGGAGAGGATCTGAGGAGGGCCTGGAGAATGCTCCCCTCCTCGGCATCGGCCAGATCACCCGTCTGACCCTGGGGGAGGATGGGGGCGGGAGACAGGTCACCGGGACACGATGTCACCAGGAGGTGATGGGGCGTGGTGGCTGCATAAAGCCCCAGTGGACGAGCGGGAGGAGGGCATTGACACAGAGGGCAATTCTGCTTTTGCTGTCAGCGCTGACTGTTGTAAAAGAAACATGCTCTCTGTGTAGTTTTGAAAGAGGATGTACAGGCCAGTGGAGTTGCAACCAGCATGAAGTTTTGGACTTCGAAGTTTGCAGACACACTAAGCTCCTACAGGACTGCCTTTCAGACCCTTCCTGACTCGACGTGGAGCTCTGCCCTCCACTGCCCTGACGGGGGCTCTGTGGTGGCCCCCTCTCTTCTCCTCCCCTGGCAGTGCCCCTGCCCCTGTCCCACCTCCATTGCCACCAGGAATCGCTCTCCTTTCACAGCTTGGGTCAAATCCCACTTTCTCCAAGAAACTCCCTCCCATGAGTTCCTCATAGCCAATGTCTGGACTGGTTTTATAGCATGTCTCACAGCTTGCTCTGAATGAGTTATTTCTGTCTGAAGCCCCCACTTGGCTATGGATTCGTGGAGGGCAGTGGCAGCATGTCTGTCTTGGGGTCTCTCCTACCGCCCATTACACTCAGACACACAGACTGTGTTTGTAAGCTCCGGGGTGTCTGGATGTGCCACTTCATCTCGGATACAGGCACCACGGTAGCTGTGATTGCTTGAAACAGCTGTTAAGCTACAGCAGTTAAACGTGTATTTTTCTACTTGATTCTCTTACTCTGCTTATGTAGCATTTGCGTGTTTTACAGGTAGAAGCGGTCTTTGACAGATGGGAAGATGACAGCAAGAAGAGCAGCAAAGGGCTGGCCGACTCCGGTACCCGCCTTTTGATAGGCTGTGTGACTTCGCTGATGGGAGGTGCCGGCTATATCAACCAGACCACGTACTTCCCGCTAGAGAGTGTTTGTGAAGGTAGGGTAGACCACTCTCTTTTTTCATTTAAAATTAGGTGTATGTCTTTTTAAAAAATATTATGGATTAGATTTGAGATGGTTGTGTCCATCATTTAAAGGATCAGATTTGGGCATGCTTCGGGTGTTCTGGGTGCTGGCTCCATGCCAGGGCTCCTCAGTGGCTGGGTGGACTTTGGAGTGAAAATGACAGACGCAGAGGGATGCCTGCTCCCATTTGTTGCTGTTCCTTTGTTGAGGGCAGTCACTGATTTCTGGGTAATTTTTCTGGTGCTGGAGTCCAGCAGTCCTCTGCCAGTGCTGGGTTTTTTAACTGAATTTGCAGTAATGTTCACAATAATGTCCTTTCAGCAGAATGACAGTCCAGAATCTTTACTTTGATTCTGTGATTCAAATGAAAAAAACTCAGACCATTATTTGAATTTGTTTAACTGTTTTTCTCTTTAAAGTCTCTGCTTAATGTACAGCATAAACAAGGTACAGATCATAATTAACAGTACACAAACTCCAGAAGACAAGCTAGATAAATGGGATCTTGTAAAAATTAAACACTTACATTCATCAAAAGACTCACCAAGAGAGTAAAAAGAGAACCTACAAACTAGGAAAAAAAATTTGGCTATGACATATCCAATAAAGGTCTAATCTCAAAAATCCATAGGAAAATCCAGCATCTCTACAAGAAAAAGACAAATAATCCAATTAAAAAATGGACAAATTATGAACAGACATTTCACCAAGGAAGACATTTAGGTGGCTCACAGACACATGAAATGCTCATGATCACTAGCCATTAGAGGAATGCAGATCAAAACTACAATGAGATACCATCTCACCCCAACGCTACCGGCACAAAGCAAAAAAACAGAAAATAACAAATGTTGGAGAAGTTGTGGGGAAATTGGAACTCTTACGCACTGACGGTGGGAGTGAAAAATGGTACAACCACTTTGGAAAACAATATGGCGCTTCCTTAAAAAGCTAGAAATAGAAATACCATACAATCCAGCAGTCTCACTCCTAGGAATGTATCCTAGAGAAGTAAGAGCCATCACATGAATAGAAATATGCACACCCATGTTTACTGCAGCATTATTCACAATAGCAAAAAGATGGAAACAACCTAAGTGCTCATCAGCATATGAATGGATGAACAAACTATGGTACATACACAAAATGGAATACTATGCAACGAGAAAGAACAATGATGAATCTGTAAAACATCTCACAACGTGGATGAATCTGGAAGGCATTATCCCTGAGTGAAATAAGTCAGTCACAAAAGGAAAAATACTGTATGAGACCACTATTCTAAAAACACATGAAAACGTTTCCACGTAGAAAGAAACAATCTTTGATGGTTACGAGGTGGGGAGGGCTGGGGAGAGAAGGGAAAAACACCAACTAGATGGTAGACAAGTGATAACGTTGATGAAGGGTAAGACAGTACAGCTTGACCAGGGCAAAGTCATAGAAGCCTCACAGACACAACCAGACTCCCTGGGAGTGTGAGTTACTGGGCTCAGGGCTGGGAACCTTGGCCTTGGGGGGCATCTAGCTCAATTGGCATACATAACCTATAGAGAAAATGTTCTACATCCGACTGTGGTGAGTAGCAACTGGGGTCTTAAAATCCTGCAAGTAGCTATCTAAGATACATCTACTGGTCCCATCCCAGCTGGAGCAAAGGAGAATGAAGAAGACCAAAGACACAGGGGAAAGATTAGTCCATAGGACTGATGGACCACAACTACCGCAGCCTCCATCAGACTGAGTCCAGAATCGCTAGATGGTGCTTGGTTACCACCACTGACTGCTCTGGCTGGGATCCACATTAGAAGATCCCAGACAAAGTGGCAGAGAAATGTAGAACAAAATCCGAATTCACATAAGATGCCAGGCTTGCTGGTCTGTCATAGACTGGAGAAACCCCGAGAGTATTGCCCCCAGACACCCTTTTAACTCAGTATTAAAGTCACTTCTGAGGTTCACCCTTCAGCCAAAGATTAGACAGGTCTGTAGGGCCAACAATAAAACATGTGAGGGATGGGCTTCATAGTTCAATTCATGCATAGGAGACTAATGGGCACACCAGCCCAAAAGCAGAGACGAGGAGACAGAAAGGAACAGAAAAACTGGATGAATGGAAACAGGAAACCTGGGGCAGAGAAGGGGAAAGTGTTGACGTATCGCAACCAGTGTCACAGAACAATTTGTGTATTAACTGTTCAGTGAGAAACTAGTTTGCTCTGTAAACTTTCAGCTGAAGTACAATTAAAAAAAAAAAAAAAAAGAGATTATAGCCAAGAAAAAAAAAAAGTGCTTATGGAACTAACACATTAATAGCTATTGCTTTGCTCTTGGTATGTGTCCAGGGAAATTTGGAATAAGAATGAGCAGAATAATTGTGTGAAACTGTTACTTGCTAAGTGAAGTCACGGTTTACAGAGCAGGATGTGACTGTGTCTCTGCAGCTGCAGACGTTAGACATGGTCATAGGCACTGTCGTCTGCAGATACCAGCTGACGCTGAAGTCGGTGCCCTAGCAGGTGTGTCGAGCCTTCACGCCTCTAGTGTCACCGTGGCCCCTGAGGCAAACGGTCAATGGCAGCCGACCCAGGCTTGGTTATATGTTCATCAGCAGCATCAATATTCAATTACTCACTTTTGTTTTTTCAGCTTACTGCTGCCAAAAGCGTTTACTGCTCCCAAAAGCGTTTACTGCAAAACTAACAAAAAACTTAGAACCAGTTGTAGCTTTACACCATGTACCACAGCAGACCTGCTCACACCACCCTGTCTGTGTCTGCTGTGCCTCTGTGTAATGTCAAGGCAGCCCGGCCACTTCGTGCCACTCAAGGCCTGGTGGCACACCTAACTGGCACAACAGGGCACTGAGTGCGTCCCACGCCCTCCCGGGCCGGGTGAACTTAGCTGCCCGGCCCCTCGGGTCTGAGTTCTCCCTTTGTCCCCAAGTGCCCTGTGTGTGCCTAGAAGGGAGTGTCACCAGCTTGTGTCTGATGAGCTGGGAAGAGGGTGGAGGGCTCCTGCTGCTCTTTCAGATGCTTCCACGTGTCAGTGCTTCACATCTTCTAGAAGCTGGAAGTGCAAAAGAGGTTGCCATTCCGCTTATTTTATTGTAATTAACAATACTTTTTTAAAATGAGAAAGTATGGGGAATATGCTAAACCAGATGGGTTTGCCTGGGACTCTCTGGGAAAACCAATTGTAAACAACCTGGCTGTAATTTTCTCTGTGTCCTCTTTGCTACCCATTCCAGCCAGGATGGTGCGGGCTCCCTCTCTGCTGGCTCAGTGTGTCCACGGTGGGTTTTGTGCAGCTCTCCTCGGGGATCCCATTCGTTCGGGTGAGCCTCCTAAGACTTGGGCCAGGCCCCCAGCATGGCTGACACTGACCCTGCCACAGACACGGCCAAGCAGTAAGGGCTGAGGAGGAAAAGCAAGGGGGAGGAGTGCTGAGGGCAGGCCCCGTGGACAATGGACATCTCACTAAACACAGCAGGAAGCAAAGGGCGGGCCGTGGGGCTCATGGGGACCTTGCAGGGATTTGTCTTCGGAGGGCTTTGAGCAGTGGTGTGATACGAACTTAGCTGTGTTTTGTTTTGTTTTGTGATAAAATATACATAACATAAATTGCATCATTTTAACCGTTTCTGAGTGTGTAATTCGGTGGCATTAAGTACATTCACAGTGCTGTGTAACTGTCGTCACTATTTCCAGATCTTTTTCATCACCCCAAACAGAAACTCAGTACTCCCCCTACCCTAGACCCTGGGAACCTCAAATCTATTTTCTGTCTCTGAATTTGCCTATCCTAGAGATTGGATCTAAGTGAGATCATACAGTCTTTGTGTTTCTGTGTCTGACTTATTTTACTCAGTGTGATGCCTTCAGGGCTAACCCTTGTCATAGCATACGTCAGGACTTCATTTCTCCTTATGGCTGCGTGTATGTCTGTAAATCCTAGTAGTGTTTTAAAAGGGCCACTCTGGCTGCTGGGTTGAGGACAGAGTATAGTAGTGGCAGGGTGGACACTGGAGATTGAGGCTGTCGTTCTGGTGACAGATTGTGACGCTTGTGACAGCGGGGACAAGTGTTTTGGATGTATTTGCTGTGTGGTGTGAAGGAGAGTCCAGGCTACTCCGGAGTCCTTGTGCTGGGTTCGAGAAGGGTGGGTGGAGTCCCAGTTTTTGAGGAACAAGCTTGGGGGAGCTCAGGTTCAAGCCTTTGGGCTTTGAGGTGCCTGTAGATACCCATGGAAGTGTCGAGTGGTGTCACAGCGGCGACTGTAATCTGGACGGCGAAGACAGTAACCCACTGCACAACTCTTACAGAGAAGTGGGGTCAGGAGGGTCACTCTGAGGAGTTGACCCCCACTTCAGTCCCAGGAGTTTATTTTATAGTCAATACAGCAGTCAGTAAGGCAGTTAACAAAACAATGGGCTTTGGGTGCGGCAGGGGAGAGGGAATTCAGGTAAACAAGTCAATCAGCAAAGGGACAGTAGGTTTGGGAAAACACATCCTGACAAGTCTCAACATGTTGGGGACAAGTCTCAACATGCTGTGCAGCATAGAGGCCTGTGGGGGCTGCAGTTGTCAATAGTGCAGCCATGTTTAAATGGCATATATCCCCACAGAGTGGACACCTAGATTGGGAGTCTGAGGCAGAGAGGGACAGCCTGCGCCCAAAGAGCCGTCAGCTCCCAAAGAAGTGGTGTCGAAAGAAGCCCAAGGCCTGTGCCTGGATCACAGTACTGAGCAGGGGACACGGGCTAGGCATGCAGGCATCGGCACAAGTGACCGGCGGCCCTCGGAATTGGTGGTGTGGTCTGGAGAGCTCTAGCTGCCGTGCACCCTCGCCTGTGTTGTGTGACCATCAGTGCCTTGTGAAAACATCTGTTTATAACCATGAACGTTGAGATCCAGGTCTTGGAATGCGTTTGCTGACAAAGTGCTAGCAGATGGGCCTTTTCTGCTCCTTGGGCAATGGTGGCGCTGTCTGTAAGTGGTTCCCATTACAGACGAAGCTCAGTACATGTAGGGAGAGTACGTGACTTGAACCGGGTGCCGTCCATGTCATGGTGGACCAATAACACGGTCTCTAGGCAGATGATTGGGCTGCAGCCTTTAGCCTGGGCGAGTCAGCTGGAGGGATCAACTACTGTTGTTTCTAGCAGCGCTAGAGAGCTACGTTGGGTTTTTTGTTTTTTTTTTTTTTTTTTGTACTTTAGATGAAGATTTACAGAACGAATAGTTTCTCATTAGTCAGTACATCAGTACACGTATTGTTTTATGACATTGGTTAACAACCCCACAACATGTCAACACTCTCCCTTCTCAACCTTGGAGGACTGTTTTTTGGTGAAAATATACATAGCCTAAGTTACACCATTTCAGAAGTTTCTATATGTACCATTCAGTGACATCGATTACATTCTTCCAGTTGTGCTGCTATTCTGTCCTTTTCCAAATTATTCTGTCACCATTATCTTCAACTCCCTGCTGCCTAGGCTTCCTATCAAACCTTTTGAGTTGCTGTTGTCAGTTTGATCTCATGTAGATAATTCTTTTTTTCTTTTCTGTACCTTACATGAAGGTTTGCAGAACAAATAGTTTCTCATTGAACAGTTAGTACACATATTGCCCTATGACAATGGTTAACAACCCCACGACATGTCAACAGTTTCCCTTCTCAACCTTGGGTTCCCTAACACCAGCTTTCCTGTCCCCTCCTGCCTTCTAGTCCTTGTCCCTTGACTGCTGTGCCTCATTAGTCCTGTTTTGTTTTATGAGGCTGTCCAGTCCCTGGCTGAACAGTGAACTTCAGGAGTGACTTCACCACTGAGCTAACAGGGTGTCCAGGGGCCATACTCTCGGGGTTTCTACAGTCTGTCAGGTCAGTAATTGGGTCTTTTTTTTGTGAGTTAGAATTTTGTTCTACATCCTTTTCCAGCTCTGTCCAGGACCCTCTGTTGTGATCCCGGTCAGAACAGTCAGTGGTGGTAGCCGGGCATCATCTAGCTGTACTTGACTCAGTCTGGTGGAGGCCGTGGAAGCTGTGGTCCATTAGTCCTTTGGACTAATCTTTTCCTTGTATCCTGTTCTCTTCATTCTCCCTTGCTCCCTAAGGGGTGAGACAAGTGGAGTATCTTAGATGGCTGCTCACAGGCTTTTAAGACCCCAGATGCTACTCACCAAGGTGAAATGTAGAACACTGTCTTTATAAACTCTTACGCCAGGTGAGCTAGGTATTCCCCGAGACCATGGTCCCCACAGCCCTCAGGCCAGCAATTCAGCCCCTCAGGGAGTTTGGAAGTGTCTATGGAGCTTCCATGACGTTTTCTTGTACAAGTTGTGCTGGCTTCCCCAGTATTGTGCACTGTCTCACCCTTCACCAGAGTTACCACTTATCTATTGTCTATTTAGTTACCCGCCACCCCTCCCGTCCCTCGTTACCAACAAAGATTGTTTCTTTTTGTGTGTAAACTTTTACATGAGTTTTTACAGTAGAGGTCTCATACAGTATTTGTCCATTTGTGATTGACTTATTTCACTCAGCATAATGTCCTCCAGTTTCATCCGTGTTATGAGATGCTTCACAGATTCATCATTGTTCTTTCTCATTGCATAATACTCCATTGTGTGTGTGTACCATAGTTTATCCATTCATCTGTTGATGGGCATCTAGGTTGTTTCCATCTTTTTGCTATTGTGAACAGTGCTGCACTGAATATGGGTGTGCATATGTCTATTCATGTGATGGCTTTTATTTTTCTAGGATATATTCCTAGGAGTAGGATTGCATTTTGTAGTGCTTTTTTGTGGTGCTAACGTTTTCTTTGTTCCTCTTAGTCTCCTGTGCTGAGTTCCTTTTGTTTGTGGGTTTGTTGTTGTTTTTTGTTTTTTTTTTTTCATTTCTTTTTTTTTCATAGGTTTTGTTTTTACTGAGACTCTATGTTTTTCTTCTTTATTTTGATGAGTAGGTTTGTGAACTTTCTTTGTGGTTACCTTGGAATTTACGCTTACCTTCCTAGATTTGAACCAGTGTATTATTACTTGGTATCACCTTGCCTTCCTCTCCATTAGAAGGTTCTATACTTACACCGTTTATTCCCTCTTTTATTGTTCCGATGCTGTTGTCATTTACAGATTAACTGCTCTGGTTCCCTGTTGTAATTCTTTTGGTTTTGCATAGTCCTTAAGAGTTCATTTCCTAGGTTGGTATCTGCCTAGTACAATCCCGTGTCCTAGGTTCATCCCGTGGTCTGATGTTGTTTGTTCTCAGATCGAAGGACTCCCTTTAATAAGTCTTGCAAGTTTGGTTTGGTTTTGACATAGTCCCTTAATTTCTGTTTATCAGGAAATGACCTAATTTCACCATCATATTTGAACAAGAGTTTTGCAGGATATATTATTCTTGGCTGGCAATTTCTTTCTTTCAAGGTTTTATATATGTCATCCCGTTGCCTTCTTGCCTGCATGGTTTCTGCTGAATAATCCGAGCTTAGTCTTACTGTTTCTCCTCTGTATGTGAGTTTTCATTTTTCTTGAGCTCCTCTCAGGATTCTTTGTCTTTGGTTTTAGTCAGTGTGATTATGGTATGCCTTGGTGATTTTCTTCTGGGGTCTATCCTATATGGGGTTCATTGAGCTTCTTGGATGGTCAGCTTTTCATCTTTCGTGATATTGGGGAAGTTTTCTGTCAGTAATTCTTCAATGATCCTCTTGTGTTTTCTGTTTTCTCCCGCTGTTCTGGAACTCCGATCACCCACAGATATTTGCTTGTGATTGTAGCCCACATAATTCTCAGGGTTTCTTCATTTTTCTTCGTTCTTTTTTCCGATTTTTCCTCAAACAGAGTTGTATCCAAGTGTTTGTCTTCAATTTCGCTGATCCTATCCATGACACTGTCCATTTCTGAAACCTTGTTGTTTATCTTTTGGATTTCTAATTGTTGTTCTGTATGATTTCTAGTTGTGAATTTATTTTAGAATTTTGTTCCTGTATTATTTTCTTGGATTCTTCCTTTTTTTTTTTTTTTTTTTGTCTGTATTTTCCATCAATTTGTCTATTTTTTTCTCACTTTTGTCTACTTTTTGCTTCAATTCTTGGATAATTCTGAATATTAGAGGTTTGAATTCCCTATCAGTTAGGTCTGGTGCCTTTTCTTCTACTGGAAAGTCGTCTGGTGTTTTATTTTGGACGCCTACTGGAACTATCCTGTCCTGTTTTTGTAAATGTTTTGATATTGTCTGCTGTCTTCAGGGCATTCAGTGGTTATTTTCCTCATTTATTGATTGTAGATTTGTTTGTTTCGTCCTGCTTGTTTGTTTTTTATTTGGTTATGTCTGAACAGGTGGGCTGTGCGTTCTTTGTTATTTGCTCATCTATGATGGGCACGATACTTTTCACCTCCTCCAGCGGGTGGGTCAGTCACTCAGGTATGGTACAGCAGGGCAGGTCCAGCTGAAGGGGAGTTGCTGGGATGGGTTGTTTGTGGCATGTACCAGGGCTGACAGTGTGGACTGGGAATCAGTGCAGGGCAGGTTCGAGTAGGCCGTGTCTGTGCTGCTTGGGAGTGTGATGTTCAGCACATGGTACAGATAGGCAGGAAGGAGGGGGTAGGTTGTGATGTGTGGAGCTAAGATGGGTATGGGAAGGAGGAGCGAGAAACAGGAACCAAAAGCAAACAAAAGAGTGCTAAGGGAGCTTGCTATTGGAGTGGAGAGATGAAAGACAGAAATGAGGAAAAACAAAAATGAAAAAAGAAGGGTAAAAGAAAAAAATGAATAAATCAAGAAACTGGAAATGAAGAAAGATAAAAAGGGAATAAGAAAGAGAAGAAAACAAAACAGAGACCCAAAAAAAAAAAAAAACCAAAACCAAAAAACAAGAAAAAGGAAATGCCTCCAGGTGTGTCCTTGTGCGTCTGCACACGGTAAGGGAGTAGCTTCCAAGCTGTGCAGTACTGCCCGGCTAGAAGGGGCTTGCACGCCAAGAAAAGAAAAAGAAAACAAACAAATCAAAACAGAACAAATCAGAGCAAACAAACAAAATAGCCCCGGGGGTCCCACCAGCCTGGCGGCATGGGCCAGGAAGCAGTTTCACAATGGAGCCTTTCAGGAAGAAGCAAAGATGGCGCACAGAGCCAGGTATTTGAGAGAAAGGAGGGGGAGGTGGTGAGAGGTAAGGAAGAAATCTAAAGAAGCAGAAAAAAGCAACACCAGCAGCCAAGAATAGGCACCAGGGAGCCGGCCTGTGCAATCCAAGAGACACTGGGGTGAAGCTGGTGCTTCCCAGCCAAGAGACTGTGGCTGCAGGAAGCAGAGGAGGCTAAGTGGGGGTGAAGAAGGGTGGGGGGTGGGAAAGCATATATCGCTGGTTACCGGTTGTTCTGTCTCCTGCTGGAAGCTCCATGAAGCTGCTTTCTCATACCCCCGGTTCACTGATCTCCAGTAGGAGTCCAAGGTGGCGGATCCATGCTGCGGTAGCTGATAGGGGACCTCTGCATGAATCTCTCCTCGCTGTCAGTTCTCGGTCAGTTTCTTATTCCATTTGATGCTTGGCTGATTTCTTTATCTCTTCATTTGATACGCAGGGTTTCGGGATTGACATGTGATTCTGTTTGACTTAGTTTTTCTGATCTTTGCTGCGGAGGGACTGCGTGGTGCTTCTGACTATAGCACCATTGTTGCCTGGAAGATCTAGAGAGCACTTTTTAATGCTCACGTGTACCCCAGACATGGTAGAGACGTCTCAGTGTGTTGCACTCCGGTGTTACAGCCCTAAACGATGCCTGGCTTCCTCTCTGCTGTCCTAGGTTTCCAGCCCTGCAAGGGGGACTGGGTGGAGGCTGAGTACTGGATCCGGCCTGGCACTTGGAGCAGCGAGGCTGTCACCGTGAAGCCACTGCGATACAAGCGCGTGGACGAGGTAGTGCGGGGTCACTCTTGTCCTCTGCTTCTGCTAGACCTGCTGCACTTCCTTAAGGAAACAGGGTAACAGAGTGCTCACATAAGGAAGTTCTAAACCCTGTTCTTTATGTGCACGCCTTAAACGTCCTCAGAAGGAAAGAACGTGTGTTGGATAATTGTTGGGGATGAATGGGTGGGGTGTGGGTTTGAGCTTGTTTGTCAGAACTGGGCGTGGTTTATGTATTGCGACGGTCGTGAGAGCAGGGGGTTCAGTTTGCATGCCTGAGCATCAACTTAGCACCCTATCCCTCAGCCCTTCACTGTCTCATCTCCCCTCCCTGGTTCACACTCGTTTAGTAATATCCAGAGCTGTGGTTTTCATCCGAGACCAGGGCTCACCCCCAGAGAGTCAGGTGCCGGGTGAGGTGTCACCATACGCTCAGCTGCTGTTTGCAGCATGCCGGCCGGGCTGGGCCCCTGATGGGGAGGAGAGAGGTTAGCGCTGCACGCTCAGTGCTGCAATGACTCTGTCCCAGGTCTGCATTTCCAGCCTCTGTGGACGAAACGGGGTGATTGACGACAGCATCTTTTTCACCCTGGAGTCACTGAAGCTTCCCGACGGGTACGTGCCTCACAGATACGACGTCGTCAGTGCGGTGGTGGTGGAGAGCAGCCAGTCGTGCTACATGTGGAGGGCGCTGTGCATGACCCCTGTGAGCAGACGGTACGAGAGCCTTTCTTCTCGGGGAGTAGAGCGCCCAGTCAGAGGGTGCTGTCAGAGTTGCTTCAGTCAGCAAGAATAGGTATTTCAGGGAAGACTGCAAATCCTGAGCTGACAGAACACCTCCTAGAGGGTTGGCAGCGGTCTCCATGGCTGACTGATGGTAGAGTTAGAGGTTCTTAGTTTATGTTTTTGAATGATCCTTTGTTGGTGGTTTCCACTTTTTGGTGGATTCTTAAAAAATTGGACATCTTTTTATTCTTACCCATTTTGACTTTTTTTAAGAGCGCACTGGACTTGGTGGGTTATTCAGATACTGCATTTCCTGTGTCAGTGTTGTTCTTCCGTGTCTGAATGCTCACCTGCCCACCGTGTGTGCATCCACCTTGACGAGGCCTTCCCTGAGCTCTGTTAGTGAGCCCCGTGCCCGGCCCTGCCCATCTTCCTCCTGGGCCCTCTCAGCAGTGCGCTGTTAGGTTAGTTTTCCTGTGCCCTGCCTACCCTCTCCTTCGGGGTGTGTGCTCTGTGCAGGAAGGGGTTTCTGTCTCGTTTCCTGCCTCCTGTCTAGTGCCAGTTCCAGCCTGATGTTTGGTAGGATGGGTGGTGTGTGGATTGAGTGACCTTGTGTGCAGGTTCAGTGAGCACTGAAGAGCCAGGGCACCGCCCTGTGGGACAGAGGCGTAAACTGAGAGTCAGCGATGGAGGTGCTCCAGGCTGTGGGAACACGTGTAGGTGGGTGAGCGGGCAGGGCTCTGCCGAGGTGGGAAGCTGCCATAGGAGACGCCTGTCGTCCTTCCCCCATGCTTGGCATCTGCTTGCCCTTCCAGCAGGGCCCGGATGCCTTTGGATGACATTGAGGCCCCTGTGTGGCAGTGCAGCAGTCCCCGCAAGTGCTGCCTCCTAGGGCTTTGAGTCTGGAAGCCACGTGTGAGGACACAGACCACCAGGCATGTGTGCATTGTCAGTGGGGACCCTCCCTGTGTCCGAACCAGGTCTCTAGGCTCCGGTTAGTTCTGTGAGCTCACTGAGCGTCTGCACCTGAAGCCTTGCCTGGTGAAGAGCCAGGCCCTATCGGTGGATACAGACAGCAGACCTCATGGCAATGCCTGTACCATCTGCTGGCCTTGTGGGGAGGGAGGCAGATCTGTGGGATGGCCTGGAGCCACACGCCCCTGAAGGAAGCACCATGTCACTGCATGCACACGCCTGACTGTTCTTGGTAGGCCAGACATGCTTGAAAAAGCCACAGCAGTCGAGTGATGGCCCCTGGTGGATGCGAGCAAGAGGGCTCCTGGGGCGACAGAGGCCCCTCACAGACCCTCAGAGAGAACACACTGGCAGTCTGAGGCCTCGCGGTGGGTGTTCACTGGAATGACTTAGAGATATTATCTCCAATTCTGGATCCCGTTGCCCTAGCCTACGTATTTTTTCGCAGCATGAACTACCGTTTAACATACTACATAATGTACAAATTTATTATGCTTTATTGTCCGTCTCCGCTCCCTCTTCCCAGCCTGGGATGGCAGCCCTTCAAGACCAGGGCCCCTGACACAGTGCCTGCTCGTAGTGTATGGACAGTGTGGCCATTGCGCTGAGCCAGGTGTGACCAGCAGTGGTGCTCCCTGGCTGTGGTCGTGGCTCCTGGGGTGCCAGCCTCACCGATGCCGCCTCAGGGCAGGCCCAGAGCCCCTGGAGAGGGCCGGTTATCCCTGGGTGGGTGACTAGCATCCCACAGGTGGACCCTTCCTTGTCCTCCTTGCAGGCTCTGAGCTAACCCCAAATCCTGTTACCTCAGATTCCTCCACAATTCCCTAGTCAAAGTGAGGCTTTATGGGGCAAGTGGAAGAAGGGCGTTTGTTCTTAGTTGACTTTCCAGGCCCAGTGGACTCCCGCCGCCTCTGCTGCTGCGGTTAGCTCCCCTCCCCTGAGTTTGTGAGGGAGGCTGCCATCTGTGCACTCAGCACACGCTTCACATGTGCCCCTGAGCAAAGGCTCCAGTGTCCACCCTAGAGGTGCTTGTGTCCTTGTCCTGTCACCCAGGCTTCCCAGCGAGCTCCCCACACTCCACAGCTTCGGTCCCCTGTGCACGCTGGGGACTCTGGACTCCTCTCTTCTAGCCTGAGACCCCTCTTCTTCACTCTGGAAACTCTACCCTTGGGTGGGCTGAGCCAGAACCTGCGGGCCATTCTTTTTTTTTTTTTCCCCTGCTTAAATTTTTTTTTAATTGTACTTTAAGTGAAAGTTTACAATTCAAGTTAGTCTCTTGTACAAAAACTTATACATACATTGTTATGTGACCCCAGTTGCTCTCCCTGTAATGTGACAGCACACTCTTCCTTTCCACCCCTAATTTCCAGTGTCCATTCAACCAGCTCCTAACCCTCTCTGCCTTCTCATCTCGCCTCCAGACAGGAGCTGCCCATTTAGTGTCATGAAAGGACAAGTATCATTTTATGTCCCATAGTCCAGTCTAATCTTTTTCTGAAGAGTTGGCCTCGGGAATGGTTTTAGTTCTGGGTTGACAGAGTGTCTGGGAGCCATGCTTTCTGGCATTTCTCCAGTCTCAGACCATTAAGTTTGGTCTTCTTACTAGAATTTGAGTTCTGCACCCCACTTTTCTCCTGCTCCATCAGGGACTCTCTGTTGTGTTCCCTGTCAGGGCGGTCATTGGTGGTAGGCGGGCACTATCTAGTTCTAGTCTCAGGCTGATGAAGTCTCTGGTTTATGTGGCCCTTTCTGTCTCTTGGGCTAATACTTTCCTTGTGTCTTTGGTGTTCTTCATTCTCCTTTACTTCAGGTGGTTGGGACCAATTGATGCATCTTAGATGGCCGCTTGCAAGCTTTTAAGACCTGTAATGGTTTGAATTATGTCCCCCAAAAGAATGTGTGTATCAGTTTGGCTAGGCCATGATTCCTGGTACTGTGTGATTTTCCTGTATGTTGTAAACCTGCCTCTATGATGTTAATGAGGGAGGATGGGTGGCAGTTGTGTTAGTGAGGCAGGACCTGATCTACAAGACTGGTTTGTGTCCTGAGGCAATCTCTTTTCTTTTTTTTTGGTTTTAATGAAGAGAGGTTTGTTTCCTCACAGTCAAAGTAAGCTAAAAGTCCAAATTCAGGGCGTCAGCTCCAGAGGAAGGCTTTTTCTCTCTTTCGGCCTTCTCATCAAGGTTCCCCCGGACTAGGAGCTTCTCTGCGCAGGGACCCCAGTCCAAAGGACGCACTCTGCTCCTGGCACTGCTTCCTTGATGGTATGAGGTCCCCCTGTCTCACTGCTCACTTCTGTCTTTTATATTTCAAGCGATTGCCTCAGGACACAATCCAGTCTTGTAGATCAGGTCCTGCCTTACTAACACAACTGCCACCCATCCTCCCTCATTAACATCATAGATGCAGGTTTACAACATACAGGAAAATCACACAGTACCAGGAATCATGGCCTAGCCAAATTGATAACCACATTTTTGGGGGGACATAATTCAAACCATGACATTCCACCCTTTGGCCCCCAAAAAATCACATCCTTGCAACATGGAAAACATATTCACCCCATCATATCATAGCAAAAGTCTTAACTCCAAGTCCAAAATCCAAAAATTCCTCTTCATCTGTGAAATCTAGAATACAAGTTATCTGCTTCCAAAGGTACAATGGCAGAACAGGCATAAGCTAGACATTTCCATTAAAAATGGGAGAAATTGCAGGGAAAGAAGGCATAACAGGCACCAAGCAAGTTAGCAGAACACATTACATCAGCCCTCAAGGCTTTGAAAATAATTTTATGTTCTCTGAGACAATTTACACAATAGCCCTGCCCTCTAGACTCTAGGTATTGGCCCCAATCTCTGGATTCTGAGTGGAGGCCCATCAGTCCTGGGCTTCAGCTCCACCTTCCAGGCCCACTGGGACAGCAACTCTGCTCCCTTGGCTTTAGGCGCACCATTCTCCTAGTCCATTGGAGTGACAGCTCCACCCTTAGAAGCACCAGAGGCCATGTCTCCACCCTTTGAAACCCCTGAGGTCATGGCCATACCTTTTGAGACTGAAGCAGCTCGGCTTCTTGTGTCCCTTGTCTATTCAGCTTCTGCTTCCTATGGCCTCTCAGCCCTCGGGCCTCACGCCTGCATCTGCCCTGCTGGGGCAAGTGTTCCAAAGCTCAGTAGCTCCCGGTAGGTGCCCGGAGGCATCCCGCATCACCAGGAAGCCTCCTGCTCACAGGCACTCAGCTATCTCGCTCCATGGGTCGGCTCCAGTGCTGTCTTTCACTGGTCTCCTGGTTCTGCTGCTGTTGGTACTCTGCTGTTGCTGCTGCTTCTCTTCTGCTGTAGGTTCTCTGCTGCTGCTGGTCCTCTGTCACTGCCGCACGTCGTCTATCCATTCACGGTTTTAAAAGTGCTTCCACATTTTAGGTATCTGTTAGAGCAGCACCCCACTCTCTCGGTACCAAATTCTGTCTTAGTCATCTAGTGCTGCTATAACAGAAATACCACAAGTGGATGTTTTTAACGAAGAGAAGTTTATTTCCTCACAGTTAAAGTAGGCTAAAAGTCCAAATTCAGGGCATCAGCTCCAGGGGACGGCTTTTTCTCTCTGTCTGCCTTCTTCTCTTCGGTGTTCACCCAGAGAGCTTCTCGGTGAGGGACCCCGGTCCGAAGGGTGTGCTCTGCTCCCGGCACTGCTTTCTTGATGGTATGAGGTCCCCCCTGCTGCTCTTTTTTGAGTGTTGTTTGCTTGATATATTATCTTCCATCCTTTGAGTTTTAGTTTGTGTATTTAAGTCTAAGGTGTGTCTCTTGTAGGCAGCATATAGAGGGATCGTGGTTTTTAATCCATTCTGCCACTCTGTCTCTTTATTGGGACATTTAGTCCATTTACATTCAGCGCAATTTTTGATAGATATGAGTTTAGTGCTGTCATTTTGATGTCTTTTTTTGTATGTTGTTCACAGTTTCTTTGTTCCACTTAGTTTTCTGTGTTGAGTCTTTTTCTTCATGTATTTTCTTTTAATCTTTTTCATTGTTGTTGATTTTGTGTTTGCTGAGTCTTTATATTTTTCTTGTTTTTTATTTGGATGTGTAGGATTGTTAGTTTCCTTTGTGGTTACAGTAATATTTACCTCTGTTTTTCTAAGTTTAAAGCAGTCTTTTATTTCTTTATACCACCTTGATTTCCTCTCCATATGAGAAATCTATGTCTACATTTTTTAGTCCCTCTTTTTTTGTTTTAATGTTGTTTTTTACATATTGACATCTCTGTTCCCTATTTTCAGTGTTTTAGCTTTGATTTATTTTTGTGACTTCCTTATCTGGGTTGATATCTGGCTACCCTGTCCTGTGTTCTGGTCTTGGGTTGTTATCTGATGTTATTGATTTTCTAACCAGAGGACTCCCTTTAGTATTTCTGGTAATTTTGGTTTGGTTTTTGCAAATTCCCTGAACTTCTGTTTATCTGGAAATGTTCTAATTTCGCCATCATATTTGAGAGACAGTTTTGCTGGATATATATCTTTTGGCTGGCAATTTTTTCCTTCAAGGCTTTATATATGTCCTCCCATTGCCTTCTTGTCTGCATGGTTTCTGTTGAGTAGTCCGAGCTTATTCTTATTGACTCTCCTTTGTAGATGACTGTCATGGTTTGAATTATGTCCCCCAAAACATGTGTGTATCAATTTGGCTGGGCCATGATTCCTGGTACTGTGTGATTTTCCTATATGTTGTAAATCCTGCCTCTATGATGTTAATGAGGGAGGATGAGTGGCAGTTGTGTTAGTGAGGCAGGACCTGATTACAAGACTGGATTGTGTCCGGAGGCAATCTCTTGAGATATAAAAGACAGAAGTGAGCAGTGAGACAGGGGGACCTCATACCATCAAGAAAGCAGTGCCAGGAGCAGAGCGCGTCCTTTGGACTGGGGTCCCTGCGCAGAGAACCTCCTAGTCCAGGGGAACACCGAAGAGAAGAAGGCGACAGAGAGAAAAAGCCTTCCTCTGGAGCTGACGCCCTGAATTTGGACTTTTAGCCTACTTTGACCGTGAGGAAATAAACTTCTCTTCGTTAAAGCCATCCACTTGTGGTGTTTCTGTTATAGCAGCGCTGGATGACTAAGACAATGACTTTTCGTTTATCCCTAGCCACTCTTAAAGTTCTCTATCTTTGGTTTTGGCAAGTTTGATTATAATATGTCTTGATGACTTTCTTTTGGGATCTACCTTATGTGGGGTTCGATGAGTATCTTGGATAGATATCTTCTCATCTTTCATGATATCAGGGAAGTTTTCTGCCAACAAATCTTCAACAATTCTCATTGTATTTTATCCACCTGTTTTCTGGTATTCCAATCACAAGGTTATTCCTCCTGATAGAGTCTCACATAGTTCTTAGGGTTTCTTCATTGCTTTAAAACCTTTTATCTGACTTTTCCTCAAATAAGTTGGTGTCAAGTGCTTTTCTTCAGTCTCACTAATTCTGACTTCCACTGCCTCAGTTCTGTTCCTATGACTTTCTGTTGAGTTGCTGATTCTGAAATTTTATTGTTCATCTTCTGGATTTCTGATTGCTGTCTCTCTATGGATTCTTGCAGCCTGTTAAATTTGTCGTTGTACTCTTCTCTAATCTTCTATTGCTTGGTCTGCGTTTGTCCTGATCTTCCGGATATCTTGAAGAGTTCTGTGTATTAATCTTTTGAATTCTGCCTGCGGTAATTCCAAGAAATTGTCTTCCTCAGAAAATTTCTTAATTCTTTATTTTGGGAGCTTGCTGAAGCCATCATGGTCTGCCTCTTTATGTGATTTGATAGACTGTTATCTCCGAGCCATCAATAAGTTACTATATTTATTTATTTTGTTTGCTTACTGCATCCTAGCTTCTTGTTTTTTGTTTTGATATGCCCAGATAGGCTGCTCCTGTGAGCTAGCCCAATCACCGGTGCTTCTGAAGCTCCAACATCCTGCCACCAGGTGTCCAGATCTGCCACTAAGTATGTGAGCCCAGGAGTCCACCCACTCCTTCTGTATGGATGCAGCTCAGGTGTCCAAGTAGTCGGCTACCAAGTGTGTGGTGCAGGCTGTCACCTGCAGTCCTAGACGGGCATGGGTGGTTGATGTAGGCAGAGGCATTTTCCTGCATCAGGGGGTCACACACTGAGCAAGGCAGGGGGCTGACGGCCACCCCCGGTGTCCTGTGGGCTGTTCCTGACTCCCTCCTTTCTTTTACATTCCTCAGCCTGTCCTCAAAATGCACCCAGAGCCTGACTGCCCCTGCTGCTACGCCCTCAGCCTCCTGGTCTGGGTGCTGAAGGCCGTCTACCCCTGCTGCCACCCCCTCGGCCTCCTGGTCTGGATGCTGAGGACTGGTGCAGGGTCTCAGGGAGCTCTGAGAGGCCTCAGCATGTTTGGGTGAAGGAGAACGGGGTCAACAGCTGGACCAGGAGGCCGTGTGAGGAGACGTGTGTGTAGAACAGGAGGAATTAGAGTGTGTCAAGGCGAGGGCAGGAGCTGGCTGAGAAGTCAGAATCTCGGTGTGGTTGAGAATGCCACCAAGTGTGCGGACAGGGCCGAGGGGCACCAGGCTCACTTCTGGGCACTGTTTCTAACGGAGCCGCAGGCTGGAGCGAGAGGTGGTGTGAGGTCAGATGGCCTTCTGGAAAGATGGCTGTTTGAGGAGCAGGTACAGTAATCACCTGCTACAGTGCTGTTCAGTAGTGTTGTAGAACAGAGGAGAGTGGGTGGGTCTTTCCACGGGCAGGGGAAAATTTAATGGTTTCAAGTACTTTAAAACAACAGAACCTGTTTTTCTAAATGCAAGCTTCAGTGACTCCCTCCCATGCACTTCCCTCCCTCCCTCCCCTCCCCCCTTCCCTGTGGCCTGCAAGGAGGTGGCAAAAGCATGGAGAATCGCTGACTGAGAAGGGGATGTGGTGTCTCAAGTGCCCTTTTAGGAACACAGGCCACCTGTGGAGATAGGTCCCTGTGGTGGTGCCTTAGAGCCAGCGTGTCGCATCCCTCCCCTTATATTTTACAGGATTTGTCATTTTCTTTAAGGTGAGTTGCTGTCTTTCTTAGAAATTCTAAGCATTGGAAAAATACTGTATCTTGTCCATGGTCATCTTGGGGTGTCTCTGGTTAGGGAGGTGCAGGGAAGATCAGGGGATGCCGCCTTCCGTCAGTGACGCCCCGCGTCTCTGGTTGCTTTCTCCAGAGAACTTTGTGTCCTTGGTGAGAGTGCGGATGACGTCTGCGGAACCCTGTTACTGAAGAACAAAGGAGATGTTGACGTTACAAGGATGACGAATTTTGGAACCCTGAAAGAAGGAGGAAGTAAAAATATGGTGGTCTGGATAGAGTAAGTTTGGCACTTAAAGTTTTAAATAAAATTACACTGCTGGTTGTTTATAAAAACCAATTTAAGAATTTCTGTAGAGCTACTAACTTTGCCTATTTGTTTTTTCCTTTATGAAAATCTTTTCAAAATTTTTTTATTTGCTCGACAGCAAGTAACCACACGATCCTATTTCAAAATAGGTGAAGTTCATTTTAGGCGTGTTCCAGCCTGCCTTGCTGTGTAATCCCAGCTTCCCAGGCCACATCAACCTGGAGTAAAATTCCTTTTCATTTTCAAAGATTAAAAACAGCCACAGTACCCAGCAGACCCAATGCTCAGACAGTTGAGATCCCATTAAGGATCAGAAAAACGTTTAATCCTTGTTTTAAGCGTAAGAAAAAGCAGAAAGGAAAAGGAAGAGCTTCCCTGCCCCTTGCCCCTGCCCCAAGCGCCCCCCAATCTCCACAGTTCCCAATGCTGGAGCAGGTTTCTGCAGGCTGAGGGCACCTGGCCATGATACCTACAGTACCAGTCACCCTGTTCTAATATGGAAGTGCCAGGACAGAGGCAGCCAGCATGGGATGCAGACTACTGCCCGCTTCCCTGGGGGGTGTTCAACACCCGCTCGACCAGGGCTTGGCAGACTGCAGCTCTTGGGGCACACCCAGCCCACCACCTGTTTCTCTGTGATCTGTGCGCTGAGAAAGGTATGTACATTTTTCAGTGGTTGAAAAAAGATCAGAGGATGAACACTGCCAGTGATGTGTGAGGAGTACACAGATTGCGAGTTTTATGGTCCGTGAATACAATTCTATTGGACACACAAAATTGTTAATCTAAAAACACATTTTTCTTATATTCATTAAGATATTTTTGATTGCCATTCATTAGTTAGCTTGAATTCTGTGTTTCATGGTAATGGAGTAGTCTAGCGTTAGAAATACTGTTTGTGCTCATGTCTGATTTCTCTCCAGGAATAAAGGAGACGTTCCTCAGCACTTAGTCAGCTGCAGACTGGCCGGCTGGGATAAAACCAAACAATTCAGTGTTCACATGCCTGGTGAAGACCCAATAGGCCCCACACCCTCTGCGGTTTCTGTTCCTGCGAAGGGGGAGGAGTTTTCAGATGGAACCATGAGCTCACTGAGTAGCTGCAGAAAAAGCCAGCCCTGCCAGACTCTGGAGGGCAGCCTGGGGAGGAGCAGGGAAGGCGCTCCAGGTGGGCCTCGCAGCCACTACTGTGGGAGGTCCAGTATGCTGGTCACTCGGCTGAGTTTGCTTTGCCACCTGGGAGCTCCAGGTGGACCTCCTCAGGGATCTGGGTGTCGGTGGGTCACAGCACCCTTCAGGAGGGCAGACTCCAAACCCAGTGCCACCCCAGGGAAGAGAGCGGGTGCAGGGGCCAGGCACCGCTGCTTTCCATGCTCTGAGCTGGACGTGGGCCCTACCTGCCTGCCCTTCACCTCGTGACTTTCAGGGTGGGGGAGAGGGATAGATACCCAGAACAGCCTCAGATTGAGAGGCTCCTGTGTGTTTTTGTGAGCTGGGGAGAGGCTCCCGGAGTGCCCCAACCTGTGTGGTCTGGGCGTTGGGTGCCCTTCTCCCCGGGAACCTGGGCACCTCGGGCTATACCCGTCCTGTTTCTGACCGCTTTATCGTTTGCTTCTGTCAGCCAGTGGCTGGCGATCTGGCCTGTGCTGTGTGTGTGAGGCTCCTGTGTACCTGTGTGAGCGTGCACCATGTTAGAGAGAACTTACCTCTTGGCCTGATTTTGGATTTAAATCTCATTTGACCAGGCGATTGCACCCGTGAAGGAGGAAGCGGGGAAGAAGAGGCTGGGCTCTCGAGGCAGGCCGCAGATCCCAGCAGGCCAATCCCTCCAGGCGGAAAGACCTCGGTGGTGATTACATGCAATGCAAAGTACGGGTCTGTGGGCCAGAAGGCGGTTAGGTTTGGGGCATCGGTGCATTTGTTTTTAAGTTTGATCTATGATGCTTCCAGGTTGGATGTTATAAAAACTGTTCACACGTGCTTTGATGTGACAGACTCATAAGACAAAGCACTGCTTTAGAAAATGGCTGAGCTGAGTTTTAGTGGCCTGGGATGTGGATGCCTTGTAAGCCCCCATCCCCAGCAGATGGTCCAGTCTCCTCCTTTACTGAGAACGCAGACATTGGGGCGGGCGCCCTTGTCTTAAGTCCTTCCAGCTTGGCCTGTCCTTTTACTGCCTGTCCTTGTGTCCCACACTCACTGGTGGCCGGCTCAGCCCTGAGGCCCCTTGTCCGATGTGACCCCGGGCCGAGAAGTGGCTTCCACACTGCAGGCTGTGCTGAGGACAGGGCGGGCCAGGCAGGGCCGTCAGGCTGTGTTCCCTGCTGAAACTCAGACTCGAACTTCTCCGGTCTACAGAGACCTGCTGCTGCCCTCTCGTGGCTGACTGCATCTAGCCGGCCACCCAGAGCTGTAACTGGACCCCTTTCCTCTTTTCAACCCTCCCTCCGCTTGTCCGGAATTCCCTGGCCCGGCTGCGGTGCGGGCCCGCTGCTTGCAGGCTGCTCTGAACGATGGGTAAGCTTTCAGCTGGGCCTTCTTCTTCATCAGTCATCTAGACTGGCTAACTGTAAACCTTTCTAAAAATGCAAATCTGATTAAATCACCACCTTGCTTCAGACCTATCAACGTCAAACCATAGGTGACCGCTGTGTGCTATGCAGCCATTTAAAATGGTATTTTAGAAATGTTATGACAGTATAGGAGCTCTGGTGGCACAGTGGTGAAGCGCTTGGTTCCTAACTGAAAAGCAGTTCAAACCCACCAGCCGCTCTGCAGCAGAAAGATGCAGCAGTCTGCTTCCGTAAAGATTTATAGCCTTGGAAACCCTATGGGGCAGTTCTCCTCTGTCCTGTAGAGTTGCTGTGAGTCAGAACCAACTCAGTGGCAGTGGGTGTGGTTTTCTGGGTTTGTGACAATATAGAAATAGGTGAGCATAATGCGTAGTGTACGCAGTATGGTATCAAAGCAAAAGCAAGAAATCGGGCACAAAGTGAAGTGCACAGTAAACTTGGAAATACGGAAAATGTTTTTCTCGTTCTTAAGTTTGAGAAGTATGGAAAAGACAATTTTAGGTGCTTGCTTTTATCTTGGGAAGTTTTTACATTGTTTATTTTAGAAAGTCCCTTTTTTCCTCATAGAAAGAGTTGTTAAAAACAGAGGGTAAGTGCTGTTAGCTTTGCGACTTCTCTTGTCTGTACAGAAGGGAAATTACATTGAATCTGCCTACTTTATTGACAATCTAAACTAAATTTTTTTTTTTTTTCCAAGAAACTCTGGCCGCTGCAGGGAGCTCCTCCTGCTTTGTTTTTCTGACTTCATCATTGGGCGGTACCTGGACACAAACGTGGTCAGTGGCGAGGAGGCACTAATAGGGGTCCGAGAACCATTCTCTTGGAAAAAGTCGAAAAGTTCCCAAGTGTCAGCGCCCACAAAAACTACTGTCGTCGTGACCACACAGAAAAGGTAGGTGTGGCAGCAGGCAGCGGATGTCAGCAGTGTGTGTGTGGTGTCCTGGTGAGAGAGAGACCAGCATGAGCACAGCCTGCCTATGGGCAATGCTGGGAGGAAGGACCAGAGGTGTGGACAATCCTCCCGTTGTCACACTAGGGGCTCTTTCTGCAAACTCTTAAATGTCCATCCCTGCCAGGCATTGGATGTGCCAGGGCAGGACCCCGCAGCTGCCATCACCACCATGTGAGGACCAGCACAGAGGACCATGACACCCCTGGGCCGCCTCGCCACCTGCCAAGGCTCAGAGACTCACAGCCTTCGGCTCATGCCACCCCCCATGCACCCCACAGCCCAGTCTCTGGAGGGTAGGGATGGTGCTTGGTGTGGCTGTGTCAGTGAGGTGCCCACATATGGCCAGAGAGAGCAGACGCAGAGGCTAGTGCCGCTTCTGGAATAGCACGCGCTGCATCTGTGACGGGGCTTGGGAGTGTGGCTATCCAGGCTACGGCTGGGTTCGTTTCATCATCTGCAGCTATGAAACCCAAAAAGCTCTAAAAAACAGTTCATTTTTTCTTAAATTTGGTGCAAAAAAATTCTGCCCTGTAGAGATGTAAGGAGGATCTCCGTAGACTTTGCCCCCTATGGTGTTCATGTTCATTCACTGGCTGCAGTGACACTGATGGGCTTAAAGTCCACGTGCTGCCCCACAACCCACTGAGGGTAAGATGGATTACTTTCCTAATACCTCCCCCAGTAACAGACTGAGAAAGGGGATATGGACTTCTGCTGCAAGGCAGAGAGGAGTATTGTGTGGTTTAGCCTTGGAGTTAGAACATGTGTGAATCGCAGCACTGCCCCCAGGAGGCTGTGTGACCTTGGGCAAGTTTCTTAACCTCTCTGAGCCTTAATCTCGTTTGTAAAAATGATAAGTCCCTATTCATATGGATCCTGGTGAGCTCTGAGCTTACTGTGAACACAGAGTGCTGGACCTGCCATCCAGGCGCTGGTGGTCAGGCACTTTTGGCCCCGCCCGCCGCTGAGGCTTGGCCTCAGTAGGTCCAGTGCAGGTAGCTGGTGCCCTCAGTGCCTGCCCATCTCAGGACAGTGTGCCTACAACTCGCTAGCTGAGTTATTGGCCACCCTAAGCTGTGAACAAATGTGTGTGCTTAACACAGCATCTTTTTTAAGGCCACGTGATGGGACTGACCCTTTAGGCTAGCTACTGAACTCCTGTTCTCCATGCTCATATTCCCACTGGTAGCTCACATCTCATGAGCCTGCCTACGCTCTGCATGCATACTTCTGTCTCACACACACCACAAACCCACCAGGGAAGGTGTCCTTGTTTCTCAGAGGGAGGCGGTGGGCTTCCCAGTGCGCTTAGTGGTGGGTGGACTTGCTGCAACCTTTGTGGTTGCAGAGCGCCTCTCTGCTCAGCCTTCTATCAGTGTGAGCTCAGGGAACCCAGATTGAGAGGACAGTTGGTGGAACGAGACTAGGGAGCCACCCCTTCTCTGAGCAGAGGCCAGCTGAAGGGAGAGTCACAGGCAGTAAGGGAGGAAGTGCCTCTCTTCATTTTACCCACCCCAGGCAGACAGCCGATAAGTGGAGGTTTCTGGGCCTCAGTCTGGTGTTGTTAACCTCCCTGTCCTTTCCTAGCTCTCTTCTCCCAGATTTGCTTTCACATAGGTTCTGTGGTTGGATGCACCTTGCCCACAGCAGCGCTGATACTCTTCATTCTACGGGTGGCAGAATTTCTGTGACTCAGCCCTTTCTGGGGAAAGTGCGAAGCTTGGGGGTGAAACTGAACTTTTCCAGAGAAACTGCAGGCTGAAAAGCAAAGGGGAAAAAACAAAAGCAATTGGGAAGGCAGGACCAGACAGAGCAAACATTACTAAATGTGTGCTTTGCAGTGAGAGCACGGGTGTAGTTTCTAATACTTACCTGCCATTCTTAAAAATACAGCAGTAAGAGTTCAGCTAATTAGAAAAACAGACCCATAACAAAAGAAGAGATTGAAGAAGTAATTTTAAAAACTCCCGACAAAAAAAGCCCTGGCCCAGACAGCTTCACTGGAGAATTCTACCAGACTTTCACAGAAGAGCTAACGTCAGTACTACTCAAGCTATTTCAGAGCGTAGAAAAGGAAGGAATACTCCCTAACTCATTGCTTGAAGCCAGCATAACCCTAATACCAAAGCCAGGCAAAGACACACACACAAAAAAGAAAGCTACAGACCTGTGTTCCTCATAAGCATAGACATAAAAATTATCAACAAAATTCTAGCCAACAGAATTCAACAACATACGAAAAAAATAATAATACATCATGACCAAGTGGGATTCATACCAGGGATGCAGGGCTGGTTCAACATTAGAAAGTCAGTCAACGTAATGCACTACATAAATAAAAGAACCACGTGACCATTTTAATCAATGCAGAAAAGGCATTTGACAAAGTCCAACACCCATTCCTGATAAAAACTCAGTGAAATAGGAATAGAAGGGAAATTGCTCCACGTAATAAAAGGCATTTATACAAAGCCAACAGTCAGCATTCTAAATGGAGAGAGACTGAAAGCATTCCCCTTGAGAACAGGACCAGACAAGGGATGCCCTTTATCACCACTCTTATTCAACATTGTGCGGAAAGTCCTAGCCAGAGCAGTAAGGCAAGAAAAAGAAAGTGTCCAGATTCATGAGGATGAGGTAGAACTATCCGTATTCGCAGACAATATGATCTTATATGCAGAAAACCCCAAATAATCCACAGGAAAGCTACTGGAACTAATAGAAGATTTCAGCAAAGTAGCAGGATACAAAATTAACATACAAAGATCGGATTCCTCTACACCAGCAAAGAGAACTTCGAAGAGGAAATCACCAAATTAATACCATTTGTAATAGCCCCCAAGAAGATGAAGTACTTAGAATAAATCTAACTAGGGACATTGTTATGGATTGAATTGTGTCCCCCAAAAATATGTGTCAACTTGCAGCTTGTAAAGACAATGCTCTACATTCAACCTTGGTGAGTAGTGTCTGGGGTCTTAAAAGCCTGTGAGCAGCCATCTAAGATACTCCACTGGTATCATCCCTTCGGGAGCAAGGGAGAATGAAGAGAACAGGATACAAGGAAAAGATTAGTCCGAAGGACTAATTGTCCACAGCTACCAAGTCCTCCACCGGACTGAGTCCAGTACAGGTAGATGGTGCCTGGCTACCACCACTGACTGCTCTGACCAGGATCACAACAGAGCGTTCTGGACAGAGCTGGAGAAGGATGTAGAACATAATTCTAACTCACAAAAAAAAAACCAGATTTACTGGCCTAAAGGAGACTGGAGAAACCTCGAGAGTATGGCCCCCAGACACCGTTTTAGCTCAGTGGTGAAGTTACCTCCGAGGTTCACTGTTCAGCCTGGGAGTGGACAGCCCCCTAAAACCAAATGAGACTAAGGAGGTATAGGAGTCCAGTGACAAGGGCCAGAAGGCAGAAGGGGACAAGGAAGCTGGTGTTAGGGAACCCAAGGTTGAGTAAGGTTATTGTTGATGTGTTGTGAGATTGTTAACTATTGTCATAGAGCAACATGTGTAGTAACTGTTAAATGAGAAACTATTTTGTTCTGTAAGCCTTCATCTTAAGTGATAATAACAGCACAATTGGAAGAGCGTAGTCAATGTCACTGAACTGTGTATGTAGAAATTTTTGAAACGGTGTATCTTTGGCTATGTGTATTTTCACCAAAAAGAAAAAAAAAAGTTGGGAATTTAGAGGATTAAAATGTTGTGGGGTTGTTAACCAATGTCATAAAACAACATGTGTACTACTGTTTCATGAGAAACTATTTGTTCTGTAAGCCTTCACCTGAAGTACAATAAAATATAAAAAATTTAAAAAAAAAATATGTGTCAACTTGGCCATGATTCCCAGTATTATGTGATTATCCACCATTTTGTCATCTGATGTGATTTTCCTATGTGTTGTAAATCCTATCTCTGATGTTAATGAGGCAGAACTCAGTCTACAAGATAAGGTTGTATTTTGAGTCAATCTCTTTTGAGATATAAAAGAAAAAAGCAAGCACAGAGAAGGGTGGACCTCACACCACCAAGAAAACAGTGCCGGGAGCAGAGCACGTCCTTTGGACTTGGAGTTCCTGCACAGAGAAGCTCCTAAACCAGGAGATGATTGATGACAGGGACCTTCCCCCAGAACCAACAGGGAACACCTTCCCCTAGAGCTGGCACCCTGAATTTGGACTTCTAGCTCCTAGACAGAGAGAATAAATTTCTCTTTGTTAAAGCCATCCACTTGTGGTATTTCTGTTATAGCAGCACTAGATAACTAAGACAATCATAAAAGATCTATACAAAGAAAACACAAAACACTAGTGGAAGAAACCAGAAGAACCCTACGTAAGTGGAAGGACATACCATGCTCATGGATAGGAAGACTAAACATTGTGAAAATGTCAGTTCTACATTTACAGTCAATCTACAGATACAGTGCAGTCCCAATCCACATTCCAACAGCATTCTTTTAACAAGATGGAGAAGCATATCACCAACTTTATATGGAAAGGGAAGAGGCCACAGATAAGTAAAGCATTACTGAAGAAGAACAAAGTGGGAGGCCTCACACTACTTGATTTTAGAATCTGTTATACAGCCACAGTAGTCAAAATAGCCTGGTACTGGTATAACAGCAGACACATAGACCAATGGAACAGAAATTGAGAGCCAAGATGTAAATCCACCCATATATGAGCAGCTGATATTTGACAAAGTCCGTTAAATGGGGAAAAAACAGTCTCTTTAACAAATGGTGCTGGCATAACTGGATATCCATCTCTAAAAAAATGCAGCAAGACCCATACCTCACGCCATGTACAAAAACTAACTCAAAATGGATCAAAGACGTAAATATAAAATCTAGATCGGTAAAGATCAAGGAAGAAAAAATAGGGACAACACTAGGGACCCTAATATATGGCATAAATAGGATACAAACCGTAAGTAACAGTGCACAGACACTGGAAGAGAAACTAGATAACCGGGAACCCCTAAAAAATTAAACACTATGCTCATCAAATGACTTCACCAAAAGACTAAAATGAGAATCTACAGACTGGGAAAAATTTTTTGGCTACAATATATCTGGCAAGGATCTAATCTCTAAAATCTACAAGATACTGCAACACCTCAACAACAAGACAAATAATCCAGTTACAAAATTAGCAAAGGACACGAACAGACACTTCACCAAAGAAAACATTCAGGCAGCTAACAGACACTTGACAAAATGCTTGCTATCATTAGCTGTTAGAGAAATGCAAATCAAAACTACATTGAGATAGCATCTCACTCCAACAATACTGGCCCTAATCCAAAAAACAGAAAATAACAAGTGATGGAGAGCTTGTGGGGAGATTGGAACTATTAATGCAGTGCTGGTTGTTGTTGTTAGTGCCATCAAGTCGGTTCCAACTCATAGCTACCCCATGTACAACAGAACAAAACACTGCCCAGTCCTGCACCATCCTCACAAGCATTATGCTTGAGCCCATTGTTGCAGCCACTGTCAGTCCATCTTGTTGAGGGTCTTCCTCTTTTTCGCTGACCTCTGTTTTACCAAGCATGATGTCCTTCTCCAGGAACTGATTCCTCCTGATAACACATCCAAAGTATATGAGATGTAATCTCACCATCCTTGCTTCTAAGGAGCATACTGGCTGTACTTCTTCCAAGACAGATTTATTCGTTCTTTTGGCAGTCCATGGTATATTCAATATTCTTCGCCAGCACCATAATTCAGAGGCATCAATTTTTCTTTGCTCTTCCTTGTTCATCATCTAGCTTTCGCATGCATATAAGGCAGTTTAAAACACCATGGTTTGGGTCAGGCGCATCTTAGTCTTGAAGGTGACATCTTTTCAACACTTTAAAGAGGTCTTTTGCAGCAGATTTGCCCAGTGCAACGCGTCTTGATTTCTTGATGGCTGCTTCCATGGGTGCTGGTTGTGGATCCAAGTAAAATGAAATCCTTGACAACTTCGATCATTTTTCATTTATCATGATGTTGCTTATAGGTCCAGTTGTGAGGATTTTTGTTCTTTACGTTGAGGTGTAATCCATAGTGAAGGCTGTGGTCTTTGATTGTCATCAGTAAGTCCTCTTCACTTTCAGCAAGCAAGGCTATGTCATTTGCATAATGCGGGTGGTTAATGAGTCTTTCTCCAATCCTTAGCCATGTTTTTCTTCATACAGTCCAGCTTCTTGGATTATTTGTTCAGCACACAGATTGAATAAGTATGGTGAAAGGATACAACCCTGATGCACACCTTTCCTGACTTCAAACCATGCAGTGTCCCCTTGTTCTGTTCGAACGACTGCCTCTTGATCTATGTACAGGTTCCTCATGAGCACAATTAAGTGTTCTGGAATTCCCATTCTTTGCAATGTTATCCGTAATTTGCTAGGATCTACATGGTTGAGTGCATTTGCATAGTCAGTAAAACACAGGTAAATATCTTTCTGGTATTCTCTACTTTCAGCCAGGATCCATCTGACCTCTGCATTGACATCCCTGGTTCCACGTTCTCTTCTGAATCCAGCTTGAATTTCTGGCAGTTCCCTGTCGATATACTTCTGCAGCTGCTTTTGAATGATCTTCAGCAAAGTTTTACTTGCATGTGATATTAATGATACTGTTCGATAATTTCCACATTTGGTTGGATCACCGTTCTTGGGAATAGGCATAAATATGGATCTCTGCCAGTTGGTTGGTGGGGTAGCTGTCTTCCAGATTTCTTGGCATAGACAAGTGAGCACTTCCAGTGCTGCATCCATTTGTTGAAACATCTCAGTTGGTACACTGTTGATTCTTGGAGCCTTGTTTTTTGCCAGTGCCTTCAGTACAGCTTAGACTTCTTCCTTCACTGCCATCGGTTCCTTATCATATGCTGCCTCCTGAAATGGTTGCACATTGACCAGTTCCTCTTCAGTTTGTCATTTACAGCATAGTAGACCATATGATTGTACGATTCAAAATGGCCAATACCAGTCCATTTCGGCTTACCAATGCCTAGAGTATCGATGTTTATACGTTCATTTTCATTTTTGACAATTTCCAATTTTCCTGGATTCATAGTTCGTACATTCCACGTTCCGATTATTAATGGATGTTTGCAGCTGTTTCGTCTCATTTTGAGTCATGCTGCGTCAGCATATGAAGGTCCTGAAAGCTTGACTCCATCCATGTCATTAAGGTCAACTCTACTTTGAGGAGGCAGCTCTTCCCCAGTCATATTTTGAGTGCCTTCCAACCTGGGGGGCTCATCTTCCGGCACTGTATCAGACAGCGTTTCACCGCTATTCATAAGGTTTTCACTGGCTAATTCTTTCCAGAAGTAAACTGTGAGACCTTTCTTCCTAGTCTGGAACCTCAGCTGAAACCTGTCCACCATGGGTGACCCAGCTGGTATATGAATATGGGTGGCATAGCTTCCAGCATCTGAGTATTATGCAAGCCCCCACAGTATGACAAACTGACAGATGCATGGGGAATGCACTGCTGGTTGGAATGCAAAATGGTACAGCCACTTTGGAAAATGATAAGGCGCTTCTTTAAAAAGCTAGAAATAGAAATACCATATGATCCAGCAATCCCATTCCTAGCAATATATCTTAGAGAAATAAGAGCAGTCATACAAATAGACATGTGTATGTCCATGTTCATTAGAGCGCTATTCACAGTAGTGAAAAGATGGAAACAACGTAAGTGCCCATCAACAGATGAATGGATAAACAAATTATGGTACATACAGACAATGGAATAATATGCAACAGTAAAGAACGATGAATCTGTGAAACATCTCACAACGTGGATGAACATGGACGGCATGCTGAGTGAAATAAGTCAGTCACGAACGGACAAGTATTGTATGAGACCACTGTTAATAAGAACTCAAGAAAAGGTTTACATACAGAAAAAAGCATTCTTTGGTTACTAGGGTGGAGGGAGGAGGAGGAGGGATAGTAGACAAATGTCAACTTCAGTGAAGGGAAGGACAGCACAATATAGGGGATGTCAGCACAGCTGGACCAAAGCAAAAGCATAGAAGTTTCCTAGACTTACCCAAACAGTTTGAGGGACCAAGTAGCTGGGCCTGGGGGCTGGGGACCATAGTCTCGGGGGACATCTAGGTCAGTTGGCATAACATAGTTCATAAAGAAAATATTCTACATCCCACTTTGGTGAGTAGCATCTGGGGTCTTAAAAGCTCTCGAGTGGCCACCTAAGTTACATTTTTTTGGACCCAACCTATCCAGAGCAAAGGAGAATGAAGAAAACCAAAGACACAAGGAAAATACTAGCCCAGAGAACTATGGGACCACATGAACCAGAGACTCCACCAGCCTGAGACCAGAAGAACTAAATGGTACCCGGCTACCACCAGCAACCACTCTGACAAGGATCACAACAGAGAGTCCCGGATGGAGCAGGAGAAGAATGTGGAAAAGAATTCAGATTCACGAAAAAAGACTAACTGGTCTGACAGAGACTAGGGTAAGCCCTGAAACTGTGGCCCCCAGATACTCGGCCAACCCAGAACTGAAACCATTAACAAAGCCTACTTTTCAGAGAAGGATCAGACAGACCTATAAAACAAAAATAGCACAAATGAGGAGCATACTTCTTAGTTCAATTAAATATACGAGACCAAACAGGCAACTCTTGTCCAAAAGCAAGAAGAGAAGGCAGGAAGAACAGTAACTGGAATGGACACATGGATGCTGGGGTGGAAAGGGGGAGCATGTTGTCACATTGTGTGAATTACAACCAGTGTCACAAAACAATAGGTATATAAATTTTTGAATGAGAAATTAACTTGAGCTGTAAACTCTAGCTAAAGCACAATTTTAAAAAAAAGTATTTATTGTATTGGGTAAATCTGTTGCAAAAGACTTTTTAAAGTGTTAAAAAAAGAAAAAAAGATATGTTGAAGACTAAGGTGCGCCTGACCCAAACCATGGTACTTTCAGTCACCTCATATGCATGCGAAAGCTGGACGATGAATAAGGAAGACCAAAGAAAAGTTGATGCCTTTGAATTATGCTGTTGGCAAAGAATATTGAATATACCGTGGACTGCCAGAAGAATGAACAAATCTGTCTTGCAAGAAGTACAACCAAAATGCTCCTTAGAAGCGAGGATGGCGAGACTTCACCTCACATACTTTGGAAACATTATCAGGAGGACATCATGCTTGGTAAAGTAGAGGGTCAGCGAAAAAGAAGAAGACCCTCAAGAAGATGGATTGGCGCAGTGGCTGCAACAGTGGACTCAAGCATAACAATGATTGTGAGGATGGCACAGGACTGGACAGTGTTTTGTTCTGTGGTACATAAGGTCGCTATCAGTCGGAACTGACTTGATGGCACCAAACAACAAAAAAAAACATGAACAACAGCAGTTTATGAACATAGAGTTGCTATGAGTCTGAACTGACTCGACAGCACCTAGAGAGAAGTCAATGGTATTCCCTGATATTAAATTATTCAGTTTGAATTACAAAGAAAATAAAAGCTTAATTAAGAGCACAGAACAGTAGTTTTCAAATTCACTGGTTCTGAGAGTCCCCAGGAGCTTCTACCCTTTCTCCTTTGGTGACCACAGTTCTGCCTCGATCTGTGGCATGGAGCACAGGAACCCAGCGAGCTCTGGGTGGAGAAGGGGTCCCAGAGCTAGCGTACAGTTTGCAGATGGCTGAATGAGGCTGGCAGTTTATGCATCGGTTACTTTTGGTGAGTGAACGCACTTTGGTCTTTTTGAAACGGTAGAATGTGTAAAATTGTCTGGGAGGTTCAGACTTGTTTTTAACTTATGAATTTATTTTTTAAGGAACTCAAGACGACAGCTTCCAAGTTTTCTTCCACAGTATCCAATACCGGATAGACTTAAAAAATGTGTGGAACAGAAAATTGACATTCTGACTTTCCAGCCATTGCTTGCAGAGGTAGGAAAGGAGTGTGTGATCACACTTGAAACATGAGTCTCCTCCACACTCGTGTGTCATTTCTGACAAAATCAGGATGGACTTTCTTAGGTTCAGAACTCGCACTGTTAATTGTTACCACAAGTCGTTGGGAACTCCAGGGTAGCAGGAGATAGAGACTGTTCCCTTTGTTCCTTCAGAAACTGAGTGCCCGCATATTATTCATGCAGCTCTGGCCTGCTGCCATGTCAGGAGACAAGCATCACTGAGTCTCCGGGGACTGGTTGCAGTAGAGATGGGGTGGGTATCTTTTGCCTCCAGCCCAGCCTTCCAGCTGGACAGGCATGTCTTTAGGAGCAGAAGGCATTCTGGACTCATAGCAGCTCACCACTCAGTAAAACAGGGACTTCCTCTGCAATGGGGAACTAAGGAAAGACAGGACATCTTTGGAGAAAACTGCAGCTGCACGTACTGAATGTGTGTCTTAGTTTGGGTGCTCTGTTGTTACTAGGTGCCATCGAGTCGGTTCTGGCTTACAGTGACCCTGTGTACTACAGAACGAAACACTGCCCAGTCCTGCGCCATGCTCACAGTCGTTGCTGTGCTTGAGCCAATTGTTGCAGCCACTGTGTCAGTCCATCTAGTTGATGGTCTTCCTCTTTTTCACTGACCATCTGCTTTACCAAGCATGACGTTCTTCTCCAGGGTCTGATCCCTCCTGATAACTTGGGTTCTCTAGAGGAGCAAAACCATTGAAACCTGTTGCCATCAAGTCAATTCAGACTAATAGTGACCCTATAGGACAGAGTAGAGCTGCCCCATAGGATTTCCAAGGAGTGCCTGGTGGATTTGAACTGCCAACCTTTTGGTTAGCAGCTGTAGCACTTCACCACTACACCACCAGAGTTTCCAAGCCATTGAGGTGTATGTATGTATGTGTGTGTATATATATATATATGTATATATATATATATATATATATATACACATATATATATATATGTAGAGAGAGAGAGAGAGAGAGGTACTTCAAGAGATTGGCTCATGCAGTTGTGAGGCTGGCAGGTCCAAAATCCATAGATCAGGCATCAGACCAGAGACTTCTGTAAGCTTATGTCCCAAAATCCACAGGTCAGGGAACAAAAAGAGTGCAGGGTCAAAAGAGAAAGAGAGCTCTGCCAGAATATCAGTCTGTATTCTGGAGGCAGACCACATCCCAAAGGAAACTACTCTTTCAGTGATTGGTTTATCACATCTCATCTCATCTCACCACATCATCCTATCCCATCATTTCATCGCTCTAACCCATCCCATCATCCCATCCCATCACGTCAGCCCATCCCATCACATCAACCCGTCCCGTCATGTCACCCCGTCCCGTCATGTCACCCCGTCCCATCCCGTCATCCTGTCCCATCCCGTCGTCCCATCCCATCACATCAACCCTTCCCGTCCCGTCCCATCACATCAACCCATCTCATCCACATCAACCCATCCCATCCCATCAACCCATCCCATCACATCAGCCCATCCTAGCCCATCAACCTATCAGCCCATCCCATCAGCCCATCCCAGCCCATCAACCCACCCCATCCCATCAACCCATCCCATCACATCAGCCCATCCCAGCCCATCAACCTATCAGCCCATCCCATCAACCCACCCCATCCCATCAACCCACCCCATCCCATCAACCCATCCCATCACATCAGCCCATCAACCCATCAGCCCATCAACCCATCAGCCCATCCCATCAACCCATCCCATCCCATCAACCCATCCCATCCCATCAGCCCATCAACCCATCAGCCCATCCCATCAACCCATCCCATCCCATCAACCCATCCCATCCCATCAGCCCATCCCATCCCATCCCATCATCCCATCCCATCACGTCAACCCGTCCCATCACATCAACCCGTCCTATCCCATCAGCCCATCAACCTATCAGCCCATCCCATCAGCCCATCAACCCATCAGCCCATCCCATCAGCCCATCCCAGCCCATCAACCCATCAGCCCATCCCATCAGCCCATCCCAGCCCATCAACCCATCAGCCCATCCCATCAGCCCATCCCATCCCATCAACCTATCAGCCCATCAACCTATCAGCCCATCCCATCCCATCAACCCATCAGCCCAGCCCAGCCCATCAACCCATCAGCCCATCCCATCAACCTATCAGCCCATCAACCCATCAGCCCATCCCAGCAAATAATCTTTGTCACACCATCCTCATCACATCCCAATCACATTATCTCATCACATCACCCAGTCCAGCGTCAGGCCAAACCACTGAGAATTATAGCCAACTTGACACATAAAATTAACCATCACAATGTGAAACACTGAACAGTTCTGCCAAGGTCAGGAACAAGGCCAGGATACCCCCTCTGCCACCAGGTCCTCACACATGTGGCTCCCTTTGCCTAGAACATTCTCTCTTCACCCCCCCTCCCATGTGGTATTGTTGCTTCTTCCTTGAGGGGGCCTTGTCTGAACCATCCACTGTACTGTACCTGGGGGCTGAAGTCAGGAGCAGGGTGGAACTGCTGGAGAGGCACAGCAGAGGTAGAAGGTGAAGGGCCAGGAGCAGCCCAGTAGAGCAAGTGGCAGGATGCCACAGGGTAGGAGGGCTGTGGGCACACCCCAGTGTGGACATTGGAGGAGTGGGTTTGAAGTTGAGTTACGCGGAAGAAAAGTCAGAAAGGAAGATTTGAAGGGAGGCATGTGCTGCTCAGTGTTTTGAGACCTTCACAGTGGACCCCCGAAGGTCTCAAAGCCTGGTACTTTGCCCTGTCCATTCCAACCCCTGGAACTCCCAGCTCAGGGGCCTCAGAGCTCCCCTGGGTGCTCCCCCTCCCTGTGTCAGGCAGTCACGGGGCTCACACAGTTTGTGTCCCCTTCTGGGATCTCTGTCCTGTGCTCCTGATGTTCATGTTCGAAAACTGCTGTTTTGTGTATTTTGTCTGGTGTTTTTAAGTTACTTCAGGTGAGGATGTAAATCTGGTCCTTGTTACTCCATCTCAGCAGAAGCTACAGCCCCATCCTTTTTTACAGATAATCTGTAGAAGCCAAACTCTGCCCTTTGTGGAATAAACTCAGAAGACTGAAAAAGAAGAGTAGGAGCAGCAGGGTGCAGAGGGCACAGGGCTGTGGTAGCCAAGGACAGGCGTGGTCATGGCAGAGAGTCACCCCTTGCTGGGGCACCAAGCCCTGCACCCACCAGGATGTGTGGACCTTCAGTCGCCACCTCAGTGGGGGTGTCTATCAAATAGAAGTAGTTTGGACTTAAACCTATAACTGCTTATTTTCTGGAATTGGCATATACTTGACAGTTACTTTCTTCTCTGTAACTTGCTGATATTTTGTTTTCAGCTTTTGAACATGTCAAACTACAAGGAAAAGTTTTCAACGTTGTTGTGGCTTGAGGAGATCCATGCGGAAACAGAGCTCAAAGAGTACAATATGAGTGGGGTCACCTTGAAAAGGAACGGGGACCTGCTGGTGTTGGAGGTCCCAGGACTGGCGGAGAGCCGGCCTTCTCTCTACGCAGGTGGGTGGGTACGCAGGTGGGCGGGCACTGTCAGCGGATGGAGTAGCAGACAGGGACACGTGCTTTCAGCTGACGACACTGTACCCCATCAGCTAATGTCCTCGTCTACACGCTGATCAGCACCTTCGGCCCATCCCGTGTGTCCGTTGCCACAGTTCCATCATCTTTGAGCAGTTGCCCTCAGTTACGGTTTTGTCCGATAGTGTTTAATTTTATAATACAGCAGCAGAACCTTGTGATTTCACGTCAGTCTTACACGTGGTGATCTATGTTTTAACTAGGTGATAAACTGATTTTAAAAACTCAGGAGTATAATGGACACGTCATTGAATACATCGGCTACGTGATTGAGGTGAGGGGACACGCTCTTACTAACCCATCAGACCCGTCAGAAAGGTAAAGCAGCTTGCTTGTGCTTCTTCATATGGGAAAGTTGCTCTCTCTGGGTATCTGCTATATTTTGGAAAGCTTGAGTATGAAATTAATCTTTAAATAATTTTTGATGCATCAAGGGGACTTAATGTTCAAAGAAATCCTGTAATTCTTAACCAGGTAAAACATGTTTGCCTTTTAAATTATATGTAAACGTTGACGTTTCCGTTCAGTTGAGCTTGGGCACCCTGAGCATATTCCAGAAGACCGGTCAGGTGGGAAAGACGCAGGTTCCCAGTGCTGATGTGGAAGAGAAGTGTCTGCTGGCCTCACACCCCCTCCCCCCAGGACTCCAGGTGGTCTCGTGTGTTGTGTCGCGTGTGGATCTTACGGCTGGTTCTGATGGCTCACATGCTCACCTAGTGCCTGAACGTCGCTGGGGTCCGCAGAGAAGGGAGGCCTCTTACTGTCGTGTGGCCTAGTGAGACAGTTAAAGAGGAACTGCCCGAGCCCTTGATCCTGCCAGGGGAGAGAGGTGCAAAGAACTGGAAGAATCTGGCCTTGGCTGATGCGCCTGCTCCATGCTGCCTCCACATGGCTCCATTCAGAAAATCTGACCTTTTCCCGGAAGACAAAACCTGATGGGGTTCAAGGGATTCAAAGATCTCAGATGGTGTGGTCTTTCTGGAGTGCTCCAGGCCAGCAAAGAAGGCAAACTGGGGGGAAGGCAGGGACGTGGTACCCGTGTGACTGCGGAGAACACGTGAATGACTGCTGCGTGCAGGAGGGGCTGACTTGTGTACTTGAGGAGATGGGGGTTCAGGTAGCCAGAAAAGGGGGTAGAAGGGCACTTCGGCAAGTGCAAGGACTTGAGCACAGACGCAGAGGCATCGTATGGGATGGGCAGGATTCCTGGCTGTAGTGTGAGAAACCTGCCAGGATGGACAGGCAGAAGAGGAGTTGCCGCCAAGGTGGGCAGGCCAGGCTTGGAAAGCAGAGGCCAGCCTGTCTGCGGGCCAGGCCACAGCAAAGGCATGCCATGGAGCTGGACTCGTGGGACGTCACTGCGCCAGCATTAGGACAAAGGGCTCATGTCCCCATGCTGTAGGGCAGCCGGCAGTTCAGAGCACCTGGTGAGCTGTGCCATGGCAGCTCTGGGCGAGCCCTGCCCTTCCTGCACCAGGTGGAGGTGGTTTTCTCCCATCACAGGCTGTGCAGGTGCTCAGGCTAAAAAGGGAGTTCAGATTTGGGAGCCAAAAACCCGTGTTTTGCGGCACAGTGTGAGAACGCATCCTTCTTATTAGAGTTCTAAAGAAGCTGCTAGTGACTAATAGACTGCACACGTTCCCCTACAGAGAGCCCCACCTTCCCCAGAGGAGGCAGTCCCGAGTCCCATCAGGCACTGCATCCATCTACAGCCCCAGCAGTCCTAGGTGGCATCTCCCCAGACCTGCCAGTGCTAGATCGATCACCCATGGCAAGTTAGCCAGGGTGCACCATCCTTGAGGACAGGGAGGGGAGCGTTGTTCCAAGGGCCTGAGTGTGGAGGAGATGAGGATAGAGGCCACAGCCCTTCTTCATCCAGGTGCCTCTGGGTGGGCCAGAGCACCTCCTCTGCCCCCCGTGCACTTGAGGTCCGGCCAGCCCCTCAGACTGGGGGGCTGTGCCGACCTTCACACTCCTGCGGGTCTCGCCCTTCATGCCTTCACCCATGTGTCCCCTTAGCTTCATGGAGGCATGGTGGTGCACCTGGGTGCCTCCTTTCTCGCACTTAGAGTAGCAACCCTACTGATCCTTAATAGCAGGGTAGCTCGGCTTCGACAACACCACAAGCTACTTATTGCTATTGACCAAGGGGCTTGAGAAGCCCAGAATGGTGCAGTGACAGCCCCAGCTTAGACCTGTTGTTGTGTCCCCAAGGGCAGCCTCAAAAGCAGCAGAGCCACGCACTCTAGGTCCTGACCCACATGACTCGGTTGTGGGGTAGCCAGCACCGCACGCTGTGCTGCGAGCACCCACCCTCACTGATCCTCCAGGGGACACGCCACCGTCCATAAAGCCATCTGCTCCGGTGGTGGACTTTATGGTAAAACTAGTCAATTCTCTGTCGTCTCTTGGTCCACACAGTGGTGAGCAGGGCTGCCAGGAGGCTGTACAGATGGCACAGCTGGCAGAAGCATGGTGGACACGTTGAGAACCAGCCATTGGTCCATCAACATGAAGCTGCTGTGCTGTGACAAACTTGTTCAGTGTGGCCACCCTGGTGCCAGGCCGCTGGTGGGAATTTCCAGAGACGCAGTCTCCGCTGCAGCCTGTTGTACCCGTAGGAGGGCTGTGGTTTGGGGGCCTCAGGAAAAGGTGCCTGTGGTTGAGCCCGTGCCCAGCGTTGACGTTCCTGCAGGGCCATATCCACAGCGCCCTGCCTACCCAGGGAGCGTGGGCACAGGGAGGTTCTCACATGCGCTGCCCTTCTGAGCATCTGCCCGTGCCTTCTTCCCCGAGCATCCTAGGAAGTCAGCGTTCCTTCACATTGACTGCCCTTATCCTTACACTGGTGGAGATTTACAAAGCTATCTCTCCTTCCAGGCAACATGTACCATGAATATTTCCCTTCTGCACTGCTTTCTGGGTGGTCACACCTCAGCAGGACATGTACTGTTTCTCAAGGGGCTGGTCATTGGGCATTTCCCATGAGGCTGCAGGTGGAGTTGAGGGAAGGAGAGGCAAGGGGTCAGGAAGGCTGCTGAGATCATACCGCCTGCCTCTGCAGCTGGTGCATGCCTTCCAGGCTGGCCCAGCCTTCCCTGGTGTGTGCTGTGTGCACGTGGTATCCTGCCCATGCAGCTGGCATGCCCAGTCTCTGATGACCACTTGGGTTGTCGGATCTCCCAGGGGCTCAGGGTCAGATGTCAGTCTCTTCTGGGCCCTGTAGCTGGCCAGGCACCTCTGGGAACTTAAAAAAAAATTGTCAAATAACTCATGGGTTAAAGAAGAAATCATAGTGGAGATTTTGAAATACCTCAGGCCAAATTACAATTACAGTACCACATATCAGAACCTGTTGGGTGCCAGAAAAGTGTGCTTAGAGGGAATTGTATGGCCTTAAATACTTACATTAGGAAACAAGAAAGGCTGAAGAATCTTGATCTAAGAAGTTGAAAAAGAATAGTGGAATTCACCTAACAAAAGGAAAAGAGGCAAAGTACAGAAATCTGTGAAATGTAAAATGAAACATCAAAAAAGTCAAAAGTTGATATTTAAAAAATACAAAATCAACATATCTCTGTCAGGAAGATCAAGAAAAAACCAGAAAAGGTACAAGGAAAAGGAGTAAATTACCTCAGAGAAAGCACAGATTAAAAAAATCAGGGATCCTTATGAACAATCACATGCCATTGTTGAAAACTAGACAGAATGACTATATGGACACAAAAACATTTTGAGTCAGTTTGCAAAGATACAAAGCCTCAATAGCCCTGTAACGAGCCCTGGTTGCCCAGTGGTTAAGTGCTCAGCTGCTAACCTTAGAATCTGCTAGCTGCTCCTTGGAAACCCTATGGGGCAGTTCTACTCTGTCCTGTAGGATCTCTATGAGTTGGAATCAACTCAGTGGCAATGAGAGAGAGAGCCCTATAATATTTTAAAAAAAAAAAAAATCAGCAGTTAAAAATCTTTCTAGAAAGCAAAAAGCAAAAAAAAAAAAAACCCTGATGCCAAGTTGATTCCAACTCATAGCAACCCTATAGGACAGAGCAGAACTGTCCCATAGCGTTTCCAAGGAGCAGCTAGTGGATTCGAACTGCTGATCTTTTGGTTAGCAGCAAAATGCTTAAATATAACCATGTACCAAATAGTTTTACAGGTGAGTTCTACAAACTCTCATGTAAGAGATTGTCTCCGTCTTAAATTCTTCTAGAGAATGGAAAAGAAGGAAGATTCATCAGCTCGTTCTGCAAGGCTGGTATAATCTTGATACCAAAGCCAGATAAAGATAGTATGAGGAAGGAGAAGTATAAGCCCATATCTCTCATGAATATAGAGATTAAATCCTTTATTTAAAAAAAAAAAAAAGCCCATTGATTTTAACCATGTGTAAAGAAAAGAATACAGCATAATAAAGTTGGATTGTTTTTTTAAGGTATGCAAGGGTGTTTTAAGGAAACTTAGTGTTGCAAATGGTTAAAAACACTTGGCTGCTAACCAAAAGGTTGACAGTTCAAACCCACCATCCACTCCGTGGGAGAAAGATGTGGTAGTCTGCTTCCATAAATACTACAGTCTTGGAAACCCTTTGGGACAGTTCTGCTCTGTCCTGTTGGGTAGCTATGAGTTGGAATCAACTTGACAACAATGGGTTTGGTATGGTTTTTGGTTCAGGATGTTTTACTGTGAAAAAGTCAGCAAGTGTAACTTATTATATTTATAGATTAAATTAGAAAATTCCATTGCTACAGAAAAAGTTAACAAAAAACAATCTAACCAGGATCACAACAGAGGGTTCTGGACAGAGCTGGAGAAGGATGTAGAGCAAAATTCTAACACACAAAAAAAAGACCAGTTTTACTGGCCCAACAGAGACTGAAGAAACCCCCAGAGTATGGCCCCCGGACACCCTTTTAGCTCAGTGGTAAAGTTACTTCCAGGGTTCACCATTCAGCCAGGGATCGGACAGCCCCATAAAACAAATTGGGACTAATGTGGCACAGCAGTCCGGGGGCAAGGACTAGAAGGCAGGAGGGGACAGGGAAGCTGGTGATAGGGAATACAAGGTTGAGTAAGGACAGTGTTAACATGTCATGGGGTTGTTAACCATTGTCATAGGCCAACATGTGTGCTAACTGTTTCATGAGAAACTATTTTGTTCGGTAAACCTTCATCTAAAATACAAAAAAATTAAGTGATATCAGATTGACAACAGCAACTCTAAAGATTTGATGGGAAACCTAGGGGACAGTGAATTGAGGACAGTGGTGATGGAATAATTTGGGTAAGGATAGTGAGAATAGCAGCACAACTGGAAGAATGTAATCGATGTCACTGAATTGGACATTTAGAAATTTTTGGAATGGTGTATCTTTGGCTGTGTATATTTTCACCAAAAAAACAAAAAGGTCTTCCAGGGTCAAGCAGGGATAGTGTTGACATGTCATGGGGTTGTTAACCAATGTCATAAAAACAATATGTGTACTGACTATTTAATGAGAAACTATTTGTTCTGTAAACTTCACCTAAAGTACAATTTAAAAAACATTTTTTTTAAATCTGTAATTAAAATTCTGAGTAAATTCCAAATAGAAGGGTACTTCCTTTACCTGATAATGAGATTTTTTTTTTAATATAAAAAGGAAGAAAGACAAAAGACAAGTCTAGAGCAGACAGCATCCTACATGAGGAAACATTAGAAGCATTCTCTTTAAAATAAGCAATAGTACAGACATGCCCACTGTCACCACTTTTAGTCAATATTAGCCACCAAAATTGGGCAAAAGAAATTGGAGGCATAAGGGTTGCAAAAGATGAACTAAAACTCATTATTTGCAGATGACGGTATTTACGTGGAAACCCAAAACAATTTATAGACAAATGATAGGGATTGATTAGTTGAATTTAGTAAGGTTGTGGGATATAAGATTAACATAGCAAAGATCTGTTACACCAAGACATAGAAAACATCAATCAAATAGAGATACTATTTCCAGTAGAATCAAAGACTATCAAGTGTCTAGGACTAAATCTTTAACAAAAGAAGTTCAGGATCTTTCCTGGGAAAATTATAAAACTTCATTGAAGAGATGTTAAAGGAGACAAATCCGTGGGGAGACGTGCCATGGTTATGGAAGACGGGAGATTGTTAGTATTTCCGAGAGTGACACGATCAGACGGTATTGGGGACAGACGGAAGGCAGGGTGGTCACAGCAGGTTGCGGGGAGACTGAGCATCTCAGGCAGTAGCATTCGAGATGAGACGCAGTGGTCAGATTCTAGGCTGGTGGATTCGAACTGCTGACCTTTTGGTTAGCAGCCAAGCTCTTAACCACTGCACCACTGGGACTCCACCAGGGCTCCTAATTTTACTGTAGCTCTCTTCAGATATGTGAATTCTTCATTTATATTTAGTCTCCTATTTAAATCCCCCACACGTCTTGTCAGTTTGTCATACTGGGGTGCTTGGGTGCTGGACAGGTTTTAGAGGAGCTTCCAGACTGACACTATGAAGAGGGACCTGGCAATCTACTTCTAAAAAAACTGGCCAGTGAAAACCTCACAAATAGCAGCGGAAAATTATCTGATATAGTGCAGCAAGATACAACCCTCAGGTTGGAAGGAGCTTGAAATATGACTGGGGAAGAGCTTCCTCCTCAAAATAGAGTCAGCCTTAATGACATGAATGGAGTATAACTTTCAGCATCTTCATATGCTAATGTGGCACAACTTAAAATGAGAAGAAGCATTGCAAACATCCATAAATAATTGGAACATGGAATGTACAAAGTATGACTCTAGGAAAATTGAAGTTTTCAAAAATGAAATGGAATTCTTGAAGATAGATGTCTTAGGCATTAGTGAGCTGAAATGGACTGGTATTGGCCATTTTGAATCAGGCAGTCGTTTGGTCCAGTATGCCAGGAGTGACAAATTGAAAAGGAATGGCATCACATTCACTGTCAAAAAGAACATTTGAAGATCTATCCTGAAGTACAACACCGTCAGTGAAAGGATAATATTTATACACCTACAAGGAAGACCAGTTACATACTGTTCAAATTTATGTACCAACCACTAAGGACACAGATGAAGAAATCGAAGAGTTTTACAAGCTTCTGCAGTCTGAAATTGATCCAGCATGCAGTCAAGATGCATTGATAGTTACTGGTGATTGGATGCAAAAGTTGGAAACAGAAGGATCAGTAGTTGGAAAATACGGCCTTGGTGATAGAAACAACGCCAGAGATCACATCATAGAATTTTGCAAGACCCACGACCTGTTCATTGGAAATACCTTTTTCCAACAACGTAAAACACAATTACACATGTGGACCTCACCAGATGGAATACACAGGAATGAAATCAACTGCATCTGTGGAAAGAGACAATGGAGAAACTCAATATCTTCAGTCAGAACAAGGGCAGGGGCTGACTGTGCAACAGACCATCAGTTACTCCTATGCAAGCTCAAGTTGAAACTGAAGAAAATTAAAACAAGTCTATGAGAGCCAAAGTATGACCTTGAGTATATCCCATCTGAATTTAGAGACCATCCCAAGAATAGATTTGATACATTGAACACTAATGACCAAAGACCAGGTGAGTTTTGAGATGACATCAAGGACATCATACATGAAGAAAGCAAAATGTCATTTAAAAGACAATGAAGAAAGAAAAGACCAAAGTGGATGTCAGAAGAAACTCTGCAGCTTGCTCTTGAACATAGAGTGAGTAAAGTGAATGGAAGAAATGATGAAGTAAAGGAGCTGAACAGAAGATTTCGAAGAGTGGCTCGAGAAGAAAGTAAAGCACTATAATGACATGTGCAAAGATCTGGAGTTAGAAAACCAAAAGAGAAGAACATGCTTGGCATTTCTCAACCTGAAAGAACTGAGGAAAAAATTCAAGCCTCGAGTTGCAATATTGAAGGATTCTGTGGGCAAAATATTGAACAACGAAGGAAGCGTCAAAAGAAGATGGAAGGAATACATAAAGAGTCACTGTACCAAAAAGAATTGGCCAACGTTAAACCATTTCAGAAGGTAGCATGTGATCAAGAACCGCTGGTATTGAAGAAGTCCAAGCTGCACTGAAGGCATTGGCAAAAAACAAGGCTCCAAGAACTGATGGAATACCAATTGAGATGTTTCAACAAATGGGGCAGTGCTGGAAGTGCTCACTTGTGTATGCCACGAAATTTGGAAGACAGCTACCTGGCCAGTGAACTGGAAGAGATCCATAATTGTGCCCATTCCAAAGAAGGGTCCATCAGAATACAGAAATTATCGAACAATATCATTAATATCACACTCAAATAAAATTTTGTTGAAGATAATTCAAAAGGTTGCAGCAGTACATCAACAGGAAACTGCTAGAAATTCAAGTTGGATTCAGAAGAGGATGTGGAATGAGAGATATCATTGCCGATGTTAGACGGACCTTGGCTCAAAGAAGAGAATACCAGAAAGATGTTTACCTATGTTTTATTGACTGTGCAAAGGTATTTGATTGTGTAGATCATAACAAATTATAGATAACATTGTGAAGAATGAGAATTTCAGAGCGCTTAATTGTGCTCTTATGGAACCTGTACATAGATGAAGAGGCAGTTGTTCAAACACAACGGGGATACTGCATGGTTTAAAATCAAGAAAGGTGTGTCAGGGTTGCATCCTTTCATCATATTAATTCAATCTGAACGCTGAACAAATAATCTGAGAAGATGGACTATACGAAGAAGAACGCAGCATCAGAATCGAAGGAAGACTCATTAACAAAGCAGACTTGAAGCACTTACTTATGAAGATCGAAGACTACAGTCTTCAATATGGATTACACTTCAACAAAAAGAAAACAAAAATCTGCACAACTGGACCAGTAAGCAACATCATAATAAATGGAGAAAAGATTGAAGTTGTCAAAAGATTTCATTTTACTTGGATCCACAATCATGCCCATGAAGCAGCAGACAAGAAATCAAACGAAGTATTGCATTGGGCAAATCTACTGCAAAAGACTTCTTTAAAGTGTTGAAAAGCAAAGATACCACTTAGAGGACTAAGGTGCACCTTATCCAAGCCATGGTATTTTCAGTCACCTCATACGCATGCAAAAGCTGGACAATGAATAAGGAAGACCGAAGAAGAACAGATGCTTTTGAATTATGGCATTGGCAAAGAATGCTGAATATACCATGGACTGCCAAAAGAATGCGCAAATCTGTCTTGGAAGAAGTATAGCCAGAATGCTTCTTAGAAGGGAGAATGGCAAGACTTCGCCTCACATACTTGGGACATGTTATCAGGAGGGATCAGTCCCTGGAGAAGGACATCATGCTTGGTAAAGTAGAGGGTCGGTGAAAAAGAGGAAGACTCTCAACAAGATGGATTGACAAAGTGGCTGCAACAGTGGGTTCAGGCATAGCAAGGATTGTGAGGATGATGCAGGACCAGGCAGTGTTTTGTTTTGTTGTACATAAGGTGGCTATGAGTTGCAACCACTTGACAGCACCTAACAATAACTTATTTAATTCATCCTTTTAGTTTTTTTTTTTTCCAATAGGCATAGCTTTCATTTTTAAATATTGCGTTTGATTCTTTAGTACTGCCCTATCATTTTTATGCTGTCTTGTGCTTGCTTGGAGGAGCCCTGGTGGCACAGTGTTTAAGCACTTGCCTGCTAACCAAAAGGTTGATAGTTTGAACCCACCACCCACTCTGGGAGAAAGATGTGGCAGTCTGTTTCTGTAAAGATTACAGCGTTGGAAACCCTATGGGCAGTTCTCTGTCCTGCAGGGTCATTATGAGTCAGAATCGACTTGACAACAGTGAGTTTGGTTTGGTTTTGTGCTTGCTTATCTTCATTCCATTTTTTTAAATTTCATACATAGTTTTATAAATTTCTGTAAATTTAGTTTCTGTATATGATGTCTTTGTGTTTGTGCTGACCCTTATTCTGGGTGATTTGCTTCCTTGTGCATTTAGTGACCTTTGTTATGGATTCCTCTGTTTGTCTCTGGAAATCCCAGGGGCCTCTGCTGAGCTTGTCTCCTGTTAGCTTTGCTGAGAGCAAGGGACACCACCAACTTGCAGTGAAGTCCTCCAGTCTCTTGGTCTGTGAGTCCAGAGCCTCAGGCTCCTCTCAGTCTAAAGTGCCCCCATCTCTGCTTCCCAACCCTTTGCCCTTCCTGTGTGCTCATTGATCCAGTTTGAGCTCCTTTTCCAGCTCTGGGGTTTTCCTTCCCATTTTTCTTCCTCCCTGTTTATCCGGGGAAAGAATAGGGCTGTTTTATGCAGGATCTAATTTTAGCTGGAGGGCTTCCCAGAACATCTAGTTGCCTATACTGCTAGCAAGGGAAGTCTCATGGTGACCTTTTTGTTGAGACTTGGCAGGTAACCCTCTGCCTTTGATGATGTGTTCGTGTAGCTTGTCTGGGCTCAGAAGTCTGCCTTGCGTGTCCTGTCTCCCTGAGCCTAGATGACAGCATGGCCCAGTGGGCAGGAGACCAGTGAGCACCGTCAGGATGGGCGGGAACATTGGCCAATTCTTTCTGTTTGCATAATTTAATGGCATCATGTTTTAATCCTTTTCAGTTATTTTTACAGATATTTAAGATACCAAATTTTACCTCAAATCTGTGGAATGAATTTTTCATGTGTGTTGCTGGATACAGATAAAAGCTTATTCCAAGAATTCGGGTATAATGTATGGAAATTAAATGCTTTTTGTCTTTTTTAGATTCATGAAGAGGAGGTAACTCTGAAACTTAATCCAGAATTTGAACAAGCATATAACTTTGAACCTATGGATGTGGAGTTTACATATAACAGGTAATGCTTTCAATGAATCTTCATACAGATTTCTCCTTTTTCTTGATCAACACCAGTCTCCTCTTTGGGAAATTCTTTGCCATCTCAGAAGTGCTAGGTGAGCATATTTATGTTTCATAGATTGTAAATTGGCTCCATATGCCATTTTTGCATGCCGCATAGTTACAGTTTTATTATCAAACATTTGTTAAGATATGAAGTTGCAAACATCTATATGTTCATTCTTTTTTGGACTTTGAGCCCACCAAGCCCGTTTCAGCTCACACGACCCATCGATCCATCCGTTGATAATGGAATGAGCACTGTGAGCCCATCACTCAGGCGCTCCTCTCTCTTCCTCCACGAACCCCAATCAGTGACTGGAATTGGGTGTTTATCTTTCTCTTGGTTTTTTAAGTAGTTTGTGTGTGTATGTATGCACAGACATGAAAAATTATTCTTTGATTCTAACTGGTTTTGAACAGCCTTATGCAGTTTGTCGTTTCTAGGAGCTGTATTTCTCACTAAGCGTTAGTTTCTGTGACTCCTCTCTGTGGTTGTCTATGATTGTTGTTTGTTTATTCTGACCATTGTATTATACTGCGACAGTACAGCCCTGCATCTGTTTTCCTGTTGATACACATGTGCATTGTCTCCTGTTCTTGTTTGCTTGTTGTAATTACGAACAAGCTGCTATGAACACTTTTTTTATTGTTTGTTTTCTTATTGAGCATGCAGAGTTGTTTATATATTCTGGATACAAGTACTTTTCAAGTGTCTTCTCTCAGACTGTGGTTTGTCTCTTCATTGTCTTTAACAAAACAAAAACTGTTGCCATCGAGTCGATAAGCAGTGCCATTTAAAGAGCAGAAATTCTTAATTTCTATGAAGTCAATTTACCAGTTTTTCTCTTACAGCTCATGTTTTTGTTGACATGGGAAATTCTCGCCCAACTCAAGATCATGGATGTTTTCTCCTATGTATTCTTCTAGGAATTTTGCAGCTTTATGTTTTTCGTTCAGGGCAATGATCTATTTTGAGTTAATTTTTACAAATGATGCAAGGTATGGATAGAAATTATTTTTTTTGTATGGATATCCAGTTTTCCCAACAACATTTGTTGAAAAGACCATCCTTTCTCCGATGAATTATCTTTGTAGAAAATCAGTTGACCGTATATGTATAGATCTATTTCTGAACTTTCTATTCTGTTCCATTGATAATGTCTGTCTCAGCATGAATACCACACACTTGATTACTATACCTGTGTGAGAAGTCTTGAAATCAGGTAATGTAAAACATCTGTCTTAGGCTGGGTTCTCTAGAGGAAGCAAAACCAGTAAAGGGTGTAAATCTATAGAGAGGGAGATTCATATCAAGAAAATGGTTCACGCGGTTGCAGAGGCTGGAAAGTGTCAAGTCCATGAGTCAGGCTGGAAGCTTCTCCTGTAGCTGCAGGGTCTGGAGAACTCAAGATTGGCAGGTCAGACAAGGGCTCTGGCTCACAGGCTGCAGAGACTGTTGAATCCCAAGGTCGGCAGGCAAGATGGCAGGTAAGGTGCTAGCTCAAGTCCCAAGAATCAGAGGTCAGACAAGCAGGAGCCAGCTGGAGGATCCAGAGTGAGCAAAAGCCCATGAGCCTTGCCATAAAGTCCACCTATATTGGATGCAGGCCTCACCCTAAGGAAACTCCCTTTCAGCTGTTTGGCTAGTCACAGCAGTTCCCATCTAGAGGTGATCATATTATATCAGATCTCATCATGAAGGTGATTGCATAATTATATAACTGCCAAATCACTGCGAATCATGGCCCAGCTGAGTTGACAAACAACCTTAATGATCAAAGTCCACCCCTGGTCAACTTGGCACCTTTACACATCTCCTTAAACCATCATAATCTCTGAATAAAGAACAGTTACAAAGTCATACTTCCACCTAACATGATACAACACATATACAACCAAAAACACACTAGCCCTGTTTACATCTTATATTTTGTAAGTGGAAAAAAACAAAAATATTTTATGCACACATACAAGGAAGAAATAACATTATAGTCCCTGTTTCTGCAACTGGTCACATTTCCATAACTGGTGTTTTGAACCACCTTCTTCTACCACCCATTGTTATTCCCTCTGCCCTCAGCAGGCACCTCAGCTGGTCTTGGACCTTTGCCTGATGGGGTGACCCAAACCTTCATTCCTGAAGGATCTAGGCCATTAGTAGTCGTGTCAAAATTGAGTTGTTGTAGTTTTCCATTGACTTTAATCACAGGGCATGGTAGTACTAAGAGATGCCCTAAGAGATCTCCTGCATTCCAGACATACTCTTCTTTGCCACCATTATGTAATATCAATCCGATTTCCTCTCGGTAATCAGGATAAATCACACCAGCATGATGTCTTTCTCCAGGGACTGATCCCTCCTGGTAACGCGCCCAAAGTATGTGAGACATAGTCTCACCATCCTTGCTTCTGAGGAGCGTTCTGGTTGTACTTCTTCCAAGACAGATTTGTTCATTCTTTTGGCAGTCCATGGGATAGTTCAGTATTCTTCACCAGCACCACAATTCAGAGGCATCAGTTCTTCTTCAATCTTCCTTATTCATCATCGAGATTTCTCATGCATATGTGGCAATTGAAAACACCATGGCTTGGGCCAGGCGCACCTTAGTCTTCAAGATGACATCTTTGCTCTTCCACACTTTGAAGAGATCTTTTGCAGCATATTTGCCCAATGCAATGCGTCTTTTGATTTCTTGACTGCTGCTTGCATGGGTATTGATTGTGGATCCAAGTAAAATGAAATCCTTGACAGCTTCAGTCTTTCCTTTGTTTACCATAATGTTGCTTATTGGTCCAGTTGTGAGGATTTTTCTTTTCTTTATGTTAAGTTGTAATCCATACTGAAAGCTGTGTTCTTTGCTCTTCATCAGTAAGTGCTTCAAGACCTGTTTACTTTCAGCAAGCAAGGTTGTGTCATCTGCATAATGCAGGTTGTTAATTAATCTTCCCCAAAGCTGATGCCCGGTTCTTCTTCATGTAGTCGAGCTTCTTGGATTATTTGCTCAACATACAGATTGAATAACTCTGGTGAAAGGATGCAACCCTGATGCACACCTTTGCTGACATTAAACCATGCAGTATCCCCTTGTTCTGTCCGAGTGACTGCCTCTTGCTCTGTGTACAGGTTCCTCATGAGCACAATTAAGTGTTGTGGAATTCCCATTCATCACAATTTTCCATAATTTGTTATGATCCACACAGTCGAATGCCTTTGCATAGTCAATAAAACACAGGTAAACATCTTTCTGGTATTCTCTGCTTTCAGCCAGGATCCATCTGACATCAGCAATGAGATCCCTGGTTGTACGACCTCTTCTGAATCCGGCTTGAATTTCTGGCAGTTCCCTGTCGATGTACTGCTGCAGCCGCTTTTGAATGATCTTCAGCAAAATTTTACTTGCATGTGATATTAATGATATTGTTCGACAATTTCCGCATTCAGTCGGATCACCATTCTTGGGAATAGGCATAAAATAGATCTCTTCCAGTTGATTGGCCAGGTAGCTGTCTTCCAGAAGTAGACCACCAGGTCCTTCTTCCTAGTCTGTCTTAATCTGGAAGCTCGGCTGAAACCTTACCACCATGGGTGACCCTGCTGGTATTTGAATACGGGTGGCATAGCTTCCAGCATCACAGCAACACGTAGGCCCCCACAGTACGACAAACTGACAGATGCTTGGGGGTTGTCAGATTTATGCCTATTAAAACCTTTAATACCATTGTAAGCGGTAATTTTTTAACCTAAATTTCCATTTGTTTTGTGGCTAATGTTTCCAGATGTGTTGATTTTTGTGTATTAATCTCGTATCCTGCGAGCTTGCTAAACTCACTTAATAGTTCTAACAGTGTTTTTAGAGATTATATAGCATTTTCTACATCCACAATCATGTATTCAAATAAAGACAGCTTGACTTCTTCTTTTCTTACCTGAATGCATTTATTTTATTTTTTACCCTGCCTTCTTGCATTGGCAGCAACTTCAGAACAATGCTGACGAGAAGTGGTGACATGACACCTTTGCCTTGTTTCTGATTTCAGGAGCAAGGTTTTCGGTCTTTCATCGTTTGATCATGTAGCTGTAGGTCTTTTGTAGTTGCTGTCTATTAGACTGAAGACATTCCAACTTTGCCGAGAGTTCTCAGTCAGGAATGGCTATAGGATTTTGTCGTATGCTTTTTATGTATCTAGTGAGATAATCGAGTGGTTTTTCTTTTAGAATCTATTAGTATAGTCAGTTACTTTGATTTTCTAATGTTAAATGAGTTTCTGTTCCTGGGGTAAGCCCCACTTGGTCATGATGTAATTCCGTTTTATATGTTGTTAGGTTTGATTTGCTAAAATTGTTACTAACTTTTGCATTGTTGTTCATGAGGTGTATTGGTCTGTAGTTTTCTGAAATTTTTTTTTTCTGATTTTGATATAAGGGTATTGCTGGCTCAGAATGAGTTGGGAAGTATTCTCTCCTCCATTTTCTGGGAGAGTTTGTGTAGACTTGGTGTTATTTCTTCCTTAAATGTTGGATAGACTTCACCAGTGAAGCACACGGGGCCTATGTGGAAAAGTTTTTAAGTATAAATTCAATTTATTTAATAGATAAGGGACCTTTCAGATTATCGATTTCTTAATGATCAGACTTGAGTAGTATGTGTCTTTTAAGAAATCTGTTTTCATCTGAGTTGTCTAATTTATTTGTATGAAGTTGCTCATGATATTTTTTTGTTATTTTCATATCTGTAGAAATTGTAGTGATGTCATCTCACTCATTCCTAATGTTGTTCACGGGTGTCTTCCCCAACCCCCAGCCATCGGTCTGGCTACAGATTTGTCAAGCCTATTGAATTTCTCAAAGGATCTTGGCTTCATTGATATTCTCCAGTGTTTTTTAACCTTGCTTGCTGAAAGTGAAGAGGACTTGAAGCACTTGCTGATGAAGATCAAAGACCACAGCCTTCAGTATGGATTACACCTCAACATAAAGAAGACAAAAATCCTCACAACTGAACCAGTAAGCAACATCATGTTAAATGAGAAAAGATTGAAGTTGTCAAGTGTCATGAATTGAATAATGTCCCCCCAAAAATGTATCAATTTGACTGGGCCGTGATTCCCAGTATTGTGTGGTTGTGCTCCATTTTGTGATTGTAATTTTATGTTAAAGAGGATTAGGGTGAGATTGTAACACCCTTACTAAAGTCACATCCCTGATCCAATGTAAAGGGTTTCCCTGGGTTGTGACCTGCTCCACCTTTTACCTTACAAGAGATAAAAGGAAAGGGAAGCAAGTAGAAGGTGGGGACCTCGTACCCACCAAGAAGGCAGCGCCAGGAGCAGAGCGCGTCCTTTAGACCTGAGGTTCCTGCTCTGAGATGCTCCCAGACCAAGGGAAGACTAATGACAAAGACCTTCCTCCAGAGCCAACAGAGAGAGAAAACCTTCCCCTGGAGCTGGTGCCCTGAATTCAGACTTCTAGACTATTGGACTGTGAGAGAATAAACTTCTTGTTAAAGCCATCCACTTGTGGTATTTCTGTTATAGCAGCACTGGATAACTGAGACATCAAGGATTTCATTTTACTTGGATCCACAGTCAACACCCGTGGAAACAGCAGTCAAGAAACCAAAAGATGCATTTGCATTGGTCAAATCTGCTGCAAAAGACCCCTTTAAAGTGTTGAAAAGCAAAGATGTCAGCTTGAAGACTAAGGTGTGCCTGACCCAAGCCATGGTATTTTCCATTGCATCATATGCATGTGAAAGCTGGACAATGAATAAGGAAGACCGAAGAAGAATTGACACCTTTGAATTATGGTGTTGGTGAAGATATTGAATATACCACGGACTGCCAAAAAAAAAAAAAAACAAACAAATCTGTCTTGGAAGAAGTACAACTAGAATGCTCCTTAGAAGCAAGGATGGTGAGACTGCGTCTCATGTACTTTGGACATGTTGTCAGGAGGGATCAGTCTCTGGAGAAGGACGTCAAGCTTGGTAAAGTACTGAGTCAGCAAAAAAAGAGGAGGGCCCTCACAACAAGATGGATTGACACAGTGGCTGCAACAGTGAGCTCAGGCATAACAATTGTGAGCATGGTGAAGAACCGGGCAGTGTTTCATTCTGTGGTGCATAGAGCCGCTATGAGTTGGAGCCGACTCAACGGCACCTAATAACAACAACAACAGTGTTTTTCTGTTTCCTATTTTATTGATTTCATCAAGGACATCATACATGAAGATAGCAAAAGTTCATTAAAAAGACAGGAAAGCAAAAAAAGACCAAGATGGATGTCAGAAGAAACTCTGACACTTGCTCTTAAACGCAGAGTAACTGAAGCAAATGGAAGAAATGATGAAGTAAAAAAGCTGAACAGAAGATTTCAAGGGGCAGCTTGAGAAGATAAAGTAAAATATTACAATGAAATGTGCAAAGACCTAGAATTAGAAAACCGAAAGGAAAGAACATGCTCAGCGTTTCTCAAGCTGAAAGAACTGAAGAAAAAATTCAAGCTTTGAGTTGCAATTTTGAAGGATTCTGTGGGCAAAATATTGAACAATGTAGGAAGCATTAAAAAAAGATGGAAGGAATAGAGAATCACTGTACCAAAAAGAATTGGCTAGTGTTCAACCATTTCAGGAAGTATTGTGGGATCAAGAGCTGCTAGTATTGAAGGAAGAAGTCCAAGCTACACTGAAGACATTGGCGAAAAACAAGGCTCTAGGAATTGTTGGAATACCAGTTGAGATGTTTCAGCAAACAAATGCAATGCTGGAAGCACTCACTTGTCTATGCCAAGAAATTTGGAAGGCAGCTGCCTGGCCAATGAACTGGAAGAGATCCATATTTGCGCCCATTCCAAAGAAAGATGATCCAACAGAATGTGGAAATTACCCAACAGTATGATTAATACCACACGCAAGTAAAATTTTTACTGAAGATAATTCTAAAATGGTTGCTGCAGTACAGGGAATGGCCAGAAATTCAAGCCGTATTCAGATGTCAAATAAGGCATATCATTGCTGATGTCAGATGGCTCCTGGCTAAAAGCAGAGAATACTAGAAAGATGTTTTATAACTATGCAGAGGTATTTGACTGTGTGGATCATAATGAATTATGGATAACATTGCAAAGAATGAGAATTCGAGAACACTTACTTGTGCTCATGCAGAACCTGTAAATAGATGAAGAGGCAGTTGTTGGAACAGAACAAGGGTATACTGTGTGGTTTAAAATCACGAAAGGTGTGTGTTGGGGTTGTATCCTTTCACCATACTTATTCAGTCTGTATGCTGAGCAAATAATCCAAGAAGGTGGACTATATGAAGAAGAACGCAACATCAGGATTGGAGGAAAACTTACTAACAATTTACGATATGCAGATGATGCAACCTTGCTTGCTGAAACTGAAGAGGACTTGAAGCACTTACTGATGAAGATCAAAGACTATATAGCCTTCAATATGGATTACGCCTCAACAAAAAGAAAACAAAAATCCACACAGCTGGACCAATAAACAACATCATGATAAACGGAGAAAAGCTTGAAGTTGTCAAGGATTTCATTGTACTTGGATCCACGGTCAATGCCCATGGAAGCAGCAGTCAGGAAATCAAATGACATTGCACGGGCAAATCTGCTGCAGAAGACCTTGTCATGGATTGAATTACGTCCCCCCCAAAAATGTGTATATCAGTTTGGCTGGGCCATGATTCCCAGTATTGTGTGGTTGTCTTCCATTTTGTGATTGTAATTTTATGTTAAAGAGGACTCTGGTGGGATTGTAACACCCATACTAAGATCACATCCCTGCTCCAGTGTGAAGGTAGTTTCCCTAGGGTGTGGCCTGCACCACCTTTTATGTTACAAGAGATAAATGGAAAGGGAAGCAAGCAGAGAGTTGGGGACCTCACACCACCAGGAAAGAAGCACTGGAGCAGAGTGCATCCTCTGGACCTGAGGTTCCTATGCTGAGATGCTTCCAGACCAAGGGAAGACTGATGACAAGGACTTTCCTCCAGAGTTGACAGAGAAAGCCTTCCTCTGGAGCTGACACCCTGAATTTGGACTTCTAGCCCACTAGACTGTGAGAGAATAAATTTCTCTTTGTTAAAGCCATCCACTTGTGGTATTTATGTTAGAGCAGCACTAGATGACTAAAGACAGACCTCTTTAAGGTGTTCAAAAGCAAAGATTTCAACTGGAGCACTAACGTGCACCTGACCAAGCCATGGTATTTTTAGTCACCTCATATGCCTGTGTGTTAATTATCTAGTGTTGCTCTAACAGAAATACCACAAGTGGATGGCTTTAACAAAGAGAAGTTTATTCTCTCACAGTCCAGTAGGCTAGAAGTCCAGATTCAGGGGGTCAGCTCCAGGGGAAGGCTTTCTTTCTCTGTCGGCTCTGGAGGAAGGTCCTTGTCATCAATCTTCCCCTGGACTAGGAGCTTCTCCGCACAGGGACCCCGGGTCCAAAGGGTGTGCTATGCTCCCAGTGGTTCTTTCTTGGTGGAATGAGGTCCCCAATTCTCTCTTTTCTTCCTTTTCCTTTTATTTCTTGTAAGATAAAAGGTGGTTCAGGCCACACTGCAGGGAAACTCCCTGTACCTTGGATCAGGGATGTGACCTGAACAGGGGTGTTACATCCTACGCTAATCCTCTTTAATCACAGGCAGATACTATGATTTATAACACTTAGGAAAATCATAAAATGGAGGACCACCACACAGTACTGGGAATCATGACCTAACCAAGTTGACACGTTTTTGGGGGACACAGTTCAATCCATGACAGCCTGTAAAAGCTGGACAATGAATAAGAAAGACCGCAGAAGAATTGACACCTTTGAATTGTGGTACTGGCGAAGAAAATTGAACATACCATGGACTGCCAGAAGGACAAACAAATCTCCCTTGGAAGAAGCACAGCCAAAAGTGCTGCTTAGAATTGAGGATGGTCTCATGTACTTCGGACGTTATCAGGGGGGACCAGCCCCTGGAGAAGGACATCAAGCTTGGTGGTAAAGTAGAGGGTCAGGAAAAAGAGGAGGACTCTCAATGAGATGGACTGACACAGTGGCTGCAACAGTGGGCTCAGCCATAGCAAGGATTGTGAGGATGGCACAGGACCAGGCAGTGTTGTACATAGGGTTGCTGTGAGTTGGAACTGACTCAAGGGCACCTAACAACAAGCGTTTTTCTGTTTTCTGCTTTATTGATTTTTGTTCTAATCTTTATTGTTAGCATTTTTCTGCTTGCTTTGGGTTCCATTTGCTCTTCTTTTTCTAGTTACTCATGGTAGAAGTTGAGATCATGGATTTGAGGCCTTTCTTTTCTGATGTCAGGTGATTAGGGCTGAATGAAAGTGATCCTGTTGAAGGAAGTCTTACAATTTATTTAACGAATACACTGTTGTTAGACATTTAAGTTCTCAGTTTTTTGCTATTACAAACAGTGAAGCAATAAATACTCTTCTGTCTTTGCCAATGATGATCAAATATAGGAATAATTGGCATATTTTCAATATTGAATTTCTTATTGAAGAACAGTTTGTATTCAGAAAATTGTTCTTTAATTTTTTTCTTTCTCTTCTTTTTCCTCCTTGGGAATTCTTTGCTGTCATGTTAGTTCCCCACAGTTTTTCTTTCTTTTTTTTCTCATGGTTTTCTGTCCCTTTGTCTAATTTCTTAGTCTACTAGAAGCACTGCTAGTGTTTTACCTGCAGTATCTTGCCATCTCTGGGATTAATCATGTTAAGGAATTATCATTTTCCTATCCATTATAATATTTTAAGATACTGATGTTGAATATTCATTAATTACCTTTTCACATTTATTTAGAAACTTTTTTCCTTCAACCTATTAATGTGATGAAGTATTTGAAGTGGATAACTTTATATTGAACCTTTCTCATATACACAGGATGAAAACTATGTTTCCGATTTGGGTGGATTCCTCCTTTCATGTGTTTCTGGAGTTCATCGTCTAGCATCTAATTCATGTTTTTGTCACTGTTAGGAAGATGGTGATCTGCATGCTGATGGTGACTTCTCGTTTACTGTTTCCTATTACCTTTGTCACATTGTTGGTTCCTTTGTTACAATAACTTTGAAAAGAGTTTGAAAGCATTCCTCCTTTTTCTCTACTGTGGGAGAGTTTACATAGCACTGCGTTGCTGTTTCTGGAGGGTTTGAGTGTACCTGTGGACATCTCTGGACTGGAAAGAGCCAGACTTTAAGTCAGATTTATCAGCTTCTTACTCATTGATTGATCCATTTTTTCCTCTTTCCTTTGAGTCAGTTTTGCTAAGTCCTAGGATGGTTCTTTACTGGTTGTTACTCACCTTTGAATGGGGCATATTGTATCCCAGGCAACAGTTTGCTGAAGATTGTGTTGAAAGTACAGACCGCCTGCCAACAGCTTCAGCACCTAGAAACCCCTTGGGAAGGTCTCCTCCGGCTCAGGCCTGGAGATGCTGGTGGAGCTCACAGATGCCTTGTGCAAGCGGTTCTCTGGCTTTGCATACACACGCAGACCCAGGACTCTGCCATGAGGAACTGGGTCCTGGCAGGACCTCGGACGGAGCCTCTGCTGTGTCCCTTGTGCTCCAGTTGAGAAGCAGTCAGTGGTCCTTCAGGAGCCAAGCTGAATTTTCCAGCAGTCTATATCTGGCCCAAGTTTGGAGGTGTGTATCAGCTCTTGTATGCTTGCTTGTTTGTAGCCAGACTTCTCTTAATAGGTGGTGTTCTCCATTTGTGCTTTGGAGCTTTGACCATCTCATTTCAGTGAAGATGGAGTTTTGGTCTCCATTTTTTGTTGGTTTCGATGACTTTCAAGGGACACCTTTATGAACAAAAATTTCTATTGACACAGTAGTATCACTGTTTCTCTAAAACTTCATAGACTATGAATTTCACTTTTTCCACTTATCTACTTTATACATTGAACAGAAATATTCCCAGAAACAGAAGAATCCCTGCTTTTCTGATAACTGGGATATTTCTGTTCTAATATAAAACTCCTAATTTCGCAGTGTTTTATGTACACACATAAAGTAAAATAACCCTTCAGTCCTTCACATTTCCTAGTAGTGCCCTTGAGAACCATGTCAGAGCTGACCTCTAATATGGTCTTTCTTTGTACGTATTTTATAAATGGCCATGTTAGTTTACTGACTTAGAGATTATATGATCAGATACCCATTATCGTGCTAGTCTTAATATTTCTAAACTTAAGGTTATTTTATGTTGTGTTTTTTTTGGCAGGACTACAAGTAGACGATGCCACTTCGCACTTGAACAGGTCATCCATTTAGGGGTGAAAGGTATTATTTCTGTGGAATGGTAGTGTTACCATCTTCCTAGAGTATTTTTATGGGCTTCATGTAAAATTTGTATAAAAATACAGTTTCTTAAGTCATATGTTAGCAGTAAAACTGTGCAACGTCCATATTCTTAACTTTCTGTTGGGGAGCTCTAGTGTTTTCTCCTGTTTCAGCCTTGTAAAAATGGCATGCTTAAATAATTGAAAGTAAATCCATTAAACTCTGATTTTTCTCTCTTAACAAATTTTTGTACTTAGGAATAGACAAGTAAATGGCTTTATTGCAAAGCATATGCAGTACTTGTATTATGCTGTAACTTAGAAACAGTATAAAAGGGAGCAGAAAGGACAGATGGGGAATAGATTGAAGCGTTTTGGTAGGGTTGGCCATAAACAGGATGCCGTTATTCATCTTTTGTAAAGTTTTCAGTAACATCTACCCTCTTCCCTTTTCTTGTTTAAAAAGTATTGTTTCCAGAAGAAATCATTTTACAGTCTCCCCAAGTTACAGGGAATTGGAGCCACATACAAAATACCAAAAATGAGGGACAGTCCACCACCAAGGTAACACTTTAATGACTTTGATGTCTTAAATGGATAATGTTACGAGTTTGTTTCTTCATGTCCTACCTCTCAGTTTACTGGGGCATTAGAGGATGGTAGTTCACAGTAACCAAAAACCAGTTAAAATAGAACTAATTTAAATGTCCATAAAATAGATTTAGTGTGACATTTACATACAGTTATGTGCGAGGCTAAGATGGCTGCAGTATATTAAGTGGGAATAAGGAAAATTATCCATTGAAGATTGTATGCAACACAGTTCTACTCTAACATATGTGGGAGTCACCATGAATTGGAATCAACTCAGTGGCATCTGGAAAGAAAGAAATATCTTTATTTAAAAGTTAAGTGGTTTTTGTGTTCTCTCAGGCAGGCACATTTACCTGATTGTATACACATATAAAATATCTAGAAGCGTACACACCCAACAAATTGTTAGCATTTGCAGTCTCTGTAAATGTTGCAGAGATGTTTTTTCTTCTACAACCAGTTGCTCCATAAATAGTGATGTAGTGCCCATTGTGTGCCAGGTAATATGCTAGACAGTCAATATACTTTCATAAGTAAATAGAAGTACTTACATTTCAGTAACAAGAAAAATAATCCATGCCATGGTGGAGTTTACAACCTAGAATTCTATGCTGTTGGAATTTGCTTTTATGAGCATGTGTCTTAGGCTGGGTTCTCTAAAGAAGCAAAACCAGTAAAGCGTATAAATATATATAGAGAGAGATTTATATCAAGGAAACAGCTCATGCAGTTGTAGAGGCTAGAGCGTCCCAAGTCCATGGACTGTGGTAAAGGCCTCTCCAAATACATGCAGCCACAGAAGCTGGCAAACCCAAGATCAGCAGGTCAGAGAGCAGGGCTCCAGCTCACAGGCTGTGAAGGGTGACGAGTTCCAAGATCGGCAGGCAAGGCCACAAGGTTTCTCCTGATTCACATAGCTACAGGGGCTGACGAGCCCAGGATCAGCTGGTCAGGGAGCAGGACTCTTGCTTACAGTTTGTGAAGATCAATGAATCACAAGATTGACAGGTAAGCTGCTAGCTCAAGTCCCGAGAACCGGAGATGAGACGACAAGAGGCAGCTGGTGGATCCGGAGCAAGCCAAAAACCTTGGCAAGGCGAACAGGAAGGAAGTAGCCGGCGGAGGGCAGAGAGATAAAGGCTGAGGGGGCGGTGAGTCACCACAGGCCCTGCCTGCACCGGTACCACTCAGCAGGTTCCATCCATGGGGGCGATCACATACCACATCTCAACAGGGAAGTGATGACAGCATTATGCAACTGCCAAAGCACTAAGAATCATGGCCCAGCCAAGTTGGCACACAGTCTTGACCATCACGGCATGTTTACATTTCTAATACGTGTAATGTGAAAATTATGTGTCGTATTTAGAAACTCTTGCACCATTTTATAGCCCTTTTCTAAAAAATACAAAAATGGTAGTGTTAGAATGACTATACAGTCATGGAAAATACTTTGAAAGAAACAGCAGAAGGTCATCCGTTGAAATTGTGTGCTGTGTGCTCTATGTGTAGTCTGTTTTGGTCTGAAACCAGAAATGTGTCTTCACAGAGTGCAGATGCAGTGCCATCTGCAGAGCCCCCTTCCTCCTGTGTCACCTCAGTCCGTCCAGGGGAGGCTTTGTGATGCTGTGGTGGGATACTAGGTGGGGGTTGCTGTTTAGGGGGGCCCCATTCCTGACTGGATCTTCATGATTTTAAATGCAGAAATTATCTTCTTATGGATTAGCTAGTGTCTTAGTGAGCCTGGGTTCTCTAGAAAAGCAAAGCCAGTGATGTGTGTATGTATATATAGTTGTTGCTTTCAGGTGCCACCTCATAGCGACCCTGTGTAAAACAGAAGAGAACACTGCCCAGTCCTGCGCCATTGTCATGATCGTTGTTACGCTTGAGCCCATTGTTGCAGCCACTGTGTCAGTCCATTTCATTGAAGGTCTTCCTCTTTTTTGCTGACCCTCTACTTTACCAAGCACGATGTCTTTTTCCAGGAACTGATCCCTCCTGATAACATGTCCAGAGTACTTGAGAGAAAGTCTCATGATCCTTACTTCTAAGGAGCATCCTAGCTATACTTCCAAGACAGATTTTTTCGGTCCTCTGGCAGTCCATGGTATATTCAATATTCTTTGCCAACAGCATAATTCGAAGACATCCATTCTTTGTTCTTCTTTATTCATTGTCCAGCTTTCACATGCATATGAGGCAATTGAAAACACCAAGGCTTGGGTCAGTCACACCTTAGTCCTTAAAGTGACGTCTTTGCTTTTTAACACTTTAAAGAGATCTTTTGCAGCAGATTTGCCCGGTGCAGTGCGTCATTTGATTTCTTGACTGCTCCTTCCATAGGTGGGATTGTGGTTCCAAGTAAAATGAAATCCTTTGCAATTTCAATATTTTCTCCATTTATCTTGATGTTGCTTATGGTCCAGTTGTGAGGATTTTTGTTTCCTTTATGTTGAGGTGTAATCCGTGCTGAAGGCTGTGGTCTTTGATCTTCATCATCAAGTGCTTCAAGTCCTCTTCACTTTTATCAAGCAGGATTGTGTTACCTGCATAACACAGGTTGTTAATGAGTCTTCCCCCAATCCTGATGCCCCGTTCTTCTTCATATATGTCCAGCTTCCCAGATTATTTGCCCAGCATACAGATTGAATAAGTATGGTGAAAGGATACACACCTTTCCTGACTTTAAACCATGCAGTATCCCCTTGTTCTGTTTGAACGACTGCCTCTTGATCTATGTACAGGTTCCTCAAGAGCACAATTAAGTGTTCTGGAATCCCTACTCTTTGCAGTGTTATCCATAATTTGTTATGATCCACACAGTGATCTACAAGTGCATCTGCATAGTCAAAACCCAGGTAAACATCTTTCTGGTATTCCTTGCTTTCACCCAGGATCCATCTGACATCAGCAGTGATATCCCTGGTTCAACAACCCTTTCTGAATCTGGCTTGAATTTCTGGCAGTTCCCTGTTGATGTACCGCTGCAACTACTTCTGAATGATCTTCAGCAAAATTTTACTTGCAAGTGGTATTAATGATACTGTTTGATAATTGGCGCATTTGGTTGGATCACCTTTCTTTGGAGTAGGCATAAATATGGATCTCTTCCAGTCCGTTGGCCAGGTAGCTGTCTTCCAGATTTCTTGGCACAGACCAGTGAGCACTTCCAGCACTGCATCTGTTTGTTGAAACATCTCAATTGGTATTCCATCAGTTCCTGGAGTCTTTTTTGCTAATGCCTTCAGTGCAGCTTGGACCTCTTATAGTACCATCTGTTCCTGATCATATGCTACCTCCTGAAATGGTTGAATGTCCACCAGTTCTTTTTGGTACAGTGACTCTGTGTATTTCTTCCATCTTCTTTTGATGCTTGCTGCGTCGTTTAATATTTTCCCATAGAATCCTTCAGTATTACAACTCGAGGCTTGAATTTTTTTCTTCAGTTCTTTCAGCTTGAGAAATGCTGAGCGTGATCTTCCCTTTAGGTTTCTATCTCCAGGTGTTTGCACAGGTCATTATAATACTTCGTCTTCTCAAGCTTCCCTTTGAAATCTTCAGTTCTTTCACTTCATCATTTCTTCCATTCACTTTGGCTACTCCATGTTCAAGAGCAAGTTTCAGAGTCTCTTCTGACATCCATTTTGATCTTTTCTTTCTTTCCTGTCTTTTTAATGACCCCTTGTTTTCTTCATGTATGATGTCCTTGATGTCATTCTACAGCTCATCTGGTCTTTGGTCGTTAGTGTTCAACACGTCAAATCTATTCTTGAGATGGTCTCTAAATTCAGGTGGGATATACTCAAGGTTGTCCTTTGGCTCTTGTCGACTTGTTCTGATTTTCTTCAGTTTCAACTTGAACTTGCATGTGAGCAACTAATGGTCTGTTCCGCAGTTGGCCCCTGGCCTTGCTCTGACTGATGATATTAAGCTTTTCCATCATCTTTTTTGACAGATGTAGTCGATTTGATTCCTGTGTATTCATTCCATCTGGCAAGGTCCATGTGTATAGTCACCGTTTATGTTGGTGATAAAAGGTATTTGCAATGAAGATGGCATTGGTCTTGCAAAATTCTATCATGCGATTTCTGGCATTGTTCCTGTCACCAAGGCCGATCCTTCTTTGTTTCCAACTTTTAAATTCCAATCAGATGTAATTATCAATGCATGTTTGATTGCATGTTTGATCAATTTCAGACTAAGAAGTTGGTAAAAGTCTTTAATTTCTTCATCTTTGGCCTTAGTGATTGGTGCGTATATTTGAATAATAATTGCATTAACTGATTTTCCTCATAGGTGTGTGGATATTATCCTATCACTGACAGTGTTGCTCTTCAGGATAGATCTTGAAATGTTCTTTTTGACTGTGAATGTGATGCCATTCCTGTTCATGTTGTCATTCCCAGCACAATAGACCACATGATTGTCCAATTCAGAATGGCCAATATCAGCCCATTTCAGCTCACTGATGCCTAGGATATCAGTGTTTATGTGTTCCATTTCATTTTTGATGATTTATGATTTTCCTAGATTCATACTTTGTACATTCCACATTCCGATTATTAATAGATGTTTGCGGCTGTTTCTTCTTATTTTGAGTCATGCCACATCAGTAAATGAAGGTCCCAAAAGCTTGATTCCATCCATGTCATTAAGGTTGACTCTACTTAGAGGAGGCAGCTATTCTCCAGTTGTATTTTGAGTGCCTCCCTACCTGAGGGGCTCATCTTCTGACACTGTATCCGACAATGTTCTACTGCTATTCATAAGGTTTTCACTGGCTAATTCTTTTCAGAAGTAAACTGCCATATCCTTCTTCCTAGTCTGTCTTAGTCTGGAAGTTCAGCTGAAACCCATCCACCATGGGTGACCCTGCTGGTATTTGAGTATCAGTAGCGTAGCGTCCAGCATACAGCAACGCACAAGCCCCCGGTGTACGACAAACTGACAGTCTTGCAGGGGGAAGTACTGATACATGCTACAACTTGGATGAACCATGGCAACATTGTGCTGAGTAAAATAAGTAAGACACAGTAGGACAAATATTGTATAATTTCACCTGTCTGAGCTATCCAGCACATAGATTGGTGGATGTCAGGGGCTGTGGGGAGAATGGAATGGGAAGAAGCTGTTTAGTGGGTAGGGAGGGGGTTTCACTTTCAACTGATGGAGGTGTTCTGGAACTAGATGGAGTGGTGGAAGAGCTTGTGAACAGACTAAATGCCACTGAATGGTTCACTTTAAAATGGATAATTTCATGTAATGTGAATTTTACCTCAATAAGCTGTGAGGAAAAAATGAAGATAAGAACTTCTTCAGACATAGAAAAGCTGAAAGAACTACTCACCAGCAGTTTTAAGCTACTAGAAATAGTAAAATTCTTCAGGCATAAGGAAAGAGACACCAGGTAGAGTAAGGGTCTATACACAGTCATGAGAGGAGCTCGAAGAAACGTAATAAATATGGGGAGAAACGTAAAAGGTTTTTTTCTGAGTTTTTAAATTCACATTTAAAGAAGATTGACTTTTTAAGCTGAAATAACAAGTACTGTGCAGTTTTCCACATGTACGTGTAAGATGGGAAGAAAGCATGGTACAGGGTTCTTTATGTGCGGTGTTACATGTTCCTTGGACTAGACTGCTGTGGGCTGGGTTTACTTTCAGAAATGTGGCCTACGAAAACGATGAAGTGACTGAAGACCGATACACTGCACAGCTGCTAGTTACAGCACCCTGACCGGGAAAGTGAAAGAGCAGGTCCGTTGGTCCACAGCAAGTTAACACTTACCTTTAAACACACACGCTCGTTCTTGTGCCGAATTCTGAACCTCGTTGACAGAGCAGCAACTGGGCATCCCCGCTCACCACTTGTCGTGTCTGAAGTGGGCTTCTGTACCCGGGAGAGCAGGGCCTGGCACACCCCCACCCCCACCCCTGCCACCCACACACCTGGGGAGCAGAGCCAGCTCCGCTGGGTGGTGAGCCTGAAAAGCAGGGGAACCGCTGAGACAAGGTGCGTTTTTGTCAAATGAAATGTCCTTCTGTGTTTTGGTTTCAACTTTCCTTCACAAAATTTAACCGACCAATACTTACTTTTTCAAAGAATCCAAAAGGAAACAAACCTTTTTAGCAGCTTTTGATCAGATGTTCTGTATTTTTATCATGTTTTAAATGACATAACCTGGGATCTGTCCAAAGCTGTTAAATAAATAGAGCAAGTGGAACATTGGTAGATGTATTGCTCTTTAGACTAAGTCAGTATGAAGCTGTTGGGTTTCTTTTTTTTTCCCAAACCATTTTCTGCATTGTTATTTCTAGAACAGGAAAACTGGGAAGGACCAAACAAAACATGCAGGAAAGGAGAGGCATGTCGGTGCCAAGGACGTGCTGGGGATGGCAGCCTTCGCAGCAGAGCAGAGTGAGCTGGGAGCGTGTCAAGGGGTGTGGGAGGCTGGGAGATGGATGGCCCAGAGGGGAGCACAGAGACCACCAGCACCTGGAGAGATGCTGTTAGGGATTGAATTTTTTCCCCAAAAAATATGTGTTGTAAAGCCTAACCTCTATGCCTGTGGTTATGATCCCATTTGGGAATGGGTTGTCTGTTATGTGAGAGGCAAGATTAGTGTGGGGAGTGTCTTGAATCAGTCTCTTTTGAGATATAAAAGAAATGAAAACAAGCGAGGGAAGCAAGAGAGAGGGGTAGAGAGATGCCAAGACATGGAGATCTCTAAGGAACCAGGAAGCAGAAGCTGAAGAGACAGGGACCCTCCTCCAGTGCCGACAGAGAGAGAAAGCCTTCCCCTGGAGCTGACGCCCCAAATTCGGACTTCTAGCCTCCTAAACTGAGAAAATAGCTCCCTGTTAAAGCCATTCGCTTGGAGTATTTTTCTTATAGCAGCACTAGGTAACTAAGACAGATGCCCTCACTATGTGGAAAAGCAAGGGCTGGGAGGTGTGTGTGGTCCGCACCAGCCATCAGTCACCCCAGAGACGGGCGGCTGACTTACCGATCAAGCCCAGGAAGAGCCACTGCCATCAGTCGGATCCCTTCTAAGGGCTTTATGACTACAGCGTGTTCTTGCCATGTGGGCTGGTAGGCTGTGCAGACTGTGAGGCCCCGCCTCTAGTATTTCAGTTGGTTTTGCTTACACAAGCAGAAGTGAGCTGAGCGGTCTGGTTTCCCTCTCAGGAAAGTGGATTGACTCTCCTGACACTGCTTGATGAAGGCCAGACAGGTTGTTGTGGGTAGTTTGCTGCATGGTCTTGTAGTAGTTACACAGAGAAGCGTCTCCCTCTCTGAGTTTGGCTGTCTGTGCTGCAGCACCAGACCTAAGTGACAAGGTGTTCCACAGCTGTTCACATCCTTCGACCTCTAACGGAAACTTTCTCCACTTTCAATACAGCAAATGAAGCTCAGTCTGTGAAAGCAAGAGATAAAGGATTTTTCAATCCAATGCTAAATGAAAATCAGAAATTAGCAGTCAAAAGAATTCTGAGTGGTGACTGCCGCCCACTCCCGTATATTCTCTTTGGACCTCCTGGAACTGGGAAGACCGTGACCATCATCGAGGCTGTTTTGCAGGTAATGACAGCGGCAGCCACTGACCAGACAGTGCCCTGTCCTACTGCGTCTTGCGTGTGCTTGTCACCAAGATGCGCTCGGTTATCTTACAGAATCAGAAAGTTGTAGAGAGAGGTTGAGAAATCCCAGGCATTTCACGTTATGCAGCTGCATTTGTTTTGTGGTGTTCATGTGATTATGTGGCATTTTCAAAGCTTATCCCATAGGTTTAGAAAGGAATCCCTTCATCTTCGGAACAGTAAAGCATTCAGTCACATGGTGATAATTTGCTGCGGGAAAGACATCACCTTTGCAGTAGCCAAAGCCAATGTTTGCAGACGTTCCTGGCATCGCCATTTGTGCTAAACATAGGATGCGTGAAGATGGTGTGCGTGTCATGTTTCTGGTGTCCTTCTGGATCACATTGGCGAGCATTCACTGCACACCTGGCCCTGCCCCTGGGCTGCATGCAGCACGCTGCACGTGTGAGGCTTCGTCTGCCTCGGGTCTCCCTTGAGTGCGGAGTGGAATCTTGGGGCACATGGAGCTTTGCCGCGTCCTCTTGTGTCCTGTTAGCACTAGTGATGGGGCAGACGGCTTCCATGTCGCGGTTGGTCAGTGTCTCAGTTGAGGGGTCCACATCTGAGCCCACACAGCTGGGCCGCGTAAAGTGAACAGGGCACGTGCAGGCCTTCATGCTCTGTGTTTCTGTCCCTTTGGCGGCTGGTGTTCACAGTCCTTTGTCTCTGTCTCTGACACAGGTATACTGTGCCTTGCCGGACAGTCGGATCCTAGTGTGCGCCCCCTCCAACAGCGCTGCAGACCTGGTGTGCCTGCGGCTGCACGAGAGCCAAGTGCTGCGGCCTGGCGCCATGGTTCGCGTGAATGCCACCTGCAGGTTCGAGGAGGTGAGCATGCTCCGAGCCCTGAGGGAGCATTTCACGCCTCCTCTGAACACCGGAGCCCTCCATGCTCGCACACCCCCTTACATTGGCCTTGGGGCATCATTCCTCCCTGTCCTGTTTTATCAGTTTTGTAAGTATCTCTTTAGGACAACGGAAAGGTCTTGATTTGCTTATAAAAGGATGTATTGCTTAAAAAAAGGAACTGGAATCTAGGAAATGTGTAAAGAAAGCTATCTGGGGAGGGGCCTGCAGGATTCTGTGTTACAGTCACAGCTCTAGAGTCCTCACAGCACAGGCTGAATTGTGGGAAACCATCAGATGTCTCTCTTAGTGAAGCCAGTCCTGAACCATTGCTTAGTCGTCACTAAGGACAGGCAACAGGACAGGGCGATCCTGTCCAATTTAAATGAATGCTTCATACTTTGAAAACACACCGGTCTCCCCCCAGACGATCATCGATGCCGTCAAGCCTTACTGCAGGGACGGAGAAGACATCTGGAAGGCTTCACGATTCAGGGTGATAATCACGACATGCAGCAGCGCAGGCCTCTTCTATCAGATCGGGGTGAGGTGAGCGCAGGCTGCACGGTGACAGCCTCTGTCCTCAGGTTTTTTGGGACAGGAGGGCGGCAGACACTAGACTGTCAGGATCAAGTGATCAGAGTAACTAGGACAAGTGTGGGACCCAAGGGGCACAGGGGGTGGGGGACCTGAGGGGTTCAGAACCTGAGAGGTGTGGGGATTGCAGCACCTGAGGGTACAGAGGTTGCAGGACCTGAGGGGTACTGGGGGGTGCAGGACCTGTGGGGTACTTGGGGGGGTGCAGGACCTGTGGGGTACTTGGGGGGGTGCAGGACCTGAGGGTACAGGGGGTGCATGATCTGAGGGTATAGGGGATGCAGGATCTGAGGGTGCAGGGGGTGTGGGACCTGAGGGTACGGGGGTGCGGGACCTGAGAGATGCAGGGCAGTGGGTGCAGGACTTGGGGTTGCAGAAATGAAAACTTGTCACAAGAAGGGCCTAAAAGGGGGTGGCCAGGGTCTACTCTGCGTCTCAGCATCCTCTGAGTCACAGTGGGGTTGCTGCTGGCCTCACAGGCTGGTGACGGGTCAGGAGACCGTGTCAAAGTGCTGTCCCGGGCCAGCCCAGAGCACAGACCATTTGTGCTTGGTATGTACTTGGTGTGTGGCGCCACATTCAAGGTCATGCACATCCTGGACCTCAGTCTGTTCCCACTGAAGCCGGGTAACGCCTTAGCCAGTGGTGGGTTTGTCAGGGTTAATCAGGAGGAAACAGGCAAGCCTGGAGCAGCAGCTGCTGTCGGTGAACCCAGGCCCTGCGGCAGCCCTGCCCCATGTCACGCGGGGGCACTGAGCCAGAGGGGTGAAGTCTCCTACCCGAGGCCACAGCTCACCCAAACGTGATTCCAGGAGCTGCATCTGATCACTGGGGATCAGATGGAGAGGGGCCTCTGCAGCTGCTCACGGCGGCGGCGGCAGCGTCACTCTGCGGTCGTCCGTCCCCAACCCCCGCCCTCCGGGGCGGTCCTGAGCACACTGTTCCTAACAGTTTATACTCACGGGCCCACCGAGCTGTGTCCCTCCCGCCCGCGCCATCCCCCCGTCTCCGTGCTGGTAGTCCCCCCCAGGCGGGCTCTCCATAGCCCTCAGTGGTGGCAGCGGTGGGCTTGGGTGGCAGGGATAATGTGGCAGCAGTTGCACTGAGAATGTCTTTGGCTGTAGGGTCGGGCATTTTACACATGTGTTTGTGGATGAGGCAGGACAGGCGAGCGAGCCGGAGTGCCTGATCCCTCTGGGGCTCATCTCAGACGTCAACGGCCAGGTGAGACCGTTGTGTGGTGTGGTCTGTGGTTGGTTCTGTCGTTTTTCCTGCAGTGATGGGCCCTAGCCTGGATCTCTGTCTGTGCAGCACCCTCAGAGCACAAGAGGTGGGGCACCTGGGGTCCCGATTCAGTCACAGGCCAAGAGAGAAAGGCTTTTTCCTCTGTATCCTTCTCTTACAAAACCATAGTGAGCTCTTAGCTAGCTGTGGGCTCTGCATAAGCACTGCAGACCTGGTCCCAGCAGACGCCTAGACCAGGGGTCCCTGCCATCCCCGCACAGCAGGAGCGACATCGTCAAGGGTGGACACACACCCTGAGCACATCCTTGCTGAGACAGGCTCTCGGTCACCCCTGGGACCAGACCCCACTGCTTCGACGACCGCCCATCCCCTCCACTGGGGGTCTCCCCGGCCCCCTCACTGTTCCCCGCATGGCCTTCTCACCTGTCTTCTGCTCCCAGCCTGTCCTCTCCGCCAGCACTCGCTCAAGGCAGAGACCGGGAGTCCCCTGATGCAACCTCGTCCCCACACATTTGGCGGGACTGCCACATGGCGTCTGCTGTGAGCGTTGCAGCTCCTCTGAGCCCCGTTGCCAGACTCCTGCCCAGGGTCAGGTCCTTGTGTCTTATTCCAGGGGCAGAATCCGTGTGGAGGCCTGGGGAGGAGAGGGCCAGTCCAGCTGGGGCGGGGGGTGTTGGATGTTCATAGGCATTGGGGTGAGAGAGATGAGTCATTGCTGGCACAGGGGCCTTGGCGTTGAATTTCCCCAGAGCCATCCCCTCCCACCAAGAGACCAGTGGGCAGGGAAGCCGGGCCATGCGAGGTAGAAGGAAGGAGGACAGGGGAAAGGCCGGCGGGTGCTGTGTCCTGGATCACTTGCATCTTATCTGCTTCAGCTGACGTTGCCCTGGCCAGGCCATGCTAACCAGCTGAGGCCCTCCCACCCCTATATCATCTCTCATCCTCAGCAGTCCATCTCCTCACGGGTGTTAGGGTGGCCCATCCGCCTCAGCCCTCACCCTCAATGTGTGCCCAGGGAGCCCTGAGGCAGGCGGCGCGGGGCCCTCCCGCTCTTCTCATGAACCATCTTGCATCCTTCCTGCCCACGTCAGTCTGTGCTCATCTACTGAGCTGGGTGCTGCCGTCGGCCTCATCCAGCCTGATGCTGTGTCCACAGATCGTGCTTGCCGGAGACCCCATGCAGCTAGGGCCGGTCATCAAGTCTAGGCTCGCCATGGCCTACGGGCTGAACGTGTCCATGCTGGAGAGGCTGATGTCACGGCCAGCGTACCTGAGAGACGAGAACGCCTTCGGTGCTTGTGGCGCCTACAACCCATTGTTGGTGAGCCCTCGGCCTCGCCTAGTAACGCAGGAGTAGTGGAAGAGGTGGGGCACCGGCCTCAGGTCTCTGCCTCCACCCTCACACTCCACATTGAGGGGCCTTTGCAGGGACTTGTGAGGCCACCTCACACCCCAGCTGGGCTCCTTATCCCAGGCCCTCAGGGCTCCAGGCATTCCAGGCTGTCTGTGCTGGGGCTGAGACTCGGCCTATCTCACTGTGGCTCTGTGCCCGCAGGGAGATGGGAGATGAGTTCTGTGACCTAACCTAAAACACAGAACACTTACCGAGAGGGCATCAGGCTGTGTCCCCGCTGAGCATGGACCTCAGAGGGGCTGGTTCTGGCAGGGCTGGGCCTCAGTCACCCTGGCTAATGCTTTGGGGGAGGGGCCTGGAGTCTGCATGTGCAGGAGGCCCCCCTGCACGCAAGGGCTCAAGAACGTGGACCTCAGTCACTAATAGGTGAATCAAGTAGCATTGTTCTCTAAACTCCTAGAACATAAGAAACCCATTTTCATCTGAATGCGTATTAACGGTATTAATACTAAACAGAAGATGAGGTGCCAGGGGTTGTGGGTATCTTTCCTGGTAAATGCTCTAGAACCTGTTCCATATTTTCAACACGAGCGCTTTACCCAGTTGGATATATGAAGGGGGCAGAGAGGCTGTGTGGGGAGGACCTGTTCGCCAGGGGCCAGGGGAGGGACTCCAGGCTGAGGAAGGATGGTGGGCCCATGGGTCAGCGTGGTCCCACCTGCAGGCGGTGCCTGAGCCCCACAAGTGTCCGTGTGTCCCTCTGGCTGCTAGACAGAGGGCTGAGTGGTGGACTCTGGCCTGCAGAGCACCCGTGAGTGGTACGCCCTGGGGCAGCTCTCAAGGGCACTGTCAATCATGTGACAGCCACAGGTGGGCCCGGCCCAGTGGGCTGCACCCTGAGCAAGAGCAGAGCCTCCTCTTTCCTGCAACAGACACTGCCCTTGGCGGGTGTGTGGTTTCCTACAGTGACTGGCACGCTCCCCTGCAGGTCACAAAGCTCGTGAAAAACTACAGGTCCCACTCAGCACTGCTGGCGCTGCCGTCCAGACTCTTCTACCACAAGGAGCTTGAAGTCTGTGCAGACCCCAAAGTGGTGACCTCTCTGCTAGGCTGGGAGAAGCTGCCCAGGAAGGGATTCCCGCTCATCTTCCACGGAGTGAGGGTAGGTTACGTGTTCTGACAGTGAAGCGGCTGAAGAGTCAGGTGAGGAGGGTGCTGCAGGCGCTCACGCGGTTGGGTAGCTGACCCAGTGCAGGGCACACAGAAGAGCTTCGGTGTTAGCCGGGGGCGTGGTTTGTGCGCTCAGCGTGTGTGTCTTTAACCAAACTTGTATTGAGAGCCTGCTAGTCCCCCAAGAGCAAAAACAGTAAGAAAGGCTTGACCCTCTGAGACAGGCCCCACTGGGCGCTACAGCACACAGTACTGACTGCTGTGGTCAGACGGGTCACACATGGACGGTGGGAGTGGGCAGGTGCCATGGACCCTCTGGGCTTCTTCCTAAGATAGAGTTAGGAGGAGGAGAGACAGTCTGGCCAGACCGCCACAGGGAGTTTACACAGAGGGGTTGGACATGCTCTGGGGACCGATTGGAAGGCTGTGCCCCAAGAGGCCACCAGGAGCACACAACCACACCGTCCAGGTCATCTCCTCAAGAGTCCGAGTGCCAAATAGAGCCCACTGGGAAGGTGCCAGGGCAGAGGGGGGTGGCCCCAGCCCAGGTTGTCAGGCCACCCTTCTCCCAGGACTCATAGAGTAGGGTTCCCAGTAGGCTGATGTGGGGTGCTCAGTAGCAAGGAGAATCACAGGGGCTCACCAAAATGAGACAGTCCGTGTGAGGACTCTGGCTGTTAGAACCAGAAGTCAAGTTTTGTATTAACCCCCACAAGAGAGGGGGCACAGGTTACTGTTCAGAAATAGGCTGCACCCGGATGGCAGGACCTGAAAACCTGGTGTCAGGGTGCCCCTGGACTGTGTGGACACCTCTTCTCTCTGAGGCTGAGCCATCAGGGAGCATGAGCCCAGGTGCCAGCATCTGCTGCCTCGTGGCCGCCACATTTGCACATGATGGCTGCAGCGCATACTGGTCTGATGGGGCCACCAGACTGGGTGCTGTGAGGGAGATGGCATGTGCAGGTGTGGCTTGCGTGCCCACCCTTTGAGTAGCAGAGAGTTTTGAGGGAAGTGTTTGTGGTGAGGTAGACACCTCAGCATGGCCCACTTGTGGGGGCACCCCATTGGCTGACCGGCAGTCCCCCAGGCCTGCACACATTGCTGCCTCCCTGGGATGCTCGGCTCACCTTGTCTTTCTCACTCTGCCTACCCTCAGAAGTTTTTCTTACATCAGAAACAAGTTAGAATACCTGTTAGGGGAGTAAAAGATTCCTCTGACGTATGTAGAAACAAACCTGATGAGAAATGAGCAAGACCGCTATAGAAAAATTACAAAGCTTTGAGTATGTAAAATAAGACAAGTATTCTATGTCCACAAATGGAGAGACTGTTATTTTAAAGATGTCAGCACTCCCTAGATTAACCCATGTGTTTAACGCACTCTGAGTAAAGGTCACAGTAGGCTTCTTCATGAGGAACTGACTATAAAATGGAGTTGTAAATATGCAGAAACGTTCCGAGAGAGAAACGTTAAGAAGAGACTAGCCCGCTAGACAACACAGCGTGCTACAAAGCTATAGTAAATAACAGTGCTTGTCTAGGAACACAGAGTCAGCAAGAAAACAGCGGAGTCCAGACACGATGATGAACCGAGTGAACATTGTCCAGGTGCCTGATCTGTGCCAGGCTCCATCCTGGGACCGAGATGGGGCAAGGCAGCCCAGTCCCTCTCTCTGTCTCAGCGGCACTGGTGGGGCCGTGGTCTGACTGTCCTTCTGCCCACCTCACCCTGTCACCACCTTCGATCTACTGAGTCGTCCCTCTGTGAGGCCTCCCCTGGCCACCTCATATGACAGACTTCTTCATGTTGGCCCTGAAGGACCTCTGTTTGCTCACTGCCTGTCCCTGGTGCCTAGAGCAGTCCCTGGTGTGGCAGGAGCACAGTAATATGGTGTGTGGTTGCCTATGGGGCACCACGGAGCTTCAGGAATGCCCAGGACAGGGCCTCAAGGCAGCTGTGGTTTAGCTGTCAGGAAGAGACTGAAGCATCACAAGCCTGCGCATCTGCAGCCACTCCAGAGCCTTAGTGGACATCCATAAACATGGGCCATCCTCCCACTTAAACCCAGTTTCAGTCAAGACCCACTGAGTGCATCCAAGTAGCAGATACTGGATGGCATCCAGAGCTCAGGCCACAGGGCTCCCAGGAAGTGTCTGCCTGGCTCTCTGCACAGGAGGACACCCTCAGGGGCTTGAATGGCTGCTTAGCGATCACTGATGAAGCTCAGGCCCGCGAAGAGCAAGCACATAACAGGGCCAAGTGACAGAGCGTGGGGACACAGTGACAATGGATGCTTCCGCCTGAAGGACCGGGATCGGCTGGACAGAGGTTGGGGGCTATGTGTTCTGTGAGTGGGGAGGGGACAGTGACAGCCAGTGGGATTAAGGAGAGGGACTGGACACGTGAGTCTGGGGGTCAGAATCAATCAGGCCTGTGAGGCAGACCACACTGGCTGACATGTCCAAGCTGACTGACATGCTGGAGTGGGAAGCCTGGATGCAGGACACATGTCTGCGACAGAAGCCAGGGATTGGGGTCATGGGGAGGGGTCTGACACAGGAGACCGTCTAACCACCAAGTCAGCATCTAGAAATCTAGCCGCTACTGCAGTGCTGTGGTGCAGTGGATCGCTTTCACGCCATGGTCTTGTAACTCCCACCAAATGATTAGGTGGGGCTATGCAGATAAGCTGTTTGTGGCTCACCAAGGGGATTGGGCAGCTTGCTAATAATGTACATAAGGTGCGTGATACTATTGTGGGGGATGGGACCATGTAAATAAGGTGTGTTGAAACCTAGCAAGGGTATTGGTCAGTTTTGCCATCCCACTAGGCTTAAAATGAGCCATCCTGGAGGCAGAAAGGGGGGACCTCACTACCACTAAAAAGAGATAGGAATGGAAAACATCCTTTGGATTCTCAAACAACCCTGAGAACCTCCTAGACCCAGGAAACAGAGAGAGCTGTAACACCAGAGACAGTGCAAGACGGTGAGAAGCAGTGGCAGAGAAACGGTGGCAGGAGATGGCACGGTGGGCTTTCTGGTCTGTGGAGCAAGAGAGCTGAGCGCCTTCAGGCAGGCTTACTGTCAAGAGTGGAGTGCCTCTGGGCACTTATGGTGGAGCTAAAGAGCTTTGTAACACTTGCCCAAGCAGGGCAGAGGCCAGGCCAGCTCAAGGGGCTGATGGGCTAAGGGCCAAGGAGAGGTCTATCTGTGGGCGTGGCTGAGAAGCTGTCCTGACTGAAGAACTGTATCTTGAGTCATTCCTGATCCTGAATTGTAACCTGGTACTTCCCAAAATATAACCTGATATTTCTCTAATCCACTGCCTGTCTGTCAGTTTGCCATGTTGTGGTGGCTTGCATATTGCTGTGATGTTGGAAGCTGTGCCACCAATATTTCAAATACCAGCAGGGTCACCCATGGTGGACAAGTTTCAGTGCAGCTTCTAGACTAAGACAGACTAGGAAGAAGGACCCACTGGTCTACTTCTGAAAAATTGGCTAGCGAAAACCTTATAAATATCAGCAGAACATTGTCTGATATACTGCTAGAAGATGAGCCTCTCAGGTTGGAAGGCAGTCAGATACGACTGAGGAAGAGCTGCCCTCTCAAAATAGATTCGACCTTAATGATATGGATAGAGTCAAACTTTTGGGACCTTCGTTTGCTGATGTATCTTGAGTCATTCCTGATCCTGAATTGTAACCTGGTACTTCCCAAAATATAACCTGATATTTCTCTAATCCACTGCCAGTGGTTTGAATCTGTCAGCTGCTCCACAGGTGAAAGATGGGGCAGTCTGTTCCTGTAAAGATTTATAGTTTTGGAAACACTGTACTTCCCTGACAAACCCCATGGTGTTTTCAGTCGCCTCATAGCGTCTGAAAGGTAGACGATGAATAAGAAGGACTGAAGAAGAATTGATGCCTTTGAATCGTGGTGTTGGTGAAGAATATTGAATATACCATGAACTGCCAAAAGAATAAACAAATCTGTCTTGGAAGAAGTACAACCAGAATGCTCCTTATAAGCAAGGATGGGAAGACTGCATCTCACATACTTTGGACATGTTATCGGGAGGGATCAGTCCCTGGAGAAGGACATCATGCTTGATAAAGTAGAGGATCAGCAAAAAAGAAAGCAAGACTCTCAGCAAGATGGATTGACACAGTGGCTGCAACACTGGGCTCAAGCATAACAATTTTGAGGATGGAGCAAGACTAAGCAGTGTTTTGTTCTGTTGTACACGGGGTCGCTATGAGTTGGAACCGAGTCGACTGCACCCAACAACAACAGCAATAAACCCCATAATCGTGAGTGTCGTCTGTGAGGTCAGTGTGGCCATTGCAACGAATTATGGAACCCAGCAGAGGAATAGTGCCATGGGAGGGACAGCTGGTGTAGGAATTGGTAAAAGTGTTGGAGAGAGGAGGTCTGTGGGACCTCCGCCTTGTAGGAATCAGCCTTGGGCTGATGGCTGCTGATGGTGATTGTCCCGTCTCGTGAAGCCAAACAAGGTCAGACGCCCCCGCCACGTCATTGTTACAGATCTCTTCGGGGGTGAGGACCTCAGAGGGAACTTCAGCCTTTTTTCATAAAGAGAATATGTTCATGTTACATGTGTAATTAAAAGTTGATTCTAAAATACAGTGGATGAGACTGACATTTTACACAAGACTCTGGTGAGGATTTACTTTGAAAGGTAGCCCAGACACAGGTTTGGAGGGGTTTTAGGGTCCAAGGAGGAGGTTTTTACATTCAGCACCGCCCCCTCAGAATCCTTGCAAGCACTCAGCATGAGTGTGCCTTCTGTGTTTTCCCCTCACAGAGCTCTTGGTAGGCGTGTGTTTGTGCCCTGTTTACGTAGGGCTGTGGTTTCTGTCGTTAAGACTTTCTTCCGGTTACAAAGAAAGGAACACTGTTGGTGTCCTGTTCAAACCTGTATTAGGCTTAGATGCCTCCCCTCCAGAGCATAAGCCTTTCCACCTGCTCAGGCCCTGCCTGGTGCCATTTCCTCCTCTTGTGCCTGTGGCTGGTGCAGGAGCCATCACAGCTCTTAGATGACTGCTGTGCCCCCGGCCCCAGTTCACCGCTGGGCAGTGAACCTACGGGCTGCAGAGGCTGAGGGTGACGATCAAGCCAGGGCTTCTTCCACGATCAGGAAGCCGCG